>OY728122.1:1170484871-1172984871 GCA_963277665.1 Viscum album | reverse complement strand
TTTCGTGCATTTTGTGTGTTTTGTGCCACAAACCCATGTCGGGGTGTCATGTGGCTGAGGCCGTTTCTATATTTAATTCCTGTAATTTCATTGGTGATTAAATTGGGAAAATAAAATACTGGTTGGGATCATTGCTTGGATCCAAAACCACCCCTGGGGTGTGTTTCATTGTTTAGCCGTTTGGCCAGGATACCCGAGGGTATGCCTTAAATGTAGTAATTGTAGAATTCCCTTGAGAGGAATTTCTTTTTTACTTCATTTTGAGATGTTGGGCATGGCCCGATTACCTGTTTAGCCTGAGGGCGTTGTTGTGATTAGCCTGTGGACACTGCACTATTTAGCCTGAGGGCAATTGTTACTTCGGCCTGAGGGAAACTTCTTCCGTACCTGAGGAAAATAGACTCTGTTCCTAAGGGCGAAACTTCCTACACCTGAGGGAAAATTCTATTATGCATGGGGACTATACCTATGAGTTGGATTATACTTACCTGAGGGTAAGGTTTTTCTTGTTTGAGGACGTGGACTGTTGGTTTAGAAATGAAGTATGGAGATTTCTAGTATATAATGAATTAAATGAATAATAAAATGTCAATATAACGGGTAATTTGTTACTTTTTAGTACTTCTTACTTTATTGCATTTTACAACTACACACTATCATTGCATGCTTACATGCATTTGGACACGGGCCTTTGGTGGGTGCCTACTGAGATATATTTCTCACACCCTCTTTGGGTCACGCTTTTCTGCCCAAACAGATTACATTTCTGCATGTGTATATAGGGGCAACAGTCCCTATATAGGTACTTTACTATTGAATAGGAGTAGGAGGGCATGGGATCGAGCCTAGGCTCGCGATGCCGCTGCTAGCTGTTTTGCTTTGATTTTTTGTACTCTGCTTTTTGGTTGTATAGTATTGATGTATATCATATTCTGGCTGCTTTCCTAGAATTTGAGACATGTAGCATCATCAATTATATAGATTTTATTATATCCAGTACTGTTGAGTATTTCAGTTGTGTATGGTTTACAGCATCCGCTGTTGGGGTATGTTTTATTTTGTATTCCCATGCGCTACAATTTGAAAAATGAGGGCATAGTTTCCCCACTCTCAGAACTGTGCCCTCGCTACTAGTCAACAGCCTCTGGCATTTGGGGAAATGCGCTTGAGGTTACATGGCGAACCGGGCATGGGGTACCCGTTGCGTGGCACCCAGGTCCGGGATGTTACAATTAAAGACATAATTGTGTGAAAAATTATGATTAATGCTAATCCTATAAACATGGCGAGAATATTTTATTTAATGTAAAAAGGTGAAAAAGTTCAATGAGTTTTAATTTCTAATTTTGTCATAAAATTTTTTACAATCAACAAATATTATTATATGAAAAATTTATATATCATTACTCTGAAAACATTTTAATATTATGTTTATCATTAATAACCATTTAAACGAAAATGTAGTTTTTTTAATAAAACACAATAATTTTCATTACTCATAAATTTTTTTAAAGTATATAACAATATCACCCTAACATAATTTTGACATTGAAAGTTATTAAATGATGTTTATTTTCACATTAAAAATTTATAAAATTTCAAAAAATTAGTTTTAAAATAGGTTTTCCATTAAAAGGCCTAAAAAATAGTCTTGCATGTAATGAAAAAAATAATAATTTGGTCTCATAAATATAATAGGAAATGATGTTTCATATAAATAGAGACAAAATAATATTTATTCTAAAATAAAAAAAATATTGGGGTGTTACATTCTACCAATATTAATTAAATTACACAATCACAATTTAAACATGATCTTAGAAATCAATGAATTGATATTTTAAAATACGATTTTTGAAAAACACAAATCATAAATAGGGTACATAAAACATCTTTTTATGAAGGGATAAAGGACAATATAATTTTCATTTAACAAGGTTCATTAGTAGAGAAACATATTTAGGAGATGAAAACATGTATATGAATGAAAACTCTACTAATGAATTTACGATAGAGAGTGTTAATAATCATGGTTAGATTAATATTTTTCAACAAGAAACCATAAACCATAATATTAAATAATGGTGATTTATTTCGAAAAAATGATGATACTAGGGAAAAAATTAATGTCCAATTTTTAGTGTTATGAAACTCTTTCATTTTATTTATGTTTATATTTGTTTCAATTTCATTAATTCAATCGTATTCTTCAGTCTTGCCTGGAACTATTTCTACATCATCTGTAAGAACAAGATTCATAATATAGTGATGTAATTCATTAATATATAAAATCTCATCTACTGATCAACCATTTTATTACCAGTTAACATTTATAATATATTATGATACAAAATTTGGATGAAAAGAAACTAAATTTCAAAAAAGAACATATCATTATACTTCTATCTTCATAAAATAGATAATTAATCATCACATACAGATTTTTTGAACACCTTCATTATATATTCTCTTGAAATATGACATTATCGTAAATTACAACATTAATATATTAGTATCATGAATTATTCCTTATTCATAATTTAAAAATATGACATCAGATATATTACATAATACTAACTGTTATTTAAACACTGTCTGTGTTAACATGAACCACATTGTCTATAAATCTTTACTCAGCTCCAAGGGAGTTATCAGATATCCGAATAAATCATATCATTATAAAAAAAATCATTATCATAAAATTAGTAACATATAATTTGTTATCCTTTCCTCAACCATATATTTTCTGAAATAAATTAATTTATACTAAATAAATTTATTTTGTACCATTTAACTTATGATTTCAAATCCATGATGAAAATGTATTTCAGTAAAATTCATACATTTTTTGTAAATAAATTGATGAAAAATCATAAAAAATACATTTTGATTATATTATTTAAATCCAAATATATAATAACATTTAACAATCCATTTGGTTTGTGTGAAAAATATATGATTGAACGTGATCCATTAACTTCTTCTACTGTAACTTCCTTTTATTCATTGAGAATTAATTTGTTCAGCGTCTTATCTCATTACCGTTATATCACTAGAATTCATTCAACTATTTATTTACCTTGATTTCATGACCCTGTAGACACTTTTCAACAAACCAATAACAAATTACCACACCCTTCAATCATTTACTATTGGGATTCTTTCTATAGTTATCACATGTAGGAATATCATTTTTTCCATTCGTCTTCATTGAATCACTCAATTTTTCATGGATCTTAGATGTCCTCTTAATTTAATGATTTCCATTGAATATATTGATGAAGAAAAATTATTTCTCTATCTTAATGGAACATAAAATTATTTCTTCAAATGTTGCAAAATTAAGAGATACCGGTGCCATTCAAAAAAAATTTCATAAGACTTTAACAATGTGGATGATCTTGAACTCTATCTTGTTTATATAATCCTTAAATTGCCTAGATAACTTTTAATGGTTTCTTAACAAACCATAAAACTATCTAATTCCTTTTTTCATAAAGTTGTGAAATTTTTCATCTCAATTTACTTATCCTTATGAAAGTATTTATCAAATAATGTTTCCTTAAATGCTCTTCATTCACTATGTTCTATTTCTTCATCCACTCTAGTATTCTGGATCATGAACCACCATTAATTAGAATAACCTTTTAGGTAATAGAATGTTATTGTATCCATTTCCTTTTGGCTTCATTCTAATTATTTAAATATCTTCTCCAAATATTAAATCCATTTTTCAGTTAAAATTAAATTGGTAGTCCAACTAAATTATGGTGGTTCTTCCACAAAATAATTTATAACATATGAGACACTCTCTATGGAATAGTTTTCTCCATTTAGGAATGGTTAAATTTTCATAACCGGACTATGCTACAATATTATATATATAACATTCTCATATCTAATACTATAGACATATACTTTCTCAGTAGGGAAATCTCTACATTAGTATCAAGTATTTATACCATTCTATATTATAGGATCCATTTCTAAACAATGGAATAAAATCAAGTCTCTGATAATATATAATTCAAATATTATATAGCATATAAAATAATTTAATGCATTTTAAATATTAGAATCATAAACATTGGTTACATTGGTGGAATATATTCTTTTAAATTCTTCATTTTGGTAGGTAAAAACAATTGGAATTATCATATGTGTATCCACTGGGAGTGTCAATTTAGGTGTGTAGTAACACCCATTTTTGTGTAGTAGGTTACAACCAATCAGGACCGAAAATCCTTGTATACATTTATAGTCATGAGTACATTATTTCTGGAACCACATCAACTTGTAGTATTATTAGAAGTATGTATTTCAAGTAATACCACATAATCTATACATACCAAAATAATAGGTTGTCGTTTAATACTTATCATCAATGTATATATATTTTTTGTCATCCTAAATATATGTTTTCTATATCTTGTTTACAAGGATGATGGTAAAGTTAATTTGATATCAATAATAATGCCCCGACCCCAGAACCCTAACGGCGGTGTATTATTTTTTTGAATTGGACTGATTATAGTGAATCAAATTCCGAATGAATGATCTATTTATTAGTCTTTTAATGATAGATTACACACATGATACCCACAATACATTATAAAATATAAAATAAAATCATGACACATAAAAAAATGTAATAAATTAAATTATTAAATTATTATTTAAAAGAAAAATCATTTATTATATGAGGAAAGAAAGCCTAATAAGGGTGAGCTCAAATGCTCAGTATGGTTATCTAGAGTTGTTGAAATAATGAATCGATATGGGTAAATAAACCAAACAATGTAAATAACTAATAAAACAAACCATTCAAATAAATTTATTAGAAAATATCAATATGTTAAGGTAATAAACTATAAGTCATTTCATCCAAATAAATAAACTATGAAAGAAATTTATACTAAGAGATCTCGATGTGAAATCTCATCGATTAAAAATAACAAAATTTAAATGACATGAATGCTTAATTATAGTAGTCCATGATTCTAAGGTATAATGAATCATTCCCTCATGAAAATTACAAAAAATGTTTACAATATATCTGGTCAAAACCCATCTGATTTTTCCAAATGTTTTTTCTCATGAGACTATAGATTCATCGAGGAGATATCTGTGACATGGCCCCATCCATTCCATACAAGTCCAAATAATTACTCAAATTCATGAACAATGTGGCTCAAAAAAATATTGATTAAAGGATATTTATTTATAAATAGTTCCCCATTGGATTATATGTAACAAAAATACTTGTTGACATTAATTTATGTAAATACCAATGAATGATTGTAAATACAGTCGTGATGGAAATGACATTTTAAACATTATAATTTGTCCCAAACCACCTTAAAACATTTAAATCCTAAACATCATGAAGGAATAATATCAAATGAAATGTGTTATATCATGAGAGTAATCATATTCAACATTTAACATGTTAATAGTTAGTAAATATATCAAATAATAGTTAATTCATGCATAATAGAAAACAAGTCACAATTGAATGTTAATTGAGATGAAATCATTTAAATTAAACTTCATTTTATTGTGTGGTATTTATAACATGGTATATTGGTATAAAATGTGTTAATAACAAATAATAGAACCATAATAATGATTATAATATTATTTAACATCTTTTTATAATGTATCATTACCTATTTGTTAAAATTCATTCATTATTTTCACTATTTCAGTTATTAATTGCCTACTTTTACCATATATGTTTTCATTAGTTTTTTTGTTATCTTATAACATAGATGATGATTTAATAATATCAATAATGTAAAATATGAATTAATTTACTTAATTATTTAGTATATATTTATTTATAAAAATAAATAATGTTTGTAGATAAGAAATGGAATTAAAATTTCATGGACACGATAGGTCGTACGTACAGCTAAATGCAACATTCATTTAATTTTCAAATTAGTAGAAGGAAAAATAAACAGAATATATGTATATTCAAATTTCAGTATCATATTTTTGTTCCATATGTTACATATTTTTGTTAAAATCAACCTTAACATGTTTCATGCATTGCACAAACGAGTCGCATCTCTTTGAGGAGGAGGTAGTACAAACATCCTGAAACAATGTTATCATAATTATAAAAAATGGAAATTATAATGATATATGTTTTATTATAATTATACAAGAATAAATAATTAATAAATTTGTTATAATATATATATAGAGTTTCCATCATAATTTCTACAATGAGAGGAGATAAAAAAAGAACAATCACAATTTTTGGGGGTAGTGGTTCGCCATACACTAAAACTGTAGGTTCATTACCCATATTCTATATTTTTGTATATGTTCCTATTGAACCCTTTAAGAGAAAATAAAATAGTATTTTGAGTATATCTGTTATGTAAAAAGTTACAAAATAAGTATATTTGACAGATGATAGAATGGCTATAAAACTATAAGGCTTATGAAATATTTTTACCTTCAAATAGAGTAAATAATTTTGGTTTCCACCATAGGAATTACTTGGATTTAATTCATATCAAGGGTAGGATTCTAGAATGATGGAATGGTTGTTTAGTATCTATTCTGACTAATATCTTTTTTCACACAATGTGGATTTAGAGTTTTTATAAAGTGGGAGGATAAGAGGGCCTTTTATAGTGGAGGAGAAGTGACACTCTTGTAAATACCAAAAGGTATTCATTAACATGAAGTCCAAAATAACTAATGTCCCTCAAATATGGAAGAATAGTTTATTAATGGGTAATAATTTTCTATCAAAAAAACATGAAACCCACAAAAATATGTTCATTTTAATAATTGTGTTACATATCTTATAATATTTTTCAATTTTATTATTTTTATTTTGATTAAATCATCTATATTTCCAACCCATGTTATTAAACAATTAAGTGTAATGTGCATTGGTATTTATTATAATATATATAAATTTCATTATTAATTTTTTACCAAATATATAAAATAATAATACAATGTTTTATGGAATTTAATTTTAAAACAAGTCCATGTGACATGGTAAATAATTTCATAAACTCAAACCTTGATGTCAATGTTTTTACAATATATGTTTCAATGTGTTTATTCTAAAATAAATATTGGTCCATTAATATAAAATATTTATTATTTATTTTCAATTAAAAATTACTTATTATAATATAGTATTTTTTAGAAAATATTAAATCATTTATAAAAATATCAGTTACTATAAAATTAAAATAATGTTAAATTTAACATTATGTATTTATTTTTAATTTTCAAATATAAAAATATATTTGAATAAAAAATTATTTAATTTATAGCTATGTATCTTGATATATTCATCTAATAAAATAATTAAAGACAATAATTCAATCAATATATTTCACATTTCATATTAATATTATCATTTATTTATTTAATTATTATATAAATAGTCACTATGTAGGTGTTTCTTAGATATTTTATGTAACTAAACCAACACTATAAATTAAAAAAAAAATTATTACGGTAAAAATAAAAAAAATTTAAAATAAATTTACAACCTAAAATATGAGTTAATTTACACATCTAGATTTCTAATAAATAATTAAAGTATGTAAAGTTCACTTTTTTACTTTTCCATTAACTAACATTTAGTATTGAGATATTCAATTTAATAATATACAAATAACACAGAAAATTAGAACCATGTTAAAATATGGTCAATATATTAGCATCTAATTGAATTTGGAAAAGTTTCTAGGTCATTTGGTTTCTTAAGCATAAGGTGTAGTCCAATATTAAGATTGATGTTACCTTAATCACATTAATTAATATTAATCACACTCACTAAGGGTTTTAATCCAAACATAATTTGATATTATTATCCCAAAAAATTATATTTATTACAAACATTTCTGTCCATTTTTTAAAATTAAAATCAAATATGTATGAAAATTACTATTAATGCTAATATCACTCCCTTGGTGAGAATGTTGGTTTTTAAAGTAGAATCTTTTAAAATTTAAATATATTTAATATCAAATATTATAATGAAAACAATTAAAATGACCCAAATTTGATTAATATATGAATAATTGATCTATTTTGACTTTAAAATGTTTATATAATATAATTTATTATTATTTCTTTTTTTTTGAAAAGAGTGTTTTTACTAAAATGTAGTATCTTTCAATTTTAATCAAAAAATTAAATTTCCTAGAAAAATACTAAAAATTTACCCTAGTATAATTCTGAAATTCCCAATTCAAAAAACCAGGTTTATTTTAAATTTTATTATACAATTAGAAAAAATTGTTTTAAAATATGTTATCTATTTACAATAGGTAAAAACTAGTGTTTTGTGTAACATATTCTTATTTAGTGTGGGGTAATGAATGAAATTAAAATTGTGTTCTATAAAAGGTGACAGAAAATAAAATTTATTATATCATGAAAATATTTTAAGGTCTTAGGGTGTTTCATATTCTTTTGGTAGATATTTGATGATATAAAGGGATTTGATGTTGTCATTTAGAGTGGAGAGTGGGTGGAATTGTAATTATATTGAAAACCCACAAAGAAAGTACATAGAAATTTTGCAAATGGATCCAAAATTTCATAGACATTACGTCTATAAAAGATAAAAATTGAATCTATTTCCAAAATATGGAAGTATAATATTTATATATATCAATACAATAGGATTTTTTCAAGTGTAATTTTCAATGATATGATTATTTTTTTTGGTTTAACCCCTGATAAAACTGTTTTTACTTTAAATGTGTCAAAATATTTTTAATTGTCATCACTATAAATTATGAATTAAATTAATTTTACAATTTAATATAATTTAAAAAATATATATTCAATGTACAAAATCCATTAGAAAATTCAACTCACAAAAGTGGAAGATGTTAATTTAAAAATAAACACAATGATATAGCAAAAAACATGTTTTAAAGAACAACATTGTTCGAAAAAGTTAAATTTATATTAACTCAATTAATAGTGATAATAATTCAATAAAATATAATTAAAATATAATGATATTTAATCTATAAATTTGTTCATAATCAAACCTTATTGGATTTTTTTAATAAATTATATAGGATACTCATTATGCATTTTAACATAGTTTTAATAAGATATTATTTTTTAAAAAAAAATAAAATATGAAACTAAAATTTTGTATAAGGTTAATTAAAAATTATTGACTTGTGTTAAATATATCTTAAAAATACTTATGGTAGATGAATTCATATTGAAAATTTAATCGGAATTGTTAATTAATTTATTTATTGAAATGAAATGTCATTTTTACACATATGTATTTTTCACAATTCAATGAAATATCTATATGTTTATATAAAAATAGATCTAAAATTATATTAATTTTTATTTGATATTTTAAAAAATGGAATTAATTTTTTCACATTATAATTATAATGTTTAAAAATAAAAATTTTAAATAAATCCATATAATAAATCGCTTTAACTAAAACTATTTCATTTCAAAAAAAATTACACAGCATTTTTCCAGTGAATATAACTACTTAATTTATCATTACATTCCTAAAAATGATTTCTTCTATCATTACATGGTCTGTATTAGTGTTTTATGAATATAATATTATTTAGTTTTGAAAATTGTCCTCTTAAAAGGAACTCAGATATGAGAAATCAAATCAAAATTATTAAACAAAATATAATAAAAGAAATTAGGAAATTAAATCTTTATGTTTTTGAGAAAATCATGATTATATATGACATGAATTCAAGAATTATTCTAATATAAAAAGACGTAAAAAATTGAAGATAAATATTAATTTTATTTACAAGTAGAAGGAAAAGATAAAATTTTATTATTATAGGGTTGATGATGGATCTGGAAAATGTTTCAGGAAACACAAAAACATCAAACTTATGTTATTTTAAATATTTTATAGATGAAAAAACACGTTCTATTTGTGGATCAGCCCATAAAAACCTTGTATACAGATGTGCCTAATTTAAAATTTAAATAATGATAGATAAAAAAATATAGAAAAATGTAAAAAATAACCTTATATATATGTATAAGAATTCAATATAATTGTTCATGTATTATTTAAAACATAATAACCTCATATATGGATTGGCTATGAACACTCATGAGATGTTAGAAAATATAGTAGGAAAATAACCCATTTTGAAAAAAATTTCTTATCCAAAGATGATATTTGGGGGTTATTATTGATGTGTAGGAATATTTTGTTCCTTCCGAGCACGAATCGAACTGAATCCTATCTCGAACTCCTCCAACCAGTCTTATGTGACTGCATCTGAAACGGATCCCTCGTACTTCTGTATACTCTGGCACTGAAACTCTTGGAGTGTCTTCCTCCAAGTGTCATCGTCATCAACCTCTACCCGATGGCGATTTGCTGGAACAGCCTGCTAGGCATCTTCTGTGCAAACCTGACGAGGATGTCGACCTGGAGCCATACCTATAATATAACAATTGTTAGAGCTCCTAATCCTGTAATTTGGAAGACTCAACATTAATTACTTAATTGTTTTGTTTTATTAATTTTAGGTTACCTATCCCAGGGTCTACCCATTCAAACACAGGTGGAAAGAAAAATGATTCATGATCATTTCCTAGGTCTATACCCTAAAACTAGTATCACTTTGTTTAGTAGCCATCGTAAACTTAAAGGTCTGTGCAACAGATAATAGGGGGCCCTAAACTCCAATGTCTCTGTCGGTCTCCAGTGTTTACCCCACTTGCTAAACATGAATGACACTGTTTCCCTACCATCCCATGCATCCTCACCTATGCCTAACTCCAAACTCCATTCTATCCCTCAAACAGAGCCTCTGATACCACTCTGTCATGACCCCCTCCCCACAAAGTTTACCCCTCCATGGGCCAAAAATGTGAGAAGAGATATAATGACCCCCGAGTCCCGCGTCCAGTAGGCCCCGTGTTGGTGACTAGCACCGAGGGTATAATAAACATACAAATGGGAGGCATTACCCTCTAAGAGAACACATGAAGAAGAGAGAGATAGAATAGACTCCAATTAACTCCAACTCAGAACTGAAATATAAAAGAAATCCAAGTACATATATGAAATGTCACGCAAAAGTACTACAACTGAAAGGGGAAACTAAAAGTATCCAAACGTATGTAAAACAGTAGCGACCACCAGCCCGAAAAACTCCTCCTCCAACCACAAGCTAGTAGTAACCATCTTGATCTCCAACCAGCTCCATGTGACCTAAAAAACAGTTTATATATACATAGTGTGAGTATAACAGTATACTCAGTAGTATCCTCCCCAAGCCTCTCTTGAAAAAGTAAAGAAATCATGCTATAGCCAAGTGAACAACAAGTGAAACTAACTCGTCACCTAAATAGGTATACTAAGATTCCAACCTCACCATGGATACTCTCACCAAGTAACGCATAATAGAATATAGCATATAATAAATAATATCAAGGGTACCCCGCTACTACATCCCCACTGGTTTTCCACTTTTCCCCAACGACATACGTCATGTGCATCTCTCTCCAAAGGCTTACCCACAGACACCTGGGCTAAGCTCCACAATCTGCACCTTGTGCACCACAAAGGCTTTCCCGCAGACACCTGGGCGAAGCACCACACCGTCCTCCCCACCGGAATTAACCAGGTGAGTTCCGGGAGCCACCACAACCCGCATATCGTGTATCATACATCGGGTATTATACCTCAAGCCATTATAGACCATACACCGAGTATGGATCCTCAATCCATCACAGCCTATACAAGTTACACCTATAGTATTCCATAGGATACTATATCTAGAATATATGTCTGTGAAATAACAACAAGCCATTACAGCCCTCTACACACATATATGGGAAAAAAACTATTGTGCCTGTTGGCACATGTATCTACCAATAGAAGATAACATGGTCAAAGCGGGTAGTCATCCATTCGACCTCCCATCAGAATGTTGGGGAAAACACCCCCCCCCCCCCATGGCTCAGAATCCTCGAGGTGTCAGTTGCCCTTACCGACAGGGTGGATTAGCATATAGAAACACAAAAAGTACAGAATATATATATAACTCACATCCACACTATGGGAATTACCTCGTATTAGATATAACTGCAGCTAACGTCTCTCACACCCCAGACTGCTACTTCTAAGACTAGGTATCCTATAAGCACAAAAACATTTGAAATGATTTATTAGATTACTCCATTCTCATTTTATCAGTTCCACTGTATGTTAATTAATTCTTTAAACATTAATTAACCAAGAAGAATTCCACATTAAACTGAATTGGAATCACAATCAAAATCAACTACTCATTTTAAGATTCACATCACCTTTTAAATTCTAGTATCTCCATCCCCGTGGATTCTCACCATCGAATCAATCATTAATTTCATAATTTCTTTTCCATATTCCCAGGAATTCTAGAAAAGCATCCTATGCTTCTAAACACAAAGGAGGCTCATCACGGTGAGTATATATACTACCCGTCGAGTCTTTGCCGCCTATAGAAAGAGCATAGACCCATTCTCCCTTGAGAGGCTAAACATGGAAAGCACTTGGCATACCTCACGCGTCTTCGCCTCCTTTGGAAGAAGGGTAAGCAAGAACAGCTTCCTTGATTAGTGGGGAAAATAAAAGCAGATAAACATTCAAATAATCCATAAGCATCCAGCAACCACATCCATCCCATTCCATCACCCCTGGTGTCCTCCCCGATACCCACATGCATAAGCTGTTGCATCTCGCCACCGTAGGCGTCATCCACTGCCACAACCACAAGTCCCCATGCCTCCACACATCACAACAGCCATCCTGGATCACATTACATCATAAGCTGCAGGATAACAACAGTCACAACCATGGGCTCTTGTCCCTTTAACAAACAAGAGGGTAACTCAGAACCATTTTAGAAATTCCCACACAATCTGTTCCTTAATCCATATTGAATTAGCAGATTTTTTATGCGTATGTTCCAATTACGGGATACCTAATCAGTAAGCTATCACAATTAAATAACCATGCTTACTTCCCTAATTTGATTATCTTCAAATGAGAACAACTATAACAATGGAAATAACCAGATTAATTTACATGCCTCTTTATCTTTATCCAATTAATTAACAATAAATTCTGGCTTTACATTCATTATCAATTTCTATCACGAATGAACAACAGATCAAATAAATCATAGATATTACTCTATCTAGAAAATAATGATACAAACTGTTATCACGGTATAAAGAAACAACATGCGATCAACCAATTCTTTTAATACGGTTCATGTATTTAATTATGTCAATTTCATTGTGATCCAAAGGACTAAATCATTCTAATTCTACAATTTCACATATACAAATAGAGAAGCCATGAATCCCCTACCTTGAAGAGTTATTAACGTTCTTTATCCACACAATGGGTCACAATCCTCCTCTCATGACAACTGCATCCACCTGAGGATGCCATAGTACGAAATTACTAACCAACCCTAAGAAAAACCCAGTAGAATCTTGGAAATTACATGGTGTAATATGGAAAGGATAACAAGAGAAGATGATCCCCAATGGAACGTCGATAAAACATACCTTATATAGAAGATTCACCGACACAGCTCAGTTACATCCAAAAAAGAGTGAAACCAATCGAAGGAGTATGGTTTGATTTTGAATCTCCTACGGAAAGGGTTAAATGGTTCTAGAGTCTCATAGACGAGACCAAAGAAGAAGAAAAAATAGAATGATAACTCGTCCCTTTTTAAAGAATTAATGGGGTGAAGGTTCAAGATCTGGTTAATTCTCCATTAAAAAAGGATCACATTAACCCATGAGGATTGACCAAGTAAATACATCCCGGCCTTAGGAATAATTAGTATTGGATTTATGGCATATGAAACGGCCATAAGAGCCCTTAAAATAAGGCTTTAAATGTATTTTACATCAAAGGAAATGTCAAAAGGGTAAAAAATGTATGAATCTGGAAACACTGTTCACCCACTGTTACTGTAAATAAAACCGATCTGTGAAACCGATCTGTCAGACCGATCTGTGAAAACGATCTGTCAGACCGATCTCTGAAACCGATATGTCAGACCAATCTGTGAGACTGATTAGTCAGACCGATCTCTGAAACCGATCTGTGAAACCGATCTGCCAAAACGATCTGTGAGACGGATCTGTGAGACCGATCTGTCAGACCGATCTGTGAGACCGATCTGTGACACCGATCAGTGACACTGATATGTGAGACCGATCTGTGAGGCCGATCTGTGATACCGATCTTTCAGACCGATCTGTAAGACCGATCTGTGAGACTGACTTGTGAGACCGATCTATCAGACCGATCTGTGAGACCGCTCTTTGAGACCGATATGTGAGACCGATCTGTGTGACCGATCTGTGAGACCGATCTGTGAGACCGATCTGTGAGACCGATCTGTGAGACCGATCTGTGAGACCGATCTGTGACTGTTCACAGAAATGGAACCACTGTTCACAGAACTGGAAATTTGGTAATGTGTTGGGGATAATTCACCTTGACCTCCCGGAACACCTCACACACAACATTTTCACAAGGTAACGGACCAGAGAGGTCCGCTCCATTACATCAACACATATATAGCCTCATGTGGTTTAATTGAAAAGATATAATATAAATTATTGATATATGAGAACTAAAATAGGGGAAATTCTTCCATAGTTCATATTGAGATCATTTTATGTTATTATATACATGAGGAATTTATGATCTAAATATTTTTTCTATTTCAATTTTAATGAATAATATATCCAAATCATTATAATGAAGATAACTGTAATCAGTTATATATCTTTAATTATGTTGATATTCTTCAGGATCATAAATTTTTTAGATGAATAGGCTATCAATTTTTCATCTTGCATGAGCTCAAGATATAATCTATTTTTGAAGTCATGTAAATAGATCACAAATCATTCACCACAAGTTGGTAATCTGAGCACATGTGGAGTTATTATCCTATTCTTCTAATTCTTAAACCCTTCATCACATTTAACAATATATAAAATACATGACTCTCTTCTATGATTTCATGGTTAGTGGGATTGAAAATCACTATATCATAATCGTAAATAGAAAATTTCACCCATATAATTCAAGGAAAAAATGTATTTAAATCATTTATGTGGGTATGCGACATCATTCAATTGCCACTTTTTTTAATGATCTATATATAACCCATTTTTAGTGATAAAATTAACCAAAAATGTTTATTTATTTATACATGACATTAATTTATGAATCATCACAAATAAATTATCATATTGATAATTATTTAGTACTAAATTTACGTTCTTCTCATGTTCCACCATACTATATTATTAGAGGAGAATATCATTTATTAATACTCAAAAAAAAGTATCAATGTATTCCAGAAAAACTATATTTAGCATGTCCATGAAAATTGGTCCTTTGTTTGAGTGTATAAATATAATAAAAAATAACTCATTGTTCTCATACCATTTGTGAAAATAATTATTAGATATATACTCATGATTTGTCTTTTCTGACTCAGATTTGTGTTAAGGGAATCATCAGGCCTCTATATGGTACATTTGATGTTTTTTAGAAGCAACCACTTTTTGGATGGTTAAAAGTTATTTCTGATAGAGCTTCTAGAGGTAATCCAAGGCTTTCTAGTTATGATGTTTTTTTCATAAATCATAATGGGGATGTCCTGGGTTGTTTTCATGGTTCTTATAGCATTGCCTCTTTCCTTGAGTCTCATATTCATGGAATTATCGTTGTTGTGGAAGAAGCTGTATACCGTGGATGGGATAATTTATGGATCATCAGTTATTCTACTATTATATTTTATGATATAAGGATGGGTCTTTCTCACATGTCTTGGAAGATAACTAATCATTGGATTAAATGTTTGGATACTCTACATTAAATTAACCATATTATCACTCACGTTTATAGGTAATGCAACTTGGTTGTTGGTGGTCGTGAAAATAAATGTGTTGATGTTGTTGATTTTGATTAGAATGATCTTGTACCAGATGATATACTTCCTTTTCATAAAAGGTATTGTGATTAGTCACGAATTTTAAGACTTTTGAAAGAAGTATCTTATCTCTTTCTGCGGCTGTTATGTAAGGTATTTTACAATTTTGAGTTTTTTGTTAGCTCTTTGGGTTTGTTTGGTTACGTTCATTCTATTATTTTCTATGGAGTTGTTTGTTTCTATGTTTTTTCCATGGGAATGAGGTGGTAGGTCTTCCAGTCATTATTAATTTCTGAACCAGTTTTTAAGGTGTATCTACTAGAAAGAATAGTTTGGTTTGTGTCTCGGATGGGGCCTCTTATGGGGATATTATTGATTGTCACATGCTTACTCTTTTCTAATGGGATTCATCATATCTATTTTTTTCTTATTCCTTTAACTTTTTTTCTCATTTTTGTTCATCTTTGATTGATGTTGTCATGAATGGAGTGTCATGTTTTTTATCATCATTGAGAATTTATGCAATTGGAATTCAAAAAGTTTATTCCCCACTGTTTCATTTGAATGCATGGGATCTCCATGATCAATATCGGTGAAAACCTGTGATCACATGCAGTGGCTGATTCCCTTCATTGGGGTTCCCTAGTGAGGCTGTGTTTCTGAGGATGGATCGTTTCTAGCTTTCAAAAGTTCAGGTCTCCTCAAACTGTTAGCAGTTCATGGTGAGATGATCTCTCAGCCTGGAGTGTCCTACGTCATTGCTGTTATTGGATTGGAGTTCTTTGATAGGACTTCTGATTTGTAAATTAATGAAGATCCTTCTGCTGACATCCATACCTTATCTTATATCTATGGGTGTTTCTTAATGATTTGGTTTTTGATCTCATACACCTTAACTATTCCATGATAGTTGTTTGGTGTTCCTAGATTGTATCTTTTTCTACTCTATTGTTTTATTTTTTCATTAATAAAAATCTGTTCATTATAATATCCCAACTAAAGATCCACCATGAATAATTAAACGTCTCCATATAACAGAGAATCAATTCATCAAACCATTGTATAGAATAATCATTCTTTATCATAATCCAATTGTGCTCATGATAGTCAACGAACTTTCACATTTCCACATCCATATTAATGATTAAATGTACTGGGGAACCCCACACTGAATAACATTGATGTATAAACACATTATTCATATTCTCCTATAGTTTCTTATTTATATCATTTTGTTCAATACAGTGTATTCTATATGGTGTCTTGTATATTTGTATTGATCGACATATAATATTATTTTGGAAGAGAAACACACTATTTGGTGGAATACCATGATGTTATTTGGGATATACATTAGGATGTTCACATATAATGGGAATGTAATCAATGCCTATCATTTCCATAGTCTTGATAATTTTTAGATGATTTAATTTCTCATGAGCTATAAATATCGATTTGTAAGATGTTGATACTGAAGGAGATTCATCCTCTTATTTTTTCTTTTTTATAATTAAATTTCTCTTTATATTACATAAGGATATTTACATCACAAATTAATTTACGTTGGATCTATAAATATAAATCCAATACATTCCTAGAATATCAAAATATTATTTTTAATAGAGTATGAAAATGTTTTCTATGAAATATAGACCACAAATATTAAAAAGTGGGGAGTTATATATATGGGATGTAATAATTTACCAACTCCGCAATTTCACCATTATATTTATATCCATATTTTATAGTGTTGTTTGAGTAGTTCAACAAAACATGTTTTATAAGAATAAATTTATAAAAACAAAATAAAACAGTAAATTATCTATCATTTAGTGAATAACTAGTGTACCTGTCATCAATTATTTTTTGGTGTCATTCTTAATAGTTCAGACATAAAAATTTCACCCTTTCTGTTTAGGATTTGGAGGATAATCATTTCAGTTTTTTGAAAAACCCTTAGAATAGTGTATTGATTTATGTATTCTACATGTTCCTTATAGATGAAACATTATACAATAGGCTGACATTTGACTAGAGAATTTCACTCCTCCATCACAATGGTGAGAATCTCCAATATAAATTTGTTAGCTAAGTTCCCTAACATCCCTCATCTAAAGTATATCCTATACATCATTGAGTAATTTCTGTGATTCTCCATGCCACACATTTGAAAATTTGGATCTTGTACTTCCATTCCCCTATGGTAAATTTCCATCAAACAACTAAAAATAAAATGAATTATTTTTTTATTATCTCAATACCTGTGGTAGATATGAAATGGAATGATCTAAATTTCTACATTTAGGGAACATTATAAAATTTATATATATCTATAAATGTCACAAAGCATTAATTCATTTGATAAAGTCACCATAATCTCAAAACATATGGGGCGTGCATTACATTAATGAGTAATTACAATATTGAAGGTGTACCATGCATGTCTTGTGATGTTTTCCTTATACACACTAATTGACCAATATTCCTATTGTGAGAGGTTAATTGACTCATCCTTCACATTATTTTGATATTTGGAAAAATATTTTTACCAAAGAAAATATTTCCCTATTTATTTACTCTCCATAGCTTTGATACCCTCCCTAGTATTCATATTTTTGTTGAACATACAACACTGATCAAATTCACCAACAATACAATAAATAGCTATTATAACCATCTCTTTTTAGAGTAATAGAGGATTTAAGATTACTTGTTAAATGATTATATATATTAATCCATGATTAAGGGGCCATAATATCCAATACATTAAAAGTTGTTTTCTATAGAGTCCTAAATTTAAACATTAACCTTTTATGGGGATGTGGGGTTTCCCCTAATTAATATCTCTATCCAAAATAATAGTTATTTAAAAAATTCTTGAGGTTAACAACTCTAGACTATATTGGGATTGACTTATCATTTGGTATAGCAATAGATTTCTCATTAAATTTTTTGTTGACTTGGTTACATCTATTCCCATCCATTGACTAATATAAAGGATAAATTTAGGGATGATGGTTCTTAAACTTTTAAACAAATAAAAGGGATATTATGAGAAATTAAGGGACTAATTAATGATAATATATATTACTAAACCTATGAATTTATAGGATTCATTAAAAGTTATAGAAGATATATTAAATAGTATATAATATAATAGGAATTTCTATTTCCATTATAATGGCTCATAAGAGTCTATGAATATAACAATAAACATAACTTTTGAATGTAAAAGCAGGTTTGTAGTGAGGCCTATTTTTTTGATCCAAGTGAAGATCGAGTCAATCAAAATGTACCCTTTTGGGGATATTAATCATATGTTAAACTATTATAAGGATAAATCTATATGTATTATCTATTTGTTAATTAATCTTATTGGTAACGAAATACTCTATGATTTTCTAAAAATTTTGGATGTTTTCATATTTTTAAAATTATACATAATACATTCACTATGGCTTTCTACTACTAATCCCAAAAATTAGTACACGTTCCAATGGAACTAAATTAGAATACACAACTATATATAAACATTAATTAAAGATTTTTTAAATAAAGGTACACATATTACAAGCCAATATGACCATGATGAATAGTATATTTGTGATATTAGGTACAAAACATAATATTATTAACATGGATACAATGATATTATTTTAAAATAAAACACATTCCATTAATATTCCATTGCTATTCTAAACCTGCAATATGAAAACTAGTGGCGTACATAAGAAAGGTGTGATCTATAAATACTAGTATGAAAATAAACAAATAATAGCATATGATTATGCAATACAAGGGAGAAAAGAGTCATATTATGTGACCATAAGAGGGATGGGAATCCTAATCTTTAAAAAATATTCACGCAATAACATGATTACATAAAGACAACAAGGGAATATGAAAACAAAATATTATATGACATTATAAACCTATGTCAGGGAAAACATCAATGGAATCATAACATAGTTTGATTAGTATAACCCCCCATGAACCATTCATGATATCTCATGGGGTAAAAACATTAACCCATACATTGTATGTATATCTAGTTTTATGTTGAGATGTCACTTTCATATCATGTACTTCCATATTTGTTCCACATATATCTTAAAAAACAAATTTAATCTCTATTAACCTCATAATTAATAAGTATTGGTTACATAAATGGTATTAACCAAGAATTTAGGATACTCATATATATATATTGATATTGTTGACCAAAATATGGGTTTAGATATTCATTACATGAAGGATTGGAAGGGATAATCATAGGGTAAATTTAACTTCCTAATGGGGTAAATGATGACTCATGGAAGGCTTAAATGATATTGATTGTGGTATGAAATCACATGGAAATCATGGGGAATGTAATATTAATGTGTGAAAACATATACCATGATAAACGGTTTGAAATAAAAAGACATTTTATAAATAATGTTTTCTAATAAAAATGAGAAAAAGAGGAAAATATTCCATTAATTTTCACTTCTAAAATCATGTTAGGAGATTCATAGGATGTTGGGGACACCTTTGTAGGGATATAACAAGGCTCGGGTGTACTATCCTTCTGAACCCATGGTTTATATTTTATTAGAATGTATGGTTGAATGGGGTTTCTGAAAAAATGATATGGGAATTCATAATTAATATCAAAATGTATGGTCGTGCCATTATATGATAATGTAATAAAAAATAAATCCTTAAAATTGTTTTTATGAATGGATTCTTTCTTATAAGAGTGGTTTTCAATATTTTATAGGGATAATATCAAAAGTAAATATAATAATAAACTTATTTCTACATAAATGAGTCAATTTTATAATCAACTAATTTAATGAACATTAAATATGAAATCAGTTTTTGAGGATTCAGTAAGGTTATAAGAAATTATTGATATATGATAATAATTTCATCTTTTAATGGGGAATGATAATTTTTTACATGAATATATATTATAGTATTTATTACATCACTTTTAGGTAATTATGATGTAATATTTAACACTATATATTTATACAATGATTTATTTATACCCAAAATATTACCTAACATTGAAAATTATAAAAAATACAGAAGGGAATAATTTTTACATGATGATTTAAAAAAATAGTTATTTTATCAAAATAATTTCTTGAATTTCATAATTCACTCTTTTGTATCACTAAACCTAATTTAATGAAAAATATGTGTTTTTCAGTGATAATAATCATTTAAGCCTTATAAACATTATGGTTGAATTATTTCTATTATATTATCATTTATATTTAATTTTATATCATTAAATAAATAAAATATTATAAAATATTTATTTAAAAAAAACTTCAACTCATTAAAAATAGTGTCTTTACTGATTCTATAATTTTCCAAAAATAAAGAGGTACTACATATCACTATATATATTTTATCAAACTAATTATTTATCCATAAATAAAAATTTGATACATTATATCAATATTTTAAAATATAATAATTATAAAAATTCATATTATTATGTTTTATAAAAAATTCCCCTCATCAAACTAGTGTACGCCCATATGGTATGGAATATATTTTTCATATATTCTTTGGGAAGATTGGAATACATGGTTAGGGTTGTGATATAAATAAACCTAAAATTATCCTATAAATGACTTCACACATGATTTAGTAATTTAGAATTATTTTTTTGTTCAAGGGAAAAACATAATGGCCATATTTTCATTGAATTTTGATAAATGGTCTTCGTAGTGTACAATCTTACTAGTCTAGGCCATCACTTCTTCCAAATATTTTAATTTTATTTTATCATAACCCTTAAGATATAATATTCATAATATTAACTTTGTAATATATATATTTATATCAGTGGTCATGATTTTTTGTGGTCAGCTAAATATCAAATTATATTACATATAACAGTCAAATCGAACTGAATCCTTGCTTGTGTAATCTTTAACTACATTGTATTATAATTATATTATTTATTTAAAATGGTAATTTAAATAGTTACACATCATTTCATTAAATTATTTTTGAGAATTTGATAGATCATTACAATATTTATTCGAATTTTTTAGTTTCTAGAATCCAAAAATGGAGAGATTTCAAATTATATTCAAATATTGAATTGATTGAATTTGATAAAACTTTTACACATGTTGATAAACTATAAATCATTATAACTTTTGTTTATAATAAATCTTAGAGATAATTCAAACGGTTCTAAATGTATTCAAAATTTACATTCTTAAATGATGAGATAGATTAATAATTATACATTTTGTAACCTAAGAGTATTATAATATATTCATATGGTATAATGGTTTCAAATCTAAATTGGACCATTAAAGATCGACTCGTTATCCATGATATTGGAAATTCAAAATTTATTAATCATTTACGTGAATCTAATTCCGAAAATAGACAGATGATTTTAATTTATTTTTGATTAAGATCAAAACCTCACCATTACTTTGGATAATCCCAATTGGGGACATTATTTTTTCTAGTAATAAAATTATATGTCTGAATAATTTACTATAAAGACGAAAAATGATTTTGATATTTAAATACAAGGTTAAATTATGTCATATCATGGTTTATATATAGTCTATGATATTGTACACATATTTTTCTAATATTAAACTCAATCATAGTAGCTACTGAAAAGGATTGGTACAAGGTTCTCAAGATGACATTCTATACTAGTTTTAGTATAAATAACTAGACAGGGATGATGAAGGGAAATATATTAATGAAATAGAATCAATAATATTAATAATTAGTGTTTTCTACCAAATTTCCTTGAGACATGATGTTGTATTAATGTAAATATTTTTCTTGGTATAAATCAAATACCACTGAATAACATATTTTTTAAAAAATGGAATTATGGATATATATCATGTATAATAAATTTTTCTTGTATTTATAGGATGATATATGAGGATGATATACTTGGGTTTATAATTACATAGTTGAAAATTGAATTTTATGATTAGAAAAATAAATTTGGTTGAGCATTTTTCATTGGCAGCAGTTGGGTTTCATTTAACTAAAATATATAATCATCAGTAAAAATGTGATCAATTGATGATGAATATTTAGAAGCATCAATCCAGCTAGAATGTATATCTGGGTGAAGAAATAATTATATGATATGGATGTTATTGTTCATTATCCCCATTATAATCAATACTGAAATACAATTGTCCTGAATATATCAACAAATCTAGTGAAGAATTTCAAATCCAAAGATATTGATTTGAAATATCACTTATTAAAGAAAATGATGGATGATGGTATTATAAAATAATAATTTATTCCCTTTAAGTACATAATAGATAATATCCTCACCATTACACACTCTAATCTATCATATAATAAAATGATTCGTCAAATGTTATATCATCCCACTCTAAAAATCAATTTTGTGACATTTCTTGATTTCCCTATAACAAAATATCATGTTTATATTTTTAAAATAATATCATATATAATATGTTGAGTTGTAACATAAATGTGATGAGATATTTTAATGTATATTTTGACATGAATAATTAACGTGATTAAAAATTATATTGACATTTCATGGCCATTTAATTAGTGAAATTATCTCTTATTGAATTATAAAAGGGAAAATTTTATCCTTGAGACAAATTGTTTTGTTTTCAACAACATGATAGATCTAGTAGAAATAGAGTTGATTGGTTCATGAAACATTTAATCAACCATATTTATCTGGTTCCAATAAAATTTAATTGGACTTATTTTAAATAACGAAAAATGGATCTCTCAAATTTAAATGACCATGAATCATTTAGGGGATGTAGATTATGTGTTTGAAATGTGTGATTATTCATAAAGAATCCAAAGTATGATATTTATAATCTTACATTAGAATGATTTTTTATTTATTTCAAACACATGAGTAGTTTGGGATGTTTTCAAGGGGAATATTGGTAACTAATATTAGATCTTCTTGAATAATATGTAGAAATTTGTTGGGATGTTCTAAATTATTATTTTAAATTTTATTGAGATACGAATATTTCTTGGAATTGCCTTTGAAAAAATTTAATGTTTATTTGAAGGTGTTTGAAAGTTATTTGATGTTGGTTATGAATTATTAGGACAAATGGTGTGGTATTTGGAAATCTATCATAAAAATATAAAAAATGACAATTAAATTTTCTTCTTCAAGTTAATAGTGGAAACCTTGAAAGACATAAATGATTTTGGGTGAAGTAATGAGTTAATTGAGTCTTTGTATGAGTAACTTATACTCTATAATAAAGAAGAAATAATGTAATTATTAATTCAAAAGATTTAAATCCTACTTCATATGATCCATTTTCTAAATATCTAGGATTATAATAGAATTTATAAGAGTTATTTGATACATTATTAGAGTTATTTCATTTTATTATGGAGTAAAAGTAAAAAATCAATATGGTAAATTGTAAGTTTATAAGGGTGATAAAAAATTTCATATGGATAACCTGAACATCATAAGGGAAACCATCCTTCCATAAAGGTAAATTGAAAATTTTGAGGGTGATGTTATAAGAGTCCCCATAATCATAAGAAATTTTACATGGATCATTACATGATCTAGTATAAAGGTATATTATAGAGAAGATAGAAAAAGAATGGTTAATTTATTCCTATTTAAAACCTTGTATTGTACAGATATATAATTTCATTAAAATACAATAACATATATATGATCTAATATATTAAAACAATACATGATACACAGATCAATCAATTTGACGATGAACTAAATTTTCATCATAAAACAAACAGTACAATTATTTAATGTATATTGTGATTATAGGTGAAAATAAGGACACATGGGGAATATCATTATATAAATTGAGGCATTCACATTGTAGTGTAATTTTCAACACTATGCTTATAATATTTGTATATAAACATATATTCAATTAAGGAAATATTTAAAATAACCGTTAATTTTAAAAGGACAATTATGTATGTGAATATATTAATATCATTCATAGAGTCTAATATCCAAAGTATCATGACTGATTTAAAAATTAATAAATACCAATTTTAATTTACATTTATAAAAAATATTTTGTTATTATATGAATAAATAATCAATGGGGAAATTTTATACTCCACATCATGGAAGTGTTTACGTATTCTAATATTGAAATATGTATACATGGAATGATATATAGAAAGATAAATATATTAAAGGAAGGAAATGGGGTTGATACGGAAAATGGTGATTAATGAATTTAGATTCTTATATTGATACTAGAAATATAATATTGTTGTGCGAGGAATGGAATTCAGTAGAAAATTAATATCTATAAATCCAATGTAGAGGATTTTTATTATATCAATGATCATTCTTAATGGGTAATAATTTTTATAGTATATATTTGTAAGGAAGTATAGATCGATCCATCAATTTTGTACGCTCAGTTTCATAACCATGAATGATATATTTACTGAAATAAAAAGTGAAATTTGTCTGTAGAATAAAAAATCACTACTCATAGATGATGTATAATTCTATTATAGAGAAAAAATAATAATGAATAAAATATATGAACACATGTCATAGAATTGGTAAATATGTTATCAACCAAGTCATCTATCTCATTGACCAATGTTCTTGCTAGGATACATGCATCAATGATGTACAACCTAGAATACATAGAAGAAGTGACACCTTTAAGGGACTGAATTAAGATATTATATCACTACATATCTCAAAAGGTTCACTCCATAATTATATTCATTAGACAAAATTTTTACCATAACAAATAGATCACACAAATTCGAACCAACACATGATATTAAATCAATAAAAACAAAATATTGTCATAGATGGTTCAAAACATAATCCAGAATCAATTAAACCCTTCATGGTTATATTCTCTAAGTATATAATTACATTTCAAGGTGTCTTGGACATTACTTTCCACATGAAATACACGTAATTATTAAGGGTACAACAACATCTTGGTAAAAACTCATCACTCGTGAGAGAATGGAACCCCAATTAGTTCAAAGATAAATCATTCAAATATAATCTCGTAATATTGTATCTAAAATAGAAAATTATATTACAATTAGATAGGCTCAACCCTAGATAATATGATCAGTTGGGGTATGGAAATAATAGAGTTTGGGGGTGGGTGGGGTGAATTATTGTTGGAAACTTGTTGAATAAGTTAATATATATACCATAATTTACCTATTAACTTCCTTTTTGAATAAATATAACGATATTGTATCTAAATTATAATAAATGAAATTATAAGGATAAGATATTATAACAATAATGACAATATGAATTTATTAATGAGGTTCTGCACAAATATGGGAAACTAATTCACTTATGTTTATGGATATTTATCCCATGGATACAGAATTTTTCTTTCACTATAAATAAATAGTTTGGGATGGGTTATATTCTTAGACCCATAATCCATAATCTAGAAAATGTATAAAGATTGAAAAAACATGTAAATATAAGTATATTAAAATAACTATGATTGATAAAAATAAATGTTTTGATGGATTCTATATGAAATTAGATCACAATAATCCTTGAGTCACTTCGAGATAGTGTATGTTTAATCATCTTAATCATTTTATAGTAAACAAAAGTGTTTTCCTAATATTGTTTTGACAATTTAATATAATATTATTATATGATGGGATAAATCACTACATCATCCAAAATAATTATATGTAGTATTATGTTTAGACCCACTATTCTTATTCCCCCACATTATCACAGATGGATAATGACCTTTGATATAACATTCAATATATGTATTTATCTAAAGAATTTATCTCTAGTTGAAATAGTGGATATCAATTTAATTTTATATAAACAAAAAAATTTCATTCTGATGTTTTCATATTTTCCTCTTCAACATTATAGAATATTTATTGGAAAAAATTAATGAAATTATTTACCTAATTGTAATAACATTAAATCAACTGATCTCCCAACCTTCAAACATCATTGTATTCAGTCATTAAATCACATTTAATATAGATAATTTTTTTATTATTTTAATTACACTAAATAAACAATCTCTTAACTCACTATGATTATCAAAATTATCCTTAATTTTCATTTACTCTACAAAATGATGTATAATCCACAATATTATAATTTTTTATATTATTGTCAAGATTTAAATCTATTTTTCATAGTATTGGAATCATTTGTTTTGGATTTATTCACTATCACAAAGTCGCTTCTTCAATTATATCCATGGAATGGAAATATCTTTAGGATGTTAATACCTTTACATAGTATAACTAAATTTATCTTCAAATTATACATAAAAAACTTCCAGATGTGATTTCTTCTATACAACATGGAGCTAATTTTTCCTTAAACATCATCATTATTTTATATGTCTTGTATCAAATATTTATTCAATGCATAATAATATTTATCTTTTTATGAATAAAAAATAATATTCTAATTAACACATTGAAATAGCCTTTCAAAAATCCTCTAATATTTTAATATCTAGAAAACACCCATTTTTTTAAATTTTGTTATCCCTTATGAGAAATATTTCTAATCTTATTATTTATTAAATAAAAAATTATAAATCATTATTTTTCTAAAAAAATTATTCTCTATAAATAAACAAATTGATATAATATAATTCATTTATTATTGGACAAGTATATATTTTAATCACAATAAATCAATTTCCATTTCAAAATATAATCCATCTATTGTCTCTAATTCAATCTGATATATATTATATGAAGATTATGTTGAAACTTCTATTTTTTCTAATTTAGTATTAAAATACTAATAAGCATTAGAAATATTTTGATGAAATTAATAAAATTAAACTATGTAATTCTAAATCTATAATAAAATGTATGAAATTACATATCTGGCCCTCATTCACATTTTTGTGAGTCCTGTAGTTTCCCAAATTTCTCAGTCCCTTATGTTTGACTATTTTATTTCAAATTTAGTCACCTTGTATTTTTCATTATTTAGGATATATATTCTAAATGACCTAGTTTTTTATTATTATATCAATTCCATTAAAATATTTTAGGTATGTAGTGTAAATAATGCATCATATGTTTTCATCCCTTTTCCATTTTATCAATAATAAATACATCTTCTTGGTGTTCGAATTTTTGAGGTTTCACATATAATGTAACTACTCATTGAAATTACTAATATTTTACATTTAATAAATAAAGAATATCATGTTTTGTTATGGACTTCTAACAAAATTAATTCGTAATTTCATCACTCTTATCCATATTTCATAGCTCATCCAAAATAAAATAATGTATTTAATTTATTTTTTGATTCCCTAAATCATATTCAATCAATATCAAATATAATTGTAAAGTAATTAAAACATTTGAATTCTCCATATATCTTTTGAATAAACCCTCATATACCTCAATAACATCAGTTTCATATATCATCATACAAATATGATATAATCTATATCATACCTTTATACATGAAATTTCTATATTATAGAACTTTATGGGCATCATTTCAACATCCTCATTGTATGAAAACAATTATCAACAATCATACTCTATGGATTCAAAAGATTCCATATAGAAAAATTCTTAAACTAATTCTATACATAAACTACGAATTATTATCAATTTCTAATCCAATTATTAGTAGATAAATAATCTCTATCCAATATTATTAGAAAAATATTCTTACATTATTTTATTGTTAATATATCTTGGAGTATATCTACAATGTAATTATATTAAATAATTATTTTAAATGAATTCATGGTGGCAACATATTGTCGTCAACGATTATGTTAAATACATACTACAAGTTTTATTTTCTGATCTAACACATATTGACATTAATATCATTTATAAACAATAACCCATACACATATATCAGGTTAAATAATATCATATACTATATTTTCTTAAATAATATTTAGTATTGATAATAAATGTTCATATGCCTCATATATTTAATTATAAATTTTCATCACATCGACAATTTTTGAAAATAAATTCAACGAATATTAAGAGAAATGGTATCAATTAAATTAATCCATGTTCCATATATTATTTTACCATAAAACAATTTTATCCCGTCTTGATTTAGAGAACAAGAGGGTAAAATCTATTGAAGAATTTTTTTTTTGATTTAATACATAATATGATACAAACACATATATGTTTTTATGTTAATTTCAAATAAGTTTTAAATATGAACCATTAGATATGGATTGTCTAATTTATCTCAACATGAAATTCAATAAATATGTTGACACATATTTAAAAAAAATAAGTCGGTTTTGATTCAAAAATTAATCCAAATTTGCTCATTTTCTTGTAAATTTTAAATTAATTTTCTCCCACATAAATAATACATTAATAAGTTTAAATTTTTTTTGATAAATAATAAAAGCATAATTTTTCAATGAATTAATTCTTGTAACATATATAAATATTGATTTGAATAAGATTTTAATTTTTGTAGTTCATCAAAATACTCCACTCAAGTATGAAATTCCATATTTTCCTTTTCAAGAGTGATATATTAATAAAACAATTTTTATGATTGAATATATTTAAATTAAAATATATGGTCACACATTATTTCATTTTAATATTTGAATGTATATTTACATTAATAATTTTTTTACTTTAAACACACATCACCAATATTTACACATAGAGAATTAACAAAGAAATATCATTGCCAGTAATGTGGAATTTATTTTATCCTTAATGAGTATGGAATGGTTGATAATTTATTCCCAATAAATATAATTATTTTATTCCTATCTCTATGCGTAGGTAAAATTTTCATGCTGAAATATTTAACATTACTAATATGAGTATTTTTTGAATAGATTCATTACATCTTTCAATAACTTCTTAATACAGAATATTAAACATTATGTAAGACATATGTTAATATATATCTTATAGTTAATGATTTTTCATATTCAAATGCTCTATTTTTAAAGACATTATTTTTAAAAAACTTGTGGAAATGTGGTCATCCTATTTACACATTCCTCATAAATTCTGGTGACATATTTAATTATCAATTTTTCCCAACCAATCATGAAATTCAATTTCATCCTCATATAGAATATTTTTATTCAACTTGTTTTTCTTGTCTCTAAATTTTCATTCTTTATTAGATTTTCATATTGTGATGTTCATACAATCTTAAAGTCTTCTGGAGATTTATCATATTTCATAGAACATTAATATAGTCTCTCTAGAATGTCCTCAAACAAAACAATTCTCTAGTTTATTACATGAATTTATTCTCCAATTTATAAATTTAGAATAAATCATTAAATAATAATTCACATTGAATATATTTAAGGATCCATGGCATGAATTTTTTTTACAATATAAGTCGCTTCTTCTTTTTATTATAGCATTATTTGTATCCATTATGGGAATGATTGATATTATATGATTATATAACATAAAAGTAATGAATAATCTCAATTATTCTTCACATTACCATGCTAATAATTTTTTTCTCAATGTTCTTGATGTTTTATTGTAATATTTTTGGTTCATTTTAGAAAGAATTTATCTTTATAAAGACCATTTTTTCCACTTCTAAATCATTTGTCAATACATCGAAACCTGTTTGATGAAAATTGTTTTTCATTTTTCTTTTATGTACTATTATTTATCCATGATTTGATCCGCCATGATGTACTATTTAATATAAATAAAAAGTTATACATTTTATTATAAAAATATATTTCCCCATTCCCAATCCATTTATAGCATCGTAAGTAAGAATCTTTAATTTTTCTTGGTAGTGTTATAGGATATCATGTTTTAACATCATACTTTCTTTCAATAAAAAATACAATATATTTTGGGATTATATACTGAATAAATTTTACAACACATGCTAACATAACCTATAGATACACTAGTGGGTTACTTATAAATTTTTCATTATCCATCATTATAATGATTCATTCTTTGAGTATGTATTTTACATAAAACTTGAATTACTATAAAATAATTTCATGAGTTAAATGGAATATTTTTCTCTGAATCCTACATGAAATTGTGTTGGATTCTTTGAAATTTATTATTACAAAAATTTCGAGATATATTTTCTCAGAGATAAAGTTCTTATGTGTATGTATTGGTATATTTCCTATCCACAATTTTCGATAATTCTATATAATCATTTTCAATATTTACTAATACGACCCATAACTCAATAAATCCTATAATTATGATGATTTTATTATCCTACATTAGTTTTATTTTTTCTTCACACTCTTTTTTTATAAAAATATACTTCTCATTATCATATTAAATATTAATATTCTCAAAAAATATAGGGTCCATATCATTAATAATATATCTTGTTACTTCCAAATGGCAATTATTAATATCATTGAAACATTGATTCTTAATATCCATGACAATGAATTTCTATTCCAAACATTCTATAACATAATAATTATATTGGATTACACCAATCCAATAATTTCCAATATTATATAACTTTCCTTTAATATAAATGTTTTTATCATTCTTAGTATTTCTTAACTTGATGAGATATATGCTCGACATTAAATATTGGGCCAGTTCATTCTCCCCCTAATTGGATTTTTTTTGAAGATGGATGACATTTCACAATAGTTATTTAATATATCCATATATATAAAGATTAATTCCATTAGTAACATCATTCACTTTCTTCAAAAAAAAATATTAATAACATAATCACATAATTCTTTTGAGGTCTTATCATGCTAACTTTACATGAGTGTTCTATAGTAAAATATTTACATGTTTTTTACTCCACATCTTCATCTCAAATTTTTTTAACCATTAGTTGTATAATTTTGAACAATATAAATATTATGTTAATAAATTAAAATTTATTCTTATTCTATTATTGATATATCCTTATTAATTTAAAAACATGTGAAATCTGGTTCTTCTATCTCATTTTCAGTTAAGGATACCTTATTTGTCTTCTTATTCTCTTTCTCAAATTTTCGAATTATTTAAAGATATTAAATATTTATTAGGAATAGTCAAATCATCTATATTTTTGAAAAATTTTATTAATTTTAATTAGTAACACAAAAAAATTAAAATTTTCAAATTGTGACATTATTAGGATTCATGTTTAAGGTGCAATATGACTTGTATATCACAATTTAGGGTTTATTGTGGTATAAACAACATTTTGGGTTGGTTAATCTATTTTGGTAACCTATTGATGAATTTATAATTTATATTCATTTTCCTTTTCACTTCATTAGTGAATGTATCTCATTACAATTATATTCACTTTGTCTTCATGAATATAAAAATATATGAATAAAAAAACAATGAACACTCAAATTTTAAAATGGGTTTTTACTTCGTGATGGATAATTATGTTACATGTGTGTCTTTTTTTATTCCCATTGAAACATATATATTCTTTTATTATCCTGAAATAAATCTACAAAGGATATATCACTGGATTTCAAATCTCAAAACCAACAATGTAAACTAAAATAAATAATTTAAATATATCAACTTCAATAACTAAGTTGAAATTTATTTACAATAATTGGATTTCAGTTTCTCTTGTACAATCTAATTCTGTATATGTGTATACAGAGAGTCATTGGAAATATAGTTCTTATCATATTCCCCAATGTGTATAAATCTCAAATGGTTACCCACATCTTCTAAAGATGTCACTATATAATAATATTATAAGATGAGATCGCTCTTTGATTAAGAAAAGATAGTAATTTAAAGGAGTAAGGATATAATTTTCATTAATATTATCATTCATTAAAAATCATTAATGGTGTCCATTACAAAAAGACTTAATCTATTCATATATTAAATAAAAAATTTACTTCAGGATGGATATACAATGACATAATATTTTAAATATAAATTTTGATTTTTATAATTATTAAATGGATCATCATGTCATGAACATGTATAAAACAAAATAATTAAAATGTTTATTTTGTTATGTTATTTAGTATTTTAAATTTAATAGACTATTCGAAATCATAAAATTTTATAATATATAAATTTTATTGTTACCATTATGATTATTACAATAATAGTTATGATAAATCCCTTTGACAATGAAAAATGAAGTGATGGCCTGGACCAATAGGATCATACCATGTAAATCCCATTTATCATAGCATACAAGGGAGATTGAATCATTGGGTTTTTACCTTAAATTAGAATAACATATGAATTATCATGTAACTCTCAAGTGAAAAAGATTATCAGAGTAGTTAAATATCATCAAAATCACAACCATAACAATGTATGTCAATTCACCCTAAAAAATTATCAATATTTCACTTCATACCCAGAAAGGATTCACTGTTGTAATAAAGGGGGCCGGAATTAGAGCTTCAAAGTATGATTTTTATATTTCAATTTTTCATATAAAATAATTATTTTTTATCATTTATTATTAGTATTACATTTTAATTCAATAAAAAATGTGTTTGATAAAATTATGATTCTAATACTGTGAATCAAAAATATTATTTTTGTTAAATATATACATTCAATGAAGAGAAAAATAGTAATGAATTTACGAATCATTTAAATATTTTTTTTAAATATAAAATATAAAATAAACTTTTAAATAAATAAATTATAATATAATATTAAAATTTCAAAAAAAATTATAAGTTTTAAGAAACCATTATTGTAAAAAAATATTATTTTACTCACCTGTTGATTTTTAATGTTTTTAAATTCCCACTCATAGAGAATTTTCTGGATAAAAAAACATTATTTTCGAAAATAGAAAGTAGAAATTATCTAATGGTGATTTTTTCATAATTTAGGGACAAATTCAGTTATTGTGTGGAAAAATTAATAATTTTAAAAATATATTGTGTCTATTATGAAATCATAAAAAACAAAAAAAAAATTATAATATATTCCATTAATGTTATATTAGAAAAAATTCATATTTCCAATATAAAAAAAATTATGTTATATGATTTATTTTATAAACCCTTAATGAAACCTCTATAATATATATTATATTTTATGGTTTTAAAAACACATCATTATAAAAATGATACACTTCCGCATCAATAAGTTTTTTATATTAATAAAATCACTTCATAAACTTTTAAAATAATGTAAAACAATTCACTTTGGAATAAATCATTGGAAAAATCCACATATAGGTTAGTCGTTTTGATTACATTATCATATAGATCCCAAAAAATATTTTTTGATGATCATAAATAGTTCCCCAGTATTTTTGTATATAAACCCACCAAGAACTCATATACCACCCCACTAAAAACAATTTTATAAATAAATTAATCAATCCTTCATAACCAATAGTAATCCAATGGGTCCCCAAATCACAAAACAATTTCCTTATAACATTTAATAATTACACTCTCTGGGTAAGATATCAATTCCTTTTTCTCTTTATCCAAGAACCTTCATTGCACTATGTCATTAATTTCAAATTTTTCATGTTTTGATATGTTCTTACAAGTCCATAATATTGGATTATGATTTATAAGTGAATATATAACCCTCTAACTCTCATTATATTATTTTATGAACATTTATCTACCCTGATTATGTGGACAAGTGAATTCCATGATTTTATTAACCAAATAATTGGGTAGTGAATATTGTTACCCATTTCCACAAAAAGGAATTTACATAGATGTAATGATTATAATTTTATTGAGGAAATACCTGAATTTTAAAAACAATAATAAATAATTTTATTAAAATTGATAAAAGATATCCTTATGTTGAAGGATATATGTTACAAACATAATCCTATACATTACATGAATGTCATGGGTGGTCAAAGTATTATATAGACCTCCAATGCATCAGATATCTTTTTTGTTTATTTGGATTCCATGTATATGGAAGTATTGGGTTTCATGATATCATTTTAATGAGTTTTCATTGTGGTTAAACATAAGTGATATTTATGATGTCCTGATTTATGTTGTTGGAAAATTTCCTTGATTCCTTTTTTTATCATGTTTTATAATTTATTATTATTTAAGATAATTATTCTCACTATTATTATGTTACCCTGTTATTCCTCTATGGTCACATTTACTATATTTCCTCACACTATGATTTCATTATTTCCTTATTGATATTTATAGATCACCCCTTTCTAATGCACATCCCAAGATTTTCCTATGATGTTTTAGAATAAGAATAAAATTTGAAGACAATTTTAAGGATGATATCTTTAATTTCATTCAATTTCAGTTGAATGTTTTTTTGAAATGTACCTAATTTAAATATGACACTATGATTTGTGATATTTTGTGATTGAATTAATTTTTCCCTTTGTATAATTTATCATTAATGAATGGGTACTACACATTTGAGTAGTCATAGTATGTAATAGATAAAATTCTATTTATTTTTTGCGATTATGATGAGAAAAATATTTTGAAATCCTTTGGTATAATAATAAAGATATAAAAAATAACTAATTCTTGGTAAATTACTGAGTATGTTGTTTCAATGAAAATTAATTCCAATATAGATACTACATGTCAATTTGGTTTTGTAATAGATGTGAATTGCAACGAGAACATTGAAATGGTTGCATTGATCATTACTCATTCATCACTAGGTGCATGAAAATAGAACTTATTTTACACATAGATTCACACTCCTGATGTATTTTCATTGGTAAATTCACATTATTTTTATGAACCATTTTTATGTGGGATAATCCCATAATACATTATTATTTGAATTTGTTTATGTATAAAAAAAATTAAATATGAGTTATCCATTCAATATTCTTATGTTTCACGTTTATTTGATTAAATTCTTGAAAATTTTCATCCCTCACTCTATTATGGATGAAATATATTATTCTAATGTGAATAAAGTAGTGAATAATAATCTTATAATTGATGTATAACTTCAATATTTTACATCACATGTGATTAGTAGAACTATTCAACCACCACCTCAAAAAATCAAGGATGTTATGTTATCAGTGATGATGGAAAATGGGTAAATTATTACATTACAAGCCTATAATATATCCATTATCCATATTTGTTCTATATATTTTCCAATAAACAATGACATACCCCTTTTAGAATAATTTCATACAATTCACGTAATGGATTGGATTTCCTTATATAGAACCAACATAAATTTATGAGAGAAGGAAATAATAATCCATATCATGAATAAATATATTGGTTATCAATGTTTAAGGGTGAGGATGACACTCCATTGGAATATTTATATTAATAAATAACATTATATCCTTGTGGGAAAGTGTATCTATCTAAAATGGTTAAGACAACTGAAAATATCAATCATGATTACAATCTCATTGTAAGTGAGTTTGTCAATTGGTTTCCCAAATAATTTCATATAATTCCCCCTACCCATGTGGTTGGGTAATAAATTTTACTCTTACTCATATCATTTCCAATTTCTCAGTCACCATATACATTGGATATATTTGAACAGGGGGTTATAATGTATCAATTTTTGGAAGATCTGAATAATGGGTTTATATGTCCATGTGCTTCACCATGGGGCGAAATAATCTTATCATTCAATACCAAGGATGAGTAATTTAAACTCAACATTAAATATCATGATTTCAATAAGTTCACAAAAAATAACATGTAACCTCTAACATGTATTGATTACTTTATTCATCAACTATATGGAACCTAGTATTTATGTGGTGTATCTTCATTCGGGGTATTGTCAAGTAAATGTGATTTAGGAGGATATCCCCAATACATCATTTCATAAATGGTCCCTGAAAGAAGAATTCATAGGGATTATATTTGGACTTACTACATCTCATGAAATAATCATGGATATAATTAATAGTGTCTCTATAGATTATCTCCAAAAACATTTAGTAGTATTTATTGATGATATTATTGTCTACTCTAATAGAATAGAGGAACATGAAGTGAATTTGAATTCTATAATGAAGAAATTACAAAATAAAAATGTTATTTCTGTTGTATAGTGAATATTAGTTTTTGATGGAACATGTAACATTCATTATAAATTTTATCACCAAAAAAGTGATATGTATTTAGATTTTATAAATAATTTAAATAGAGGGATGACCATGACTAGAATATGTGAATGAAATATGAATTTTAATTGTATTATATTGTTACTATCACTTATTTTTTAGATTATTATAACGATTTTCACTACCACTAGCCGTGATTACTCAGAGGGGAGTAAGGTTTTTCTAAAAAAAATAAATTATAATAATGTTTCAAATATTTTATGAATAGAGTAATCACACCAACAGTGAAAAAATTTACCACAATTGTTGAATGATTTGTAATCTATCAAAAATATCTCGAAAAAGGATTGGTTTATTTGCTCATGAAAAATTAATTTCATTTCCAAGGCCTCATAAAAATTAAATATCCTTGAAAAAACTACCAATCTCTAGATATTGAATTATAACCAGTGTCCTTCCCATTGATGATTTTGAACCAATATCATTATGGGGAACACTGTAATAAAAAAATGAATCATAGAGTCTTCAAGAATATATTTCCACATGTTGAGATAAATATTCACCATTTAATGTGGTTAGATCTAATCAATGCTTATTATTGATCAATTCATTACAATGCTGGGAAAGAAATCAAAGTGAAATATTCCCTTTAAATAAAGAATCCTACTACTCTATCGATGATAAGGTTTATAGTGGATCAAATATTATTGGATATAAAATGGACGGATATGGGAATATTTAAATTTTCATCATCCTAATATGCTTAACTAAATTCTCATCCATAAATTTTTTATGGGTCCATGGAGGACCAAAATTAGGATGAGTTACTATAGTTGATAGTAGTTGATATTCTAGAGTACAACATTAATAAAGATAAATTTATATGATTTGTAACCTAGATATGTGTGTCATTTAAATAATATATTAACCAGGATCATATATATGAAACACATATATCGTCCTTCTTTCTTCATCATGGAAGCACTCTAATATATAGAGAGTTGATGAAAACATTCATACAAGATAATATGAAGAAGGAGATTATAAAGTTTGTATCTTGATTCATGGTATGACAACATGTCTGGGTGAAATGACATATGAATAATGGTATAATTGTACCCTTATACCAGTATTCCAATAGAAAAAAAATTTGATTTCAAAATTTCCCTCCAATGTATATATAAAGGGAATAATTCCATCCTGGTCATAGTCAATCACCATAAAAATTCAACAAATTTTATTTTTATGATGTCTGATTTCACTTTTGACCAACTCATCAATATATTCACAAGGGAAGTGGTATTACATACATGGAGATCCACTCAATACCATATTAGATTGAGATTTATGGTTTCCCTGGAGTTATTGGAGAATCCTAAAGAAAGTGTTGGATATAAAAATAATCATAATCATTACATATCAACCTTGTAATTATGTTTATTGTGTTATAACAATTAAATCTGTAGAGAAATTTTTTTTATCATATTTAAATGATTTTGAAAGATGTTGGGATCAGGAAATTATTCTAATAGAGACCTTATATAACAACAGTTTATATAATAGAATTTAAATGTATCCATATGTGTCTATATATGGGAAGAGGTGTTAGACACTAACATTTTGGCATAATGTTAGAGGGATGAATCTAATGAGACCTTATTTTTCAATGAGATGACAAGGAATATTCAAACTATTCATCATAAAATGACAACACATAATAATTGATAGAAAGGATACATATACAATAATCAATGAGACCCTGATATTGAGATCGTAGGTTTTGTTTCTTTTCATATATATCATTATAATAATTTCATGTATTTTGGAATGTAGTGAAATATTATTCAAAGATACGTCGGCACCTTCATGATCATAGATCACATCTGATCCATGCCCTAATATCTATCACTCCCAATGAATCTATTTCATTTGAATAAATTGTTCCTTGTATCCCTCTTAAAAACAAAAATACTATACCCCTATAATATATTAAATATAATATTGACACTTTTGGATAGTTTTTTTTCATATGAGGAGCATCCAATGAAGATCATAGATTATTGAGACCAGGTTCTATGAAATAGGATTACTAACCTTATCAAATTTTAATAGAATAAACTAATGTTTGAGGATATAGCTTGGGAACATGAAGAGGTTATAAAAGAGAAGTAACTACCTCGGTTTTAGTGTCTAAAATTAAATTGATATGGAAAAAATATCATAATGGGGAATAATGAAAGGACCCATACTTTTAATGATGATATTTCTTTATTAAATTATCCAATACATTGTCTATTAATGATGTTATTGAAAATGAATTCACTACTTCATTAATTATTTTTAGTTATAAAGAAATTATAATTTAATATACAATTAAGTATCATACCAATTCATTATAAAATCCATTGTATAGTGATTAATAATATTAGTATATTAAGGGTTTATATGAAGTCCTTTTGACAAAAACACAATAGAATGGATGGACTTGACTAGTGGGATTATACCCTATGAAGTCCCATTATCGAAGATTTCAAGGGGGATAATATAACTACATTTTATCCTTAAACAATATAATGATTATCATTAATGAATGATGATCGAGCGAAATCATTTATTAGAGAAAATAATTCTCATCAAGATCATGAACCAAATCATGTACAATAAACCACCCAAGGAAAATGTCACAATCACACACATTAAACTTATGGTATTTTCTTTTATAATAAAGTGTTATATATATTGACCAAAAAATTATAAATTTTTATATTTCAATAGTTTTATATATTTTTAATGATGATTCCAATATTATAAAAATTATAACTCATGAAATGTTTAAATATTGATTTTGATAAAAAAATATTTTCATATAATGAAATATAAATATTATTTTTCAGAAATTCTTATTTTCAATGAAGAAAATATTATTTTCAGAATTAAATAATGTCTGAAATAAATGGATTTTTAAAATTTACTAGTATTAAATATTTATTTTAAATATCAATTATAATATTTTTTTAATGAAAAATATAAATTTAATAAGGGTCAGAAAATTATTTTGGTCAAAAAAAGAATATTCTTCCTTAAAAATTGATTATAGATTCAATATAATATATTCTCATACATATTGAATTATTTTGATAAAATGAATATTGATTTATTAAATCAAAACATCATAGTTGTCGAATGATCGTTTTTTCTTATTTTTTGGAGGGACATGATTTTTTTTTGTGAAAATTTAGAACATTAGAAATATATAATGTTTATTATGAAATTATAATGACCCAAAAGTGATTAAATATATCCTAAGAAAGAATTATAATTCAAAATACATATTCCTACTTTGACATAATTCAATTTTTAGGTTATTTTATTAATTTTAAAAACCATTAATGAATTCTTCAAAACCTATATTATATTTTATGGTCATAAAATCAATTTTTTATAAGACTTAATGACTTCCACATCAACATTAGTATAATATTAATAATATCATGTTCTTAAAATATAAAATAATGAGTATCACTTAACATTGGGAGAAACTGGGTCAAAAAAACAGGATAAAGAATGTGGTTTTTTACATTATCATATAGAGTGAAAACCCAATGATTTTAAATTAAAAAAGAATTTCCCACCCTTTGTATATAGTAAACCCTAGAAATATAAATTAAAAATAACTAAAAACTATTTCTGAATGACAGTAATCTATCCATAACATGTTATATTCCATCCATGAATCCCCTTAAATATTTGGATGGTCCAAAAAATATTTTATAATTGCCATGTATAGGTACGATATCCACTCATTATCATCATTATTCCAGAACCTCCTATGTATTATGCAATTAATTTCAAATTGTTCTTATTGGGTTACATTATGTCATATCCATCCGAATTTATTATGATTTCCATGTGATGATAAACACATTTCACTCTCAGTAATCCATTATATGAACCATTATTCAACACCATTATGCTTCCAAAATTGTCATTCAATTTTTAACGATAAACAATTCAATTATGAATACCCATACTCATTTCCATTCAAATTTAATAAAATATATTTACTTATTATTAATTGACTTTGGAAATAAATTTATGTATCTCGCACTCCTTAATCATGAAATTTAATTTTTTTTTAATAAAAATGTATATTGAATGTTATATGTGGAACACTTTTTCATGTACATGATATGATAGTGATAGGGGGCCCAAAATTGAATATCCCTCCAACACATTGGAAATTATTTTATCTAATTAAATTAAATTTATAATGAAAATGAGGTTATTCTATGCTCACTCTTTCATGTTTTCTTGGAATTAGCCTTATCTTATTTTTAATATGTCATATTTTATGTTCCTTCCAAATTCGAATGTTTCATTTATATATTATTGTTATATTTTTCCTCTTTGTTCAGGATTGTTATTCTCACCCTATTATGTTAGCATTATATGGATATTTGATTACATGTACTTATTGACTTCATTCTATGCATTGAGTTTTCAATTACATTTCATTATATCTCACATGTTTCTAATGTACATTCCCAGGTTATCTCCTCTAGTTGTACAAGAATATTGGTATTTCTGGTCCATGTTAAGGATGATTTAAACTATTTCATTGTATTCTTATAGATTTTTTGACATGAACAACCTTCACTAAGATGAGTGAAAGGATACAAAACTGAGAGAACCCACCTTCCTCATGTTGAAGTAGATATAAGGACCCTCGAGCCCCGCCTTCAATAGGCCCCAGAGTGGCTATTAGCACCAAGGGTAAAGAATCACACTTGAAATGGATGGAATTACCATTTTTATTTAGTACGACTTGAAAATAAGGTTTTAACACCCGAAGATTTCAGGTTATTTTATATCATTAAAGTAATTCAATAACTTATACTACACACAACACTTACTTGGCATACATTATACCAAAGATTGAGATTCTACGAAACAACACTTTAATTAATCAAATGATATATTTATTACATAAAAATTAAATATAGTAACACAAACAGAAATAAATAAAAAATTAATGTCATTTATAATTTTAGGACATTAATAAACCATATTTATACACAAATTTATATGTTTCATTAACATATTATTACTATTTTGTTAAATGAACTACATCTTATGTGCTATGTTGAACAATAAAAAAATTAATTTTAGAAACTATTATAAATTAAACATGTTGAAATTATATTAATTTTTGAATTCAGAATACCCGTATTTTATTTGGGTGAATTTTTTTTAATTTTATGAGAAGTTTCATTTTTATAATGAATAGTGAAAATACTGTGTTTTAATTAAAAAATAGCATTTCACCCAATTTATTTATAATTATATATTATCCTATAAACTGGTTTTACAATATATATAGATTATATTATTATCATTTTATATAATTTTGGTCATTAAAAATAATTTCACATTTAAATTGGATATAAACACATGTCAATCTTTTGATACTTTTTATTACATAAAAACCCACATTATGGTTTTCCCAACTGGAATTAATTTTTAATTAATTAATAAAAATTACATGCCTAGAATTTGGTAAAATAGAAATAATTCTTAAATTATAAATAAAAAAATTATCTTAGGGGTTTTTTGTATTTTTCAGAAAACTATCAATTTATAAAGAATATTGACAAACATTGGGGTTTTGTTTAAAACCAAAATTATTTTAAATATTTATTATTTCAATTTTATTTTATTTTAAAGTAAAAATAATTTAATAACACCAAAATTTGGTTATTCTATTTCATTGGTGTCATTTTATAATAAGATTAGATGTAAAAAAAATTATTGAACATTTTAAGGTCTTTTAACCACTTTCTTGGTACATTTGAAAATTTCCAAAAAACATAATTTTACTACTACTGTGAATTTAATTTTAAAACATTGAGACACATGGTTGGAATTAGTATGTAAAATGTGTTTCAATAGGATGAAAATAGATTTTTTGGTAAATAGTATCTTTTGAATTTTATTTTCCACGGTTAAAAGTATATATGGTAATTAAAGGTAAAAATGATATTATAGTTTCTCTAAACCATGTCCTAATTCTTTTGGACAAGTTTTTATAGACCAAAATAAACCTTAATAATAAATATGATCATATTTCATACAGTTGTATTATATTAGATCACTTATTATTATTTTATTTAAAGAATAGTTAAATGTGTAAAATTCAAAGTTTAATAATTAACTATTATTAATAAATGGTTATACATTTGATAAACATGATTATAAATATTCATATAGTAGATAAAAATATATCCCTACATTATGGTATTTTATATCTAATTTTTAGAAATTACATAATTAAATTTATTTATGATATAATGAGGATGCAGTAATTACCTTATTAAGTAATGAATAAAATAATTGATATTATAAATATAATAATAAATGTAAATTGAGACTTTAGATGTATTATACTAATTTTATATGTTAATATGACATTTTACAGTTAATTTAATATGATTTTTCTATGTTATAATGTTTTCGCCACTTTCACAAAAACAACATACTAAATTGAATCAAAATTGGCATATATGTTTTTTAAAAACAAATATTATATTATTAAATGATATAATATTCATAAAAATATAAGTTTTATCCAAAAGACTAATATAATTATCAATATTGAAATAATTATCCACTTGAATTTCTCTTGACATTTTATCGTATGTTTATTAACCATGTAATATAAAAATACATGAAGACATGGTAAAAGTGGAACTATTTAACTAAGAATTAAATCTAAAAGGTACAATTAATATGGTGACCTAAACATGTCTAAAACATATTGGGTGAGAATATTTCTACCCATCCACACCTTATACTAAAAAAAATCCATTTGGAGGAATTGTAAAATGAAAATGATTTTATAATAAATAATATTTCATTCTTATCCTAATGTGACCATCACCTCTCTTATAAAACAGTTCTTCCTATTATCTTATTTCACACCTCCAAATCTATTTGGCTCGTCGAAAAAATGCTCAAATATCCTCCCAAACTACTCTCACTTGAACATCGATTCCTTACATTGATCATAAATCAACCTATGGATCCATTTGAATCAATTCAAAATGAAGCACCCGAAAAAGAGGTAATAATTTCATCACCACATTCAACATTATTCTCTTCTTCCAATTCCAATTTCATTGTTGTTTTTATACCAATAAAATAACTCCATTAATTTCGACATAATATTATTTCATTATCAATATTGTACAATGACATTTTTTTTTATCTATCCTGTGAATGACATAGTCACCACACATGCGTATGCACAGCTTAACATCTCCACTTTGTGGTGTAGTTTTCTATTCAACACTTAATTTTTTGGATCGGTATAATAATGAGTATAATTGATTTAAATAATAAATAGTACATGCCAATTATTCTGTATAAATGATATAATATCCAATTACATATGATTTCACCATCAATAGAATGATATTATCGCTTGTGTGTACATATGGATTACCATCTTATCGAACGTGATGAGATTATTTCTCCATCATAAAAATTCAAAAATAAATTTTATTTTATGATAAAAAAAATTTATGAACATAGTAACATTCTGGATATGAATAAAATACATCCTATCCCTAAAAATCATGTCTTACTTAACAAAACATATAATGGAAAATGAATCTGTTAACACCATAAACAATGACACTATTGAAATATTATTCAAATAGTAATATTAGAAGATTGTATATGATATCATATTTAGGTTTTTGTTTCATTTATAATTTAATTAAAATTATTTAACTATTGTACATGAGGTTAACTTTCCCAAAAATAATGAAATGTACAAGGTAAAGGGTTTTCATCTCACTTCTTATTAACGTGAGATTCATTCTATATTCCCACTATTTCCTATTGTGTGGTGTATGAACTATCCCTGATTATAATATTCGTGTAATATAAATTAATTTATGGATATTTATATAATCATTGAATGACACTTATTTCATGTATTTTATGTTTCCTATATTCCAAATTGGTAAGGGATTTTCAAATATCAATTTCCACTCATTGGGTATTATGCATACTTCATTGATTATTTTACTCCATTATTATGTGAGGAATAATTATTTATTTAATTATGTAGTAATTTCTACCCCCCTATGTGGATATACATTTGATACACATAATCTATCCATTGATAAATTATAAAGTCATTAATATGTACTTTATTAGTGTAATCTTATCTCAATCTCCATTAATTGAGTTAAACATCCAAGTCATTTGTTTTCTTTTCAAAATAATATGTGTGAATGTCCCCTAATTGATTTAAACTGAATATCCAATCATATTGAGTTTAATTATATTTTTCACTGATAATTATATCAATTATTTATCCTTAATCTATGGATACAGTCTTTATAAGGGATTTTGTCTCAATTTACATTCCATTGAGTCTTATTTGTTGTAATGTCCCAATTCACATTAATATGGTGTATATATTCAACATTGTCATATTAAATCATTAATCCATTTACTCTCATTGTATTATAATGTTATACTTATTGTTATTTCTAAATATTTTTTATATAAGGGTCTCTCATTTGGTTAGGAACTCATTAACTAAAATATAATTGTAATGATTTATTCTTCTAAATCATTCTCATTAATGTCCGTGATTTAAAAAATGATTTTAAGTATTTATATATATAGACCTGAATGTTTTTAAATTAAAAATTCCTTTCTAAATATTCAAATTGTTATGGGATTATTTTGTTCAAAAATATTCCTTAAATGGATTCTCTGATAAATAGTTAATCTTTTAAATGATTTAATGAAAAATGGGATATTTCTCTCAAATAGTATTAGTGATCATTTTCTTCTATTTCAATACCTATAATTTTATTTTATTACTTATTGTGGTTTATTTATTATAATACAATCATCAATATAATATTTAATGGGTTTTGTTTGAATGTGGATGTGCTATTTTTATACCATTCATGGTTTGTGGTTAATGTATTTACATTTCGTATGGTAGTTTTAATATGAATTTCTAGACTATATTTCATCCTTTTAATATGAGGAATGCATCAGACTTAGTACATGATCGGTATGGACCAATACAACCACTCAATGCATTAGTTGGTCTCATTAGGCAAAGTAGTGTCTTGGAACAAGTCCATAAAAATTTATATTTGTAGTTGTGGCACGAGGCCTTGACTATGTGGTTATGATGTCTTGAACTATTAATTAATTAATTATGAAATTATCTATTGATGTTGCATATTTTTTCGACTAGTAGAATATCCATGTGAATAATTAAATGGAATTATTTTATTTACCTTTTCCATATTATCCTAAAATTAATTTTAAAATGCTTGTATTTTAGTATTATAAATTTCATTAAATTTTTATCTTATTTATGATTGTTTTCTATATATTATTATCCTTACTGACAATCTAAGCTCACCCCTTTATTTTGGTTTCATTATCCTAGGATGTGATTAAGAAAATTATGATTAACCTTAGGGGATATGCCAAAGGATATGAGTGTGTTCAAAAGGTACACAATGTTGTTTTTTTATTTATGGGGTAATGTAAATCTAATTTATGTATCTATTACATCCAAGGATAATAAACTAATAAGTATTTCAAGACCAAATATCTTGTGATCATGCCCATGTTATTTAAAAGTGCACCGACTATTGATGACTAGGGTCAGGGCATTATAGTTGGTATTAAAGGATGTATAGAACAAAACATGGAAACATGATTTAGATAAACTCTTATTATAACACATTACCCTAAGATTGAATTTGAGGATTATTATATAAGATCATCCAAAAAATTTGGTAGTGTAAATACAATGTGTGTTTCCATGAAAATACTTCCTTTTCTTGATATAAATAGATACATTTGGCTCTGGAATAGATGAACCTTTATTTGAATGCTCTTACAAGGAGTTTCAGGTTTGACCCGGGGTATCCTGGTACTCGATAATGGGCCTTGTTGCACTCTTGTTATTGACACTCCCAGGGAATATTCTTAATATAATTATCATTTACATTATAATCAAATTAGAAGTATTTTAATATATGTTGATAATTAATAACCTTGGTTATTAATATGGGGTTTTATATTGAAAATAAGTTTTCAAAATATTCTCTAAATCATTTTATGACTATTATGACTCACACTATGATTTCTAGTGGTAGTTATTGTCTAGACTCCAAGGAATCCATAATAACATTGAACAAGATGTACAAGGTGGTAACATTGGTGGAAATGAGAAAAAATGGAATGTTGATAGGTGTACAAGATATTGTGTTCCTGCGAAATAAATTTTTCAAAAATATGATCAACATAATATACATTAAACAACTCCCAAACAAAAAATGAATATAAATAAAGAGAGTGATAAGATCTCCGTAAGTGGAGACCATGGACAAATGAAATATCATTTTCCATCAAGCAGGAAATGTGGAATGAGACACCCTGGGATTTGTCTCAATGGAATAGAGAAATGCTTTATGTATGGGAAAGAAGAGTAGAATGTAATGAATTTTCAACGAAAAATGAAGAGTAATATGGAAGAAAAAAAATGATCCTAAGAATTCATTTACATTCATTTTTCTTAAATGTAGGGGACCTAGAAATTACATGAGTCAATTACCTATTCTATAGGATAACCTATATGTTACAGATGAACATATATGGAAATAAATGGATCGTTAAATGTTTAAAACTATTAATAATCATTGGTGATAGTATTACATTGGAAGACTTTTCTCTTATATGTGTAACCTTGTAGTTTTATATGTGAAAATTATATTTGATGAAGAATTTTATTTTATTTTTTGGATATAGTTATAAAGAACCATCTGGGTTTTTATGATCCTTTAATTTTAGTCAATTACATGTTATTATGTTTTGGGAAGAAAATGAAATGAAGGAGATAATATTTGTGGTTAAAATATGTTATTTTTATTTTTAGGAATTTAACTCAATTTTGGGATTGTTATAAAATTATATTGTTTTTGAAAATGGACACCATGTAAACAATGTGACAACTCATCGTGTTAGAAAAAGTTTTGAGAATCAAACCCACAACCAATGTGCGACTGGTATTTATCTCCTACCACGGGACTATGTGAATTCCCTGGTAAGTACGACTAAATGTTTATAGCTAAATGATTTTATGGATCAATAATATGTTGATTTAGGGAACCTTTTATTTTTCCTTATTATAGAGACACTATTTTGTGATTAAATTCTAATTGTTATTTTGGAAGGCGTTCACTCTTTTGGGAACACTATATGATGATGGAAAATAGAATACTATGGGATTACATATAAGGAGTAATGACTTATTTTTTTGGTAGAATATATTTTATTTTTGTGGACTTATATAGATTTGGGTAATTTATGGAAATGGTTAACATATCATAAAGAAAATGTGATTAGGTTAATTACTTTTATGTATGTGACTATCAGAGTAATCGATGTAATTTGGAGATAAATTATATGATTTATCGTGGAAGACTATGTGATCAAATACTTTTGATTTTGGGGTTCAATCTTAATTTGGATTATTTTGCAAAATTTTTATGGACAATTGTGTTTTTAATGGTATTTGTGGGACTTTGGGTATTCTTTGATTAATTTTTGAGATTAAGAGTAGTACCTTTTTCTATAAAGGATTTTTCGTTTTGAGGATCATCTGATCTTGTACTAATAATTTTGGTTGTGATTAGTTTATAAAGACAAGGTAAATATATGGTTCATCTTTTGTGGATTATGTGATTCTATAGAAGTAAATTCCAGTGCTTCAAGTGTGAACAAGTCATCTTGAATACTCATCGTTTGGAGAAAAGATGAGTTTTTTGTAGAAATTTATTAAAGGATGAATCTATACTTGAAAATATGTATATCTCATTATGTTACTAGTAAATATCAAAAATAAATTCAAAATAATTATTAAAATGAAAGTAAAACAAATTTTTTTTCATTTACCTTTCTTTCAATGTAATCAAAGGTCATTTAACCCACCACAAGTTTATGGTTTTCTGGTAGTTAACATTCTCTGAATCATGTTTTCTATCACTCCCCATCCAAACATGCTTTTTTGTTTTCTATTACATATCCATGATTTCCTACAAGGAACCATAGTATGGGTTATCTTGGGTGACCATTTTACTTATCTGTATTTCTTTTTATGTGATAATTTTATTAACAGTTTATCTGATGTGGGATTTCAACAAAGATGGTTATAAATGTCAAACCCCTAGTTTTTTATTAGGAGTTTAAATTTTGAGGTAGAAAATATTTGAAGAAAGGGATAATGTAACACCCAATGATTTCATAGTATGTTATATCATTAAATAAATTAAATATCTTATACTCCAGGAAACACTAACGTGGAACACATTATAGGAAAGATTATTTTTCTGGGAAAAAGCACATTAATTATTCAAATGATATATTTATAACAAAACAATTAATTATAGGAATAATAATAGAAAAAAATAAATTTTAAATTTCTTTTATAATTATATCACATTAATAAATTATATTTATAAGGAAATTTATATGTTTCATTAAAATATAAGCACTATTTTGAAAAAATAACTAATTCTTCTGTCCTTTTGTGTACAATAAAAAATTTTATTTTTGACACTGTTATAAATTAAATTTTGTGAAATTGAATTAATTTTTAAATTCAAAATACCAATATTAAATTAGGGGAAATATTCATAATTTAATGAGAAGAATCATGATTTAATGAATATTGAAAAATACGGTGTTTTTATTCAAAACTACCTTTCACCCAAATTATTTATATTGTTAGATTAATTTCTGATGTTTTTTTAGAGTATATGTAGATTATATTTCTATCATTTTATATAATTTTTTCTATTGATGTAATTTCACATTTATATTGGATATAAACACTTGTCAATATTTTTATAGGGTTTACTCATTAAAATCTTCTTTTTGGTTTTCACAATAGGAATTATTTAAATTAATTAATGCAAATTACATGTCTTGAATTTGGAAAAATAGAAATAATTTTAAAATTCTAAATATCAAAATTATATGAGGGTGATTTTTTTTCTAAAAACATTCAATTTTTGATGAATTGTGAAAAACATTGTGTTATTGTTTAAAAAATAATTTATTTAAATTAATATTATTTTTATTTAAATTTATTATAAAGTCAAAATAAATTCATAATAAATATATTTTTTCAATTTAACTCACTGGAGTCATTTTATAAAAATATTAGATCTGTAAAATATTAGTGAACTTTTTAACCTATTTTACCCACCGTCTAGGCTCATTTGAAATTTTGCATAAAATACAATTTTACCACTTCAATGAATTGAATATAAAATATCCGAGAGGCTCTACTGACATCAGTATGTATAATTTGTTTTAATAAGATGAAAATAATTTTTGGGCAATAGTAAATTTAGAATTTTATTTACCAGGGTTAAAAGTAAATTGGGTAATTAAATGTAAATATAATGTTATAATTAACATAATAATTGTAGTAATTTTATTAGAAAAGTGTTTTTTGAAAAAAAAATCAACCTTACGAATAAATTATGACCCTATTTGATCCAATTCGATTAGATTAGTACATTTATTATTATTTTATTTAAAGAATAGATAAAAGGGTAAAACTCAATTTTTAATAAATAAACAACATTTAATATAGGATTATATATAAGATAAATTTGAAAATAATATTCTATAGGAAACTAAACACATTTATCTACATGATGGTATATTATTTATAATTTTTAGACATTAAGTGATTAGATTTATTTATGACCCAATGATGATGGAGTAATTCTGTTATTAATGAACGGTTAAAATAATTGAAATTATAAATATCAAAATAAATGTAAATTGACAGTTTTGATGATTTCCACAAATTCTCTAGGTTAATTTGAAATGTTAGGGTTTATTTAATGTAATAATTTTTTTTTTAACTTTCAAAAATACCAAATACTAAATAGTGTCAAAATTGACATAAATGACTTTTAAAACAAATGCTATATTATTAAATGATAAAATATTAATTAAAATATATGGTTCTAACAAATGACTTATATAATTATAGATATGTAATTAATGAACCGCTTGATGTTCACTTGTAATTTTATTTCATGTTTATTAATCATGTAATATGAAAATACAAAAAACACATAGTAAAAGTTAAACTATTTAATTAAGAATTAAATATAAATGATAAGGTTAATATGGTTACCTAAACATTTATGAAACTGATTGGTGGATTATATTGTGAACCATCCCCACCATAGCCTCGAAATAAATCCATTTGGAGCTTTTATAAACCGAAAATAATTTTACAACAAAATAATATTTCAATCTTTAGCTAAAGTGACCCTAAACTCTCTTATAAAAGTGTACTTCCACTTCAAATAATTTTAAACCTCCAATGAAATTTTCCATAGTGAACCCCTACTAAAATAACCTCCCAAATACCCTAAATTCAACCTATAGGATTTAAATTGATCAGAAAGCCAACCTACAGAGTCCTTTTAATCAAATCAAATGGAAGCACACAAAGAAGAGGTGATAATTCCATCACCTCTTTCAAAGATCTTTTCTTCTTCCACATCCTCTTTATTTGTTATTTCCATACCAAAATAATAACTCCATTAACTTGTATACAATGTGATGTTTTTATAATTTTTGTATCACCATATTCATTGTTATATCAATCCTGTGAATGATAGTAACCATATGTTTCTATGTACGACTTAGCATCTCCACGTCGTGGTGTAGTGTGTTATTCAACACTTCATTATTTGGATGGATATAATAATGAGTATAATTGATTTAAATAATAAATATAACATGTTAATGATTTTTTATATATGATATACCATCCATTTACATACGATTTCACCATCAATAGAATGATAATGATTCTCGTGCGAACATACAGATTATTGTATCCACAAACGTGATGTGATTCATTCTCCATCAAAACTATTACAGAATAAATTTAATATCATGATTAAAAATAATGTTTAATAACTTAATATAATCCTGTATATGAATCAAATACATCATTTTAATATGAAACTGGAATTATAGAACAAAAAATATAAAGTAAAATGAATTAGTTGACACCCTATAAAATTATACTACTTAAATATAATTAACAAAGCGATATTAGAGGATCATATGTATTATAATATATAGGTATGTGGTTATTTATAATTTAATAACAATGATATAAATATTATAAAAGATGTTAACGTACCCCCAACTAAGGAAACACACAAGGTTAGGGGTTGTCATCATTCAATCTATTCGGGTGAGATTCATGTTATATTGCCACTATTTCCTTTTGTGTGGTGTATGTACTTCGCATGATTGTATAATTTGTGTAATATAAATTAATTTATGTTTATTTACATATTCAGAGTATGAACCTACTTTCATGGAGTTTATGTTTCATAAGTTACAAAACCAGTTCTTGAATTTCTAATATCAATTTCCACTCATTGGGTTTAACGCCTAGATCATTGATTATTTTACTCCAAGATTATGTGTGGAATCACTATTTATTTATTTATGTTGTAATTTCCATTACCTTTTTCGTATATATAATTTTGATACACATAATAATTCCATTTATAAATTATGAATTCATTTATATGAACATCATAATGGTAATCTTAACTCCATTTTCATTCATTGAGTTAAACATCCAAGTCATTGGTTTTGTTTTACATGAAATTTTTTGAAGGTCCTATAATTTATTTACCCTATATATCCAATCATACTTTGTGTATTTAAATTTTTCACAAAAAATTATGTAATGTATTTATCCTTAATCTTAGGATACATTCATTATATGGGATTTCATCTCAACATACATTCCATTTGGATTTTTTTGTTCTTATGTGCCAATTCACATTTATATGGTGTATATACTATAATTTGACATATTATATCATTAATCCCTTTATTATCATTTTTCTATGTTTTTTTGATTAATATTATCCATCACTTATTAGTATTCAATGGTCTCACATTTTGTTAGGAACTCTTTAACTATAATATATTTTTAATGATTTATTCTTCTAAATGTTTCTCATTAATGTCCATATTTTAAAAAATGATTTGAAGGATTTATATATATGGACATGAATGTTTTTAAATAAAAAATATATTCAAATTATTCAATGTGGTATATGATTCACTGATTCCAAAATCACTTTTAAACAACTTCTTTGATTAATAGTGCAACCTTTAAATGTTTTCAAGAAAAATGGGATATCAATCTAAAATTGTTTTACAGACTATTTTCATCTATGTCAATAGCCTTCATTGTATATTATTCTTGATTAAAGTTGATTTTTTATAATATTATATTCCATATTTTATTGAATGGGTTGTATTTTAATGTGGATATGATATTTTTATACCATTCATGGTTTGTAGTTAAAGTATTTCCCTAATGATTGATAGTTTTCATCCGAATGATTAGATTATATATAACCATTTTCATACGGGGAATGCATTATAAAGAGTAAGTGATGGGTGGGGCCTACCATATCCCCTATATGCATAGTTTGGCCTCATAAGAAAAACTAGTTTCTTGGAAAAAGGCCTACAAAAAATCATATTTGTAGTCTTGGCATGAGTCCTTCAGTGTGTTGTTATGATATATAGAATTATACATTCATTCATTATGAATTTATCTATTGATATTACCTATGATTATTCTACTAGTATAATATAAATATGAATAAGTAAGTGGTATTATTTATTTTTCTTTGCCACATTACGCTGATGTTTATGTTTAAAATGATTTTACATTAGTCTTATATATTACCTTAAATGTTTATGCTTATTTTTATTATTCTCCACTATATTATTATCCCTAACAAGCATCTAAGCTCACCCATCTATTTTGTTTAATTTTTTCTCAGATGTGATGAAGTATATTGGGATTATCATGCAGGGATTGGCCATAGGATATGAGTGTTTTCAAAGTGGACACAATGTTGTTTTTTTATTTCATGATGTAATGTTAAAATTAAGTATGTATCCAGTACATCCAAGGCTATTAAACTAATTGGTATTTCAAGAGATGAGCTCTTGTCATTATTCCAATGTTATGTAATAATACACTATATTTGGGAAACTAATGTCGAAGCGTTACAATGATGGTAAAAACCCAAACAACTCCATAAAATGAAGGTAAAAGTAAAGGTAAAATCCATTTCCATATGCAAGTTCCAAAGGTAAAAACATACTACTACCAATAAAACAAAATGGAAACAATCAAAAGAAAAAGGAAAACTGTAACCAAAACTATCCCAACGTCTAAGCTAGAATTTTTTTAGCAGGAATCCCAATGTCCTCTTGGAAAATTGAAAGTAGTTTTATATACATTGGGTGAGTATATAGGTAGATTTAGTAGGGAAAACATGACTCCCTCATGCACAAGTGGGGTGACAATCCAATCCCCCATGAGAAAATAGAGATAACCATAACACCTCATAAGGAAACTATCCACCCAATATAACCAATGAACACTCTCCAAATAACACAAGTCATTTAATGTAAAAATTATAGAACATCGACCTTTGGGTACCCAACCCTCCAATCCCATTGGTTATTTAAGACATCCTACACATCAGACCTCCATTGTCTTTTGCATTACTGTCCCACTACCACCCTAATAACCAAATTATGGGCCACCACAACCATGTATCTTATATATAGATGCATGGGCCACCACAACCATACGTAACAACGCCTGAAGACACAATGTCCAGAATAACTACCACCATACCCTAAGTCACATGGGCCTCATCTCGAAAAAACATGGGAAAAAACACCGCCCGCACTCACGTGGGCCAACCACCACAACATACCCTTCCTGAAGAGTCTTGGAATAAAAATGGACCTCAGGTCATCCCAACCTTCCCAAAGTGTTTTGAGCTACTCAGGAGAGGGATCTGAAAAGGAGCAAACAACCAGACACTCATAATAGTGTTGTGAAAAACACCCCTTGTGAAATGTCGGGTTTTGGCACCAAGTGATCAAAATGAGTGGGGTGCGAGTAAGAAACATATGATTTGTATTTATACATATAAGTAAAAATTGCTCATCCCAACTTGTGTATCATAAATACTGCTCATACAAAAACATCGTCGTTACTATTCATTCGTACAAAACACAAATGTAGAAACCAGATCACAAATCATCATTGGAAAACAATTTCACATTGAACACATTATTATTATCATGTTCATGCGATTATATTTAAAAAATTATCAATTATCAGGAAACAATCAAGCATATCCACAATCCAAGGATGGAAAAACTCTCAAGATGAAATTTAAGCATTCACACCTGGTTCTCTTGTATAGTCCCAACAATAAAATGGATATGTAAGATCCCTAAAAGTGATGGAACCAATCTGAGCCCCAACATACTGCTCCACAAGACCCCAAATCCACAAACCAACAACTTCACAATAGGGTATCCCATCCACATCCACATCACCTTACCAGAATAAGCATAACAACTATATACATCACCAGAACAAGTAATCACTTGAATTCAGTCACCACCTTTCATTTGGTTTATTATTTTAGGTTAGTTAAATTGTGTGATCATGCAATGATTATTGTTTGTTGGGAATCCATTTAATCAATAGATGTCACATGATTAACCATTTTCCACGAAAAATACATTCAATTAATGAATGAACAAAAAAAATATGATCATTACTTCTCAAGGAATGACCACCATCAACCATGATTTTCATTGGATTAATTCCCATAAAATTCACAACAAAACAACAATGATATAACACGATATCAACATTACCTTTCTCAATCCCTCATTATTTAAATGTTCATTTATTATCTTTGTCAAATTTGATTTATTTTATTTCATGAGGTAACATTATAAAAACCACCCCACATGATGTACAAAAAAGAGATAAAAAAGAAGAATCCCAAATTGGTAGATCAAGGATCGTCATTTTCTCCTCACACAAAGAATAGTGGTTGTGCAATCAGTAATAAAAACTTAATGAAGGATGAATGAGAGGGGCTCGAGAATGGGTGCATGACTCATCTCCTGCGGAATGACTTCATGTGCATACAGAGAGAACACAAGAGATCATGGAAGAAGATCTCGGTGATAAATTATTGATCCAAGTGTTACATAATATGTCATTTCACAACGATTGAAAAATGGGTTGGGGCCCGACCACATGGGTGGGCATTCTGACATATTAGAATTTGTTAAGATTTATTAGTTCTCCTTAGAGATGGTGGAGAAAATGGTTGTGAGTTAATTGACCACCTTCAAACTAGGATAACACGTAAGAGGGGTGAGACTGGAAAGCATAAGAGGCTGCAAAATGTGACAAGGGTGTGGAACTGATTAAGAAATAGCCACACGTTTTGTTACGTCAAGGTTCAACCCATACTTAGGAGATTTATAACATTATATATGGCCATAGAAACGACCATGAACTATAATCAATGGTTAAAAAACATTAAATTAGAATTATAGGATATATGGGGAAGGAAACCTTGACAACCCCACATGGCATCGATTAGTGACACAATGATCACCAATGGGTGACACCGATGGGTAGCAACATGGCGACACCATGCCACCAACACTACTACCCTCACAACTCACTGATGGAGTCCAGGGCACCCAAAACACAAGAATTTGGTAATGTAATGGACTGTGATGGTGTCTCCTGTTACATCAGATACTAATAAAACTATTATCATCTTTGAGAAAAAAAACTGAACCCGAAAAAAAGAGAGGGGTCAAAACAACCACCTCTAAGTATACCTCTCACAGCCAAACCTCCATTGATTTTTTTGAATGCCGAAACAATCCTCAATCTAGAAGAACACCTCTCCCACATATATATCTTGAACAACTATAGATACACAACTTCTCCCCACCACGATGATACCTCAGAAACATAAAAATAACACAAAATCTAATCATTTGGATACAGAAGTCCCTTCCTCCATGTCCAGATACAATCCTCATTGGGAGGCACATACTCAAATTCATGGGTTTTATTGCATCAACATTAATGCGTCTTAATTAGGGATTCGGTCCTCCAATCCTCACAGTCTAGACTCTTCACACACATTCATAAAAAAAATCTCATCTCATAGTTAAAAAGGTCTAGCACAGTGTCACAAGCAAACACAAAACAACACTGGGTACTGGGCACACATATGTCTCGCCTGTTCCTAGGTACTCTACTTTTGGACACTAAACCTCCATAACACATGAACCAAGGGAATGGTTCGACCATGAAGAACCTTCTCCCTACAATCCTCAATCGATACTAGTCACTCTATGAATGTCGCTTCATCCTCGATATCAACATTTCCACAGCCAAGGAAGTGTGAATCATCGGGCAGATACTCAACGATCTGAGACAAATGGAAGACATAATGCACCCTCTGTAGTGGAGGTGGTAGTTCTAGTTGATAATCCACTTCACTGACCCACCTCAATATATTTATGTGTCCGACTGACTTGGGAGAATGATTACTTCCCCTTTCGAGCATCCAATTCCCACACCTAGGGGAGTCCTTCAAGAACATGTGGTCCCCTACCTCGAAATCCGAGGGTCACCTGCTATGATCTGCATATTACTTCTTCTAGTCCTAAGCTACCATCATCCTCTCCCATATAAGTTTAACCTTCTCCATTGTTCCTTGACCACCTCTGGACAAAGAACACCAACATCCCCGACCACTGTGCAGCTCACAGGTGAGCGACATGGTTTCCCATAAAATGCTTTGAATGATTCCATTCCAATGGATGAGTGATATTAATTGTAGTAGTCAAACTATACTAGAGGAAAATCTCATACCACTGATCCCCCGAAGTCCAAAACAAATTCCCATAACATATCCTCCAATGTGTGAATGGTCTGATCTATCTTCCCATCTATTTGGGGGAGGAATGCAGTGATAAGGTGTAGCTGGGTGCCAAAAGCACGTGGTAATCCCATCCAAAGTCATGAGGTAAACTGTGCATCCCGATCTAAGAATATGTACCTTGGAACTCCATGGAAGTTCACCACTTCATCCACATACATCTGTGCTATGTCATCCAACGCACTAAACTATTTGATTTCTAGGAATTCATCAAATTTCGTTAGTCAGTCCACCACTACCTAGAAAACATAACAACCTCCTTGAACCCTGGGTTTTCCCTTGATGAATGTTATTGAGATGTCATCCCACTTCCACTCAGGTACATCTAAAGGATGCAACAAACAACCCAGAACATGGTTCTTGGCCTTCACATGCTGACACATGAGGCAATTTTCCATAATATTTTCCACTACCTGTTCCATCCTAGGCCACACAAACTATTTATTTAAGCCACTGTAAATCTTAGAATCTATTGTGTGTTCATCTATGAGTGAGTTATGGAACCTATAGAGATCTCTATCATGGATCATATTTGTGGAAAACAACATCCCTCAAAAAAGCATCACATTCTAACCATCCTACGACCACCCTTTTAGAGTATTGAATTTGTCAACCCAATCATGCATCACTTCAATCTATATGTCTCCCCACTATGACTCCACCACCTGCCTCAATAGTGGAGACTAAACTATCTTTTGAAATAGACAACCTCAACTTCCATCCACCCTTGCATCTAAGAGTAAGGTATCAAACTTCCCCATTTCCTTACATAAATCCACAAGATTTTTGAATAGGATCCCTCTATGACTTCAATATTAAGGAATAGACCACAATGTTACCCTTACCATCATTATAAGTGATATCAATGTTGTAGTCCTGAAGAAACTCTACCCACATTTTCTGTCACATGCTCATGTCCCTCTGGGTAAACATATGCCTCAAACACTTATTATCTGCGAAGTCCATAATGTTCTCCCAAATTAGGTAATGCCGCCAAAAATTCAACATGAACACTACTACTACATGCTCTAGGACATGGGTGGCATAGTTACACTCAAGAGAAATTAACTAACTAGACCCTTTAGAGATCACTCCCTGCCTATGAATCTTGACACACCCCATGACAATGTCCAAAATCTCAAAAATAACCTCATACAACACCCCTTCCTCTGGTAACCTGAGTACTAGAGCACTTAACAACTATTCCTTCAGATTGCTGAAAGCTTCCCATCATTGCTTGCTCCACATTAAATCCTGGTTCTTTCTATTCAAAGCTATCAATGGAGTAGAAAATAGAGAGGATTCAAGTACGAATCTATGATAATAGCATTCCAGAACAAGGAAACTACGACCCTCCATCATATTCATGGGTTCTTCCCAATAAATAACCACTTTTTCTTTTGATGGATCAACTTATACCCATGTCTGAAGGAATAATAGCTCTTACCTCTTCTCAACCTTCATCATAGAAGAAATGAATTTCGTCTGAAACTATTTATCAAAGTCATCTCACAAAATCTTACTCTTTTTCCTCTATCCGAGTTAGATCCTCCACCACTGAAATTATACTCTTATCATCAGAATGACTGCCAATGGAACCTTGTACTTAGCCGGATGTTGGATCAACATTATACCTATCACCAAATCCTCAAGGCATCTTTTGGTATCCATGTATGAGACAATTCCCTTGTACTTCACTAGGCACTTCCACATAATGGAAAAAGTTTCTTCGGCCCCTTGTTGTTCTCCTCCTCTCGATCTGTTATCCAACGATTCGGTAGATCAGCATCTTTGTCCTCGATTACCCGTACTACTCGTGGTTGTTGTCTGGGTTCCATAGATTCATGGTAAAACAGAAATTCCTATGAATGTGTAATGTAGAAGTTTTCTTTAAAATTTTTCTTAAACAAGTTATTTATTTCAATTTCAAAAAATCCAAGAACACACAAGAGCACAAGTAATTTGGATGGATGAAATATTATTGGGGTTTCTAACCTGAAATCAGGGTAGCCTCATGTGGTTGTTCGGTAGGTCCAGAGTCCTTGCATGAGATCACATGGGGCCATCAAATCTTGTGTTCGAGCCAGTGTTCCCTGGCATATTTTACACTCCATGATTTCCTAAATCTATTTCCCTAATATCCCATGAAATCCTTACTATGCCTAACCCCAATCTCCATCATATCTCTCAACCATCACCTCTGATACCATTCTATCATGGCCCTCCATCACCATGAATAGGGAAGGGACAACATACTTCCAGACCCATCCTTTATCAAGTTTATGGATTGATAATGAACCCCATGTTTCGCATTCAGTAGGAACTAGAGTGCAGACTATCACAAAGGGTATAGAATCAAACGTAATATGGAAGGAATTATAATTATTATTAAGAAGGATTAAGAGATACGATGGTAGTAACCCAAAAAACTCAAAAAAATGAAGATAAAATTAATGTCGAAACCCATATCCAAATTCATGTTGCAATGTTAAACCCATAAAAGAAACACAAAAACAAAAGGAAAAGTACCAAAAAAAGGAAATGGGAAATAGAAATTTTCCCAACGTTCGAGATTGAAATGTTTGGAACCATCCCAAAAGACCTCCTAGAAACCTGAATGTAGTTTAATATACATAAGTTGAGTATAAAAGTATACTCAATAGGGAAAAACTAAATCTCATGTGCCCAAGTGGGGAGACAATCTAATGGCTTGTTTAAAAGTAGAGATAACCCAAACTTATGGAAAACAAACTATCCACCTAGCCTTACAAAGGAAAACTCCCCAAATATCATATGTAATCTAAAATAAAAGTAATATCACATCAATATTTGCATACCACATACTACTTTTTCACTAGTAATTTAAGACATCTTATGCATTATACCTCCCCCCATCAATTTCACTCCAGGCCCACTTCCACCCCAACAATAACCATATGGGCCAACACAACCATGTAAGTAATGACCCAGAAAATTCAAGGAAATATTTTTCTATAATACTTGGGTATTTTACGAGTATTTTGATTCTGACGGCACCAGATTCTGAGGCCCGGTGTGCCCGAAATCTATTTCTGATGTTTTATTCAGGTATGTTCAGTAAACGTATGTGTGGGTATTTATATCTTTTGAACCGGTGCTTGTAATTGAAATCTAAGGACATCGATGAACTCGCATCACTGGTATTCTCTTATGGGGACCATTACCATGGTTGCATTTTCATGGGAGGAGATGTTTTTTTTCCGGATTTATATTAAATTAAAATAAAATTGATGTAGAGGTTTTTATTTTTTATGAGTTGATTATTTTCTAAAAGGGCGAGTTAGAGGTGGGTCCCACAACCATATAACCTCCCATGAGAGGATAATTTGTGGTGGGGCCCACATGAGTCCCTAACCCTTCATTTCCCAATTAACTCCCCTTCTTTTAATTTGACAACTCCCCTCTTTTAATGTGAACTCTCCACCTCCTCTCTTTTTAATTTTAAAATCTCCACCTCCCTCTCATTAAGTATGCCAACACATTTAATTAATGACTTTATTATATAATTTGTGGTTAATAAATCTTTTTGCATTGTTTTGAATTTCATGGCAATTATATTTTATTGGGGGAAGCCTTTTGATAATATGGGATTGGAAAATATTTGGTGGGGGAGCCCTTGGATAATTGGAGGAGAGCTTTATTCCTCACCAATAAAGTACACGAGGAACGATATCCTCTTGACTACCGAGGGAAGAATGTGAGGTGATGCACACGAGTAATTCCATCATTCTTATACTTCCTCCGCGTAAAGGGAGGAGTCATCGTCCGTGAGTAGTCATCGACTACTCTTCCACCTAAGACGCAACCTGATGTCAACAAATCGACGTCGACTTCAGATCCTCTTCCCACGACATAGAAAAGCAAGCATCAAAATCATAGTAGGGGGTTTGATATAATTTGATGTGTATAAAATTATATTTCATCCTTGGTGAATGATTGATTTATCTTCAGCCAAATGATATCGCCTAATGCGGAGGGCGCGGGATGAACACACATGGCCCGAAGACCCTCCGATGATTCTTGAATATTTTAGAGGTGGAAAACAGTGGCGGTGGCAAGTGAAGGCGGTGGCCTGTGCCAACCGCGTGTAGAAGAACCGCAGCCCACAACCGCGGGCTACTCGGCTGAAGAAGAACCGGTAGGCTGTAGCCGGACGGACGGTAGGAACCATGGTACCCCATGGTGCTGCACTGTAGATGGTTCAGGCCATTACAATGATGTTATTATATGTTCCAAATTTCCCAAATAATCGTGGAGTCAATATATTTTGGGATAATTTTAGTTTTATACCTTTATGTAATTAGTCTATAATTAAGTATTAGTAAGGGCATGGGTTGTCAAAGAAACATAGTGTTTTATTATTTTAACGAAACGTAATAAATAGTAATTTGGTATCATGTAAATCATATTTTATTCATAATATTATTATTCTTTTGAGGTGTTGTATTCTAAAACCATATGTATATATTTTACAAAACACTGTAAACATGAAATCTTATAAAAACTCAACCTTTAAATCATAACATATGTGTGTTTCAATTATACTTTAAAATAGATAATATTTATTCTTTTTTTAATTCCCCTAAATTCATGGTCACAAAAAAACTCATTAGAATAAAAATTATCATGGACATAATTTTCTTCTATAAACATACACAAAATTATCTGTACTCTAATACCATTCATTTTTATTATCATAAAAAATATCTATCATTGTTTTGGAATCACCTATTGTGGTGAAATTCCATCGATGAAAATCTCCTCTTCAACACTACCTATATCATAGAAATAACATTGAGGAATGAAAAACTTTTCAGAAGATAAAACCACTTTGGATCATTCTCTTCCATGAATATGTTCAGATCATTTGTATCATCTATAAAATGTAAAAAAAATATTATTCCCTATTATTTATCACTATTAAATTTTTTATAGATAGATTGATTAATTCAATATATCATGATATATTAATGTTGAAGAATATCACAAAACCACCTGAATTTTATTCAATAAAAACTTTATGTTTGTTATGTTTTTTAGAACACTAATATTTGATAAATAGATAAATCCTAAGAAATTAACTTTACTTCCATGTTTATTAAAATAAAATATGACTAAAAATTAAATTTCCATGTTTATAATTTAAAATACGAGTATCCCTAATTTTTTTTAATTTCTTATGAATCAATGAGCGTAATGATTTTCAAAATATTAATCATCTAAAGACTATTACATACTTCAATATATGTATTAAGAAATTTATGATGAGTATTACTTTTTTATGAGTCTTGTAAATGTCTCAAGAATATTTTAAGATAGTATAATAAACCTTAAAGAATTTATCACAAAACTAACAAATCTCAAATCACACCTATAAAATTACCCATAAGTCCCTTGGCACATTGTCTGTGTCTTGAAATGTTTTGAATTTATAATTATATTTAATGTGAATCTTAAATTTTACAAATATTCTTACAGACTATTCCATTTTATTGAATATCTATTATGAATTACCCTTAATTTTTTTGGAATCAGGATGCCTTTTATAAATCAGGAAAATGAATAGTATAGAATGAATGTTATATTTTCGTCCATTTTTATTTTATCAAATAATATCCCACCCTTATGGATGTATAACTTCTGAAATTTCACATATAGAGTATCTCAACCATTATTTTGTAAAATATTAGAGAATGTGAACTATATATTACATATAAGGTCCATAAATTTATTTCTTATAGGCATTAGCATGAATTTCCATAATCATCACTATATTTCATAACTAAACTAAAAAATCATCAAACAGTTCATGTTGAATTTGAATTACATAAAATAGTATTTATTAATTTTATGAGATAATTAAAAAGAAAATGAATTATATTCATAATCCTTAATGTATTTCAATAAATCTTAAAATTCCTTCACAACCTCAGTTATACATCCAATATCTTCCAAATTTGATATTCATGGCTCCAACGATTATTCATGATAAAACCTTAGTATATAAGTCCAAAACCATCATTTTCAAAATATTTATGGAGATAAAATAATTTCAATCTATATAACCTATGGAACTCAACTCATATTCCATATAATCAATTTTTATAAAAAATTCTTTACACATAATCACCTATTAATTTTCAAGATTCCGAGAAAATAATTATTTGATTTATTAATCTCATTGAAATATTAATTGTAAATCAATCAAATATTATTTCTATGTGAATGATTCATTATTGATATATATAAGGGATAAATAAAACTTACTTAATTATCATAAATTATTTGAAGAAAATTATTCTCATCAGAATGATGGGAAAATAAAAAACTAAATCTCAACATTAATAATCCAAAAAAAAATTAATTCATATTGAATAGATGGTAATTTAACAGACAAAATACAAACACCAAGATGAATAAACATAGTACTGTTACCTATATAACATAACTCTTGATAAAAATAAATCATTCCACTACCTTCTTAAACCATTGATCGAGGTTGAACAATTATTTCATCTCACATATCATTTGTAGTGTCTTCATCATCATCAATATAAATACTACCCATACTACCGTGATGATTCTCTTCATTAGACATTCCCTTTGGGAATTGGTTTGTATACTGCCCATACATTCCACATTTAAAACATTTAACCATTTTCGATGTCTTATCAATACCATTATCCTTTTACATGGTGTTATCTAAACCTTTTCCATTGCAATTATGGATTTGTGTCCTTCTTTTCCACTCCCAAAGCATCTTCCAGTTCCATTGAAACATTCTTTTGATGCCACTATATATAAAACCGACCTTAAACATTACATAATATTGAATTAAATAAATAAATAACATTGAGGATCTTTTCAGGTTTATAGTTTTAGAGAGTTAGGCCATAACTATTACATCTCAAAGGATTTACAAGGTGGACACTTCTATACAGTTTCTATTTTTTTTACAAAACATGAACTCCTGAAAAAAAGTGTAATGTCTAGTTCAATGTTTAAGACATCATTAATTTTCCTTGATCCATCATTGACCCTATTCCACATTATGTCCTATTAAAAGCATTTCAAAAACATTGGATAAGCATTAAAAGATTGATAAGGGATACACAAAGAAGTAAAACTGTTAGTTTTTCATAACAACAAGTAAACCATTAATAATTTAACATAAGTAATACTTTTCATCTTTATTAAGTAGAAAATATTATTCATTGAATAAAATATCATTACTTACCCTTTTGTAACCAAATATTACCATAAAACCAATATAATTAACACACAACATATAAAGGTAACTTGGGACATAAACATACATAAATGGAATAACCATACAGTCGACTTCCACACATATCACTAAATGGATGAGCCATACGACCGACTTCCAAACCCAATTTATTAGAGGATATAACGTAACCACCCATCTTGGTATTCACGGCACCAACCATCATTTGGTTTATCACATAACCACCCGTCAAATGTCCAAGTACCAATATAAAATCAGAACACGTACAACAAATATAAAGAAAAGAAAATATATCCACATTTCGATAATAATATATCACATAAATATATTGACATAAAAAATCCATTTCAAAAACATTTTCAACACCAAAAATACGTAAAAGAGTATAAGGTATTTATTTTCATTTAAAAACATTACGACTTGTTGAGGAAACCAAATATGAAATAATACTCGCGGCGGCGGAAAAGGTCGTTGTTGCCACATACGTTAAAAGAAACATTATTTTTTGTTGTTTAGTAAAACGATTCGTAGAAAAATATTACATTTGATTGAAATGAAAAGTCAAAGGTTTTTATACAGCATATAAAAGAAATTCTTCTATTAGAACAAAATGTGCCTCAATGAAAGGTGACTGAGACGAAGTCCATTACCTCGTGACCGACATGACTCGATCATTCTTTAATATCCTGAATAATAAAATAAATTTAATTTCTACTTGTTTAAGGACATTTTTCAAGTTTATTATTCCTTTTATATCACTTATTACCATGTTATAAACATTATTTAATCATTTAAGTTAAAAACTTTCGTTTTGTCGATATTTGGCACCTGAGTAAAAAATGAACACCTTTTACTTACATGTTATCCATGTGGTCAATATTCCATTATATCCCAATTAATATTCATGATTTAGATATCATATATATCATATATATCTTGTATATACATGTATTTATAATATTACATAACATTTAGAGGTATGAAATGACATTCCCCATTCATGGAGACGGTAAGTCGTACGTACGCATGAACACAACTTTCATTTCTATTTCTAATTTTAATTGAAATAAAACATAAAGATACATAGTTACATTATAATTCTAGTATAATATCATATATAATATAATTAACACTATCCTTTATATATCCCATATAAGGTATTAACGTGTCACATCACTTTAAGGGGGTGGTAGTCCGCACTTCATCAAATGATATTATCGTATTTACCCACTATGGAAACCATTAAGGCTTGATATAATTTGGAAGTACAGAAGAATAATAAATAATAAAAATTATATATTTCATATATAAATACAGTTCCATCATAATGGTCACCATGTGAGGTGGTAGGAGATAATCGAACAATCATCGTTTCGTGAGGCGTTAGTTTTCCATCCACAGAAACATTATGTTTTCACCCATTAGATGGATGTGTGTGTATGTGTTGTTGTAATCCTTCTCATAAAATCATCCTAGTATTTTGAGGATACCTGTTTTGTTACAAAATAAAGGAATAAAAATAGTTTGTGGGTTGGAGAAGTAAAATAAAAGAAAACAATTTAAGAGAAATCGTTACCTTTAATTTAGGAAACTACCTTTGGATTGAACAAAAATGATTTCTTGAAGTGCCTTCTTCCTAAGGTAATTCATCTAATGGGATGAGAGGGATGTTGGGAGTTTAATTTGGAAGAGTTTGGACGATCCAAGTGGGTTCATAGGTGTGTGGAATTTGATATAAGTGGTCTCCTTTTATAAGGTGCAGGAGGGGCTCTTTAGGAAAGTGTGAAACTATTATTTTATTATATATTGATATTCAGTTTCTAATTGTCCAAAAATTTCCAAATATGTAGATAAGATGACTCGTGGTCTAAATAAAATCATCAAATCAGAATTAGACATGTTTTGTGTAACACCCCAAGCTTCTACGGTACGTTTCCCTTCGAATAATGCGATAGCGTGTGTTGTACGCAACCTCGAGTTCTAACACACACCACAACTAATTAAACTAGCCGTTGTAAATAGTGATACCTACTTTTTGAAATCATATATATTTTATATTTCAAAATGGACTTCATTTTTGGATTCGGAATATCGAAATTATCCTAGGGTGAAATTTTGGTACTTTTCGGATAACTTTTATATTTTGATGAATAGTGAAAATTACTAAATTTTAATTAAAAACAACTTTTTTAATCAAAATAAGTAATAGTGATAAATTATGAATTTGAGTGGTTTTAAAGTATATTTAGAATATATTTTTACCATTTAATATAATGTTGGTCATTGGACATAATTTTACAATTAAACCGAACATAAACAAGTGTCAATCTTTTGGTAGTTATTATCTCTTAAAAACACGCTTTTTGTTTTGACAGCGGGAATTAATTTTAAATTAATTTCTGCCACTTCTGTGTTTTGAATTTAGAAAAATGGATTCCATATTTGGAATCAGGATGTTCAAATTGTGTAAATAGGTAACTTTTATTTTTAGACATTTTGAATAATTACTGCGGTAAATATTTTATTTACCATTGTTAAGGGTAAATCCGGTAAATAAGGGTTAAAAAAAATATTATAATAATACTAAATTACCCTAAAACGTGTCTTAACCCTATTGGTTGATACATAGTCGACCATGGGCATCTTTGGGTCTATTTTGGGACCCCATGGATCCACTTGTAAATGATAATGACACTTTATTTTAATTAAGTTAAAATGAATACAAAAATGACACAAGCATATATCTTTTAGAACAACAATTTTTAAATAGGGTTATATATGTTGGATTTTAGATTATAAATATTCATTAGAAAGCTAAAAAGATTTCCAACATAATGATATTTTATTTATAATTTTTAGACATTAAATAATTTATGTTATTTATGACACAATGATGATGCATTAATTACTATAATAGTGAAAAATTAAAATAATTGATATTATAAATACCCAAATAAATATAATATGAAACTTTTAATGAATTAAACTAATTTTCTAGGCTAATATGATATATTAGTATTGATTTATTGGACTTTTTTCGAAGTAATCAATCTGTTATGAGTTTCACAAAAATCAACTATTGAATAGTGTCAAAATTGACATAAAAGAGTTCTTAAAACAAATATTATATTATTAATTGATATTAAATTCCTAAAAATCTATGGTTCGGCCAAGAGACTTATATTATGATAGGTTAATCATTAATGGACCACTTGGGGGTCTCTTGGATGTATATAGTAAGTTTATTAACCATATTATATAAAAATACAAAGAGACATTGTAAAAGTGAAACTAATTAACTTAGAGTTAATACTTAAAGATAAGGTTAATATAAGTACCCAAACCTGTCTAAATTCTATTGGTTGAGTGGTTTTAGACCTATCCCCACCTTAAACTTTGAATAATAAGCTTTGGAGCCATTAGAAACCGAATATGAATTTATTATAAATTAATATTTCTAGCTTTTCCAAAGGTGCCCCTCACCACTCTTATAAAAGGGCACTCCTCCTTCTCATTTCTTCACACCTTCAAAGCCTTTTGGTTCGGCCAAAATCTGCCCAAATAATCTCCCAACATCCCTCACTACAACCTAGAGGCCTTAGTTTGATCAGAAAGCCAACCTAAGGAGCCCTTTTGATCAAATCAAAAGGAAGAACCCGAAGAAGAGGTAATGATTTCACCACCCTTTTCTAAGTTCATTTCTTCTTCCACTTCTTCTTCCTTTGTTCTTACCATTATAAAATAATAACTCCAGTATCTCACATATACTGTGATGTTATTATAAGTATGGTACAACCATATTCAGTATTCTATCCACCCTTTGAATAACATGTCACCATACGTGCGTACGTACGGCTTACCGTCTCCACGTCGTGGTGTAATTGTTATTCAATATAATATTATTTGGATGGGTATAATAATGATGTGTAACTCATGTAAATAATAAATATAACATGTTAATGATTCTGTATATATGATATACCATCCATTTATATATTATTTTAATATCAAAAGAATGATATTGTCGCTCGTGCGTACGTACGGACTACCGTCTCCACGAACGCGATGAGATTCATTCTCCATCGTATCCATTCAAGTATAATTATCATTTTATGATTTAAAAATGATGTTTAAGGACTTGATATCATTCTGTATATGAATAAGATACAACAAACATGGCTTATGTAACAAAACATATAAAAGAAAATGAGTAAGTTAACACCCGAAACGATGATAATTCTAAGATATTATTAATAAATCAATGTTAAAAGATCATATATGATATAATATTAATATATATGATTCTTGTATAATTTAATAACAATTATTTCACCATTATACAGGAGGTTAACCTACCCCAACCAAGGAAAAGTACAAGGTAAGGGTTTATTTCACAATCTCTTCATTATCTGAGGTTGTTTATACGTAATAATCTACTAGGATATCTTTATCATCCACATCCATGTTTCTTAAAAATGTATTTCAAAACATTTTTACTATTTACAAGAATATGGGTTAAAGTCATTTATACCCTTGTTTGACTTTTTATAAGAGGTTTATAAAGGAATCTTTCCGTCGTTTTCAAAACATGGTCCTTTTTAACCTTTTCGACAGAATTGAGGTAAGAATGTTTTTTTTAACTTATACGGCGGGTGCGGTTATTTTACGCCGTTATAAAATCTTCAAAGCTTTCCATACAAGATTATAAGAATATTTTCAAAGAAAATGTTTTATTTTATATGGATCTTAAATTATTTCAAAATAAAAGGAGATATTTCTTTAAAAAGAATTTTGATCTCATCTATGTCAACATCCTTTGATGGATTTTAAGATTATTTGAAGTTGATTTATTATGATACAAAACTTCTATATTGTATTGAAGGTTTTGTGATATGTTTGACTGTGGATGTGCTATTTTTATACCATTCATAGTTTATTGTGGAAGTATTGACATTTCGTATGCTAGTTTTAATACGAATGTTTATGTTATGTTTAAACCTTTTCATATGGGAATGCATTGGACTTAATAAGTGACGGGTGGAGCCCGCTATAGCTCCTCGATGCATCGGTAGGTCTCATGAGACAAACTAGTGTCTTGGCACAAGGCCTTGACAAAATCTTATTTGTAGTCTTGGCACGAGGCCTTGGCTATGTGGTTATGATATTCTGGCATTATGCATTCCAACATTATGAAAGTGGTTATTGATTTTTGCATGTGATTATTCGATTAGTAGAATATCCATGTGAATAAGTAAATGGCATTATTTCATTTTATTTATGCCATACTATGTTAAATGTTCAAGTTTAAAAGGCTTTTGTTTTAGTTATACATTGCCTTAAATGTTTATTTTTATCTATGAAAGTTTCCTCTATATTGTTATCCTTACTGGGCATTTGAGCTCACCCCTTTTCTATGTTTTATTTTTCCCAGGTAGTGAAGAAGTAAATTATGAATGACTTGCAGGGATATTATGAGGGGTTAATAGTGTGGATATGAAGACTTTGTTGTTGTAGTAGTTTTTCACTTTGAAATGTAATGTAAAACTTTATGATTATATCTAGTGTTTCCAAGGCTACTGAACTAATCGGTCTTTCGGGATTTGATCTTTCTTCTGATCATGCCAATGTTATGTAATTAATGCACCGACTCTGGGCAGCTGGGGTCGGGGCGTTACAGTTGGTATCAGAGGGAGGTTAGTACAAACCTTGGAAGCTAGATTTAGATAAACTCTGATTAGAGCACGTAGACTTAAGATGAACTTTGAGGATTAGTATAGAAGAACTTCCTAGAATTTCGGTATTGTAGAGATTTTGTGAGTTTTCCGAGCAATACATCCCTGTCTGGATACGAGCAGGTAGAGGCGGCTCTGGCACAGATGTACCTAGGGGTAAAACCCGAAAACACCGCTTTGAGCTAGACTCGAACGGGAACTGGTGCACGACAACGGGCCTTGCTTCACTCTTGGTTACGACACTCCCGGGGGATATGCTTAGGATAACTCTCATTATCTTTATAAATCATTATGAAGGGTTTATGAGTATATACTTCCTCAAAAAAAACATTTTTATGATTATGGATTATATCCATAAATAGTTCAATTTATGTTAAGTGTTTTATAAGTATGGGATTATGTATTTTGATTCATAAACTGATCTAGTTTATGCCATTGTTTAGAAATGGCGCCTAGTGGAAGAAATGGAAACCGTATCAATGCACGCACTCCATGTAGGGATTTCCCTCCTGCTCAAGATAATTATAGTGGGGATGGTGATGCAACTGGTGCTGATCAGCAAATCACCATACTGGGACAACTTACTCAGGTTATGAATAATAACCTTACCCGTATGGAGCACCCTGATCCGCAGCGTAGAGGATCAATGTTAGATCGATTCATGAGGCAACAACCACCAACGTTCAATGGGAATACAAATCCCTTAGTAGCTGAACAATGGATATTTTCCCTAGAGAAAATATTTCAGGCTTTGGGGAGCAGTGAAAGGGAAAAAGTTATCATGGCAGTTTACCGCCTCACTGGAGATGCTGATCAATGGTGGTCATTGATTCAAAATACGAAGGAAGATGATGAAGTATCAAATATGGAATGGAGGGAATTCAAAGATCTGTTTTTAGAAAAATACTTCCCTCGCGACCATCGAGCGGATATGGAAAGACAATTTCTGAGTCTGAGACAAAAGGAGGATGAGAATGTCACAAAGTATGAGGCTAACTTTACAAGGTTAGCGAGGTATACTGGAGATTATATTCGCAACCCAAGAAGTAAGATTGATCGTTTCTTTGATGGGTTAAAACCATTTCTCCGTCGAGCATTAGTCTCACAATCCTTTTCATCGTACGAAGACATTGTCTCATGTGCTATAAAGACCGAAAAGGAATTCTCTAAGTCTTATGACTTTAAAGAAAAGCAAGAGAAGAAGAGACCTGCTGATCAATTTGGGAATGGAAATAAGGGGAAGAAGGGAAAAGTTGAATATCCATCTTGTGGTAAATGTGGGAAGAAACATCCTGGTACTTGCTTGAAGGGAATGGGAGTCTGTTACAAGTGTGGTGAAAAAGGCCACCAAGCTCATGATTGCAAGGGGAAGAAGGAAGCTACCAACGTTCAGTGCTACAATTGCAGGGAGATGGGGCATTATGCAAATGCATGTCCTAAGCGTCAGGAGAACTTACCTCAGAAAAGGCCAAGGGATCAAGGCCAGGCTTATGCTATCACTACTGCTAAGGTAGAAACTCCGAAAGACGTGGTGGCGGGTAATTTAATGGTTTCCTCAAGTTTAGAAAATGCATTATTTGATTCTGGATCATCGCATTGTTTCATATCTTCCCAGTTTGCTAAGAAAATTAGATATTTCCAATTTGATTTAATAAGGGAGTTGTCAGTTAAAACTCCTAAGGGAAGTATCGTTGCAACAAAGTTTTGTGAATCAGTCCCCATTAGAGCACATAAATTTTCTTTATCTGCTGATCTCATCGTCATACCTATGACTGAGTTTGATATAATCCTCGGTATGGACTGGCTTTCGGACTATGATGCGAAGATTTATTGTAAGAAGAAAGAGGTTACGATTCTTGATGATAATGATAAGGAACACCTTATTTTTAGAGCAGAATCGTCACCACCTAATTCTTATTTAGATCCACCCCTTGTAGCTCAACTTAATTCAATTATCGGGGAGGAAGAGAATGAAATAACTGTCGGTGAGGAAAGGAATGTTCAAATAGAGGATGTACCTATTGTGAAAGAGTTTGTAGATGTATTTCCGGAAGATTTACCTGGACTTCCTCCAGAACGAGAAGTAGAGTTTTCCATTGATTTAATTCCTGGATCAAGGCCTATATCGAAGACCCCTTATAGAATGTCCACTGTAGAGCTAGTCAAACTAAAGAAACAACTAGAGGAATTGAGTAATAAGGGATTTATTCTCCCTAGTGTTTCTCCATGGGGAGCCCCTGTTCTTTTTGTTAAAAAGAAAGATGGATCTATGAGGTTATGTATCGACTACAGGGAGATCAATGCTATAACGATAAAGAACAAGTATCCCCTACCTTGTATTGATGATTTATTTGACCAACTGCATGGAGCTCAATACTTTTCAAAGATTGACCTTCGATCTGGATACCATCAGTTGTGTGTGAAGAAGGAAGACATTCCGAAGACAGCATTTCGAACCAGGTACGGGCATTACGAGTTTACTGTAATGCCGTTTGGATTGACTAATGCACCCTCTGTATTCATGGATCTGATGAATAGAGTTTTCAAGGAGTATCTCGATGAATTTGTGGTGGTATTTATTGATGATATCTTGGTATACTCCAAAACCTACAAAGATCATGAAAATCACTTGCGCATTATCTTGAAGACTCTGAGGAGGCATGAATTATATGGAAAGTTTAGCAAGTGTGAATTCTGGCTTCAGGAGATTTCTTTTCTTGGCCATATTGTCTCTAAAGATGGAATCTATGTTGATCCTTCTAAGACCAAGGAAATCCAAGAATGGCCAGCACCTACGAGTATAACTGAGGTACGTAGTTTTATTGGTTTGGCAGGTTATTATCGACGTTTCGTCCAGAATTTTTCCCGATTGGCTAACCCATTAACGAAGCTCACACGTAAAGGGGTTAAATTTGTTTGGACAAAAGAGTGTGAAGAATGTTTCGAAGAACTGAAGAGAAGATTAGTCAATGCTCCTATATTGACTCTACCATCGGGGAATGATGGGTTCGTTATTTATAGTGATGCATCAAAGAAAGGACTTGGTTGTGTCCTTATGCAGAATGATACAGTTATTGCCTATGCATCACGACAGTTAAAAATTCATGAACAAAACTATCCTACTCATGATCTCGAGTTAGCAGCAGTGATCTTTGCTTTGAAAATATGGAGGCACTACCTCTATGGTGAAAAATGTGAGATTTATACTGATCACAAGAGTTTGAAGTATATTTTCTCACAAAAAGAACTCAACATGAGGCAAAGGAGATGGCTTGAATTACTCAAGGATTATGATTGTACGATACACTACCACCCATGGAAGGCAAACAAGGTGGCAGATGCTTTGAGTAGAAAATACCATGGAGTTTTGAACAATATGAGAATTGAAAGGGATCCAATTTTCATGGAGCTAGTGAAGATGGACATGGGAATAACCAGGGAAGGTGAAACATCAATGCTTTTTCAAATGGTTGCCAAACCATCTTTACTAGAAAGGATTAAGAGTTCTCAGACTGATGATGAAGAATTCCAAAAGAAGATTAAAGCTGTGAATGATGGGAGATTGAGAGACATTGCGTATGAAGGTGGAATTTTGAAATTCGGGAAGAGACTTTGTGTTCCCAATATACCTGATCTAAAAAGGGAATTGCTGGATGATGCTCATAGTTCCAATTTCTCTATACACCCTGGGAGCACCAAAATGTATAGAGATTTGAAGGAACATTTTTGGTGGGACAACATGAAGAGGGAGATTGCTGATTTTGTGTCAAGATGTATGGTTTGTCAACAAGTGAAAGCTGGAAGGCAACAGCCTGGAGGAGTCATGCAACCTCTTCCCATACCGGAGTGGAAATGGGACAATATTACGATGGACTTTGTCATGGGGCTACCAAAGACTCCTAGAAGGAACGATGCAATATGGGTTATTGTTGATCGTCTTACCAAGTCAGCACATTTTCTTGCTATAAGAGAAGATCTACCCCTGGAACGTCTAGCAAGACTATACATTAATGAAGTTGTGAGACTTCATGGAGTACCCCTATCGATTGTTTCTGATCGTGATCCCCGTTTTACTTCTAGATTTTGGAAAAGTCTTCAGAAATCCCTGGATACTGAACTTCATTTGAGCACTGCTTACCACCCTCAGACAGACGGACAATCAGAACGGACTATTCAGACCTTAGAAGACATGTTGAGATCTTGCTCACTTGATTTTCAGGGTATGTGGGATCAATATTTACCACTAGTAGAATTTTCCTATAACAATAGCTTCCATTCGAGTATTCAGATGGCACCATATGAAGCGTTATACGGAAAGAGATGTCGTACACCAACCTGTTGGGATGACGTTGGTGAAAGAAAACTTGTAGGCCCAGAACTGGTGGAGGAAACGGTGGAAAATGTGAAGGTAATCCAAAATCACATTAAAGCAGCTCAAAGTAGGCAGAAGAGCTATGCCGATAATCGAAGGAAGGATTTGGAATTTCAAGTCGGTGATCATGTTTTCCTGAAGGTATCTCCGTGGAAGGGAGTCATACGTTTTGGTAAGAAAGGTAAATTGAGTCCCAGGTACATCAGACCTTTCGAAATTCTAGAACAAATTGGGGTTGTAGCTTACCGATTGGCAATGCCTCCAAGTCTCTACAAAGTTCACGATGTGTTCCACGTATCTCTATTGAGGAAATACATGCCTGATCCGACCCATGTACTCACCTATGAGGAATTAGAACTGGAACCCGATCTGTCTTATTGCGAAGAGCCCGTCAGGATTCTTGATACAAGAGAACAAGTACTGAGAAACCAGACGACGCGTCTGGTAAAAGTTTTTTGGAGAAATCATAAGATGGAAGAGGCAACATGGGAACCCGAGGAACTTATGATGAAGAACCACCCGAGTCTTTTTATGCAGTAATACCCTAGAAATTGCGAGGACGCAATTATTTGAAGGAGGGGAGAATGTAACACCCCAAGCTTCTATGATACGTTTCCCTTCGAATAATGCGATAGCGTGTGTTGTACGCAACCTCGAGTTCTAACACACACCACAACTAATTAAACTAGCCATTGTAAATAGTGATACCTACTTTTTGAAATCATATATATTTTATATTTCAAAATGGACTTCATTTTTGGATTCGGAATATCGAAATTATCCTAGGGTGAAATTTTGGTACTTTTCGGATAACTTTTATATTTTGATGAATAGTGAAAATTACTAAATTTTAATTAAAAACAACCTTTTTAATCAAAATAAGTAATAGTGATAAATTATGAATTTGAGTGGTTTTAAAGTATATTTAGAATATATTTTTACCATTTAATATAATTTTGGTCATTGGACATAATTTTACAATTAAACAGAACATAAACAAGTGTCAATCTTTTGGTAGTTATTATCTCTTAAAAACACGCTTTTTGTTTTGACAGCGGGAATTAATTTTAAATTAATTTCTGCCACTTCTGTGTTTTGAATTTAGAAAAATGGATTCCATATTTGGAATCAGGATGTTCAAATTGTGTAAATAGGTAACTTTTATTTTTTGACATTTTGAATAATTACTGCGGTAAATATTTTATTTACCATGGTTAAGGGTAAATCCGGTAAATAAGGGTTAAAAAAAATATTATAATAATACTAAATTACCCTAAAACGTGTCTTAACCCTATTGGTTGATACATAGTCGACCATGGGCATCTTTGGGTCTATTTTGGGACCCCATGGATCCACTTGTAAGTGATAATGACACTTTATTTTAATTAAGTTAAAATGAATACAAAAATGACACAAGCATATATCTTTTAGAACAACAATTTTTACATAGGGTTATATATGTTGGATTTTAGATTATAAATATTCATTAGAAAGCTAAAACGATTTCGTACATAATGATATTTTATTTATAATTTTTAGACATTAAATAATTTATGTTATTTATGACACAATGATGATGCAGTAATTACTATAATAGTGAAAAATTAAAATAATTGATATTATAAATACCCAAATAAATATAATATGAAACTTTAAATGAATTAAACTAATTTTCTAGGCTAATATGATATATTAGGATTGATTTAATGGACTTTTTTCTAAGTAATCAATCTGTTATGAGTTTCACAAAAATCAACTATTGAATAGTGTCAAAATTGACATAAAAGAGTTCGTAAAACAAATATTATATTATTAATTGATATTAAATTCCTAAAAATCTAAGGTTCGGCCAAGAGACTTATATTATGATAGGTTAATCATTAATGGACCACTTGGGGGTCTCTTGGATGTATATAGTAAGTTTATTAACCATATTATATAAAAATACAAAGAGACATTGTAAAAGTGAAACTAATTAACTTAGAGTTAATACTTAATGATAAGGTTAATATAAGTACCCAAACCTGTCTAAATTCTATTGGTTGAGTGGTTTTCGACCTATCCCCACCTTAACCTTTGAATAATAAGCTTGGGAGCCATTAGAAACCGAATATGAATTTATTATAAATTAATATTTCTAGCTTTTCCAAAGGTGCCCCTCACCCCTTTTATAAAAGGGCACTCCTCCTTCTCATTTCTTCACACCTTCAAAGCCTTTTGGTTCGGCCAAACTCTGCCCAAATAATCTCCCAACATCCCTCACTACAACCTAGAGGCCTTAGTTTGATCAGAAAGCCAACCTAAGGAGCCCTTTTGATCAAATCAAAAGGAAGAACCCGAATAAGAGGTAATGATTTCACCACCCTTTTCTAAGTTCATTTCTTCTTCCACTTCTTCTTCCTTTGTTCTTACCATTCTAAAATAATAACTCCAGTATCTCACATATACTGTGATGTTATTATAAGTATGGTACAACCATATTCAGTATTCTATCCACCCTTTGAATAACATGTCACCATATGTGCGTACGTACGGCTTACCGTCTCCACGTCGTGGTGTAATTGTTATTCAATATAATATTATTTGGATGGGTATAATAATGATGTGTAACTCATGTAAATAATAAATATAACTTGTTAATGATTCTGTATATATGATATACCATCCATTTATATATTATTTTAATATCAAAAGAATGATATTGTCGCTCGTGTGTACGTACGGACTACCGTCTCCACGAACGCGATGAGATTCATTCTCCATCGTATCCATTCAAGTATAATTATCATTTTATGATTTAAAAATAATGTTTAAGGACTTGATATCATTCTGGATATGAATAATATACAACAAACATGGCTTATGTAACAAAACATATAAAAGAAAATGAGTAAGTTAACACCCGAAACGATGATAATTCTAAGATATTATTAATAAATCAATGTTAAAAGATCATATATGATATCATATTAATATATATGATTCTTGTATAATTTAATAACAATTATTTCACCATTATACAGGAGGTTAACCTACCCCAACCACGGAAAAGTACAAGGTAAGGGTTTATTTCATAATCTCTTCATTATCTGAGGTTGTTTATACGTAATAATCTACTGGGATATCTTTATCATCCACATCCATGTTTCTTAAAAATGTATTTCAAAACATTTTTACTATTTTCAAGAATATGGGTTAAAGTCATTTATACCCTTGTTTGACTTTTTATAAGAGGTTTATAAAGGAATCTTTCCGTCGTTTTCAAAACAAGGTCCTTTTTAACCTTTTCGACAGAATTGAGGTAAGAATGTTTTTTTTAACTTATACGGCGGGTGCGGTTATTTTACGCCGTTATAAAATCTTCAAAGCTTTCCTTACAAGATTATAAGAATATTTTCAAAGAAAATGTTTTATTTTATATGGATCTTAAATGATTTCAAAATAAAAGGAGATATTTCTTTAAAAAGAATTTTGATCTCATCTATGTCAACATCCTTTGATGGATTTTAAGATTATTTGAAGTTGATTTATTATGATACAAAACTTCTATATTGTATTGAAGGTTTTGTGATATGTTTGACTGTGGATGTGCTATTTTTATACCATTCATAGTTTATTGTGAAAGTATTGACATTTCGTATTCTAGTTTTAATACGAATGTTTATGTTATGTTTAAACCTTTTCATATGGGAAAGCATTGGACTTAATAAGTGACGGGTGGAGCCCGCTATAGCTCCTCGATGCATCGGTAGGTCTCATGAGACAAACTAGTGTCTTGGCACAAGGACTTGACAAAATCTTATTTGTAGTCTTGGCACGAGGCCTTGGCTATGTGGTTATGATAGTCTGGCATTATGCATTCCAACATTATGAAAGTGGTTATTGATTTTTGCATGTGATTATTCGATTAGTAGAATATCCATGTGAATAAGTAAATGGCATTATTTCATTTTATTTATGCCATACTATGTTAAATGTTCAAGTTTAAAAGGCTTTTGTTTTAGTTATACATTGCCTTAAATGTTTATTTTTATCTATGAATGTTTCCTCTATATTGTTATCCTTACTGGGAATTTGAGCTCACCCCTTTTCTATGTTTTATTTTTCCCAGGTAGTGAAGAAGTAAATTATGAATGACTTGCAGGGATATTATGAGGGGTTAATAGTGTGGATATGAAGACTTTGTTGTTGTAGTAGTTTTTCACTTTGAAATGTAATGTAAAACTTTATGATTATATCTAGTGTTTCCATGGCTACTAAACCAATCGGTCTTTCGGGATTTGATCTTTCTTGTGATCATGCCAATGTTATGTAATTAATGCACCGACTCTGGGCAGCTGGGGTCGGGGCGTTACATTTTGGATAATATTTTAGTCATTATAATCTTATTTATTTAAATCATTTATTAATGAGGTAAATACTTCATCATTAATGTGTTAGAACAAATTTTTATTTATGTGATGTCTAAAAATTATAAACAAAATACCATTATATTGGAAATATTTTTAGCTTTCTAATAAATATTTATAGTCGAAAAGATAATATACAAAACCCCTTCTAAAAATTAATTTACTAAACGATAGTTACTTTTGTCATATTTTCCTTTACTTTTAGTTAATTAATCTAAATTTTCATTATCACTACCATGTGGATAAAAGGGGTCCACAAATCGACCCAAAGATTCACATGGTCGTTAATGACTCAAACAATAAGGTTTGGTTAAGTGTTAAGGTAATTTTTAATTATTATAATATTCTTATTACTTTGAATTACCTTATTTACATTTAACCGCTGTAAATAAAAATCAAAAGTTAATATTCACCAAAAATTATTTTTATCTTAATGAACCAAATTTTAATTCTTTATAACAACCTTGTATGTATGAATTTTGAAATTCAATTCACATAAGTGGTAAAGTTTTATTTAAATGAAAACTTCAGTTTTTTTAACTACCCCTAAGTGGTGTCACTATTCATAAAAAATTGATGTTTTAAAAAAAATAAAAAAATTCATTCTATGATATATTTGATATTCTGAATTCAAAAATGAAGTCTATTTTTCCAAATTCAAAAAATGAATTTCATTAATTAATTTTAAAATTAATTCCCGTTATCAAAACAAATAGGGTGTTTTTATGAAACAATAACTATCAAATGAATGATACTTGTTTATGAGCAATTTTAATGTGAAATTAATTACAATGGCCAACATTGGATTAAATGGTAATAATATATTCTAATTACACTTTATAATCCAATTAAAAATATAATATAACCATATAAATAAATTATATTAAAACATAAATTTAAATTAAAATACAATATTTTTACTAGTCATTAAAAAATGAGCTTTATCGGAAAAATTCAACAAATTTACAGAAATTAAATTTGGATGTCCCCTTTCTAAAAAAGGAGTTTATTTGGTCATATAAAATCTATTAAAGTGACCAAAACTAGATTTAAAAAGGGTTCTCCATTAAAAGGCGGTAAATCGGCCTTTTAATGTAAATTATACTTAAAATTATATTCATTCATATTTTAAGCCTTTAAATTTTTATTAGATTAATGTAAATACATTTAAAAAACATGTATAATCATCTTTTAGTTAGTTTCATTCATTTACGCCAATACAACAACTAGGAGTTAACTATAATTTAAAATAATAATATTATATTATTAGTTTGCAATGTAAGATTACAAAGAAACTCGTTGTTGCGTATCGTGTACACTATCAAACATTGAAAACCTTTTAATGTAAAAGTAATATTTAATTCAAAAATATTAATAAGTATAAAAATATATTATTCTTCATTTACATGGGAAGTTACATCCTTCCCCCCTTTTGGAAATTGCGTCCTCGCCATTTTAATTCACTAATCAAAATATGTTGGGGTATTTATCCTTCATAGCATTTTCAGATTCTCACGTTGCCTCTTCAACCATATAGATTTTTCACAAAACCTTTACCTGGTAAATTACTTTATTCTGCAACACCGTCTCTCTACGGTCAATTATCTGGACTGGCTGTTCTTCATAAGAGATATTCTCTTCCAACTAAACTACCTCTGGGATCAAAATAAGAGATGGATCTGGTATGTACATTCTCAACATCGAAACATTTAAAACATTGTGTACCTGGGATAAACTGGAAGTAAAGCCACTATAAACGCAAATTATACAACTTTATCTATAATTTCATAAGGTCAAATGAACCTCTAACTCAACTTTCCCCTCTTACCTAAACGCATCACACATTTCCATGGAGAAAATTGAGAATTACATGATCACCTATCTCAAAGGAAAGATCCTTCCTCTGGTTATCGGCTAAACTTTTATGTCTCCTTTGAGCTATTCTCATGTGCTTATGAATCAACTGAACTTTCCCTACCATCTCTTCTACCAATTCTGGTCCCATCATGTTCCTTTCACCAACTTCATCCTAAAAAGCTGGAGTTCGACAACACTTTCCATATAATGCCTCAAATGGATCCATCTGTATACTGGAATGAAAACTGTTATTATATGAAAATTCAACCAAAGAAATATGTTGGTACCAACATTGCTGATAATACATCGAGAAATCTAGTAAACTATCTTACAATGTCTGAATTGTTCATTCTGACCACCCATCTGATTGAGGATAAAAAGTTGTACTAAAAATTATTCAGTACCCAATCACTTCTGAAGGCCTTTCCAAAAGGTAGAAGTGAACCTGGGATCATGATATGATACAATGGAGAAGGGAACACCATAAAACCTGAAAAACTCTTTAACATACAACTGGGCAAGTTTATCTAAGGAAAATTATCTCGAATATGAAGGAAATGAGCAGATTTAGTCAATCGATCAACTATAACCCATATTTCATTATTACCTCGAGATGTCTTTGGTAATCCCACATCAAAGTCCATGGAAATATTTTCCCATTTCCACTATGGAACCGGTAGAGGCTGAAGCATTATTTTAGGTAATTGTCACTCTGCTTTAACCTACTGACAAGTCAAACACTTCATAGTAAAATTAGCAATATCACTTTTCATTCCCACCAGTAATACTTCAAAAGATCTCTATACATCATAGTACTGCCAGGATGAACTAAAAATAGAGAACTATGAGCTTCATATAACAACTAATTCTTCAAATTTGAATCACATGGCCCACATAATCTCATTCCAAATCTCAATACATGATCATTATCAATGTTAAATTCAGTTAACATACCCTTCTGAACCAAATCTACCTTTTTTTGCAACACATTGTCTTCTTTCTGTGCTTTCTTTATTCTGTCTGATAGAGATGATATCACTAAGACCTGATACAAAACAAAAGAATTTCCTAAAACAACAACTTCTATGCCAATTTTCATTAAATCAAAAAAACCAAAGGATCTCTTTCCAAATGTAACATGGTTAATGATGAATTACATATTTGACTCAAAGAATCAGAAACTTTATTTGATTGTCCCGGATGGTAATGGATCGGGCAATCATAATCCTTGATTAATTCCAACCATCTCCTCTATCTCATGTTCAATTATTTCTGAGTTAATATATACTTCAAACTTTTGTGATTAGTATATATTTCACACTTCACACCATACAAATTATGCCTCAAAATTTTTAAATCAAAAACAACAGTAGATAATTCAAAATCATGTGTAGGTTAATTTAACTCGTGAGGTTTCAACTGACGTGAAGCATAAGCAATTAACTTATCATTCTTCATTAGGACACATCCTAGTCCTTTCAACGAAGCATCATTGTAAATAACAAACTCACCATTTTTGGATGGCAGTGCCAAAATTGGAGCAATCAAAAATCTCATTTTCAATTCCAAAAAACAATCATGAAATTGTTTTTTCCAGATGAACATAACACCTTTTCGAGTTAACTTAGTCATTGGACTAGATAACCATGCAAAATTTTGATCAAGACTTTGGTAACAACCAGACAAACCAATAAAACTACGAATCTCAGTTATATTTGTGGGTCTTGGCCATTCTTCATCAACTTTTGTTTTAGGAGGATCAATAGTTATGCAATTTTTTGAGACAATATGACCAAGGAATGAAATTTTCGATAACCAAAACACACACGTGCTGAATTTCCCAAATAGTATCTTTATTAATGTCTATAAGACAACCCTTAAATAACAGTCATGTTCATCATTACTTTTGGAATAAACCAAAATATCATCAATGAACACAACCAAAAAATTATCCAATAACTCACGGAAAATTCTATTCATAAGATCCATGAATACATCAAGTGCATTGGTTAACCCAAAAGGCATAACTACAAATTCATAATGGCCATATCTAGTAAGAAAAATGATCTTTGGAACGTCTTTATATTTTACTTTCAACAGATGGTACCCCGATCTCAAGTCAATCTTTGAGAAATACTAATCTCCGTAGATCTGAACAAATAAGTCATTGATATGAGGGAATATATACTTATTTGTAACAGTGATGTTATTCACCTCTCTATAATAAATGAAAAGTCTCATTGAACCATCTTAATTTTTAACAAACAAGATAGGAGCACCCCATGGTGATGTGCTAGGTCGAATGAAACCTTTATCTAGTAACTCCTGTAATTGATTTTTTAACTCCAAATGTTCAATTTGAGCCATTCGATAAGGGGGTTTTGAAATTGGCTTAGCATCAGGAACTAAGTCAACGATAAATTAAACTTCCCGATCATGTATAATACCAGGAAACTCATCAAGAAAAATATCAAGGTACTCATTTACCACTATCACATTAGTAATCAAAACACTTCCATACTTTTTAACAATGTGTGCAATGTAACATTCATTTCCACCTTTTTCTAGTTTCTCAACTTCCTGATATGTTATCAAAGTCATGGGTTCATTCTTGTACACAAACTATAAATCATTCTGATATGAAACTTCTTGAGCTCTATAGTCAATCATATCATGATAAACAGAAATCCAATCCATGCCCAAAATAACATCAAACTCTAATAGAGGTAAAACAATAAGGTTTGCAGGTAGATTATTTCCGCGCACAAGGACATGAATGTTCTTAAGTTTTCTTTTTTTTTTCTCAACATTTCATCCATGTGTTTTTACAAAAATTTCAGTATTCATATCTTGAGACGGAATTCCCAATTTACTAGAAAACTTCTCATAAATGAAATAGTGTGTAGACCCTGATCAAACAACACATTGGCATAATCTGAACAAACAGACTGTGTACTTGATACTACTTCGTTTGATGGCCCAACATCTAATGAAGTAGTTGCAAAGGATTCCACTACACCTTTCTGCTTGTAGTCTGGTTGGTTTCCCTCAGTTTAGTTCTTCCCTGGACACTCATTTTCATAATGACCCATTTCATTACACTTAAAAGAACTTACCGATGGATTCTCATTCCCAGCTTGATCATATTCCTTACTATTACGATTATTATGACCAGACTTTCCACACCAGAAGCACTTTCCCAACATTGATAAACTGTCTTCGGGATTCTTTTTACTGCACATCTCACATGATAGATATTTAGTTTCATTACCTCTAGGCATCTTTGATGAATTATTCCCATTTTCCATCCAACTGGACCTCTTATTCTGTTGTTTTTCATTGAACACATGATCATCGGCAAACTCCATTTCCACCTTATCCACACATCAAACAAGTTTCTCATTACTTTTGCACTCACGAAAGGCTAACTCTTTTTGATATCATGGCTTCAGTGCTGAGTAAAATCGATTTATCTTACTATCAAGTTCTCGGATAAAATTTGTTGCATACCTTCCCATTCAAGTGAACTTTTCTTCATAAGCAGCCACTGAGTCATCCTCCTGCCTCAATTCCAGGAATTGTTTTTTCATCCTAAGACAAACCACTTTAGGAAAAATATTTCTCAAAAACAAACATTTTAATTCATCCCAATTGAGAGCATCAATATCTTCACTCTCCATGATATTTTTCACCATCAACCACCAATGATCAGCTTCACCTTCAAAATGGTAAACAACAAGACTAACCTTTTGATGTTCTGAACAACCCATGACATAAAAAATCATCTCCAGTGAATTAATCCACCCTTCCACTAGAACAGGGTCAGATGATCTTTTGAATGATGGGGGATGTTGCCTCATGAAATGCTCCATTTCTGACATGTTCCTCTACAGTTGATCTGGCTGATCTCAAGCAAGAATAACACCCCCATTTATAGCCTGTGTCAACTATTCCATCACTGCAAAAAACTGTTATGTTCATATACGAACCATCCCATGTTGCTGATTTGGAAGATTATCTTCCTCCTGATGTCATCCCATCATAGCCGCCCAGTTTCCTCTACGAAAAACCATTTTGAACATAGAAATATCTTAGGTGAAGCAACATGGTAATATGGAAATTCTATATGATTTCAATATTAACATAAATTACTTTATGGATATTACTTTAATAATACCATAACACCTAAAGTTATCTAAACCGAGCTTTGATACCAACTATTAGGACTCGACATTAAACATTACATAATATTGAATTAAATGAATAATTGACATATAGGATCTTTTCAGGATTAGATTTTTAGAGAGCTAGGCCATAACTATTACATCTCAAAGGATTTAAAAGGTATACACTTCTACACAGTTTCTATTTATTTTTACAAAGCATGAACTCATGAAAAAAAAAGAGTAATGTCTAGTTCAATGTTTATGACCACATGAATTTTCCTTGATCCCATCCTTGACCGTATTACACATTACGTCCTGTGAAAAACATTTCAAAAACATTGGATGAGCATAAAAATCTCACTAAGGGATACACAATGAAGTAAAACTGTTAGTTTTTCAAAACAACAAGTAAACCATGAATATTTTAACATAAGTAATAATTTTCACCTTTATGTAGTAGTAAATACTCTTCACTGAATAAACGATCATTACATACCCTTATGTAACCAAATATTACCATAAAACCCATATAAATAACACATAACATATAAAGTTAACTTGAGACATAAACATACATAAATGGAATAATCTTACGGTAGACTTCCACACATATCACTAAATAGAATAGCCATACAGACGACTTCCAAACCCAATGCATTGGTGGTTATAATGTAACCACCCATCCTTTTATTCATGGCATCACCCGTCATTTTGTTTATCACGTATCCACCTGTCATATTTCCAAGTACCAATATCAAATCTTAACACATACAACCAATATAAAGGAAAGAAAACATTTCCACATTTTGATCACAATATATCAATTAAATATATTTACATAACAAATCCATTTCAAAAAAAATTTCAATACCAAAAATATGTAAAATAGTATAAGTTATTTATTTTATTTTAAAAACATTACAGCTTGTTGAGGTAGCCAAAGATCAAATAATACTCGCAGAGGCGGAAATGGTCGTTTTCACTGCGTACATTAAAAGAAATAATCTTTTTTGTCATTTAGTAAAACACTTTGTAGAAAACGATTCCATTTGAATTAAATGAAAAGTCAATGGTTTTTATACAGCATATAAAAGAAAGTCTTGTATTAGAATAAAATATGCTGCAATGAATGGAGATTGAGACGAAGTCCCTTACATCGTGTCCGACTTGACTCGATCGTTCTTTAATATCCTGAATAATAAAACAAAGATAATTTCTATTTGCTTAAGAACCTTTTTCACGTTTATTATACCTTTTATATCACTTATTACCATGATATAAATATTATTTAATAATTTATGTTAATAACTTTCATTTTGTCGATATTTGGCACTTGAGTCAAAAACGATCACCCTATATTTACAAGTTGTTCCTGTGGTCAATATTCCATTATATAAAAAATTATATTCATGATTTAGATGTCATATATATCATATATATCCAGTATATACATGTATTTATAATATTACATAACATTTAGAGGTATGAAATGAAATGAAAAGTTCATGGAGACGGTAAGTCGTACGTACGCATGAACACTACATTCATTTCTATTTCTTATTTAAATGGATATAAAACATAATGATACATAGTTCTATTATAATTACAGTACAATATCATATATAATATCATTTAAACTATCCTTTTTACATCCCACAGAAGGCATTAACGAGACACATCACTTTAAGGGGGCGGTAGTCCGCACTTCCTCAAATAAGATTATCATATTTACTCACAATGGAAACCATAAAAGAGTGATATAATTGGGAAGTACAGAAGTATAATAAAATAATAAACATAATATATATCATATATAAATACATTTCCATCTTAATGGACACCCTGAGAGGCGGTAGGAGATAATCGAACAATCATCGTTTCGTGAGGCGTTAGTTTTCAATCCACAAAAACATTATGTTCTTCACCCATTAGATGGAGGTGTGTGTATGGGTAGTTAGAATAAATTTCATAAAAACATCCTAGTATATTGAGGATACTGGCGTTGTTACAAAATAAAGGAATAATAAGATTTTAGGGGTTGGAGAAGTAAAATAAAATAAAACAATTTAAGAGAAATCGTTACCTATAATTTAGACAACTTCCTTTGGTTTGAACCCAAAGGATTTCTTGAAGTGCCTTATGCATAAGTTAAGTATACTAAGTGGATTAGAGGTATGTTGGGAGCTTAATTTGGCAGAAGTTGGATGAGCCAAATGGCTTGAGATGTGTGAGTAATTGGTTAGAAGTGGTCTTCTTTTATAAGGGGGGGGAGGGGCTCTTTAGGAAAGTGTGAAACAATTATTTTATTATATAATGATATTCGATTTATAATGGTCAAAAAATTATTAAAGATGAATATAATATGACTCGTTATTGAAATAAAATAATCTAATAAATATTAGAAATGTTTTGGAAAATATTTTAGTCCTTATAATCTTATTTATTTAAATCATTTATTAATGAGGTAAATATTGCATCATTATTGCGTCATAAATTATTTTAATTTATTTGATGTCTAAAAATTATAAAAAAATAACATTATAAAAGAATTTTTTTAGATATATAATTAATATTTATAATCGAAAATATATTTATATAACTCCTTCTAAAAATTAATCTACTAAAATATATTTACATTTGTCATATTTTCCTTTACATTAAGTTAATTAATCTAAATTGACATTATCACTCCCAAGTGGATCCAAGGGGTCCAAAAATAGACCCAAATAAGTCCATGGTCGTTAATGGCTCATCCAATAAGGTTTGGACAAGTGTTATGGTGATTTTTAATTATTATAATATTCTTTTTACCTTGAATTACCCTATTTACCTATAACCGTGGTAAATAAAAGTCAAAAGTTACTAATCACCAAAAATTATTATCATCTTAATGAACCACATTTTACTTCTTGATAACAACCATGTATGTTGGATTTTTTAAATTCAATTCAATGAATTGGTAAAATTTCATTTAAATGAAAACGTCAGTTTTTTTAACTACCACTAAGTGGTGTCACTATTCATCAAAAATTGGTGTTTTTTAGAAAAATACCAAATATTCAGCTTAATCTATATTTGATATTACGAATTCAATAATAATGTCTATTTTTTAAAATTCAAAACATTGAAATGGGATTAATTAATATTAAAATTAATTCCAATTATCAAAAGAAATAGCGTGTTTTTAAGAAACAATAACTATCAAAAGATTGATAATTGTTTAGGTGCAATTTTAAAGTGAAATTAATTCCAAAGACCATCATTGGATTAAATGGTAAATATATATTCAAATTAAACTTTAAACCCAATTAAAAAGATAATATAACTATATAAATATATTAGATTAAAACATTGTTGGTCGGAGTGGATACTCTAGAGGGTGGTGAATTGAGTTCCAATAAAAATTTCTGTTTTAAAACATTGTCTTAAAAACCCCCAAATAAAATACTGAATTAAACTCTAGTGAATTTATATCAAGGTAAGGTTTCATTTGGGTTCTCATGGGATTTATTATTTCCCAGTTAATTAAAGCAAAAAGGTTGATTATCTTTTGAAACCAACTTACTGATTTACAACTAATATAAACACTTGTGAATTTAATTATCAAAGTGACTTTAAAACAGTTTTGGTTTTAAAGAAATTAGCAGTGGAATAAAAGAATAACTTTGACAGATATATCATAGCAGATATAACGAAGAGGTTCAGTCTCAAGCCAAGACTTAGTCCTCTCAACAATTAGTATAAATTTTATCCACACCCTGGATCGGGGTTCACAACAGTTTTACACTTGTACATGTCCAAGACCTCTACCACTGTTATTCGTGGGAAACAGAACAACAGCTACCAGCTGTCTAGGCCACACATGACCTCTACCACTATCTCAGTGGGAAATAGAAGATGTAAGAGTTTGAGTTAGGATTTACAGGTCCTCCAGTTAAAGCATAGGGGATAGTGTGTGTGTTAAATGAAGAAGATAACACACACTACTTAAAATGTAAAGTAATGAATCACAGATAAGATATGTAGAGTTTTGAATTGGCTCTAGTGATTGTAATGAAGCTTTGGACTCCTTGAGTTTGATCAGAGATGATTCTGAGTCATCGTCTGATTTTTGTCTGAAAAACAGAGTGTCATCTTCTAGGTATCCAGATTCAGAGATAGTGAGAAATGTAGTGAATGAAGTTCTTCAATGTCCTTGTGGAAGTGCGGAACTCTTATTGAGTAAGTTTGAGTGTGTATGAGGTTCTGTGTTCTTCTACGACTATCTCATCAACCACTCTTTGCGCTCTCATGTCTTGTCGTTGTTACTCCAACACCTCTATGCACCAGCAGGGGATTCTTGTATATATGGCATGAGCTCTAGTAAAAGAAATGATTTCTTTATGCAAGTACGAGGTACGGTTCCCTGAAATCCAACAACCTTCACTAAATAAATTACAGAACATTAAAATATTCCTAATATGACCTTTGGTTAGATTAAATAAAGATAAAGAAATTCAAATAGCTATTTATGACTATCGGTGTCTCAAGTGATCAGTAGGTCATCAGCATCAGCATTGGTGAGACATCTTTGGTGACTCAGATGATCAGCATCAATGTGTCATGATGGGTGACTCATTTGATCAGCATCAGTGTATCATGATCGGTGACTCATTTGATCAGCATCAGTGTGTCATGATCGGTGACTCATTTGATCAGCATCAGTGTGTCATGATCGGTGACTCGTTTGATCAGCATCGGTGTTTCATGATCGGTGACTCGTTTGATCAGTGTCGGTGTGTCATGATCGGTGACTCGTTTGATCAGCATCAGTGTGTAATGATCGGTGACTCTTTTGATCAGCATCAATGTGTTATGATTGGTGACTCGTTTTATCAGAATCGTTGTGTCATGATCGGTGACTCGTTTGATCAGCATCGTTGTGTCATGATCGGTGACTCCTTTGATCAGCATCAGTGTTTCATGATAGGTAACTCGTGTGATCAGCATCGGTGTGTCATTTATCCTTTGATATAGACCGGTGCGACCATTTTCCTTCGATATGGATCAGTGCGACCGTTGTCCTTTGATATGGATGACTTCCAGAATACTTGTAAATCAATAACAAAGAGATAAAAATATGATCAAGCCAATATACACAGATTCACTAAGAGATTGTATTAATTTATCTGAGATATCCAACCGGATTAAGTAATTTATGATTTGTGATTATTAATACAGCAATCATAGGAAGAATTTCATCAATCTTCCAGAGGGCTCAACACTCTCCCCCTTTTTGATAATCTCAAATCTTAGCCAATCACAAAGCATAGCCATAAATAAATATAATATAGCATCAATAATATTGCATAATAAGAATAAAAACATAATGATATATAAATCTCCCCCTGAATTTATGCCTTTAAATACTTATGCAAGCATTTCCATAAAAAGATATAAAGCTCCCCCTTGGGAGATGCATCTCCCCCATATCCCCATGGATCCATAGATATATAGATTTCTCCCCCTTTGGGATAATCAAAAAGGAGGGAAAACAGATAAAGAAGTGATTAAAATAAGGCATCAGTGAGAATAAAAATAAGAGAGAATAACGTTTATAAGAAATCAAAGTACAATGACAACAGGGTTCACACTATCAATAACAACGAACAACTATTTCTGGGGAAATAACGAGGCTTTGCCCTTGTCAAAAGGATCAATGGTTGGTAAGTGGGAAGGCTTGAAGGCAGGTTGAACTGGGTGAATTTGATGCGGTGGTATGATGACTCTGGAGGTTGGAGGAGAGGATGCCACTAGGATGTGTTGTGGAGATGTAGGAGCTGGTTGAGATGATTGCTGAGGAACTGGTCGGATTTGAGATAGAGCTTGAGCAATGGAGATCTGATTTGGAGCAACAACAAAGGCACTGAGAGGGTCAGCAGTAAGAAGCACAATGGCGGTGGCTTGTGCATTCAAATAAGGCTTCAAAAGATTTATGAAATTCTGAATAACTTATGCACCATACTGCACAACCTTCTCAAAGTCATCCAGTAGGATCTTGGAAGGTGCTTAGGTTTTTCATATTATGCTTGGTGAGGCCTGAATCTATATGATCTAATATAGTATTTTTTATCAAAAGTATAATTAATATTCATGACTATTTTTTTGATTTATATATATATAATTTGGTTGTATGGTTGATGTATTAATTTTTTAAATGACTCCATGAGATGCGTGGTCAATCAAAAAAACACGGTGCTACTGAGGTTCCTGGTTTTAATGAGCAGTTCAATGGGAGGACATGATGTGTTCAAAAAGGAATGTCATGTCATACTATCATCTGACCATATCAATAAAAGACTTTTAATGGTGTGATTCAAAACATTAATTGTATAATATGGTATTTAGTCTAGCTTTGCAGGACCAATTTAGTTCATAATGGTATTATGATGGATTTTTTTATATAGAACATTAGTGAGAATCTAGGAATCAAATGAAGATTGATAATTTCAAATATGAAACTTGAGGCCATGAAGATCTTGAGCATTTGAGGAATTAATAGGAAGTGTAAATGGCGAGGGATAATATGAATTTATGTTGGGATGTATGAGTTGAGTTATCCTTGTTTGATATTGGACATGAATTATCAAGATATGTGTTGTTAAGAATTTGTTAAAATGAAATTAAAACTTATTTAAAAGTGAGAAACTATCAGAGAGACTAATATAGGCATTTTAATATAATTTCAATATACCCTTAGTATAGGGGGAACCATGCCCAATATCATGATATAATAGTGAGTACAATGATTAAGTGACATCTATATGTTGAGATATATAATTATCATATTATTATTTGATTAGAATAATCATATACAATTTTACTCAACGAGAGGTTAAAATTGGAATCCATAAGGTGGTGAGTATAACATTGACCATTTGATATTACTTTACATTTTTTTTGTTTGAATTTCACAATATTCCATGAAAAACACTCTTTGAATGTCAGAATGGGTAAAGGTTCATGAGATGTTATAAGAAATAAATATCATCACTTGTGGAAAAAAATGGATGCTCTTATGGTTGAGTGTGGGGGTTCAGTTTCCCAATAGTGACCCACATGTGATTAGTGTTGTGGGATGATGATACATATTGTACGGTGGTTGTTCAGTATCTTATTTTATACCAAATAAATAGAATTGTACGTGATTTTCTCATGTAAAATACTAGGAAATTATTAAAATATTGAAATTCTTGAGGTAGATTACAGAAGTCATCCTAAGATGGATTGTGATTTTCCAAAAATGAATCATGTGTCGATCTATGCAGTGTTTATTGAATTGTATGGATTTTGATTAGGAGGTGGTTCTTCTAGGATATTACACCATAATTATGGTATGGGATTAAGTGGGTGTGCCGAAAAAGATCTTATTTCACCTTTGGATATAGAATATTTAGAATCTCTTTTACCTGACTCATTGGATATTGATGGTATGAAAATTTTAAATTAGTCACTAATTATTATTTTTACTTCGATTCCTTATGTTACTTGTAGATAGTTGTTGAGTAATAGGGTCGCACATTACATTAATACATTGTTGGTGAATTATCATTGATAGTTATGTCCTTTCAAGGATAATTTGCCTCAAACTATATGAGCATGGTTGATGGTATTTTGACAATTTCAATCAATTATAGGACTAACAGTAGTTCCATCATGTATAATTTATTTTATATGTCGAGAATGACACAGGGATACAGATGACATGATCTAATATATATGTATGTTAGAGGGGAACTGTAACACCGATTGGGTCATGATGAAAATATAGATCATATGTTGGGAAGTTTCATAGGGTAGTTTTTTTAAGATGAAATGATTTGATCTTGTATCATGTTAGACGTTCATGAGTAGGTTCTTTCTCTATGTTTTGATAGTGGTTTTGAATGTTGTCTTTGGTTATGGGTAGTTTAAGAAAAATATGCTTCAGATGTCACATAGAGGGATGATGTGAATTTATAAATTCATCTTGGTTGTTTCTGTTGGATAATGATTAACCAAGTAGGATGAGTGGTTTATTTTGTTAATCCATATGTATTCTCAAGGATGAGATATTATGTGATGGGTATATAGTAACATCTCATATTTAGGACTAGGTTGACAATTCTAGGAGAGAATATTTATTAATTTAGATGATAGTCTAAATTAAAACCCAAACATCAAAATAGATTTATGAGACTTGTAAAAATTTAAAATATTACTATTTATTATTTTTATTTACATGGATTATTAATTGCAATTTGGATGAGTTTTTTAGCATTGTAATCTTAAAACCCAATTTTAAGAGAACTATTCAGTGTTCACGGTATGTACAATGATTGCATAAGTATGTTTCCAAAACTATATATCTTGATTTATACAAATAAAAGTTTTATCAAAACCATGCATAACTTCTTGGGAAACCATGCATTTCTCCTGGAAAATTTTCATAGAGGGCCATATTGCATCTACAAATAATGTGAACTTGTGATTCTAGATGTATGAGGTGGCTTCCATTGTGATATATTTTCAACACCGTTATCAGATGGTTATCCAAACCATTATTCAAAACAGTTAACATAGTAAAAAGAGGAAAATTATCATTTTTTCCTCTAACAATAACTGTTTTACGCCCCTTTAATCATTATTTTCAACCAGGAGGTCCCTCAAGCCCGTACCCCTTCCTCTCATCATCCCATGGTATTCCTCTACTTATATTGGACTAATTTTAATTCCATTGGGTGCATTGGTAGCATAATGTTTGTACTAAAATAACCCTTCATTCCATTAATTTCATCCATATATCATATGCATTTTATCATTACGAGAGATCATATATCATTTGATCATGATTTTTGGCTATTTCATCAATATCTCATGTTCTAGCTAATATCAAGTACTTAATGTTGATGAGTGAAGTGTCTGAGGAATTTGGTAGGTTATATATGTTCTTTTACCTAAAAGCTGGGTTATTCATAATTTATTTTCATTTTGCAACCTGCTAGATGTTCGTTACATTTCTGGATGAATAAGAATTCCAAAAAAAATAGAAACATCGCTCATACCCTATATATTCTCTAGAACCCTAATCTAGGTTTTAGGGTTGTGACCATAATTTAGGCAACCCATTTGGGTGTGTTCTTTAATTTATATAGTTTTCATGGGATGAATGTTGATAAATAGATTCATTGAACTATGATTAGGATGTACACTTAAAAATATTTCCCATTAAATGTTACAATGTATTCCCTATTAGAAAAGGAGTTTGAAATAAATGTGATATCCAAATAATGAAATTTGTTTTTTCATTCTCCGAAAAGATAACTAAACATTTCCCTAAGATGATTGGTTCAATCCCTATTTAATGAGTTCCTTGTTAATAAACAAATGTGATTATTATAATTGTTATTTGGTTTTTTTTATAGTAGGGGTGTCTCACATACCCTTATCATTAATTTTAAAGGAAATGAAAAAATATTATATTTGAATTAAAAATGATATATATATATATATATATGAACCTCAGGAATAGAGCCCCTTATTATGCATGTTTTTTGGGAATGGTGTCCCTTATTATACATGATTCTCTAGTGTAGAATCCTTTATTAAACATGATTCCTAGGTATGTCATCCCTTATTATGGATGATCCTTAGTCAAGAAATCCCTAATTACATAGGATTATAAAGAATAGTTTCACATATTATACATGACCCTATAGTATGGAATCTATTATTATACATGATCCTCAGGCATATAGTCACTTATAATATCTGATCCTTATGCATGGAATTATTTAATATACCTGATTATTGGAAATGGAATCCATTATTATAAATGATCATTCGGAACGTTGTCCAATATTATACAATATCAATAGTGTTTTAATCATTTGTTATACATGATCAATTGGGATGGCATCCATTATCACTCTATATCACTCTTATGAATATGATTGGTTTCTTGATTTTCTCTGCATATCCTAACTAGTGGTTTATATAAATATATTGATATATTTTTATACATATATAGTAAATTAATGTACATACTTACTTATATATATTCATGGGGATATTTATTTAGGGACACTCCAACTAAGGATAATGAGGGTATCATCAGCCAGGGGTCTATGAGGAACATGATCCTGAATAGATTAAATTTACCTTTATTATAATACATTACTTTTCATTATACATGGGTAATACATTATTCATATACATGGATTATATTACATTAGATGAAGTTAGTGGTGGACCACTGATTGTTAGTCACACCCTAGTCCGGCTACGGATTGGTACCCAAACAGATCTATTCACTGCAGTTTAGGTATTAGACTATGCACATTCCATTTTTTACTTATTTTTTATTACTGTAAATGGAGAATTAGAAGTAGCTACGACGAATGAAATTGGGATACCTTTCATTGTTGAGTTCATTTATATATTTATAAATAAATTTAGATTTTTTTATTGTATATATTTTTTAAATGGAATAAATATTATATTTATGTCTCAACATCATTATATATGGATATTTATTTTTCATTTCCCAGTTTGGATACAATTATTATTTCTTAAGTATTTTCTTATTTTATGCTATTTATATAAATAAATTTTTCTTCCACCATTTTCTTAACTGATCCAGAGGGTATAATATCAATATTGGACCACCTTCAGACCCTTGATTCTAGTCTGAAGCTTCTTGCATATGGGGACACATGATGGAGGCCACGTGGGGGACCTACATAGGGCACCATTTAAGTATGTCCCAGCTTAATACATCATAATTTATTTCTCGATACATAGACTAATTTATTACATGGAATAAATTAATTATTTACATTAGTAAAATATTATGTTATCATTATGATTTTGATTCATAGAATCCGTTTGACCATGTGAAATTTTATTTTGATTAAGAATCTCATAAAAAGTGATGGGATATTTATATTAATGGATTCAATCTATATGGTTGTAATGATAGATAATATATTTAAATGACATCATTACAACTCTACAAATATTACCTACTTAGATGTTGATGAGTAAAACTCATATCATTTTTAAGATTATAATTATATGAAATCCTATAATTAAAATTGAATTTTTATGTCGTTAAATATTGAGTTAAATTTATTTAGGACTCATCATTTAAATAAATATGTTGTAATTTCAAAATAAAATTTTATAATGAAATATATTTTAATGTGTAAAATGCGTTATTCATAGTGCATGGAATGTTATCTGGTCAGAGTAGACATGGCCCACAATCTCTTCTATAATGGATTAGTGATAGTAAATTGTTTTTTCTTTTCAACGTAATTGAACCATCTTTATTCAAATCATTTCATACTAATATCTCTAATCATCATATCCAAATGATAAAAAATAATTTCATGAAAGTTAAAACTTGATCTAATGGACATACACAAATGATCTCATATACTGATTTAAAATATATTTTCTATGAATTCCCTCATATTATCTTTGAAGCAACAATAATCTAACAAAAAATTTATGGATTTAGAAAATTTCACAATTGGATAAATAAGTTTATTATTTATAATCATTAATATTAATATTTTTGTTGGATCTCCACATGTTAGTTGTACAAATTTTTTTGAACAACTTCTTTGATAACAAATTTTATATATATATATATATATTATTAGAACCCTTCTAAAACTGAACACAATATAAAGTCATGATTAGATTGTTCTGAAATTTACGAGAATCAAGAACAAATACTTTTTAAAATTGGCATATCATATTATTTAATGAAGAAAAATGTGTCTTATATACTTTATAATAAAAATAAATTATTATTTATTTATTTGATTTCTGATTGATGATTAAAATATGGATGTTTCTTTCTTATGGATTGATATGTTATAAATGGTCATATCTATAGTTTAAAAAGTCCAAATTTTCATTTTATAATGGAAATAATACTTCTGATCCAACATAGTGGTTGATTTAATTTAATGTTTTGGAATTTTAGGATTAAAATATCATAATTTTTTTTGAAAACATTTATGTGGAATCATTACTATATGATGCATTGAAAATGATACAACAAGATTCTAATTTAATTTTGTTTAAATTGTGTAAAACTTCTTCTGGATTTAATAGATTAAATAAATCATTTAATTCTACATTTCCACATTAAAAAATATGTGACATACTAGTACAATTATGATGGATGAACACATATGGTTGATGTATAATGAAATTAAAAAAAAATGTAAAACAACATGATTTGAATTTTGAAGTGTAAAAGTATATTTCTAAGGGTAAAATCCCTTTTTGTACACTAATTATTTTCAAAATGAATATTCTTCAAAAAATAATCATATGGTCTATAATGTGTTAAATTTTGTTGATTCAATGATCTTTCAGTTATTAATAAATAATCAGTCTAAACATGATTTTATGGAGTTCATTTATGATGGAATTCAGATGATGTAAATCCCAAATAAAATAATTTTTGTTGGCCTAAATTTTGAATACAAGACATGATTTTTACAATGAGTTATACATTCACCAATTATATATATATATATTAATGTTCATTAATATTATTTAATTTTTAGATTATATAATGATCACCTCAAAAAACAGTTCAAAAAGTTTAGACCAACTGGTCTTAAAGAAAACCAAAAATATAATTTTTCCAACATGATTCAAAGATCGGGAAATTAAAATGTTTATGGTTAAGGATATATAATAAATTTATTACTTATTATCATTTTAATTTTTTTTAATTTTTATACATATCACAACATCAATATAAAATTGATAATATAATATCTATATTTTTTGAGTCACAATCATATTTTTGAAAATATTAAAATATAAATATTTTTAATGAATATAAAATTCAATAACATGCATATAGTGAATTAATAAAATGAAATATAGTTTCCCTTTTAAAGGATCTCATCATAACGAATTTTATGCTGACTTGTATGGAATGCTAGATTAATTAAATGAGTTATATTATCAAGGGTTAATATACATATAAATTTTTAAATTTCATTGGTTTTATACTAATAGATGGTTGGACATTCGTTCATGATAATTTTAAATATAAAATTATTCTTATAGTGAATAAACCATTTATGTTGGATCATCAATGAAATAAAATTTACTATGAATAATATTGTACTAGTTGATGGGATTTAATTGATTGGTGGAGTATAACAAAAATTAAATCTCAAGAATTTTTTTCTTCTGAAAAGTGAAACCAAATCTTCATAAGTGAATAAAATTGATATTTTTTAGGAGACTATGAAAAATACATATTTTACTCAAATATATATAAATATCAATTAAGAAACCCCACAATATTGGGATTGTGATAATATTGATGATGTAATCAATGAATTTATAATATCAAGGGATGAAAATTTTGAAGATCCTATGGAAATAGATGAAGTGAAAGAGTTAGATGAAGTTATTTACACCATTAACCATGAAGATCATAGTTAATATGAAGAATGATGAAATTACATGTCGATTATAGTAAGAATTAATGAAAATCCATGTGACTATTTTTATAGTGAACATAATTTTTCAATATCGTTTGGATGAGAAAAATATTTCATAGATTTTATATACCCTCATGGATTATTATCTTCCTTGTGATCTAGTTAATGACTCATCATCTGATTGAAATTCAGGTTTGACTACAATGTCAACATTGAGGGATGTGGTCCATCCATATTAATGATTCTGAACATTATTCCATAGAAAAATATGCCTCTTGATTTTGCTCCACACAGTTATATGTATCTTCGGTTGTGTAATTTAATTAATTAATTATTAAGTATCATTAATTAATTTCATTACTAATAATATTATTATTTTTCCATTTTTACTAGTTTTTCACATATATAAATTAGACAAGGGGTGTGATTATGTGTAATTATTTATTTTGGTCATGGGTGACATGGGATCGGATTTTTATTTTATTTTTATCATCTCATGTTTAATGACCTGAGTGAATGTATGTAAATTATACATATTATGAAATTTATTTAATAATTACAGAATGTATAAATTATATTTAGGGTTTATGATGTCTTTTCTATGATAGAATTAGATCCACCACCTAAAATTCATAAGAGATTAATATGTTTTAGGATAATTGTACCTTATTGTATAATGTTGACTAAGAATAATGTGGAGATATGGAGTAACACATTTTGATCATCCTTTCAGATGTTTTTGATTGTCTTATATCTCATCCCATGTTTTGAATGTATTGTTATGAAACATGTAATGAGATATTTTAAATATAATTTAATCACTATGATAAGAACAAGGGGAGATAGTAGGTCTTGAATATATTTGGTAGTATTACCATTATGATTCATTTAAAATATGAGATATATAATTTTATTATTAATTTATATATACATTAAATGTAAAATGTTTATTTTATATGCCCATAGGTTTTTGAGCCTCTCGATTTGGTGAAATTTTATTTTTAGTGTATATATTGTAATTTGTCCACTAAAGGGATTATTAATTACTAATATTCTCATAATATGGATATTATAGTTTTTTTATTTGTTAAATTAAAATATATTCATATTTTTACTATTACAAAATCAAGTATCAATTGAAGTGGGTATATGGCACTATGGCTTCTCACTCAAATGAGAGTTTGGGTAAGACTACTGCTTGGGACATCAAGGACTTACGATATGATCATTAATCAGGGATTCAGATGACTATGTATGGTATAAATAAAGGCTGAGTGATTAATATTAGATATCAATTAATGCAAGATAGTTATTATTCAACTATTGTGTGGTCATCATCCCGCTCAAGTAGAGCTCCTACAGTGTAATCTTTATAGTATGAGGAGTGATATCATGCTCAGAATATGATTAAAGATATCATGTGTATGGAGAAGGAGGAGAATCATATACTATTAAAATATAAGTATAAAGAGAAACATTAATTGTAGGAGTAAAGTATGAGTTGTAAAGACCCAGAGATTTCAAGGAAACATTTTTTTGTTAATTTCATTGGAATTTTATGAGTCCGCAGTTTCTAACGGAACTTCATTCCGAGGCCCAGTGTGCCTGGAATTTAGAATAAAATAAATGAAATTTTATTACACAATTTCATTAAATGGTGTTAGTTATATTCTACAAGGGTAAGTTATAGGTGGGGCCCACACCCACATAACCTCCCATGAGAGGATAAAGTGAGGTGGGGCCCACATGAACCCATAACTATTCAAATCCATTAAAATCCCCATTAATCCCCCTTAATTAATTTCACAACATTCCCCTTAATTAGTGTGATCTCTTCACCTCCCTCTCTCCCATTAATTTTTGCCACAACTTTTGATTAATGAATTGATCCCTACAATTATTTAATTAAAGGGTTTGAATTTTGAACATTCATGGGTCAATAAAATAATATCCTTAGCTATTATTTTAGTTTGGAAGTAATTGTGTTGAGAGAGTTTTGGGAGAGCTCTTGAGAAATAGAATAATAGAGTTTTTCATTCGATAAAGAACCATTGAAGAAAGATAATCATGTCATTCGATCTTCGGCCAAGCCAAAGGAAAAGGAGCCACCCGCAGGGAACACCGACGACACGCCATCCTCTGCCCCTTCTTCCCCGACGTCAATAGTTGACGCTGCCTCCCCGCGACTCCATCTATGAACAAACATTAATTTGAGGTAGGGGGATTGTTTCAATTTTAGTTGAATAAATTATTTCTTTGTCCCTCATTGAATTTTTTTTTCATTGACCTTATGATACCTTGCAATGCGGAGGGCGTGGGCCGAACGACCTTGGCCCGATGACCATACGTTGACCCTTGTTTTTTTATGGAAGAGGTGGCGGTGATCGGAGGAAGCGGCAGCCGTGTGCTGGACATGTGGAGAAGAACCGCGGCCCGCATCCGCCGGCCGCTCGGACGAAGAAATCTCGGTAGGTCGTAGCCAGCTGGGCTGGGGGAACCGCGGTGTCCCATGGCTCTGCACTGTAGAGGACCATGGCCCGCGCTCTGTGGGCCGCTACAGCAGGCGAACCGGCTGGCTCATTGGCTGGCCAGGTTGATGAAGGTCGTGGAACTCACAGGTGCCACGGAGGAGGACATCGACCCTTCCATGCGGGCCGCTCGTGTAAGGAAGACCGTCCGGCATAGGGCGGCCAGATAGGAGGGCGGTGCTGATGGGCGCCACTGGTTCGATAAATCACCCCTACCCCTACATCGCTCGACCACCCAGGTCGAGCCGCTCGGCCAGTCGGGCCAAGACGCATATAGCCATGCTAGGCCGAGCCACGCAGGGTCGGGCCCCGCCGGGCCAGGCCTTGCCCCTTAGGGTGGGACTTGCCCCACCGGTCAGGACTGTGCACTAAAGGGTGGGCCGTGCCCCCATAGGGATGGGTTGCGCACTTCACCGGGCGAGTCTGAAAGCATCCGGGTTGGACCCACCAAAACCGGGTCGACCCGACCTACCAGCCCACTGGGCTTAACGGGTCGGGCCCGTTCCGCTTAAATGTGAATAAATTCACTACGCTGTGTCAGATCGACGCACAATCTCCACCACTGGTATTCCTGTGAAGAGGCGGTCCTTTTTCAATAATGTAAGTTAGTTTTTAACGACTTTGAAAAAACGGCTGAGTTGGTTCATAACCGAAACCAACCGGGCCCATAGAGCGAAAACACTTATAACTTAAGGACCAGACGTACAATTGAGGTCCCGTCAACTACGTTGGTATTTTCTTCGAGAAATGGTCCCTTTACAAATACCCGATTGGATTTCATGGTATAGTTGAGATCTGGTCGGGTTGTTTCGTACACGAAACCAACCGGGCCCCCCGGGACTAACAGGCCAATGACTCTTAGACCGGGCGTCTGATTGATGAGTCGTCTATTGCATTGATACCCCTATGACGTGGCAGAATTTTGAGATAATTCTTCGTGGGACTTCATGAAACTTGTAGTATCGACCAGTAGCTCATGGTGCGGATCCTCCTAGAGACGAGCATATGGAGTACGAAGACCTTGTAGCTGGCTGAGACCTGATGACTGCATGACAGATACGTTTGGAGTGAATTGACTAGCCTAGTGGGGATCACTACTGTGTGAGGTGGAAGACCCATGGAATAGGAGCGATACTATGTGAGGCAACCGACTAGTGGTACTCAACAGGAGAAGTACCTATGTAAGCTATTAGGGAGAGCACTACTGTGTAGGGTGGAAGAACCATGGCAGGGAGTGCTAATATGTGCGGCGGAAGACTCGGGGTACTCGACATGAGGAGTACCTCAACAGTCTAAGGGTACTAAGTAGCACCTCAGAGTCGCGACATGACTACAATGCTCGACAGAGGAGGATATATCCAACATCCGTGGATTCGACTTCATGAATAAAATCCGGATAACAGCAAAGTCAATGACATTTGTATTTTTCTCATGATTGAGATGGGTTACTTTATTACCTAGGTATATGTATAGGAATATACATATGTAATGGTTACCCATTGAAATCATACATAGTGGTTATCCTTGTTAGTTTTTTTGAGACCTTGACGGTATCAGGGTCCTTACTATGTATTGTTATACACACCCCTGCACGGGCTATGCCCGCACCTTGTTGTGTTGTGTGCAGACGACGGAAAATGCTGATGGGGGCCGAGAGTGCCAGGACTGGATGGTACCCGGAGGAGGACCTTGCGACGTGATGGTAAATGGTGTAGTTTGATGGACATGGAGTGCTGCTGAGGCCATCTATACCTACCCTTCAGGAAGAAACCCCGGAGCATGATTCAGGTGCAGCTTCCACCTTTCAGTTGTTTTTCCCTTTTAGTTTTACTTGTTTTCAGTTTGTACATTATAGTTGGGCTTGTATTCTGACCCCTTTTCTTTCAGTACACTTGTTATACAGCTTTTACTTAGTGTTTGCTTCCGCTTGTACTCTGGTTGTGTGTGTTACGTTTTATAAAGGCAATGCCTTCCCAGTTTTTAGGGAATTACGCCTTTGGTGCTAGTCCCCAGCCCATGGCCTATGGGAGGCAAGCTTGGGGTATTCACGATGCGGGCTAGGGGACGGGTCCTGACAAATTGCTTTCTGAGGAAGTTGGTTCTGCCACAGAACTAGGACTCTGGTATTTTCTTTCTGTGAAGAAATAGTGTTAAGGGTACTAAGTGTGGTTTTCAGATTAGGGAGTCCAGTGTTGGTGAAAGCAGCCGACGTATCAATTAACCAAGACCATGTCTTCTGATTTCAAACTCAATACACGAAAACATTGATTGCGTGTGTGTTTCAAAATGTTTCTTTTAAGTCAGCTCAAACCAGGTCAGCTCACCAGTTATAGTCTTTTGACCATGTCACAACTGTTTCTTTCTAGATGCCTCCCCACAGAAGACCACCTAGGGCCTCGAGAGTTGTACGTACTGACAGCCTGCCGAGAGATGAGGCATCAGTACATGGACCTCTTACAGTTGAGGCACCAATGGAGGCACCATCGGTACTACCACCCATTAGTCCACCGATGCCACCAGCCCCAACAGCAGGCGATTCACGCCACTTGAGCGTGCTACACGAGTTCCAGCTCCATAGGCCCCCTAGGTTCCAGGGAGAGATGAACCCATGGGCAGCTGAGGATTGGATGGAGGACATGTCGAGAGTTTTCAGGCTAGTAGGGACATCGGCAGGATTTATGGTGATCTTTGCAACGAGCCTCCTTCATTAAGCAGCAGGTAGATGGTGGAGTCTGATTCTCCAGATGCATGACGAGTCGACACTTCTATGGGAAGACTTCGACAGCCTGTTCCGGGTGGAATTTGTAGCAGCCACCCTTCGAGAGGTTCAAATATAAGAGATAATGCATCTACAGTAGGGTATCATGATGGTAGCACAGTACTCAGTGATGTTCACTGACCTCTCACACTACTCCACTAATATGGTTTGTGACTTGTTATTTAGGGAACAGACCATTGATTAGGGACTCAGGTGAGAGATCAGACCTTCAGTTATCTCTCACATCATCCCAAAGCAGACATGGGTGTTGAAGGGAGCCCTCTATGTGGAGAGTTTCCTTACTGAGCAGTCTCCAACAGTAGGACCCACAACTAGCCACCATGTAGCTGAGTCTTTTACAGTAGGCTATAGACGGATGACACATACGTCTAAGAGGACAAGACCTACAGGTGGTCGACCGCATGACTCGTGGTTGGTAGTGTGGGTCACCTAGGATGGAGACAGATCCAGACCTTCCAGGCACTGTTAATCATGTGTTCGACAGGGTCACATGGCTCGTGACTGTCTGACCCACCAATCGGACGATCAGCAGATTGATGAAGGACCTCCTAGGCAGAGGTAGAGATTTGATCATGATGGACTGCAAGGAGCAGGTGACATTGGAAGAGGAGCTGGTCATGCAGTTTGTGGTGGAAAACGCTTCGAGGTGTTGCAACAACTACCACCAAGAGGTCCACCGTGACCATAAGGAACGATTTGACATGGGAGAGCATAACTTCGGGCGCCTGAAGCATATGAATGTATAACTCTGGAAGAAGGTGGACAAGAGCTGGACTAGTTTTAGGCATAGAGGCCTTTGTTAAATATGTTTCTAGCTTTGTTAATTTAGTTGTTTGTGGTTTCTTTGTGCCTTTCTACCTTGAGATACAGTAATTAATGACACTTGTTCATGTAACTTTTTCTTTCCTTCCATTTTGTGTGATTAATACTAAGAGGTTTCAGTTTAAAATTTTGTCTTGACCCTCACATTTTGAGATTTATACCAGTGGAGACCTAGTAACCACACACCAATGCCGAAAGTGTGACTCCACCCTTGGAGGCAAGAGTAATGGTTGGATCTATTGGTAATAGCATCGAGGCCTTACAACGTCGTCCATGACATGAATTAGTTTCATTCATGTCAGGATTGACTTTATTAGGAAAAGGATGTGGTTCATCTAGGTGATGAGACCATATTTCTCTTTTCGGCAAAGGAGAAATTTTAGCAGCTCTTGTAGGACCAGAGATGTTGCAGGATATGACAGAGAAGGTGAAAATCATCCAGGAGAAGATGAAGATTTCACAGAACAAACTGTAGGCATATGCTGATAGGAGACGGATACCACTGGAGTTAGACGATGGAGACCACGTCTTCCTATGGGTCTCACCTAGACGAGGTCTACGAAGATTTTTCTAGGGAATAAAGTTATCTCTGCGCTTCATCGGACCTTTCCAAGTCGTCAGCAGAGTAGGTGAGGTGGCTTACATCCTGGATCTTCCACCTTAGTTTCATAAAGTGCACAATGTCTTCCACGTATCTTAGCTGAGGAGATGTGTTCATGATCCGTACCACAACATCGACCACTGGGAGATGGACAAAGATGAAGGGCCGACTTTCACAAAGGTTCCAGTGGAGATTGAGAATCGAAAAGAGCGGGTCATGTGTGGAAGGTTGATTTCTCTAGTTCGCATTCATTGGCAGCATGGGAACCTCTAGGAGAGCACATGGTAGCGGGAGGATCAGATGCGTTCTCAGTACAGCTTTTTTCCCTAGTGTGTGTTGTAGCTTTACAGGGACATAATTCCCTGAGGTGGGGGTAATGAAAAATACAAAAATTTCAATGGATTTTTTTTCTTAATTTCTTTGAAATTTTACGAGTCAACAGTTTTTAACGACAAATTATTCTGAGGCCCAGTGTGCCCAGAATCAATTTATGATGTTTTTTTTCGGGTACGTTCAGTAAATGTATGTGCCGGTTTTTCTATATTTTGAAACGGTTCTCAGAATTAAATTCTAAGGACACCGATGAACTCACAGCGCCAGTATTCTCTTATGGAGACCATTACATCAGTTTCTTTTTATGCAAGTTGGGAGTTAATTTTGGGGAATTTAGAGTTAAAAAATTAAAATTTTAATACAAAATTTTATTTAATGATGTTAGTTATATCCTACATGGGGACGTTATAGGTGGGGACCACAGCCACATAACCTCCCATTAGAAGATAATGTGGGGTGGGGCCCACACGAACCCCTAACCTTTCAAATCCCTTAAACTCCCCCTTAATCCCCCTTAATTAATATGACAACTCTCCCCTTAATTAATGTGATCCTTCACATCCCTCTCTCCCATTAATTTTTTCCAACACTTTGGATTAATAAATTGAACACGAAAATTAATTAATTAATGTGTTTGAATTTTGAAAATTCATTTGTGAATAAATTAATAGCTTTGGCTATAATTTTAGATTAGAACTCGTTGTGTTGAGAGAATTTTGGGAGAGCTCTGGAGAAATAGAAGAATAGAGTTCTTCTTTTGATGTAGAACTGCCAAAGAACGACGATCATCTCCTTCAATCATCGACCAAGCCAAAGGAGAAGGAGCCACCTGAAAGGAACGCCAACAAGGCACCATCCTCGGCCCCTTCATCCCCGACGTTAACAAGTTGACACTTACTCCACGCAACTCCGTCTAAGAATGAAGCTTATTTCGAGGTAGGGGGATTTTTTCAATTTTAATTGAATAAAATTGTTCTTCGTCCCTCATTGAAACCATGTTTAATCTTCGCCCTTATGATACCGCCTAACGTGGAGGGCACGGGCCAAATGAACACAACCCGACGACCCTCCGTTGACCCCTATTTTATTTTGATGGAGAAGTGGCAGTGACCGGAGGAAGCGTCGGCAGTGTGCCAGCCACATGGAGAAGAACCGCGACCCGCATCTGCAGGCCGCTATTCCGAGGAAGAACCGGCCGGTCGTAGTCGGCCGGGCTGGTGGAATCGAGGCTTCCCATGGCGCAGCGCTGTGGAGGACCAAGGCCCACGCTTCGCGGGCCACTTTGGTGGGAGAATCGGGAAGCTTGTCGGCCAGACATGTTGATGGAGACCGTGACACCTGTAGGCACCGTGCAGGAGTACTGCAGCCCGCCCATGTAGGATGCTCGTGCCGGGAAGACCCTCCGGCTTCCGCCGACCGAACATGAGGGTGGCGCCCCTCGGTGCCTCTAGTTCACGAAGTACCCCCCCCCCCCCCCACGCATTGCTCGCCTAGCTAGATCGTGCCACACCGGGCCGGGCTACGTGCTTCACTAGGCCGGTCTAACACTAGCTAGTTCGGACCTGCCAAAACTGGGTTGACCCGACCCGCCAGCCCATTGGGAATAACGAGCTGGGCCCGTTATGCTTATATACAAATAACTTCACGACCGTGCATCAGATAGACACTCCGTCTGCGGCACTGGGATTATCGATACCAGGTGGTCCTTTTACAATAATCTAAGTGAGTTTTGGATGACGTTGGAAAGACAGTTAGGTTCGTTCAAAATTGAAACCAACTGGGCCTTCATATCCAAAACACTTATAACTTAAGGACTGGATGTCCGATTGATGTGCCGCCAACTACGTTGGTATTTTCGTTTATAAAAGGTACCTTTACCAATACCCCATAAGAGATCGGCGTATATTTGATATATGGTTGGGTTGGTTTTTACACAAAACCGACCAGGACCCCAGGACTAAAAGGCTAAAAACTCACAGACCGGGCATCTGATTGGCGGGATGTCTGTTGCATTGAGACCTCAATAATGTGGCAGACCTTTGAGATTAATCTTCTGGATTCTTCGTGACACATTGAGTATAGACTAGTATCACATAGAGCAGATCCTCCCAGAGATGAGTACGTGGTGTACGAAGACCTAGTAGTTGGCTGAGACCTGATGACTGCTTATCTAAATCCTTTTGGAGTGACTTGACTATCCTAGTGGGGAGCACTACTGTGTGAGGTGGCAGACCCATGGTGGAGGAGCGCTACTATTTGAGGCGGCATACCCACAATACTCGACATGAGAGTACCTGTGTAGGCTATTAGGGGGAGCTCTACTATGTGAGGCGGCATACCCATAGTGGGGATCTTTCATGGTTTGAGCTAAGTAAATGACGTTTGTGTATTCCTCGTGTTTTAGACGGGTTACTTGATAACTTAGGTATATGTATGGGAATATACCTATGTAATGGTTATCCATTGAATTCATTCATTGTGGATATCTTTATTGGATTTTTTTAGACCTAGAGGGTCTTGGGCTCCTTATTGATTATCATTATACCTAGCCCTACATGGGATATGTCCGCACCTTGTTGTGTTGGATGCAGATGATGGACAATGCTGACAGTGGCTGAGAGTGCCAGGACTGGGCGGTACCCGAAGGAGGACCTTGAGACGTGTTGGTATACGATGTAGTTTTATGGATGTGGAGTGATGAGGAGGCCATCTATACCTAACATTCAGTTAGGAACCTCGGAGGACGATCTAGGAGCTGCTTCAACCTTTCAGTTGTTTGCCCCTTTTAGTTGTACTTTTTTTCAGTTGTATTTTTACATTATAGTTGGGCTTGTATTCTGGCCACTTTACATTCATTACACTTTTTATACAACTTTTACCTAGTTTTTACGTCTGCTTGTACTCTGGTGGTGTGTGTTACATTTTATAAAGGAAAATCCTTCCTAGTTTTTAGGGATTTACACCTTTGGTGCTAGTCGCCAGCCCCTGGCCTATGGATGGAGGGTTTGGGGTAGTCCCGATGCGGGCCCCGAGGGACGGGCAATGACATGAGTAAATGATGGTGGACATTACTTGACTTGAATAGGGTATCAAGATAGATTTCCCTCAACCACTTCCTTTAGATGATCCACCACATCCAAATTGATTGATGATATAATTTTCTGATTGACACATTTTGATATGTTTTGGATAGAAATATTATGTGTGAAATTGTTATTAATTTATATATTTAGGGACTCATAGATTTAATTATTTTATAAAAAATAATATATTTTTGAGTTTTTTATAAATATACATTTTCTCGATGTAATTACAGTTTCAATAAAAAGATTTATTTTGAAAGGATATTGGTTTACTTCATAAAAACTTATTAAAAATATTAATATGATTTTTCAAAAAAATGATTCTTTTTTTACATTCTTATAGAAGTCCAATTAAATTAATGTTGAAATTATGCATAGAAAAAACGGTTTTTGAGATGCCATTTCAACAATAGGACAATTTTCTTAGGTTCCCCTTGAAAATGACTATTTACAATAGGATCCTATCTTAGTTGTTCATGTTGTAACAAAATTAGAATAAAATTATTTCTTTAGGATGTTTTGATCCATTTAATGTTAATTATAGTGCTTTAGGAATGAAAAGTTCTAATAGTTTATTCATTTATGAATTATGAGATAAGAGAGAATAGGAAATTAAAAAATGAAAAACCAAAATATTGAAAAAAAACTATGTAATTATAAAAATAAAGTAAATTTATGTTATCATGTTTTCTATCATGATAGTAAGAAAATATATCATCTCTAAGATAATAATCTAAAACAAATATTCTCCTTCAATGATTATTTCTGTTTTTTTCTGTGGTCTTCAATATCACTAAATGATATATGGTTAATTTTTTATTTACATTTTGATCTTTGTCATTATCAACCTCTATTATTAATTCAACATTATTTTCCCCGTCAATGTCTATATTTTCACATTACAAAAATCTTCACCAAATTTAGGAACCCAATTATGTGTTATTATATGTGAAATTAATATTTCACTATTATTTTTTTAAAATGGATTTTTTATGATCACTTTTTCTGAAATATAGTTACATCAATGGAATGTTTATATATTGAAATGAATTTATCCATCATGATGGTATGTTTTATCTTCAACAGTATGATATTTATTTTCTTTAATCATTTAAATCCCTTTAATGGGACATGAGAAAATTTTTAGAGGACTAAATTTATATTTTTACTGTATTTTATAACACTCCAAAATATTAAAATATATTTTCATTATTTAATATATCCAATAGCATGTGCCATATACAATAATGAGATTATATGATCTCTAATATACTACTATAAAAATATAATCTATATGATGTTTTCATTTCTTTGTAATGTGTGAATAAGAGTAATTCCATTTTAATATGTATATATATATATATATATATATATAAATTTCTTTTGTTATAAGATTAATTATCATTCACAATTAATCAGTAATTTGTCAAAATTAAACATAAAACATTTTAATGGAGAAATAGATACATTCCATGAGAATGATTTTTTGAATGAAATGTAATTTAATTTTTTAGAATAAATTATTATATATTGAAAAGATATTATTATTATATTATTATAATATATATCCAATTGAAATAATTAAAAACCAATTAATTATATTTATGTTATATGTAATGTGGATAATGACATTTTACGCTTTATAAATATATTCATAAGGAAAATGGGTGTAATTTAAAATTTAATTTGAATGTTACAAATAATTTTTTCAACAATCATAAATTTTTGAAATTTAATATCACTTTGATATATTAATTTTATAATGGTATGAAGATTAATTATTTGTATTTTTTTTAAGATAGTGTTTTCATATAATAGTGATAAATGGTGATTTTTATCACATTCATCATTTATTTTTTAAAAATAATTTAAAATAAATGTATAATTATTTATTACATGTTTTTAATTTAAAAAATGATATAATTTTTTTTAAAACAATATTTTAATTAATTTCATATGTGTAAATATTATCATTTATTTGAGAAAAAATTAATTTTTATGCTTAAAAACACATTTTTCTAAAAACAATTCCTATTGTATTAGTAACATATATTAAAATTGACATCTAAACAACATTAATATTAATCTATAAAAAATAATTTCATATTTGGAATAATTTTGATAAGTATTTCTATATTGTCAAATTTCATTTATTACTATATTTTATAGTAATCATTCTAAAAGATTGTTACGATGGTATTAGAAAAAACTGGTTAATTACGTTTAAAACTATAATAATAGGTCTAAAAATATTCACCAAAGTTAAATTAATTTTACTTTATTTGTTGAATGTGACGATTTTAATCGTTAATTATAAGATATATTATTTTTTGGCACTTGAATATGGATATCAACTTTGTGTTATTTTATGCCATGAATAATTGAAAAATATCACACTCTCTCTTATTTTGTCTATAATATGTTATCATAGGTATAAAAAGATAATATGAATGATTAATAATAAATATTGTTGGTAGGAATAAATTATTTTCAATATAGTAATTTTTTTTTATTTTTAGAGATAGTATAGTTTCCTTAAACACTCACAGAACACCGATGGAATGACACTTAAAGTAGTAGAAAAAATAAATAAATGAATCTAAAGACAATAAAAATAGAATATATTTGATTTATTATGGTTTCCAATAAAATTTTTGGAAAAATTTCATTTCTAATTGAATTTTGAAGAGTTTATTTTAAAAATAAATTTTTATCATGATGCCTTTAATGTCATGATATTTGAATAGTATGTAAAATGAAATTGAATTTTATTTAATGTTTAAAAAACATACTTAAATCATTATAAAATATTATAAATCGTATATTGAATCAATTTGATAAAAATATGTATAATATATAATTAATATTTTATTTATGTTCCACCCAAAATATTTAATATTACTTTCATTACTCTTAATGAATAAATAATTTGTTGCCTCATCCAAGGTACAAGTGATATATTAATGTCTTAAACAAGTAGATAAGGATTAAAATGACCTATAAACATATATAAATTATTTTTTTCATCATTTTTCTATCTTATTATCCATATATTAATATCTCACTTTATTTACAGTTCACATTAGAATGACTCATATTTCATATTAATATTTCATGTATTAACATGATTCCTACACCATCACTTTTAAAAAATCACTTTACCTAATATATTCCTCAAACCTCATGATCTATATATATTGGATAATGTCATACTAAATTCCTTAATATATACTTTTTTCAAATTTCATTATCTTTTTTTATTCCCATAATACCATCCTTCTCAGGATTGAGGCATAATACAAATAATGATTTCAAAAGAAGAGGTATAACTCTTCACTGAGTTCCTACATTATATTTCTTCTATTAACTCCTTAATTTTACTCAAACTAAAGTGATATAATAAGACAATAATATTAAAAATATTAATATTTTGTTATGATTATTGAACAACCATTATTCATATGATTTTTCATACTATGGGAAATTAAAAAATAAATCATTTAAACATGTGGACTACCAACACCAGAAAGTGATGTGTTTCATTTTTATCACCACCTCAAAAGGAATTTAGTTGTTATTGATTTAATGAATATATATTATATTAATACTAAAAATTGATTTTTTAATATATTATATTTATTATCTTCTTACCCATACACCGAATAAAAATTATATCATCACATGTGTGTCCATATGGAATACCACCTTTAGGAAGTGATGGGATTTATTTTCCATGTCTACCAATAATTTATGATACTAAAATTGAATTTCATGTAAAAAATATAATTATGTCATTTTAAATATTCTATATATTATTGAACCATGACCCATTTTACCATTGTTCACATATGAATGTTTTTTTAGAATTATTAATTGAATTTCTTCAGAACAACAGTCATAAACATGAATGACTTATTAAAAAATTAAGTCATGACAATGAATGAAATAAAATGTGTAAAATAATATAATAAATTTGAAAACATTTCTTTGGAATTTATAAAATGGATATAAGATTATTTCTTTGGATATAGAAAATGTACAAAATTATAAAAAACACAAGGTAATTGTTTTTATTTTAAATTTTGTTTACTCTTTTCTATTTAAAATATTTACCGAACTTTTATTTATAATATTTTTTTTAAAAATTGATTATTTATTTGTCAAATTTTCTTCATTTTCACAATAATTAATTTTAAATTTATTTACAAATTGTTAAGATGAATAATTACAATTTTTCTATGTGAGTCAATTTTTACATTAAATAGTAATGTACAAATAATGTTTTTCTGAATATACAATATTATTCGATTTTAACAACTTATTTAAAATTATTTACTTTTTTGAAACATTTATAGGGTTCCATTTTTATATTAAAATAATTAAAATTTTATTATTATTGTATTAAAATTGAATTCATATTTTTTTAACATACTATGATAATTTTTGAATATTTTAATTGAATTGGTTAAATGATAAATTAATGGTATTTTAATATATACAAAAATCCTTTGATGATTATTATCATTTATTATGGATATAAGTTAATGATACTATCAACCATATTTATCTAGATTCATTATAATAATTTTGTTATATTTACTAATAAGGAAAAATATTATCATTTTCCAATATAGTATTCAATTTAATTTGTTCATATTGATCATTTTCGTAATATTTATTAATACAATTTATAATATGATTTTATTTGACATATAATGATATAGGAATGTACCATTTTATCTCCTTAATTCATTTGTGCGTATTCTGAGTGAATGTAGCATATGAATTTTTTGTATGCCTCACTAATAATTTATAACATCTTGGTATAATTCATTGACATTATGATTATTATAAAAAATATCCATTAAATGATTATGAAATTAATTATAACTAATCATGTTATTATATTTATACTTCTAGATATTTTATGTTACTGTTTTAGTGGTTTTGTATGTAAAATATTTGTTTTCCTGATATAAGAAAACCATATTTGATTAAAAAACAAATTTATAATCTCTTATGAGTGACAAGTTTTTTCATGGAAGTTCATTTATTATTTTTAGTAAACCATCATGAATACGCACTCCAACGAACATAATAAGTTTATAAAAAAATTCAAAAAATTGATTACAAGTGTATCTCTGCTCTAATTTTAAATTCAACGTTTAATGTGAGAAAAAGAAAACATAATTTTGGGTCTTAATTAATTTCAAATGGATTTAAAAAAATTATAACCAATAATGAGATTATTTTGACATCCCAAACATTAATATTATTTTTATAGGTCATGTGGATGATTAGGATTTATTAGGATGTCTAGCTCGGAATAAATGAAATGGTACATGAGTAATGAAAGTGTATAAAGAATAAAATGTGATTTTTTATTAAGAATATAGTGTTTCCTGGAATAAATTGACACAATAAGTTTGTGTTCACTATGTAATGTAATGGGTTTACTATTTATCTGAAATTATAATCGTAAAATTATCCTCAAAATAAATGAAATTGAAACATTTTATAGAAAATGTATTGAGTGGTTGTTCAATTTATGGGGTGGTACATATCGAATCATACACTAAAAAAGTCTTTAATGTAAAATTATATTTCCCTATGATAAAAAATTAGGATTCCTAATTTAAAGGATTGAATTAGAGGGAATATAATATATATAATTGGATGATAAATCACTGTAAAAAAGAATGAGAATTATTATTAACAATGATATAATATTTTAATAATGAAATTAAATAGGTTGAAAATATTTTTATTAGAAATGTAGCTATCTAAAAATACATATTTCATGATATTATTATCATATAATAAATGCAATTAAACTTCTTAAAACAAGGAAATATAGGAATAATTATGACATTAGAAGGGAATTTGAGTTACGAAAATATCCTTACAAATTTGGTAATAGTCAATTCAATGTAATTATAAAAATAGATTCCATAAAGGATATATAAAGACCATAAAAATAAATATATGGTATAAAATTATTGAATTATTCTTCAGAACAAACCATTCTTATAAAAATGATGTTTATGGGGGAATAGTCATAACTCAAGAAGTGAATATTTTGTTTAAAAACGGTAACATCGATGATATCATTCAAATTGAATAACATGTATGGTTAAATTGGAGATATATTTTTAAATAAATTATATTTTCCAAATAATAATGATAAAATATATCCATGGAATATATATCCACCATAAATATGAAACATTTTGTTAATAAAAATCATATCTTAGTGAAGAATAATTAAGATTCCAAAACCCTCACCTTATATCCAGTTTAGAAAAACAAATTATAACCTCATATATTAAAAACAATTATATCCTTAAATTATTTTAGTATCTTATTTATTCCTATAAAATTTTATAATAATCATTTATATTTATTTAATTAAAATATATTTGATATTTTTATCATATCTTTTGTACCAGTTGTTAATACCATCAATTTGTTTTGTACAAGATTCAAAATGGAAGAATTTTTTATAATTTGAATGTTCAAATTTATTCATTATGATATCATTAAAAGTACAATAGTAGATGTTTCATTATTATTTATTAATTTTATATTCCATTTCATATGTGTTTTGGTTATGAATCATGATGTCGATGTTGGTTGCGAGCTTGATTTAGTGATTTATAAATGAAAAATTTGTTATAAATATAAGTCATCTATGTTTATATTACATCCATTAATAAGAAAATTATTTTTTCGTTAATTTATAGTAACAATGATATATAATTTTACATATTCATCCATGATAGTAATATATATCGTTGTTTAGATATCTCTATAAGATGAAAAAAAAAGAATATAATATAATCTATTGGAATGAAAGGTTATGTATATTGTTATTTTGGAATTTAATTATTACTATAGGATAGTAATTACATTATTTAGATATTTTTATTATGGGGAATAAAATTTAAAGATATCTTCTTATGAAATTAAATAAATATGAAATGATAAATAATCCATATTCATACTGGTGTGTATCCACACGTATATACATGTGAAAGGTTCGATTCCATTGAAAAAAAGTTAACCAATTGAATTATTTATAATTAAATAATAATAACCATTATATAAATGTCCTATTGATATTATAAATGTAAATTTCAAAAAATCTACATATGTAAATTACTAACATATAATATTGTTATTTATGGGGGCACTAGTATGAACGTACACATGGATATATCTTTATTTTTTAAATGGTTTTGGAGTATGATAGAAAAATTATATTAAATTAATATAATAAAAATTTATAATATTAATAACAATGATTTAAAAAAAATGTTTATTAATAGAAAATATTTTAGAAGGATGGAGAATAGAATAATAATGAGAGTTTGTTTGAGATAATTATATCTCCCTTTGACTTTTCTCTCTTGGGTAATACCATAGGGGTTAATAACAAGGTATTTTGGAATGGAAAAGGATTATAGGACATTGGATGAGAGGTTATAATAGAAAAATTATGATTTTTCAATATTAAATTTTAAGGGGTTTATAATTATGATGGAATTAATCTATATTTATAAGTTAAGAAAATGGGATTTTCCTATGTATAAATAACATTATCAATGATAGCATGAAACTATTCAATATTCAACAGCTCCAATGTAGAAAATTATAATTTTTTGATGAATTATGATTGATAAGTCTTCTAATAAAATTACAAACATATTTTAAACATGATTAATGTATTCCACCACTACGTATTTATATTTCACAATTCTTGTTTTTTACCTGTACAACATGTATTTATCCAGTTAATTTATATTTAATTTCAAATAAAATGTAATTTCACATTTTTTAATTAAAATTAAGAAAATTAATTTAATAAATTAAAAATTCAATTCAATTTAAATATAAGGGATAATTATCCTTTATATTATAACATTTAATATATATATAAAAAATATATTGTCGGAAAATATTGTTTTGACTATTAAGTTATATTAATCTAGTATATAATTATTTACCAATTAAATGGCTGATAATATTTTTTAATGAATTTTTTAAACAATTATAAACAGAATTATATAAAATATATTAATTTCATTTATTAGATAAAAATATCCCAACATTAATATGAAAATTCATTGAAATAAACAATTTCACTATTATCTTGGTCAACTACAATAATCATAGTAACCATATAATTATAACAAAAAAATTAAAATGGAATTATTAAAAAATATAACATGTTTTATCTAAAATGTGATTTTTTTTATTTTCTTTCTATATGTGTTGAAAACTTATTTTAAATATATTAATGAAAAATAAATTTTCGATTAAAATATATATTTTTTTCAGGATCATTAATCATGAGTTTTATATGTTAAAAATTTTAATTTTAAATAATTTATTTCAATATATAAAGATATCGTTTTTAGAGAAAATAGATCACAAACATTCAGGTCATTATTTTTGTTATGATTTTTTTTAAATTATGGTATTATAAATATTAGTATTTTTAAACTATTTACATAAAAATCATTTATTTTTCAAAAATTTGAAAAATTAACTCTATGAATATTTTAAGATGAAGAAATATAAAATTAATTACATTTGAAATATTAAAATATGATATTTTATTAATTTATATTTTAAGGGATATTATAATTTATGATTAAAAACTAGTTTTATTGATAAATAAAATTTTATAATAAAATTTGTTTTTAATACAATTTTTCTCAAAGTTGTAAGTGATTAAAATCATTCTGTTTCCATGAAATTTAAGTATTAATAAATTTACATAATAATATTCACCAAATATGATCGGAATCATTTTAGTTTGGTGTCTTATGTTAAACAATCTATTGATAAAATATTTATTTAAAGAGAAAAATATTCTTTATACATATGGTCCTATATCCCTCTACAAAATAAATTATATCCTCAAATGTTCATTTAACACTTACTAATTAAATAGGCAGATGGATCCAAAAAAATCTCATTATATATCTCCAATTTAGATATCAACCTTATAATATTAGATACAATTATAATAATCATTTCATATATTGTAGGAACGGTTTAATATTTTCATTTTATCACCAAAATTTATACTAAAGAGTCTTCCTTAGTCAGTTATAATATTTTTTTTAGCGACATATTCTTTACATCTTAATTTTTATGATCATATTTTAAATAAAATGCTAATACAAAAATATTGAAGCACATTTCTAATAAAAAAATTTGGACAGATCATAAAAATATGAAAATTCAATCTTAATATTACATATCCCATGACACATTTATTTCATCTTATAATAAATTTTATTCAGTTATGATATTTTTTGATTAACCTATAAAACCTAATGTTTATCCTTGGTTTTCTATTTTTAGTATCTTAATTTTAATATTATTTTCATTTTAATTAAACATATTATATTGAAATTATTCATAATGGTTCATAAATAAATTATAAATTTTCTAAATCATACTCGTGCGAGTTTCTATACATGTTTGTAGACTTAGGAGCACTAATCATTCAAAATTTTAAGTATGATGTGACATTCAACTATCATTTTTCAAATTGATTTCCCCATGGTGAATCTCTTCTACAACAACTTTTCCTTACCAATACCCAAGTTGAAATGTAATTTACAAAATCCACAATATATTTACTTTACAATAACATATGGCTATTATCCAATTCATAGACATATCCAATATAATCATCCATAGAGTTTTCAAAAAATTAATAATATTCCAATTTAAAAAAACCAAATCATTCTTAATAATTAAATAATCCCTCTCTAAAACCAACAAAGGCATCACAAAAAAACACTCAATTATATGGTAGTTGAAATAGTATATTGGAACACTTTGTTAAATACATGGAGATAAGCCCTAAGATAATCATACATATGGTTAAATAATTTAATCAATACATCTCATATATAATCATAAAATCCCATGAATACATTTATGACGGTCTTTGAAGATAAAATATATAATAAACATATCTTATGATATAGGTGACTATTTATCCTTATTGGAACCAGTCTAGGCTTCATTCTAGACATTCCATAGGTTATACTAATTAGTAGAAACTAGGGAATAGAAAATTAATAATGGTGTGAGCATGAATGCTTAGTAATGGAAAAACCTGTCAACATGTATTCAAGGTTTAAATGATATGAAATTGAAAAAACATTATAATGGGAAATATATAGTAAAAATGAATATCAAATAGTAACATAAGTGTTCAATTATTCAACAAAGGACATGCAAACTAAAATCCAAAATCATGTACCATGACATATGAGTGTTATATAATAACATGATAGATAATAAATAATCACATATATACAAAAATATGACCTTTCATGGAAACATAGAAATATATCATGCTATGTGGAATTCTCCATAACAATGTGGAATTCTCACAAACTCCAGAAAAATATATTATTTCAACCACAACATGTTGATCCAGGAAAATTTTTATCATTTAATAAAAATAATATTAAAGGAAAAATTTTATAATGGAAATATTATATTAGAGACTTTTTTACATAATAAATAAAAACATTTTTTATTTATTTCATGATAATACGACCCATTAAATTATCACTAAAAATCATAAATTTATTTGAAAACCCATTCATTTAATTTTAATTAATATATGAATATTTCATTTTATTTAAAAAATATTCAAGTAATACAATAAATTCAAAATCAATTTAAAAACATGTAATGGGGTAATTATATTTAAAATTGATTATATAGTGGGTGAAATAATAAAATAATGTTTATAATAATTTTCCACCTTATTCTATATTTATTATTTATGGGTTACCTGACAAAGATATATTAAAAGTTGTGATGTGAATGTTTTTGAAAAAATTTCATTTTAAAAATGTTCTTCAAAAATTTATCCTTGAAAATTATATAAATTATTTTAGAATAAATTTAGAGGGGATGATAATACATACAGTCTTAAATTAAGAAATATTTTCAATATTTTAAAATACATTTATTGACAATGCACATTATAAAAAGTGTTAATAAATATTACTTTTCAAAAGATGAGTGTGGAAAATTAATTCTCACATTAGATAAAAAATAATTATAATTTTTGAATATTTTGTCTAATATTTGAGGGAAGTGAAAATATAGACAACGAATTAAAACTATTGTAACATATGATCCGATTTATCTTTAAAATATATAAAAATTTAATGAAATAAATTCATCGAGGTAAAATATTTGTATAAAAATTAAACATAAAAAAATATATATGTAATTATAGTAGTGTAATATAAAAAATAAAACAATATTGAAAAACCATGGTCTGAGAATAATAAATTTTTCTCAAAAATAGATATTGAGTCTGGAAAAACGCCTTGCAGATATTGTTGTAGTTGAATTATAAAAATTTATAGAAGATAATAGTTAATGTGTATGAAAATCACATGAATATATATATAATTATTAATTTAATACAATAATAATAACACCTCTTAATTTTATGGTATGTCTCTTTTTAAGGTCAATCCTTTCAAAATCATATATTCTATATAATACACAGTTTAAACGAAAAATGAAATGTTCTTATAAGCTAGTGGTTTAATCAGTGGAAAAACATTTTTAACCACACTATGATTTTTATGTATCTAAGGTTTAATATATTTTATTAAATTCATATATTTTTTCATCTATTAATTTTTTAAAAATAAATACATCTGAATGTTTAAAATGTTATATTTTTAATGATTTTTTTTTTCTTTTAAAGAGAACGCATGTCTTCAATATCACTATTTGAAATTTTTATAAATAAATTTTGAAAAAGTGAAATTCTTATTTTTAATTAGATTATTAAAAATTAATCTGTTTTAATTTTTATACATTTCTGATATGTTTGAGTTTTTGATCAATAGTGATAAAATATATCAATTTATTTGAAAACAAAATTTTCATATATATATATGATATAGTGGTAAAATATATTTTAAATTGGTTTTAAAGTAAAATTTGATCACATTTAAATAATTTAATCCAATTTCAACAATTTAAATCAATTTCACCTTGAATTTGGATATAAAAACAATTCAATATTTTAAATATTTTAATATAAAAAACGTGTATTCTCATTTCCCCTATCAGATTAATTATGAATTAATTTTAGCTATTTAATTTTTGTAAATTTTGATGATATGATTACATATTTTTGATTATATGTTAAAATTTTATTAAATAGTCACATTTTTTTTAAATTATGAATTGTAACTTTAGTAATTCTAAATTACCACAGTTAAGTGTGAATCAGGTAATTAAGGGTAAAATTAATATTATAATTCTTATAAAAATTCTTTAAAACTGTTCCTAATATTGGGTGAGTTATTTTTTACTAAAATGATTCTTTTTCATCTTTGAGGGTCTCTTGCAACCACTTAGATTACTTTAAGACTTTTTAGTAATTTATTTTAAGGAATTTCAAATATGTCATTCTCATGTTTTTAAAAATTATTACATTTTTAATATGTTGTTATTCAGAATATATCTCTAACTATAAATATTCATTTAAAAGAAAAATTTAACTTTACCATTATAATTAATTTTTAAATTTTATATATGACATTATTAATTTAAAGGACAACACAATGGTAATACAATAATTGCTTAATTATGGGAAATATCAAATTAATTGTCTGAAATTTTTTTATATAAATATATTTATATATATAAAATACCATAAAATTGAAAAATATATTAACTATAAATATTATGTACATATTAATGATTTTTTCTTTGATGTTATAATTATTATTGATAGCTTTTTAAAAGTCGTGTAATGCAAACTGTCAATATTGATATTAATAATATTTTGAAATAAATAAAATTTAAATAAATGAAATTAAATTAATAAAAAAAATATTAGGATAAGGATTAAAATATAATAAAATACTCATTTACGGTTCTTTCCTCATTTTATAGTAACTATATTTTCCTTTAGAAGAGTAACAACACATATTATCACATTAATAGTGAAAGGTTATAAATAATGGTCAAAATCAAAATATAATTCCATGAATGTGACCTAAATATGTGTAAAAAATATTGTATTAAATTATTTATACCCATAATCATCTTCTATTTTGAATAAATAAAATTGGATTGAATTTTATATGTAAATTAATTTATCTAATTTAAATATTTTAAGACTCTCCAAAAAGTGCCCCTCACCTCAATTATAAAAGTGAAACACCTCCCCAATTATTCCTAGAACATTAAGAATTAATTTTTTACTAAACATGACCATTTATACTCAGAACATGTTCATACATGTTTTGGAAGTTCTCGTATTCCATATATACCAACCCCAAATCCTTTTAGAATTGATATAAATGATGTATACCGTAGAAGAGGTAATCATTTTTACTGACTCAGCCCAGTTTATTTATATTTTAAATCCACTTTATGGTTATTTTTTATGATAATTTAATATTTCCATATTATAAATATTCTAATATGCTTTTATAATTATGTTATAACTATATTCAAAATTTTATCCATCATATATGAAAAGGAAACATCGCATGTGTGTACAAACAGATTATCCTCTCTATGGCATAGTGTAATCTATTAAAAACAATTTACATTGATTGGTATGTTAATGGAAAGAGTGGATAGATATGATAATTATTACATGATATTAATTATTTAAAAATTTAATGTCCATCTACTATCTTATGCTTCCACCATTAAAGAAATGATATTGTCGCTTGTGTGTACGTGTGGTATATAGTCTCAATGAAGTGGTGTGATTTATTTTACATGATAACCATTTAATAATTAATATAAAAATGTTTATAATGAATAAATATCATATCTATGAACTTAACATCATTTGGGTGAGGTAATAAATATATACTATTTATAAGAAACAAGACTTACATGAGATATTATATATGAAAATGAAGAAGTTGACACCTGAATCAAGGGTAATAATGAAATATTTTTAAAATTATATAAGAGGAACATATATGATATCATAAATTTGTATATAAATACTGTATATATTAATAAAATTATTTAATCCATTTTACTTGTTATTAATGAATATTTAGCTAATAAAAAATGAAAGGTATGGGACATCATATTAACTGCCATTCATTAGGTCATAGTTTGATGTTATACACCCACCATCCTTTTGGTGGTGTATATAAATCCCATTTGAAATATTATTTAATTAATTAGATTTAATGTAAACTAATATTTAGTTAACTTTTTTTCTTTCAATATTCTTATAATTTAAATGTTCAATATGGTATGAGACACCATTAATGTTTAAGAATATAATTATCAGATATTTTTATCCATGCCAATATTATTGATATTATTTTAAATATATATTAATATGGATACAAAAAGATTAAAATGGAAATTTTATAATTAATTTTAATTTCATTAATTGTTTTTTATAAGTATTATTTTTAGATATTTATGTGGAACATTTTGACAAATTACAAAAAGAATGTTTTATTCATAACATACACAACAAAAACAACATTCCAACCATGATTAATACTATTTAGTCTCTAACTTCCATTTAAAGCATACATTTCCCCCTATGTTAAAAACTATATTCGTTTTTTGTATATTTTGTAATGATTTTTTTTAATTAAAAATGGTATTTTTATAAGAAAGTGTGTTTCATGTGGTCTTAACAAGACATTTATCTCAATAAACATTCTATGATTTTGTTAGATTATATTCATCTAGGTCAACAACCACTGTATAATTTCATGGTTAATTAATGATAATCTCTTATTATATAATTTACAATATTTTATTGAATAGTTTATGATCAATTTTACTATAGATGTCCAATTGATATACTATTATTTTTTTGGTCAATGTATTCACATTTCATATGATATATATTAATTAATTTTTTTTAATTGTTTATGTTTCACCCATACCATATGAGAAATACATTAGACTTTGTATGAGAAAGTCAGGGATTTCTATAGACCATCGAGGGATCGGTAGGTTTAATGAGACAAAATATTTTTGGTGTTCGCCATGTACATTCCCATTTATTTGAATCATAAAATGAGGTCTTTATAATGATATATTTCTATCAGAAATCATTTATAGTAATAGATACTTGGATTAGAGACTCTATGATCAGTTTTAGATCTCCATCATTATGAATTATTTTATTATGAATTCAATTATCAATATTCTATGTGATTATTCGACATGTAGAATATCTATGGTTATGATTATTTGTTCATGTGATTATTTAAACTGAATGTGTTTTAGTTATTTAAATTTCCATATTTATTTTTACATCATTAATCATATAATTCATTATACACTCACCATTTCTCAGAATTTAAGCTCACCCATTTCATATGTTTAGTTTTCCCCTAATTCTGTGAAATTTTTGGTAATTGATATACATTGTTACAAAAAAGGGAAATAATGGTAGCCTTTGTGAAATTATCTTTGTTTTTTAGCCTTTAAAATATAATATAGATTTTAGGTACGTATTTCGTTTACAATGTCTACTATACCATTTGGTCCTTTGGGATGTGATTCCTTGTATCTTTTAAATGTATAAATACAAACACTATATCTGAGAAAATGGGTTCGAGGTCATAACAATTGGTATCAAATTAAGTCATATTGAAATCATATGATCAATATTTTGGAAAATTTTAATTAAAGGATGAATCCCTATGATTGAATTTAGAAATATTTCCAAATAAATTATATTTCTGACTTTAAGATTAGATATTTGTAAATTTTAAACAAAGGTTACGTGATTCACAAATTTTTTATATTATACATTATTTTTCATAATCATATAATATAATATAATTTATTAAGTTGTTTAGAAATAGTTCATATAAAATTTAATGGGAAATTTTATAAATTAAAATAGTTATAATGATTGTTAATTCAATGGTATTAAACGATTATTTAAATGGGAAATAGTCAATAAGACATTATCATCATATGAGGAAAAATTTTTAAATGGTAATGAGACAAAGAGATAATTATTTTAGTATTATGGCTTTAGAGGGAATCTAGAGCACAAGTGTGAATCAATGGAAAATTTGGAAAAAGAAACAAGGATAATTTTTCAGCAGCCATGTTATAATTTTGGAATGAAATACCCATGGAATTTCATAGAAGTAATGTGACCTTTTGACATGTTTGGAGAGAATGACCATTGTTCTAATTATTTAATGAGTTTGAGAAAGGTCCCTAATGTATAATGGTTCAATTGGAAGGAGATGAATAACTGTAAAAATAAATTTCACAATACTCAAATGAATATTCCCTAAAAGAGGGTAGTGAATCATGGTCAATATTATACTACTACCAAAAAATGAGGAATTACTAATTTTTTTGTGTTTAGACTGAAACATTACTCTATTTTAATATTTTTATCAATAATACTCTTGTTTTGATAATCCTGAAATATAATAGTTATTTACTGAAGTACTTCTTCTTTAAGGATTTGGATGTGTGATCATTTTCATTAATATATTTAAGGAGATCAAATATTTGAAATGTGGAAATAATAGATATAATTTATTGTTTTGGGAATCTAATTTTATTATTATTTTTGTAAATTAAGTTACCTTCCTTGTAAAATTCTATAATTTTAATTTAAAAAAATTAATTGGACTTATTCTTAAGGTAACTACTTCTAGAATAGATTATTTTAATCATTGGATAAATTTTTCTGGTTATAGTATGATTTATAATTTTGGATAACATATACTACATATTTTGGTTTTAATAGTCATTAGAAATGAGAAGGAATGAATCAAGGATCTTATGACTCATAAAAGTGATTGAGGTATGACAATTTAACCTAGAACAATCATTTTCAGGTGTAAGGGATGAAGTGAAAATAGTACTATGCATAACCAAAGATTGAGACTATGCTTATATCATGGATATAAATCATGTATGTTCTTATCCCTGGAGTAAAACAATACCTCGAATCTAATAAATATGTTTTGGAACAATAATTTTTAACATTTTACATTTTATTATACGAAATAAAGAACATTTTAACTAATAAAAAATTGATAGTATTGTGACGGTTATCATTATAATGACCATGATCTCTATTACTCTTAATGTGAACAACATCATTATAATTCTATTTCATTCCCATGTTTTCATTTTTATGCTTATTTTATCTTATTTTGATGAAATGTTTTTGGTATCGTTCTCATTTACCTTTCCCTCCTATTAATAGGATATTTTTATCCCTCTTTAAAATGTGGGTATCCCACAATGGAATTTTTTAGAATGAAATTTGAATATATTAATTAAAATATCATAATTGTAGAATAAAATTTTTCTATGTATTAGAGAATCTATCACCCCATCATATTATGATATTTATCTTTTCAAAGTTAATCTTTTCGATATATTATGTTGCATGGAACATGTTGCGTAAATTTTCAATGAATATTTATTATAACCCACCCATTAAATTGGCGAGAATGAAAATTATTAACAACCTTATAAATTGTTATAGTATATGTTCAATCTAAATTTTTATAGTGGTATTATGTTTTTTCTTTAAATTAAATTAAAATAAATCCACTTTTGTATAGAAAAATTAATATTTTATAAAGGAAATTAGGTTGATTTTTATGGGTGGCCGTGTTTTAAAACCATTCATGAAACATTTATAAATTTTATTTTAAAATTTATAATTCTTATTTTAAATCAGAATATAAAAAATTGTATTGGTTTATTTTTTTTATTTTTCTGATTAGTTTCAATTTTTGATTAATAGTTACAGAATGATACATTTTAATTGAATACATATTTTTTTGTAAAAAATTTATAGTTTTGAATTTTAATGTAAATTTTTTTAAAGTATTAATAGATAATTTTTTATGATTAAGTGAATTTTATTTTATTGTAATAAATTTCACATTTAATTTTGATATAAAAATATTTGAATGTTTTGAATGATTTCAATTGAAAAAAACATATCTTCTCCTTCCATCAATAAGGTTATTTTTAAATGAATTTTCTTAATTATATGTTTTTATTTTTTGAAAATGTTTAATATATTGGGAGTATTACTATCAAATTTACTAAATAGTCTCCTTTTATGTTGTGGAGAATATGAATATTAACATTTGTAATTTTTATTTACCATATTTAAAGGTAATTCATGTAATTAGGGGAAAAATAACAATATAAAATTAACATAAAAATTCCCCCAATGTTATTGGGAGAGTGAGTATAGAAAAATATCAACCTTGTCCAAGTTAAATGAGATCATATAGCCACTTTGATGGATTATAGAATTTTATAGAATTCTATTTTATGAAAATTCAAATATGTCATACTCATGTTCTTAAAATGTATTAATTTTATAATGTGTGATTATTCATAACATATATTCTACTATAAGTATTAATTATAAATATAACTTTTGTATCATCATAACTATAATATATTTTTCGTTTTTTGGGAGGAAATAATTATATTAAATCATTTGACAATGATGATTTTGTTATTGTTTAATTAATTGAAATATAAATAAATTATATTACAATTTTAAAAATAAATATATTATTGGAAAATTAATGTCTTATAAGAACCTTATATATAATCATGATATATTATGGATGAATTAAAATTGAGTTGTTTTAGGTTATCATTTATATTGATATTTTTTAATAAGTCATCTAATAGATATTGTCAAAATTGTCATTAATCATATTTTAAAATAAATACTATCTTATTAAATTATATAAAACTCATGTAAATATAAATATAATCCAACTAGTTGGTAAAGCATTAAAATTTCTTCAATGCATAATTTATTTTTCTATTATAATTTTCTAGTTACTAATTTATCCTTCAAACTGTACAAACACATATTTCTATAGAAAGAGTTAAATGCTTAAAATAAGGGTTGAATAAAATATAAGGGAAATAATGATGAATAAAATTGTATAAAAATTATTTCCAGAGATTTTTTGGACTACTAGGTATCCTATATTCTAAATAAAAAACTTTCTATTAATTTTTAATTGAAAACGAATTAATATTAATTAAATATTTTGACAGTTTCCAAAAGTACTATGCACATCAATTGTAATAGGGACCCTCATCCATTAATTATTCAAACCAAATTTAGCCTCAAAACATGATAAAAACAATTCTCTATTTCCTCCCAACTTATTGAAAAAATATATGGAGTTATTGGTATTCCAAAAATACCAACCATAGATCCAATAAGATTAGATATAAGGGAATTACTTTGGACAAATAGAAATCATGTTTACCAAATCATCCAACTTCATTTCTTCTTATTCATACCCTTAATATTTTTTCCATGATAATTTAATTAATCCAATGTAATATGTTTTATAATATGTTACTATAAATTTTGGAAAAAAATATTCCATATTTTTTTCAATCCTATTATAAATGAATACACCACTTGTTCCTACGTACAACATGTCGTCTCCACACCGTTGTGTAATTTGGTTTTCATCACTAATTTACAATAAAGTGTGTAATTATAGAAATAATATATTTATATGAAAATTATGAAATGATATTTATTCTTGAAAAATTAATTTACAATCCACTTACTTACTCGTTCACCATTAATGGAATGATACAGTCGCAAGAATGTATGTATGGCTTGTCCTCCCAACAACGTCCTGTGATACATTTTCAATGTTAAACACTCAATAATGGTTATAAAAATTTATATAATGAATAAATATTATTTCTATTAACATAATAATATTATTTATATGAATTACGTATATCACATTCTTATAAAACAGGTATTACATGACAAAACATCTATAAGAAACAGAAGTAGTTAACACCCAAAATAAGGGTAAGAACAAAATATTTTTAAAACAATATAAAATGATCATATGTGATATTGTAATTATTGATATGGTTATTATTAAATTAATAGAAATAATTAAATCATTATATTGAATATAAATTAATTTAATATTAAAGGGACGTTCAAATTAAGGGACTTCATTCAAATATCTGTTTACTGAGGTATAGTTTGAGGTTATAGACCCACGTTTTTATGAGGTATAAATATAACCCTTGTGACATATCATGTCATTAATTTATTTAAATCCTATTTATTTTTTTGATATATTTTATTCAGTCATGGGTATTATGATTAAAATGATCAAACCAGTATCCGACAACATGAATGTTAAAATATTTAATTAGCACATTTTTTCACCATTTCAATATTCTTGATATTATTTTAGATATTTACTTATTTGTATATAAATGATTATAATGTATATTTTCAGTCTAATATATATTTCATTGAAATTATTTAAATACAAATCATTATCCTTGTTTTATTAGAATTATTTTGATAGACCACAATGTTATTGTTTTATTTTTAACATACGTAGGGACAATGACTTCAATGACTCCATTTTTATTATTTAATATATATCTTCTATTGTATGAATGATTTTTTTAATTGAAAATAAATTATATCCTATTTTTTTATATTTATATTTTAAAATTATTAGTTTTCAAAAGAAATGGGTGTTTTTATATGAAATTTTCTCCACATGGGTTGGATAATAATTTTTTATCAATAACATTTCTATGATTTTATTAAAATATTTTAATCTCAGTCAACATCATTTGTTGAATATATTTTTTAAATGAATATTTTCTCTTATTGTATAATTTAACATATTTTATTTAATGGTTTTAGATCATTTTGGGTTTTATATGATCTATAAATATACCATTGTTAGTTTATTAATAAAGTATTGAAATTTCATATGATAGTTTTTAATGAAATTTTTTATATTTTTTAGGCTCTAACCCTTTCATATTGAGGAATACAATATAAATTGAAAGAGAGTGGTGAAGACTACTATCAACCCTTAGTGCATTTGTATGTTTCACGAGAAAACCTAGACATGGTTTTGGCCTTGTACTTACCAATTTATTATATTCTTGTCATGAATCCTATATAATGACAGATTCTATGCATGAATCTATTACTATAATGGATTCATTTCACGATTCTTCTATGTTATGCTTTCGATATCATTATTCATAAATTCCATCACTATGCATTAATTAATTCATTTTCTAGGTGATTATTCATCTAGTAGAATATTCATGGTCATGTTTCCTTGTTCATGTTATTATTTAAATGGAATGTAATTTTTTATTTTCTTTTCCATTATTTTTATGTGATATTCCCTCATAAAGGATGGGATAAAAGAAGTAAGCTATCCTAAGAGTATCCCCCAATAATCACAAACTAGAAGCAATGTAATGCATATTCATTGTACCATGTACCACCGAGTCAGGCTGGGTATACATTGGTAGTGTGTTTCCTTGTATGTATAAATGTTCCTAAGTTACATCCACTTATAGTATCTATATAGGTATGTATTCCATGGAATACCCAAATAATTTATTCCTTGACAAAATTAGTTGATGTGATTCTATACTTAACATCAATATATATCTTAGGATTATGTTCCTTGATATATATTTTTTATAAATCTAGCTTCCAATGTATGTACTAAACGTCCTCTCATACCAACTATAATTCCATGACCCTTGAATACCAGAGCTTATGCATTATTTTTGTATGTTGGAAATATTATAGGAATCAAAACCCAAATGACTGATCCCTTTAGCATTATTTTAATTATAGATTAAATAAAAGATTCCCATAGTACATTGGTAAATAATAAATACATACATGATATATAATAAAAAAATAAAAACTTCCTAGAAATCTTATTCATATTCATCTTCTTCATAACGTTGTAAAAGGAAACCCAATAAGGGTTGAGCATGAATTGTCAGAAAGGATGTGTAATGTGGAAGAGATAATTAATCAATAAGAATAAATTAATAAGGAATCATAAATAACTGATAACACATTCAATTAAAAAAACTGTATTAGGAAAAATCAATATGCAGTGTTAAGAAACAGAAACAAATTCCATATAGTCAATAAACCGAATATGGACTATATACATAGAAATATCAGCCCAAAATATCATGGATATATAATAACTAAATCTATATGAGGAAAATTATAAATTATTCGAAATCATATATCTAGATCATGAAATAATACCCTCAAGACCATTGAAATTTTAGATTAGAATATTGTGTAAAAACATATCTCATTTGGCCAAATATTTTTTCTCATAGGACTACTGATGCATCGATGGGATATCTATAATTGGGCCCCATCTAGGTCAGCCTATCCAATTCATTCCTCATATTGAATAATCTAATAAAATAATAACCAATAATCCTTATAAAATATTCATATTTAAAAAAGGATTGGTATTTATTAATAGTTACCATATAGAGGCAATGTGAAAATAATGGTTATTGATATTAATGAATGGATGACACATTAAAATATCATTTAATCATTCTTGAGGGAAATGAAATTTTAAAATTCCAATGTGTCTCATATCACACATAAGCATTTAAAACATAATACCTATAAATTAAAAATATTATATGAAACCTAGAATATCATCAGAGTGATGATAATCAGGATATAACATCTCATAATGTTTTATTGACACAAAATAAAATTTAATTTTGGAATAACAAAAAATACGCCTTAATTGAATGTAAATTGAGACAAAATTTTCTTACCATAGGGACGTCATGTCACGTGTGTCTTTACCTACATGAATGAAAAAATATGTTAATTAACTACTTCATTCAAAAAATATTTAAAGTGCATCATTAATTTTAGTTAACTTATTACAATGTTTTATAAAACCACATAAATAATTATTTTTACATTGGGTTTTTTGAGAAAAATTTAGTTCTTTTGTTTACTAGAATTTGGTAGGTCAACTATAGTAAAAATTTACTTATATAGACATATCCAGAATAAAAATGTTATAAATATAATATTTATAAATAAATTTTACATTAAAAAATCATTAAATATGGTTATGATAAATCAATCAACGTTAAAATCATAGAGACGGTAAACAGTATGTACAAATGAGTAAGATTCTCATTTTTACATGATAATAATGGAAAGAAATTGTGTAACACAATATGTTTATATAATTATCATTATATTATAAATACTAGGTTATTTAATCAATTTTACTTATATATATAATTCTTGGGATGTAAATTTAATCATATTGTGTCGAGGTGGTGGTATTCCACACATCCATGAACAACATTGTCACATTTTATGTGTTTTAATGTTTGATAAAAAATTGATATATATTATATATCTAGATAGATGATTATATAAGGAATATAATATTTATGTTTTATGGGTTCCATTTTATTAATTAATATATTCATTTGTACAATTCATTTATCATTTGAATGATTCCCACAACTTTAAGAAGGCATTAGTCCACCCTTCCATAAATGATGATATCATATTTAAAGATAACGTAAATTATATATATTTGTGTTATAAAATAATGATTGAATAATAAATACATTATAAATATCATTTTTATCATATTTAAATACATTTTACAACATAATTTCCACCAGAATAACTGTTAATGTAAGAACAAACAGTAATCATTTCGTGATGTAGTAGTTTTTAGTTCACATAAACAGTATGTTCATTACCCATTAGATGGGATTTATTGCAAGTGTATGTAAGAAAAAAAATAAATACATCCTTGTATATTAAGAAATTTTTCTTCATATATTCATGGAATAATACATTTTTAGAGGGTGTAGAGTGGAAAAAAAACTAAAGATCATAAATAAGGATGTTACCTCTTAATCAGGTAACTATTTTTAGTTTGTACCAAAGGGATTTCATAGACTGATTTCTAAAAAAGGTTTTGTTTCTAGGATGAGTTTAGGGATATTGAGGAGATATTTGATTAGATCATGGTCAATATAATGATTCTGAAAATGTGTTTGGAAGTGGGAGTAAAAGGCTCCCTTTTATAGCGGAGGAGGAGTTACACTATTGTAATATTTAGTCAATGGAATTCCATACATATTTTTCCCAATTAATGTTTCTCCAATAATATTAAAACATCAATAAAATTGGGTATTGGGTTTAAATATTTCCAAATAAAAGAATTAAGATATGTTATTGTCCATTTCGTCCCATAAGAATATTGTTTAGTCCTTTATTAAGCTTAATTTAACCTTAATCATTATAATTTGTGATAATTATTCACTAATAATTATGGTTATACCCGAATTTGATAATATTAGACATTATATGTTATTTTCATTAAAAATATGCAATCCATGATTCCAAATTCCAATCACATAAATGTTAGACCTTAAATTAAATTTAATCCCGTATACAGAATGATAATGTTGGGTTTTAAAGTAAGAATGTCTATATGTTTTCTATATTTTTAAACCAAATTTCAATGTTAAATTCATTCCAATGACCAAAATTATATTAATAGATAAAATTTTAATGTACATAATCTTTATAAAAAAATTACTATTTAACTTATTCTTAAAAATAAATTAGATGAAATTTAGTTTTGAACTACTATTTAGTATTTTTCTGTTTTCATTAAAAATTGAATCTTCATAGAAAAAAAACCAGTCCTTGTGTATTTAAAATTTTCACATCGAAATATTATGTTTCATTGACAAATTCAATTATTATGTGGAAGAAAAATTGGATTTAAAATAGATTCTACATTAAAAGGCGGAAGAAGTTTCCTTTTAGAAATGTAGTATTTAATGTGTCATTATGGGTTTTCTCTTATCTTATTATTATCTAATATATTCGATGAATATAAAAACATATTTTTAAAATAATATATATATATATATCATTAATATAACTCATTAATTTCAAATTAATTTAATTTATTAGGAGGAAATGTTTTTTTGAGCAGGAAATAATAATACTTTCCTTTATAATAATTTGGTTTTCATATTCATATCAAATTAATTTGTAACCAATAAATTTATTTCATATGTTTGTAAAAAATAGATATTAAAATTTTATTAAAACCTTTTTTAATATAGTAATTTTATTTCTTGGTTATATCTCATTATATTAAATAATAATATTTTTAAAATATGTTGTGGTTTAGTAAAACTCAACTTTCCATGTAATTTGAACTAAAAAAAAATTAGTAGTTTCTTATAACACGTGTACTCTATTTTGAGTAAGTATATTTAATATATTGAATATATTTAAAATAATAAATGATCTATAAATTATCGGGATATTATGTTCCCTCACATGCTTGGTTTTTTGTGTCATACACGCTATCAAATACAATGTTCTAACTTTAAAATTTCTTGTTCTTTAAAAAAAAATTAATTAAATTAAATGTTATAAATAATTAAAAAAAAATCTAGTTTCAATTAAAATTCATTAATTTTCACTATTCAATATAAAATAAACATTTTGGAAAAATAAAAAAAATAATGACAATCTATTTTTAATATTTTGATTTCAAAAAATAACATTATAAAATAAAATTAATTTTAAAAAATCATTATAAAATATTTATATTATTGTTCACAAAAGGAAATATATAAATATTTTGGAGAAAATAATATCTTTAAAACATATAATAACCTAACAAAAAACTATGTATTTTTTTCAATTTGTATTCATGATATAAAACCATTATAATTAATATTTAAATTGTATTTATTATTATTTATATTTCGAATTTCATCATCTAGATTATAATGATCACATTTTATTATTGATATTATTAGTTTATTTTGGGTTTTTTTTAAATCATTTCCAGTTGTATTTCATTTCATCCCAATGTTTTGTGTATCACATGATTTAAATTGTTTTTCATGAAATGAAACATGAAAAATAATTTTAATTTATTTAGAAACAATAATTCATAAAAACTCAAGGTTCTATAATGATGTCCAGTATTTATTTTTATGAATATTAAAGATTCGATATGAAATTGATTGAAAAAAATGAGCAGTGATCTCTTAGTACAAATTATAATATGAAAAATGTATTCTATATAGTATAAATAATTCTTATCACATATATAGGCTAATTGTTTTCTTAAATAGATGATGAAGAGAACTGTGATCATTCTACTAGTGAAGATATTGACCATATCGAAAAACATCAATCATGGGAAAATAATTTTATACTGAATGAGAGAGACGTCATCAGGGCCAAATGGGTCTTTTAATACAATATAAAAAATATGGATTGCTAATTCAAAATGAAACAATGATTAGTGTTCAAGGGATACACCTTGATCGATGGAATATTTGTTTATGTGACATTATTATCCTTATATGGATTGATACTATGTTTCTATTTATTGCCATATCAGTGGAACAAATGATCCATGATTTCTAGATGAAAATCATGACAGTGTTTCTGAATGGGGTTCTAGAAGGTGAATTATAGACAAAAAATACATATGTTTTTATAATTAATTACTATTAGACAAAGGTTTTTCATCTTGTAAAGTTTCTATAAAGGATGTAATAATCACCAAGATCATGGTATTCAAGACTAGATTATTTTTTAAGTGAATAATTTTTTAGCATGATGGATTTGATTATAATCTATCTATAAAAATTGAATAAAATTATAATTCCATGGTTCTAGTGTATTTTGACAACATAATATTTTGTGGATAATTTGATGATCAATGGAAAAGACAGACATAATTCATTAAAATTGTGTTTGAAATGTCAATGATTCTAGGATTATCCATTTTCCATCAATTATAGGTACCTTAATGAATTAATGGAACATTTATTTCCTCGTCCATAGATTCCATGGAGGTTATGAGATGATTTGGAATGTGTAATTCAATGAAAATGTAAATTTTTTGGCTACCCAACTAAAAATATCCTGAGATGAAAATGGAAAAGTGATTAATATCATATAATATAGAATTGTCATTGGTTTTATAGTTTAATTAAGAGAGACTTGACCTTATATTATATTTCCATATTTCATGAATCATTTAGTAGAGTAAATTATATAGATAACAACATATATGTATTGAAAAAATAATTCGGTATATCAAGGGAACATTGGTTTTTTATTTGATTTAAACTGATAAATATCAATAAGATTTATAATGTTGTAAATATTTATATTGGTCTAGATCAATAGATGAGGGAATATCAACATCAGGGGTTTCATTATTTCATAGAAGATTTTTTATTTCTTTGATAAGCATGAAAACATATTCTTTTTGTTGATAACTCTAGAATGTGAATATATTTCCTCCACCAAATCAGACCCACAATTATTTTGGATGAATATGAAACATCAATATATGAGGGTTTAAGTGTACTCTCTAATCGAAATCCAATAAAATAATTCATGATCAATAAATGTTATAAAAATTAAATTCCATTACTCATTGATGATGATAATTTATATCATGTTTAATTTTATTGAGGATAAGGTGGACCATCTATTTGTGAAGTTAGAGTATTTTCCAATAGAACTACTAGTTGATAATATTGTGATAAAGGCCATACCAAATGATACATTTGAATATTATAATATATCGATTATAATTCAATCATCATAATACATATGTATAAGTTGGGATATGGGACCCCCTCACATTGAGGTATCATGTTTTCCTTTATGTGATAATATGTGATATTTAGAAGTTTTCAATCACACGAGAGTGAACATTTTTTTCTTAAAAGATCATGGGAAACATTATTGATCACAACTGGGGAAGAAGATAACAAGGGGACATATAAATCATATGATTCCAATGATGATAAATAACTAGATTTATATCATGAAAAATGGTTTCCATTATGAAAATAGTTGATAGTTTTGGGAATGAAGGGATTTATTGATGAACATTTAATGTTACTTTAATCTCAAATATCTAGCATGGGTAATTTGTGGTTGTAGTGCGTATTCACTTAATAATAGATCTCTCTATCTAATTGATAAATCTTATTTTATGGTATTTGAAGTAATAATCATTAATGAGGTATTAATATTTGAAATGTTTTTAACAGTCCCAAATGGTGGATTGAGGTGGAAAAATACTTCAGGGTAACATTTATTTGTTTTTGGGTTGATTTTGTTAGTCAATGAAAAGGTGGTGGTGATATTGGATATTTCACTATCGGTGGGGTAATTTTATAAAAAATAGTTTACTATAATAATTAAATGATATCAATCCTTCTAATAATTTTAAAGATAAATACTTTTTTGGAAGTGTTACATGATGTATTTTTAATTCATGATGGTTTTCACAAGATCATGAGTTTTGTGACGAAATAATGTTTCATGTTAGTTATTTTAGCTTTCCAAGAGATACGATGTTCATGAAATATATGACTATGATGAAATTAGTGAGTTTCTCGAGAGTCATTGGTTTTCAGAATGTATGATGTTTTAAAAATAGTATTGAGGCTTCATGAAATTTGAAAAGGGTTTTTGTTAAAGTAAATATTGTGAAAATATGAATAGATTACCCAGTAAATTTATTATAAAGTGTTATTCATCAAGTGTATGTAATTGGAACATAATTTTTCTCTAAATAAGGGTAAAAGATATTGATTCATGTGATCCAAAGTAGAATCATCAAAAGGATTTATTCCCACACATCAGTTGGGATACCAGATTTGTTTTAAATAGTGATTTGGGGTAAATGAGGAGTAATAGTGAGGCATCTCAAAACATTGTTAATAGTAGTGTGATTTATAGGATTTATTATTTTGGGGGATTACCTTTATATGATAAAAAGGAATTTCCTACGGTTGATGATCCATGTAAATTTGTTTGGTCACCGTGCATGCTTTATTTTTTGTTCATACATTGATTTGGGGATGTTAGAGAAGATTGTTTTGTTTATCATGGAAACAAGAAATGAAGGTGTAATTGTATTTATCATTCATACCATATTTCAACCCCCACATAATGTATTTAAAATAGTTTCCCTTGAATTAAAAAATTAACATAATATTTTTGATTGGTTCCATTCCAAATTTTCAAAACAATAGATGTTTATCTTTATTACTAATCGATTAAATTTCATATCATGAGGTAAAAATAAATACTTAATTTATTAAATAGAGATATAATTCAGATTGAACACATAATATAATGAAAAATCCAATATATTTTTTCCATATTAATATGAAAATATTTATAATCCCATTATATTTTAATTGTCCCTTTAGAATGAAATGGGTTTCATTGAAATTTCTATTACACATGATAATAATCCATTTTGATAATGACAGTGGATAGTATGTTTAAAGAATATCCTCATTAAAATGTAACAAACATTAAATGGATATTGAAATATATAAAAAACACATTGTACGATTATTATAAAATTAATTTGAAAACCATATTAAATATATTAAAAAAATTTAGTTTTATTTTATTTATCATATGATATTAGCAACTTTTATTTTTTATTTTTCAAATTTCAAAATGGTGAGGTCGGTCATCAATAATTAATAACAATTATATAATGAGAATAATATTATATGTACTTGAATCAATTTTTTCCAAAGAATTAGTATGTCCTATATCAATTTTATATAGTGTATGTCTATGTTCTTGAAAATAGAATATATGACAAGCATGTTACAATAAATTTAGTTATAACATAATTATATGTTATAATAAAAAATAATCTCTTGGACCCCATTAGTGAAACATATTTATGATATAAATTACTCCAAAATATCATATGTTACCTTTATTAATGTATTCATATATATTCATTTAGGAAATAATGAATATATTATTAGCTCATTATTGTTGGTGGTTGAACTGACACAAACAAGAATATGTTATACTATGTAATGAGTAAAAGTATAGAGTTATATTTCAGTAATAACAATTCTAAATAATAATATGTTTGTTAGTGTAATTTAAATACCACATATTAATGGATTTATAATCATTACATATATGAAGGTAATTAAAAATTAATAATTTTCACATGATTCTAAGTTAGATTATTATCACTTCTCAAATAGATTTCCTCAAGAAATAAGGATTTGTTAAACTTTCATGGAATAAGTGGATAATAAATTCATAATAATGATTTAGGATTTTTAATATTGTCTATTATTAATGATAAAACTATATAAATTGTTGGTATTGGCATGAGGATATGATGTGTCCCATTGATGGATTTTTTGAGTTGCATTTTTTTCCATCACTCAATCCTTAATGTGAAAATAATGTATTTTAAAATAGAATATAGATCCAATGTGGAAAATTAATATAAAATATCTAGGGCTATGTTATCCATTACTATACCCCTTTATTCATAGATAATGATTTATGCTATTTTAGGCCCCTACCATATAATTTAACAATATTACCTTATTTTTTCATTAATTGTGATAATGAAATTTTTCCACTGTAATGATTTGTAGACCTAAAAATAAAATAGACCTATATACATAATTTTAAAATAAAAAATATTTTCTTTAAATTTAATATTAATTGATTTCAAAATATAATTTTTTCATCATTTAAATGAAATAAATAAATAAATAAGATATAATTTGTAATTATAATTTTAATTTTTAAATATTCAGTATTCCTAATAGAAGTCCATATCAATAAAATTTATTAATATTATTTATCTTTTTTATATAAAAAATTGATATATATTAATATAATAATTTATAAATTATCAATTTAATTTTGAAGATAAAAAAACACACATAAAATGAAAATGCCTTGAGAAATATCTCTTTTTATCATTCATTGATTTCTATCACATACATTTTAAAAAATGCATCATATTACCATTTTATATTACTAATAAATTATTATTAGAGCCATTAAATGAAAATTATAACCCAAAAAATCATTCATAAGTAATAGTAATGACAATAATAATAATTATATATTATGAATAAAGATATATAATTAAAATAAGTTATTTTAATTGATTTTTACCATTCTATTTAATTCTTGATCCTTTTAATGTATGTGAAATTTATAATTTTTTTTTTATTAAAAATAAAATTAATTTAACTATTAAATAATAGAATGAAAATTGAATATATATCAAATGGTTGTATGTTCATTGACCATATAACTATCAATTATATAAATAATAATCATTTCACTTTCCAATATATATCCCTATGATAAACTAAAATATCATTCAACCTATTATGTAATTATTTTACAATTGGATTTTTGTATTTCAAAAATGACTTATTCATTATATATTCATCCTTTTGGATAATATATTTATTTAAAATCATGATGATTGGAACTATATGTATATAGTATTTTTAATTATTTACGGTTTCTTTCCGTTGAAAAATTTACTCTATATGATTCATATAATTATATTATAATTTTTCACATTTTTTTATAATATTCATCCTACATAAAATATAAAAACAATTATTTTATTTTGTGTATAACCTAAGATATAGAAAAAACATTATTTATTTAAAGGATAATAATTACTATAATTATGGTGTATTATATTATACCACATAAAATATTTTTTATTAAAGGATCACATTAATTTCATAAAAAAATGTAAATTATTTTGTAATTAGATATTTATGATGAAATAGTGTTTCATAAAACATTATAATCATAGAGAGAAAATTTACTGGGTGAGTGGTGTTATTTTTTTATATATTACCTATCAGATACAATATTTGTTTGATTTATTCCTTGTAATAGATATCATGTTCTAGCTAGAATTCCATTATGATTAGTACTTGTACTAGATCATGTAATTAATAACATAATAGTGATGCATCTAACAGATCATTCACATGTGAGTGGTTTGGATGAAGTATAATGTGATAAGACATTATTCCCATATTATATATGATTCCATATGAGAAATGGTATTTAGGGATCTATCATCCATTCTCTAAAATATCATAACCCTATTAAACTATATTAATATAAGGAATAACTTATCCTCAAATTTAAACTCCAAATTTCAATAAAAAATTTCATTATATACCTTATATACACAAGGTTCTATTTTAATTTTTTATTGAATAGTTGTAATATTTTCTAACATTTATTAATAATGATGATGACTGAGAATCATATGATCTCTAAAATTTCATTGACATGCATGAGTTCTAGAAATTGTACATTTAGAGCTGAATATAGATCCATTTGAATTCTATAATAGAATTTTTTTTATATAAAAACTCTACAAGATGATGAAATATATCCCAACCACCTCTAAAATCAATTAAAGATGATCCTATAATATCTTCTAACATCTAAATCATACTCTCAAATTAACAATATATATAAGGATGAATATAAGTGATAGATACCAGCATTATATTAAAATTATTATTGCTTTACTAGATAATCTAGAAAGACCTCAATACATCATCTAAAATAATATCGATTCTGACCGCATATACCCGTAAATATAATTTATGTATTTCTTGGAATGAATATTGAGTTAAAAATCATACCAAATACAAGTTAATTGTAATAATTTACTAAGGTGATTAAGTATAAATCTATTGTTAGTATGACCTTTAGATTTATTAGGATTTTCATTCAAAAATTACATGGAGACGTACTCCCATTTACATATACGTATGGGTAGTTCTTGAATCATTTAATTAGATATTTTATGTTCAACATTACCCTTTGTATTACCTAGAATTGAGATATAACTATAAAATATAACTATTTGTGTTTTATAAATGAAAATTATAATTTAGATATCTATATCTAATTTTCTATCAGGATATATAGAGGGTGATGAACTATGTACATTATCAAATATCTATTTCTTATATTTTCTTATATTATTGTTATTTCTTTATGAATAATATAATTCTATCAATTTGGTCGCTGAACACTTGAATATTCCATACATTCATTGATAACTCTATATCACCAATTCATGAATCATTGATCATTACATAGATGGATGATTGTGAAATACATTGTAAAATATTGTTTATGACCCCAACCATGCTAATTCATGGATTATCCTTTAAAATCATCTTTTAATCCTTGTCATGGAAAAGGTTACACGATCCTTCGTACCTAGATATTAGCTTCTCAATTTCAATCCTTTGATTTTATTTTATAAATAAGTCATATTACTTAATAATATATAACCATATAATTTGGTTGATGGACAAATCATTTTGTAAGAATATATATTTTACTATGCTGTGATCTATTTTTAAATATTCATGTTTTCAGCAAAGATAGAATTCCTGGAAATTTTTTTCAAATATTAATAATGTGATCTAGAGATAATGTGTTGGATAATTTTTTTCCTGAACTATTGATTGATTTGATTCATATTCTATAACCATGTAATTTTTATTGATTAAACATGAAACATATTCATTTTATATGTCATTATATATAAACAAATCCATCAACTGCAAGGTACTGTGGGTATAGGAATAATGACTGAGCTTCCATTATGCTATTTGAACTATTTTTCATATTCTTCTATAAATATAAATGAGAATTCCTTCTGAGATAACATGGTTAGTGTATTTTAATGTTTTGATAAACATATAAAAAAGTGTCAATTTTATCAATCCATTCTATGAAAACTATGACTCTATTATTGTGGTCGGTCTATGCCATAATTCAATAACAATTATCTTTGAGACATCTAAAGATATACCCACACTTGTGATTAGAAATTACTATAATTATCTATTCTATATCAAATGATATTAATTCTTAATGGTACTATATAGATTCTACCTCCTCCAATTCCCTATAATAACCTTCACAATATATTTGTAACACATAATGGACTTCTATGTAATTTTAATGTTTTTTAATTTACTTAATGTTAATATTTATTTAAAATTCATGGTTTGGATTAGAAATTCATGGGTTTTAATTTCCTAAAATTAGGTTTTCATATGTTGTTTGAGGAAATATTGGTGTTGTATGTGTTTGGAAAGAGGTCAAAAAAGGGATGGGTGTAACACCATGAGATCAGGTAACTTATTATCTCAAATTAATTTATTCTTTTGATATTCTAAATTTCATGAATCACTAAAAATCATTTATTTTATATTAAACAATTATGATTGGATTACAGGAACTATAAAAAACATAAATGAATGATTTCTCTTCACATAGCATAGAGGCTATGTTGTATTAAATGTAATAAAGTCCTTCCTTGATAGATATGATAACATGAATTCTAGAGTGTTACTAAATAATGATATATTATAAAAAAAATAACAATATATATCAAAGAATTTCAATAAGGTTTATTGAATATAATTAAATAATTTTTTTAAATATATTGTTTTAAAAAAATAGAAAATGAATAAATTAATTCTAAATTATTTTTAAATGAATATAAGAACTATGTTGAATATAACCTGAGTAATTTTATAGAAAACTATTATTATACTCACAATGTTGTTTGAATCCTAATAAATTTAGTTATTTAAAATTAGTAAGTAATTAAGATTTAATATATATGTTATATATCCATATAAATATTTTCGATAATCATAAAATAGATTTAATAACCGTAAGATAAAAATAAAACAAATTTTACACATAAATCAAAATATTTTTATTAATTCAATTTTACCACATTGTAATGGAGAACCAATTTTAAATACAACATTTGTAACATTTATAAATTTAATATGTCAATAGAAAAATCATATTTGGAAAATAATCAAAAAAATTAGGTTAGGATATGTTTTTTTATTTTTCTATAAGGTTTACTTTTTCAAAGAATATTTAATAATATGTGATTTTAACTCAAAGCTGTATTTTAATCTAATTTATTTATAAGGATAAATTATATATTAAATTGAAATAAAACTTTAATTAGATAATATATGTTTATATAAATCCAATTTTTTCATTATAATAAATTTAATCTTGAAATGGAATAACAAAACATTACAATCTTTTGATGGTTTCTACATTAAAACCCTACATTGTTGACCCGACTACAGGATTTAATTTAAAATAATTTATACCACCTCTGTGTTATGAATTTAAAAAAATGGATAACATATTTTTAATAATCATAAATTATAATTAATACAATTTCAATATAGTTTTTGATAAAATATTCTTGTGAATTATGTAAAATTAATTACTATAATTATTGTTAAATTGTGCTTTAGAAGGAAGTAAAGTATATCCTTAAGGACTAAATCAGCCTAAAAACATGTAATAAATCCATTTGATGTCCATATTTCATCCCAATAATCCCTTTTTTTAATATGTTCCATTATTATACACATTCAATAAAAAACGTGGGTGTGGATCCATTCTTTTTAAATATTACAAGAGTTCCATCCATCCCCCATTATAAAAGGCCTCCTCTCCTCCCAATTCTACACACTAGTGATGAACATATATTCAGAAAAACTCTTCACAAAACTCTTCATTAAATCCCTCACTTTTACCATGAAACCTCCCATTAGAAATAATGAAATCCAACAAAGCCTTTCTATACACCCCAAAAAGAGTTACCTAATTAAGAGGTGACACCCTCCCTCAAACAACTTTCATAATTTTTTTTATCCACTACATAAAAATATTATATTCCTTGCAGGTAGAAATAATTTACTATCCTAAAAATAATATTGTTTTTTGATTATATTTTTTTGGACCTACACATACACACACATTCATCTAATTTGTAACGAGCATATTGTTTACATGTACGGTGGACTATTGCCTCAAAAATTGACGGATCATCATTTTTTTCATTTACAAAATCACATGGTGGATATTATGATGGAAAATATAATATATGTGATATATTTTATATTTATTATGTCTTTAATCATATTTAATTCATTCACCAAAACAATCATTATACATTCAATTTAATGTTAATACAAAAATTACATTTGAGGAAGTGTGGACTACCACCCACTCAAAGTGAAGTGTTTCATTCATACGCCACATGGAATGAATTTGGATTATAGTTTGTAAATATATATGGAATATATGATAAATATAAGTATACTTTAACAATGAAATATATTCATATATTAATTTTTCATTCATTCTTTCAAAATGAAAAATAAACGGAAATAGTTTTCATGTGTATGTACAACTTACTGTCTCCATGAATGGTCTATTTGTTTTGGTACTTATATATTATATGGATTATTGTAATAAACATATACTGAATCTAAATTAAATTCAAAGGATGTTTTACATTCCATAAATCATGATATAAATATGAGGAAGAAATATATAACAAATTCAACACATGTGAAAAACAAAGCGGATATTTCTTGAAGTGGAAACATAAAATATAATTTTTAATATGGGATTAATATAATGACCTGATCAAACAATATATAATGCGATAAATAAGAATATGGTTCTTTTATAAATTTATAAAAATATATGTTCATTATACTATATGTTTGAATGATTACTAAGAGAGTCAAGACACAAGTTATTTGTAACATCCAAGGTAAATAATGAAATATTAAATTTTCATATTTATTAATATTTGTGAATTAAATATTAATTTTACATTAATGGGGTTTCTATGTTCAATGTTTTACCTGATACGCAACATCATGTTTCTTTGAAATCTTACATTGCACACAAATAATATAATATTATTATTTTAAATGGTAGTTAATGCCTAGTGGTTGTATTGGCGGGAAATAACAGAACTAACTACAATATGATTATACAAGTTTGGTAAAAAAATTTAAATTTAACTAATAAAATATAGAGGCTTAAATTATGAAAGAATGTAATTTTTAGCATAATTTACTTTAAAATGTTGATTTACCTCATTTTGTTGGTGAACCCTCTTTAAATATTTTTTATAACTTTTATATGTCCTATTTGATAAAATAAAATTCTTCTTTATAATTAGGACAACAAAATTTACTTTGGGTAAATTATTGGTATTTTTTTGATAGTTTTTTTAATGAATAGTGAAATATAATGTATATTATTTCAAAACTACGTTTTAATATACATTATTTATAAGGATATATTATTTTTATAATTGTGTTTATAGTGTAATTAGATTATATTTTTATGAATTAATCAAATGGTGGTCATTGAAATTAATTTCACATTGAAATTAGATTTAAACAAGTGTCAATATTTTGATATATATTGTTTCTTAAAAACACGTTATTTGTTTTGACAACTGGAAGTAATTATAAATAAATTATTCAAACATCTATGTTTTGAATTTTTTGTAATAGACATCATTTTTGAATATAGAATATCAAATATAACATATGCTGAATGTTTGGAATTTTTTCTGAAAAACATCAATTTTTGTTGAATAGTGAAACATCTATATAGTAGTTAAAAAATAGACTTTTTCATTTAAATGAAATTTTACAATGTTTTTGAATCGAATTTTGAATTTAAAACATACATGGTTGTTATTAATAAGTAAAATGTGGTTTAATAAGTTGAAAATAATTTTTGGTGAATAGTAATATTTGACTTTCATTTACCATAGTTGAAGGTAAATTGGGTAATTCAATGTAAATAGACTATCAAATTAAAAAAAATTACCTTGAAACATATCCTAACCTTATTGGATGTAACGCCCCGACCCTAGATACCCAGAGTCTGTGCATTATAACATATCATTGGAATGATCACAACGTATCAATTCTTAAAAGGCCGATTAGTTTAGTAGTCATGGAAACACTAGATATATTCATTAGTCTTACATTACATCATAAGGTAAAAAAATTACAACAACATATTGTCTTCATATCCCCTCATACTATCCCAGTAGTTCATTCATATATTATTTATTCACATCCTGGGAAAAATAAAACATTGAAAGGGGTGAGCTCAGATGCCCAGTAAGGATAACAATATAGTAGAAGCTTTCATAGATAAGCATCAACACTTAAAGAAATTTATAACTAAAAAAAGCCTTTTAAACCTGAACTTCCGCATAATATGGAAAAGATAAAATGAAGTAATTCCATTTAATTATTCACATGGATATTCTACTAGTCGAACAATCACATGAAATATCAATAACCACTTTCATAATGATGGAATGAATAATGCCAGACTATCATAACCACATATCCAAGGCCTCGTGCCATGACTACAAATAATACTTTTCCAAGGCCTTGTGCCAAGACACTAGTTTTTCTCATTAGACCTACCGATGCATCGAGGAGCTATAGCAGGCTCCACCCGTCACTTACTATGTCCAACACAATTCTCATATGAAATGTTTTAAACATAAATAAACATTCGTATTAAAACTAGCATTCAAATTGTCAATACATTACCCACAAACCATGATTGTTATAAAAATAGCACATCCAAGGTCAAACATAACTCATTTGATACAATATGAAATATTGTATTGTATCATATTAACCTCATTCATGAATAATAAAGGATATTGACATAGATGAAAATAATCATCAAAACTATTAGAGAGAAATATCCACCTTTTCCTTGAAATCATTTAAAAGTCACACTATTTGTCAAGAATCCATTTAAAAATAGATTTTTGAATCAAAGTGTCCCATACCACATTGAATCATTTAAAAGGAGTTTTTAATTTAAAACTTTAATGTCCATATAAATAAATCCTTAAATCCATTTTTAAAACATGGACATTAATGAGCAAGATTTAAAGAATATGTCTATAAAAAATTTAAAAATGGTATTTTAGTTAGAGTTTCTAACCAAAAGATAGACTCTTGAATACAAATAATTGAGGTAATAAAAACTTTTTAATATCATGAGAATAAAGGGATTCATGATATACTATGTCAAAGTACATTATATACATCACATAAAAGTTATTTGGTGTATAACAACAAAGAAGTCTCAATGGAATGTAAATTGAGATGAACTCTCTAATAGAGGATGTATCCTTAGGTTAAGGATAAATCAACGACATAATTTTGTGTGAAAAATATAAATACACTAAATATGATTGGATATTCATTATAAAACAATCAAAGGACATTCACACATATTCTAGTAAAAACAACACCAATGAATTGGATGTTTATCTCAACAAATCGAGATTGAGTAAAAATTACTCATGTCAAGTTCATACCAATGAGTTGAGAATTCATCAATGGAGTGATTATATGTATAAAACGTATATCCACAGAAAGGGGAGTGGAAATTATGAAATAATAAAATGAATAGTGATTCCACACATAATCTTGGAGTAAAATATTCAATTAAGTATGAGTAATGCCGAATGAGTGGAAATTGAAATTTCTAATTCCCTTATCGATTTGGTAACTTATGAAACATGAAACAATGAATGAAGAATCATAACATTATTATGTAAATACCCATAAATTAATGTATATTAAACAAATAAATACAATCATGGGCAGTACACAAACCACATGCAATAAATAAGTGTTGAACAATGGAAATCTCACTGAATTTTAAGTGAGACAAGAAACCCCTTACATTGTACTTTTTCCTTGGTTGACGGTAGTTTAAAATCCTGTATAATGGTGAAATAATTGTTATTGAATATACAAAAATCATTTACATTAATATGGTATCATATATAATCTTTTAACATTGATTTGTTAATAATATCTTAGTATTATTGTCATTTCGGGTGTTAACTTACTCATTTTCCATTATATTCATTGTTACGTAAGCCATGTTTTTTATGGATAGGATATATCTTATTCATATACATAATTATATCAAGTCCTTAATCATTATTTTTAAATCATCAAATGATAATTATACTTGATTGGATACGATGGAGAATGAATCTCATCGTTTTCATGGATACGGTAGTCTGTACATACGCACGAGCGACAATATCATTCTTTTGATGTTAAAATAATATATAATTGGATAGTATATTATATATACAGAATAACTATCATGTTATATTTATTATTTACATGAATTAGACAAAATTATTATACCTATCCAAATAAGAATTTATTGAATGACAATTACACCACGACATGGAGACGGTAAGCCGTATGTACGAACGTATGGTGACATGTTATTCAAAGGATGGATAGAATACTGAATATGGTTGTACCACATTTATAATAATATTAAAGTATTTAGGAGATACTGGATTCATTAATTTATAATTTTAATAACAAATAATGAAGATGTTGAAGAAGAAAAAAATTTGAAAAAGGGTGGTAAAAACATTACCTCTTCTTCGGATTCTTCCTTTTGATTTGATCAAAAGGGATCCATTGGATGGATTTATGATCAAACGAAGGCATCCCGGTTGTATTGATGGAGGTTGAGAGAGTATTTGGGTAGGGGTTGGCCGAACCAAAAGGCTTTGAAGGTGTGAAGTAATGAGAAGGGGGAGTTCCCTTTTATAAGAGGGGTGAGGGGTACCTTTGGAAAATCTAAAAATATTATTTTATAATAAATTATTATTTGGTTTATAATGGATACAAAGTGGATTATTTAAATTTTAATTTGGGTATAGTTCGAAAACCACTCATCCAATAGAATTTAGACAGGTTTCGGTCATTATATTAACCTTATATTTAAGTATTAACTATTAGTTAATTAGTTTCACTTTTACAATCTCTCTTTGTATTTTTATATTATATGGTTAATAAACATACTATATACATCCAAGAGACCCCTAAAGTGGTCCATTAATGATACAAATACCATGATATAAGTCTCTTGGCAGAACCTTAGATTTTTAGGAATTTAATATCAATTAATAATATAATATTTGTTTTAAAAACACTATTATGTCAATTTTGACACTATTCAATAATTGATTTTTTTGAAACTCATAACAGAATGATTAATTCAAAAAAAGTCAATTAAAGCAATCCTAATATGTCATATTAACCTAGAAAAGTAGTGTAATTCAATAAAAGTCTACAATTTTATTTATTTGGGTATTTATAATATCAATTATTTTAATTTTTCACTATTATGGTAATTACTGCATCATCAAAGTGTCATAAATAAATTAAATTATATAATGTCTAAAAATTATAAATAAAATATAATTATGTATTAAATTGTTTTTGATTTCTAATGAATATATATAATCAAATTTATCTTATGTGTAACCCTATATTAAAAATGTTATAGTAATTAACCTTTGATTTTAACTCTTTCAACTCTTCTTTGAATTATATAACATTAAATTTCCTAATCTAATCCAAGTGGATCTAAATGATAATATTTTATTCATAAGTTTTTTTTTGGTCGAGATACACTTGTCCAATAGAATTAGGGCATGTTTTAGGGTAATATTAATATCATTTTTACCCTTAATTACACTATTTACTTTTAACTGTGGTAAATAAAAGTAAAAAGTTAATATTAACAAAAAATTATTTTCATCTCAATGAACCATATTTTTCTCCTTGATATTAACCGTGTCTCTCGAAGTTTCGAAATTCCACTCACAGAAGCGGTAAAATCATGTTTTATGAAAAATTCAGTTTTTTAACTACAACTTAGTGGTTTCACTATTCATCAAAAAAATTAAAGTTTCCAGAAAAAATCAAAAATTATCCCTAAGCAATATTTGATATTATTAATTCAAAAATGATTTCTATTTTACCAAATTCAAAACTTATCAGTTGCATTAATTAATTTAATAATTAATTCCCGTTGTCAAAACAAATAGCGTGTTTTTAAGGGATAATAACTATCAAAAGATTGACACATGTTTATGTCTGTCTTAAATGTGAAATATCCTCCAATGACCAAAATTGTATTAATTGGAAAAAATATATTCTAACTATACTTTAAAACCACTCAAATTAATAATTTATCACTGTTAATTATTTCGATTAATAATGTTGTTTTTAATTAAAATTTAGTAATTTTCACTATTCATCAAAATATGAAATTTATCCGAAAACTACCAAAATTTCACCCTAAGGTAATATTTATATTAATAATCCAAAACTAAAGTCCGTTTCGAAATATAAAATTTATAAAATTTCTAAAATGTAGGAATTACTATTCATAACAGCTAGTTTGATTGGTTGTGGTGTGTTAGAACTTGATGTTGCGCACAACACATGCTATTGTATTATTAAGAGAGAAGCGTACTGTGGAAGCTTGGGGTGTTACATTGGATGAGTCCTTTCCTACCTTGGGAATATTTGGGTCTATTTTGGATGACTATGGAGCCACATAAGAGTGATAATGACAAATTATTATAATTAACATAATGTAAAGAAAAAAATGACCTAATCTAATAACTATAATTACATTAATTTTTACATATGGTAATATAAGTTATCGTTTCGAATATAGATGTTATTTAAAAATATAAAAACATTTCATAAATTAGGGTATTTTTTATAATTTTTAGACATCATATAAATTAAATTATTTAAGACTCAATAATTATGCAGTGTTTACCTCATTAATAAATGGTTTAAATAAATATAATTATAAAGATTATAATAATATAAAAACCTGTAAAATTATTATTGGATGATATAATATCAACCATGATTCATCTAATATTTGGAATTAATTTTTTTTTAATCTTTAGAAACAGAAAATCAGTATATAATAAAATAATATTTTTACACTTTCCTAAAGAGCCCCTCCTCCACCTTATAAAAATCCCTCACCTCTAACTCATTCCTTACACCTTGGAAACTACATGGCTCATTAAAACTCTATATAAATAAGATAAATACATCCTTATCTTCCTCCTAGAAGCCTTACCATAGGTAGAAGGCACTTCAAAAATCCCTTTTGGTTCAATCCAAAGGGAGTTACCGGAATTAAATGTAACGATTTCTCATAAATTCTTTTGTTTTATTTTGAGTTATTTTACTTCTACAACCCCCTAAAATAATTTTAATCCTTTATTTTATAACAAAACTAGTATCCTAGATATAAAAGGTTGTTTTTATGTGAAGTATTAAAACTACACATACACACACCTCCGTCCAATGGGTAAATAACATATTGTTTCTATGGATAGTGGACTATTGGCTCACGAAACGAAATTTTCTCAAATATCTCCAACCACCTATCATGGTGTCCATTATAAAGGAACTATATTAATATATGATATATATTTCATTTATATTATTTCTATTCTTCTTGGTTTTTTATTTATAGAATACCTATATGGTTTACATAGTGGGTAAATTCGATAATCTCATTTTAGGAAGTACGGACTACCACCCCCTCAAGGTGATAGGACTCGTTCATGCTTTATGTGGAACATATAAATGGTAGAGTTAATAAAATTATACATTAAATTATAATATAATTATATTATACTTATGTATCATTATTTCTTCTTTCCATAATAATATGATATAGAAATAGAAGTAGCATTCATGCGCTAGTATGACTTACTGTCTCCATGAAAGATGCATTTCATTTCCTATCTCCAACTGTTTTATATTATTATAAATACATATATATACTGGATATATATGATATATATGATATATATGATATCTAAATTGTGAATATCATTATAGATATAATGAAATATTGACCACATGAACAAATTCAAATTACTATAATTCCTTTTTTAATTCAAGTACAAAATATCGAAATAAATGTCTACATTTAACATAAATGATTACATAATGATTAAAAAATGATAATAATTGATATAAAAGGAATAATAAACTTCAAAAAAGTTCTTAATTTGTATATGTTATCTTTAGTTTTTTATTCAAAATATTAAAGAACAAATGGGTCATGTCAAACATGAGGAAATTGACATCGTCTCAATCTTCTTTCATTGAGGCATATATTGTTTTATACACAATGTTATTTTATACATTTTATAAACACCTTTTTATTTACATTACATTCAAAGGGAATATATTTCGATGAATCATTCTACTAAACGAATAAAATGTATGTTAATATTTAACAAAAGCGGTGACAAGGACCTTTCCACCACCCCGAGTATTATCTGATCATTGGATTCCATAACAAGTTGTAATTTTTTTAAAAGAAAAATAAATACAATATACTATTTTATTAATTTTTTATGAAAATAATTTTATCAATGGTTTTTTTATGTTAATATATTGATGTTATATATTGTGTTTGAAATCATGAAATGTTTTCTTTCCTTTATATTTGTTGTAAGTGTTATGATTTTATAATGGTACATTGATATTTGACTAGGGGTTATGTGATAAAACAAATGACGGTTGGTGCCTTGAAAAAACAGGATGGGTGGTTATGTTATAACCTCCAATTCATTTGGTATGGAAGTCAGCCGAATGGCTATTCCATTTAGTGATATGTGTGGAAGTCGATCGTATGGTTATTACTTTTTAGTATTTTACGTCCCATGTTACCGTTATATGTGTTTTGTTCTTTATATGGGTTTTATGGAAATATTTTGGTTAAAAAATGTTTTTCAATTTTATTTCATTCAAGGAAGAGTATTTAAATCCTCATAAAGGTGAAAAGTATTACATATGATAAAGTATTCATGGCTTAATTGTTTTTTGAAAAAAACGAACAGTTTTTCTTTTGGTGTATCCATTACATAACATTTTATGCACATCCAATGTGTTTGAAATTTTTTTCACAGGACATTGACTGGAATAGGGTCAAGGATGGTATCATTTTAATGTCCTTTTGTCTACGTCATAGAACTTGACATGAAACCTTTTTTACAAAAAATTTATTTTGTGAAAAATATTGGAACCGAGTAGAAGTGTCTACATTGGATCTATTGGGATGTAATGTAACATTTATGACATAATTCACTATAAATATAAACCTGAGAAGGTCCTCAAAGTGAATTATTAAGATAATTAAATATTATGAAATGTTTAAGGACATGTCCTTATAGTTGGTATCATAGGTCAGTTTAGAAAAATTTAAGAGTTGGGGTATAGCTAAATTAATGTCCATAAATTAATTATTGTTAATATTGAACTAATATAGCATATACATATTACAATGTTCTTTGCCTATGATATTTCTATGTTCGAAATGTTATTCCATAGAGGAAAAAGAGAAGCTTTTCTAGGAATTCACACAGTTTTGAATAACCTTCCAATGCACATCCAAAGATGGTTATTATCAGAATAGAGCAGTTTAGTATAGTGATGGCTTAGTTGAATCAGATGATAAATGGTGTATGATTTCATTGATGATATTTTGGTTTATTATAAAATAAAATTGGAGCATCAAATTCATTTAATTTTTGTTATTAAAACCTTAAAATAAAAGAATCATTATGGAAAATTCAGCAACTGTGAAATTTGGTTACAAAAAAATTCATTCCTAGGTCACATTTTTTCAAAAAATGGCATAACTGTTGATCCTACTAAAGAAAAAGTTTGTTAGTTAATGTAAATGTACCAAAAATTTTACTATGATCTATATTTGTTATGGTTTGGAAGGTTATTATCCGAGGCTTGTTGATAATTTTACCCTATTATATAGCCCACTGACTAAGTTAACTTGAAAAGGTGTTAAATTCATTTGGACAAAAGAATGTGTTGATTGTTTTCAGGAATTGAAAAGAATATTGGGGAATGCTCCAGTTATGGCACTACCTTCTAGAAATAGTGAGTTTGTTATTTTATAGTGATGTTTCATTGAACAAACATGGTTTTGTCCTTATACAGAATGGCCAAGTAATATCTTATGACTCACGTTAGTTGAAACCTCATGAGTTAAATTACCCTACACATGATTTGGATTTATCTATTGTTTTATTTGCTTTAAAAATTTATAGGCATCATTTGTATTGATTAAAATGTGAAATATATACTGAATTCAAATGTTTGAAGTATATATTCACTCAGAATGAATTGAACAAGAGACAAGGGAGATGGTTGGAATTAATCAATCATTATGATTTCACGATCCATTACCATTTAGGAAATGAAAATAGATTTGCTGATGGTTTGAGTCGAAAAATGAGTGATTCATTAACCAAGCTATGTTTGGAATGAGATCCTTTGATTTTTTGGATGAACACTGGAAAAGAAGGTGTCGGTGAAGGTAATTCTCTGTTTTGATTCAGGTGTTAGTGCAATCATCTCTATCTATCATAATTAAGAATTCACAGAAAGATGATAGTGAGTTACAGAAAAAGGTAGAGTTGGTACAGAAGGGCATGTTTCCTGAATTTAACATTGATAATGATTGTTTTTTGTGGTTTGAGGAAAGTATATATTTTCCTTTTGAATCATAGTTGAAGAATGAGTTGTTATGTGAAGCTCGTAGTTCCCCGTTTTTAGTTCATCATAGAAGTACTATGATGTATATAGATCTTAGAGAGTATTTCTGGTGGGATGAAATAAAAAGAGATATTTGTTTATTTTTCTGTGAATTGTTTGAATTGTCAGTTGGTTAAAGTAGAGTGGCAGTTTCTGAAAGGGGTGCATTAGTCTTTACAGATTTCAGTGTGGAAATGGTAAAATATATCCATGGACTTAGTTGTGGGATTACCAAATACATCTTGAGGTAACAATGATATTTGGTTTATTGTTGATTGATTGACTATATATGATAATTTCATTCCTATTCGAGATACTTTGTCTCCAGATTAACTTTCTCAGTTGTATGTTAACGAGATAGTCAGGAAGCATGGTGTTCCCATCTCTATTGTATCTGATCCTGATCCGAGGTTTACTTATAACTTTTGGAAAGACCTTCAGAAGTCGTTGGGTAATGAATTAAATTTTAGTATAGATTTTCATCCAAAATCAGATGGGTATTCAGAATGATCAATTTAGACCTTGGAGGATATGCTACCTTCTTTTTGACTAGATTATCAGGGAAGTTGGGACCAACTTATTTCTTTTGTTAAATTTTATTATAATAATAGTTTTCATTTGAGTATTAAAATGGCTCAATTTTAGGTATTATATGGGAACCGGTGTCGAACACCTGCTTTCTGGGATGAAGTAGTTGAAAGGAAGATGATGGAACCAAAACTGGTAGAACAGATGGTAGAAAATGTTCAGTTGATTCAGAAGCACATGAGAACAACTATGAGCAGGCAGAAAATTAATGGGGATAACCGAAAGAAGGATAACTATTTTGATGTAGGTGATCATGCCTTTCTCAATGTTTCTCCATGGAAAAGTGTGATGTTTTTTTGTAAGAAAGGAATGTTGACTCTGAAGTTCATTGGACATTATGAAATTTTAGAAAAAGTTGGATTAGTTGCATACATTGTGTATTTACTTCCAATATTTTCTTAGGTACACCTTGTTTTTCATGTTTCAATTTTGATAATGTATATGCCAGATCTAACATATGTTTTGAGAACTGAGGTAGTTCAGTTGGAAGATTATCTCTCTTCTGAGAAACAACCAGTCCAGATTCATGACCGAAGAGAGAAAGTGTTGAAGAATAAGGTAATTCCCTAGGTAATGTTTTTTTTGGAAAACTATTTTGGTTGAAGAGGAAACGTGTGAATCTAAAAATGTTATGAGAGATAAATACCCTCGTTTATTTTATAAGTGAATAAAATTGGAAGGAAAAAATTTCTGAAATGTGGGAGGATGTAATATCCCAGGTATATAAAGAAATATGACATTTTCATATTTATTAATATTTATGAATTAAATAGAAATTTTATATTAAAGGGGTTCCTTTGTTCGATGGAGCACCTAATATGCATCAACGGGTTTCTTCGAAATATTATGTTTCATACTAAGAATCTAATATTATTATTTTAAATGGTAGTTGATGCCTAGCTGTTGTTTTGGTTGGAATGAACCGAACATACAACAATATGATTATACATGTTTATTAATTGTTTTTACATTTATCCAATAAAATTTAGAGGTTTAAAATTTGAATGAATCTAATATTAAGTATAATTTACATTAAAAATGTTAATTTACCACCTGTTGATGGGGAAACATCATTAAATATAGTTTTGGTTACTTTTATATGTTCTATTAAACAAAAAAAAATTTCTTTAGGATCAGGACATCAAAACATTCATTTGGTATATTTTTGGTATTTTTATGATAAAATTCATTTTTTAATGAATAGTGAAAAATATTGTATTTTAATTCAAAGATGACTTTTAATATAATTTATTTTTATGGCTTTATTATAATTTGAAATGATTTTAATGTGTAAATAGATTATATTTTTACCATTTATTCCAATTTTGGTCATTGAAATTAATTTCAAATTGAAATTTGACATAAACAAGCGTCAATTTTTAAAGATATTGTTTCTTAAAAACACAGTATTTGTTTTGACAACAGGAATTAATTTTAAATTAATTAGTCAAACATCAATGATTTCAATATAGTGAATAGAAACAATTTTTGAATTATGAATATCAATTATAGCTTAGGCTGAATTTTTGGAATTTTTCTGAAAAACATCAATTTTTGATGAATAGTGAAACCACTATGTAGTAGATAAAAAGTGACTTTTTCATTTAAATGAAATTTTATCGCTTCTATGAATTGAATTTTGAAAATATTATAAAAAATGGTTGTTATTAGTATGTAAAATGTTTTTCAATAAGATTAAAATAATTTTTGGTTAATATTATCTTTTGAATTATATTTACTGCGGTTAAAGATAAATAGGGTAATTCAATGTAATAAGAATAACATAATAATACTAAATTACGTTAAAACATGTCTTAAGAATATTGGATGAGTCATGGAAGAACATGGTCATCCTTGGGTCTATTTTGGGACCTCATGGAGCCACTTATGAGTGATAATGACACTATAATTTAATTAACAAAAAGTAATGTCAAAATTGACATAAATAAATATCATTTAGGAAATTAATTTTTACATTGGGTTATATAAGTAATAATTTTTAATATAAATATTATTTTGAAATATATAAGGACTTCCTACATTTTTTTTCTTTTTGTTATTTTTAAAAATCAAATATATTAAATTATTAATGACACAATAATGATGTAGTGTTTACCTCATTAATAAATGTTTTAAATAAATAAGATTATAAATATTAAAAAATATCCAAAACCTATCCAATTATTACTGGATGATTTTAATTAGACCATTAGTCATCTTATCTTAGACTATAATTAGTTTTGGACCTTTAGAAACTGGAAATCAGTATATAATAAAATATTATTTTAAAACATTTCTAAAGAGCCCCTCCTCCCAATTATAAAAATCCCTCACATCAAACCCATTCATTAAACCTCTCAGGCCACTTGGATCATCCAAAATCTACCTAAATAATCAAACTACATCCCTCTATTTCTCTTATTAGTCTTCCCCTAGGTAGAAGTCACTTCAAGAAGCCCATTTGGTTCAAACCATTGTTTGTTACCCGAATTAATGATAAGAGTTTCTTTTAAATTCTTTTGTTTTATTTTGATTTATTTTTCTTCTCCAACACCCTAAACTCTTTTTATTTCATTAATTTATAAAAAAATTAGTATCCCCAATATACCTGGTTGTTTTTATGATAATTATTCGAACTACCCTTACACACACCTCCGTCTAATTGGTAAATAAAATAATGTTTCTGTGGATGGCGAACTACTACCTCACGAAACGATGATTTTTCAAATATCTCCAACTACCTCTCATGTTGGGTATTATGATAGAACTATAATTATATTTTTTCAATGCTTATTTTTTTTTATTTATAGAATACCTTTATGGTTTCCATAGTGTGTAAATACGATAATCTAATTTGAGGAAGTTCAGACTACCACCACTCGATGTTATATGACTCGTTTATGACTTATGCGGAATGTATAATGGGTAGAGTTAATAAAATTATATATTATATGATACAGGAATTATAGTATAGTTTTGTATCATTTTGTTTTCATTACATAAAAATATGAAATCGAAATGGAAGTTCTATATATGTGTATATACGTCTTACTGTCTCAATGAACAATGCATTTCATTTCTTATCTCTAAATGTTATGTACTATTATAAATACTTGTTTAAAATAGATATATAATATATATATGATATATTAATCATTAATATCATTGTTGATGTGATAAAATTTTGACCACATGAACAACTTGCAATTATATAATGTCAATATAAATAGATGTATATGTTTATTGTGTAGTGAATCTAAAATTGAGAATAGAACAGTGTTGTGCACAATGAATTCCCTATTGACTCCACCACCCCTCTGCCTCTCAAGAATTAGAAACACAAGAATGATTTCTTCTCGACAGAATAATTTGTGATCAAGAACAAATAGTGAATGATATTCGACTCCCTGTTCCAGTCCCTCCTTATTTAGTGTTGTTGATCAAAGATCACAAGATCATGTTTTTTTACCATTAGAGGGATTCAATCATTGAACCGTCAAAATGAAAGGAAGAAATAAGATTTGGTATTTTTAAGTTTTCAACATTCACTAACACAGAATGTTCGTAATCCTTGTTATTTATTTCTTCATATATTATATAAATTATTTATAAATTTTTGGTTCAAGATCCTCACATTTGGATTCATGAAATGAATACTAAAATGAAATTTAATATATCTCCCACCACTACATGATTTAACTATACCAGATCCAACATGAGGTATCATGGTAGTCATGCTTTAATTTATTATTATTTATTTTATTTTTGATCTATGAGTAATTTTAGTTTCTTTTTCATTTCATGTTATTCATTATTTTTACTAACTTCAATTAGGATGTTATCGACATATTAATCAGGTCAATTAAATATTTCATCTCATTAATGGTTTAATATAAAATAAATAATTACTATAAATGCCATTAGGATATTCTGAATCTCTAGATGGTAAAACTAGATAACACAAAATATATCTAGAGGACATGCCTGATACCCATTCAAATTGTACATGGATATACCAGGAAGTACCCCACATGTTCACTTGGCCAATCTGGCTAAAAAAAGTTACATAGCGCCTAGCTAGCATGTATATGAGATGTAGACTAGATGAATTAACACTCCAAATCTCCAGGCAAGTAACTCAGTTACAGGAAACCTAAATTACCTGACATGTAGTATGATTTTACATTTTGCATTGTCCCCTAGATAATGTATGAATTAAAATACATTATATTGAAAAATACAATATCAAAACATTAATTAATTGAGTTAAAGATACTTCCTGTTTGAAAATTTAATAATTTTTAAAAATAATTTTAAATTTTTTATTAATTAATTATAATACATAATTAATTATTTATTCTTACCTATATTATACATGAATTACATATAGTATGGGAATCTCCAACTAAGATCATATGATCATTAAAAATTTAATGAATGAATGAATTAATTAATTAATGAAATCATGTTTATCTTAATAATATATAAAAAATATTGAAATAAATGTTAGCCTGTTAAATTTAATTATTACTTCATATATATCCATTCATGAGCTTGACCAAGACATATGTTTGAATGGTATGATTTAATATTGATATTTTAGGGGATTAAAATTATTTATTACAAAATTAAAAGTTATGGGCAGTAATTAAAACATCCATCAATCTTTATGCAAGACCTGCATGTCCAAGTATATTTATTTCATCACATTTTAGTATATCATTTGGTTCCCTTCACCACTATGTGATTCATAAATACATGTAATTAGTGAATCATCTCAAGTCTTGTAGATGGTGTTGAATATGGAAGTATATTTTTCCATCATATGTTATATACAAGTGTCAAGGTGGAATTACCTACCTCAAAAATATAATGAAAAAGAAAATTAATTCCTCTAGGTCATAGGTTGATTTAATGTATGAACAATGAAAAAAATATTAGATAAATCTAATGAATGAGTGACTTAAATAATAATTTAATTACGTCTACGACATTATTAATTTATGGATTTAAGAATTTTTTAACATAAATAAATGAATTAAAGTGAAATATTAAAATTTAAACAAATATATTAGGTGAAAATTCTTGATATATAATGATCAATTAATTAAATAACATCCACATATTATTAATAGTACATGTGAAGGATAAAAAAATAATAGTAATTCATTGTAAATTAAATAAATGAATTATGATTAAATGTTTTATTGATCATGGTTAATTAATAATGTAATATACACAAAATTTTATTGAGGACTTTAATGGATAATAAAAGATAACATTTATGAATAATTAATTAAAACCCATCATCACAATATTACATCAGACTAAGCCTTCCATTATCTAATTAGGGAAAAAATCATTAGAACTATGTGTTCGACTAACCCATGTTAGGAAACATCCTTTTCTAAGGGTAGTTATTATGATGGTATTTGAATAAATTAACAATTTTACATAAAGAGAATTTTCCATTTCCATACATGGTTTAATTTGGGGGAATGTGTTGTGGAAATCTGTGTCACGATTTTAGGATTGGGGAATCCACTAAAATAATCAAGAAGATGCATGCCCTTAGTTGGAAAATTTTTTCCTACCTAAATACCATAATGTAGATTGAACCACTATTTATTGGGTTATATGAATGGTAATATGTATGTTTTTGAAAATAATGTTATGAAAAAGATTCATTATAATTTTTTATACTAATTGAAACATGATAAAATTGTGGGATATTTGATTAAAATTAATTAATTAATTAGAAACACATAATTTCTTACCAAGATAGGTTAAAATCATCTACCCATTAAAATTGAAGGATAAAATGGCATGTTCACCGTATAAAAAGTTACTACGATAAATATTTTAGATAGGAAACATCCTAACAGGTAGTAACATCTTATAGTGGTCGAGAAACCCTTGATTTATTCTATACCCCAAACATAAATCTTACATGTTATAATCTTCAAATTTCATATCCAGCTTCTCATGAAGTGAGAGATGAATATTTCCTTGTCTATGATAAAGATATGAATGGTGTGGTCGATGTCTAATTGTTGGTTCATTCATTAATGTGTTGTGAATTCATGATGTCTCATATAAGTATGGATTAATATATATTTCATTAGAAAATATGTGGTATTTCCCAAGAGAGATCCATAATGGAACGACTTGATATTTCTAATAAAACATTTAGAGTATCCTTTGTAGGGTTACCTATTTGCGCTTCATATGGATAAACTCATTGGCTATATTGAGTGCATATATGTTATTGGATTTAAAAAACATGAAGAACAATGAACTGATATTATTCTAGAATAACTCCCATATTGATTCTATAGAATGATGTGAATTTTACTCTGAACCACATTGAGATGTATTTTAGATATCTTACTACTCTTCATCTGCATAAATATAAGGATGAGTATCATGAAAATCCATATGTTCTTATAGTTTACAACCAGAAAGGTAAGTCATGGAGATATAATACCAAATATTCTTATCACCCTTCCAAGAGGGGGACGATAAGGGTGAATCAAGGTAACATGATGCTCTCTCTTTCACCTATGGAATGAAAGACTACTAGAAGAAAATATTCACTCATTTAAAGAAGATTGGGGATATTTTTGTGTATTCACGGTCATTTAGAATTTATATATTATTAAAACCTAGGTATTTTAAACAACATGTGGAGATCATATATATATATATATAAACATAGAAACTAATTATATTCTTTGTTATTTACCACTTAAAGGTAGATATATAAGAATCCAATGGATTAAAACCCGTTTTATTGATATATTGGACTACAAAATCAAATTTTTGACTAGAATGATATTTGATTTGAGAAGTTGTTATTATGATCCATCTATATCCAAAAAATATTATATCTATATACATACATGATAGATATGGATTTTTATATTTGGAAATAAATGTTTCATCTTTTATGATGATTACATATCTTATGATATGGAACATTTAAATTACAGTTTTATGTATTGGATTACAAGAATTAGGTAATATAAATTGATAACAATGTTAATTTACATGACTCATATTACACCCCACTATAGAATCACTATATAGGTAATTTAAATGAAATGCAAATCACAAAAAAAGAGTATGAATATTTATATACTTTTGGTCTAAAACATCATGGTTAATATCCTGCATGATTAAAAGGAAAAATGATCAAAACCAAATAGTGTGGGAAAGGGGAAAGGGAAGTAGTGGTTCCTAATTAGTTCATGCTAGTGTGTGTAAAACATTTTTAGATGAATCAAGTCATGGATACTCATACTTCACAACATTTTATAATAATTTTATAATATATGGATATGCCAAAATTCTATTATTTAAGTCAAATTCTTTTGACATATACAACGAATAAAATAATTAAGATAAGAATTATCTTGGTGAAAAAATAAAAAAATTCTTCTCAGAATGTGGGGGAGAATATCATAATCAATACGTCGTTGATCAGTACATTGAGTTTATGATTGTATCCCAACAGACTCCTCCATATACACCGTAGTTAAATGATCTATGTGAAAGTACAAATTACGCCTTTTTGTACATGGTGAGATCATTAATGATCCCAACCCTAGTAGCCCAGATTCGATTCATTACATTATTACATCGATACAATAAAAAATGATGTTGCGATTTAATGGACTCAAAAGTATAGTGTTATTTTAAAACAAGATTCAAACATATGTCTCACATTAAATCATGATTGGAAAAAACATATCAACTCCAGTATAAAATACCAATACTCATAGATTATAACTACATGTAATTCAAAATACACATATTTTCATCCTGTAGAAAATTATATCTCAATAAAGAAGTGTTCATAGATACTCAAAAAGGTTATCTGAGAAAACAGAATAAAAATAATAATAAGCTATAATGAATGTCAAAATATAAAATCCATTCGAACATAATCTTGAGCATAATTTGGGATGAATAAAAGTTGAATAAAAAATTCCCTATAAATAATAAAATGAGAGTGAAACAAGAAAACAAATGCTCTACTAGTAAAATATTCAAATGCATTATCAATAAATCTGATCAGAGTGAGAGAATGTATAATTATGGACATCAAGGAATTACCTTCCATGAATCATACAAGATATATATAAATAAATGTTTAAGGCTGCTTCCCAATCAATTTTATTTTTGTCTCATAGGACTAATATATGAATAGAGGGAATATTGGGGGGCCTATGGAAACCTTATTTTGTCAAATTCATTCATCATATTAATGGTTTTAAACATAAAAAACATTTTCATATGAAACATAAATATTATTCCATAATCTCTAAACATAACTATACAACAAAACATATTTTATGTAGTGATAGGGATTTATCATTTCAATCAAAAATGATGTTAAAGACCCCTTTTTTCAGTGCAAAAAAGATCACGGTTAAATGTGATATTCCACTACGTATTTTTGGAAATGGGAATGGGGGTCTTTAACAGTGATAAAAAAGTGATTTTAAAGACCAAAACTGTTCCGTGTTTTTTACAAGAGCTTATTAATGCCCACTATATATCAGGGATTTTGAAAAGTACTAATCAATTGGGTCAGTTGTCATAACTTTTAAAAATCATTGATAAAGGGCTGGGGGGTTGTCAGCACATTTTTAGAATTGCTTATAAAGAACCCCCTTTATTAGATTATTTTTATACGCACTAAAAAAGAATAATTAGAGAAATATTATTTTTACAAAAGAATATATATTAACATATATAGATATATTTATATTGATATGAATATAATATATATATTTCAAAATATTTTTTTGATAATGTAAATAGTCATTTACATATAATATATAAGATATTTAGTGAAAATTGATTATAATACTACTAAAAAATATTTTTAATTACTAATTTTCCTATTATTATGGAGTACTAGTAATTTAATATCAATTAGAATAAAAAATTATGAAATTAAAAAAAATTAAAATATTTAAAAAACATAACATGAACTTCAAATTGTCATAACTATTGGTCCATTTGTCCATTTGGGCCCTATGACATAGCTAATCGAAGCTTGCGATAAGCTCTATTACCATAGTGACATAGGAAAACCTATTTAAAAAAATTTATGAAAAAAATAAATATTAGGCCCCAAAAATAGAGTTTTTTGTAAGGGAACTTTTATTTTTTAACATTCAATGTATTTTATCCTCATTAAATGGTGTACATTTACCCTTTTCTATTTGGGATTTAATTTATTCCCACGACTTACATTCACATTGATATTTTGGTTTTTAAAATTTATGCTCTTTAACAATATAATTTAATTTATAATTAATGATATGCATGTTTTCTTATATTTACATATTCTAAATCCATCATATGTATACATATATCATCATATTTACATAAAATCGTATATTATAATATATCTATATAAATACATATTCTAAAAATGTATTTAAACAAATAACACACCTTTTTATCATTTGAAATGATATTTACAAATATATATGTAAATATATTTGAATTAATAAAAAAAGGTATATATATTATAATAGATTCTATTCAAATGAATATAATATATAATATATTTAAATAATTATAATATATATCACATAGACAAAAAATGTTTGTAAAAATGTATTTGAAAATTATTATATAAATTTATATGTATATATATATATATAAATGAAAAAAATATCAACAAATTGAATAAAAATGTTCTAGTGGTAAAGGAATATCATCCCTAAAGGATAGGTGAAATGTTCAATCCAAACATGAACACATGAAGCCTTAAATTTGAATAGAGATAATAAAAGTTGTGGTGTGGTGGGAAGCACTAATAAAGGGGGTGTGGATAACTATTAAATTGGTCATGGAAGCACTGTTAAATGGATTGTTTGCATAGTTGGCCAATAAAAATTTACCCTCTTTAATAGCATTTCCTTTGTCAGTGCTAAAAATGTGTTATTAAAGGCACCCATTAATAGTTCTAAAAACCCATTGTTAAAATCCCCCATTAAAAAAATTTATTAAAGGAGATAATTGTTATGGGATTTTAACCAAACAAAAATTATCTAAACATTTATTGTGCTAATAGATTATTTTTCTAATGTTGTTAAATCCCTTTTTTTTGTCTTAGTGTAATCATTTACAATTCTAAGTAGTATGGTGAATGGTATCAAGATAACACATCTATAGTAAATCTAATAACAAACCATTTAATATAATAGGGTAGATTATAATAATAAGAGATCAATCACAATAAATAATAATATTCAACACTGGTTTGGAAAAATAATAAAATACTCTAATATAATCATCGGGGAATTGTTGAGGTCAATAAACTATTTTTTATTTTCGAATAATATTTCTTTTGGAATAATTTTTTAAATATAACATAATTGTTTGCCTAAAAATATTAGTTATGAAATAGTTTTTTATTATTAAATAATTTTTTTTGTAAAAATAATCAGCTTAAAATAGATTATGGAATGTACCTGACAATGGTTATGTAATAGGGAATTTATTTTAAACTGGTTTTGCTTATCGAGAGGAATTGAAAAAGAAAACATATAAAATTAGTATTTTGCCATAAAATAAAGATGAATTCATATGGATAATTTATTTTGGAACATATACATATAATTTAAAATAATTATATAAAAATAATGAAGAATTACATTGGTGTAAATAAGGAGAAAACATTACCCAAATGAAGAAAGCGGTTTGGGAAGAAAACTTTACCATCTGTTCAATAGTCGTATGTACATGAATTTATTTTCATATATTTGGAATATAGATTCATTGATAAATAAATTAAGAACCAATTAAAAATGTTTTTTATTTATTATATTTTTTTATGTTCATATATTATCTTTTTTAATGAGTTATGAAGTTCAATTTCTTCATTCGAGAGTGTTCTTTTCCTTGGATTTCATGACCGGTTTAATTTTACACATATATTGAAGATCATATAAAATAGAAATAATTATCCATAATTGAAACTAAATTTTATTAATGAAAATACATAATATTTAATGGTCTTACATATTATATTCTTCAAAATATGGTGACTTATTCATTAGATAAAGCTTTAATGATAATCGTTACGATCATTTTGGCATTTTATTGATCATTACGATGTAGTTTTGTGTTATTAATTAATATCATCTATATATAATGGTAATAGGATAATAAATATCTTATAATATGTATAACATAATATTTTGTAACTATATTTATTGTTTTATAACCATACATTATGACAATAATAGATAATGCGGTCACATCATCCATCATAGAGGTAAATCGTCACATCATAGACGAAGATTTCATTTAATGAATAAAAGGTGGAGGAGAGGGGGGTTGATGATTGATGTTCTTTTAATGTAATAAAATTATTGTATATATATGATATTGGTGTTATAATGTGTTTGTATATAGAATATCTAGATATATAATATTAAGAAACGAAATTAAATGAAATTGAATGAAATTGTAAACAAGATATACATATGGTATTCTTCTCCTTGAGAACACCTTAAAGAGCATTGAAATGGAATTTTGGTGAGAAAATAAATATCCAAAAGTGGGGGAGATTTTAGGTTTCGGAAATTAGAATAATATAATCATGAATAATGGCTTTGGGAGTTTGGGGAGAATATGTGATGAGGGGTGATATTAAAAGTGGAAGAGACTAGTGTTTTCACATCTTGTATTAATTTTTTTATTAGATAACCTTAATAAAATTTATATATGGATAATTATATATGAATATGTTAAAATAATGAAGTATAGTTCGACATTTGGGGATTACATTAGACATTAATTATCTATGACCCAAGAATTCATGTAATTTTTAAATATGGTAAATAATGTCATTTTATTAATCACGACAAATTAAAAAATTTTAAAAACATCTCATAAAATCAGCCTAATAATTTTTCAATGTGTAGAATTAAAAAACATTTATGAAAATGATTTTCAAAATAAGAGAAATTTTATTTTTAATTAAAATACTCATTTATTGGAAAATTAAAAATTTTGAAATTATAATTTATTTTTAAACATAATAAATAATGAATTAAGGTCCTATAATAGTTTCTTATAATAATAAGACTAAACAATTTTAATTTATGATTTTATTTTGAGATAATAAATTTTTTATTAAATAAATAGTTCCATTATAATGTAGTAAATAAACAATTACATTTCAAAAAAACCAATACTTTATTTATCATTTTTAAAACATTTATTTACTTATTAGATGATATAAATAAACCATATTTTAATTTATAAGATTCCATAATTTTATTCATATATATATATATATGCAAGTAATATTCAAATAATTAATATAATTAAAATTACAAGTTTATAGAAAATAGGATTTTTTACATTTCAATATAAAATAGATAATTGAAAAAAATATAAACTTTTTACCTGAAGATAATTTTTAACTAATTGGTTTAAAAATGATGATTATTTTGTTCAAAATAATTTTTAAAATTTATAAAATCTAGTTTAAATATAAGTGTTCAATTAAAATGTGGTAGAATTTTTATTTAAAAAATATAGCCTTTTAATGTGTAACATCATATTGAATATTATATTTTTCCTATAAAATTATTATGATGAATGTTATAAAAAATTTAAAAAATATACTATATAAATATTTCATAAAAATATTCATGATTTCCAATTTAATGTATATAATATAATGGTCGTTTAAAAATGTTATTTTGATGAATATCATTGTTCATTTAAGTGTGGTGTTGTATGGAACCCACGATGAAATTAAAACTACTTTCAAAAAAATACATATCATAAATCTAGTTGTGTTACAATTTCTGCTTCTTTAATAAATTGATTCATTGCAATTTGTAATTGTACATAAAAAAAATTAAAGGATGATACTTCAAAATTCCGTAATTGGAAACCCATATTTGAAATCATGTTAATAAAATATACTATTTAAATACGGAAAGGTAAAAGTGATGGTAACTACAGAAATGTAATTTTTGTTAGGATATCATTAGTGGAATGTGATAACATGTAAATTGAAGAGAAATAAAAAAATAATTTTTTATTTATAATGATACAGAAAATGGTTTTTATACAGTTAACAATCATAAATACAGAAATACATTATTGGTTAAGAGAACATTTATTTCTAATGAAATGTGTAATAAAATAAGAATTTTTTTTAAAAATACTCTTCCAATAGTTTAAATATTGTTTTACAATATATAAAATAATATTATAAATTAATCATAATTGATTATTTTTCATGTCATAAGCATAATATCATCATTTGGTTTTTCATTGATCAATTTTCCCTTAATCCTATAATCCATGAAATAAATGTTTAAGAGTAATTTTTCAATCCTAGAGAACATTTAATAAATCATGTGGTTCTTAAGTCCTTCCTTCATCCTTTAAATGATCAATTAAACTAGAATGATTATCATAATTCATCCTATATTTTAAATAAATCATTAATCATAATGAATAATATTGTTAATCTATTCCATTAGTAGTTAACATCTTGAAACATCATAAATATATCGATTAAAGACCATAGATTTATAAGAAATGTTACATAAAATAATATTATCAGAAAAAAAATAATTTATATCTTATTAAAAATTCCAAATATATTATTACCTCAATCGCCTTTAATCATTTATAAAACATGTATTCTTCTAAGAGTAAAATATCAAATTTCCCTTAAATAGAAACATTTAATTATTATAACAAAATAAAAACCATCAGATTAGTAACCACCTTTATGGTCACCAATACTATATCTCAAAAATATATTTAATTTATCTCAACATAAAGCACATATTTTGGGTTTTCTTTTGAAATTTATCTTTTTTCAAAATGATCAAAATACAACTGGATCACTTCTCATGATTACTACATCTATTAATCACATGATTACAATTATATAAAGAAGATGTAGTATAGTACATTCATTATATATCTCATGATTCTTATAACCAATTTAATTTTAATTATATACACTAATTATATAATTCTTTAATCCAAAAATTATCACATTAATCATTACTCCTCGTATGTTGTAGTAGCATAATCTTGACCATGATCCATTATCCTCTTTTGTGTGTATTCCATTAACACTTGAATCCTTGATTTTCAAAGTGTCTCATCACCTTTCTTTTCAAACACTGATCATTGGGAAATTTTTCACATTCCTAAAATTCATGAGATTTGTTTCCCTTTTCACCCATTAAGCAAACACTATTTTCTTTTAATTAAATTCCATGTTGTTTCCTTCATAAATAATCCGAGTTTTGAAAATACATCATTACCTTGTTTCTTAGAGAAATTGTTTCACTATATTTAATATTATACTCATTCTTAAAATTGGAGGAATAATACATGGATAATTATTTCTCTATATTGTAGGAACATGAAATTATTTCCTCATATTTTGAGAACATTTGAGAGGCTAATTCTATCAAAATACGAGCATTAAACCATCGAATAAATGATCATTCATAATCTTTGGTTAATGTGCATTAATTTTGTTCCCATTAAATCAGTTAGGATACATTTCAAAACAATATAATACAGTGGATTAGATAGTAACATAATGAAAAATATTTTACATCCCAAAACATGTTCAATAAATAACATAAACTAAAAAAAATCATAGCTAACATTATAATCAGAAGCATGGTCTCATTAGGGACATATTTAAAATTTAATCGTTCATAATTGTTGTTAATGAAATCATGATTTATCCTAATAATATAAAATGGATGTGTAAAAATAGGTTAATTATAAGTATCATTGTCGTGTACAAGGTTATACGAATTCAGGCTCCATGCACTTTGTCATTGGTATTACCCCATCGTACATATGTGCCAGAACCACATCACCATATATTATCTAAATATGGATTTATTGATATGAGGGCCCACATAATATATACCTTACCAAAATTCTAGGATGTTATTCTATGATTATCCTAAATGTATATCATTGGACTATATTCCCTATTTTTGGATTTCATATTTCCATGGATTATAACAAATTTAATCCCATTACAACTATAAATACCCTGACATAGTAACCTGGAGCTGGTGCCTTACATTATTACATTCGAATAATTTGCAGGGAAGTCACATCATGATGGATAGACTATATTAGTAGTTTTCTAAATCCATATATAAAAATATTTTTATATTAAAACATGAAAGTGATAACAACATAGTAACTCCATTGGAAATATCCAAAAAGCGTATAATATCCATGTAAGTCATTCATAATATACATCTTTACATCTTGGGAAAATATAAATCCTATGAATTGTGTGATAATAAATTCTTATTATAGTTATGTGATATAACAGAGGATAATATAAAAAATAAGTCATGGTGAATGACAAGAAATACTTCTCGTTAGAACATAATATTGACAATAATATGACACTAATAAAAGGATAATAAATAATTCCATAAAGAGAATCTACTGATAATGATTCATAAGCATGGTTTTTATAATAGTTGAATAATAACATGGGTTATCAATTATTAATATCATATAGTGGGAATAAATAATGCCAAAAATCAGAAACATTCCATCAAGGACATGTACAAGACATCTAAAAATAAATTGTTAGGGCCATGGCCAAATCCATATATGTTTTGTCTCATAAGTCCTACCATTTCATCTAGGTGCTATAATAGACCCCACCAATCAATTAATATGTCCCATTATTCCCTCATATTAATGGGGTTATGGAAAAAAACATATACATAAGAATCATAAATATCAGACACCAATCTGTTAACCTAATCACAAACCATAATGAGTAGTATGGTGAATGGTATCAAGATAGAAAATCTATACTCAAACTAATAATAAACAATTTAATAAAATTTGGAAGATGATAATAATAATATTTCATTCCTACTGAATAATAATATTTAACATATATGTTTAAATAGATGAGAAAACAATAATAAAATAATTTAGTTATTCATGAGGGAAATATCTTGTTTACATTATAATGAATATTACTTTTGGTAAAATCATTTGTATTTGTGAAAATTGTTTTTATAAAATTAGAAAACAAAATACATATTTTCAGGGGAAAATTAGTGATATTAAAAAAATAATGGTCTCTTAAATATTATAATGGGTGAATCATGAAAATGGGTATAAAATTGAGAAGATTCCTTTAATCAGGAATGCATATTAGTTGGAACTGAAAACAAAAACATATGAAATTTATCTTTTTATGTGAATTAATGACTAAATAACCTGGTTAAATTAGGTTGCAACATAAGATTATAATTTATAATATTTATATAAAAATAATGGTTAATTAAATTTGTGTAATGTGGTTGAAAATATACCCAGAATGAAAGTAGAGGAATGGGAAGAACCCATTAACTTATGTCTGAAAGTGTTCTGCACTAGTTCATAATGTCCAGATTAATGAAATTAGATTAATTATTAATTTATATAATATCATATTCAACATTTATTTCAATTATTTCATTTATTTTAATTATATTATGTTTTTTTATTTCCTTTTTTATCAGTTATGAGATTCAATTTTGTGGTTTGGTAGTGTTCTTTTTCATGGTTTTCCTGATAAACATAGATTTATATACATATGGAAGATCATTTAAAATTTAAACATTATTCCACAATTGAAATAATATGTTATTAATGAAAAAAAAATCGTTTAATTTCCATATTTATTGTTCTTTTTCTAGATAAATGGACAATTCATTAGATATATCATTAATGATAATTGTTTAGATCACTTTGGTTTTTTTGTTTTATCTTCACAAACTAGTTTTATCTTATAAATTAATACCATGTATATATATTAGTCTGGGAATACTAAATAACTTCTAATATGTAATATAAAATAATTTTAACAATAATTTTGGTCTTATAACTAGAAAATAAGGTGGTGATCTAAAATGAGGTCAAATCGTCCAAGACAGTGGTCAATCAACGCATCAAACACGATGATTTCATTTTTAGAATAAAAGGGTGGAGAACAGGTTTTATTATTGAAGTAAGATTAACATAATAAAATCATGTTTTTATAAGATATTTGGGATATCATTAAATGTTTGTTAGAATTTTCAATGATATAATAAGAAGAAAATAAATTAAATTAAATTGAAAGAGAACGAATAAAAAGACATAGCTCTTGAATTCATCTCTTTGAGAACATTATAATGGAAATTTCAAATGGTATTTGGGTGAGACCATTCAGACCATAACATGGAGGAGATATTATGGAGAGGATAATTTCTAAATATAACCCATCTTCATGGTATTTTATGTGTTAGAAGAAGCGGTGGCGAGGTCTGGTATTTATAGTGGAGGAGAAGGGAGTTTTCCGATAATTTTATTTTCTATATTGTTATTTATACTCAAGACAATGATTTTTTTAGAATTATCTAAAAACATAAAACAATTATGATTTATAGTTTCAAATCATGTTCTGAAATTACTGATACATCATCTATGAGTCAATAATTCTTATATTTATTAAATAGTGTAAATTACAATATTTCAATATTCATCCAAAAATTAATTATTTTAGAATGTTCCCAAAAATTTAACCAAACCATTTCATGATGTGTTTAATGTAGAAATGAAATCCATTTTAATAAAATGATTTTATAAATATTATGAAATTAATTTTTAAATAAAAACATAATTTATTTGAAAAATACATATTTTAAAATTATGATTGATGTCACAGTCCTTTGAAAAATTAATTAATGTCTCCTAAAATAATATAATATCCATAAGCCTAAAAATATCACTGTTTGAATATATTTTTTAAATTATTTTTTCTTAAATTAATAAATTAATTATAAAATAGAAAATAATCATTTATGTCTCCCAAAAATACCAACAATTAATTTATCATTATTAGTTATTTTTTACTTATACCATTACATAAATATAATTTATTTTCATTTATAATATATCTAAATTGTTTTTTCAATTTTGTATCACAATATAATATTTAAATAATTAATACAACAAAAAACATAGTTTTATTGAAATGGGATTTTTCATTATTCAGCGTAAAATATTAATTATCAAAAAAAATAAAAAATTTCACACTAAACTATTTATGAAAAATAAATTTTATAACTGAAAATTATTTTGTTCAATTTTGATTAATGTGTTATATTTTTTATAAAAAGCATGTGTGCCATTAAAATGTGTTAAATCAACATTCAAGAAAATATAGTCATTTATTGGGTAGAATTTGATTCATTCTTATCATCTTCCTATAAAATAATTTGGATGAATGTAAAAATGACACATTATATATATAATATAGAAACTACATTTATACTATTCATTCCTAAAAATTTATCAATTAGTCCATAAAGACCATTTTAAAATAATAATATTTTTTATATCATTATTTCATTAATCATGGTGTGTTGTGAAACTTATAAGGCCAAAGAAATTAATTTCAAAAATATACATATCCTAAAATATTAGGGTGGTAAAAGATTAATGATGAACCAAGTTAGTCTTTCATTATCATTTTGTGGATATGCAAAATAAAAATAATCAGTTATACTAAACCGCATACCAAAAAAATCATTAAATGAAATTCTATATGAATATTTTAGTGGTAGAAAAACCATGTAATAAAGTTTACATGTGTTGTGAAGAGAAGGATTTGTTATGGACTTTTCAGGTGAAAAACATTTTCCTTGATGAACACAATGTGTACCTTTATATGATATCCCAACGAAGCAAGGGGATATTACCTTTACGAAGCCTCATACAAAATGGTTACAGTGGAAATATATTCCATATTCCTTTAGAAGGATAATATATCTAAAAGTGATAGTGTATTTTAGATAATTAATGATGAAGTTAAGGATCATGGAACACATGATTTAGTATAGGAATAGATTCCACAAATCCCTAAAGTAGAAAAACCTATTCCAGTGACACGAGTACTGCATAAGAGTAAAATTTAGTCTATATAACCAAAATGTTATGGTTTTATTGTAACTATGTATGGTGACTAGTTATTGGTAGATAATAATGAACATTTCACTAATAAGGAATTTTTATGTGGCCAGAAGACATTTAATCTAAATGGATTCTTTATACCAAAACCACGTATAGATTTTGGTATATTCTGTAAATGTAAATCACATTTTATGAAATAGTGTATTCAAAAAGAAACTATACATTGAAGGAAAAGTCAGTAACTATAAATAATAGTTGTATGAAAAAGATTTTAAATAGCATCATTGAATTGAATAAAAAAAGTTTACCGCATTTCAATTTATAAATTCATCAGAATTCTACTTTTTATTTTGTCTGACCATTATAATGAAATTTTGAAAAATGTATTTCAAAATAGACTTCTATAACAGTAACCATTGTTAATGCATCTATATAATAGAACTTGAAAGGGTTTGTGACTCTAAATGATGAGAATAAGATATTAAAATTGAAAAATAAATTATTTTATTGATAAAATAAAGAATCCATGTAATGAAAAATGACTTTATATTATTCCATAATCATTTTTTCATATAGAATAATTGTGATGTTTGTTTCTAAAAGAAATTACGGGAGTGAAATCATATTATTAATATTTTACAGTGATTCAAATTACTCATTTGAAATAAAATACTAGTATTATAGCCTATTATGTCATGGTCGAATAAATTATTATCCATTATGGACATGGATGAATATGAATATACTATTGAGATGAATATCCATAATGATAGTTCCATGAAACTACTTGATCTGAGTCAATGTATATACATTTAGAACATATTGAATTTATTTTTTCGGAAAAATCCTATACGTGATCTTTTCCATTGTCACATGGAATTATTATTTCTAGGAAAATAGGTCATATGACAGATGAGGAATGAAACAAAATATAAAGAATTCCATACGCATTCGTGATTCACTCAGTCACAAATGTTATGCAATGTACTTGACAATACATATCCTATGCATTGATTGTGGTATGAAGATATCAATTTGTTATAGGTGACCACCATTGGATTAAAATAAAAAAAATCCATTATTGTTGTATTCTTATTTTGGATATATTCATTTTCAAATGGAAGAGATAAAAATAGTCATCATAAGATATATAGATATTGGTTCCAAACTAATCTAGATGACATGATGTCCGAAAATGAGATACATATTCATTTTCAAAAGCGTTGAATTGGTCTAGAAGATCTCAAGTAAGGATAAGCTCATAAATTATATAATAGATACTTGAAATATTTTATCTTCTTATGGAGATAAGGATGTAGTATGGATGAAAAAACATATGCCAGATCATTATATGGAAGCAAACATTAAAGATCCCAACACACCCTATTGTGATAATACTAAAATATTGGTTCTTGTAAAAGATACATGTTCACATAAAAACCAAAGAACATACTAATAATGTTTCATGTATTGAGTGGTTATTTTAGATATATGAGGTTGGAGTTATTAGTATTTCCCTGTAACATGATTTCAGATATCCATTTATTAATGCAATGAGTTAGAATTGAAATGATAACCATGTGGGGTCTAGATGATTGTAATTCATAGGAAATTTGATCTATTACAAGTGATATTTTTTAAAAATTGGTGACATACGAAAAATTAATTATACATTGATTACATGTATATTTGATTTATTTAATAATAATTTAACATATAATTACATAATTTTCATTATTTCTACCAGCATCTATTGTAATAATGTCCAAGAGTATTTTTCACATTGATAATGTTATAGTTGTTCCCCACTATGATGATTACCATGAAGTGATCTTAATATAAATTTAATATAGTTATTTCATTAGATAACATAAAAATATTAACACATTTAATTTCTTCCATCTGGTTTGAGTGACAATGAGAAGGTGAGGCTTTTTCTCATGATGTTTTCACATGGTAATCTTCACGACATGATATTATGATAATAAAACTGCGTGGATGAATTTCACATGTTTTTTTCATCATGTATTCTATTATGTCACCTTATGTAGTTGTCCCTATACAATAATACTATCAACACTGTATGTCATGATTTTTTCAATTAGATTTTCTAACCAAAATAATCACACCATTAATTTTCATGAGGTATGGAATGTTGGGTGTGTCATGATTGAATGGTCATTAACTGATAAGTTAAGGAAGGATTTTCCCTTCCATCATTATGGATATTGATATCTAATCACATTTATTGGAATTGAATAGTCACATTAATTTCCTTGGTTTTTGTATAACTATGGGTTTATTTCAAATAGTCAATGAATGTTGTATCAAGTTAATAGGTTGATGACCCCATAGTGAAAATTTCCAGATGGGATATTTTTAAAATTTAATTATATTATACAATGAGTGTTTGTATATGGTTTTTTAAGACCATGTCCCAGATTCCCGAAGTTGATTCATTACATTATTACATATTTATGATTACATGGAATAAAATCTATATGGAATGGTCAATTTAGAAATCTTCGAAAATAGATTTTATAAATGATCATTAAATATATATTCATAAAACCAAATACAGAATAGATATTAATTTTATTATTCCATTATTCTATAAGAATAACCCTATATAACAATCATAATACACAACTTATAAACATTATAAAGTAAAATATGAGAAAGGGGTGAGCTCAAATTCTCAGAAAGTGTAAATAACATTGAGGGAGCTATAATAAATAAGATGTTAAGGAAATATATAAAACTAAATTACTACCCATTAAAACAGAATATTCAGCACAATATAGAAAGAATAAATAAAAAAAATTCATTTAAACATACACATCAATAATAAACTAGTCAAATAATCACATGTATTATCAACAAGTAATCTCATAATGTGGGGATTCATAATTCTGGAAATCATAACCCTAATGTCAAATAATAATTCCAAGACGATACATAAATATTTTAAAACCCTAACTAGTTTCACTAATGAGACCTAATGATTCACTGAGGGGATATAGTGGCCCCTATCACTTACTAAGACCAATGAATTCCTTATAAGAAAATGGTTGAACGTAACCATCGAAAACTTATGTATGAAAACTATATAATTAACTGTGAATCTTTAAACCATAATCTATTAATTATATCAAATCAGAACATCAACATTCAATATAAATCATAAAAAATTAAATGAAATATGATAAATTATTTCATAATATATCAACCATAATTAAACCTAGTATTCAACTAATGATGTCGACATAAAGGAAAATAATCTAATATAATCAATAAAAAGTCCATGAGAAAATATTCATTTTTATTTTATATCATTTACTAAAATTTCTAAAATTACTTATAAGATAGACCTAAAAGCAAACTTTTGAATAAAAATCTAACATAAAAAATTTAAAATTTTGACATAAAATCAAAAATTATTTTATTAAAATATTTATGTATTTATAAATTAATTCATAAAACCCATTTTGATAACATAAACATGTAGGGTAGTTATTTAAAAGAATAAATATTCAGAAAATTTATATTGATGATTTAGGTAAATATTTCTTTCTTCAAAACCTAAAATATACATTTTCAAAACATTTTGATGAATAGGTACATGTCTAATAGATATGTCCTAGTAAATACATTCACATAAACAATCTCAGATAATAATTATATTGTTAAATTAACCCTTATATAACATATTAAATGAATCAATTTAAAATCAACTGAATGAACTTCAAAATATAGACAAAATTTCCTTTATAATTACTTTATATTCATATAAATAGTTATTTTAAATAATATAAATAATATTTGAATGGATAATGGATTATTTCATTAAACATTCAAAGCATCCCATACCAATATGAACATTTAAATCATACAACCTATAACATCAAATGAGTATTTAAATACCATATTTATAATTTCTATCATGATATGAAATATAATAGGGGTTGTACATACATAACACTCAAGACGTTGGTGGTAGTCAAGGCTTATATCTCACTAAAATTAAAAGTGAGTGGGAAATTCCCATAATATAGGTATAATACAATTTGTACCAATCCAAAAACATGTATAATGGATTTAAGCATATTCATAACTTCTAAAAGTATAATAATAATATTTATCATCTCATATATGATTCATTTATGAATTTTTATTACATGTTTATTAATAATTTCCATGTTAATGTAACATTTCGGGTAATGATCGCACTGTTTATCTTACATGTTTTGACTTTTTATTCATGATTCTATTGGATAGATCGTAATTTAATTACTTTTATAATTTAAAAAGTAATATATATATATATATATATGTCATATATATTCTGTATATAAGTTTATATAAAATATATACATATTAAATGGAATACACGTTTCATGAAGGCGGGAGGTTGTACCTATGCGTGAACATTGTTTTCGGTTTGTTATCATAATAAATTGATAAAAGGAAATGACTTATATGTATGTATATGTCACGACCCGTCCTCGGGGCCCGTTTCGTGACTACCCCAAGCCCTCCTTCCATAGTCCAGGGGCTGGCGACTATCACCAAAGGCGTAAATCCCGATAACTGGAAAGGCATTGCCTTTATAAAAGTAAACAAAACATCACAGTGTACAAGCGGAAGTAAAACGATATGTAAAACTAAAACAAGATGTGATGAAAGTATAGGGGTAGGAAATACTAGTCCAACTGTAAACTATAAGGAAAAAGATAAAATAACCAGAAGGTGACAAGCAGCTCCTGGATCATCCACCAAGGATCCTACATGAAAGTTAGGTACAGATAGCGCAGCTCCTGGATCGTCCACCACAGATCCTACCTGAAGGGTAGGTACAGATATCCTCCACAATGCTCTTGACCTTCAACCTCCTCCGAGTGTCGCCTCGTCATGAAGTCCACCACTGGATAATGTCTCATCATGAGGTCCACCACTAGGTACCGTCCAGTCCTCGAACACTCAGCCTCTGTCTGCGCTGCCTATCGTCTGCAACCAACACAACGATGTGCGGGCATAGCCAGTGTAGGGGTGAGTATAACGATACTCAGTAAGGACCCCGAGACCCTCAAGGTCTCACTAAATCCAAAAATTATAACCACAAATAAGATCTCAAAAAATAACCTCTACTTAGGTATATGCCCATACATATACCCAGGTTATCAAGTAACCCATCGCAATATTGATGAAACACAATGATTATGACATCAATGGATAACCACTACCCAGGTATATTCCCATACATATACCTAAGTTATCAAGTGACCCATCTCAATCATGAAGAAACAGAAATATTTAAGAATTAGCTTAAACCAGGATTTAATCATGATGTCGACACCACGGCTGCTGGAGAACTCCTCCTCTGTCGAGTACAGTGGGCCTGCCGCTACAACCAAGCGTGCCCCACTAACCTTGGTCTACTGTAGTAATCCACCTGTCGAGTACTGTGGGCCTGCTTCTGCAACCAAGCACTTCACACCATGGGTATGCCGATACAACCTAGCACTTCCCCTACTATGCTCCATAGGTACTCCTTTTTTTGAGTACCGCAATTCTGCCGCTACAACCAAGTGCTCCTCCGTCGTGGTTCTGCTGCTACAACCAAGTGATCCCCCTCATAGCCTTCAGAGGTACTCCTTCTGTTGAGTACCGCGGGTCTTCCACTACAACCAAGCGCTCCTCCGCCATGTCTCTGCCGCTACAACCAAGAGCTCCCCACTGGGGCATCTGAAACACACCGAGACGATAGATCAGGTGTTCTCATTTCTCAGCCAGCTACTAGGTATCTGCACTCTGCTAGCTTGTTGCCAGGAGGGTCTTCTCCACAAGATAATATTTGATACTCCAAGTATCACAATGCCCCACGAAGAAGTATCTCAAAGATCCTCCTCGTCATTGGGGTCTCAACACAATAGATGGTGCGTCAGTCAGACGTCCGGTCTGTGAGTTACTAGCTGTTTCATCCCAGGGGCCCAGTTGTTTTCGTGTGTGACCCAACCCGGCCGTATCTCTACTGTACCCAGAACATTCATAGGGTATGCTCATAGGGACGGTTTCTCAACGTGATCACCAAGTCCATTGACGGTTCGTCCAACGGACATCCGGTCTGAAAGTTATCAGCTTTTTCGTTCTAGGGGCCCAGTTGGATTCTGGGTACAATCCAACCCGGACACTATCCAACTGCATCCAAAACTCAGGTGATGTATGCCAAAAGTTCTGTCTCATCATCAGGAATCCAACAAAGTCGATGGCACGTCAATCGGACATCCGAAGCTCAAATTATAAGCATTTCCGCTCTGAGGGCCCAGTTGGTTTCATGTTCGAACCAACCCGGCTGTCCCCAAAGTTCTCTGAAACCATGAGTGTAATAAACCGAAACGACCGTCTCGAGCTAAGGATCACATCTCAGTTAACGGTGCGTCGATTGGAGGTCTTCAGCCCATGATATGGGTAAAAGACCATGATAGGTCCAGTATTAGTGGGTCCAGGCCCGGTCCGACCCGGCTCGGTACCCCCTAGGTCTGCCCGAACCGGGTCGACCCGACATGGGTCCGGGTCCGGCCTGTTTGGGCGCGGCCCTGCCCACCTCGCATGGCCCAGCCCGGCCTGCGCGGCCCAGCCCGGCCTGGGCGCGGCCTGGCCCGACCTGGGCGAGCTAGGCCTGGCCCGGGGGCCAGGCAACTCTTATTAGAGTTTTTTTTCTTTCTCACCCTTTTTTAGGATTCATTTTCCCATTCATTAGAGTTCTTTTCCTTCTCCAACTTTTTGATTTTCAAAAAGAATATAAAGGAATGGAAAATATAACAAAGTACCTGAAAGATTAGTAGTATCAACAAAAAGAAATGAGCAAGCACAAAAATTCATTAAGATTGCAAATTTCAACAACAAAAGAGTTAAATTACAACATAAGTTCGGATCTGTCTATTTGGGATCTTTTTCCTTTTCCATGAGACCCTTTAGAGTAGTCTATATATTCTTTATGTCTTTATTATCTTCTTCAGCTTGCTTCTCTAATACCACTATTCTTTTAGATTGAGCTTCAATCTTTTCTTCCTGGGCTTGAAGCTTTTCTTCCTGAGCATTGATCTTTTATTCCTTAGCCTTCATCTTTTCTTAATACTCAATCTGATGAACTCTTTCAAATTTCCAGTTTTGAGAGACAGAATTTAGCTTCCCATTCAGATCTCTGACTTCTTGAATCCGAAAGTTCTTTTCATCTGTCAGCTTCTATTCAAAGGAAGAAGTCAGATCATTTATCTTCCTGTCCTCAGTCTCAAAATCATCTTTAACATTGTCTTGAAATTCATCGAATAACCTCATTTCTTCTACAGTCATCTTCGACCAATTTTTCATCCTCTTGAAAGATTTTCTATGATCTTCGTAGACAACAAAAAAGGTTTTGATCTCAGCCTCAATCTCAACACACGTGTCCATAACCATAGACAGGAGGTATGTTTTCTGATTCAATGGTGGTTCGGCCGTAGCGGTTGAGCGTAGGGGGTGCGAGGGGGGTGGGGTGGGGGCCACTTGATCCCGCCAGTTCGAAACCGCAACCCCCATGAGGGGGGATGCTCCTGTTGGCCAGCCGGGAGTTACGACCCCCGGTGCTTCTTGGAAGCCTGCCGGCCCGACTGGCCGGCCGTGGTGCTGCCGCGGGACCCCACGGTCTCGCCCTCCTACTCCGATGACGGTGACCATAAACCGGCCGCCTCTCCATGCTCTGCCGCGGACTATTGTCATGGCCTTGGTCCCTATGGCGCGGCGCGACGGAGCAACTCCCCTCCACCACGGCCCTGCATCATCCGCGGTGCCTTTATGCTTATTCGGCGCAGCGCGACGGCGCCCTGGTTTAGTTTGTCTTCAACAGCGTGACACAACTTTCCCGCGCTTTTCCGCCCTTCCTTTAATATTTCCCGCACGGTGCTTCGGAACCACTCCACCTTACACGTTCTGCAACAAAAATCAAACCAACAGAGAGGAGGAGGGTCGGCCATGTTCGTGTGGTCTGACCTCCTCTCGTTATTGCGATATCAGGCAGCTCAAATTGAAATGAAGAACGCGACGAATGTAATCATGAACAAACAATTAAATAATAATCCCCAACCTTGAGCATTGTTGAATGAAGGCTCGTCGCGGAATTGAACGTTGCGGAAGAAGGTGGATCATCGTGTTTTGGAGGGACGGTGTCTCCATTCCTTTGATGCAGAACGAACGAACGAGGAGGTGCGCGTCGGGTTGTCGATCTCCGAGGAAGGCGTCTCTCACCGTCGTCCGTCGTCGTAGGTCGGCGTTCTTCGCGTTCTTTGTTGAGGAGGAAGAACTTCAAGACATTGAGCCGTTCTCTCCCAAATCCTCCCGCACAACCCATGAAACCACAATAAAATAAGGGTTGCCTTATTTTATTACTTACGCAAAACGTTTTAAAATTCAATATTGAATCAATCAATTAATTTAATTAATTGCAACGTCTAAACCACCCAATTAATGTGGCGTTTATTAATCCACAAAAACACAAGGGTTGACTTTCATTAAAGGGGGGGGGGGGTGCGGGTACGTTACCTAAAAAATAGGGGGTTGAAGAAATAAAAAGGTGGGGCTTGTGTAGGCCCCACCGCCCTCATAACTTCAATTGGATGGTTTCCCCAACTTCCACTCAAAGGGTCATAACCTCTCAAAGGAAAAAAAATATAAAATTTGTAGCTCAATTTTATTTTTAACATACAAAAATTTTAACAACTCCTCCCGAGCAAACGCCACTTCGGAAAAGGTGTTCCTAAACATTTACCAGTGCTGCGATTCCATCAGTTCCCCCGGATTTCGATTCCGAGCACTGGTTCAAAAGATAGAAAAAAACACTTGTTCATTCACTGAACGTACCCGAGCTAAACTTTGAAAATTGATTCCGGGCACACCGGGGCTCGGAATCAGAAGCCGTCAAAAACTTCATTCTTTTGAAATTCCATAGAATGTCATGAAATAATTTTCCTTTAAATTTATGGGTCTTTAAATTACTCCCACCTCAGGGATTTACGTCCCCGTAAAGCATTAACACAAACTAGATATATAAGAGCGGTACTGAGAACACATCTGAGCCTTCCTCTCCCATGTGCTCACCTGGAGCTTCCCCTACTGCCAGTGAAAGTGCACCCGAGGAATCGAACATCCTCATAGGATCCGCTCCTGTCGTTCCTCGATCCCCACTGGAACCTCTGTGAGGGTCACCTCATCACCCAAGTCCACCACCTCATGGTCGATGAAAAGCGAAGGGTCAAGATCATATCTCCTCAGTTGAGATACATGGAAGTCTTTGTGCACCTGGTGCAACTAAGGTGGATGGGTCAAGCGGTAAACTACCTCACCTACTCTGATGAAGATCTAGAAAGGTTCATTGAACATCAGAGATAACATGTTTCCTTGGACACATCTCTGTAACTCACGTTGAGGTGATACCCATAGGGAAACATGGTCTCCATCCTTGATCTCTAGTGGTCACTGCCTCCTATCAGCACAAGACTTTTTGCCGGCTCTGAGCTATCCTCATCCTCTCTTGGATTACTTGGACCGTTCTGGTCCTACAAGAGCTGCTGAGATTTCTTCATTTCTGATAAGAGAAATCTGTCTCATCCCCTGGATGAACCATGTTCTTCTCCTAATATAGTCAATCATGATATGGATGATACTAATCCATACCAAGGATGACGTCGTAAGGCCCCGATGCTACTACCAATAGATTCAACCATTACTCTCGCCTCCAAGGGTTGAGTCACACTGTCGGCAACAGTGTGTGGTCACTAGGTCTCCTCCAGTAGGTATCTCAATGTGGAGGTCAAGTCAATGGGATTTAAACCAGATCTTCTTAGTAACAACATAAAGAGAGGACATGAAGGTAAACGCCACAAGAAAAGGTGTCTTTTATTGTTGTAGCTCAAAGTAAAATGACAGAAAGCATCTACAAACAAACATCAACAAAGCTAGAAGCAACATGGACAAAAGTCTCTAGGCCTGGAGCTAGTCCCACTCCGGTCCATCTGCTCCCAGAGCTCCATGATCGTAGGGCTCAGCTGCATAAAGTTGAGCTCTCCCATGTCTACTTGTTCCCTGCGGTCGGGTTGGACCTCATGGTGGTGGTGGTCGCAACACTTCGAAGCGTCGTCCACCTCTAGCTGCACAGCCAGCTCCCCTGTCACGGTCTCCTTCTCCATGAGGTCTGCCTCGATCGAACCTCTGCCTCTACCTAGGAGGACCTTCGTTCATCTTTTGGTCATCAGTATGGCAGGTCGGACAGTCACGAGCCATGTGACCAACCCCTCCATAGGAGTAACACTATCCACTCATGGTAAATCATTTTCCACCCCGGGTGCCTCGCACAAAAGATCATGTGTCATGCGGTCGACCACCTGTAGGTCTAGTAATCTTGGAACACTGTGTCATCTGTCTATTTCCCACTGCAGAAGACTCTTTCACCTGTCAGGTAGTGGTGGGTCCTTCTGCTGGAGACTGCTCAGCATGAAAAATCGCCACTAAGAGGGCTCTCTCCAACACCCCTGTCTGTGTTGGAATGCTGTGAGAAAAAACTAAAGATCTGATCTCTCGCCTGAGCCCCTGCTCGATGGTTTGGCCCCTGAAGAATGGTTCTCATACCATGTCTGTGGAATAGTGCGAGAGATCGGTAATCCTCACCACGTACTGGGCTATTGTCGTGATGCCCTACTGCAGCTGTAGTAGCTCCTGGATGTGCACCGCACAGAGCGTGGTTGGGACGAACTCTGAGCATAAAAGGCTCTCAAAGTCCATCAAAAGGAAAAATGTCTCATCGAGCACCTGGAGCTTCAAGCTCCACCATCTTCATGCTGCCGCGTGTAGGAGGCTCGCTGCAAGGACCACCATAACGTCAGCTGGTGTCCCTACCAAACTGGAAACTCGAACAACATCCTCCAGCCAATCCTGTGCATCCTGATGGACCATCTCCCTGCGGAACCTGGGTGGTCGCTGATGCTGAAAATCATACAGTGCACTAAGGGGATGTGCACCGTCAGCGGCTGTGGTTGGTAGAATCGGTGTCTCGGCTGGTAAAGGTATCGCCGGTGCCTCTACTGTCAAAGGGCCATGTACCGAGGCATCATTCCTCGGTGGGCTATCATTCCGCACAATGCTCGGAACCCTAGCTTACTGCCATCGTGTGGCCATCCTGAAAAGAAAAAGGTGTGCCACTGTTAATATAGTATACCTGGTGAGCTGACACAATGTAATCACAAAGAAAAATTTTAAAACACACACGCAATCAATGTTTTCGTGTATTGATTCGGAAATCAGAAGTCAGGGTCCTAATGTACGGATACGTCGGCCGCCACAACAACACTAGACTCCCTGGACTGATAACCACACTCAATACCCTTAACACTACTACTTCACATAGAAGAAGGATCATAGTCCTAAGTTCTGTGGTAGAACCGTACCCTTTGATTCCAATTTTTCACGACCCGTCCTCAGGGCCCGTGCAATTACTACCCAAACCCTCCTTCCATAGGCTAGGGGCTGGCGACTAGTACCAAAGGCGTAAATCCCAATAACTGGGAAGGAAATGCCTTTGTAAAAGTAAACAAAACACCACAGAGTACAAGCGGATGTGAAACAATAAGTAAAACTGAAACAAGTTATGGTGAAAGTAAAGGGGCGGGAAATACAAGCCCAACTGTAAAGTACATAGAAAAAGATAAAACTATCGAAAGGTGACAAGAATCTCCTGGATCATCCACCAAGGATCCTACCTAAAGGGTATGTACAGATAGCACATCTCCTGTATCGTCCACCACAGATCCTACCTGAAGGGTAGGTACAGATAGCCTCTATAACGCTCTCGCTCGTCAACCTCCTTCGAGTGTCACCTCGTTGTGAAGCCCGCCACCAAATTCTGTCTCGTCATGAGGTCCACCTCCGGGTACCATCCAGTCCTCGAACACTCGGCCTCTGTCTGTGCTGCCCATCGTCTGCAACCAACACAATGAGTTACGGGCATAGCCCGTGCAGGGGTGAGTATAACGATACGCAGTATGGACCCCGAGACCCTCAAGGTCTCACTAAATCCAACAAGGATAACCACAAATAAGATCTCAATAGATAACCACTACTATGTATATGAACATACATATAGCCAAGTTATCAAGTAACACATATTAATCATGAGAAAACACAATGATTATGAAATCAACGGATAACCACTACCCAGGTATATGCCCATACATATACCTAAGTAATCAAGTGACCCATCTCAATCATGAAGAAACACAATGATCAATTACTCAGCTCAAACCAGGATTTAATCATGAATTCGAAACCACGACTGCTGGAGAACTCCTCCTCTGTCGAGTACAGTGGGCCTGCCGCTACAACCAAGCACGCCCCACTAACCTTGGTCTGCTGTATTACTCCACCTGTCGAGTATTGTGGGCCTGCGGCTACAACCAAGTGCTTCCAACCATGGGTCTTCCACTACAAACTAGCGCTCCCCCTCATAGACTCCATAGGTACTCCTTTTGTTGATTACTGCGGGTCTGCCGCTATAACCGAGTGCTCCTCCACCGTGGGTCTGCCGCTACAACCAAGCACTCCCCTTCATAGCATCCAGAGGTACTCCTTCTATTGAGTACCATGGGTCTTCCGCTACAACCAAGCTCTCCCCCGCCGTGGGTATTCCGCTAAAACCAAGCGTTCCCCACTAGGCTATCTGAAAAACACCGAGATGATAGATCAGCAGTCGTCAAGTCTCAGCCAGCTACTAGGTCTCTGCACTCTACTAAATCGTTACCGAGAGGGTGCACTCCATGAGCTATTGGTCGATACTCCACGTATCAAAAAGTCCCACGAAGAAGTATCTCAAAGATCCTTCTCGTCATAGGGGTCTCAACGCAACAGATGGTGCGTCAGTCGGATGCCCAGTCTGTGAGTTACTAGCTTTTTCGTCCAAGGGGCTCGGTTGGTTTTGTGTGCGAACCAACCCGGCCGTATCTCGGCTGTACCATGAACTCTCATAGGGAATGCTCATAGGTACCTTTTCTCAACGTGATCACCAATGTCGCTGACGGTTCGTCAAACAGACATCCGGTCTGAAAGTTATCAACTCTTCCGTTACAGGGGCCCGGTTGGATTTCGGGTACAATCCAACTCAGCCAGTATCCAACTGCATCCAAAACTCAGGAGATGTATGCCAAAAGTTATATCTCATCAATTGGAATCCAAAAATGTCGATGGAATGCCAATCGGACGTCCGGAACTCAAGTTATAAGAATTTCCGCTCCGAGGGCCCGGTTGGTTTCGTGTTCGAACCAACCCGGCCGTACAAAAAGTTCTCTGAAACCTTGAGTGTAATATACCGAAATGACCGTCTCGATCCAAGGATCACATCGCAGATGACGGTGCATCGATTGGAGGCCCGCAGTCCATGTTATGGGAAAAAGCTCGTGAGAGGTCCGGTTTTAGGGGGTTTGGTCCCGGTCCAACCCAGCCCGGTATACCCTGGGTCAGCCCGAACCGGGCTGACCCGATCCGGGTCTGGGTCAGGCCCAGCCTGCGCGGCCTGGGCGCGCTCGGCCAGTTTGGGTGCATGGGCGGCCAGGTGGCTCGACCGTAACGGCTGAGCGTAGGGGGTGCGGGGGGGGGGGGGGGGCACTGCCCCCCGCCAGTTCGAATCCGCGGCCCCCATGAGGGGGGTCTCTCTTGCTGGCCAGCCTGGGGTTACGACCCCAGAAGCTACTCAGAAGCCGGTCGTGCTGCTGCCGCGGGACCCCATGGTCTCGCCCTCCTGCTCCAGCGCCAGCGGCCAGAATTCGGCCACCTCTCCCTGCTTCGCCGCGCCCCTCCGACGTGGCCCTGCTCCAGTCGTAGTGCCTTTGTGAATCTCAGGCGCGGCGCGACGGCACCACGGTTTACTTCATCTACAACGGCACAACACAACGGCACCACGCTTTTCTTCCCTTCCTTTAATATTTCCCACGTGATGCTTTGGAACCGCACCGCCTTACACATGCCGCAAAAAAATACAAACCAACAAAGGGGTGGAGGGTCGGCCGTGTTCATGTGGTCTGACCTCCTCCTGTAATTGCGATCTTAGGCGGCTCAAATTGAATAGAAGAAAGAAACAGAAGTAATCACGAACAAACTATTAAAAAATAAACCCCTACCTCGAGCGTTGTTGAACGAAGTCTCATCGTGGAATTGAACGTCGCAGAAGAAGGCAGATCATCGCATCGCGGAGGGATGATGTCTCCCTTACTTTGACGTGGAAAAAATGAACGAGGAGATGCGCATCGGGTCGTCGATCTCTGAGGAAGGTGTCTCTCACCGTCGACCATCGGAGGAGGTCAGCATTCTTCGTTGAGGAGGATGAACTTCAAGACTTTGATCCGTTCCCTCCCAAATCCTCCCACACAACCAAAGCAACCACAATAAAATAAGGGTTGCCTTATTTTATTACTTACGCCAAACATTTTAAAATTCAAAATTGAATCAATCAATTTATTGAATTAATTGCAACGTCTAAACCGCCTAATTAATGTGGCGTTTGTTAATCCACAAAAACGAAAGGGTTGACTTTCATTAGGGGGGGGTGCGGGTGCGTTACGTAAAAAAAAGGGGGTTGAAGAAATGAAAAAGTGGGGCTTGTGTGGGCCCCACCGCCCTCATAACATCACTTGGGTGGTTTTCCCAACTTCCACTCAAAGGGTCATAACCACTTATAGGAAAAATAAAATAAAATTTATAGCTCAATTTTATTTGTAACTTCCACAATTTTTAACAACTCCTCCCGAGAAAACACGACTCTGGAAAAGGTGTTCCTAAACATTTACCGGTGCTGCGATTCCATCGGTGCCCTCAGATTTCGATTCTGGGCACCAGTTCAAAAGTTAGAGAAACCCGCTCGTTCGTTCACTGAGCGTAACCGAGCTAAACTTCAGAAATTGATTCCAGGAACATCGGGCCTCTGAATAAGGCGCCGTCAAAAACAACATTATTTCAAAATTCCAAAGAAATTCAAGAAAAAATTTCCTTCAAATTTCTGGTTCTTTACTATATATATATATATTATTCCATAATCATTAATATTTCATATATTTCATACATATACAATATATATATATATATATATATATTTAAAAACATTCTAGAATGGTTAACGTTGAGAGTGAATATAATCACGTCATTGAGACGATTGGTCTTATGTACGCTCAAGGGATGACATCAATCCCCAATGGTAAAAATTAAGGATTTGATGGAATATTAATTAAAAAAAATCATTTAAATTTTTTTAATGGTTCATATTCAATTTTATACCCATATAAATAAGGTAGATGTGAAAAAAAATTATACTAATGTGTGGAGATTGATATCTATACATACCCGTGCATGGTGATATTGTTGTTCATAGGATGATAAAAGGGAGGAATATATGATCCCATAATCCTGAAAAAATCATGGACTACATTATATTCCATTGTTTTTATATTATAATCAAAACAAATTTGGAAAATGAATTGTAAGGGAAAATGAACCTTGAAAGAGTTGGTAAAACAATTACCTCTTCTTTAAGTGTCCTCTTTTTATTTTGAAAAAAGGACTTCGTAGGTAGTTTTTCCCACATTTATTCCCTTAGGATGAATTTAGTGATTTCTTGGGGGGAAATGGGCTTTTTTGGATGAAATTTAGGGATTTAGAGGTATAAATAATGGAAAATGAGTAGTTCGTTTTTATAAGAGAGGGGAAGGGATCTTATGGAAAATAAAAAACTATAAATTGAATATAAAATGGTTTACAATTTATAATAGATCCAAAGTGAGTTACATAGAATCTAATATGAGGATATTTATAAATACACTATGAAATAAATTTTTGATATGTTTAGGCCACAATATTAACCTCATCATTTTCCATTAACAACTAGTTAAACTGTTTAACTCTTTCCATGACTACATATTTTTTTACACTATGGGGTTAATATGTTAATATAATATGAAAAAATAACCTAAATTGGTTCATTTTTGAATTCATTAACTTTATCCAACTGAATTTTCCTAACTCTAGTTTTTGTGTATTTTATATATTTTAATAAAATTCTTTTTATTTTAAAATCTCATTAATTTCAATTTTTTCACTATTAATTAATTTACAATTTTAAAAATTATAATAACTTGATTCATTCCATTACAATACATTATTTCTTACAATAAAAGTAAATGTAATCCATAAAATTGGTATATTACATAAAATATTTCAAATTACGTTTATTTTAATATTACTGATATCATTTATTTGATTCTTGCTTTAATAATTCAATTACTGCATCATCATTGTGTAAAAATTAAATTTATTAATTTAATGTATACCAATTATTAATAAATTATCATGATGTAGAAAAAAAATTTATATTTATGAAAACTATTTAAAGTATAATTATTTGTTATTATAACTTAATATTAATAATGTTATAGTTATTAAAATTGTGTGTATGAAATTATTCTCTAATCTTTGAACAAAATATAATAAAATTCTTATTCATATCCAATTGGATTAAAAATTCCTTAATTTTGGCCTATGATTTATTTTTACCCAAATATGTTCAATTTAATTAGGACATGTGTTAGGGTTATTTTATAATTTAATAATAAATTTTTTTTATCATTGATTACCCAATTTATCCATAACCATGGAAAATAAATAAAACATTACTAAATTTACTATTATCTAAAATATGAAATTAATACTATTAAAAAAAATTTAAATAATTACAACCATGTATGCTAATTTTTAAATATTAAATTCAACAAAGAAGTAAAATTATATTTAATACTATTCCCTAAAGATGTGGCTAGAAGGTCGGTAAAAGATGTTATTATATATAATTTAAATGTAAAAATGCTACCAATAACCTATATTAGATAAAGATAAATATTATTTATCTATTTTACATTAAAATAATTTTAATTTAAAATAATTATTTAATTGAAAATTTTGATTTTTAATGAAAACATTGTATTTTTCAATATTCAAAAAAAATTGAATCTTTTAAGAAAAATACCAAAAAATTCTTCCTAAGCTAATTTTGATATTCTGAATTCAGAAATGAAATTTGTTTTGAAAAATGAAATGTAAATATTTTAAAATGTGGTTAATACTATTAATAACCATTTTTTTAACTACTACATAGATATATCATGGTGCACTCAAACACAGTGTTGCATACAATTCATGATAACAGAGATTGAATTTAAAAAGATACATAATGTGAAATCCTGGGGTGTTACAGGTTGTCAACGTTGAAGCATTATTTTCGTTCTCATCCGTTACATAAACCATTTCTAAATAGTAATCATAGATATTTTTAAATTCTTCCTACTACAAGAAAGAAAGAATCTAAGAGGGACACACACACAAAGAGTTTACATTGATCATGATTAAAATCAATTTGAGTTTAATTAATTGAATAAATTATATTCTAATGTATAAGGAATAATTTTTTTAATGTCATATTTTTTCATAATTTATATTAATATTAATTCACCAAATTTTTTAATAAAAATTGATTTCATTAGTTTAATGATTATTTAACAAATATCTATACGCCACTATATAAATTAAATATTTATTTTTGATTTAAACATTTAATCAACTGTTTAGTAAATGTAATCATAGTTCAAATAGACCAATATCATTTACAATGACAAATATCAATTAACATTCCTTTTTAATACTATTTATAATTTTGAAATTATGGTTTCACCACAAAATAATAATAATATTTTTATTATTATGTTCCCTATGGAATATTAAAGGAAGTAAATGTTTTTTAATGGATGACATGATGTTAAATAAAATTTAACATATTTTAAAACACTCTAGATTGATGAATTTTTCTAATTCATAATTTGTCCAAAATTAAGAATAGATCTCTTTTCCACATAATGAATTCTCTATAGAACCCCTTTCCCTCACTCTCATGAACAATAATCATAAGGTAGATTTCATAATGAACAAAAAAAGAGAGATCAAGAAAAAAAATGACTGACATTAAACTCATAACTATAGCAATCAGAGATAGTGTTTTCTTTCATGGAGATCATAGGAGCATGTTTGGATAACTGCTGGTGGGATTATATCCTTGAAAATTAATATCATAATGAATTAATTTTGAAAGGGACTTTTTGAGTGATCAAAAATAACCAACGAAAAATGCTTTAAATCCCAAGTATTAATTTCTTAAAATCATAAATAAATTTCTTTTATATTTGATGTGTAATATCCTCACACTTGGTTTTACGAAATGATTAACGAATAATTTTAATATGTCACCCACTCCCCCATGCTTTCATTGCACGTGAAATCAACTGATATCTATTGTTTAATTAATCATAATTAAATGTTGTGTTATCGTAGGAGGATTGAAATAAAAATTATTTATATTCATTCTTTAAATTAGGGATATATTTTTAATATTATGTGATGGGTGGGGTATAAAATATTATACCCCCCTTATTCTATAAAAAATATATTGAGAAAAATTATTTTTTATTTGATTTATTTAAAACCCATTAAAATATGATATATTTTCATAATTCCTTGAAGGTATGATCATGATGTTTTATGTGAGGCATTCCATCATGTTGAGATCAGTTATTTTTATCATTTTGATTATTTATTATTATGCTATCAATTGATATATTTTACACCTCTTTTCATTTACATGGAAATAGTATATTCTTTTCTTCGAAACATTTTAGTAATTCCCCGATTATGTAATGATAAATTTTGTATTATGGTACATTTCAATGTGCATATAATCTCACCCATTATTATAGTTTTTCATATCCATAGGAACTAAGGATTATTACTATGTGTGACATAAGGGCATGAAAAGTTAAATAATAATATTTTCTTCTAATAAAATGATGAAATATTTTTTTAGATTTATTAATATTTTTATGCATCAAGGTTCTCAAGAGTACTAAAAAAATAAACCTATCTATTATGATATATGTATTTATTACCAATGAAATAAAATAATAAATTGTTTTAGGGTAATGGATTTAGTGTTCATATAGAATTCTAGTATGGAAATAATTTAAATGGCCTTGGATTTTATAGTGAATATGAAGACCTATAGGTTTCCATTACTTAATTGAGTGGTTTTTATAATACATATTATTGTATACTTTAGGATCAATAAATATTTAATTTCATAGTAGTTTTATCTATGATATTTGATTTATATTTTAGAATAAAATCATATAGGGTGATATTATATCTCATTTTTAAAAAATATTTCAAACTTTTATAAGGAATAATTTTAAGATGGATCAAAATAAAAAAAATTAATGATACGTGGAATGTGTGGGGTTTCCTACAAATAATGGTGAATAAGAATTCGAAGCATATATTTGAGAATAGAAACAAATGAACAATATGTGGGGAAGAAAATATGTAATAACATCAATATTTCTACTCAATCAATGGGGGATAATAACAACATAGAAGATTAATATTCAAGGGGAGTAATTTTTTTATGTAAATATTGAAATGCATTTCTATTTTAATCCAGAATTAATATAGGTTCTATTTTGTAACCTTTCTTAATTTTTTATTTTATAATTGAATGAAAAGTGTAAATGCACATGATAATAACCCCTATAAACATGGGACAAATTTTCCTATCATAGAGGGAAAAATAATTAACAAACATTGTTATATTACATTATATTAATGAGATATTGAAATTTATGGAGAAGTATTTAATATTAATGAGGATGATTACATTTTGAAGTAATATTGAAACACTTCTTCAACCCAATCAATGGTTTTCACTATATATTTGATACATTTAATTTGTATTTGTGAAAGGTTCAATCTTAGTGATATCTCTAGTAATTAATAATGGATGAGTCTTTTAATATCAATGTCTCTTACAATTTTAATGGAAATATATTTCATATTTTAAATGAATGAATTTTACCTTACATAATTTTTGAAGAAATGTTTAAACCTATAAAATATGGGTTAAAAGTAACATGATAATTATAAAAAAGATATATTTTTTATATGAATAATATATAATGTGATGGAAATAAAATAATTCCCATTAACTCTTCAATATCTAAAAACAAAATTACAAAATTCATGGTTTAAAAAAATATTATTATTATTTAAAAACATTATAGTATTTATAATTTAAATTATAAGGTAAATGAAGAAATAATTCAAATTAGATGAAAATATAATGAATATTTTTGAAATATTAAAGATTAATTTCATTATGATTTTATACCTTGGATAATGATATCATAATTCTCATTTAATTATTTCGATATAACTTTACAGACTCTACTCTAGTAAACTAAATTCTAGTAAATTATATAGGGAAATATTATCCCTTGATCTTTGTAACACCTTGAGATTTTATGATAAATATTCTTTTTAATTTCATTAATGTCTTGTGTTATACGCTACACCAAAAGGAGCTTGCACAACATGAATCCTTGACTTGCCTTGCATTACACGCAATCACGACCTTCCTCGATAGCGTGTCTAGTACGCAATACCGAGTTTCACTAAAAGAGATATTAATATAATATTATTATGAACTAGCCGTTATGAATAGTAATACCCACTTTTTGAAATTTTATAAATTTTATCTTTTAAAATAGAATTCATTTTTGGATATGGAATATCAAAATTAGCTTTGGGTGAAATTTTGGTAATTTTCGGATCACTTTCATTTTCTGAATAATAATGAAAATTACTAAATTTTAATTAAAAACAACATTTTTAATCGAAATAATTAATAGTGATAAATTATTAATTTGAGTGGTTTTAAATTATATTTAGAATATATTTTTACAATTTAATACAATTTTGGTCATTGGATATAATTTCACATTTCCACCAGACATAAACAAGTGTCAATCTTTTGATAGATATTATCTCATAAAAACACGCTATTTGTTTTGACGATAGAATTAATTTTTAAATTAGTTAATGTAACTGATATGTTTTGAATTTGGTAAAATAGACATCATTTTTGAATTCATAAAATCAAATATATCTTAGGCCTAATTTTTGGTATTTTTCTGGAAACATTCATTTTTTGATGAATAGTGAAACCACTAAGTGGTAGTTAAAAACCTGATGTTTTCATAAAACATAATTTTACCGATTTTGTGAGTGGAATTTCAAAAATTTGAGAGACACAGTTAATATCAAGGACTAAAATTTGGTTCAATGAGAGGAAGATAATTTTTGGTGAATAGTAACTTTTTACTTTTTTTTACCACAGTTAAAAGTAAATAGGGTAATTAAAGGTAAAAATGATATTATTATTACCCTAACACATGTCCGAATTCTATCAGATAAGTTTAATTCGACCAGAAACAACCTTAGGAATAAAATATGACCATTTAGGCCCACATGGATTAGATTAGTACATTTAATATTAATTTATTTAAAGAAGGGTTAAAATAGTTAAAATCAAAGTTTAATAAGTAAATAATTTTTAATATAGGGTTATAAATAAGATAAATTAGACTATAAATATTAATTAGAATTATAAAAAGATTTCCTACATAATTATATTTTATTTGTAAATTTTAGACTTTAAATAATTTAATTTATTTATGGTACAATGATGATGCAGTAATTATCTTATTAATGAAATATTGACATAATTGATGTTATAAATACCCAAATAAATGTAATTTAGACTTTTTATGAATTAAAATAATTTTATATACTAATATTAATGTTAGTATTGATTTAATTAATTTAGTTATAACTAATCATTCTGTTATGATTTACACAAAAATCAATTACCAAATAGTGTCAAAATTGACATAAAATAGTTTTTGAAACAAATATTATATTATTAATTGTTATTATATTGATAAAAGTATAAGGATCAGCCAAATGACTTATATATGGTTATATATATTAATAATAAACAACTTGGGGTTAGTTTGGCTTGTTATAGTATGTTTATTAACCTTATAGTGTAAGATCAAATATATTAATAATAAACAACATGGGGTTAGTTTGCCTTGTTATAGTATGTTTATTAACCTTATAGTGTAAGATCAAAAAAAGACACGGTAAAAGTAAAATTATCTATCTTAAAGTTAAATCTAAATGATATGGATATAATAGTAAACTAAACTTGTCCAAATTCTATTGGATGAGAGTATTTCCACCCATTCCCACCTTATCTTCGAAATAAATCAATTTGGAGCTATTTAATAACGAATATGGCTTTATAATAAAATAATATTTTTAGTTTTTCCAAAGGTGCCCCTCTCCTCCCTTATAAAAGGGCACCTCCTCACTCTCTTCCTCACACCACATTGAGACTTCAATCTCGAACAAAACCTGCCAAATTATCTTCTCCACTTCCCTAGAAACATCCTAGATGTCATGGTCTTCTTCAAAGACCAATTTTAGTACCCTAATAGGAAGATATATAGAGGCGTGTCAAAGAAGAGGTAATATCTGTTAATGATTCTTTCAATTTTCTTTATTCTTCAAATTCTTCTTCTTTAGTTGTTTCATTGTGAAGTAATAACATCAGTATAGCTCATATACTGATATGTTATTATAAGTATGAAACAACCATATTTCACCATCTATCCATCCTATGGAAAATGAAATCACCGCGCGTGCGTACGTACAGAATACCGTCTCCACGCCGTGGTGTAATCTATTTTCAACCACCACCTTACTTGGATGGGTATAATGGTGTACATAATAACTATATATTATTATTGTAAAGTTACATTGATTCTGAAATAGTATACATACACTCCAATACAATTCCACGATCATGAGAACGATATCATCGCTCGTGCGTACGTACGGACTACCGTCTCCACGACGCGATGAGATTTATTCTCCACGTTAACCATTCATGAATGATTATAAAGAATATATATTAAGTAATCATGAAATATATGAAATAATAATGATACTAGATTAATGTGTATATATATGTATTTCATCTACTTAATTCCATTCAACTCAATAAGGAAACGAAAACAGCGTTCATGAGTACGTACGACCTACCATCTCCATGAACGGTGTATTTTATTCCATTTATTGATCAATTATATATATGTATATTCTGAATATATATTATATATAAATCATGTTTTAAATTATGGATTTAATTAATCATCATCTAAGTAATTATATGAATAATTACAAGTTAAAACACGAATGACAAATGGGATGATTTTACCCAAAACGCTACTTTAACATGAATTTACAAAAAGAACGGGTAATATAAAGTCATAAGTGAAACATATATGATATAATAACAATGAATATTATTCTTTAATAAGTCAATGAAATTATTTAAATCATTATACAGGAGTTTCATACACTTACGAAGCAAATTGATCCTAAGGTAAGGGAAATATTAAAATCACATTTTTATCCGAGATTGTTTATACTTTTGTATATAGTGGGGTGTATTTTATCATCCACATCCATGTTTCCTCAATATGTAATATTACTTCCATCCACCTAAAATTGTTTAAATTCATTTTTTCCCATTGATGAGTTTATAGTAATAGATATGAAAGGAATCTTTTGTCGTTTTTTGTACGAGGAATTTTTTGACTTTTCCAACAATGGTACGAGAAGAATGATTTTTTAACTTATACGGCATGAATGGATTTTTAAAAAACATTATTTCCAAGAAGGTTACTTTTCATGTTTTCAAGTTTATTTTTAATCAAATTCTTTTAGTTTAAAATTGTATGACATGTTAAGAAAGGAAAATGTTTTTGAAGTAGAAAGGATATTTTCCTCAAGAATGGAGTTCAAGTGTTTTATAAAAATTATTTTCCATATAAGATAATATAGGGTTCTGTTTCTATCCCTATTTTTAAATTGATTTGATTATGTTGTGATGAAATCATTTTTATGAATTCCTTTATCTTATATGAATTTTTATGATGTCATGTTGTTTAAGAATCCCATTTTAATTACGTGGGTTATGCAATGATGTATGATTTATGATTTTGTGGCGCACATAAGAATGGTATCATTATGAGATGGGTGGGAACTATATCTCCCTCCAATTCATTGGGTAAAGATTTTATATCTCATGAGATAGACATGGCTGTAATGGCATGTTAAACCGGTTTAGTGAAATAGGACTGAAACGAGGAATGAACTCGTTTCAGAAATGGACTTTCTCCACTAAGATAGTATTGTCCATGAGTATTTAATAATAAGAAATGATTATATATGATTATGTGTGTATTCCAAAAAGTTTAATGTTTTATGTTATGATTATTGGTATTACATTTCACTTCTATGATTTATCCCATGTTATGAAATTATGATCACTTTTGCAGGTTAAGATTTCCAAAAAATATGTTCTTATGAATATGATGCGATTGATATTTCTTTTGTTTACCCTTAATGAGAATTTGAGTTCACACTTTTTATGTTTTATTTTCCCCCAGGATTAAAAGAAAGGTTTTAGGTAAGGAAACAAAAAGTGGAAGATCTTTATGGGAGATGTTGAAGATCTTTCACCATGATTAGAAGATTATGTTCCAAGTTTACAAAGACACTAAACTATTACAGTCCTTGTGTGTCTGTTTTTGTTATGTATTATGTATTCCACAAAAGTAATGTAATGTCCATGTACGTTAAGATTTGGTTCTCTACAGTTGGTATTAGAGGAAAGGTTTTGTCAACCTTTGGAAAATAGAATGCGAAAACTTTAGTGAAATCCCTAGAGATATTTCTAAGGTATGTCTAGGGATGTCCCAAAGGATTAGTATACGTATAGGTTATAGTCCTAGAATTACGGTAACGATATTAGAATTAATCATAAGATGATAGATATTTATGGTTCTTCCCCTTTATTATGTTGTTTTCCCTAGCATGATTTTTTCCTCTCACACTATTCTTTTAGGGTTTTAGACGATGGTGGAACCCGAAGGAACCGTGTTGATCAATACAATGGACAATGCAATGATTTTCCTCCTGAACAAACAAATGTTATGGGAGATGGAGTGAAAAATATTATTGTTATACTTAAACAAGCTCTGAATCATTCTGGACTTCCAAATGAGAAGATAAGGGAACAATATTCAATTGAGTCCTTCATGAGGCAACATCCACCTTTTTTCAGTGGGTCATCTGATCCACTTGTTGCTGAACAATGGATCAGTACCACTGAAAATATATTTTCAGTTCTTCGATGTTCATAACATGATAATTTCATCTTCGTAGTATATCGTTTGGAAGGTGAAGCTGATCAATGGTAGAGACTTATCAAGAATACGAGTCCAAGAGATGAAATTGAGTCCATAGAATGTGACGAGTTCAAGAACTTATTTTTCAATAAGTACTTCCCTCGTATTCTTCGAACAAAGATGGAGAAAGAGTTCCTTGATCAAAAGATAGAGGATGATGAATCTGTTGGTATATACGAAGCGAATTTTACAAGGCTTTTAGGGTATGCATCTGGCATTATCATCCAACCTGAAAGTAAAGTTGATCGATTCTTCAGTGGCTTAAAACCAAATCTTCGAAGGGCATTAGCTATAAGAGACTTCAGTAGCTATGATGAAATTGTGCGTTGTGCTATTATTGTAGAAATGTAATTTGATGTTACATATCCATCTCATGGTTTTGACAAGAAACGAAAGATGGAGTTTATGGAGAAATCTCAGAATAATGGTGAAAAAAAGATGAATATTTCCTTATGCTCAAAGTGTGGAAAGAAGCATGGTAGGGATTGTCATAAAGGTACTAGAAAATGATTTAAGTGTGGAAAAGAAGGTCATCGAGCAGCTGAGTGTTGAAGTAATGGAAAAATGGTTTCTAATGATGTGAATAAATAAAAGACTGCAGAGAACGCACCACCAACACTTCAATGCTTCAAGTGCAAGGAAATGGGGCATTTTCTAATAAATGCCCTAATCCAAGGGTTAGTGAGGATCGACATGAGCATACACTTAAGGAAAAGGACAAAGGGAAGTAACATGCGATCACTATTGGCGATGTTGAATATGACAACGATGTGGTGGAATGATTAAGTGTTTATGAAATGAGATTCCAAAATAATGTTGTATATAGTATCGTGGAATATTGGAATATTTTTGTATTGGTATATTGTGGTTTTCAATAATTTTATGGTACCGGTAATAATGGAAAGTGATTGAGAAATTTTTGGAAAAAGAGATGATATGCGCATAATGAATGGAAAACGTGAAAATGAAATATTTGACAGTATTAATGAGCTCATGACTGATATAAGGATATAGTTATATCATGGTTCGAGGTTTTGGTATGTGAAAAGAGTTAACTTTTGACAGCACTCATGTTTTCACTAAGATTCATAGGGTATTGATTTTTTTTTCAAGAGAATCCATGATAAAGGCCTTTGAATGTTTGGAATGTGACCAAAAAGACATATCTCATGATATATGGGGATCAACGATGGTATTAACATGCTAGTTGTATGAACTATTTGTTAATAATTTTCACTATAATATGAGATTGGAAAGTAGTATTGGAATGGATTATGTTGGACATAAGTTATTATTGTTTAAGGATAAAAGTTTTTTCGATTTTATATATGGGATGTTATATTAATGTAGTTTTAGAAGAAGGAAAACCTGCATGATGGGCAACAACCCATCACGTCAGACAAGGCAATGTGAATCGAACCCACAACCGAAGTGCGATTGTCCTTTATCGCCTACCACTGGCCTACCGAGAGTCCATGTTTAGTAGAAACTAGTTTTTTCATATTAAGAAGTATGATATATGAAGTATAAATCCATTTTAGGAACCATATATGATTAATCTCACTATAGATGGACTTATGTATTTTTTTGATAACTTTTCTAACATTTTGTTTGAGACAGATGGAATCACCCTTCATTCTATCACATGATCTACTAACACATCATGAATGAAAAATTCAACTTCATTTTTTTTAAGATATGAAGTGGAAATTGTCCAAAGAATGACCAACTGTGAGACTGTACCAAAATCACGAAAGTATTTCTTCTAATTCCAATTTCATTAACTTTAGGGAAATGATCTTGAAAACAAAAAATGTTGTCCTAGTGATCTTATATCTGATGAATCATATGGTACCTTAGATCATCACAAATTTATGGATTTGTCATTGATGGCTTTTTCATAGCCATGTTCTCTACCACTCTCCATCAGAACTTGACAGTTAGATTTCTCATCCATATCCATATTTTAACCAATGTTCTCCTATGTTGAAACCCAATGATGAGTTAATTTGGGTAAAGGTTACATTTCATATTTTAGTTTTTAAATCCAAATATTGTTATTCCTTTTTATGATGTGGGTTTCTATTAAATAAACTTTCGAGTTGTAAACCATTTATAACCACGATGGATTTCGAGGGAGAAATTCATTTTAAGGCGGGTAGAATGTAACACCCCGATATTTTATGAATAATATTGTTTTTAATTTCATTAATGTATTGTGTTATACGCTACACCAAAAGGAGCTTGCACAAAATGCATCCTTGACTTGCCTTGCATTACATGCAATCACGACCTTCCTCGATAGCATGTGTAGTACGCAATACCGAGTTTCACTAAAAGAGATATTATTATAATATTATTATGAACTAGCCATTATGAATAGTAATACCCACTTTTTGAAATTTTAAAAAATTTATCTTTTAAAATGGACTTCATTTTTGGATTCAGAATATCAAAATTAGCTTTGGGTGAGATTTTGGTACTTTTCGGATAACTTTCATTTTTTGATGAATAGTGAAAATTACTAAATTTTAATTAAAAAAAACCTTTTTAATAGAAATAATTAATAGTGATAAATTATTAATTTGAGTGGTTTTAAAGTATATTTAGAATATATTTTTACAATTTAGTACAATGTTGGTCATTGGATGTAATTTCACATTTAAACCAGACATAAAAAAGTGTCAATCTTTTGATAGTTATTATCTCATAAAAACAAGCTATTTGTTTTGACGACAGGAATTAATTTTCAAATTATTTTTTGTAAGTGATATGTTTTGAATTTGTTAAAATAGACATCATTTTTGAATTCATAAAATCAAATATATCTTAGGACTAAATTTTGGTATTTCTCTGGAAACCTTCATTTTTTGATTAATTGTGAAACCACTAAGCAGTAGTTAAAAAACGGAATTTTTCATAAAACGTAATTTTACCACTTCTGTGAGGGGAATTTTGAAAATCCGAGAGACACGGTTAATATCAAAGACTAAAATGTGTTTCAATAAGATGAAAATAATTTTTGGTGAATAGTAACTTTTTACTTTTTTTACCACGGTTAAAATTAAATATGGTTATTAAGGGTAAAAATGATATTATTATTTCCCTAACACATGTCCTAATTCTATTGTATAAGTTTAATTCGACCAAAAACAACCTTAGGATTAAAATAGGACCATTTAGGCCCACATGGATTAGATTAGGACATTTAATATTAATTTATTTATAGAAGGGTTAAAATAGTTAAAATCAAAGTTTAATAAGTAAATCATTTTTAATATAGGGTTATAAATAAGATAAATTAGACTATAAATATTAATTATAAATATAAAAATATTTCCTACATAGTTATATTTTATTTGTAATTTTTAGACTTTATATAATTTAATATATTTATGATACAATGATGATCCAGTAATTATCTTATTAATTAAATATTGACATAATTGAGATTATAAATACCCAAATAAATGTAATTTGAGACTTTTTATGAATTACAATAATTTTACATGTTAATATGACATGTTATTATTAATTTAATTAGTTTAGTTCGAACTAATCATTCTGTTATGATTTACACAAAAATCAATTACCAAATAGTGTCAAAATTGACATAAAATAGTTTTTAAAACAAATATTATATTATTAATTGTTATTATATTCCTATAAATCTATGGTTCGACCAAATTAATTATATAAGGTTATATATATTAATAATAAACAAATTGGGGTTCGTTTGACTTGTTATTGTAAGTTTATTAACCTTATAGTGTAAGAACACAAAAAGACACTGTAAAAGTTAAATTATCTAACATAAAGTTAAATCTAAATGATAATGTTAAAATATTAAACTAAACTTGTCCAAATTCTATTGGATGAGAGGATTTCTACCCATACCCACCTTAGCTTCGAAATAAATCAATTTTGAGCTATTTAAAACTGAATATGGATTAATAATAAAATAATATTTTTAGTTTTTCCAAAGATGCCCCTCTCCTCCCTTATAAAAGGGAAGCTCATTCCTCTCTTCCTAACACCACTACGAGCCTTCATGCTCGTCCAAACCCTACCAAATTCTCTTATACACTTCCCTATAAACATCCAAGAGGTCCTGTTCTTCTTCAAAGACCAATTTTAGTAACCTAAGTGGAGGATTCAAAGAGGCGTGTCAAAGAAGAGGTAATATCCGTTACCGATTCTTTCAATTTTATTTCATTTTCAACTTCTTATTCTTTAGTTGTTTCATTATGAAGTAATAAAATCAGTATCACTAATATACTGATATGTTATTATATGTATGAAACAACCATATTTCACCATCTATCAATCCTATGGAAAATGAAATCACCGCGCGTGCGTAGGTACGGAATACCGTCTCCACGCCATAGTGTAATCTATTTTCCACCACCACCTTACTTGGATGGGTATAATGGTTTAAATAATAACTATATATGACTATTGTAAATTGATATGGATTCTAAAATAGTATACATACACTCCAATACAATTCCACGACCATGATAATGATATCATCGCTCCTGCGTACGTACGGACTACCATCTCCACAACGCGATGAGATTCATTCTCCACGTTATCCATTCTTGAATGATTATAAAGTATATATAATAAGTAATCATGAAATATATGACATAATAATGATAATGGATTAATGTGTATATATATTTATGTCATCTACTTAATTCCATTCAACTCAATAATGAAACGAAAACAGCATTCATGCGTACGTACGACCTATCGTCTCCATGAACAGTGTATTTCTTTCCATTTATCGATCCATTATATATATGTATATTATGAATATATATTATATATAAATCATTTTTTATATTCTGTATTGAAGTAATCATGATCTAAGTAATCATATGAATAATTACAAGTTAAAACACGAATGACAAATGAGACGATTTTACCCAAAACGCTACTTTAACATGAATTTAGAAAATAACGGGTAATATAAAGTCATAAGTGAACCATATATGACATAATAACAATTAATATGATTCTGTAATAATTCAATGACATTATTTAAATCATTATACAAGAGTTTCGGACACTTACGAAGAAAATTGGACCTAAGGTAAGGCAAATATCACAATCTCATTTTAATCCGAGATTGTTTATACTTTGGTATCTTCTGGGGTGTATTTTATCATCCACATCCATGTTTCCTCAATATGTAATATTATTTATATCCACCTACAATTGTTTAAATCCATTTTTCCCTTTGTTTTGTTTGTAGTAAAAGATATGAAAGGAAATTTTTTTTTGTTTTTCATACGAGGTACTTTTTGACTTTTCCAACAAAAGTATGAGAAGAATGATTATTTCACTTATACGGAATGAATGGATTTTTAAAATACATTATTTCCAAGAAGATTCCCTTACATGTTTTCAAGACTATTTTTAATCAACTTCTTTTTGTTTTAAATTGTATGACATGTTAATAAAGGAATTTTTTTTTGAAGTAGAAAGGATATTTTCCTCAAGAATGGAGTTCAAGTGTTTTATCAAAATTATTTTCCATATAAGATAATATAGGGTTCTATTTCTATCCCTATTTTTACACTGATTTAATCATATTATGATGGAATTATTTTTATGAATTCCTTTATCTTATATGATTTGTTTTATGATGTCATGTTGTTCAAGAATCCAATTTTTATACATGGGTTATGCAATGATGTATGACTTATGATTTTTTTGGGCACATATGAATGGTATCATTATGAGATGGGTGGGAACTATATCTCCCTCTAATGCATTGGGTAAAGATTTTATATCTCATGAGATAGACATGGCTGGAACAGTAGGTTAAACCGGTTCAGTGAAACATGACTGAAACGAGGAATGAACTCAGTTCAGAAATGGACTTTGTCCACTTAGATAGTCTTGGAAATGATTCTTGAATAATGAGAAATTATTATCTATGATTATGTTTGAATGCCACAATTTCTCATGTTTTATGTTATGATTATTGGGATTACATTTCACTACTATGATTTATCCCATGTTATGAAATTATGATCTCTTTTGCAGTTTAAGATTTCTAAAAGATATGTTCTTATGAATATGATGTGATTGATATTTCTTTTGTTTACCCTTACTGAGCATTTGAGCTCACCCTTTTTATGTTTTATTTTCCCCCAGGATTAAAAGAATGGTTTTATGTAAGGAATCAAAAAGTGGATGATCTTTATGGGATATGTTGAAGATATTTCACCACGATTAGAGTATTATGGTCCATGTTTCCAATGACACTAAACTATTATGGTCCTTGTGTGTCTATTTTTGTTATGTATTATGTATTCCACAAAAGTAATGTAATGTCCATCTACAATAAGCTTCGGGTCTCTACATGTTTAGCTCGTAATTATTTATATATTAATGGTTTTACAACTGATGACCATTATTTCACTATCATCATTTATGAGATGAGACGACTATTAAAAAGTAAAATCATGGAAAAAATGAAAATTATATCCCATTATAATATTTTGATCATTTACAAACGGAGGAAATGAGAGAAATCTGTCATGAAGGTGAAAAAGAAAATAATTATATAACTCATTCTCTAATGTCAATATGTATCAGACATGGTAGTTTTATGCATATAATAAATCATATTTTCATATTCATTACTTATGGAATATGTATAGTTATTTCATAAAATTAACCAAAAAAATTAATAAGTGAGGGTTGTGATGGTGAAATAACAAGGAAGTTCAATAATACAAGTATTTCATAGAATAAAAACCAATAAAAACGAATTAATAATGTTGAAATTATGTTATTCATAAATATTTTTATTCTAGTTGTAGATGGTTTTTCTAAAAGGGATTAATGTTGTGAAAATAAAGAAATAAAATTAAAATATTTTCCAAAATTTCTCATGGAAAATAAATTATAATATACTGATTCATTAGAATATAACTAAAATATTAGAATTGATTTTCATTCAATGGACTGAAATTATATAAATTATTATAATATGAGAATTGAAATCAAAATTAGGTTATAGGTACCCATCCGTAAAATTTTCATATTCATGTGTCATTATAATAAAAATAAAATTTTTCCATTCCCACAGATTATTTATGTTTATATATTTAGATATCTTTTTCATAAATTTTATATAAAAACCCCATATATATAATATGAGGATATTAATAATCATTATTCATTTTACCCATAATATAAAAATTTTAAAATAAAACATTAATTATTTTAAAAGAAAATCTTCACGATGTGTAAAAAGACATATTTTATTCGGATAAGAATACATAAATAGTATGAAAAACATTTTATAACGACATATGAGAAAAACAATATCAGTAAGGGAAAAAAATAAGACGAAATATAGTTTTTATATTGAAAAAAAGATACCCCGTGATATGTTTTTACAATTATATCAATATTAATTTAGTGACTGAAAAAATTACTCTTTACCACTGATATTGATAATGTGTATCCAAAAATAAATTCATAAAACCCATATCAATAAAATAAAAAACCCATTTTGTTTACATATACTGTCTCATTCATGCCCCATTTAACACCATGGTCGAAAATAACTAGATTCAATTTAAATAAAATAGTTAAATTCTCTTGAAAATCAATCCTTATTTCTTATTAAGACCTGAAAAATATCCAAATGAATTAGAGTGATATCCTAATGCACCCATCATATAATCTATATTTTTTTCACCCTACACTATATGGGGAACCCATCATATGATCTATATTGGTCTCATCCAACACTATCTAGGAAACTGGATTGTATAAGCTACATTGGGATCTTATATTTGTCATTAAATTATCAAGTACCATATATAAGGACCCCACCTAAAGAACATACTTAATCATGAATTTAATCATGATTAAGTATTTTTTACTAATTTATGATTTTTTTTGAGTTTATAGTTTTTTATAATTATGTTACCTTACATACATAACATAACATGTTCAAACAAGAGGATACTACTAAAAGTAATTTCAATTTTTTCCAAAATGTAAATCATTTAAAATATAAAAAATGATTTCTTTAACAACAATCTGTATCAAACATCATGACTACTTTTTCTCTCTTACCCCGCCTTATATCCATTGAAAAAACATTTAAAAAACTTTGGAAGAGCATAAAACACACTAAGGGATGCAAATAAAGAAATTGGTAGTAAAGTGCTAACATAAAAACTATTAAACCTATAATTATAAAAACTAATGTTTATAAAAGCATCATGTAGTTGACATGGGACATATTTAACATATCACTATTACATTCATCTTTACACATGGAATAACTTTTTTATCAACATCTATCTCTAGAGTACCCAATGGATTGGGGAGCTATAATGGGGATCACCTGTCATATCTTGATCTATTATGGGCTCAACCCAACATATCTCGAGCTATAATGGGCTCAAACCAAAATTTCATAATATATAATGGGATAAAAACAACATAAATAATGTCCAATAAAAATATAATGGTAATTAATTATCTTGAAATATGATGAAACCACTCATGCCATATATATAAGAACAATTCTTTTGAAATTTATTAGAGAGTGTTTGAAAATGATTTTAAAATGAAAGTATGTTAAAATATAATTGGTGTGAAAATTTAATGAATTGAGTGGTTATGTTTATAAAAAAAATATACATAGTTAAATATAATATATATATAAATTTATCACACAAATAATCTTAATACCATATAATTAATAGAGAAAAAGGTTAACCCAATGAATGGAAATTGTGTTATGAATTCCCTTACCTCGGGTTTTTCTTACATTAAAAAAGTATAAAACTCCTATATAATGGTTAACATATTGTTATTAATATCTTAAATTAACATATAAATATTTATAGTATATTATATTATCATTTCATTACATCATTTCAACCTTTAAATGTTATTATTTTGTTGCTTTCATTGTTTTTGTTGTGTTTTTTTACATGATTTTCCATGATTGGTTCGTGATGGCTATTCTTTTAGATTGGAAATTAAAAACCGTATTTGGAATGAAAGGTTATATAAATAATTATAGTACCATAAATTCTATAGTTTATCATTTTGATTATTTATTTGAGGATGATTCATAAGATAAAACATTAATGATGTTCGTTTAGATCATTTTAGCGGTTCTTTGATAATATCAACATCATTTTGTTTTATAAATTAATTCCACTTGTACAAAAGAATTCAAGAACCATGTATGAGAAATAATAAATATATTATAACTTGGTTCATAAATAATTTTTTTTATGTTGACACTTGAATGAATTAATGTAAATTGAAATAACATCTTCCACGATGTTGGTAATTCGACACATCACAGACAATGTTTTTCCCTTTAATAATTAGGAGAGGAGAAGAAGAATGATGATGTATTTTCCATGAACATGAGGACATGATGATATTACATGATTTTTGTAGCATTCATGAATATAGTATAAGAGGATATGATGAAATAATAAGAAAAAAAGGAACTCAAAATAAAAAGAGTAGTTGAGGAACCCCTTACAATAATTTGGCAGCCTAACGGCTATGCAACAGGGTTATAGAAAACATTAAAAATATAGTGTAAAAGGGTCACCCATAAATAAATGAATAATAATATATAATAAGGAATGAATAATATGAAAAGAAGAAGATGGTATGGATTTTGGAATTCTGTACCACATAATAGAGAACATGAATAGAAAAAGAAAGAAGTTGATAATTTTTTTATCTTATAGAGTAACTCCTAGAACTATGATGTTGGGACAATGGGGGCTTGAACAAAACATGGAATTATAACTACAGAGTTTAGGAGCACATATATTAGATGATAAAGAATTTGGACTGAATTTAATGAAGGAATCAGTTTGTATTTAAAGAAAAAGTGAGGGAATATTTTAATAATTTCCTAGGGACACCTCATTATTGTTTTTTGAAATAACATGGGATTGCCTATGGTATTTTCCAAAGTTATTAGCCACATGGGACACCTAAAATCATATATAATTGAAAAAAAGTTGACCAGAATTATTATATCATTATTAAATCATTAATGATGTCTTCAAACACACCATAACTCAAAACTGTATTTTTACTATTCACTAAAAAATGAACTTTTTCAGAAAAATCCCAAAAAATCACCCAAACCATTTCTTGATTATGTAGAATTCATAAATGAAATATATTTTTTGAAAATGGTTTTCTAAATATTATTAATTTAATTTTTAAATAAAATCAATCTTAGATCAAAACATAACCATATAAATTCTATAACTGAATTTATTTTATAATGAAAAATTAACTACGTTGTCATTATCATAAAGCTGTATGAATGTAAAATAATAATAAAATTTACTATTCATTAGGGTAATATTACTATTCAGAAATGTATTTAGTATTCACCAAAAAAACTAGTTGGTTTAATCTTCCTCATAATTATTTACTGAACACAATTGTAGATGACTATATTTTGATATTCAAAACATAGAAGCTGCAACGTTATGTTTAATGGTTAGTTGTAAATATCTAAAATTAACAAAGTTTCATCAATATCATTTTTTAAACAATGGGGCGTTACATTATCTCCACCTTCTAGAAATGGAGTCCTCACAATTTTATTTACTCATTAAACAAGTGAGGGTAACTATACCAGATTTCATTTTCAGATTCCCGTTATTCTTTTTCAACCATGTGGTTTCTCCAAAAAACCATTACATTGTTTATTTCTTTATTCCCCAATACTTGATCACTTTGATCATGAATCTGAACTGTATTATCTTCATAATAGAGGAACATTTCCAACTGAACTGCATCTGTACTTAAGACATGCGATAAATTTGGCTCATACATTCTCAACATCGAAACATGAAGAAACATTATATACCATAGATAAACTCATAGGAAAAGATACTCGATATGAAACTAGTCTAACATTCTCTAGGAATTCAAAAGGACCAACGAATTGGAGGCATTGCTCGCATTTTTAACAAAATGCATCATAGTTTCCTAAGGATTATTTTTAAGGGAAACATGGTCACCTACCTCGAAGGAGAAGTCCTTACATATATTATCCAGATAGATTTTATACCTAATATTATATTTCCTCATGTGTTGTTGGACAATCATCACATTCTCATACACTTACTCTAATAACTCTACTCCAATCAACTTCATTTCCTTGACATCATCCCAAAAAGCTGGAGTTCGACACCACATCCCATACAATGCCTCAAAAAGTGCCATCTATATACTGGAATGAAATTTGATATTATAAGAAAACTCAACTAAATAATGATTCTGATCTTAAATTCCATGGAACTCTATTGAACAAGCTCTAAGCGTATCTTCCATTGTCTGAATCATTCGTTCTGGCTTCCAATCATATTGAGATGAAAAGATATACTGAAATTTAATTTTGTTCCCAAACAATTTTGATACCACTACGAAAAATTAAAAGTGAACCTGGGATACCTATCAGATTCAGTGGAAAGAGGAACTTCATATAACCTGAAAATCACATTGAGGTACAATTGAGAATGAAAATCCAAGGTAATAATATCTCCCATTGAAAGGAAATGTGCATATTTTTTGAATAGTTAATCGATCACCCAAATTTCATTGTTACCTCAAGAAGTCTTAGGTTATACCACCACTAATTACATGGATATATTCTCTCATTTCTTCTCTAGAACTGAAAATGGTGGAATCATCCCCTTTGGTAACTGTCGCTCTGCTTTAACCTGTTTTCATGCAAAAATTTTCACATTAAATTTTGCAATATCACCTATCATTCCATCCCACTAGTAATATTCCTAAAGGTCTCCGTACATATTAATACATCCAGGAAGAACCAAAAATGGAGAACTATGAAATTAAAATAATAAATCATTCATTAACTGAGAATCCCATGGAACACACATCCTTTATCCAAATCATAAAACAAAATCTTTATCAAGGTTAAATATTTTCCACATAACCATTTTAACCAATTCTACCTTTTTCTATAGCTCATGGCCATCCTTCTATTAATGATTAATTATATCTGATAATGATGACTGCAATAAAACCATAAAAAAATTATATATTCCCTATATCGATAACTTCAATTCCAAAATTCTTCGAATCATTAATTATGGGATGATGTTCCCAAGGTAACATGGTTAATGATGCATGATGTTTCTGATTTAACCAATCCCCCTATTTGGTTGTTTTTTCTAGATGATAATTGATGGTGAAATCATAATTATTTATTATCTCAATCCATCTTTTATACATCATGTTTATTTCCATCTGAGTGAATATATACTTCAGACTTCTACGGTCAGTATATATATGACATTTGGCACTGTATAAATGGTGCCTCCAAATATTTATGGAAAAATCCACAGCTACCAATACAAAATCCTATGTGTGATAATTGAAATCATGATTTTTTAGTTGCCTTAAAGAATACGCAATTGCCTGATCATTCTACATCAGAACACAACCATGTTACTTCAATGAAACATCACTATAGATGAAAAAATCCTCATTTTAGGATCGCTTGGGAAAAATTTGAACATTCACCAATATCATATTCAGCTCTTGAAAACAAACATATAATTCTTCCATCCATAAATATTTAACCCCATTAGTGTTAACCGATATTATGGGCTTGATAACCATTCAATGTTTTTTATAAACCATCAATAATAACCTCCTAATCTACGAAAACCAAAAATCTCAGTAACATTTTTAGGTACTTTCCATTCATCAACCACATGTGTTTTTTCTGGATCAGTTGTTATACAATCATTATTTACAATGTTCCCATGAAAAGAAATATGTTTCAACCATAAATCACACTTTCTAAATTATCAGTATAGTTTATTTTATTTTATGGTTTAAAAAACAACATGTAGATATTTTTAATGCTCTTATTTACTTCAAGAATATACAACAATGTCGTCAATAAATAAAATCACAAACATATCCAAGAACTCATGAAATATTCTATTTATAAGATCCAAGAATACAAAATGTTCATTAGTTAACCCAAAAGGAATAACTACACCATCATAATGCCTATATCTAGTACAAAATACAGTCTTTGGTATGTCTTCATCCTTTACAATAAATTGATGGTACCCCAACCTCATGTCAAAATTTAAAAAATACTGTGCACCCTTGAGCTAGTCAAAAAAATTATAGATATGAGGAAAATGATATATGTTTTTAACAGTATTGTTCTTCAAGGCACAAAAATTGATGCAAATTCTCATTGAACAATATTTTTTGTTAATAAACAAGACAAGAGCTCCCCAAGGTGAAGTGTTGGTTTGGATAAATATTTTTTCTAATTATTCATGAAACTTCTTTTTTAATTCATGATGTTCCATTTGGGCCATTAGATAAGAAGGTTTATACGTTGGCTTTGCATTATGAAATATTTCAACAGTAAACTCATCCTCTCGATTAATAATTACACCAAGAAAATCATCATAAAAAACATCCAAGTATTCATTTACCACTAGAACATCATTAATCAGGATAGTTCCCTTATCCAAAAAAACATGTTCAAGATAAATTTAATTTCCATAATTTATCAGCTTCGTAACTTCATTATACATTATTAATGGAATATGTTCATTCTTGCATACTAACTAAAATTATTTCTGAAAAACAACTTCTTTTCCTCTATTATCGATCATAGAATGATAAAGAGAATGCCGGTACATACATAGAATAACATCAATCTCAACTAGAGGCAAAACAATAAGTTTTACTGGTAAACTATTTCCCATGGTAATGATAGACATATTTTTATAATTTATTTTTCCGATAATATTTCCTCCAGGTGTTTTTACCATGAGATCTGATTTAATTTCAAGAGGTTGAATTCTAAATTTTTCTGAAAATATCTCGGAAGTGAATAAATGTATAGAACATATATCAAACAACAAATTTGTGAAATCATTAAAAAAAGAAATGTACATGATACCACCTCATTTTATGTCTCAACATCTATTTAAGTGTTTGCAAATAGAAAACCCTTAAACATTCTTTCTTGCTAATTCCCTCATTGAATGACTATATTCAGACAAACATTTGGAAAATGAACCCATTCCTTACAGTTGGAGCATCTCTCCATTGTATTCTCATTAACATTAGGATCAATTTTCATGCACTCATGCGACATGTGTCCATACATTACACATCAGTATCATTTCAAAAAAATTATAAGACATTTACCGGGATTTTTTTTAACAAAAAATTCACTATAAAACAAATTCGTATTCTTACCTCTAAACTTATTTAATGTGTTCTTCCCCATTTCTGGCCAACATGACCGGTTTTTATTCTTGTCATCCTGAGGAACATATGTTTTAGAAAACTCCATAACAAATTTATCAACAAAATTAACAAACATTTCATAGCTATTAAACTCTCTTCAATCCAATGCCCCTCGCTAAAATAGTTTCAAATAAGAGTAAAATCTATTACTTTTTCTTTTGAAATCCCTAGTAAAATTCAGTACATACAAGGATAGTCTTGTAAAATTGTCTTCAAATGCTTCCACTGAAACATCATCTGTCTTCTTTAGTTCCATTAATTGTTTCTCCATTCGTAGATGAATAGGTTTGGGAAAATATTTTTCCAGATAAAAGACACTTAAAATAATCAAATTCCAGAATATCAAGATCATTTATTTCTCTTGTATTTTTAACCAGAGAACACCTTATAATGGATTAAACTTCCGAACGATTGATGGATAGTATTACCTTTTGATATTTCAAACAAACCATGATATCAAATATCTTTTCAAGCGTATTGTACCATCCATCGGTTATCACTAGATCTGAGGTTCCACTAAGTGATGGAGGTTATTTCCCCATAAAAGGCTCCAAAAAATACATGTTTCATCATGGTAGATCACATTCCTCGAAAAAATTTATACCACCCCCTTTATTTATCGATCCAACTGATACATTGTTTTTACAAACTACTCAGTTCGGATTCCCACCATTTCGGGATGCATATTCGGAGAGACATCAGCCTCTTGGTTCCATCCAACTTTAGCTTCTAGGTACCTTCTATGGAAAAACATTCTATAAAAACATTACATAGATTTATCAATATGGTATTACATAAATTCTATATCATTTCGAATTTCCCTAGAGTAAAAATCAGATATGGTATTCTTTAAATGTCATCCCAAAACATAAAGTTATCTAAATCATCATTTGATAACAATTATAAGACCCAACAATAAAATGTTACTTAATACTAAGTTTTATTAAATAATATAAATTATTACACATTGAATATCTTTTTGGGTATTGTGTTTTATTTAGTTATGATACCTTACACACATAACATAACACATTCATACTAGATGATACTACTAAAAACGGTTTCCATTTTTTTCAAAATATTAATCATTTATAAAATAAAAAATGATTTCTATAAAAATACTAAATATAAAACACGATGACTCCATTTTTTCACATGAAACTATTTATATCATACAGAAGACAATTAAAAATTATGATGATCATATAACTCATAAATGGATATAATGAATGAATGTTTTAGTGAAGTGATAACATAAAAACCATTAAACCATATAATCATAAAAACTCATGTGCATAAAAAAATATAGTTTCCTAGGGAAATATTTACCATATCACACATAAATTCACCCATAAAAGTGGAATTACCTTTTTCTAAACCTCAATACACAGTGTACCCAATGCATTGGAGAACTATAATGGGGATCACCCATCATATCTTGAGGTATAATGGTATCAACCCCACATATCTTGAGCTACAATGGGATGAAACCAACTTAACATGAGCTATAACGGGCTCAGCCCAACATAAATATTCTCCAAGGAACTTATCGTGGTAATAATTAATCATTAAATTAGAATAAACAACTCATTCCATATATATATATATATAACAATCCATTTAAAATGTATTAAAGAGTGTTTTAAAATGATTTTAAAAAGAAAGTCCCTGTAAATATAATTTGAGTGAGAATTAATATAAGGTAATTATTATGACTATACACAATTAATAAATAGAGGGAAACATAATATATTTCAATATTAATCACACCAATAATCAAAATACAATATAATTTATAAACAATAAGGTTAACACGAATAATGGAAGTTGGGTTAAGAATTTTCTTTCATCGGGTTTTTCTTACTTCAAACATGATTTAATTTCTTGTATAATGGTTAAATTTATTTTATTAATATCTTAAATAAACATATACATCATTATAATATTTATATTATCATTTCATTACATCATATCACCATTTAATTTTTATTATTTAGTGCCTTGTATTGTTTTCTGTGTGTTTCATTACAGGATTTTCCACTATTGGTTCATGATGGATATTCATTTATATTGGAAGTTAAACTCTGTAATTAGAATGGAATTGTATTTAAAAATATCCATTACCTTAAATTATACCTTTTATACTCTTTATGATTTATATAAGGATGAATTATATGTTAAAACATTAACGATGTTTTTAGATCATTTTAGTTGTTCATTAATAATAACGACCTCATTTTGTATTATAAATTTAAAAAATGTTTACAAAAGAATTATGAAACCATGGATGGGACATAATAAATATATTATAACGTGTTTAAACAACGAATTTTTTTTAATTACCTGTCTTTAATTAGTTAATGTTAATTGAAAACACATTGTCCACGATGTTAGTAATTCTACTCATTAGAGACAATGTTTTTATTGCTTTAATATGTGGAAGAGGAGAAGAATAATGATTATGAATTTTCCATGAACATGAGAACATAGAGAATATAAATAATGTATGGATATTTCATTCCTATTGGGTAATAGTAGATAATAAACGAATATGAATATAATGTAACTCAAATTAATAGAATAGTTGAGAAATCCCTTACCAAAATTCAGTTGCATAATGACTATGCAATTGGTATTTAAAAAACATTAAAAAGATAGTGGACAAGGTTAAAACATGCAGAAATGAATAATAATAAATAATAGAGAAATAAGAAGGTGAAAATAAGAACATGGTATGGATTCTTGAATTCTATACCACATTAAAGAGAACTTCATTGGAAAACAAAATAAGTTATGTATTTTCTTACATTGTAGAGTAACTCATAAAACATAAATGTTGTGACCATAGGGATTAATTATTGTTATGACTACTAAGTAGGTATGTATGCCATATATTCATTTATGATAAATTTCGAATGAATTTAATTAATTAATGGGTTGTTATTAATTGAAAAAGTGAGTGAATATTTTTATAATTTCCAAGGAACACATAATTATTTGTATTAGAAAACACAAGGGATTTCCCATGATATATGCCCACAGAATTAGCCAATTTTGACACCTCACGTCTTATTTTACGGTAAAAAGACAGCTAAAATTATTAAATCACTATTACATCAATAGTTATATCTTTTAACACACTGAAACTCAGAATTGTATTTTTACTATTCATGGAAAAAACTTGTTTCAGAAAAATCACAAAAAATCACCCAAACCATTTATAGATGTGTAGATTTAAAAAATAAAATCATTTTCTTACAAATAATTTTATATATATTATTAATTTAATTTTTATATGAAATCATACTTAAAAAAAATTGAAAATTTAAATTATTTAACAACTTTTATATCACATTGAAAAAATAACCATGATGTCATTATATTAAAGCCTTAAAAAATAAAATAATAATAAAGTTTTATATTCATTAGGTTCATATTAAATTTCATGTTACCACTCATAAAGGTATGTTATTATTCACCAAAATAACAGGTTCGTTCCATCAGACTCCAAATAACATACATAATACAATTTTAGATGACCATCTTCTAAAATTCAAAACATTGAAGCAGCAAGGATATGTTTACAAGTTAGTTATAAATATCTACATAAAAAATGATTCATGAATTTCAATTTTTTATACTTTGTTAGTTACACAATATGATTAGTAAATAAGTTTATTTTGAAACTTTTTCCTCAAAAATCATTTTAAAACCTATTTTAAACATGATTTCAAATCACTTTAGGATATTAACACACACTATTCTTTTAAAAACTAATATTCCTTAAAAATATAAAATTTTCATTTAAAACCCAATTTTAATAACACAATACACAAAAAAACATGGGTATTTTGTTTTTAATGAAGAAAAATTGAATGATTTTAAAGGGATTAAATCATCCAAAAATGGGCATGTTGTTAGTAAAATTCATTTTCAACGTATATAGTGAAGTAAAAAATTTCATTGTTCATATGTAAAGAAAGGAAACCATTCTATATAACGATTCCTTTTAAAAAATTAATTAAATAGAAATATTACAAGTATTAAACCTTTATGTATATATAATATAATTCATAATTTTATTTTAAAATCATTTACATGGAATAGAAATAGAGTTTGAAGGAAATCAGTAAAATATGGTTTTAAAAAAGGAAAGTCCTTTATAAAGTTGGAATTATTTGTATCATAAAACCAAAAAATAATTACATTAAAAAAATAATAAAATATCACTTGAATAGATAAAATCCTTTTATAACATTTAAAAGTTTTTTAAATCAACCTCATGAGGGAGTACAGATTCATAAAATAAAAATATACCCCAACAATGGGAAATTCAGACGTTGTCCCTTAATATTAGTGTGCCTTATCTTTTTTGCTATTTATCATCCTGAATAACAAACAACTATTATTAATGTATTTTCATAACACATTTTTAGTTTTAATATCCATCTTATTTTATTTATTAAAATTTTATACACTATTTTAAAATCAATTAAATTTACATATGATCTTTTGATGATATTTATCATATGTGTCAAAAATGATATCGATGGGTTGACTGTATTCAAATAATTCATTATTAAAAACATTAAAAAATAATAATCATGTCCTGATGATCATTTCTCTATATCAATGATAATTTAATAACAAATTTTAAATTATGGTTATTATTAATAGACTATTTTATAATCATGGAGACAGTAGGCTGTATATACGCATGAGTAACATTTCCATTTTTCATTAATCATTATGGAAAGATTATAAGTGTTATTTAACACTTATATAATGTTCATCATATAATAAATAAAAAAAACACACACACATATATATATATATCATCCAAGTAATTTTATGATGAATAAAAGAGTCACATTGTTTCTTTGAGGCGATAGTCCACAAGTATGCATGAATGACATTGCCATTTTTCATTGAGTGGAATGGTATGTAATAAGAATATATAATATATTTTTATAAAGACAAATATTTAATGAATATAATAAAAAATGTTATATATCACATGTAGTCAATATAATTATCCTTTTAAACATCCACATAGAGTATTAGTGAAACAATATCACATCGCTTCATGATGTGGAAGTACGTCATGCACATGAGCAACTTTATAGTGTCCCTAATGTAATGGAATGTAAGATGGTTTATGTAATATCAGAAATAAATAAGTATAATTATGGTAAAAATATCATATATATATATAAATATACACATTAAATAAATCATTATAACAAGTTCTCAGAGGCATTGAAGACAAATGAATTACTTTGGTTCATTAGGCGGTATTCCTCGAAGCACACGAATGATGATTTCATTTCACATTTTATGGAAGATGGGATGCATTTTGGTTCATTCAATAACATAATAACATGTAATTATATAGTATATACTATTCCTTTTATATTAGAATAATTCATTAATATTTTATGTTGCTGGATATAATGTCATGTTTTTTGGACAAGGATTAAATTTCTAGGATATTTTCTACCTTTCTAATTGGTTATGGGATAAATAATATTCTGAAACAAAGAATGGAATTTATTCTTTTGGATCAGTTTAATGTAAAAAAAATTATGCGTTTTATGTAATTTTTTTTTATATGTTAAGATGAATTTTTTGAGTGTTTTTCTCTAAAAACAAATCTATGGGAAACATTGGTAGGGGTAAAACATTTGATAGAAACCATGTAGCCTTCTCGTGGGAACCATATTACCCAAAAGGGGGTTCCACATAGTTTTATAAACAACAAAATCAATGGATCATGATAATACATATATTCATTATAAATTTATAAAGTTAGGTGTGTGGGATATGATTTTTTTGTAAAAATGTGATTTAAACCGTTTTATGTGTATTGTATAATTACAAAATTGTAAAATTATTTGCCAAAACATTTTACAATACTATGAAGCTCTTAATATTATGGAAAATAAAAAATTTCCCCCTTACACCTTGTTTATTTTAACACTATTTCCCCCATATATTCCTATCATGTCTCTTGAGCACATGCCTCTCAACATTTTTCCCCATGGAGGAATTTTCGATGGTATTGTTACAAATCAGACACCATCAGATTTGATAAAAAAATGATGGTGAGTCCAAGAGTCCTAAATTTGTTATTAATTTACCTAACCATCTTTATAATTATCTCCAAGAAATATAATTCAAACTTTTTCAGGGTTTTAGTCTAATTATTCAAGTTCTATCATTCTGGGTTGTATAAATTCCAAATAATGGACGTGCTGAATTTTCATTAGGAGGTTGGTCGCCAATAAATATTCCCTTAATGACCATTTTTATGTATCATTAAGAAGAGTGCTAATGGATTTGAAATATTCTATTTTGGAAACATAAATATGGTTGCATATATTATTAGAAACAATTTATCCCCATAGTGTAAACCATGTATCGCTCAAATGGGTGTCACATAATTTTTTAATCTATGCACTCAAGGATAGACGACTGTGATGATTTTCTACAAAAGTTACATAAGATAAAAAATAGATTATAAACTTTTTGAAAACACATTCTCTTAACCCTGTGATCGTGTTACCCTATGAACTATATAGATTCATTGTTTGGACAGGGTTTTCTAAACTGTGTGATTTAATGTTGAATATTTTAAAATTGGAGAAAATGAAAAAACTTCCCCTCCCACGATGCATAGTTTTTACCAATATTCCACTACCATTTTCCTAGTATGCATCATACAGCCGCACCACTCCACTTTTTATTCCCATCATGAGATCTATATTGGTATTTTCCAAAATAATACATCGTTATGTGGTTTAAAAAATTTGGTTGGTCTATGTGTGAAAATAAATATTTTCTTCATTTAAATATCCATATTTTAAATTATCGATGTGGAAGATAATTCGTCATATTTTCATTGATTTTTTATAAAAATTGAATTGATCTCATTATATATTGAATAATGAATTTATATTGGACATATGGAAAATCCTAATCAATTAGATGGTCCATACCTCTTCCCTTACAATCATGATGTTTTATATCCTTTAAAGTTTCACCTGACACAACAGATTATGATAATTTCTCATAAAATTAATAAATCATTAGATTAAATATTTAATCATTTATATAAAAATTACATTACACCATTATTTGAGGTGGGTGTTTTAAATATAGACCCAAGAAATCCTTAATTTGGGTATATAAAATATTTATTATTATTCATTCCTTTAGGTGATTTGTTCTTTCCATTTATTAATAAGAGATTAATCTAAATCGAATGAATAGTTAAAGGTTATCGAACTCTTGTAATTTTTTTTGTATTATGGAAATGTTTAATATAATGGAATAAATGTTAACTTTTGAATGAAATGGTCAATCCCTTAAATTATCAATAATTATGAAATTTATTAGCAAAAAATAATGCATAATAACATGGACCACTATCTTAAAACTTGTATTTTAAATAATTAAAGAATTTAATATTATGTATTTAATAAATTAATGTAATGGATATAAATATGTCCCCTTTACACCTTACACAGTTCATTGAATGGAATTGATTAATATAATATTCACTAATATGGAATCCTCCATTATCACATGTAAGTGAATTGAGGAAGATTGGTTATGATTAATTAAATGGAACACTAGTGCAGAAAATGTTATTTACGTCACCATTTTTTACGTCAGTTATATATAAATTACGTGATAATCTGTGAAACGTGGTTTTTTACGTCGGTTATTTCATAACCAAAGTTACAAATACCGTGAGTAGATTTGTAAGGTCGGTTATTTTAATAACCGACGTTACAAATCGTGTGTGTTTGGTTTTTACGTCGGTTATAAATTAACCGACGTTAAAACTCAAAGTGCGGGGTATTTTACATCGGTTATGAAATAACCGACATAAAAAACAGGATATCTAGGAGTTTTTTATGTTGGTTTTAAAATAACCGACGTTATAAATTAAAAAAATAGTTTATAACGTTGGTTATTATATAACCGACATTATAAAACATTTAAAAAATTAAATCCCCATGGACTATCATTTACGATTTTTTGATTGACAGTCCGCCTGCTCGTCTATCTCGCGCGGTAAACCCTAATCGGCTCGTCGATCGAAATGCATTAAACTCATTTTGGCTTCATCGTTTATCTTCTTTACTCCTCTCGTTTCTATCATCTCAACTCGCAACACTCAAGAATGCCTTCCACGAATTTATTTCGTTTTTTTTACGGATAGTCTATAATTATGTTTTGCGATTTTTTTTATACTAGGTTAGATTCTTCCATTTCTAACCCTATTACATATTTTCATATATCATTGGCTCTTTATTTCCTAACCATCCACTATGAATACCAGGTTTTCTTTTCCTTTGATTGAAGGGTGTTAACAAGATATCATAGATAAAATGATTGAGAAAATTATTGACTAAACTATATACACATTATTTATATGGTTTCAATACCATATAATCATTGAATGGTATCTACCAAGAAATTTATTTAGTATCATTTTGAACCCATTTATATTACATGGGATTATCATGTTTAATGATTTAATTATAATTTTTTTATTTATATGATTCCATTTTAAATGGATATTAAACCCATTTTTCCATGTATTCTTTGTGATATAATGATTATTGATTTTATATCTCACACATACGTATGGATGTTGATGTGTGGGGTCATATATCATCATCCACTTCATTGATTTTGTTTTATATCTCATAAAATAGTAAGGTGTGGATATAACCATTAAATGAATTATATATCTATTTTTTTGTTCACTTACAATTACTTTACCATGTTTACCATGTTTACCAGGTTTACCATTTTTACCATTTTTACCATCTTTACCATCTTTACAATCTTTACCATCTTTACCATTGTTTAACATGCTTACCATATTACCAATGTTTACTATTATTCACCTTAGTACACTTATCTATTTTTTGATTACAGTAGTATTAAAATATTTGAATTTGTATATTTGTGAACTGACCTTTGTTTTTTTGATTTAAAGGATAATGACAGATCATTCAGATGATCAACCACATGATTCTGGAGAGGAGCATATTGCTGGTCATACCTCTAGGGATGAACAATCACATGATCCTATTATGAAAAAGAGTTCAATGGTCGGTAAACGTGGTTGCACATGTTTAACAAAATTATCACTTGCCCGTATGATGGATCTGGGGATAATCGTTGAGTTTGATGATGATTATATTCCTAGAGGTTTGAATGCAAAAGATTTTAAGTGTTTTGTAGCAATTAAGGCTATGATCAAAGCAAGAATTCTGTATGATGATTGGAGAAGTGTGGATAAAGCGATTATCTCTCAGTTATGGGAGATGATTTTGGCAATATTTTTTATCATCCTTTTACCATTCTTTTAATGTTTCTAGTATATATAATATGTTTAACAACTTTTTTATCAGATGACATTTGATATTCCTGAAACTGGATGAGTCAGGAAGAAATGCTTATCGTTGGATTCCAGGAGATGGAGGGATTTCAAATCAACCCTCTCATCTGATTTCATTTATTGTCATAGGAGTCATGATAATCCATGTCGTATATATTCTTTTATAGATGAAGACACATGGAGACAGTTTTTTGAAGGTAGAAGAAAAGATTCATTTCTAGTAAGGGCAATGTAACCATTTATAAACTTTCTTATATAAATGATTTTATTAATGTTTTGTTAATTAGTTCTTATTCATAAATTACAGCAAAAAAGTAATGCTCATATGGAGATCCAATCTAAAAATGTAAACCCTCAAATTTTATCTCGGGGAGGGTATGCATTATTGGAAGAACAAATTATGCCGGAAAAATTTCAATAACTATGAGCTGAGTCTTCAAGCTCTGGAGAGGTGGCCCCTCCATCCCCTCCATTTAGACATGAAAAATTGAAGAGAGCTCGGATGGGAAAAAAGGGCAATATTTTTCGGAAGAATCGAGAATCGTAGCTGAGAGGATTGTAAGATATCTATTTAATTTATTTAAGTTAACTATTTTCTTCATATAATTTCAATCATTACAGAAATGTTAAATTAATTAATACATGACTCTCTTGAGGAGCAGAGTTCAGAGGGGACATTTACATCTACTGGGAGGGAAGATAGTTTATTTGCATCATTGGGAAGTCCCGAACATCCTGGTCGTGTAAGCGAATATCTGGCAGGTGTATCGGTAAGAAAAGTGTTGCCACGTACTTCAACTTATAACATTGAGGGGGTTTATTAAAAAAAATAGAATCCTTGAAGGCTGATGTTCATAATATTAATGCGACGATGGAGGAAAAGATTAGAGAGTCAGTGCAATCTATGTTTGCAGAAAGGCTAAGACAATTTCAGACTGCAGCTCCCACTCCTCCACCTCCCCCTGCAGACCCCATTATTTATCCGCCACCTCCTCCCATAGCTCCCACTCCCCCACCTCAGCATGTAGACCCAATTTTTTATCCTACGTCTCCTTCGCAGCTTCCTACATATTGCGAGTTGTATGTTGACAATTCTCAACATCATATAGTAGCATATGGGTTGGTATATTATATAGGAGATACAATTCATCATCAACAATTAGAGGTCGACAATCCGAGAGTCACTGTACAGGATATTATAGATATATCAGCTAGGGTACCAATACCTACAGATGAGGTGGCGACAGTTGGAAAGAGTATCAGCCATTTTTTATTTTGGCCATCCTGACTTCTTCGACTCATTACCATAGAGGTATGAATGTTATATATTTTATTTTATTTTTATTAAAGTTGTTTTATCATTTGAAAACTAATATATTTTTCAATTTTTTTTAAAGGAATACTTCAAAGGTAAAGAAATATTGTCTAGACAACAACAAAGACAAATGGATATGACATCAGATACAGATTCAAATGGTCTTGATAGATTGTCATCATATTCGCATTTGTTGTTGGGTTATTATGAGTTTCCAATGGAAGCTCATGTTTGGGGACGTGAAATAAGTGTGGGGATTATAAAAACTAATATCATGGAGCTTGTTACTGGAGATAAGTTGGGCATCAACGTGGTTCAAATTTTTTCCATGTAAGTCTTATCACCATTTACCTGCGTTATATTTATTAAAAATGTATACTTATGTATGTTTTGTATTAGGTATCATTATAAAATTTGTGAGAGGAATGAGCTAACAGAAGTATATGGATTCATGGCCCCACTATTGATTTCCCCCGAAGCATGTGCATTGAATGAGGAACAAAGAATGGTTTATATTGCTGAAAGATTTGAAAAGAATATAATCACATAATGTTGGATGATGCCTTTTTAACAGAGGTATGAAACACATTTCTCTCAAAGAGTTAATTATATTTTAACATAAAAAATTACTAACGTTAAATTTCCTTTTATCAGTGATCATTGGATGTTTGGGGTTTTTTTCCCAAGGGAGAAAGCTCTTTATTGGATATGCTCTGTCCATGGTGATGTGCGGGAAAGTTTTAAGAATATATTGGAAAGGTATGTTTCAATTTCTCAATAGTTTTATATATTATAATGAATTTTAAATTTACCCCATTCGTATTGTTTTCTAACATTGCATGGGCCTACCTTCGAAAAAACACGAAGAAAAGAAATGAAAAGATCAAATATGTAAATGCGAAGGTAAATTTACATTTATAATTTGTACTTTGTGATTTATTACATAAAAATAATATGTTGAATTTACACTCATTCAAACAGAATTGTCATGAACAACAAGGCCTCATCGAATACGGATATTATATGTTAAGATTTATATATGAAATAATAACAATTGGGACAGTTGTGAATTTTGACCTGGTATGATTTCCTCTTAAACTTTTCCATAATATTCCAATTTGATTTATTCATTATACACGTTAACTACCTTATTTTTCATTTGTAGCTTTTTGATGACCCTAAACCCTATACTGCTGAAGACATCAAACACTTACAAGTGGAGTGGTCAAATTATTTTACAGGTTTGATTAAATTTTATTTGTTTGTAATGTAAAATGTAATTTTTAATATTGACATTGTAATTGTGTATTTGGTAGTTGTTTAGGTTGGATTTAGTTTTTTTTAAGTTGACAGTGTATGTTTTGAATGTTATATAAGTGAATGTTTAATTTTTCTCTACTTTTTATTTTGGTTTACTTTTGATGGTTTTTCTGGTATGGATTTGGGTCTATGGGGGAGGGGTTCCAAGGGTGTGGGGGTGTGTTCAGTGGGGTTGGGGGTGTCCAGCGGTCTGGGAGGGCTGTCCAGTGGGGTGGGGGGACAGTCCTGGGGGGTGGCAGGGCTGTCCAGAGGTGTGGGAAGGCGAACCAGGGGTGTGGGAGTGCTGTCCAGGGGTGGGGGGTTTTCCAGGGATGTTTGGGGCTGTCCATGGGTGTGGTGGGGGCAGTCAAGTAGGGTGAGGGGGGCTGTTCAGGTGGGTGGGGGGTTTTTGAGGGGTGTTTGGGGCTGTCTGGGGGTCGGGGGGCAGTCCAGGAGTGTGGTGGGGGCACCAATGGGGTGGGGGAGGGCTGTCCAGAGGATATACATGAGGGTGGGGGCTCCAACGGGGTGGGGGAGGGCTGTCCATGCGGTATACATGAGGGTGGGGGCTGTCTAGGGGGTAAGTGTTATATGTTATCAATGTACATGCTTAATGTTGATCTACTTCTGTTTTTGTGGTACAATTTCATGATTTATTTTCTGGTTGACTCTGGTGGAGAGAGGATTGACTGCATTCAATTTTTTTTAAAAAAATTGGGTTTATCATGTCGGTTATTTAATAACCGACCTGATAAAAAGCCTGGAAAATGGTTTATCACGTCGGTTATTTAATAACCGACAGGATAAAAGGCATGGAAAATGGTTTATCACGTCGGTTATATAATAACTGATGTGATAAACCCCCCCGGTTTATCACGTTAGTTAATTAATAACTGACGTGATAAACACCCTCCCGCTGGTTTATCACGGCAGTTATTATATAATCGACGTGATAAACCCCACTCCCCCGGTTTTTCACGTCGATTATATAATAACCGACGTGATAAACACCCCTCACCCCGGTTTATCATTTTGGTTCTGTAATAACCGACGTGATAAACACCCTCACCCTGGTTTATCACGTCAGTTATATAATAACTGACGTGATAAACACCCCCTCACCCTGGTTTATCACGTTGGTTATATAAAAACCGACATGATAACCCCCCTCCCCCGGTTTATCACGTCGGTTATTAAAAAACCGACGTGATAAACCCCCCTCCCCCCGGTTTATCACATCGGGTTTTTAATAACCGACGTGATAGACCATTTCCCCATCCGTTTATCATGTCAGTTTTTTAATAAACGATGTGATAAACCATTTTCCAGGCCATTTATCACATCGGTTGTTAAATAACCGATGTCATAAAACCATCCCATTTTCTTTATCACGTCGGTTCTAAAATAACCGACGTCATAAACATCGCGATTTTATGTTTTTTACGTCGGTTTTTAAAAAACCGACATCAAAAAAGTTATTTATAATTTCTCCTGTATTAACGTCTGCTAGAAACTGACGTAAAAAATGAAAAATAACTGATGTAAAAAACGTTTTTTGTACTAGTGGTAAAAGGGTATGGAAACTAACATGGACCCTTAAATTATTATGTAAATTATATTTGTATTTGATGGAATTGTATGGCATCTTTGTTTGGATTCCCAATATGGTACTTATGAACCACGTATATACCTTGTATTGTATTATTTTGAATATTATGATGGATTGGGATTTCTGGGACAACATTAGATCTGCTCCGAGGGAACCACCCAAGTCTATGCTCTGTTTTTTATGGATTACCTCCATGTAATAGAAGTGGATGTTGTCATTAATGGGTCATAGGTCCTAGACCATGTAAGACAATATTAAATTTATTTTTCTATAGATTAACGTCCTAAGATCATTGAGGATGACATTGACCAAGGTCGCTAGATCCTGGACCATGTTCATATATATTAAACAGTCTTTCTTATAGATGAAAATAGTTATATTGAATCAGAATCCTTGGTATATTACCATGGATCTTAACTCTTTTAGTTCTAATAAATTATTTTTTGGGTGTGGCCAAGATTCCTAATTCATAATAATATTCCATAGACTATATATTATTGATGATTCATTAGCATATTTCTTAGAATCGTGAATCATGACATTACGACATTGTTTGTAGCAGATATAATACTATATTATATAGTAATATGTTGTAATTGTCTATATTTTATAGCATCTTCTTATGGAATGTATCACAAAACACACATTTACAGATTTATCTCTACAAAAAATGACTTATACACATAGAAATTATTATAAATATGACATATATATTTGTAAAAGTGAGAAATTCCAATAGATATTATAATTTTTGGTATTAATTTTAAGTGAAATTTTTATTCCAATGGATATAAATTTTTTATTGATCATTTAATATGACCAAAATTATTTTACAATAATTATCATTATTTCTTAATGAAACAAATAATAACATTTTTTAAGGAAAAATAAATATTTTATTATTAATAATTATTACAAACAATCCATTTTTTTTGGAAAAATAAATATGATAAACAATTTATTAATAAAATACTATTAATTATTAATTAATTAACAGAATATTTTTTTTTTTGGACATTTCTATTTTGACCTCTAAATTCAGTATCAATTTCATGGGGTTTTATTAAAAATATATCATTAATTGATATTAATTTTATATTCTCTCTAAATATAAATAAGGTTTTTATTGTTCAATGTTTTCATTTAATAAACATATTAATAATTCTTATAAAAAATTATAAAATAATTAAAATAATTTATATATTTTTATAAATTTTTATTTTTCCCTGCCCCGACCAACTTATGCTACAATCCCATACATTTGATCTCAAATCCCACTAGTGACCCCTCTTCCCAATTTTAATCCCTCTATCGACCACCAGATTCAATACCAAATCCCACATTCATTCATTACAGCTAATCCATTCAGAATGATATATCAATAAATGTTCTAAATCATGATCCCCCATTGAATGTTGATTTTTTTCTATCCCCATAACAAATCATTCATAGAGAATGATCCAATTATTTTCTCTCGAGGAATATTTATTCATATATTCTTCTTATCCAATATTTTAAATGATCCTTTAGGGCATCCCATTTTTATTTTGGTAATGTGAATTCCCTAACTCCAGTTTCCAATTACATAGCCACCTATCTATATTCCTTCAGTCCATATAGAAAATCGTTTATATGTGACATGAAAATAGTCTCCAATATTTCAATTAAAAAACCCATTATTGAATGAATATTTTTTCTATGTATTTTTTATTCACTAATATTGCATCTTATAGAAATAATTTCTTAATCAATATGTTTAAAAAATATCATTTCCATAGAATATTTAAACAACAATGTATCATAAAATATATGTGCTTACTTGAAGTATTAAAGTACATGATTCCAATAAAATAGAAGGTATATCTCTATTTTAAGTGACTACTAAAAAATATTATCAGTATTATGATCATAAATTACCTAAATCTGCTATCCATTATATATATATATATATTTTAAAATTTTGTTCCCCCTCCTTCCATTTGTCAAAAACTCATCAAATTTCATGGCATCCCCCTACCACTACTCTCAGTAACATCGTCCCAATTCATTTTTTTATTCTCCTCCGTGATATGATATATGTTACTATATATTCCTACCTTATCTCCAACTATTTCCTCTTCTGTTATGTTCTCCCCCATTTTCTCCTCCACATTTATCTCCTCTATTGCATATGTCTTAGCCTTGGCCTTCACCTTCTCACCCTCCCCTACCTCTAACTCCACCATGGTATCCACCTCCAACATCACTTATACCTCAAAATATACCTCCATATCCACAACCTTATCCTCCTTCATGTTTGTCTCCTTATCAACCTCTTCATTGGTCTCTACATCTCCTTCACCTATCAATCTCCTTCAATACACTCATGATTCTATGATCTCCACTCCTTCTCACCTCAACCCCCTAATTCCCTAATGAATCATTCTAAATTATGAAATCCTTTTCCCCTCTCAATTAATTAAATTTTTTCATGGTTTTTGATTTTATGATATTAGAATCGAGATTTTCGATTATTTGAGATTATGGTATGTTCTCAATCAATTGAACATTTACTTTTTTTTTGAATTTTAAATTTTGAACAATTCAGGGGAATTTTTCACTAATCCGTAATTAAGGTTCTATATATTATTAGTTCTCTATAATTTTAAAATTATTTATGAATATGATTAATTCATATTTTTTGTTGTTTTTGTTCTACCACTTCATTCCTTTGAATCATATTTTCAGTTCAATACTAAATCATAAAGATCATGTTTTATGTTTGATCTTATGATTGGGGATTTCCTGGTAGATCTTGTTATGAAGTTAAATAATAATGACTATATTAATTTCTATTTAATTTATTAGATAATTTTCATCAATTTATATTTATTCTTAAAGGTTCCACTGTTAAATTTCATTAATTTCTAATAATTGTTTTGGAAATAGTGAACCCATGATAATTTTTTTTCTTTAGTTTTATAATTCCAAAATACAATAAAAAATGTATAATGTTCTCTCAATATTAAAATAACTTTTATTTATTAAAATATATATATTCATTTAAAGGAGACTTCTTATTTTTATAGTAAAAATTTATTTGGTTTCTTGATTATTTAACAACACATCTATAGTATTAACATTCAATCTTATGGGTATTCTAATTGCCCAAAAAATAATCATTTCACGTTATGGAATCATATAGTACTAACCTTCAAGAATAAATGTATTGTAATATCTTTATTTTAAATCATTTTAAAACATATTTAGAATTTTTTTAATTTATTTTAACTACATCTAGTTATGTATCAAATTTTAATTTAACATTCAAATTTTAAAATAACTTAAATATATATATTAATAAAGTATGTATTAATAAAAAAAATAATTTTTTTAATAAATTATTTTATTTCCATATATATTCATTTTTTATTATACATCTCATTACACCTAGTCCTATATAAACTACATAACATCTTTCAATATTTCTAATAAACCATTTTATGGATTCTTTAGTTATCATCCAGGTCATTATAATAGAGAATACTTTTTTTGAGACGTCGTATCATTTTAGATAATTTGAATGAGGGTGAAATAGATTAACACTCCACTAGATGGAGTTAGGTATCTTTTCCTCTCTCATAGAATGAAGATATAAAAGTGTGTGAATGAAAATATTTTTTGCTAGGTTAGAATAATGATATGGAAAAATAAGAAATCCATATATATATTGAATATTAATGGATTATATATTAAGTTTTCAATTAATTCTATTATGAGTCAACGTTAAATGAATCACCAGGTGGGAAGATCATTCTCTAAAAACACGAGAGCATTCTTCCAGGTCATGGTAGAGGTTTAGACTTATCATACTATTTATCTTGTAATTTACTTGTGTCTAATGAAGGGAATAATCTTGAAATCTCATGTGGTGTGCATGTGAGGAATTTCAGGCATCCTATAAGATTTTCAAAGTCACATGATATTTTAATTATTATTTTTCATGACATTTATCATTCAATTTTCTTATAATAACTTACACAAATACATCAATATCATTATGGCGTATTGTATTTTTACCTCACATGATCTCTATGTTAGAATTGACTTGTGTTTAGGTAAGGGTAGTCAAATTTTATCTCAAAACTAATTCATCTGATGATTTATGTCTATTAAATTAGATGTCTAATGTTATATGTTGTTGATGTTATTCTATTGGATGTTATTTTTCATTAACTGATTCTAATTTAATTTTTAAAAACATTTATTCCAAATGTGATTTCCCAAATACCATTGTATTATTATGAAATGATGTAATAGTTTCCTTTAATCATTAAATTATTATAATATCCTTCTTTTATATTTGATGATTTTTTTCTATAATTTCTAGTATATCTCATAAGGTCTAATATTTTTATTAGGTCATCTTGTTTTTTTAACCCTTTTTAGCAGAATATTCTCTAAAAATGTTTATTATCAATGGAAATTTTCATAACATTATAATGGTTTTATATTATATCATATATATAAGAATTATTCATTTTTATTTATTTGCCTATTGGTTAATAATATATTTTCAATAATTTTAGTTTAAATTTTGATAAACTATCATTAAATTAATTTCAGGTATTTGTTTCAACATCAAATTATTTTAAGTATATTCTCTACCATTGCATTCTTCCAATGTGATACATGTTATTCAAATTTTTTTATCTTTTTTATTTTATCTTCATCTAATCTCACTAACAAACCAACTATATATGAATGTCTTACATACCAAGAATCCATTGAAATATCATCAAAAAAATATAGTTAGAGATTAAACCAAAAATCCTAACTTACAAATAATTGTTTATAATTTAAAATATTGATTTAATTTTATTTTTCATCTTTTTATATCCCATATTATTTTAATTTTTTCTTGTTTTCTTGTAATCAGGAAAAAACATTTGGAAAATACATCATTGATTCACTTACCAGAGATGCCATTATTAAAATACTAGTTTAGTGATTTTTCAATTATTTTTCTACCAATTGAAAGTTTAACAAAAAAGAATCATTCATATTTGATAATATATAATGATAACCTTATAGATCATGGAAAATTAGATTATGATACATTTTTTCACTTGATACTGTGTATATGTATGGGGTTTTTGGTTAGAGAAAGATAAAATCATAATATTTTTTATTAAGAAATATTTGAACAAAAATCAGATCCTTTATTGTTTTTTTATCAATATTTCAATCCATGGTAATGTGACATTGCTAATCATTATTCATATCATAAATTTTTTTCCTAAATTTAATTATATAACCTTCAACTCCTATATAATTCATTTTTAATAAATATTTATTTTTATCATTATTTTTTAATCTCACATGTTTTTTCAATACATATTCCCTTAGATATTTTTTATCAGCATAAAATTTAAAATTTGTTGTCAACGATACGTTTTTTAGGTAAATAAGTACCAAATGTTTACCATAACAACAATTCTATATACAATTAAGAAGAAATTAATGTGGGTATTTTATAAAACTAGTAATTATGAGCTATTTTAGAATATTTTTATGAACATTCCTGAAGATATGTACCCTATTTTTACAATACTATATAATCTATAATTTAATTATATTTTCAAATTTGAGTGCAAGAAAATATTATAATTTTTTCACTTTCTATTTATCAGAATTCCAAAAATATTAATAATAATTCAAATATTCATATTGTAACTCCAATAACATCTAATGATTCTTATTTAGATCAATGAATATCAATTGAATCAATGTATTAATATAAATTGGGGTATGTTCCATAAAACAAAATATCATTTTTGTAATTTTTTATACAATTAATACTAATATAAATTTTTTATTTATAATATTTTTGCAGATGGGGTGGTGTTTTTTCATTAAATGTGAAACAACCTATGTTATGGAAATTTGAAGCACTATGTGCATTCAGGTTTTATATTATTTCATTCCAAAAACATGATAAATGTTATAAAATAGAATAACAATACATTATAATTTAAAATTTCATGGATGAATTGAACATATATATATTTAATGCACAAGATAATGAAATTTTTTATAATATCTATTCTAGAACTACCTTACATTAGCATTACCCATGTTTTTCAATCCAACTCTTCCACATTACGTATAATAACGTAATTTTAGGTTACTGCTTCATATTTTAAATCTATTATTTTTTAATGCAACTTAGAAATTTTTTTATAATTTCAATCAAGAACCCTAGTGTGAAACATATTTAATATTTTTAATGGTATTTTTTTATTTTTTAAATCAATTTTTAAATGAAAAGTTATAGAGACATTTTTTATCATAGGATTATTACCATTGAATATTATCCAAATCCCTCATGCTATTTTATTATTACACCACATTTCCTATTATTTTTAGTTAAGATTAATATAATTGATGATTTTTTAATTTATGTGTTTACAATAATAAAAGAAAAATATCAATGACTAAAATCATAAAATTATAGGTTTCAAATTATATAACTATGATATTATTTTTAATATAATTAGGTTTCATAAAATAAAATGTTTTTAATCCCCACAAACATTGTTCACCATGATACGTATTGTATCCATCTTTATGTGAAATAAAACAACCCTTTTATACCTATTATCACCTAACAATGATATTTTCCTGAGATTTATGGAATTAATGTTCCATTATTAATTCTCCACATGTTGGATTATATTTATTTATTCAGGCTATGGGTTATTATTATGCTCCATTATTGTCTAATGAACCTACAAAATCTATCAATATATTCTTTATATTCATTCTATACACTATTATGCTCCATTGATTGTAGCCAATTATAATTTTCAATATAATTTAACACAATTAGGATTCACCAATAAAAACTAACATGGGGGTATAAAGATATGTAATGATATTATTCTTCCACTTCCCTTTATTTTGTTATAGAAACATAAATTTACAATTGGTTCTTTTCCATGACATCAATTAAATATTCTTTAAAATAATTAAACTTTTTCATTATAAAAAAACAAGGATAATATCTAACACTAATGGTTAGTTTTCTTTTGATAAAATATTGTTAATGTTCAGGTAATGTTCATGAATAACCCATTCATTTTTTGTTTTGGTTATTCCAATTCATTAGTGAAATGATGTATTTATTTAGTGTATTTTTGATATTGTTATTAAATGCTTACAAGAGACAAATGGAATGATTCTGATAGTAAACATGACAACTATAATTGATATTCAATAAATAGAATAATCTCTCTAATAAGCATTTGATTAATGTCATAATATATATATTGGAAATTTGCATATGGATTACTATGATTCTATTCTCATGAAGGCGTCCTATAAATATTGTATGGTGATATATTCATGTGTTCATTTACGAATGAGAAAAAAACATATAGAAAGAGTTTTTATAGGAAACAATATCAACTAAGGTAGAAATGAATGATGTTCTTTCTTCACATTATGGAAAGATTATAAATTCAATTTCTTTAATTTAGGGGTTATAGAATTTATTTTTTCACATGTAATTTGGTTATTCAAATGTTTATAATTTCTTATAAATTAAAATGACCCTATAGACTCATAATCCAAAGTGTTTGTGTGAAAACACATCACTTATTATATGTCATTCTCTATAAGGATCAGTTTGGAAGAAAACTATTCCTATCAGTATTTTTTTATATAATTATTGGCATGGTTGTGGTTTTGGTTTTTAGAGTATGACGTTAACATTTTAGAGGATTATTCTAATTTTTATTTCTTATTTTTAGTTCAACGATTTTGTCATTTTCTCAATAAAGCTAAATATAAGATATTAATTATTTATATATATATATATTGTAGTTTATATTTGTTATGTTCTATCATTATATTTATTGTTTTATTTGTTGGATGAATGTTTCTATTGTGAATTACTATTATAAACATATGATAAAATATTATTTTGAATTATATTATTTATCATTTTAGACAATCAAATGATAAACAGGGATTAGCATTATCATTGAATCCTATTTCAGTAACAAACTTCCTAAAAAATTCATACATTCATCTCTATATACATTAAGTGAATTTTTAATATTTTATTTATTTTCTTGAATATAAAATTATATATTTGACAAAAAAATTAAACGTTACTAATATTATTTATTTGTAATTAATAAATTTATTTTTTTATTATTATTATTCATTGATTATTATCTATGAATGTCTATATTATGTTGTTTATATTAATATATTGAGTAAAATATTTTAATAGATACAATTTAGATTAAAAATAATTTGATTGAACTATTAGTATATGTTATGTTCTTAGTTTTCAATGATTTGTATTGGTTTTCATCAGATATTTTCAGTCCAAGACCATATCATTTCAGACCTTGTATCTAACTATAGAAATTATTGCTAAATACCTGCATTGTGTATCCCAAAAATGTACTGGAATATATTACACGATTCATTACGTCTAAAAGATTTCAATATATCACTAAAATATTTATGAAAATAATATGTTCAATGGAATTTTTTTCCACTAAATTTAATTCATTAAACATTATTTAATTAAATTTATTTAATATCTATCATTTTATTTCACTCCTTATGTAATTTTTAGTTTTAATTTATTTCATTCACCATGAACATAAAAAATAGTCACTTATAAAATTAGTCAATTATTTCAATTATTCAATTTCATAATATTAGTGTATATAATAAGATTATAATAGATATAATTCTATTTTTGTAGTATCTTTCATTTAACATTTTCATTTTTTTAAAAAAATAGTTTCAATTTTTTATGTTTGGAAAAATACTTTCAAAAAAAATTCTAGTATTCATTTCACCGTATATTATGATTTTATTTTCAATATAACAATATCATTCAACATTAAAGATATTATAAAAAAATAATATAACTGAATAATTTCTAATTTTTATATCATTCAGTATCATTAGAAAATTTTCAATAGTTCAATTTAATATATAATAAACACATTTGAAATAATTGTTCCCATAGATTAATTTGGCCACTATTTTATGAATATTATCCATTAAATAATTTATCATTTATTTAATTTTGACTTGAAAATTATTTATTTATGCTGTATACAAATGATTTCACTCCTTTTTAATATATTTAAAAACCATTATTTTCTTTTCCATACTATGAATTTTTTGTTCCAATTTATTTCATTCGCTATTAACTAAAAAAATAAATCTCCATAATTATTAAAGTATTTATATTATCACTATAGTATTATTGATTAATTTAATTCAATTTAGAAATTAAATTTTACTATTTTCCAGTATCATTTATTTCTTATTTTTTTCATGGTTTTTAATTTCTTATATTATTCAAATTGAAAATTATTGTCATCACTTATTTATATATTGATATTTGTTTCTATGATTTTTATGAAAAGTAGATGAAATAATTAAGGATCATATCCATTTTAAGAAATAAATTATCAATACTTTAGAGTGTTACATTATAGACATGTGACTCCTTCTCATATATCGACATCATACGTTTCTTATTCCCTAAAAATGATTAGTAACAATTACTGATTACACTTACATTTTTATCTAAATATGATTCTCATTTTTATAAATAAATTTGTATCTCTATAAAATTATTTTTTTTATTTTATTTTGATATTAATTGATTATTACATGAAAATTAAAATTTTTGGTGCTAGTATATACTATATACCATGCCTCCCATGTCAACAAGGATCCACTAGAGCAAGAATCAACCTTTGTATATACCTCTTCGAATGTGATTCCACTAACCAATGAAAATTATTAATATAATTCACAATCACATATTCACACATAACTATCTAATTTCCTAGAAATATTCCATTCATTAAATGGAACCACATATATGTTTTTAAAAAAATTACCCCACATTGCCTCCACCCCCCCTACATGTTCTTGAGCCAACCCTCTCCTCGTTTATATCCATTTATATCTCTACCACTACATATCATTTTTGTTACATTTCCACCACATATCTCTACCTCTACCTACTACATCCACCATCACCACTTCCTCCTCCAACTCTTCTATTATCTGCCACCACATTTTCCTCTTCATCTTCCTCCACTCATCCTCACCTCCCTCATCCACATCCCTACCTCACAACCTCCAACTCATCTTCCATACCTCCATCTCCACCAATTTCTTATCAGCTCAACCTAAACATATTAATTTATTTCATCCCTTATGTATCATTTACTATCAATAATTGATATACTAATTCATTCCTTTATTCCATAAACTAATAGATCAACCGCATAAATTTTTTCCCTATGAATTCTCACATAGATAACTTAATTGAAGATACATTGTAAAATTATTAAATAGAATAATATTCTGGTGTCATTTATTACCCTTTACACAATACAACCACCAATAAATTTCTAAAAAACTAATTTCATTTCCCGCAATAATTTTTTGTTACAAACCTCATACAATCTCCTCAATCAGTTCTTATTTTTTTCCACTATTTAATAATTCATTGATCAAAAGCCTAAAACTATATTCCTCTCAGAATGACGATTTCCAAAAACCAATGCATCATCCACTTATCACTAAACTCATTTTACATGCTCTACAATTATGTATTTTCCAATTAGGTCTATGTCTATGTACATCATCTTCTAAAAAAATTAATAAAATGACAGAAATAGCTATCAGTGGATTGTTTATTATTCATCAATTTTACAAATATACATATATTTTGTTTGAAAATTGGTACATAAATGTTCAATAATTCATATTATATATTTATTATGCATATTCGAGATATTATTCATAGGCACATTACATATATTGTATAAGTATATTTCATATCCTATTTATGCATATATCATAACCATCTATGAATTTTTTTTATTTTATAATTATTCCATAATTAATATTTAAAATAAAAAAATATTACTTTTTAAATGCTTGGTTAAATTTTTAATAATAATATTTTTATTAACAACGATTCTTTTACTTTTTTATATTTTTTTAAAAAAGTACATCTGTGTTCAAATAAACATTATATCATTGAAATATTTTGGTCTATATTTAAAAATATTTGTTCATTATATATTGAAAATTTATCATTATTTGTGCCAAATTATCCATTTTTCATTCATTGTCTTTGTTTATATATGTTCATATTTGTTCATGTTGTATGTTTTTCTATAACAACATGTGTCTTCAAGATCGTTCCACTAATAAGTGTCTACCTCACATTCTTAAAATATCTCACCTTCTCATTATTCATTCTCCTCCCCATTTCTACCCCCAATCCCTCCCCAGATTCCTCTTCCTTAATGTTTAAAATCCATGAACCCATAGATAATATTCTAATTTGTTTCTCAATATTATGGATTGATAAACCTAAACCCAATACCAGGGTAGGTTTGTTGTAACCATCATTATTCCTCATGTACATTCCTTCCCCTGATCCGCCCCCAAATTCTTTCTACACCATGTTCAAAAACACTGATCTTGCCCAAATGTTTTCCACCTTCATTGACACTTTTCAATCATCACATAATTTGAAATAATTTCCTCCACAAATACAACTAATATTTCAATGGAATAATTCTTAATAAGTTTATGTTTCCTGTAAATCCCCACCCTATAATATTTGTAATCCCATCACCTCCCATCAAAATACAAAAACAACGAAAATATCTCAGGCTTGTAAAAAAAATCTATTATAACCTCACCACTCAGCTCCACTTCAACCAGTGACATCCTATGAATCCTCAAATTATTTTTCCTCTACCTCCACATTAAATATGTCTCATATATCATCCCCTCTTGATATACCCCATTAAATTTCATCCTTTTTTGTATAACCATTTTAATAAATTAATAACTACATGTTTTTTTAGATTTTCACTACATTAATGAACCAAATATATTAAAATTCCATATATGGGATAAAGTATGAATTAAAATTTTACTTGCAGGGTCTTTGGGTGAATTCTATGTTCTAATTTTTTTTATTATTTCTAATAAATCATTTTTTAGGAAACTAATATTAATATAATCAAACATAGAGACCCTATAGAAGGAAATTCGTATATTTTATATACAAATTTCCTTTTATTATTTTTCATCTTTCTTCATTAACTGATTGTGGTATTTTTTTTATGTAATTAAGTTTCACTATTTACTAGTATGAACTAAATGATATACTTTTATATGAATAATGTTTCAGGGTAATCATTCTATGAATCCTACCATTATTAGGTTATTAATATTTTTTTCAAATTTATTTGGTATTTTTTTATAATTAATGGGTTTCTATTTATAATTTATGGTTTACTCTGCGTTCATATTAATGATAGTATTTATTTAAATTTGAAAATGTAACATTATTTTTAAATTATAATATTGTTAAACAGTTGGTTCCCTTTAAATTTTGTGTTCTTATATATTCATGTGTATCTTATTGAATTTAATGAATGATTTTAAGTGTTAATGTATAAAATACATGGATCATATAATGATTCTATAATGTTAATGGTTTTGGATAATGATTATATTTTATTATATAACAATTTACCAAGGGGTCTTAAAGTTGGTGAAGGGAAAATTTAAGTAGCATCAGACATTTTAAGAAATTGTAGTAATATTTTATTTTCATAAAAAAAATAAGTTGCATGAATTTTATATCTATAAATATAATTTTATGAAAAATAGTTATTTTAATATTAACTTCACAGTATCACTTTATTTAAAAAAATATTAATTTTTTTCATTTTCAATTAAAAAAAATTATCATATGATTTTTTTTCATTTATGGTTTATAGTTCATGTCACATGAATTGATTTTTTTCCTATGTTTTACGATTATGTGGAACATTTATATTGATAACATTATGTTAACAATTTTATATATTTTAATTTTAAATTATATAGTTATCTATAGTAATTAAAAATATGGACCCCTTATCAGTAGATTTTCATCTGAAAGTGTATATTATCCCTGGGATGTTTTATAATATTTTAATGGAAATATATTATAACAATACGAACTAATTATTTATTTTTATATATATGATTAAATTTAAATTTATATTTTATTTTTATATCTAATTTTAATATTTTAATTTATTTTTTTTACATAAAATGTATTTCATGTTACACTATGTTTAGAATATAATTTTTGAATACTATTTCATATTGTAGAAAAAAGATTTCATAACCAATATATTCTGATATATATATATATATATATATCAATTTTTCTAAATAATTATGAACTGAAGATATTCTTCAGTAAAATATCTAAAATGATACAATTTTTTTATTGAAAATAATTTAGTTTATTATTTAAAATAAATATGGTTTCTATAATGACCCAATTTATGGTTAATTTGTTGTTTTATATTATATATTTTCCAGATTTAAATTGATTTTATATAAATATAATGGAAAATGTTTGTGATAATATTTTATTCTCAAGTTGATTTTATCTCGTGATAGAGATCCTTCTAATTTCTCTCATAGATTATAGTACATGTTGGGTTAGTATCAATTTTTCTTTCAGTAATTTATTCCATTGATTACAAACTATTGTTTTTTATAATATTTCTTGGATTGATGATTACATTGTTTTGAATTTATTTTAGGACAATAAAACACAAGTATATATCTTTTTATTATTAATTATTATTTAATGAATAAAATGATAAAGGAATACTATGGAATACAAATTCTATTTGTCTTAGAACAAAACTACCTTACTATCACTAGTCTTCATAACAATTATTAACTTTTTAGTATATTATTTCTATAAATTGATAGCGTCGATTGGAATTTTCATAATTTATTAGTGGTTTTATATTATATCATTAGTATATTAATTATTTTTATTTTTCTTAATTTTTTATAGTTTAATGATATATTTTAAATATATGTTATCTTCAAAATTAAATAACGTACAATTTAATTATTTCATGTATATTTTATTTTTTAGTTATTTTGGATACATTCTACATCTATGTATCTCCCGAATAATTATATTATGAATTTTTAATTACATAATGTTTGACTATTTATTTTGGTTCAATATTTTAGGAATATTATTTTCCAATAACCAAATGGTTTTTTTCAATTATAACCTTTGATATTTCTATTACATGTATTATGAATCTTAATCTACTAAGATATTGAATTTCTTGAACGTGATACATATTCAAAATGATTCGTTGTTTGATAAATTTTTTTATGTGTTATATGAAAATAAAATTTTATTTAAATTTTTTTCTTATAAACCATCATTTTTAATTTAGTTGATGTTGTTGTCCAATAACATTAATATCGGAAAATTATAGAAGGTTTATGTGCATGAAACATTATTCAATTTATTTAGGAAAAGTGAGGGTTATTTCTTATAAATAATTTCCTTCTAGATACATGAATGGTGCTCATTATTGACTATAATTGTTTCATTTTAATAAACTATCAAATTTTAAAAAAAATCACACACTAAGACACTTTAAGTATACAAGTGATCTCTTTCATGAAGGAAAACTAGCACAATCACTATATTTGTAAGGAAAATAGTTAATCAAAAATAAACAAGATGTAATATATTGCCAATATTTTACATTCTATCATTGTTATAACTACTCAGAATAAAATTAAACCAATGTTTAATTCTAATATTCCTTATTTTAATAGTTTCAATTATAGATGAGTTGTTATTTAAAATACAAAAAATATTTATAAATAATAATATATGTGATTTTCTTATTCTTAATCTTTAGGTATATATTTAAAATTGAATAATTCAACACAGTATATTTAATGTTTATTGTTAAATATTTTTACTGTAACACCCCATGCTTCCATGGTATGTTTCAATTTTAATCCTAGAGGTCTTAATTTAGTCATATAGCCAACTTGAAGAGCCCTTTTCATCAAATAAAAAGGAAGAAGTCGAAGAAGAGATAAATATTTCATCACCTCTTTCAAATTCATTTCTTTTTCGACTTCATATTTCTTTTTTGTTTTCATCCTAAAATAATTATAGCGGTATATTCTATATACTATGATGTTATTATCAATGTGGTAAAACAATATTCATTATTCTATCCAACTATTGAATGGCATGTCACCATAAGTGAGTACGTACGTCTTAACATCTCCACGCCGTGGTGTAATTGTTATTCAATACATTATTATTCAGATGGGTATAATAATGATGTTTAATTGATGTAAATAATAAAAATAACATGACAATTATTCTCTATATATGATATACCATCCAATATTGTATTATTTTAATACCAAAATAATGATATTATCGCTCGTGCGTACGTACGGATTACCGTCTCCATGAACGTGACGAAATTCATTCCCCATCGTATCCATTTAGGAATAATTTTCATTAGATGAATACAAATAATGTTTAAGGACTTAATATCTTTCTTAATATGAATATGATACATCCTATTCATAACAAACATTACTTACATAACAAAGCATATAAAGTAAAACGAATCAGTTAACTCCCAAAATGATGATAATACTAAAATATTATTAACAATGAAATATTACAAGATCATATATTATATAATATTAGTGTATATGATTCATGAATAATTTAATAACAATTATTTCACCATTATACAGGATTTTAACCTACCATCTACCAAGGAAAAGTACACGGTGAGGGTTAATTTCACAATCCTTTTATTATCTGAGGTTGTTTATACATAATTATCAACTAGAACACCTTTATCATCAACATCCATGTTTATTAAAAATTTATTTCAAAACATTTTTACTATTTAATAGATTATGGGGTAAATTAATTTATAAACTTATTTGACCTTATATGTTTTTAATGGAATCTTTCCGCCATTTTCCAAATAAGGTACATTATGACCATATCGAAAAAATTAAGGTAATAATGTTTTTTTAACATATACAGTTGCTGCGGCTATTTTAAACCACTATAACATCGTCGAAGCATCCATTAAAATATTAAAATATTATTTTCAAAATAAATGTTTTACTTAAATGATTTAAAAATATAAAGATATGTTTCTATAAAAAAGGATTTGATTTCTTCTATGTCGACATACATTGATATATTTTAAGCTTATATTAATTTGATTTATTATGATACAAAACATCCTTATTTTATTGAAGGTTTTGTGATATCATTGACTATGGTTGTGTTATTTTTTTCAAATTAATTGTTTATGGATAATGTAATGACTTTTTGTATGCTAGTTATAATATGAATATTTATGTTATGTTTAAGCCTTTTCCTACGAGGACTACATTGGTCTTAGAATGTGACAGGTAGAGCACACTATGGCTCTTAGATGCATCTGTAGCTTTCATGAGACAAACTAGTTTCTTGGGAAAAGTACTTAAAAAATATTATTTTTAGTCTTCACACTAGGCCTTGAGTATGTGTTTATGAAGTATGGATTTATGCATTCCATCATTATGAAAGTGGATAATGATATTGAATGTGATTATTTGACTAATAGAATATCCATTTGAATATGTAAAAGTGATCAACTATTTTTATCAAGCCATATTTTTCTGAAGTTCAAATTTTAAAAGGATTTTGTTTTATTCTTATACATTTCATTAAATGTTTATGCTTATTTATGAATGTTTCTGCTTTATTGTTATCCTTTCTAAGAATCTAAGCTCACCCCTTTCTATGTTTTATTTTTCCCAGGATGAAAAAAGTATATTGTGACTGAACTACATGTATAGTGTATGGGATAACAATGTTGTCTATGGAAACAATGTTGTTGTATTTTTCCATTTTATGACGTAATGTAAACCTTATAAATGTTTCTAGTACATCCAAGGCTACTAAACTAATAGGTCTTTCGAGACATGATCTTTTGTGATGATGCCAATGATACATAATAATGCACCGACTCTAAGCTTATGGGTTTTGGGAATTACAGTTGGTATTAGAGAAATTATAGTATTATCCTTGGAATCTAGATTTAGATAAACTCTAATTAGAGAACATAGACCTAAGATAGACATTGAATATTAGTATAAAAGAACTTTCTAGAATTTTGGTAATATAGATATTTTAGGAGTTTTCCGAGCAATAAATCTCAATCTTGATACGAGTAGGTAGAGGTGGCTCTAAAACAAATGTACCTAGGGGAAAAACCCAAAAAAACCTACTATGAGCTAGACTGTAATGGGAATTGGTTCATGAAAACGGGGATTGCTGCACTCTTGGTTACAACACTCCCGAGGGATATGCTTAGGATAATTCTCATTTTCCTTAAAACCCATTATAAATGGTTTATGATTACATAAATCCTAATTGAAATCCTTATTTATGACTATGTATTATATCCATAAACAGTTCAATTTATGTTAATTGTTTTAAATTTTTGGAATTATGTATTACGATTCAGAAACTAATATAGTTTATGAAATTGATTAGAAATGGAACCTAGTGGAAGGAATGGAATCTGTATCAATTCACACACTCCATATAGAGATTTCACTTTTTATCAAGATAATTATAGTGGATATGGTGATACAACTAGTGTTGATCAACTTATCACCATGTTGGGACAACTCACTCAGGTTATGAATAATAACCTTACCCATATGGAGCACCCCGATATGATGCATTATGGGTCAACGTTAGATCTCTTCATGAAGAATCAACCACCAACATTTAATGGGGGTACAAATCCACTTGTAGGTGAGCAATGAAAAAATTCATTAGAGAAAATATTCCACACCATGGGGAGTAGCGAAAGGGATAATGTTTTCTTGTTAGTTTACCTCCTCACTAGTGATGATGATCAATGGTGGTCGTTGATTCAAAACATAAAGGAAGATTATGAAGTATCGAATATGGAATGAGGGAGTTTAAAGAAGTTTTCATAGAAAAATTATTTCCTCATGACCATCGACCAGATATGAAAGGAAATTTTTGAGTCTAAGGAAAAAGGAGGATGAGAATGTCACAAAGTATAATGATAACTATACTAGGTTATCAAGGCAAGCTACATATTATATATGTAACTCATGATGTATGATTGGTTTTTTTTGAGGTGTTAAAACCATTCCCCAACGTGCATTAGTCTCACAATCATTCTCGTTGTATAAAGATATTGTCTCATGTGAGATCAAGACTAAAAATGAATTCTCTATGTCTTACAACTTTAAAGAAATGAAATAGAAGAAGTGATCTATTGAACTCTCCGAAAATGGAAATAAGGGGATGAAAGGGAAAAGTTGAATATACATCATGCAATAACTATTGGAAGAAACACCTTGGTACTTGCCTGAATGGAATGGGAGTCTGTTACAAGTGTGGTGAAAAAGGACACCAAGCTCGTGATTGTAAGGTAAAGAAAGAGGATGTCAATGTTTAATACTAAAATTGAAGAGAAAGGGGGCATTATGCGAATGAATGTCCTAAGCGTCAGGGAAAATTTCCTCAGAAAAGGCCAATGGATCCCGGACAAGCTTGTTCTATCACTACTACTAAGCATGAAGCTCGGAAAGACGTAGTGAAAAGTAATTTAATGGTTTCCTCATGTATAGTAAATGATTTTTTGATTCGGGATAATCGCATTGTTTCATATCTTCCTAGTTTTTTTAGAATATTATATATTTCCAATTTGATTTAACAAAGGGTGTTTTCAGTCAAAAATCATAAGGGAAGTATCATTACAACAATTTTTTCTTGAATCATTCCCCATTATGGCATATAAATGTTCATTATCTACTGATATAATCATCAAATCAATGATTGAATTTGATAAAATCCGTGGTACGGATTGGATTTCATACCATTATGCAGAAATTTATTGTAAGATGAAGGAGGTGATTATATATGATGACAATGATAATACACACCTTATCATTAGAGAAGAATCGTCACCACCTAAATCTTATCTATACGTAACTCCAGTAGCTGAACTAAATTGAATAATTGGGGAGGAATAGAATGACATAACTGTGGTTGAGGAAAGGAATGTTCAAAAATAGGATGTAACTATTGTGAAAAAATATGTTGATGTACTTCCAAAAGATTTACATGAACATCCTCCAAAAAAAAATTGAGTTTTCCATTGATTTAATTCTTGGATCAAGGCCCATATCAAAGACCCCTTATAGAACGGGCCTTGGGAATTATTGGAACTAATGAAACAACTAGATGAATTGATTAATACGGTATTTATTATCCATTTTGTTTCACCTTCAGGATCCCATTTCCTTTTTATTATTAAGAAAGATGGATATATGAGGTTGTGAATTGACTAGTAGGAGATCAATGCTACAACAATAAAGAACAAGTATCTCCTACCTCTCGTTGATGATTTATTTTACCAACTTCATGGAGCACAAATCATTTCAAAGATTGAATTTTGATATGGATATCATTAGTTGTGTCTGAAGATGAAAGACATTTCGAAAACATCATTTCGAACTAGGTATAGGCATTACAAATTTTCAGTAATGTCTATTAGATTTACTAATTCACACTATGTCTTTATGGATCTAATAAATATTCTTTTGAAATAATATCTTGATGAATTTGAATTTGAATTTATTTATTATATCATGGTATACTGGAAAAGCTATGATGATCCATAAAATCGGATTCACATTAACATGAAGGCTCTTAATAGACACGAATTATATGGGAAGTTTAGCAAGTGTGAATTCTGGCAATAAGAGATTTCGTTTCATGTCTATATTGTCTATAAGGATGGAATCTATGTTAATCCTTCTACGACCAAGGAAATCCACGAATGGATAGTACTACCGAGTATAACTGAGGTACGCAGTTTTATTGGATTTGTAGGTAATTATCAACGTTTTATCCCAAATTTTTCATAGTTGGATAACCCAATAACAAAGCTCAAAATAAATGGGGTTAAAATTGTTTGTACATTATAGTGTGAAGAATTATATGATGAAATGAAGAGAATATTAGTCAATGCTCATATATTGACTATACCATTGGGGAATGACTTGTTTGTAATTTATAGTGATGCATCAAAGAATGGAATTTGTTGTGTCCTTATGCAAAATGATAGGTTTATTTCCTACACATCATGACATCTAAAAATATATGAGCAAAACTATTCTACACATTATCTTTAGTTAGATGCTGTAATAATTGCTTTAAAGATGAAGATACATTATCTCTATGGTAAAAAATTGAGATATATTCCAATCAAAAGAGTTTAATGTATATTTTCTCATAGAATGAACTCAACATGAGGAAAAAGAGATGGCTTGAACTACTGAAGGATTATGATTGCACGATACACTACTACTCGGGGAATGAAAATGAGGTGGAAGATGCTTTGAGCAGAAATGATCATGAAGTTTTTAACTAGATGAGAGTTAAAAGGGAATCTATTTTCCTGGATATTGTGAAGAAGGATATGATAATAACAATGGAAGGTGAAACATCAATGATTTTTCAAATGGTTGCCAAACCATAATTAATAGAAAGGATAAAAAATTCACAGGTTGATGATGAGGTGTTTCAAAAGAAGATTAAAGCTGTGAATGATGGGAGATTGAGTGACTTCATATATGTAGATGGAATTTTGAAATATTGGAAAATACAGTGTGTTCCCGATATACCAGATCTAAAAGGAGAATTGTTGGATGATGATCATAGCTCAAATTTCTCTATACACACTAAGATCATCAGAATGTATAGAAATTTGAAGGAACATTTTGGGAGGGACAACATGAAGAGGGAGATTTCTGATTCTGTGTCAAGATGTATGTTTTTCAACAAGTGAAAGATGGAAGACAACAGCATGAAGGAGTCATGAATCCTCTTCCCATACCTGAGTGTAAATGGTATGATATCACAATGGACTATTTCATGGGGCTACCAATGACTCCTAGATGGAACGATGCAATATGGGTCATTGTTGATCGTCTAACCGAGTCAGTACATTTTCATACTATAAGATTAGATTTAACACTTGATAGTTTAGAAAGACTATATATTAATGATGTTCTAAGACTTCATGGTGTACCACTATCAATTGTTTCTAATCTTGATCCCCTTTGATCATCAAGATTCTGGAAAATACTTCATAAATCCCTGGATATTGAACTTTGTTTGAGCACTGCCTACCACCCCCAAACTGATGGACAATTAGAACAGACTATTCAAACCTTAGATGATGTTGAGATCATTATCACTTGACTTTCAAGGAATGTGCGATCAATATTTACATATGGAAGAATTTTCCAATAATAATAGAATCCATTAAAGTATTCAGATGGCACCACATGAAGCCTTATATCGAAAGAGATGTCGCACACCAACCTATTAGGATGATGTTCATGAAAGAAAACATGTAAACACAGAACATGTGGATGAAACGATAGAGAAGTTGAAGGTAATCCCATCACACAACAAAGAATCACAATGTAGGATGAAGAACATTGCTGATAATCGAAGGAATGATTTGTAATTTCTAGTAGGAGATCATGTTTTCTTGATGGTATCTCAAAGGAAGGGTGTTATAATTTTTGGAAAGAAGGAAAAATTGAGTCCCTGGTACATCAGACCATTCAAAATTCTAGTATGAATTAGGGCTATAGAATACTATTTTGCAATGCTGCCAAGCCTCTCCAAATTTTGCGATGTATTACACATATAACTATTGAGAAAATATATGCCTCACCCAACACATGTACTCACCTATGTGGAATTAGAACTGGAACCCAATCTGTCTTATTGCGAAGAGGATGTCATGGTTCTTGATACAAGTCAACAACTTCTGGGAAACCAGACGAGTCATCAAGTAAATGTTCTATAGAGAATCCATAAGACGGAAGAGGAAACATGGGAACCAGAAGAACTTATGATGAAGATCCACCCGAGTCTCTTTATACAATAATAATCTACAAGTTTCAAGAATGAAATTATTTGATGGTGGGAGAATGTAACACCTCGATTTTCCTTGGTACGCTTCTTGTTGAATAATAAAATAGTGTGTGTTGTAGGCAACATTGAGTTCTAACACACCATAACCAATCAAACTAGTCGTTATGAATAGTAAAACAGACATTTTGAAATTTTATTAATTTATTATTTCAAAATGGACTTCATTTTTAGATTTGTAATATCAATATTAGCTTAGGTTGAATTTTTGGTATTTTTTTGAAAACATTCAATTTTTTATAAATAGTGAAAAACACTAAGATATAGTTTTTAGACGAATATTTATAATTATTTATTTAAAATTTGTAGGTCAAAATAGCTAAATATTACCTATACAAGTTTAATGCATTTCATTGGTGTCATTTTATAATAATTTAGATATATAAAACTTTTATGGAACTTGTTACCCTCTTTTACCGATATCCTTTGAGCGTTTGAAATTTCATAAAACATAATTTTACTACTTATGTGAGTTGAATTTCAAAAATCTGAGTGACACTATTGATATCCATAAGTAAAATGTGGTTAAATAAGATGGAAATAATTTTTGGTTATTAGTAACATTTTAATTTTATTTACTACGGTTAAAAGTATATATGGCAATTAAGTGTAGAAATGATACAATTATTACCCTAAGACATGTCCTAATTCTATTAGATAAGTATAATTTGACCAAAAACAACATTAGAAATAATATATGTTCCTTTTGGTCCACTTGGATTAGATTAATACATTTAATATTATTAAATTCAAATAAGATTTAAAAGTGTTCAATTCAATGTTTAATAGCTAAACCATTTTGATATAGGGTTACACATAAGATAAATTCGACTATAAATATTCATTATAAATATAAATATATTTCATTCATAATGGTAATCTATTTATATTTTATAGACATTAAATAATTTAATTTATTTATGGGACAATGATGATGCATTAATTACCTTATTAATGAAATATTAAAATAATTGATATTTCAAATATTTAAATAAATGATTTTTTAGACTTTTTGTGAATTCCACTAATTTTTTAGGTTAATTTGAAATGTTATGGTTGGTTTGAAAAAAAAAATTAACAAATAATTCTGTTATGTATTTAGAAAAATAAAAATACTAAATAGTGTCTAAATTGACATAAATGTTTTTTAAAAAAATATTATATTATTAATTGTTATTCTATTCCTAAATATCTGATGTTCCTCCAATATACATATATAATAATAGGTGTATAATTAATGATTCTCCTGGGGTTCTCTTGGATATATATAGTTAGTTTATTCACTATAAATGATAAAAATACAAAGAAACATCGTAAATGTCGAACTATTTAACTAAGAGATAATTCTAAAAGATAAGGTCAATATAGTGACCCAAACCTGTCTAAAACTTATTGGATGAGTGTTTTTAGACAAATACCAACCATAGACATTAAATAATTTATTTTTGTTCAATTAGAAACTGAAAATTATTTTATAATAAAATAATATTTATAGCTTTTCCTAAGGTGCCTCTCACTCCTCTTATAAAAGGGAACTTCCACTTCTCTCTAATTCACACATTCAAATCCATTTCTCTCGGCCAACCCCTACCTAAATAACCTCGAAAATGTCCCCCCTTCACATAAAGGACTTCCTTTAGTCATAAATCCATCCTAAGGAGCACTTTTGATTAAATCAAAAGGAAGAACCTGAAGAAGAGGTAAATATTTCATCACATCATTCAAGTTCATTTCTTCTTACACCTCCTATTTCTTTATTGTTTATATTCTAAAATAATAACTATGGTTTATTATATATACTGTGATGTTATTATAAATATGTTACAACAATATTCATTATTCTACCAATCCTTTGAATAAAATGTCACCATACGTCCTTACGTACGACTTACTGTCTCCACCTTAGGGTGTAATTGTTATTCAATATATTAGTATTTAGATGGGAATAATAACGATGTGTAATTGATGTAAATAATAAATATAACCTGATAATAGTTTTTTATATATGATATACCATCCAATTATGTATTATTTTTATATCAAAATAATCTTTTTGTCGCTCGGGTGTACGTACGGATTACCATCTCTACGAACATGATGAGATCCATTTCCCATCACATCCATTCAAGACTAATTTTCATTAACTGATTAAAAATAATGTTTAAAGACCTAATATCATTATGTATATGAATAAGTTATATTTTATCCATAAAAAAAATTACTTATGTAATAAATCATATAATGGAAAATGAATCAGTTTTCACCTAAAATGACGATAATACTAAAATATTATTAACAAATCAATTTTAAAAGATAATATATGATATCATATTAATATATATGATTCTTGTATAATTTAAAAAAAATTATTTCACCATTATACATGAGGTTCACAAACCCTAGAATAAAGAAATGTACAAGGTAATGGTAAAATTCAAAATCTCTTTATTATCTGAGGATTTGTATACGTAATTGTATACTGGGACCTCTTTATCATCCACAAACCTGTTTCTTAAAAATGAATTTAAAATATTTTTACTATTTTCCAGACAATGGGGTAAAGTCACTTATACCCTTCTTTGACCTTATTTGTTTTGGAAGGAATCTTTATGTCATTTTCCAAACAATGTACTTTATGACCTTTTCAACAAAATTAAGGTAACAATTTTTTTTAACTTATACGGTTGATTTATTATGATAAAAAACATTCATATTGTATTCAATGTTTTGTGATATGTTTGACTATGGATGTGTTATTTTTAACCCATTCATGGTTTTAGTATAATGTATGTACAAATTTTATGATACAATTAATATGGATGTTTATGTTATGTTTAAACCTTTCGTATGTGGAATGAATTGGATTTTTTTGAGACAAGTGGATCCTGCTATAGCTCCTCGATGCATCAGTAGTTTTCAAGAGACAAACTAGTCTATTAGAACTAGGTCTTGACAGAATCTTATTTTTATTCTTGGAACAAGTCCTTGACTATATGGTTATAATATCTGGAATTATGCATTCTATCATTATTAAAGTGTTTATTGATATTGCATGTGATTATTCAACTAGTATAATATCCTTGTGAATAAGTAAATGCTATTATATTATTTTATTTTGGCCATATTATGCAGAATTTCATGTATAAAAAGTCTTTTGTCTTAGTGTTATACATTGCCTTAAATGATAATTATTATTTATTAAAGTTTTTGCTTTATTTTTATCCTCACTCAGAATTTGATCTCACCCCTTTCAATGTTTTATTTTTCCCAGGGTGTGAAGAATTATATTATGACTGACCTACAGGTATAGTCTATGAGATCATAGTGTTGTATATGGAAACAATTTTGTTGTAGTTTTCCATTTTATGATGTAATGTAAACTTTATGAATATATCTATTAATTCCAAGGATACTAAACTAATTGTTCTCTAGATACTTGATCTTTTGTGATCATGCCAATGATATATAATAATGCACTGACATTGGGCTTCTCGGGTTGGGGCGTTACATTTAGCCACAATTTTCAATTTTAGTGCATCATCTCTATAACCTTAGTAACATTTTATCCTAAAATTAGTATCAATTAGTAATTCACATTATACTCATTTTTATATATCACAATAGTTTTAAACCTTGTAAATAATTACCTTATATTTATAGGTATTTACATTAATCATTTAGTTTTGAATTATTATTAAAATTAAGTAGTGTTCAGTTCATTTAATTTCCAGTTTTTTCATTGTATACTTTTTTAAATTATGATTCATTCTATTAATGAGATGCAGTATCTAATACCTTCCATAATGTGAATACCCATTACGGACTACCTAAGAAGTTACTCTACAATTCTATCCAAATGGTTATTGATGTATTATATTTATACTGCTTAAAATTTATTTTTTTAGTCACATTTTCATTTAAACAATTTTTATATAAATGAATTTTATTACATTATTTTATTTGTTTCATAAATAGGTTATGGTCCATTAATAGTCTAAATATTAATTTCTCAGATATCTAGGGTGTGAATGAATTTAATCACCTTATTAATGGTAAATACTATTTTCAAATCAAAATTTCGACATCTACAATTTTTTATTTCTAAAGTGAGTAGTTAATATTAATATAAATACAAAAAAATATTATTTCACAAAATGGTTTATAGATGGAATTACCTCTACACATAAGAATTAAAATATAAATATATGATACAACATAATAATTGGAACTGGATCATTTAGAATCCCTAAAATCCGTGTAATATCGGGTCCTGTATTGGAGCACAATTTTTTTATAAAAACATGTTGAATATTTTTTGTTTATATGCATTAATTTGAATGGAAAAAAAATTATTGTGTATTTTTATAATGAAATATTCCATTATAATTTTATACTAAATTGTTAATGGGTTATTTTTGTTAATTTTTAATATGTATATGATCATGAATAATTATTTTTTTCCATTACCATGTATTTAAAAAAATATTAATATTTTCTTTTATTATTGTTGAACTATCCATATGTGTTAATTAATTAAATTATTTATATATCATATCTATTTTATTTTTAACAATTCCCAATACTCTGAAATATTTTCTTCAAATGAAATTATGAAATTATTTAGTGAGTTAATTCACATAAAATTTTCATGGGCACCTTCATAGATATTGTATAGTTATAGTACGGGTTGGTTATCACTGATTTTTTATGTAATTATTTCTTTGTATATTGTTAATATTATATTACCCCCTTTCACAGATAATGTATTCATTGTAGTGACTAGTAAATATTTTGATTTGGAATGTTTTTCTGAAGGAGAAGTCAAAATTGATTTCTTTGGATATAAATCAACATCAAAGGTGATTCTAAATAATTCCACTATAGATTGATGAAAAATGAATAAATGAGTAAAAATAATTACAAACAATAATTTTATATATATACATGATTTACTCAACTATAATAGTTTTTTTGTTTTACAGGATTAGTATTATACGATAAATTTTTTTCTATAATAATTATATATCATTTTCAATCCTAATTCTATTTAACATATACTTCAATGGATCCACATCACCCTCAGATGATATTAAAATTAATTACACTCAAGATCAATGTAGGATGAGAAGAATTACTAAAAATAATAATTATCCATTAATTGATATATTCAACTATTTTCTCTAAAAGTAATTCTTATTTTGATTTAAAAAGTATGTATACTCCCAAAGATTTTTATTACATAATATGTGTATTATAATTTATCTCACCATACAAAAATTATCATAAAATTTCCTTAGTTAATTTTATTTGGACATAGGTGTATTTATTGAATCCATATTTTATTTCCTTCTTTTTCTCTGATCAAGTTATCTATATTTTACGTTTAAGTATAACCTTAAAAATTTAGATTTATATGTTTAATGTCTTATGATTCCATAAAAATAAACTATTAATCTTTATTGTATCTTGATTAAAATATTTCAAAATACCTTCTTCGTGGGGATATCTACAAAATAAATTAAAACGAAAATATTCATAAAATTAAAGATGAAACCAAATATTTTAAACATTGAACATGAACATAAAAATGGGACTAAAAAATAGTTTCATCTAAAAATATCATCAAGAAAAAAATGTTGGATATGTAATAGTGAAAAAAACTTATTATCTTGTGGTTGATTATACATTCCAATCTCATTTACTAGGAAAATCTACTTTAATTAACTCAAAATAAATACATTCATTTAAATTTTATTTAATATGTATTATTTGGAAAAAAAATCTTATTATATTATATCATACTATTTTTTAACTAATGGTCATTTAATGTTTTTATATATATCACCATGTACCATGTATTTTCATGAATATGTGTATTATTTATATTTAATACTATATTCCTTATATATTTACTATCATATTTTTCATTTTTATAGACTTTTAATCTATACTTATAGTTCAAATAATCTAATTTTACGTATTACAGAACCAATACTCTTACTTTATATGTCTATTAATTTAATCTATTTTTTTATTTTGTTACGTGTCTCTAATTTAGGTCATTATTATTCTCTATTTTGACTATATGTAATTATGATTTCAATTATATTAATAATAATAATTTATTGTTTAAATAAGGCATAGTTTATTTTCAACCGATATTTTTACCATTTAAATTGACACATTACTATATAATATTCTCCTACTATAACTCATTTTTATTTAAGGATGCTCCCTTTGAATGATTGATGAATACATCATTTCAATTATATAATTTTATTATATTTTATGTATGTTTCTATTAATCAGAATTATAATTTTTCTATAATATTATTTTCAATAATTGAAGTTATTTCAATAATGATTTCTAGTAGGTTATGTATGAATAATTCTATATTTATTTTATTTTATCCTCCTTCATATTATACTATTCAATTTCATTTCATTTCATTAGTAATTTTTTTATTTGGTAATATTGAAAATATATTTGTTTTCAATTATTTTTCAGATAGATACTGAGTTCACCAATTTATCAATTCTTCTTCCATTTTTGTATTTATAAAAATTCATTTCATAGACTTAATTGATTTATCTTATCTTCCTCACATTACTGTGATCAATACAATGAGTCATATTTTGTCGTTCATATTGATAACATAAGGTCACTCTATTAATCATCAAAATTATAAAGCCCATAGTTTCAATTAATCATCTAAAATAATTTTTTAAAACTAATCTATATATTTAAGGTATCAATAATATTTCCATTTATTCAATAATTATTCCTTATTTAAAATGTATACTAATGTAATATTTTATTACTGTAAAATATGTTAATATATTTCTAATTTCATCTACATAATTCCACATTCCTAGAAATTTATTTTTCAATCATTTACTGTATATAATTTAAAAATGATATAAATATATTTTAATATATTTTAATTATTGTGTTTAATTATTATGTGAATAATCATGAATATTTTTTTAACTATTTTATACTCTCAACCAATGTTGAAAATGGTTCCATTAAAAAATGTGAATAACCAATCTATTTTATGCAGTCTATTAGCTTAGAATTTTCCTTAATCAATTTATAATCTATAATGACTATGTTTTAACTATTAGGTAGTTGACACCAATGATATAAAAAATTTTTAAAAACCAATAAATTATCACTCTATTTTTGATATCTATTATCTATTAATGATCTATGATGAGAAAAATAATCCCAAAATTAAAATTCATGTTCACATTTCATTGTTTATTTAATTTTAATTAATGTGTGTGTAATGATAAAAATGTTCCCAATCTTGAAACCCCTATAGCTCAACAAAACTATCTAATGGAACAAAACTAACATGTATTTTCTGTGACTAATATATTAATCACAATATTAATTTTTAAAATACCATTTATTCAAAACAAATAAGTATTTGGACCATTGTTTTGTTGTAAATTTATTTTTATCAATACATGTTATATATGAACTAATACTATAATCTGACATATATGAAAACAAATTTCTGTAAAAAATTAAATATATTATGCTCAGTTTATGGATTAGAACTATTTTAATTCTCTCTTCATAAAATATAAAATATCATATTAAATGTATACTTATATTTAATATCCCATATATTCATTTTATTCAACAAATAATATATAATATTGATAATTGATTTGTTCTTTTCAGAACTATATGTATTGATCACAATATTTCATCCGAACTTATATACGTTCATAACCAATATCATTTCATAAAATAAATTTATTATCATCAATACATATTTGAATAAAGTTCAATTACTTGTTTTGATCAAACAATATTTGTTCATAAAAAACATTATAATATGAAAAATGATAGAATTATTATGCGTACAAAAAAATATATTACGTTTATGTTTTTTGAAAAATATATGATAGATCAAAATATTAGTTCAAATATTATAACATCAAATCTAATGTTAAAATATATTCATCAGACCTATTATTTCTTATTATATATGAATTAGAACTAATATAATATTTTAATTCTATTTACATATATTTTTAATAGATTTAATCCTTTTATTATACCAGAATATTAAATAGTCCATCAATAATTAGACAATCTGTAGGAAGTCATCAACAATTACATGTGATTTTATGCTCATATATGTCCTGTTGTACCATTCATGATTTCATCAAATTAAATATTTGAGTTCTTTTTCATCATTTTCTAGGTATTACTGAATACATTTCCCAAAAATAATAGTTTTTTATTTTATATAATTTTCAAAGGACAATGTAGATATTAAAAAAATATATATGTTTATCCGTAGAAGAATAACAAATTTCCAAAAAAAATTCTATTATTAAAATCATTAATATATTATTACATGTTTTAATTAAATCATTATACATGTTCTTATTCCATTATTATTGATGGGATTGATCCTCCAAATAATGTATTCATTTCAATTATGAATGATTGTTGGATGAAAAAAATGATCAGATACAATACCAAGTATCATACTAATATGATGACTTTTTTCAAGTGTGTATAATTCTTTTTCACTATTACTGTAATTCATACATCCATCTGTTTTTATATTATTCAGTTTATATAGTCATAATGTAAATGGGGTGTTCTTCATATGCACTCTCCGAAAACAATGACTATGATTCTATATAATCATCGATGTTTTTTTATATTTTGCGGGTTGAAATAAATTAAATAATAATTGAATGTTAATGAATTTAATGTGGATATATTGTTTCCATTAATTTTTATTGCTAGACAAAAAATGTAGGTATTATTAATTAAATATTAAGGTGATCATCATTATCATGAATGTCCAAAATATCCAATTTTCAATGAAATTTCATATTTAAACATAATTGAATTTTTTTGACTAGTCACCTGCATGTTTCCCTTACTATTAACATTTTTATGTTCATAAAAAATGATTATAACATGATATACTATACTATTTTTGAAAAACAGAATTATATCATTAAAAGGACCATTAATATATTTTTGATCGGGCCATAACCATTATTAGTGCCTTATGAATGTATCCTTACTAACATAAACGTATTTATACTAGCATTTTATGTTTGTTCATTAATACTTATTGGAATAGTAATTGAATAACACATCAAAAAGAAAATATAGTATTCATCATATGTGATTATGTTGAATAATCCATTATTAAAAAATGTAATATATTTCTTATAGAATTTGAAATGTTCTCTTGGTTTACCGTATAAAAGAGGTCGTCAAACCTAGATTTTATCTAATCTTGAAACCCAATGGAACTTTGTTTCCACTTATTTTATATTTTTCCACGTTCTTTCATTTATGGTATATATTATATGTTATCAGTTATTAGGGTTTATTTTTATTAGTATTCAATCCAATTAATTTAGTTGAAATAACAATTGCATGGGTGGAATGTACGATGGTTTATTTTTCACACCTAAAAGACCATTAAATGTAATTTTATTCCTGGTTATTTCTTTCTTTGGGTAGAATTTCCATTTTTGTTACCATATATTCATTTATTGTTACAGATTAATGCTTCAAATTTTATAAAGATAATGTGGAAAACATTTCTGATTTTTTATGATTCATTTTACATAAATTTAATATTTTCATGTCTTATGTTATTCCTTCATATATTTTAATTTTTTATTAAATTATTTTTCTTTTTGGAAAATTTTTTTGGATACATTATTTTTTCAGTAAGATGTTCTCCAAAACTGTATGTTGATTTTTATGAGATAATTTTAAAATGGTGTTTTCCTAATATCTAATCATATGTTATATGACTATATTCAAAAATTTTATTCAGTGGAGGAATCAATTATCATTGTATGTCGTCCAAATTGGGAGTTTTATAGTTGGTGTAATGTTATCCTCTCTTCCTTTTAGTTTCCAAAGATAATTTAATCAATATTACATGGTGTTTATGTGTTCCTCATTTACCAAAATGTTTATTTTCATGAAAATTCTAAATAAATTGAATCTTGTAAAATCATTAATCATATTATTATTTTCATCTAATACTATATTTTGGGTTTCAATCACAACAATTTTTCTATCAATGGATTTTCATGTTCTCTGAAATATTAGTGTTTGATTAACAATATTCATATGAATCAAATCATTATTGATGAATGATTTTATTATCCAACTTTGAATATTTGAATATGATATTTATGTTTTAGTGGTTTATAATTATATATATTTTATATTTTATTCTGATTCTTTATCTTCAATTCATTAAAAATAGTTAAAATAATCGATGAATTTATTTTTTTTAAAATCATAACATCATTAAAAAATTTATTCAATGAATTGATAGGTTCATTTCATATGAATTAAATTTAATTCATTGTTTGATAAATATGACTAATTGATTATATCTTTGATAATTTTATGTAAGTTATTATATTTTAAAGTATTTCATAATTTTTTTAATCTATATAAATAAATTATTTTTTATTTTAATTTTCATCGAATGATTATTACCCAACTCATGTATTATGATGTAAATGATGTATCTAAAATTAATTGATTTTCTATAATTTCATATATTATATGGCATGTTTAACATGATTAAATCAACTACCACAAATAAAAACTACTTATGAACAAAAATTTTCATAATTATATATTAATGCAATTAAATGCAAATAACATCCAATGAAAATTAATAATAATAAAAAATTATTATTATTTTCAACATAAAAAATCTATATATGGAAAATTTATTGTATCTATTAAAATTTATTATAACACTTATCAAGATCAAATGATCATGTTGGGTATTCACTTTTAAATTTTTCTTAACATCATTTTCTGATGTTCAAGATGAATTTAAAATTGCTAAGAGAACATACCACTACTAATGAATACTTATTTCAGATTTTAGTTATTTATCATTAACTATGTTGTGTATTAATTCAAAAATTAGATTCCCACTATATATCATTTTAATTATAGTAAATATATAAAGATTTGTAAGTGTAGTCGTATGGGAATCATTAAATCCACATCATATAAACATCTTTTGTTCAACTCAGATTCATTTCATTATCATTTCTAATTGATGTTATGAGAATATCCCACTATTTTCTAACATTTTTCATGGTTCTATAACTTGGGGGTGTGGCAACATTATTGAAGAGGTGTTCCATCAAAAAAATTATCCAAATAAACTGAATGTTCAGTCGAATATGAAATAATTGCATCACCATTTTCTTCATATTTCTTTATCAATTATGATATTTACTCTTTAATTTTTTGTTTCAGATCCAATGTTATTATCCCTCCTATATAAGACTCATAAAAAATCTCATTAGAAGTAATAACATATAAAAATCTCTTAAAATGAACATGTGTTTTTATTTTTATCAATCGAACTATCACGATACACAAATTTCATACTAATATTAATAAAATTTTTAATTTTATTCAATATTATCTTTTTAACCCTATACATTATTCTTATAGGTTTTCCATGCAATAAAATTGTATTGATCTATTTAATTAGTTATAATTATCAATTAAAATGATGTTTAATTATAAATTTAAATCAATGTTACGAGATTATAGAATATAATTTTCTATTTTTAGATTTTAGAATATTAACTTTTTAACAATCATAACTGACTTCTATGGCATTATAAATGGTGTTATGGTCACATATTAGACAATATTCTAATTAGTTTTTTACCATATGTTATTATTTTTAGTTGTTATGAACTGTTATTTTTTATTAATTTGGTATTTTTTTCTTTTAATAGATCATGTAATTTTTTGATTGTTGATGCTTTATTATTTTTTTCATGTGTCTAAATGAAATATATTTTTTTATTGTTGTGTTTCTTTGATTAGAACATCTCTCAAGATGATACAATTTTAATGAGGACTGATATAGTATTTCATTAAGTCGAGGATAGGTGATTGTTCAAACATAAAACAGTTGTCTACTTCAATAGATGTTATAATGGAAAATTTTGGAATCCCTCACATACCATATATGATAATAGATCAGGTGATGTGATTGGGATTCTATAGTAATAACGCCTTATGATTATGATAAATATATTATTGAAGAGGATTCCTTTATTTATATGTAATTTATCAATGATTTAATATAATTTAATTAGGTTTTAGTTGTTTCTCAATGATTTTTGTCATTAAATAAAAATTGAACATGTATTTAAATTATATTTTAACATTTTTTTTGCAATAAAATATCAATTTTTTGGTTTTTTAGATAAGTTAATTTTATAATTATTATAAAATAATATTTGATAATATATGACATATAATTATATTAATAATAATATATAATTTTTTATAAATTATTTTAACACAAAAAAATTAAATATATTATAAATAATATAGTAATTTTTTTATTGATTATAAATGTTAATAATATTATCGATAAATATTAGTGATATTAATATGTTTCAATTTTTTTTCCCACATGTATATTATCAGTTTGGTATTATTATATTGGAAATTGAATCATTTTATCTATTTCAATGAAATTTAGTGACAATTGTTTTAAAAAAAGATACTCACATGGACATATAATATGTGTAAATACTTCTATAATAGAAAATGTATATTTACTAATAGATATTCCCAAATCAGAAAAAGAGTAGTATTTTCTAGTGATTCTAGTCACATCAACACTTTATTACAGCCTATATGCATAGAAAATATTTTTTATAGACACTGATGGTGGTGGAAAACATAGTATATATCACACGTTGTTCAGGCTACTAATTTCTACATGAACAAATTACCTCTCGTCTACAAGTTAAGATATTGGATTATGCTATGTGTTGTGTCTGATATAGAAAAATGTGAGTTTGGGGCTATTTTATGAGCATGTACATGTTTTACCTTATGGATATAGAGTATTGTTATAGTTATTATTTGGTCATTATATCCATGCATATTGTTCATCATTTATTATGTAAGTTTCATGTATAATGTAGCATGATTATACATAGTTATTTAATAATTTATTTCTAATTTAAAGTTATTATATTGTTGGACCCTTTATTCATATTTCTATTGATGTATCCACTACTTATCCATATGGTATAGTCTCCCCATTGTAGTGACATAATACGTTCAATGATAGTAAGTAACCTCTGATGTTTGGGCCGACACATTGGAGGACAAGTGGCCAACTAGCTGAAGACACCTTTTTAGGGTCTCATAGGTTATGATTATTCAAGTGGTATTAGATATTATATACCATTTTATATTAATATTTTTTTTGGTATACATGTGACTAGGAATTTTTTTTCAATTGATAAATATAATATTATAAGGTCATGCCGAACCACACATGAGGAAATGATCCAGTCGTCAGGGATGGGACTATTGTCCATGTTGCTTGATTTTACAGTTGATTATTGTTTTACCATGGGTGAATGTTTCAATTTTTTGTTATTATAAATAAATTTACATTTACCCTTGGATCATTAGGTAATGGATGTATTAGTAAATGCAACATTTTATGCACATATATTTTTAGATTCTTTGCATTATCCAGGACATGTAGTCTGTATTTCTTAACTTCTTGATATTATTAGGTAGCGTCTTACATGATTATTTATCGTAATTTTTTATATAACATTATATTGTGTTTCCATTCTTACATAATTATTTATTTGGAAAAATATAATGATTTGTTTTAATCTTTAAAAGTGATTGGTTATTAATTTCTCTCAATCAAATTATATGTTTTTTCCAATATTGATTGATGTTGGAACCTTAACTAATCATTTTGTCAATGTTTTAGCTATGAAAAATTGGTTTCATTGGATAAACATTAATTGGTTTCAATTAAATGGGTTATAATTTTATTGGTAATAATATTTATAGGAAATTATAAATTACCCATTATAAAATTAAGTAATTATACCATCATATATTTAATTGACATAATATGAGATCAAATGAAATAACCTAATTCTAGTTACATGAATTGTTATTTTATCCTATAAATTCATGTACCATTATAATTTTAAATTGTAAATTATTCTAAATGAACCCTAGTATGTGATATATTGAAATTATTATAGAATATGGTTTCCGTGGTGAAGGCTATTATTGGTATAATTTGGGTATGATAACCCCTGAAACTGAATCCTTAAAAAATTGGAAACAAGAAGGTCAGAAAGGAAATGTTTCTTATAAAATATTCCCATTAAGAGTGGGTTCAATATATAAAATAAAATAACGGTTATGTTTTTTCCTTCAAGATGATTCTAATTTTAGTTAATATAGTGTTTAAGAAATAATATGGGAATGATTTCACATAATTGTGGATGTTGATTGAAAATATGAGAACCTTGTATGTTTTCCTTACTTCGTTACAATCAATGTTATTATCCATATATGGTCTTTTTGTCATATAGGTGATGGTTATCTAATTTTTATATAATCTATTATATATTGGTACAGATAAACATATTGTGGAATCATATATAAAAAATTCCCCCACATTAATAAACTAATGTATATCTATATTTGAGTGTCAATGATATGAGTTTTTAGTTAAATAAAATTCCAATTGAATCAAAAATGTTATTTTATTCTATTACATTGAAGTGACCAATTATTTAACAAAGATAAATTTAAAGGAATTAATACTAAATGTTTAAAATGGATTAAAAAAAATTTTGGATTGTATTCAATATATCGCATGGTGACAACTGGATAATCTGATGAGTAATCTTTTCCCTAATAACTAGTACTTGATATCGATATAATAGGAAATGATTAAATGTTTTTATTAATGATCATAAATAAAACACACCTAAATGAATACTTTTAGAAATTTTTTAGTTAGACCCTCACATAGGGGTTATTCTAAAATATCTCCTTGATAGTTTCCTTCAAAAATAACAGGAGTGATTCCCTAGAGACTATATTGACCACATCCATGACTGTGTTGTACATGGTTGTTAAGTGGTAATTCATAGTGATATTTTTTGGCATGAACAAGAATTAGGATTGATTCTTTATGTGAATAAGTGGCCAGCCTAGTTTTTTTATGTACCTCTAATGTAAATATTTTTTAGAGTGAATACAAAGTGTTCCATACATGATGTTATGTCATCCCATCTATTAATCATAGTTACAATATGACACCCGTGTTTTGACGGTTGTTCATCCTATATGATGAGTCTTGTTTAAGGTATTACCGTCACCTAGTGCTCTGGTTTAGTAGTTTAGACATGCCCCAGGAATTATGAACCACCGTGATGATTGTGTGATATTTTATCCTTTGTTGATAGATGCCTCAAATTTTTTTCAGTATATTTGAGTATTTTTGGATGATGCATTATAGAAATAAGAAGTTTCATTGGGTTGTGAATTAAAATAGATGGAAGCACCTATTGTAATATTTTTCAGTCATGATCGTTTGTGTTGTTACACATGGTGACAATCTAGATTTACATTGATGCATTAAATCATGTATATTTGAGAAGAAATTCATGGAGTATATTAAAATGAGTGGTTTCATGATTTTCAGGAAGGCATCAGGAGTACCATAATGAAACGTTCAAAGTTTTTCTCTACAGTAGAGTTACCTAGGTGTTGGAATCTCATTGGGAGCATTGTATATTTCATTTTGGAATGAGTAGATGATTGATCAATGATTCTAAATTTAATTCTAAAAAATATTATGTGATATAAAACGAACTATCAATTTCAATTATTTGGATTTTATCCTAATAAAATTTTGCATGGTGAGGTTTCACAAAGGGAGTTTCACACATAATTCTTTGACTAATCTTGATATAGCACAATTTTAAGTGGAAATTTAATAACTCTTATTATGTTATATCTTAGATCATCACATTTGCCACACCTTGAAACATCTATCATTGATGATAATGTAGGTAATATGGGATATGTTTTCATTTTTGGTTATTATATTCATAGAAACTCCAAATTTGGTGAATGTCACATCGATTATGGTCAGATATTCTTTTCAGGTATTGAAAACATGACTATAAAAGTCATTATGAAAATTTCACAACAGATGCCAAATCCCATGATCTTTTTAGCTTTATCCATCATGTAATAGATTACATTATGGGTTGTTAGAACACAACCATGATTTTGTAATGATTCTAATTGTTAGATTGAGGCTCAGTGTTTTTAAGATATCTAATAGATATGATGGGTCGGTAGATGATCAATTATTTCAAGGTTCCAGATATATTTTTTTTGGGTGACCAAAAAATAAGGAGTTTCTAGAGTGGGTTGTAATTTGATAATTATTTTACATTCTAATGGATGTTTGAAGATGAGTTCTAATAGATCTCCGACCATTGTGAGATTGGCAGGACATGTAGCATGATCTGCTTCAATTAACTAATGAACAACTCAATGGTGGATTATTTGGGTTATGAATGGGGTGTTATGAGATTATACACTCAAAATATATTGAAATATTCCTCTATGATTTTTTTCATATGGTAAAATATGAACAATTAATCGGTGAGTGGCCATGTGAAAGTTGAGGATTGGTTGTTTCAGTTTGATGCATATATGAATGGTGACCGAATTCTTTCAGTAGATTGAAGTTAGTGGATATGTTGATGACTATCATGGGAATATTATGGTCATATTAAGATGTATGAATGGTGTTTGATAATTTTCATTCTTGTTCGGGACATGTGGTGTCAGATTTCGACTAATTGTAATGTTACCTTGTTGACGAAAGCATAACATAGGAATAGAAATTCACACCAATCGATAACATCTTAGTGTAATTTTGATTTAGTGAAATCGTACCCAATAACATTATTTCAAACATAGTATGATGAGAGAAAATTCATTATATACATATATAATTATGAAAATTCTCATTTATTTTGTTATTAGTGGGAAACTCATCAGGGAACAGAAGGATATGTTTAGACAATTTCCTTATGGTGCGGCTTACCACTATAGGTTGTTTAATGGATACCCTTATTAGGGTAGAGTCAAGACTATGTGGGATTTTTCATTGGATGCTAAATGTTTAATTATATTACATAGGATATATGGAACTAAAAATTATATTATTAGTAGGCGTTACCAAATGTCGTTTCTAGACATCACTAAATGTGCTCAAGGAGATATTATGGTATGCGTGACATGAATTGATCAACTCTTCCTATGATTTTGTTATATAAATATACATCCATGGGTATTTTAAAATACATTAAATCATTTAAGGTGTTTTATTCTGTGGGGAAACACATTTTTATCATTGTTATGAGGGGACATGTGCAACGAAAAGGTCAACTAGGGATTTTGAAGTATAAGATGACATGACCAAATTAATATGGTTCAATCAAAATTTGACAATTTATATTGATACTAGTTTGGTAACTATATCATTTCTCTTATTGGGATTTTTGAGTTCTGTTTCATAATGTAAGGTTCATTAAGATTCCAATGATGTGCATTATCAAAAAATTACAAAGATATGGGTACCATGATTTGGAATTGGTTGTTCATATATTAATCCTCTAGTAGTGAGAACTACATAATGGTTAATAAAAGAGATGATAAATAGATCATGTCTTAGGATGAATGGGTTTGAGTTTTCTCCAAATTTATTTTTTTGTTGTTCTTGTGAGTTCCAGGTCGTGTTTCGGTAGCTTAAGAATCATTGTCTATGTCACGACCCATCCTCGGGGCCCGTGTCGTGACTACCCCAAGCCCGCCTTCCATAGGCCATGGGCTGTCAACTAGCACCAAAGGCGTAATTTCTGATAACTGGGAAGGAATTTCCTTTATAAAAGTGACAAACACCACAGAGTACAAGCGAAAGTAAAACACTAAGTACAAAGAGAAGTGATGATAGGTAAATGGGCCAGAATACAAACCCAACTGAAAGTACAACTACAACTGAACAAAGTACAATAGAAAAAGACAAAAACTGGATGAACGGAAGCGGCTCCTGTGTCGTCCTCCTCGGATCCAACTTGAAGGGTAGGTACAGATGGCGCAGCTCCTGGATCGTCCACCACAGATCCTACCTGAAGGGTAGGTACAGATAGCGAAACTCCTCAATGTTCTCCCCGTCAACCTCCTCTGAGTGTCATCTTGCCGTGAAGTCCACCTTCGGATATTGACTCATCGTGTAGTCCAGCTCCGGGTACCATTCAGTCCTCGAACACTCAGCCTCCGTCCGCACTTTCCGTCGTCTGCAACCAACACAATGAGGTGAGGGCATAGCCCGTGCAGGTGTGAGTATAAAGATACTCAGTAGGGGCCCCGAGACCTTCAAGGTCTCACTAAAACCAACAAGGATGACCACAAAGAATATCTCAACAGATAACCACTACTTTGGTATATGCCCATACATATACCTATGTTATCAAGTAACCCATCTCAATCATGAGGAAACACAAAGATTATGAAATCAACAGATAACCACTACCCAGGTATATGCCCATACATATACCTAAGTTATCAAGTGACCCATCTCAATCGTGAGGAAACCCAAAGATCATAGACTCAGCTTAAACAAATATTTTCATTATCGAAACCGTAACTGCTGAAGAGCTCTCTCTCTGGAGTGTACAGTGGTCCTGTCATGACTCTGAGGTACTTCTCACTAACTTAAGACTGCTGAGGTACTCCTCCTGTCGAGTACCACAGGTCAGCCACCCAAACAATGTAGTGCTTCCTGTCGGGGTATGCCATCCAAACACAGTACTGCACACTCCCTAGTAGCCTGCAGAGGTACTCTCCAGACCAGTACCGCGGGTCTGCACTGTCACACAGGTAGTGCTTCGTCCGCCATGGGTCTGCACCCAAACAAAGTAGTGCTCCGTCCACTGGGCTAGTCGACTCACTCCATGTCGAGTCGGTCAAGCAGTCGTGAGGTCTCAGTCGGCTACATGGTCTCTACACTCTGCACGCTCGCCTCTGGGAGGGTCCTCTCCACGAGCTACAGGTCGATACTCCAAGTATCTCAATGTCCCATGAATAAGTATCTCAAAGGACTGCCTCGTCATAGGGGTCTCAACGCAACAGACGGCGCGTCAATCAGATGCCCGATCTGTGAGTTATTAGAATTTTCGTCCCAAGGGCCCGGTTGGTTTCTTGAGAGAACCAATCCGGCCATATCTTACCTTGAACTCTCATAGGGTATTCTCAAAAGGACCGTTTCTCAACGTGATCACCAATTCCGCTGCCAGTTCGTCAAACAGACGTCCGGTCTGAAAGATAACAGTTTTTCCGTTCCAGGGGCCCAGTTGTATTTTGGGTACAATCCAACCCGGACACTATCCAAAAGCAACCAAAACTTGGGCGAAGTATGAAAAAAAGTTCCATCTCATCAAGAGGAATTCAACGAGACAGAGGGCGCGTCAATCGGATGCCCGGTCTGTGAGTTATTGGCTTTTTTGTTCCAAGGGCCCGATTGGTTTCGTGAGCAAACCAACCCGACCACACTCCGACGACATCCAAACCTCGAGCGATGTAAACCAAAAGTTCCGTCTCATCATGAGGAATCCAAAAAAGTTGGCGGCACGTCAATCGGACGTCCGAAGCTCAGGATATAAGCGTTTCCGCTCCTAGTGCCCGGTTGGTTTCGTATCCGAACCAATCCGGCCAAACCAAAAGTATTCCAAACCCTTGAGTGTAATACAGCGAAATGACCGTCCCGATCTAAGAGTCGCACCACCGCTAACGGTACATCGATCAGATGTCTACATCTCAAGATAGGAGCAAAAAATCATGAGGGTCCGAAAACGGGGGGTGGGGGGTCTAGGCCCGGACCGACCCGACCCAACCCCCCTAGGTCGGACAGACCCAGGTCGACCCAACCCGGGTCCGGGGTCTGGCCCAGATGGCGCGATCCGGCCCAGCTGGGGTGGCCCGACCCGGATTGGGTTCAACCCGGCCCGGCCGGTGGGTCGGCTCGGCCAACTACGGCTGAGCGGAGCGAAGCGGGGTACTGCCCCCGCGTGAAGAACCGCAGCCCCGCTTTTGGGGCCGCCCGTGCAAGCAGACGCGGCAGCCGGCAGCCTCCCGCCGCCAACCTCCGGTCCCACATTGTCGCTGGACCGCACCCCCCCACCGCGGCTTCAGCCACGAAGGATTTTTCCGGCGGTGCTCAGGGCGCCGCCGCCCCCGACCACTGGTGCCGCTGCGCTGGTGGGGCACGCCGGCGGGGGATTCCGCGGACCACCGAACGCGCTCCGGTGGTCCGATTCGCCTGCGATCTTCGCCTGAGATCATCCTGGGACACGAACTTCGCTGAAAATCCTTCATAAAGCCTTCTCGGCCTGCCTCACCATCGTCCCTCGATCCGCACTTCGACAACAAAACGCGGGGTCTTCATATTGCCTCCTCAGCCACAACTCCTCCAGTGGTTTCGTTCGGCCCCAACGGCGCGGCGCAACGGCTCCACGCTTCTTTTCCGTGTTCTTTCTCGTGTCCGCACAGTTTCATTGCACTATTCCCCCATTGTTCGTGCTGCAACAAATCAAAACAACAAAGGGGGGAGAGGAGGCCGTGTTCGTGCGGTCCGACCTCCTCCCGTTAAGTCGGTAACAAGCGGTCCAAAAGATGAAGAACAACAAGGAAAAAAAATTTCACGAACCAAAGAGAAACAACCCAAACAGTTTTTCCCCACAATAGATTATTCCCAACCCACAAGGAGAATGTTCGCGGATCAAATAGGTAATAATTTGAGCTGTGTTCTTTATTTTCTTTAGGATGAATGAAACAAGGGAATAAAATCATTCTCCAACATAATTCCCTACCTCAAGCATTATTGTCGAATAAGAGTTTGTCGCAGAATTAATCATCGCGGAAGAAGAGGGTCGTCGCGGAAGATAAGGATCGTCGCGGAAGGACCGTCATGGAATAAACATCATTGACTTCACGGTACATGATGTCGCATTGTCGATCTCCGAGGGTTTGGGGTTCTTCGTCGGAAGTCGGAGCGTTCTTCGCGTTCTTCACGTTCTTCGTGTTCTTCGTTAAAGAAGAATGATTTCCTCCAAATCCATTCCACGACACAAGTTTCAACAGAAATAAAATAAGAGTTATCTTATTTTATTAACGCACATTACACGTTTGAATTTCAAAAGAAAAGAAACGAACAATTAATTCAATGAATTAATTGTAACGATTTAACTGCCCGATTAATGAGGCGTTTCTTAACCAGAAAAACACACGATTTACTTTCATTAAAGAGGGGGGTTGCATGTGCGTTACTTAGAGGAAAAGAAATGGTGGGGATCGTGCGGGGCCCACCTCACAAATATCCCACCAAGTGGGAAGGAAATTTTGGGTTCCACCCTATCCGCTTAACTTAGCTTAAGTGGCTTTTAAGTGGCTTTAAGTGAAATAAAATAATGTTGTCGCACCACTTTATTTTATTTCTTAACTTAACCCCAAAAATTAAAAACCACAACAGAGCAAATGCTAATCCGGAAAAGGCATTTCTAAGAAAATATCGGCGCTGCGATTTCACCGGTGACCTCGTATTTCAATTCCGATCACCGGTTCAGAAGTTAGAAAAACCCGCTCGTTTGTTCAATGAACGTACCCGAGCTAAACTTCGGAAAATGACTCCAGGCACATCGGGCTTCGGAATCAGGCGCCGTTAGAAACTGCGTTCTTGTAAAATTCCGAAAAAAATTAAGAAATAAAATTTCCTTGAAATTTCCAGGTCTTTAAATTACTCCCACCTCAGGGATTTACGTCCTTGTAAAGCGTTAACACAAACTAGGGTCACAAAAGCTGTACAGAGCACACATATGAGCCTTTCGCTCCCATGTGCTCACCTAGAGGTTCCCGTACTGCCAGATAAATTGCACTCGGGGAATCGATCATCCTCGTAGGATCCGCTCTTGTCGATCCTCGATCCCCACTGGAACCTCCGTGAAAGACACCCCATCACCATCATCCAGCTACCCATGGTCGATGATATGTGATGGTCCACACACGTATCTTCTCAGTTGAGATACGTCGAAGTCGTCATGCACCTGGTGAAACTGAGGTGGATGGGTCAAGCGGTAATCCAACTCGCCTACCCAGATGAAGACCTAGAAAGGTCCGTTGAACCTCAGAGATAACTTGCTTCCTTTTCCACTTCTCTATAAACCTCTTCAAGGTGAGACCCGTATAAGGACGTGATCGTCATTCTCAAACTCAAGAGGCCTCCAATTCCAAATAGAACTGAAACACAAAACGACAGCTGCCACGAGGGTAAGGTTGACCGACTAAAGAGTGATCGGTCGCACCCTAATGTGCATGAGTTTATCCTGTGCTGCCTGGGGTTTCCTTTTCGCCGACCAAGGAAAAACCATTCCGACGTCGTAGTTAAACCACAACCTTATTGTCTAATACCATCAATCTGTGTATGAACTGTGATTGCCCAGTCCATACTCAGACCAACGTCGTAAGGCCTCGACACTGCCACCAAGATATTCTAACCAAAACTCTCGTCTCGATGGTCTGACCACACAGTCGGCGTAAGTGTGATTATCAAGTCTTCTCCCAAGGTATCTACAGACGTGAGTGTCATGTCTACGTCTTACCGGAAACTCTAGGTCTGGGACATGATTCGTGAAATCAAGGAATGATTCATATCGACGTCTGTTACTACAACAGCTAGTAGTGGACACAGACTATCCCTTGAATCATTTTTAGAGCCATTGGGTCACACTCCTTGACCGCATGAAGCCGTACTCTTCCTCTGCCCACCATCCCCCTGAGCCTGGCGGCGATAACTAAGGAGTGTGTTTGTAGTATGTTAAAATGTACACCACCTCATGCTGCTCTCCTAGCTCTTCCTCCATGTTTGCTGCTTCGTATAATCATTTCTCCTTAAAGATTCCTCTTCTTGAATCATTTATCACGCTCGAGTCTCTAAGACTGGCACTGGTTTCCTATTTCTTACTGCACTGTGCAGTCTTCATCCTCTCCGGGATGATCTGCACCTTCTTTGCCTACGATATGAAATAGCTGCTAAAATTTCTCCTTTTCTGAAAGGATAAAGTTGGTCTCATCCCCTAGATGAACCACGCCCATTGCCTAATATAGTCAATCCTGACATAAATGATGTATTCATGCCATGGTTGACGTCGTAAGGCCTCAACATAACTACCAAGAGATCCAACTGTCACTCTCGCCTCCAAGGGTCGAGTCACACCGTTGGCATCAGTGCGATTTCACTGGGTCTCCCTCAGTAGAAATCTTGAATGTGAGGGTCAAGTAAACAGTCTTAACCGGGACCACTCAGTATCAACCAAACAAAAGGACATGAAAGGAAACAAAGTTAAGTGTCTTTTTATTATTGCATCTCATAGTACAAAGACACGAATACAATAGCAATATGGAACTAGAAGTTTAAGGGATGTATCCACTAGTTCCGCTCCTATCCACCTGCTCCCAGAGTTCTACTACCTTGTCCACTGCTCGGCTGTTGTTCAAGCACATGTCGCTGCTTCTTCCTCGGTGGCTCCTCCAAATCATGCGGATCAACTGTGCGAGGAGTCGGACAGTCACGTGCCAAGTGAACCTTCCTGCCACAGGAGTAACACTGTCCATTTCTGGCAGGCTTGGCTCTGACCCCACACCGGGTGCCCCGCACCACCGATCCTAAAACCCGAGATCGCCTAACTGTTGATCCGGTCCTCCTGGACCTCTGCATCATCTGTCTACTGCCCACAGATGACTCGACTACTGATAGAAAAACACGCGGCAAAGGCAGCAGCTCTAGAACACACTCAGGTTGTAGAGCTACTGGTACAATCTCCACCCCGAAGAAGGTCTCGAAGTCTTCCCATCCGAAGGTCATCCCATCGAAAAAATAGAACAAGTGGCTCCACCACCTGCCTGCTGCTGCCTGAAGAAGGCTGGTAGCAAAGATCACCATGAAGTCTGCAGGTGTCCCCACTAGCCTGAAGACTCTCACCACTACTTCCAGCCAATCCTTAGCCGCCTGCGGGTCTGTCTATCCCCAGAACCTGGGTGGCCTATGGCGCTGGAACTCGTGCAGCACACTCAAGTGGAGTGCATCACCTACTACTAGGGCTGGTGGCATTAGTGTCCCAACGTATGGTAGTACCGCTGGTGCCTCCGCTGGTGCCTCAACTGTAAGAGGGCCCTGTACCGAAGCCTCGTCGCTCGGCAGGCTGTCAGTACACACATCCCACTGGGCTCTAGATGGTCGTTCATGAAAAGGCATACTGAAAGAAACAATGTGACACAGTCAAACGATTATACCTGGTGAGATGACCTGGTTTGATATGACATTTAAAAACTTCTGAAAAAACACACGCAATCTGTGTTTTCATGCACAATGATGGAAATCAGTTGTCAGGATCCTAGTGTATGGATATGTCGGCTGCCCGCACCAACACAGGACTCCCTGAACTGAAAACCACACTCAGTACTCTTAACACTATTTCTTCACAGAAAGGAAATATCAGAGTTAGATGTTCTGTGGTAGAACCGACTACTCTGATACCTATTTGTCACGACCCGTCCTCGGGGCTCATGTCGTTACTACCCCAAGACCGACTTCCATAGGCCAGGGGATAGGGACTGGCACCAAAGGAGTAATTCCCAATAACTGGGAAGGCATTGCCTTTATAAAAGTAACAAACACCACAGAGTACAAGCTGAAGTAAAACACTATGTACAATGAGAAGTGCTGAAAGGTAAATGGGCCAGAATACAAACTCAACTTAAAGTAAAACTACAACCGAGAAAAGTACAACAGAAAAAGACAACAGCTGGAAGAACGGAAGCGGCTCCTGGGTCATCCTCCTCGCATCCTACCTGAAGGGTAGGTACAGATGGTGCATCTCCTTGATCGTCCACCACGGATCCTACCTGAAGGGTAGGTACAGATAGCACAGCTCCTCAATGTTATCGCCCGTCAACCTCCTCTGAGTGTCGTCTCGCCGTGAGGTCCACCTCCGGATACTGACTCGTCGTGTATTTCACCGCCGGGTACCGTCCAGTCCTCGAACACTCGGCCTCCGTCAGCAGCGCCCGTCATCTGCAACCAACACAACGAGGTTCGGGAATAGATCGTGAAGGGGCGAGTATAATGATACTCAGTAGGGGCCCCAAGACTTTCAATGTCTCACTAAAACCAACAAGTATAGCCTCAAAAGAAAATCTCAACAGATAACCTCTAATTAGGTATATGCCCATAAATATTCCTATGTTATCATGTAACCCATCTCAATCATGAGGAAACACCAAGATTATGAAATCAACGGATAACCACTACCTAGGTATATACCCATACATATACCTAAGTTATCAAGTGACCCATATCAATCGTGAGGAAACACAAAGATCATAGACTCTGCTCAAACCAGGATTTTCATTATCGAAAACATTACTGCTGAAGAGCTCTGTCTCTGGAGTGTATAGTGATCCGGTCACGACTCTGAGGTACTGCTCACTAACCTAAGACTGCTGAGGTACACCTCCTGTCGAGTACCGCGGGTCAGCCACCCAAACAGAGTAGTGCTTCCCGCCGGGGTATGCCACCCAAACACAGTAGTGCACACCACCTAGTAGCCTGCAGAGGTACTCTCCGGACAAGTACCGCGGGTCTACACTGTCACACAGGTAGTGCTCCGTCCGCCATGGGTCTGCACCCAAACAAAGTAGTGCTCCGTCCACTGGGCTAGTCGACTCACTCCAAGTCGAGTCCGTCAAGCAGTCGTCAGGTCTCAGTCGGCTACAAGGTCTCCACACTCCACACGCTCGTCTCTGGGAGGGTCAGCTCCATGAGCTATAGGTCGATACTAGAAGTATCTCAAAGTCCCATGAAGAAGTATCTCAAAGGACCGCCTCATCATAAAGGTATCAATGCAACAGATGTCGGGTCAATCGGACGCCCGGTCTGTGAGTTATTAACCTTTTCATCCAATGGGCCTGGTTGGTTTCGTGAGCGAACCAATCCGGAAATATCTCTACTGTACCCCAAACTCTCATATGGTATACTCAAAGGGACTGTTTCTCAATGTGATCACCAACACCACTGACGGTTCGTCAAACAGACGTCTGGTCTGAAAGATAACAGCTTTTCCGTTCCAGGGGCCCGGTTGGATTTTGGGTACAATCCAACCCGGCCTCTATCCAACAACAACCAAAACATGGGATATGTATGCCAAATGTTCCGTCTCATCAAGAGGAATTCAAAGAGACAGACGGCGCGTCAATCAGACGCCCGGTCTGTGAGTTATTGGCTTTTTTCGTTTCAGGGCCCAGTTGGTTTCGTGAGCGAACCAACCCGATCGCACTCCGACATCATCCAAACCTCGAGCGGAGTAAGCCAAAAGTTCCGCCTAATAAAGAGGAATCCAGAAAAGTTGACGACACGTCAATCAGACGTCCGGAGCTCAATATATAAGCATTTCTGCTCCGAGGACCCTGTTGGTTTCGTATCCGAACCAACCCGGCCGTACCCAAAGTATTCCGAAACCTTGATTTTAATACACCAAAACGACCATCTCGATCCAAGGGTTGCATCGCCACTGAAGGCGCGTCGATCGGAGGTCTACAGCTCAAGATATGAGAAAAAACCGGTGAGGGTCCGAAAATGAGGGGGTCTGGGCCCGAACCGACCCGGCCCAACCCCCCTGGGTCGGCCCGAACCGAGTCGACCCGCCCCGGGTCCGGGTCCGACCCCGATGGTGCGATCCGTCTCGGCCGGGGTGGCCCGGCCCGGCATGGGTGTGACCTGGCTGGTTACGGCCGAGCGGATCAGAGCGGGGCACTGCCCCCGCGTGAAGAACTGCGGCCCTACGGTTAGGGCCGCCCGTGCCAGCGGACGCGGCAGCCGGCCGCGTCCTGCCGCCCCCTCCGGTCCTGCGTGGTCGTGGTACTGCGCTCCGCTGCCGCGGCTTAAGCCACGATGGATTTTCCTGGAGGCACTCCGGGCACCGCCGCCCCCGACCGCTGGCGCCGCCAGGCCGGCGTGGCGCACCGGCGAGGGCTTCCGCTGACCACTGGACGCGCTCTAGTGGGCCGATTCGCCTGCGGTCTTTTCCTGAGATCATCCCGGGACCCGACCTTCACTGCAAAGCCTTCAAAACGCCTTCGCGGCCTGCCTCACCATCTTCTGTCGATCGTCACTTCAACAACAAAATGTTGGGTCTTGAAATCGCCTCCTCCGGCCCGACTCCGCCCGCGGTTTCGTTCGGCCCCAACGGCGCGACTTGACGGCGCGGCGTTTCTTCACTTCATTCTTTCTCGTGTCCACATGGTGTCGTTGCACTATGCCTCCATTGTTTGTGCCGCAATGAATCAAAACAAAAAAGGGGGAGGAGATTCAGCAGAGTTCGTCCGGTCTGACCTCCTCCCGTTAAGTCGGTAACAAGCGGCCCAAAAGACAAAGAACAACAAGGAAAAAAAATTCACGAACAAAAGAGAAACAACCCAAACAATTTTTCCCCGCAACAGATTATTCCCAACCCACAAGGAAAAAATTTGCGGATAAACTAGGTAATAATTTGATCGGTGTTATTTGTTTTCTTTAGGAAGAATGAAACAAGGGAATAAAATCATTCTCAAACATAATTCCCTACCTCAAGCGTTTTCGTCGAACGCGAGTTCATCGCGGATTTAACCGTCGTGGAAGAAGAGTATCGTCGCAAAAGAGAAGGAACATCGTGGAAAGAGAGTCGTAGAAGAAATGTCGTTTACGTGGAAGTACACGGTGTTGCGTCATCGATCTCGGAGGGTTTGGCGTTCTTCGTTGGAGGTCGGAGCGTTCTTCGCGTTCTTCGTCGAAGAATAACGCTTTCTCCAAATCCTCTCCACGCCACAAGTTCCAACAGAAATAAAATTAGAGTTATCTTATTTTATTAACGCACATGTCACGTTTGAATTTCAAATGAAAAGAAACGAACAATTAATTCAATGAATTAATTGTAACGATTTAACTGCCCAATTAATGAGGTGTTTCTTAACAAGAAAAACGCACGGTTGACTTTTATTAAAGAGGGGGGTTGCAGGTGCGTTACATAGAGGAAAAGAAACGGTGGGGCTCATGCTGGCCCCACCTCACAAATATCCTACCAAGTGGGTAGGATATTTTGGGATCCACCCTATTCGCTTAACTGAGCTTAAGTGTGTTTTATGTGGCTTTAAGTGAAATAAAATAATGTTGTCGCACCAATTTATTTTATTTCTTAACTTACCCCAAAAATTAAAAACCACACCAGAGCAAATGCAACTCTGGAAAAGGCATTTCTATGAAAATACCAGCGTTGCGATTTCATCGGTGACCTCAGATTTCAATTCCGAGCACCGGTTCAGAATTTAGAAAAACCGGCTCTTTCGTTCACTGAACGTACCTGAGCTAAACTTCGGAAAATGATTCCGGGCACACCGGGAGTCAGAATCAGGCGCCATCAGAAACTACATTCTTGTAAAATTCCGAAGAATATTAAGAAAAATTATTCCCTTGAAATTTCTGGGTCTTTACAATCTAAAAGAGTTCATGGATGTGCGTTTGGCATTAAAAAATGTAAAACAAACATTTGGATGGAACTTCATAAATAGAGTATGCTTGGTAGCGATCATATCACTTCATCCATGATTCATGGGTTTAAGAAGATCTTTCATTGGGATATTGTAACATCACTAATTTTGGATAGGGTTGAAATTGTCTGTATATTTTCAATTATTCTTTTTATTATGTTTCAAATCTTAATTTTTGAATCAAAATGGATCTTTAGGTGTGGGATCACAGAAAATTGATCTTTTTGGATGTTTTTAAGGCCCAGGAGTTGTCTCAAATGTGAAAAAGAGTTACAGGAGCATTAACCTTTGAAAAATATTCTTTTGGAAACATAGATATATGAATAAGGGTTATTTAAAACAATATATCCAAATAGAAGAAAATATACGAGACAACAGTGTAGTGTTACAATGTTAGTTAAACCATGAAATAGAGGGAATGTGACCATTTATATGTTTAGTAAAAAGTTTAAAAGGAGGATGCACAAGATTCACACAGATTTAAACCCCATTTTTTGAGTCATGCAAGGGGGTGACACATTAGAATGAAAAACTATATGGTTCATGTAATATTATCCAAACCCTTCTTCCAAATAACATATCTCTTAATATTAGTAAAATTTTAAAATTACCATTCCTCCATGAATTTATTTTTCCACATTTTCATCTCTCATATTCCTAATATTCCTCTTGTGCATGCACTACTCCATCTAGTACCATGGTGGACTATCCCTCGTTCTTGATCTAATTTAGATTTTGTCAAATGTGTTAGAAATAAGTTAACGAGTCTAATAGTGCTCTTAATAATTTTATATATTTTCAAATAAATATTTAATGTTATCTGTGTACAAACAAATTCATCCTATTTATAGTTTATTTGACTACAATTTCTATTTCTTTCATTATGGTTTTAATCAAAACCCCTTCTTGGATGAGTGGACCATCCTAAGACTGCTCTAGGTGGTTTTTATCTATTCCATTATTGTATTGGTGTTATATATGTTGTTATATATTGAATCTCAAAATACATTTATATCATTTCTTCTTAAATTATAAAATAATTAATTTTATTATTAAATCATTTATTTTAAATTCTACTACACCTCTATGTATGGTTTGATTTTGTCAGCCTGAACCCAAACCACTGTTGAGGTGGGTTTTTGTAATGTAATGATTTTTTCACCATTGGGGTGAGATGAGATCTCAAATTTTTATGTGGCGAAAAGTATTAATTGAATTATTTCATAATCGTTACCTACCTATTGTAACAAAATTTCATTGAAGAATGATGACTTTAATAAAATAGAATGAATGGGAACTATGGAATGAAATGGGCAATCCCTTATCATTTTCATAATTATGTAGTTGATTATTGAAGTGGAATGAGAGACAACTCAGTCATTCATCTTATCAATATTAAATGAATTTATTAAGGAATTAAATATAATAAATAAATTCATAAATTGAATGAAATATAACATGTCCCCATGATAAATTATAAATTTTTTATCTAATTGATTAATGAAATGAACACTAACACGGAATCCTCATTTATAAGACGTATGCGAATTGATGAAAAAATGGTTCTGATGAATTAAATTATAAAAAGGAGTTAACACATATATGGAGCATAAAATGAATATTTAAATTAAATGGTAATGGATGGCATGGTATGGCCCTCATATGAGGTGCCATGGTATTCCATAGATTCCAATGTATTTACATTATATTGGATTATTTGGAATGTTACCTTGGATCCTGATTTCATAGAACAACTGAGTCATGCTCTTTTTTCTCCACCTAATTCTATAAAAATTATCCGACGGGCTTTGTGGAATCATATATGATTCCATGGGACATTTTCCACTTGTCATATACCATATTGGCCTATATTAATTCATATAATCTATATATGATCTCTATGGAATCATTTTCATTCCATCCACCATTGTCCAGGGGTCGTGGAATATGTATGTTTATATTAAACTCTGTTTTCTCTAGATGAGCACCATGGACATGAAGAGGGGGCCTTCGTCAATGGACTTAGGTTTTATCCATTATAGGTATGATACAAAATTATTCAAAATGTGACAAAACTTCCAGATTCTTCATATATCTATATATTTTGTAGCTGATAGATTATTATTCAACATATGTCATAGCATCCAAATCCTTAATATGCTTGGATATTCCATTTATAAAACATTTCTATATAATGTAGTGATTCAATTTTATATACTTCTTATTATATAATGTTATTATGGACTGGAGTACATGGATTACATGTAAAAATTTATTTCTATTATATCCACACACTATTACATCTTATATTCAAGGACTAGATTTGTTATTAACAACATTGGTGGTGGCCAAATGAGTTTATATCACACATTCTTGGAATAGCTTGTTAGAACATGAAAATATTAAATCCTGACTATAGTTAGAAACCTAGATTGTACTATGTGTTATATTTAATTTATGGACATTGTTTTTTTGGTATAAGTGGTTAAGCAAGTACATGGGAATCCATATAGTTTTCGAGCCTTCTTTTAGATTTTTTATTTATTCACGACATATATATTTTTCTTAATTTTTTAGGTAGGGTACTCATATGATGTATCATGTTCATTAATGGTATTTTATTCATTTGTTATTTACATTCAGTTATTATAATTTTTTTTCTACCATTATTCATATTTCTTCTTCTATATTCATCACTGATAACGATGTTATAGTTTCGACACTATAATCACATTAAAACATCATTCCTACTAAGAATCTGTTGACGTGAATGAGATATAATAGATGTTCATTAGCCAACTAATTTGGGAAATCTTTGTACTAGATTCATGGTATGGAATCTATAGATGAATAAAACATAAAATAAAAATTCTCAATTATTAATGACATATATTCTTCCGAAAACCTCATTAGGAAAGCACAAAAATCCTTCTGAGGATTAATGACTGATCAAATAAGGGGATATATGTCTTCTGGTGGGGGGGGGGGGTAATTATGTAAGCTATGTGGGGAGGGATTGGATGGTGAAAAATTAATTGACTATCTGAATAGGATTTGAGAGTAAGTGGCTATTAATATGTGGAGAACCAAGCCCAATTTAAACAACATAGGTGTTTTGAAAAAGAATCTAAAATGATAAATCCATTACCATTAAAAACATTAAAATGACCATAGATTCAATCTTGGTATGGATATGGTTGAGATATTTATATCTGATTGGACATTGAAAAGTTTAAATAGAAAACATAGTCTTATCGTTTTTGTTTAACCCCATGTTAACACTACATTATAATAACTGAGGAAATCATTTAAAAATAAATCACATAGACGTGATGAAAAAGGATGTTTTCATGAAAATAATTTTTGATGAACAATATGATATTATATTAACTATATTACTACTTGAATCAATTTTATAGATATAAATTAATATTTATATACATCTAAAATATAAATATCATTTAAATCATTCATATGTATGGGATTTTAATTAATAAAAAATTAGAATCATTATGCGCTTTAGAATATTTTTCTTAAGAATCCCATTGTCAACTCAAAAAAATTAAAATATACGATAATCTAATAAAATGTTGATTTTAATATAATAAAGTGAAATAAATATAACATAAATATAATTTTGTTAATTTAAATCATATTCAAAGAATAATGCGGTATTTTAATTAGTAATCATGTTGATGAATAATGACATTTTTAAAAATATATATATTTCTCACAATCCAACGAAAAAATATTTCCCAAAAAAATCACAAAAATCCCATATAAGGTTAATTTTGATATGATAATTTGAAAAATTATATACAATTCTAAATGATAAAACAATATTATTTAGAAATTATTCTTGTATAAAAATCCTTATAATAAAATATTTAAATAAATCGATTTCAATTTTGATTTAAAAATTACATAAGATTATTATAAAGAATATAACTATGTAATTTATATTAATAAACATAAAAATTATTTATTCTATCATTACCTTGGTTATTAAAATCCTAAGACCTTCTGAATATTGTTTCCTCAAAATATTATTCACTTATAAAACAAGTGGTAATATCATTCCCACATATTCATTTTAGATTCCCATGTTTCCTCTTAAACCATATAATTTCACCAATAAACTATAACCTGGTGAATAGATTTTTTATACCAAAAATTATCTACATTTTCATTAACATTAATATTTTTTTACCTATAAGAAATGTAGTCTTCTAATTTAACTTCATTATGGATCAAACATTAAAGGAATATGACACATATATCCTTAACATTGAAACATAAAATATGTTGTGTACCTTTGATATACATCAAGTGAAATAAACTTAGTAGTAAACATAAAATACATTACGTATAAATTGATGTGCTAAAGTTTCCAAATAATTATCTTTCACATTTTAACAAATCCCATTAAACATTTCAATGGAGACACTTTAAGAAGAACATGATTTCCTACCATGAAAGCAAGATATATACTCATCCTAGGCATAAATCATTTCTTTATTCTCATATTCATACCCATAGATTGGAAAATCAAATTTTCATTCTCATCTAGTTCCTATATCATCTTTGATCACATTATCATCATTTCTTCTACTTCATCCCAAAAAGCTTGTATCCCACTCTACATGCATATAATCCCTCAAATGGTGTTGTCAGTATACATTAGTGGACATAATATTTATAAAAACTCAACCAAAAAAAATATGTTCATAGAAATATCCATTTTCATATAAGTAATTATAATCCTAGTTATATTTAAAAAGTAATTCTCTTTTAAATATCATGAAAGATAAACAACAGTAATATTAAACAAACAATGTAATAATATTACATTATTTGTTACAATTATGACCTAGTGATTAAATTGGAGGGTATGACTAATATAAAATAAATCATTAAATATATATAAATTTCATATAGATATAAATTTATTTTTTATTTTCTAGAAAATAATCAATCAATATTTAGTACTGTCATTTTATTCATCGAAAATATGTTCTCATCTAATAATTTTATTGGATTTCTTGGTAAAATGTTAAATTTATTTGTGAGAACATTTAAGTAATGAATTAGATTAAATACAATATTTTTTTTAAATCATAACATCAAAATAAAATTATTTCAAAGTATTTGGATTTTCTGAAAAATATGGATTATTTAGTAAATAGTGAAAAAATATTTTTTTTGTTAAAATGTCATTTATTTTCAAGAAAATAAATATTTTAAAATGTAAAAATATATTTGTTCATTTTATTTAACATAATAATTGTATTATTTATTGATATTTTGTACACTTTGTTAAATTTAAGGCACATTTATATTTTATTTTAGTTTATGTTTACATTTGGATTTTCAAAATTGGTATTTATTTAATGATATTTTAAATTGAATAATGATTATCTATTATAATTATTTAGAATAACTCTTAATCAGGAAAAATGATAATGAAATTTATAGATTATATACCCATAAATATGAAATAAATGAATATAATTAATAACACTCTACCGACCAAGGCTTGGCATACAATGATATTACATCATTGATGATAAATATTCAAAACAATATAAAAATACATATGTGACTACCATAACCGTTTAGTGTATTTGGAAGCATTGAAACATTAAATTCAATATTGATGAATGATCATTAACATATCCCTTGATGATTTCCCCATTTATTGACCCTACAAAAAAACAGTGTTTATTATATGGGGAAACAAAACATAAGAACTGGGTGACCACATATACTCATCAACTGTAAAAAGGTGATATATGTAAGAATAAAAATAACATTGAGGTATGAGAACATGTCCTAAAATTATATGTTTACACCATTAATATAAAATATAATTATCATTATTCCTGGAATACAGATTGTATTTTCATATGGAATGAATAATTCAGTTATCAAGAGCATAAGACATGAAATCGTAACATTGGAGTAAGACATAAAATTTTTAGAAGACAAATAATACTATAAAATCATTCCCAATAAGTCATTGAAAATTTCCAAAACATTTCAGGGAGCATCATGGGGACTAAATATATTAGGAAGGAAACAACACCATATGCAGTTGTAGTAATTTCCATATAGTGGGCCATGTTAGAACTTTTTCTCATAGTGGATCATGTTTCCCCTTCCTCCCAAAGGGGATCAGGATTCCCATACTTCCAATAGTATATTTGGTTTCCCCTTATACTCATAATGGATCTATCCCATCAAATAGTTTCCCATAATTATCTTATGAGATATAAATCTTCATCCAATGCATTTCTTTGGAGATATATGTGCAACCCGTCACATAATGATATCATACATACTTATGCCACTAGGTAATAATTCATTTATCATTTAATGACATATAAAAATAGATAAGTTTCATAAAAACACATATCATAACTTATTATATTAAAAGGGTATATAAAAATTATATAATAGCATAAACTCTGGAATTAATTTAGGTTTCATAATCATTTTCTCATAGAATGAACCATGAAAGGAAGTGGGTTTCAAAAGATTCTAATTCTGAAATAACTCATGGAAGAGAAAAATGTTTCATACAAAACCTTAAATATTATACATAAATAATTCATGGAAATAGTAATAATGGTTTACACTGATTATATATCTAGTAATGAATAAAATATATCAGATAATATCATATTATATGGAAATGGATTTTGGAAATCACATGGGGCCTTTCCAAAGAGAAAAAAATTTCATTAGAAATATAGTTTTATAACATAAAAAATTTTCAAAATAATATTATTTCAAGGCCTCTTTGAAAATTAATTAATTATGCGTTAAAAAAATTATAAAAATGGTTAAAATATCACTTTTGTATTTTAAAAAAATATATTATTAGAATATATACAAACAATTTTATTTTAAATTATCTTTAAAAAAAATATATCATTTATTTTAAATTATCCATTTTTAAACATATAAATGAATATTTTAAAATAATTTAATTATATTTTCAGATATAATTTTTTTAAAAACATTATATTTGAAATATTAATTAAAAATGACGTCCAAAATAATAGGGAAAAAAATAATCTTCAAAAAAGTATTATTTAGACTTGTAAATGATACTTAAAATAAATGGATGGTATGATGATGGATAAATCCATTTAAGGGAATCATTAATTTTTTATTGTAAGTGGTTCAGAAATGTGTCTCGATTAGAAAATTGCAAAAATATTCTTTTTTTGTAATACATTTACATAAAAAATAAATCACGAGGAAAAATGTTTTTTAAATCTAATTGTATAATATTAGATTTTTTTTGAAAATAATTCTCAAAAACATGCAATTGGAAGAACGAAGATTTTGAACTAAAAAATAAAATACTGTCCGATTTTATTAATAAAATTTATTAATTGTCTTATGTACCAAAAAGTATAAAAGGGTAAAATTACTTTTATATAACATGAATAACCACAAGATAATATTATTTAAGGCTAAATTGAGATATGGATAATAATATTTCATTAGTGGAAGAATAATCTAAAACAATATCAATAAATATTGAAATTGTAGTAATAAACTCTTATCACTTTAGTATCAATGAATATAAATACACGTGAAATAATGAAATTAAATGATTCTTAAAATAAAATGAAAATATTTATATTCATGATAAATAAATTCATATGGTATTGTATTCACCTTGTAAAAGAATATAGGTTTGTATCATAACATGTTTCTCAAAGAAAGAAACTTGAATCAAAATTAACATACTGATCTGGTAACTCAGGAACTATAAAACCCATGATGTAGTGGTAAGAAAATTGTTATGTAAATAACCATAAAAATTTGTAATATAATAGTATGATACAATCATGGAAGTATATAAACAAATAACTGATTGTTGAATATGGCATAAGTCTCCCAAAAAAAAGTGAGACTATAATTCCCCTAAATACTTGTGTAACATTTGATTCATAAGATATATGAAGTACGAACATAAATTTAATTATTTAAAATAATTATATAATGTAGATTAGTTTCCTAAATTCTAATTTGGAAATATATACCCCACACAATAAGATGATATGCAGAATATTGTAAATATCTAATAGAAATAAAATTGTGATGAGAAAAACATTACCATAAGTGTTGGCCATCTACATAAATATTAAACACTAATTTATAATAAATATAAGATTATTATAAATATAGAAAAAATCTATATTATTATTTATAATACCATTATTTATTTTATTATGACAATATATTACCTGTTTATTAAGAATTCCTTTTTAATGTTATGTTTCGGGTAATAACTGCTTTGTTTTTTGTGTATACATTGACTTGTTAATCCTAATATTATTAAATAGATAATGATTTTATTATTTAAATAATGTAAAAAATTAATTAATTATCATATATATTCATTATATAATAATATATAATAATTCATAATACAGATAAATATGAAATTGAATAAATTGTTCATGGAGATGGTAGGCCGTAAGTATGAATGAATGTTTTTAAAATTTCTTATTGTATGGAAATAAATTATTTCAATTAAATATATTTATATATATGTAATATCAATAAATTTGAATTATTTTTTAATATATTTTATATTAGTTCACTAGAAACGTCCCTGATACAAATCATGTTCTGTTTGAATGAATCTTATCGCTTCGAGGTGGTGGTAGTCCAGAAGTCAATAAGTGATGTTCTATTATTTTCACAAAAGGGAATGAATGTATACATGTTTTATATAATAAATACATAATAATAAAAACATAATAAATATAAAATATATCATATATAAATATAAAAATTAATAACATTACAATTCATGAAATGTGGCCATGGATGAACGAATGACATCAGTTCATGAGGTTGAAGTATGTCGTACACACGAACGAATATTGTGTATCCCATTTGATGGAAGTATATTTGATTAATGGATTTAACCATATAATAAGAAAATAATTATATATAGGTTACTTAGAATATTTTTAAAATCATGTAATAAGAAAAAATTATGTCATGGATATAGAAATAAAACAAAAGAGTTTGTTGATAGATTTTATATCTTCTTTGGGTAACTCATTAATGATTGCACCCAAGGGATTCCTTGGTTGAATTTATTCCATAATTTATTCCAATTAAATTAGGTTATATTTTTTTAATGATTATTTTTTCATGGATTGGATGATATAAAAGTGTTGTAGAGGTGTGTTAAGAGGATGACGATAGGAGGAATTTTATAATTTGGGGAAAATGATGAAATGGGTAACCTTAAAATGATTTGGGTACATTGCAAATTTTATGTTTACCGAAATGGTTAAAATAGAAAATTATAATTCCATATAATATTAGTGGTCTAAATATTTCCATAAAAAATTTATAAAATTGTTTTTTCATTTTAAGCCTTATATACTACATTTAATCATTTAGTAGTATTATTTAACATAATTCACTTTAATTAATTTTAATTACAATCACTCAATTTTTTGGTATAAAAATAAGTTTTAATTAATATAAATAATATATTATATTTATTCAAAATATAGACACAATTTTTAAAATTGTCAATCATAGATGTGGTTGAAATTAATTTAAAATTAATCCCATAGATGAAACGAAACAAATACATTTTAAATGTAAATTTTTTTAAAAAATTCAACCATTTTATATCCAATTTAATTGTAATATTGAGTAATGTGACCCAAATAGTATTAACATATGTATAATGGATATATATATATTTTTAAACCAATTTTAAGTCTTGTTTATCTATTTAAATGAATTAGATGAAAAATCAGTTAGGAATTCGAATTATGTGTTTTTCACTATTCATAAAAAAATAAAACATATCATTAAATTCCAATGATACACCAAATTTAAACTAATATATTCATTTATTAATAAATAAGATCAACTTATGAAATAAAAATTATAAAAGTTTCCTAAATTATATTTATAAAAAAATTTCCTTTAGAAGGCGGTGAAATTACATTTTTAGAAATACATCTTATATTCATAAAATTGTATTTTTTATTATGATAAGCCTATAAAATCCAACGTATAGGTTTTAAAAATTATTGAATATATAATAAAAAATTTATTAAAAATATTCAAAAAGTGGGTTTTTAAGTATTTAGATAAAATTTAGCTTTTTGTTGAAAAATATTTTTCTATGTAATGAAATTTATTTAGTGTCAAATATTTCTCAATTTCATTTCTATATAATTTTTAACCAACGAATTCATTTTTCAATCATGTTTAAAAAATAGTTTCATGATTTTTCCATTATCATTCTTATATTTTATACTAATATGTATTTGATAATTACAATAATATTTTAGTAATAATATTTGTACTATATTGTAGTTCGGTGATCCCAGACTTGTGATTAAAAAAGTTATCATATGAAATATGTATTGTGTGAAACAAAAGTCAAATATAGTGTTTCATCTACCAAAATATAATATAAATGTTGTATGTGGTGCAATAATATCTTTTTGTTTCGTATAACACAATCCAAACATAGTTCATTCATATATCAAAATCTATATTCATTGTTTTTTGAAATGAAATATATCAAAAAGATTAAATTTTTTGAAAACAAAAATCACAAAATATTGGTGTGTTACATTCTACCCCATTAAAATTAATTTCTCCCTTGAAATTCATCTGTTTTATCAATGGATTGACACAGGAACGTTACATTCATTGAAACCCACATAATAAAAATGAATACAAGAAATTAAGTTAAAAAGTGAAAGTTAAAAACATAAAAGTTACCCAATGAAACTCACAACTAAGTTTCCATATAAGAGAACAGTTGTAGAAAGTGGAAAAATGGTATTGAAAGAGAAATGTAGCAATCAATTTCTGTTAGAGAGTGATATATAACATTGGTAAGATAATGTTACTATTGATAAATCATGTTCCCAAAGTGGTTTTAAAAAATACATTGATGTCATAAAAATTTATGATAAATGGAGAATATTTTATTTGGAGACCCCTATTATTAATGTTAATTTTTTTCATGAGAATATATAAAAACCAAATTTTCTGACTACCCCAACAATTGTTTTCCTTGATCTATCATAACATCATGATTTATTCCATAAAATGATGTTAAGATTTTAATTCCTATTGTGTTAGAATATCATTAGATCTATAAATATATTAATTGAATTTCTATTAGAACAACAGGCGAAAACATGTTTTGAAATTTACATAAATCTTCAAGATGTGAGAGAATACCATAATCTTCGAAACTGCATCCAAATTTTAGAATAAATTATTCTATAAATTTTTGACTTTATAACCCTTCTAAAATATTAATTTATTAAATTTTAGAAATAAGGTCCCTAAATTTTCCAAAAATATATTAACATTTATCCCCCATATATCATAAAGAAACTCTAGATTTTCATATACCAAATATGAAATTACCTTCATGTACTATTCTCTAGAAAGTTGGTAATTATAAAAAATTCATTATTGGAATCATGCATTATTTATTTTTCCTATTATTATTGTATCTATTCATTATGTCCAAAAATGTTTTAAACTCCATCCGTCCAAGAAACATCCACATAGTCATAAAATCCCTAATCAGTTCTAAGGTAATTATTACTATCTAATTTAATTATTCATATCTATAATACCATTCTCCAAACATCATCATCTAAACATTAGCAAACATTTATGAATTATTTTTCAATTATTCATGTTTTTTCCATGAATTTCACCATTCCATTAAATCACATTTATAGTTCCTTAAAACCCTTTATAATATAATGGAAAATACTTAATGATAAATATAAACTATAAAATACTAATATAGTTATAAATTTATAATTCTTATATAAAAAGATAATAATCCTTAAATTCAACAACTTTAATGATTATCATGGAATATGTAATTCCATTTTCCAGGAAGTAAATTCCTAGTAAATGGAATTTAGTTTGGAAATTCCCATGTTCGATATATATGTGAAACCAATCCCCAAAATAATTTTTATCCATAGGATCCTTTTTTCCCACAGAAAACATCTTATTCTCTATTTGATATATTCTTACATGTATTTCTTCCAACCTCCATTACATGTTATAAGAGGAGTGTCCATTAACCAATGTTCACTACCAAATTATTTTCCCCCTCTTATTCGATGTGTTAGGAATAATATGGAATTTAATGATCCTAATAATATATCTGGATAGATGACTAGAACTAATGACAAAAATATTTTCCTCTATAATTAACCCATTAGTCTTCTCATTAGAAAATTATCTATCACATTCAACATTTTCCCAGTTCATTTAGTTTACCACCATTGACTAAAACTATAAAAAATAATGTGGGAATAACATATAATATAGGAATTCCACATAATCATAAAAAATAATTGATATTATGTCTATGGTATTCAACATTATATTAAATCTAAGAAACAATATGATTAGTTATAAAGATAACCCGAGACATATCTTCAGAAATATCCATAGAGATTTCACTAAACATTTCTCATTCTATTTTCAAATGACTGAATAAAAACATCTTTTAAGACCCACTATAGAGATCTGGACTTAACGTACATGGATATTACATCATTTTAGATGAATAATAATAAAATTAAAAAAGTACTTGACTTTGGATCATAATAGTTTATTGTCCCTAGAAACATAGAAACATTATATTATATCTTGGCGAATGATCTTAAATATCTTCCTTAAAAATCATAAAATCTATTTCCCCTACATTAAACATTCCATTATATCTAAGGGTGATGAAAATTAAGAATATTTTGAGATCATATTCTTAGTAAGGATTAAAAATGATGATATATATGAATAAAATGAGTATAAAGGTATAAGAACTTTATCATAACATTTTAAGATCGTACCATGCATATCAAATAACATAACCAATAATAATGGAATAAAGATTATAAAATTATTGTACATGACTCATAGTAATCAGGACCATAATACATTAATTAATAATATAGGAGTACATCATGTCATTGTTTTGAAGATACATAAGCATAAAAATAATTCCCAATTAGTCAATAATCATTTCCAAAACATATTATGGAACATTATGGGGGATACACCCACTAGGAAAGAAACACCACCACCCTCAAGCACAATAATTTCCTTATTTTGGATTAAGATACACCTTATTTCAATATTATGTCATATTTCTCATTCTTCCCATTGGGGATCATGTTTCCCCTTCGTCCCACAGTGGATCAAGTTTCTGTTTTTCCCAAAGTGGATAATACTCTTCATCTTGATTCCATTCATTATCTCATGATATATAAATAATTATTCATTTCATATTAGGTAGATATATTTCCCACCTTTCACTTAAATAAATAATACCTATATATACCATAACATAATAAATAATTCATTATACACTGACAAATGAAAAAGCGATGAGATTCATAAAGTTCATATCATATCTTATGAAATTAAGTGGTTATCATAAAAATATTATCATATAACAAATAATGGAAAATAGATATTTCAAATAATTCTTTCATCAAATAATAACCAAGTAATTTATATGGGTTTTTGATGTGTTTTATCTGGATATTACCTATAAAATAGAAAAAGGATTCATAGAAATTTTTTTGTAGTAATCATTAACCTATAAAATAATGAAAAACAATAGTGTCCATGGATCATATACCTTTTAAATAATATTACATATTAAAGGATATCATCATAGATGGGGAAATATTTTGAAAGATCAATTGTTTCTTTTCTAAATGGAAATAACCTTTCTTTGAAAATAATCTTCCAAAATATAAAACATTTAAAAAATACTTATTTTTTAAAAACAAACTAATAATATATGAATTAATATTTAAAATTATTTCAAAACATTTCATGATGAAAATATACTTTTATAAATGAATAATAATTAGAACATAAATTTTTTTTAAACACATTTTATTTTAAAATATTTTGGAAATATTGTAGAATAATTCATAAAATATTTTACATTAATTGTTTGAAAATATCATTTTGAATACATATAAATTAAACATATAAAATCATTTAAAACACATTTAAAATTGAAAACATTATTGAAAATTATTTCTTTTAAAGTCAAAAAAGAAATGAATATCCAAAATATTATGAAAATAATTCTTGGGAAAAATTTATCATATAAACTGTTTTGGATGCGTTAATGAAATAATGATCTTGATGGAAAAAATTTACGTATATACAAAATCATCGTTTTACCCCATAAAAGGATCAGAAATGTTACATGATCTGAAAACAAAGAATATTCTTTTTGAACATTTTTTTTAAAAAAATATAAAAAATGGTTGAATTTTATTGTATCAACTATACAATAATATTAGAGAATTTTTTTAAAAAAATTCAGAAATCTTGGTTGTGGAAGAACACATACTTCTGATCAAAAAATTCAATATTTTTATATTTACATAATATCATTTTGTAAATTTTATTAAGTATTAAAGAGTATAAAATAGTATCATTACATGTATATAACATGAATAATAAGAGGAAAGAAAATTCAAGGATAATTATTGACTTTTGGATTATAATATTTCATCAATAGATGTATAATCTTAGACAATCTCAATAAATGATGTCATTGTAGCAATAAACTCTAACCACATAAGTAAAATTTAATCCTAAAAAACATAAATTAAAAACATTAAATAAAGAATAATATACCTTTAAAAAATTATATTCAGGATATAACTTTTAAAATTCTCGTATATACATATTTTAAATGAATACAATTATATAAGATAACATGTGTCCCAAATAAGGGAAACTAAGAAAACAATATCTTACTAATTGTGGAACATATGAACCATAAAAACAATAAATTAGAACTCCTAAAATTCATATTAAAATATATATAATTTTATAGACAATAATCATAGAATAAATTATTGGGAAATATGTACTCCAAAAAAATGAAATATGTGGTGAACAAGGAATAAGTCTCATTAAAATAAATGTGGGAGTATAAATCCCCTTACTACGTGAGTATTTTTTGAATTGTGAAATCGGTGAAAGAATAATTTAAATTGAAAAATTGAAACTCATAAATGTATATAAATTCATGACATACAATTTCATATGTAGAAATATACACCATAAATAAAGAACAGGTGGTTAATATAGCATATATATCACAAAAATAAAAGAGAGAAAAGAAAATTTGTACCGTATGTCTAAAATTATTCATACTTGTTCAAACCTCATATATAATAAAAAAATGATTATTATAAAACAAAAAATATCATATTCTTATATATCATTACTTATATGATTTTATAATGACTTTATATTACCCATTTATTAACACTACCATGTTAATGGTATTTTTCATGTAAAAATCAAATTATCATTCTTAAATTTTGGATATTGTTATTCTTTATCCTCTCTAAAAGATAATGATTTATGTATTTCAATAGTTTAAAAATCTATATTTAAATATAATATTAATTTATTTTATAAATATTTAAATTATTTTGAAAAACATAGATATATTAAATGTAATACAATGTTTATTAAGATGGTGTGTTGTACGTACACATGAACTCAGTTTATAATATCTTATCGTACTAAAATAATGATAGTAAATGTCATATACATATATATAATATCATTAACGTAGAATTATTATGTTATATATAAATCATATTATTTTAATAAAATAATCTTTAAGACAATCCATGTGATGTGTGAATGAAACACATCACTTTGAGGAGGTGAAAGTCCAAACATCCACAAATGAAGATTTTTTATTTCCTAAAAAATGAAAGGAAGTGGGTATGTGATATATAATAATTAGTGATGAATAAATAAATACAAAATAATATATATATATATATATCATATAATATAAAAAATTTCATCATTATTCACAACCTTGAACGGTGGAAATGGAAGAATGAATGGAATGAGATCACGAGGCTGTAGCACTCTATACACACATCTGAAAATTGTGTATCTTTTTAGATAAAAGTATTATTTGTTTTTCTTCTTGACATTATAATAATAGAATATAAGTATATTTGGGATATGGAGGCTATTATAAAATAATGGAAATATAATAATTTATTACAGAGAAATAAATAAAACAAAACTTTTTATTGAATGAATGCACCTCTTCTTTGAGAAACAACTTTTGGTTTTTAGAAATGGGATTCCATTGCTTTCTTTCAACTTAATGTAAAAAATATATGAATTGTGTATGGTTTTTTAGTGTTTATTCTGTTGGTTTATAGACAATTCAATGTGGATTTATATGTTTTATGAGAGGTGTTGGAGAGTAGGACTTTTATAAATGGGGAAAAGGACACAATGGGTATTCATGAAACGATTTGGGAACTCTCCATGTATCAATAGTCCTAAAAGGGATCAAATGGAAACTCAAACTTAATAGTGGTATAATTTTATAAATTTTTTCAGATAATTTTTTTAGACATTTTTATGTTCATTTTAAATCTTTATGTACATGGTTTAATAATTAAGTAAGACATATTTTAGCTAAATAACTATAATTAAATTTGATAACATTTTATAATATTTTGGGTAAAAAACCAATTATAAAATACTATAAATTATAAATTAATATGACTCCAAATGTGGACAACATTTATTTCAAATTACATTAACATAATTCTTGGAATTTAATTTAAAATTAATCCCATAGATTGGACAAGATAAAATGTTTTTAAATTGAAAATGTTTAAAAGTTAGAATTTCATTCATATAAAACATAAAATATGATATTGATTATAATTAAAAAAATAATATTAGTAGATCTATAATTGATCTAAATATATAGTAAAAAAATTTATTGTATAATTTTTTTATATAAATTATGTATATGAAAATGATATTATTCAATTAAAATTAATTACTTTTCACTATTAATGAAAAAAGTATATTATCGGAAAAAATTTAAAAGTTAACCCAATTTAAATTTTAAGATTATTATTCTAAAAAGGAATGATATTGTTTCATTTAATTATTATTAGGATTTAAAGAAATATATTTAAAAAAAATGTCCATACAAATTCAGTAAAATTTTCTTTTCGAAATGTACATATTTGATTAATTAAATTGGATTTACTCATATCATATACCTATCATATATATTAGATGAATGATAATTTTTCTTAATATAATATATATATATATATATTAAAACAGCAATCAAAATTGTTTATTTAAATTTATTACGATAAATTGGTGTTTGGTTAAATAAAAATTGTTTTCATATAAATGGAATTTTATTCTTCCCAAATAGTTCATGATATCATATCTAACTAATTGATAACCAACTGATTCATTTAATATAGATGAGTATACCATAGTTTCATGATTTATTCAATATCATTATTATCATCCATTATTATGTCTATGTGATAATTATTATTTTATTTTAATAACAACATAAACAATATATCGCAGTTTTGTAAAACATAGTCCCCTGTATAGCAAAATTTATCAAAGGGATTCATTATTGTGTGTAAAAAATGTAAATAATTGTGTTTCACATACAAAAATATAATCTAATTGTCTCATTCTGTGCAATATTAACTTGGTGTTGTGTATAACTCAACCCAATCATAGTTCGTTCATATTAAAAAGTAATATTTGTGTTCTCTAAAATGAAAAATATCAATAAGATTAAATTAATTAAATAATTCATTAAAATTAATGTTTTTATAATTAAATTTTAGAAATTAAATATATTATCATTTCATTCTTTATAAATACATATCTTCAAATTCCTTTTTACCAACAGGTATATGGTTTTTACATTCAATTACTTTGTTCCCCATATGTAAATTGAATTTGGAAAAATAGATTCTATATTTTTAAAATAAAAAATTATTATTATCTGTTATGTTCAACATAATGTTTCGTTATTATCAATATTTAAAAAAAATATTTTACCACTGTTATGCTAAAAAACTGAGTAACATGAGGAATAAACTAAGAATAAAACTATTAAATTGATCTAAAAACATGTCTAAAATCAACAGTACGATGTTATTGTTACCTTATCTAGAATAGGACTCAATAATGATCCATTTTTTATCCTTTTTTCATGTAAAAAAGTGGGTATAATATTTTATTTTATAAAGTATCATGTATGTCCCTCACATCCCATATAAAATTCCACCATCACTCATCTCTTCATCACACTATCAAATATGTTTTTCCATCAAATAAAAACACAAATATCATCCTTAAATAATTGGTGACATCATACAATCCTTGTTTTTATCACAAATCCATCTTATTATGTATTCATCTGCAAACCTATGCATTTTTTAATGAAGTTGTGTCATCCATAACTGTGTATTTATATACGCTCCCTTCTTCCACCTGCTCAAAATTTCTTCGATTATTATAATATAATATAAAATATAATATTTCGTATACTAGTATGTTATTAGGTTAATGGTAAAACCTAAATATAACTCATATTCCCCAAAAGGGGAAAGGGATATATCATTCTTATGTAGGGTGTACTATCACCTCTAGAATAATTTATTCATTTTAACCTCACTTAATGATGAATAGACATGACATATCATCAATATTATTATATAAGAGTTCAATTTTCATAACAAAATTTAACGATTTTTTTAAAAAAAATGAAAAAATATAAATTATAAAAAATTATAATGAATTTATCAATTTTCTTATGCATATTATGTAAAAATGAAACATATTGACCATTGTCATCATATCAATGACTTTTTTAAAATCTCGACCAAACATACACAAAACACTGAATGAGGACATATCATATTATGTATTATTAAATAAATAATATAAATGTTTTAAGTATGAATTATTGAAAATATAAAGGGTTATTAAGAAAAACTTTATAATTAATATAATATTTTTATACATGAAGTTTTATCACATATTATGTATGTTGGAATAGATATAAGGGTTTCTTATCTAACATGTTATTTCTGTGATACATTTTCTATATTCAACCCTTATTTTTCTTACGTGGTGTAAATTATAGGGAAATTTCTTATAATTAAATTATTAATAAATCATTTTAAATATTAAAAGGATAATATAACTAATTATCCATGATCCCAATATATATATTTTTTTGGTAATATTAGGACTATACATAACATTTAAGAAATAAATCATAAACATATATTTAGTTACGTATTCTCTAGATTCTTATTTGCCTTCAAATTCACTATATTACATGTAATCTTTTAATGATATACATCAACGACAGGGATGAGATAAAATTATAGCAAGAAGATATATATATTCCTGAATTATTATAAAATGGTTGGAGTAATTATCATCATAAAATTCTTATCATGACTAAAAAAACAAATAAAGGCATGTAATATGTCAATTCAAAAACATAAATCATTGTGTCCAAGTGGTAAAATACAACACTTAGTTGTGAACAAATATAGAGTCATGTTCACACATATTTCAATTTTTTTTCATGAGAAACATCAAATTACACAATGTATTAGAGTGATTTATATTTATATGTGAACTTTTGAGATCATAACATTCACTTGCGCTATTTAATTCCATGTACACCCATCACATCATAACATTTACATAATTATGCATGAAACACGGAACATATATCAATATTATACATAAAATAACCCATAAAAAGTCTTGAGTTTTATTTTACAAAACATCTATTCATGAATAATAATTGTTGTTACAAAAATTATGAGAGAATAACATAGTTTCCATATGATTCAACAATCATGTTTGAGGAAGGAACAATATTAATAGAAGTAAATGGTGTATTTTAAGAAAGAATATTTCTTTTTGAAAACATTGTGTATTTTCATAAACTCATATAGAGGAAATATATATCCTAAAGAAGGAAAGGGTTGAATTATGAAATGAATTTTAAGGATCACACACATACTGAAATTTGTGTGAATAAGGGAAAACCCAAGGAAATAGTGTTGGGTTCAAGAATCCCCTTAACTTATGTATGGCTTATTTTTAACATTAATATTAGGTATAATAAAATTAAATTCATGATTTTAAAATTATAGAACCTCATTTAGATGAAATTTATTTTTCATGGTTTTATTCAGTACATTTATGGTATTTTCTATGACTTATAGTGTCCAATTTCATCATTTATGAGTGATCATTTTCCTGTTTTTCATGATTAATTCACTTGTATTTGACTATAGATGTTTATGTAAAAAGATAATGAATCTAGAGAATTGTAATTATATTTTATTAATATACATATTTAATTTTATTTTGTGTTATATTTCATTAAGTAAGATTTTATGAGGATGAATCATTATATAAATAGTTAATGAAAATGAATTAATTATTTGGTAGTTTTTATGACCATTATGAGCATGAATAATTTTATTTAAAATCTGGATTATATATTAGACCTAGAAGATTATTTAATGTATAATATGTATAATAAAATCTTGGATTAAAATAATTTTGGTTTCATATCTATCCCTGATGGTTGTACTGAAAAAAGATGTATCATCCACAATGTTGGTAAATCGACAAAACAACAAATGATATTTTCATTTTTAGAATAAATGTTAAAGAAAGTAAATTAAAAGATTATTTATTCCATTAACAAAACAAGAATACAGTATATAAAGGATACATGAGTAATCATTCCTCTTGGATAGGTGGAGCATAGTAGAGAAGAAAAAATGGAATTAAATTTAGAAGAAATTAAAAGAAAAAAAAAGAGAGTACTACCTTTTGAATTTCTCCCCATTAAGAATCTCCATAGGGAAAATGGATTGATATTTTTATGGGACCATGATCTCTAATACAAGTGGGAGGGTCTTTGGATGAGTATTGAGTAAAAAAATGACACATCTCAATAAATTAATGGTGTGAGGATAAGGGTCGGTGAGTTGTGATACTTATAGGGGATGATATGGTTGTTTTTTTAATGACCTGGAACTTCCATGAATTTTTTTAAAAAATATATGGTATTTTTTCGATTCCGCAAAATCTGGCAGCACGCATTTCCGAGGCCCGGTGTGCCCGAAATAATCCGTCGAAGTTTTTTTATGTTTTAGTTAACGCGCGTAAGCAGTTTTCCTAAAAATGTGTAATAACTCTTAAATTGTTACTCAGATCTGAAATCTAAGGGCATTGTTGCACTCATTATGGCGGGTTTACAATGGGCGCTATTTATGATTATTCGGTGTGAGCCTCCTGTGAGAAAACAAAAAAATGTCATAATCGTAAATAAAATAATTAAATAAATTATATTATTTTTAAAAATATTATAACACGCAAATGGTAACTCAGATTACAAATCTGAGACCACTGTTGAACATGTGAGGCTGTGCTTTCATTAAGAAGATATTAACATTGGCTGGTGTGGGCTACAAGAGAACAGAAGTTTTTGGCAGCAAATAAAATAATCAATTGAAAATTATTTTATAGTAAAATTCATAACATCTATTTGGTAACTTGGATTGAAAATTAGAGAGTACTGTTGGATTCATGGGGAAAGTTTTCACCTAGGAAAATCCTATCCTTGACCAGTGCGGGTCAACGGTGACTGATAATAATTTTTCGAACTTTTTTTCATGTACATTCAGTAAACGTGTGAGCGGCATTTTGTAAATTTTCATGCAGTGCTCGAAATAGAAATCTGAGGGCACCGTTGAACTCACAACACCATTATTCACCTACAAAGTCTTTCACCTCGATGTCAGTCGGTCGACTGTGAGTGTTTGTTTTTTGGGTTTCTCGTTGAAATAATAAAATAAAATAATTGGATGTTTTATTTTATTTCATATTTTATTACCACACAATTGGATATTGGAGGTGGGGACCACCACACCTTAACCTCCCATGGGAGGTTATGGTGGTGTGGGCCACCCGAACCTAACCTTCCATGAAAAGTAATGGTGTTGGGACCACCCGATACTATACTCCCCAATTAATTGTGGAAAACCTGTCAACTCCCACACAAATGAGGGGGAGTCTATTGACCTCCTCCACCTTGATTGTGCCATCCCACACTCCATTATTGTACCAACCATGTGTTTTATTATCCTTTTTGAATTTTATTCCAATGAATTAATAGATTTTATAATCTATTATTCTTGGATACCTATTCTTTTGTTGGAAAAGGAGGAAGATGATTTTTATAGAAAATCTCTCGCCAACGAAGAACTAGTTTCTCCAGCGAAGAATGAAGAATGTGTTTTTCCAACAAAGAACACCATCAAGTAGTGTCTTCAACTTCTTCCTTAGAATAACCTTGCGAAAGCAACCGACGTGGGATGCCATCGATGACCGACCTTCCCTCCTCATCATTGTCAATGATCCGATGCACAATCTCGAGATTGGAAGTATACGGTAGATGCGACAAACGATGAAAACTACATCTTCTTACCCGTGACTCCGTCAACAAACAAAAAACAACAAACAAAGGTAGGGGTTTAATTTTATTTAAGTACGATTTATTCTCTTGTTTTACCATTCATTAAAAAAAAGAATGAGTATTTTTTCCATATGTGGGAAGGTTGTTGTGCTTCATTCTTTTGAGCCAATTAATATCACCCTAAACATTGAGGGTGAGGACCAAACCAACATTGTCTGACCACTCCTCCGATCTACTTTGTGATGTTCTTAGAAATGGAGGAAAGCGACGTCAAAGGTGACGAAGGGGATGAAGGTAGTGGTTGTGCTTCACGCGGCCTCTGTGACCCCTACCTCCCCCATGACGCTCCGGAACCCTGGCCACACAAGCTCCGCCTCCCCCAGGCCATATCGTGCCACCCACCGGCTTCTATGCCGCATTGTTCGTGTCGTGCGCCCGCCGGGTCGCTCACCATCCGAACTGGCCCGGGCCGCATTGAGATCTGGCTGTGCTGCCCCCCGACCACGTTGCACCCAGGCCGTGCTACACCCTGGATGCGCCGCCCAAACCGGGCATTCCCCCCATGCCGGCCGTGCCGCCCCTGCCACCCACATCGCTTTCGCCGACCGAACCACCGCCACTGGCCACAACGCAGCCCCCGGTCGCACCTCCCCTATCGGCCGTGCTGCCGGCGCCACCTTCCACGGCTGCACCGCCCTTGCCGGCCATGCCACCCCACCGTTCGCGCCTCGGCTGCGCTGCCACCATCCGAAATGGCTGCACCCTCACCGCACCACTACTCAACTATCCCCTCACGGTGCCCATTCGGGTCGAGCCTCCCTAGGCAGGGCCGAGCTACCACGCGACCTTGTGGCTCACTAGGGTTCCTCGCGGCTGGTTGGGCAGGGCCCAGTGAGCCGGGCACATCTTAACTGGTAGGCCCGCAAATCATGTCGGGCCAGACCCAACAGGTTTGTCCGGGTCGACCTGAACCAGGTCGTCCTAGACGGGGTCAGACCGAGTCGGACCGAACACTGGCCCACTACGAACCATTACATTTTTTTGGAAATATCATTTTCACCTAATGTATGTTCGACGATCCTTTTTCATCTCTAGTAATCATTTAGTATGACGGTCCCTTTATGTATTCCCCACTAGAGTTTGGAGTATAGTTGAGATACGGTCAGGTTGGACCTTGCCCGAATCCAACTGAGCACCTGGGACTAAATGGATAATAACTCACAGACAGTGTGTCCGATTGACAAATCATCAGTTGTGTTGAGACCCCAATGATGTGGCTGACCATTGAGATACTTTTTCATGGGACTTCGTGAAAATTGGATTATCAATCCGTAGCTCGTGGATAATATTATTCTAGTTACGAGAGAGTAGAGTGTGGAGACCTCGTAGCTAGGTGAGACCTGATGACCACTGACTGATTGACTCTGAGGGATGATACCCGCCCAGTGGGGAGTTCCTGGTTGTGGTGGAAGACAGATGGAATAGGAGCACCTGGTTGTGGTGGAAGAACTGATGTACTCGACAGGAGGAGTACCTCTACAGGATGTTAGGGGGAGGACCTGGTTGTGGTGGCAAACCCACGGTCGGGAGTGCCTCTGTGTGATTCATGAGACGCACGGTACTCGACAGGATGAGTACCTTAGTAGTCCACGAATAGTGGGAAATGTGTTTCGTGTCACGGGTGGACCACTGTACTCGATAGAGCAGGAGTCCTCTAACAGTCGTGGTTTTGTTAATGTCAATAAAAATCCTGGTTGAGCTGAGTTAGTACTTTTGTGTTTTCCTCATGATTGAGATGGATGACTTGATAACATAGTTATATGTATGGGCATATACCTATGTATGTTTATATGTTGATTTCATACTTTTTGGTCTAACATTGTTGGTTTTTCTGAGACCACGAGGGTCTCGTGGTCCCTACCGAGTATCGTTATACTCACAGTTGCACAGGCTATGCTCACATGTTTTTTTGTAACAGATGACAAACTGCGTTGGTTGAGTCTGGGAGTACCCAGACTAGATGGTACCCAGAGGTGTACCTTACAACGAGTCGGTATGCGGAGGTGACTGACGAATGTGGAGTGCTGAGGAGGCTATCTATACCTACCATTCAGGTAGAAATCCCGAAGGATGACCCATCAGCTATTTTCCCTTTATTCAGTTGTGCATGTACTTCCAGTTCCTTGTACATTACAGTTGGGCATGTATTTCCACCCCCTTTTACTTTTCAGCACTCTTTTTTATATAGTTTATTTAGTATTTTGTATCCATTTATGTGCCTGGTTGTGTGTGTTTAAAGGAGATAAAGGCAATGCCTTCCCAGTTTTATAGAATTATGCATTTTGTGCTAGTCACCAGCACTATGGCATATGGATGGCAGACTTGGGTTAGTCATGGCATGGGCCACGGGGGACGAGTCGTGACCATTGGTATTAGAGTAGTCGGTTCTACTAAATAACATAGGTCTCTAATATATTCTGTGATGTAATAGTGTTAACTATAGTGAGTGCAGGGTTTAGTTCTAGGAGACTAGTGTTGTTGCGGCGGCCGACGTATCCACACACCAGGACACATAGTTCTAATTTATGACTCAATGCACGGAAACACTGATTGCGTGTGTGTTTTCTTTGTGATTTCATAAGTCATCTCACCAGGTCCACTCACCAGGTGTAATATTTTGACGGTGTCACATCTGTTTCTTTTATTATTCCTCCATGTAGAAGCATGTTAGAGTTATGATATTCTTATGCACTGAGAGCCCACTGAGAGACGAGGTTCGGGTGCAGGTCCCCCTTACTATGTTGGCACCTTCGGGTTGTGTACCTGCAATACCACCACTTATTGGGTAGAAGATAACACAAGAAACACTGGTTGATGGTGCATGATGACTGAGCACGTTGCACAAGTTCTATTAGTAGAGTCCTCTGAGTTTTCGAAGAGGTACAGATTCCCACGCAACTAAGGGATGGCTGGAGGCGATTTCTAGAGTTTCTCATCTAGTTGAGACACTAGTAGAGCAGTCGTTGATTTTATATCATTTATTATTTTTCAATGAGTTAACATGAGGATGGTCCACTTAATGATGAGGCTTTGGTACGTGGACCGTTGCATGAAATAGCATATTCGGGTAGTGTGCCTTCTATATCACTTCCCATTGGTCAGCTATTTCTACCAGTGGTATTGTTTGAGGAATCATGTAGGCCAAGTGACTTACATGTGTTTCAGAATCAGATACCCCTTAGATTCCGAGGAGTGCCTGACCCATAGGTAGATGAGGACTAGCCAGATGAGGTGGCTGAGAGTTCTCTAGAACTTCTACAGATTCAGAAGGACAACAAGTTAGTAGGTGAGTATTCATCGAGGCATACTAATCATTCCTAGTACATGATTAATATGACATAATCAGTGATTTAGGTCACAAACTTCCATGTGAGGTTGGTTTAATGGACATCTGAGCAAGCACTATTCTTCTATATATTCCTACTTATGATAGGGTTCTATAGAGAACCTTTTTGGTAAAATGTTCATTGCCTGAGCAGATACAACCATTTAATGTTATCATTGGCAAAGAAAGAAACCGGTGCAAGTCTCAAAGACTTGTGAATGTAAAATTTTTCAGGAAGAAGATGTTTTAGGGACAGATGAGTCAGCAGGGCAGTAGACATGGAAGCATAGCTAGTAGAGCAACATGAGGTGGTGTACTTTTCAACATGTTACAACTAGCCCCCTTTTTTGTGGACCTCCCCAGGCTCGAGGATCTGGAGGATAGGGGAAGAGTGTAGTTGCATGTGGTCATGGAATGCGACCCGAAGGCTCTAGGAATGACTCAAGGTATGGTCTATGTCTACTAATATATACTATATTAATAGACATAGGTACCTATCATTCCATCCTTCCTCGAATCTTGTCCATGACCTAGATTTTATGGCTAAACTATTGACATGACCCTCATGTCTGGAGACACCATTGAGAGGAGGCATTATAATCACACTTATGCCGGTGGTGTGATCTGACCCTTGAGGCGAGAGTTTCAGTTTGAACCATTTTTTGGAAACATCCCGACCTTATAATGATTTTTGGGTTTTGAATTAGCATCCACAGTTCACATTCATTTTGATTGTATTAGGAAAATATGTTGTGGTTTATCTGCATTGTTTGGATGGGGTATTACTTGGTTGGAGAGATATGAAACCCAGGAAGCATAGGATATACTCATCCATAGGACGGTGTTTCATGTCACTCATGAGTCGGAAAACCTCACCATCATGGTAGCATAAGTTGACTTTGAGATTTTCTATACTCCTGGGAATGGAAACATGGTAGCAGTCACACTCAACAGGAGGTCTGGCCTGCATCAGCTGAGTGAGGCGACAGAGATGCTATCTACTTTGCAGATATAATTTGTGAATCTAGATGATGAAGATTTTCTTTAGTCTCATACAATAACTCCCCCAATCCTTCAGTGAGTTAGTGAGGCGCTGCAAGGAGACAATGACTGTAAGACATGACGTGCTCATATATTCACAGGACTGGCACCTGATGGATTTTATGATGGTGGGGAGAACACCATTATCTCAGTGAGACGTACCATGGTACCAGTGTCACTTCAAGAGGATGTGTTGGGGGAGTTTCATGCATCCCCACTAGCGGTACATCCAGGATTGGTGATGATGTACCAGGACCTCTGACGATAGTACTGGTGGCTGTGAATGAAGAATGAAATTGCAGGGTAAACTCTCGGTACTTCATTTGATAGCATGTGAAGGTGGAGCATCAGGTAACAGCAAGCTTTCTTCAGCCTTTAAGGCTCCTAGATATGAATTGGTATGGGATATCCATGGACTTCCTGATAGGACTTCTATGTACATCAAGTGGCCATGACTCGATTTGGGTGATCGTTGACCAACTCACCATGTCAGCCCAATTCTTACCGATCAAAGTACCAGGTTTAGTAGAGATCTTGGGATGCCTCTATGTGCAGGAGATTGGGTGGTTACATCGAGTATACTTCACGATCATTTCCAATTGTGTTTCACGTTATACATCCAAGCTATGGAAGGGGTTGCAGGAGACATTCGGGACACAAATTCATTTGAGTACTGCCTTCCATCCTCCGAATGATGGCCATACTGAGTGGACCATTCCGAAACTCGAGGACTTACTACATGCTTGTGTACTCGTATTCAGTGAGACGTACCATGGTACCAATGAAGGAAAGAGCTTTTGAGAGAAAATCTCTCACCAATGAAGAACAAGATACTCCAATGAAGAACGAAGAATGCGTTCTTCCAATGAAAAACACCAGCAAGGAGGGTCTTCAACTTCTACCTTGAAATCACCTTGTTGAAGAAACCGACGTGGGACATCTTCGATGAAATACCTTCCCTTCTCATCATCATCAACGAACTGACGCACGAGCTCATGATTAGATTTTTGCGACAGAATTGATGAATGATGACAACTTCATCTTCGTCCCCACAACTCCGTCAAAAAACAACGAACAAAGAACAAAGGTTGGGTTCTAATTTTATTTATGTATTATATATTCCCATGTTCATCCTTTCTTTCAAAAAAAATGAACGAGGATGTTTTCATTTTAAAGGAAGGTTCTTTTGATTCATTCTTATGAGCCAATTTTTTTCACCCTAAATGTGGAGGGTTTGGACCAACCCAACATGGACCGAACCCTCTTCTGATCTCCTTAGTGGTGATCTTTGAAATGGAATAATTCTACGTCCAAGAATATGAAGGTGACAATGGAAATGGTCGCGCTCCCCGCCGCCTTTGCGACCCGCCTCGCCCCAGCAGAGCTACCTCAGCCGCTCCAGCACAAACTGTCCCACCTCCAGGCTTCCATGCCACCCTGGCCACGCCACTCGCTGGTCCTGTCCCCCACCGGACAAACCAGCTTGAGCCACGACACACCCCACCCTGGCCGCCCTCACCAGCCACGCTGTCCACACCGCCACGCTACCCCTTCCATCCGCGCTGCCATCCACGGTGGTGCCGCCCCAGATGGCCTCACCGCCCCTACCCACCACACCGGCCCTCCATCCGCGCTGTCAACATCCGAATCAAATGTCCCCTTGTGGCACCCCGGCCTAACCGGCTCCTCGCGGCACCCTTCAGAGCCGAGCCGCACTGGGATGGGCCCAATGGGCCGTTCCGAACCTAATGGTCTAGCCCACCCAATGGGCTGGGCTAGACACAATGGGTGAGGCTGGGTCAACCCAAACTGGGTCGGACCGGGTCGGTCCAACAGGGTCAGACCGGACCACAGGGCACTATGAACCTTTACTTTCTTTTGGCCATATCATTGGCACAAGACATACATTTGGCGAACCTTCTACGACACCAGTATTCATGGAGTATGAAGGTACCTTTGAGAATTCCCCACTGGAGTTTGGGGTATAGTTGAGATACGGTCAGGTTGGATTGTGCACGAATCCAACCGGGGCCCGGGGACAAAATGGATAATAAATCAGAAATCGGGAATCCGATTGATAGGCCATTAGTTGCGTTGAGAACCCTATGACATCCCATACCTCGGAGATACTTAATTGTGGGACTTCGTGATAGTTGTAGTGTCAAACAGTAGCTCGTGTAGTGGATTATTCCAGTGATGAGCGAGCAGAGTGTGGAGACCTAGTAGCTTGCTGAGACCTGATGATTGATGACGGATTGAATTTTAGTGACTCGACAGGCCCAGTGGGGAGTTCCTGGTTTTGGAGGAAGACCCATGGAGGAGGAGCACCTGGTTGTGGCGGTAGACCCACAATATATGACCGAAGGAGTACCTCTGTAGGATATGAGGGGGAGTGCATGTTTCTCGCAGCCAGCACCTGGTGGGGAGAACCTCTATGTGACATAGAAGACCCACAATATTCGATATGAGAAGTACCTCAATAGTCCACGGTTAGTGGGATGTGCGCTTGGTGGCGCGACATTCCCAATGTACTCGATAGTGGATGAGTTCTCTAGTAGCTGTGGTTTCCTAAATGTGAATAAATATCATGGTTGAGCAGAGTCATTACTTTTTTGAATTCCTCATGATTAAGATGGATCACATGATAACGTATATATATATGTATGGCTATATACCTAATTAAGGTTATCTTTTGATTTCATACTTTTTCGTTTATCCTTGTTGGATTTTGTGAGACGTTGAGGGTCTCAGGGTCCCTACTGAGTATGATTATACTCGACCCTTCATGGGCTATGACCTCACCTTTTTGTGTTCGTTATAGTCAACAGGAATCGTTCACTGAGGCTTAGAGTACTAGGACTGGACAGTACCCGGAGGTGGACCTTACGAGGAGTCGGTACGTGGAGGATACTGATAGATGTGGAGGGCTGATGAGGCTATTTGTACCTACCCTTTAGGTTAGAATCCCGGAGGACGACCCATCATCTATTTTTCCATTCTTCAGTTTTATATGTACTTCCAGTTCCTTGTACATTACAGTTGGGCTTGTATTTCCGGCCCCTTTTTTCCTTTCATTACACTTTTGTTATACAGTTTACTTATTGATTTTTATTTTCATGTGTTCTCTATTGTGTAAATTTAAGGGTTATAAAGGCAATGCCTTCACAGTTTTAAGGAATTATTCCTTTTGTTCTAGTTTTCAGACCTGGACTATGGATGGTGGGAATGTTATAGTCACGGCACGAGCCCCGGGGGACGGGTCAGGACAATTTTTTTATTATTTTATTTATTAGATAATAATTCTAGTTCAAAACTACAAACAGATTGAGCCTTTTCAGAAAATATATTAAAATAATGAAATAAATTTCATTATCTTGTGTTTAAAATATACTTACATCATTTATAAGTCAAGAATTCATTTATTTATCTTTTATTGTAAATTATGGTTTTTTACTATTCACCAAAAATTATTGTATTTTAGAAAAATAAAAAAATAACCCTAACTATTTTTCAATGTTTAGAATAAAATGACATACTCATTTTGATGAATGTAATAATCTATATATGATAAAAATATTTATTTTATAACATCATTTAGTTGGAAAATACAGATTTGAGAATTATAAATGATTTTATAAAAAAATAAAAATTTATGCAAGACCTATTAAAATATTTTTATAATGAATGGAAATCAAAATGTAAATATGTGAATAAATTTTATAAAAATAAATTTTCATTTAAATAATTGTAATAATTATGAAATCATAAATAATGATTTATATTTAATAAAAAATTCCAACACATAATCAATTATTATTAAAATATTTATATACTTATACTATGATATAAATATATAATATATTTGTTTATAATATACGTAAATTTTTTATACATTAATATATTAGTTCCCTATCCAATTTTCCAGTTAACAACTTCCAATGGATGAAATAATATTCCAATGGTTAAATTATTTTCTCATCGCTAAAGTTTTCTTATCTTCTAGAAATACCACTTATTTAATTCTTTATTTTTTTAAATGTTATTATTGAATTATCTATGTAATTATATGTGATTTAAAATATATAACATAAATATAATTATTTAATTTTGATTGGTAAATTTTTGTGTTGTAAATTTCATCCCCCCTGAGCATATTTCACCCTCAAAATTCTGTTCTACGTAATATGGTGAGAACAAATTTCAGTAATTATAATTTATCACAACCTCTTATCCCATTGTTTTCCCATTGTACATACAATTTCCCACATACAACATTAACTAGGTGAGTATTATTATCACATATAATGATATTTCTACGATCTATGATCTTCATTGGCTTCTCATTATTAGAGAGATCATTTTTCAACTATATAATATATAGATTTATTATATATGAATGATCCTGTATGTAATTATTCAAGACTGATAGAAGAAATACATTTTGTACTTGAGATATGTTTGGTGTAAGTTCTATTCCATTAGCCAAAACTCCCACATGATCAATAATCTCAATGGGGATAAAGTATTAGGGAATTAAATTTCAATTTCAGCAAATATCCTGATCCACTTCCCTGGGGTTATTTTTGGGTATAACAAGAATCTAACCTTAAAATATATGTTCTATCGATGGTTTTATGTATATCCCTTCTACATAATTAGAGATTCCTTGATGAGACGTGGAATTGGTTTCACCATTTCCACCATGGATTCGTCGATTTTATGTCCTGGAAACAGACATTCATTGACTTCAACATGTCATGCTTGTTTTCTTCATATTTTCCCATAAAGGAATTTAAATGGCGCCACATGGATTTTTGAGTGGAAACAATTGTTACAAGAGAACTAAACTAGAAGAAGATGTTGTTCCAGAATTACATTGAATTCTATTAGAAATTCCCTAAACATGTCTTCTAGTGTCTGAATAGTCCAATCTAATTGCCCATATGATTGAGGATATCAAGCTGTAAAAATGTTTATCTCAGTTTATATATCATGTAGGAGGAATTTCCATTACTTGGAGGGGGTATCATAGATCATGGGTAGATATAATTAATAGTGTTAAACCCTGCATCCATACCACATATCTGAATTCAATTTATTCAATTTGATCTATGGAGAAATCCATTTGATTTGAGATAAAATTATTTAACTTTATAAGATGATCCACAAAAATCCATATAACATTGTTTCCTATGAGTTTTTTCGGATGTCCGGTAATAAATTATACGGTTATGTTTTCTCATTTCCATGTTGGTATTGGTATTTGCTCCGTAAATCATTATATTTTCCCTTTAATCCCTTACATGTTAACATACCATGCAATTTGATTAATAATCAACTATACCCTTCTTCATATTTCCCCACCAATAGTTCAATTATAGACCTCAATACAAAATTGTGTTTCTTGAGAGGATCCATAAGTTTGAGCTATGTCCATCATTTGTAATCTCATTTATTATCTCAAGATCAGATGGTACACATAATCATGGTCTAAATCCTAAATATTTTTCCTCATAAATTTCAAACTATAATGAATCCCCCTTTATCATAGCTTCTAACTTGTTCTAAATTGCTACATCATTCTTTTCAGTATTATTTGTATTGTCCATGATGGGTTGTTGAGAAATCATTTCAGATGAGTTTGATGATGTTTTTATTTAATGATTCCCCTGTACATAATTTTATAATATATGAAGATTCCACCCTTCCCAATTGTAATCATTGATAATATTTCCATATAATTTTTACTCATGGAATTTTCCATAGTATATTCCTCACTAGGATGGTGATGAATTGGGCAGTAGTAATCCTTGATGATATCTAACCATAATTAATAGAAAAAATTAAGATCCTCATGTTTATAATTATATTTGATGATTTTATATGCAGTATGTATTCCCAAATTCACCCCATAATGATAATGCTAACATACACAAAATTCCATGATCAAAGCATCCAACTCCATATCCTACATGGGATAGTTTCACTCATAAAATATCAGCTAGCACAAAGAATAAACTATCACATTATCTATTTTCAGCAGTATACATCTTAAGACCTTCATTAATGCATTATTTAATACCATAATGAGTTCTCCTCATGTTGTTTTCGTGAATATTAAAATGTTTATAAGACTTGATTATTTGTGTTTGAAGAAATATTCATATTCAATAATCATGAAAAACATTTCTCCCTTTAGAGTCATCTTGGTTAGTGGGTTTGAAAATCATCAGATATTGATTACAAATCAATGATAATACCAAGAAGACCAATGAAATTATAAATCTCGGTTAAATATATTGTCCTAGGAAAATATTAAATTACATTTATCTTATAACATTCCACATATATTCCTTTTATCATTATAACATTCCCCTATAATGATACTTCATCCATCCATAACTCACATTTACTATGAATTTATCTATCTTCTACCTTTTCAATGTCTATATATCAATATTCAAACAATCCTCATGTTCCTCCTTGATGAAGTAATACTTTATAATACCATTAATAATGACCACCAAATATATTTTAAGCTAATCTCTATTTAATTTATTTATTATGACCATTAATATTGTGGGAGAATTTTTGACTCCCAAAGGCATCACTATTAACCCACAGAATCCATACCTCATTTAAATGGTATCCTTAGGAATATATTCCTTCTACAACTTTAATTGAAGATATCATAGCCAAAGGCCACCTTTGAAAAATATGTGGCCATGTATAGTTGATAGAACAAGTCATATTTTCGTGAAAGGGATTCTTTTTCAATATCATTATATAGTTGATCTCAGGATATTCAATTCAGATGTGAATTGATCCCTCTATAATAACAAACCAGAATGTGCACCCCATGGTGGAGCACTCGAGAGTATAAAACCATTGTTGAGATTATCTTGTAACAATTACTTTAGCTCCTCAAAATAAATGGTGTCCATAATATAGGGTTTCTTTTATATATACATATATTTAGGAACATGTTAAACTATGAACATGACCTGTTTATCAGGAGGAAGACTATGAAATTCATCATGGAACACATTAGTGTAGTCAATTATAATGGGCATGACTTTGTTCATGATTCAAATATTTTATAAATAATTTTAACTACATATTTTTTCTCATAAGGAAATAATAAAAAAACATGATACAATGGATCTGAAGAACAATCATCCTCCACCTTTATCTTTTATAGAAATAGCGGATGAATTGGGATGTGAAGAGCGATATCACATTCTGGAAAATTGATGATATCTTTTTATAAATATATCCAATACTTGACAAAAATATCATAAAACTCTACTAAATGATGTAGGAAAATATTTTTTGAGAGTTTCTATCCATAAAACATTAAATGAGGAGGAGTTATTTATTTTGGATACAAAAAATTCCCCATTTAATGTTACCATATATAACACGTACTCTATATGTTGAGGAGGTTTTTTTAATTGGTATAATAATGTTTCATGATATTAAAAAATATCTATAAGTATAATAAAATAGTATTTTTTCTATACAAGAATGAATAATTAGTATACCTATGAAAATGTGATTTTTGGGCTCCACAAACGTTTTATTTATTGTATAAATGATCCTTCTCTCAATTGGATTCGGTGGTTTCAAATAGTGATAAACATTGAGGTCTCATTGTTTAGAGCACTAGTTTGCAATGCTCCCTTTCTATATATAGTAGAAGAATTAAAACATGTCTGTTGTACTACATTCCTACCCATTATTTTCCAACATTCTAATGTATCTTCAAGATCTAGGAGTTTTGTGGCATTCTCTCTTGCACATATTTCATATCCCTATCCCATTCATGGACTTTCGATGATGCTTCGTACAACATTTTTAACAAAATGGGGGTTTAGTTTTTTGAACAAATTTTCATTACATCATCCAACATGGATAAAAATATTTTTTTATCATAGTAGTTTGGGGACCATTCACAAAACCGCATCTCTACATAGAGATCCCATCAAACATTATCTCCATAATTCAAAAAGTCCCAAATTTCTATAGTCTTTTAATGGGGCTGTTTTAAACAAATAAATAATATATATATTTTGGTATCATTGTTGATTAAAACCCATAAGTGTAACATGAAAGCATTGTTGAATTTTCTTCATAGGCCATGAAGATTCCCCATTCTTTTTCTTCTTCTGTATGAATTATCACTCTATCTTATTAGGATGATTTGGAGTGAAATACTAGTTATGAAACATTATTTTAATGTAATCCCACTCTATATCTAGAATTTCATAGTTCCTAACGTTATTCTTAATCAACATCATCAATTTTTCGTCATATACCCTATTAAGATAAATGGAAAAGGTCACCATCTACATCTCAGAAAAGTGTATCAGGAAAAAAAATCTATATTGAGTTAACTTGATGTTTCATGACTAGTGTATAAGAAGATCCACTAAATTTCAGTTGTCCTTTCTATATAAAAGACTTTATTTCTAGTTTATCATTATTAGTTGAAGGTGTTTGTTCCACAATTTTTAGGTAATTAATCTTATCATGAGTCAAATGGGTTATCATTACTCTGAATGTTTCAACTATTCCTCCCATGGAATTTTAGAAATCATTCGAGAAATCACTACATTATACATTTCATGGGGAATTGTCCTAGTTTCTCTTTATCCACACCATTTTATAAATTACAAATTTTTGCAAAAAAATATAAGTAAAAAATTTATGAACAAATGATTCATTATATTGTGAAATTATCTCTAAATACATATCTTGTAGGATCCCTATTTTTATAATATTTATAAATAATGATTTTTGGGTACTTACTTATATATAGTCTCATTTTATGTTTTTTCATTAGGGTTCTCTAATTGAAATTCCAAAATTATCCAAACCATACATTGATACCAAGTATAGAGAACCTACTTTTTATTACATGATTATTTCATCATTTTGAAAATAAATAGCATTATGATGTAACAAAACCAAGACCTAGTGGATTAGTATCTTTGGAAAATTATGAATTTACATGAAATTTACAAAATAAAACATAGATGTTAATTTAATTTCTACTCATCCATCATCTTATTTTCCTTCACATTCACTATTGTACAAGTAATCACTTTAGGATATACATTATTAAAAGATTTGAGATAAAACCATAGTTATAAGATAGATATAAATAGTATTAAATTTTAAATTGGTGAAAGTAAACAACTTTATAAATTCAATATCATGAGAAAATATTTTAGATATAGTTATGTACTGTGTAAATACATAAAAATGAAACATCATATATTAGTCGTAAAATACAACACATAGTTATGAATAGAGCTATAATATTGTCTATTTATATTTCACTATTTATTATTAGATATATAAAATTACCCAATTCATTGGAAAATTATTTAATTATAATACCACCCATGAAATAATAACAATTAATTGTGCTATTTAATTCTGGGTTCACCCTTCACATTATAACATTTACATAATTATGCATTACACATAGAATATATATCAATATTAGACATTAAATAACCCATGGAAATGAATGGATTTCATTTCAAAATAAAAAATCATAAAAAATCCTGGGGGTTCCTAATAAAAATCGGAAATATCATACTTGGTCTAAGAATCATCAGTCATAGGTGAGGATGAATCAATATCAAGGGAATCAAAATTTGTGTTTTTAGAAAGAAGGGTAATTTTGGAAGACATTATATTTTTAATAAACTCGTGTAGGATAAATTTATACCCTACAAGTGGAATTTTAAGAAGGAATAAATTACATTTAACGATCATACACATACAAAAATTGGTGTCAAAGAAGGAATACCCATGGAATTGTAGTTTTGTTCAAGAATCCTCTTACCTAATGTATGAATACATTTTAACTTTAATAAAAGGGATAAGAAAATTTAATTAACGAATTTCTAATTAAAAAACTTTTATATATTAATTTGATTCACTATTATTTCATTTATTTAATTTATTGGATTTTTATTGTGTTATATAGTTAAATTTCATCGTTTAGGAGTGTTTGTTTTCTTGGTTTTCTTGATCGGTTTACTTATATGTGAGTTTCTATGTTTATGTAAAATTGGAGTGACTCTCCAGAATTAAAATAATATTTTATTAATGAATTAAAATAATTATTTGGAATTATATTTAATTTTTTATATAGTATGGGTATTAATCAATAGATAAATATTTAATGAAAATGAATTAATATAATTGGGTAATTTTATTATCCTTTTGATCTAGTATCATTTTATTTACAATAATGATTACATATTGGGTCAAAATTTGTTTAAAATTTAATATGTATAATAAAATATTATTTAACAATAATGATATTTTTAAAACCATAATAAAATGTTTTACTATAAAATGAAAATGCATACTCTATTGTGGTGGTAAATTAACACCCTATAGATGGTGTTTTTATTTTTATAATTAAAAGAAAATGGAATAGATGACAAAATGAATTGTTAGATTTACATAATAAAATTCCATTATATAAAATATAAGGGATTTATTGTGATTCATGTAGATGTGTATGTTTAGATAGGATAATAAATGTAATTAAATTGAATATAAATTAAATGAAAAAGAAAGAAGGTTTTACCACTAGAGTTTCTCCTCCTTGAAATTCTCCAAAGGGACAATGTTTTGGTCTATTAATGAGACCATGAGCTCTTAGAATTGCTCTATGATTTTGGGATGATTATTGTGATAAATAAGGATAAGTCACAAATCATTAATTGTGTGATGTGAATAGAAGGTTATGTGCAGTATTAGAAGTGGATTATCTAGGTGGGTTCTTATTATTTTATTCATTAGGTTATTATTTTCACTGAAGAAACTGAATAGATTGATCCCTAACAATAAATATATTAAAATAATGACATATGGTTGAATATTTTTGTCATTCATAATCCTTAAATCACCTATGAATCAATAAATCATGCTTTTTTTCTTTTATCATAAATTTTCATATTTTACTTTACATAAAATTTTCTAGTATTTTAGAAAATTCCAAAAAATCATCAAAATGTTTTCAAATGAGTACAATTAAAAAATAACATCCATTTAATCAAAATAATTTTTAATATATGAAAAATAAATTTTATTTAAATCAAAACATAATAGAATTATACCTAATTAAAATTTATAACTGATTTGAAAACACTTTGAAAAATATTGGATGATCTCATAAAATTTTATTCATATCATAAGAAAACAAAATGTTAATTTATATATCTATTTATTTAAAATAAAATCATTTAAATAATTATATTAATTATAATATTATAAATAAAAATTTATGTTTTATAAAAAAATTCTCACTTATTCAGTAATGTATACAATATTTATTTACTTATACTATGTTATAGTTATATCATATATTCATTTATAATATTCCTAAATTTTATTTAAACCTTCATAGATCATTTTACTAATATATTTTCCTCTTTAATACTAATAATGTTTTTAATACTATATCAAAAGACAATTAATAATTTTATTTATTAAGATAACATAACTACAAGAAATCCCACTTTTTTCTTTCATTATCCATTTTAAATGATTATATTTACTTATCTATCTTATGTTATGTGATTTATACTATATTACATAATAAAAAGAAGTTATTTTTCATTGATAAATTTTAGGTTCGTTACATATATAAATCCCGTGAATATATTTTATGATTATCTTCATTATTGTTTTTAGGATTTAACATTAAATATATGGTTTATCTTTTATGATATTTTGAACATGATATTACCGTGGAACTAAAGGAAATCTACTTAATTTTCCTCTACTTATGAATATTGTAAGGTTATGAACCTAATTTATTATATATGGTCTATATACTACCAATTTTACATGAAATATCAAAATAAATATATGATTCATATTATTTTAGGTTTCAATTTTAATTATATTGTATATTGGTATTTTACTTGAATGTTACCAAGTTGTATGGGGTTTATTTACAACAATTTATATTCACTGGATTATAACTCTTACTTATTTACTTTGTAATTCTATAAATATATGTTATTTGATCTCTAAATTTTCTTTATATTTTCACTATTACACGTGGATTAAAATATTTTACTCAGAATATCTCTATTGATTAACTCACAATTCTCTGATATAATTTTTACAGGGTTTAATCATCCCAAATGAAATTCTATAAGACATATGATTATGTTATGAACAAGTCATATTTTATGAGGTGTTCAAAATACCCTATTACATGTTATATCATGAATATTTATACTTTTATCATATTAAATATATCATTTGATGTTTTTACATAAAGTGGATTATGATTAAATACCTACAAAACATGTAAATGATTTATGTTACAATATTATTTCATCAATTGTTTATTATGATCATCATTAATTTTGAATAAGTAATATGATATTATTTTTAGGAAACATATCTAATTTTATCTACATTTGTTATTCAAGAAACATTTATGGAATAGTATGGAAATGCATTTATTTTTTTAATCGGTGAACTATAAGACATGTCAAATTGTAACCTCACGATTATCTAAAAAATACCACTAGAACATCAATGCATGTATTTTTCCATTTATATTATGACACCTCAAATGGATGAATAATTACCATCTATAATTAATATTATTTTTAACCAGCTATAAATTCAGTCATTCCTTGGTAAATTCCAAAACATCTATTTTCAATCCATTCAACCATCAATACATTTTATGGTCTATATAAATATTTGTGCTTCCTAGATGAATGTACATTTATGATATATGATATTCACTCAAAATATATTTCTTCAGATTGAAATTACAAGGCACACCTTACTGTTTCACAAATCCTTGAAAACATTATTCATAAATATTAAAAGATGGAAACTAATAAGTTTTATTCGATTATAGAATATCTTTAAAATATTGATAATTATTTCATAATTACGTAATTATTTGTGACAAATTCATCTATAATAAAAACGTATGAAAAATAGAGGGTGATCCTACATCTATAATATCATCCCAAAATTTATTAAATGATTAATAAAGGGGTGATTTTATTGTTGTAAAATGCCTTGTATAGAATTAGATATTCATATCAATGTTTTAATGACATTATTTTCCTTCCCAGGAGTTTAATGAGTTCTAAAATAAAAATTGTTCAATAGATCTATCCATCTACTAAATGTAGTATTCAATTCATTCTTAGTGAATATATATATCAAAATTTTTGTGATTTGTATCTTTATCACACATTACTCAATATAAGTAATAACCCACAAAATTTTAAATAAAAAACCACATAATCCAATTATAGATCCTATATAAGGTATTTTAACCCAACATGATTCATTTCACCTGAAGCCTATATAATTACCTGATCAATATGCATTAGTTGCAATCAAAGACCTTTCTTTGAAGAATCACCATAGGTGAAATATTGAATATTTATTAAATGCATAAAAAAAGTAGGATCATTATCCAGTATTTTTTAGATACTAATGGTATCATTGAATTCATTTTTCCTAAATAATTTAGATCTTTTTCGAATAACCATAGTTAGTGGACTAGAAAATTGTGAAATGTTTACAACAAAACCTTGGTAGTAATATAGTAATACAAGGATAATATTAATCTCCATTACATTTTTTAGTCTTTCCAATTTTCAATGACTTTTATTATAATTGGTTCACCATTATAAAATATTTATCAAAAAATATCTAAGGAATGAAATTTATTGCAATAATAATTCATTGTTCCTAAATTTTCAATAATGTTTTTTCTATTTTCTGGTTTGAAAAAAAGATCACGTGTCATCCATGTTCTTTATAACATTTAGAATATACCAAAGTATTATCTTTATAAAAATAGAAATCATATCCATGAACTCATGGAAATAAATATACCTAAAGACAATAAATAAAACAATTGAACTAGAAAATCAAAAGGGAATAATAAAAAATTCATAATTCTCATTACTAGAAAAAAATTATATCATCATAATTTCATCTTCAGTCACCATCATATGATAGAACCTAGACCATATATAAAACACCAAAAAAATATAGATATCCCAATATTTGATCAATAAAAAACATTATTTAAGGGACAAGGTAATTTTTCTTAACATCGATGTTATTCAATGCAATATAGTCAATGAAACTACTTATTCATCCGTATTTCTTTTTAAAAAATTATATAACCAAATTTTAGAGTTCTATATCAAATGAAAAAAATATCTAACAAAATTTTCAATTTCATTTTCTATTCTAAAAATTATACATAAACCCTTTGATACGTTTCTTTAGAAATAGGATTTGTAATATAAAATATAAAACAATAAAATCAACCCCACGATATAGAATAACGTTGGGAAAATCATTGAGCAATATATCAATAAATATGATCATTAGTATAATATAAATAATTTGAATATCTTTTTTCTTTTTAGAAATTTGAGTTAGGTAAACTTCACTAAAATACATAATCAATTTCTCACCTTCTTGGTATGTTATCAAATGAATGAAATCTGTTAACATAACACTATATAATATAAATTATATATTAGTATGATAATCTTAAATCCAATCCATAAGATGTATGAAATAGAAATATAGCATGTTCAATTTAATTATATTTTCTTGAATAACTTTTCCATTAATAAATATAGAGATATTTCAATAAATATAGGATGCATTAATTTTTCCACTATCAATTCTCACTAAAACATATACATTGTTTTCAAGTGGTGATATACACATTTTAATTATATATTTATCAAAAAATGTAAAAAATGAAAAGATCCAAATTCCAAAATGGTATTTACATATTTCAAATAAGCCAAAATAATACATATTACCTCTTCATTTTATGGACATAAATCAACTATAGTAGTATAAAATTCCATTTAAATGAATTTATATTTCTAGTCACGATGATTTATGTCATGTGAAAGTAACTATTGTAACATGTTTTCATAATAACCAAACTCATTTAAACAAAAACACTTTTCCCCAAGAGGGATATTAGTTACCCCATTCATTTACCTTTTAGGACTCTTATCCTTATTTTCTCGAGCCCATTGACCAAACTCATCAAACCAGAATCACATTCCATATCCTACAAAACATTACATGAAATTACATTTACCACACTTGAAACATTTTGCGGGATTTCCTCTAGACCGCATCACTAGTTTATTCTATCTATCCCACATCTTTGACCTATTATTACTATTATAATCTCATTAAAAATATGTGTTGGGAAACTCCATCTCAATATTCTCATTACAAAGAACCAAATTATCATAAATTATACATTATTTATATGGATAATTCAACGCAGTATTTTTTTGAATAATGAATAAAATATATAAATTTTAATATTAGTGTCCCAAATAAAATCTCTGCATGGACCAATCTATTATTGTGATGTTTTCTTCATAAACCACCATAAAATTAACATCATTTTTCATAGTTCCCATAATTTTTATTCCATCCTTAACCAAATTTTATTGGATATATTTATGAAGAAAAATACGTCCCAATGTGTCCCATTACATGGCATCATGATTATCTTTCCATATGGAATTCTTATCCCATTACCACAATTGATCAGATTCCCCATTATACTGATAAATGGAATGACATACCATTTGATGTTCCAAACATCTTACAAACAAAAATATCTTATCTGGGGAATTGATCCATCATTCAGATAAAACATGGAAGATGGAACCACTAAATGATGGTGGATTTGTTCTCATGAAATGCACCAATATCTTCATGTACCTATCAAGTTGATCATGATTATCCTTAGCATGGATTCCACAATCATTTATATCTTTATTCAAATAATTGACCACTCTAAAAATTTATTCTTTTACTATTCTAACTATTTTAGGGTGCTGATTGGGAAGGATTTTTTTCATAGTGCCTTCCCACTAGAGATTACACATTTTGTATGTGGGAACTCTTTCAAAAATTATATATTTTAGGAAAAGAAACATGATATTCTTAAAATTTTATTTCATTTCTACCAGACCATAAAATGAAATAACATTTTTTTTCAGGATATGAACATTATCCTAACTTCTATTATTATCAAAATCTTGATCTAATATAATAAATATGGACCCATCCTTATAAATTTAAAATTCTAGTGTCTTCAGACTATAAATAAATTTTTCTTATTCCCAAATATAATTTTATTTACGATAGTTAGTGGAAAATATCATATTTATTAAATATTATATATATGTATATAAAAGATGTAAATTTATAAGCAGTTTCCCATATATTCTATAACATAATACATTTAAAATAAACATAACTTTTTTTAATAAAAAAAATTCACATATATCAACATTAAATATTCTATTCTCTTACATAACCCTTATCGTAGTAAAATCATTTTAAAACATGGGATTATAAGATAATATCTTAGTGAGGTACATATAAAACAACAAATCTAATATTCCAGTAAAAAACATGATCCAATGAATTTTATCATTATTTTGGCAAACAAATGGGATAATAAATATAAGAATTTCACTACATTATCTATGTGTTTTCATCATATAAGAAATATTTGTCTCACATAACAAAATATTGGAACAACTATCATATAAGTTGTATCAGGCATACTCATTTCTCATTTGTTGATCAAGTGTCATATCCTGAATAAAAATTTTATTTTATCAATTTTTCTTCATATAACAATTTAAAAACACTATTACACACATGTGTAAATCACTATACGATTTTAAAATTACATTATTATTTAAAAATCAATTTTAAAAAATAAATTAAACTTTTTATTTAAAACACATTTTCAATAAAAAAAGACTAAAAAAATTGATAAACGGTTTTTCATTGAAGAAAATATTATTTAATTTAAATGAATCTAAACAACCACTAAATTTTATTGAGTTTGGAAAATTCATTTTCACCCAATATGTGAAATTAAAACCTTCATTTTATTATCTGAAATGGAAGTCTAAAATTCATAAATAAATATTTAATATTTTTATAATATTTAATGAAATAGAAAATTTGCCGTTATAAAACAATAATTTTCATATAATTTCATTCATTGATTCATTTTCATAACATTTAAATAGAACCAAAGTATTTTTTTAAGGAATTATTTAATAGATATTTTTTTAATGAACACCCCCTTCTCACATTCAAAACATTTAAATCATAATATCTAAGAATGAATAACATTAAATATAATTATAATTGGGAAATTTATTATATAACATATATGTAACACCCCAACCTCAGTTACCTAGAGTCAGATCATTATTACATAACATTTTCATGATCACATGGGATCAAATCCAGAAATACCGATCAGTTTAGTAGCCATTGAATGACAAGATAAATTTATAAGTTTTACATTACAGTATAAAATGAAAAACAAAAAAAACCTTGTCTCTATTTTCAACATTCATATCCCTTAGACTATCCCAACAGGTCAGTCATAATATACATCTTCGCATCCTGGTAAAAATTCCTAGAAAGGGTTCATCTCAGTTGCTCTGTATGGATAACAATATAGTACAATCGTTCATAAATAAGTATTAACATTTAAAATAATTTATAAGACATAAAAATAATCTTTTTAAACCTAAACTATTTCATAATATTGCTAATATAAGTCTAATAAATCCATTTACTTATTCACATATAAATTTTACTAATTGAATAATCTTATGCAATATTAATAGAAAATTTCAAAATGATGGAATGTATAATGCTAGACTTCGAAACCACATAGTCAATCCCTTATCCAAGACGAAAAATAATTATTTGTCAAGGCCTTGGGCCAAGACACAAGTTTGTCACATTATACCTACTTATAAATCGGGGAGATATAGCGGGCTCCGCCCATCATTTCATAAGACTAATGCATTACACATAATATATGGTTTAAACATTACATAAACATTCATATTAAAAATATCATATGAAATATCAAATAATTAATCCATAAACCATGAATAGTGTAAAAACAACACATCTGCATTTTAACTGGACCCACCATTTAAGTGGCAGAAAATATATGCACCCACCATTTTAGTTAAAAGATGTTATGGGATGGTTTGAAGATGTTGAAATGGAGTACAATATCAGCACCCACTATATAAGTTAAAAAAAGACATTCTTACATTAATTTTGTCGAAAAGGTCATAAAGCACATTGTTTGAAAAAAAAGATACTTTCCAAACCATTTACTGTGAAATAAGTGCATAAATTCCTTTACACCATAGTCTATTAAATATTAAGAATGCTTTGAATTGAATTTTTAAGAAAACACAGATGTAGATTATATAGAGGTCTCAGTAGATAATTACGAATTAATAAGCATAGATAAGTGAAGAGATTATACAATTAACCCTTATCTTGTAAATTTCCTTAGTAGATGGAATGTTAACCACTTTTATAATAGTTTAAACATTGTTATTATATTATTCAAGAACCATATAATTAAATATGATATAATATATGATCCTCTTATATTTACTTTTTAATAATATTTCAGTAGTATCATTGTTTTAGGTGAAAATATATTCATTTTCCTTTATATGTTTGTTTACATAATACTTGTTTGTTATGGATAGGCAGTATTTGATTCATATAAAGAATGATATTATATTTATAAACATTAGTTTTAAATATAAAATAAATTTATTCATGAATGATTATGATGGGGAATGAATCTCATCGCATTCCTGGAGACGGTAATCCATACGTACGAACGTGCGACAATATCAGTATATTGATAGGAAAATATTATATAATTTGATGGAATATCACATATAAAGAATCATTAAAATTTCATATTAATTATTTAAATTATTTATACCCATTATTATACACATCCAAAATAATGATCTATTTGAGTAACAAACTATACCACGATGTGGAGACTGTAAGACGTACGTATGCACGTATGGTGACATTGTCATTTATAGGATGTGTAGAATAAAGAATATGGTGGTACCATATTTATTATAACATTATAGAATGTTGAAGTTATTGGAGTTATTATTTTGTTATGGAATCAATAAAGAAATAGAATGTGGAAGAAGAAAAGAACTTGAATGAGGGTGGTGAAAATATTACCTAATCCTCGGGTGTATCCATTTGAGTTGATCAAAAGTGCTATTTAGGTTAGATTTATGATCAATGTTAGGACTATAGGTTTATGTAAGGGATTTTTAGAGGATATTTTGGTTGGGGATGGCCGAGCCAATTAGATTTGGAGGTGTGATATTAAGAGAAGAGGATGTACCCGTTTATAAGAGAGGTGTGGGACACTTTAAGAAAAGCATGAAATATTATTTTATAATAAAAAATTTTCTACTTTTAATGGCTCAAAAATTATTTATTTCGAGGATAAGATGGGGAAGAGTCCAAAAACTCTAATAAAATAGTTTTTAGATAGGTTTAGGTCACCATATTAGCCTTATCTTTTAGATTTAACCATTAGTTAAATAGTTTGATATTTACCGTATCTCTTTTTATTTTTATATTATATTGTTACAAAAATTACTTTGACAATCCAAGTGAATTCCATGTGGTTATTTATTAATATATATAACGTTATATATGTCCTTTGTATGATTTTTAGTAATATTATATTAATTAATAATATAATATTTGTTCTAAAAATTAAATTATGTCAATTCTAACACTATTTAGTATTTGGTTTTTGGGAAAACCAAAAAAGAATAATTAATTCCATCAAAATTTATTTAATCAACCCTAAAATGTCATATTATCCGATAATATTACATAAATTCCTCAAAAGTCTCAAATTAAATTATTTGGATATATATAATATCAATTATTTTAATCTTTCATTAATTATTAGATTACAGCATCATCATTGTGTCATAAATAAATTAAATTATTTAATGTTTAAAAATAATAAATAAAATACCATTATATATGTAATCATTTTATATTTCTAATGACTATTTATTGTCGAATTTATATTTTGTATAACCTTATATTAATAATGCTTTAGTTATTAAAAAGTGAATTTAACTCTTTTAACTCTTCTTTAAATAAAATAATTATAAATGTCCTAATCTAATCCATTTTGACCAAAGTGGATTATATTTTATTTCTAATGTTGTTTTTAGTAGAATTAAAACTATCGAGTAGAATTATGACATGTTTGAGGTTAATTTTGATATCATTATTACCCCTAAATTCCCTATTTACTTTTAACCGTGGTAAATAAAAATCAAAAGTTACTATTCACCAAAAATTATTTTCATATTATTAAACCTCATTTTACTTACTGATATCATTTGTGTCTCCATGATTTTCAAATTTCAACTCATAGAAGCTTTAAAATTATGGATTATTCAAATTTTCAAATGCTTCTAGAAGGTGGGTAAAAAACGGTAAAAAGTTCAATAAAATTTCATATATCTAAACATAATTGAAAATGAATCCATTGAATTAAAATGAACATATATGGGTAATCAGGAATGGTCGCTCCATCATCGATATCTAGCTCACCCCATTCGATGACGTGCGATGGATCACGCACACACCCTCGCAGTTACGACACATGGAAGACATTGTGTACCCAGTCCGTCTAAGGAGGTAGAGCGAAGCGATACGCCACCTTTCCAACTCTACTCAGAATCTGAAAAGGGCCAAAAAACCTCGGGTATAGCTTGCTGCCTCGTCCAAATCTCCGCAATCCCCGTCGAGGTGAGACCTGAAGGAACACATGGTCTCCCTCCTCGAACTCCAAGGGCCTCTTCCACCTGTCGGCATACGACTTCTGCGGACTCTGTGCAGCCTTCATCCACTCCTGGATGACTTGCACCTTCTTTATAGTAGCTCTTACCATCTCTCGGCCCATGAGTGTTGACTCTACTAGGTCAGTCTAGTAAAGTGGCGACCTGCAAGGTTTCCCGTACAGACCCTCGAATGGTTCCATACAAATAGTGGAATGATAACTTTTGTAATAAGATAATTCCACCAGTGGTAGGTGATCCTCCCAGCTACGACCGATGCCAAGCATGCAAGCTTGAAGCATATCTTTCAGGACCTGAATGGTACGCTCTGTCTGACCATCAATTTGGGGATGGAATGATTTTCTCAAGCATAACTGAGTCCTAAAAGCTTCCTCAGCTCCATCCACGAAGTATAACTGTAAGGAGGCCAACTGCCATGTCTCCTCATCCAGCAACGGTGAACTGGATTTCCTACTAAGAGCATCTGCCACCACGTTCCCCTTCCTAGAAGTATAAACTATCTCAAAGTCGTAATCCTGGATGGACTCAATCCATCGCCTCTGTCTCAAATTAAGATCCTTCTGAGAAAAGATTTATATGAGACTCTTGTGATCAGAGTACACAGTAAATCTCTCACCCATAAGGTAGTGCCGCCACATCTTCAATGCGATGACTACACCTGCCAACTCAAGATCATGGGTCACGTAGTTTTTCTCATGTGGCCTCAACTGACGTGAGCCATAGGCAATCACTACTTGCCTCTTCATTAGGACACAACCAGGCCCGGTTCCTGATGCATCAGTGAACACTACATACTCAACACCCTCCCCTGGTAATATCAGGATTGGGCCGCTTGTCAAACTCTGTCTAAACTACTGGAATTCCTTCTGGAATCACTCGCTCCACACCAAAGGCTTCCCCTTTCGGGTCAAAGCTGTCATGGGTACTGCATTCCAGGAGAAATCGAGGATGAATATCAGATAGTAGCCTTCCAACCAAAGGAAACTACGCACCTCCATCACGCTCCGAGGTGGTTCCCATGCTAGTACTACCTCCTCCTTGGATAGGTCCTCTGCTACACCATCTGCTGAGATAACGTGTCCCTGAAAGTGGACCTCCTGTAACCAGAATTGACACTTCGAGAGTTTCCCATACAACTGGTGCTCTCGGAGAGTGTCCAGAACCATCCTTAGGTGTCTCGCGTGATCCTCCTCAGAAGCAGAGTATACAAGGATATCATCGATGAAGACCATTACAAACAGGTCTAGGTATGGCTGAATGATCTGGTTCATGGGTCCCATGAACACTACCCGGGTGTTCATCATGCTGAAAGGCATCACCATGTACTCATAGTGATCGTAGCGGCATCAAAAATCCGTCCTCGGTATAACTTCATCCCATACTCACTGCTGGTGATAGGTTGATCGTAGATCAACCTTCGATAACAATCGTGCCCCTCTCAACTAGTCGAAGAGGTCATCAATCCTAGGTAGTGGATACCGGTTCTTTACAGTCACTTGATTCATGCACCGGTAATCCACACAAATCCTCAAGCTCCCGTCCGCCTTCATGGAAGACAGCACTGGGGCTACCCAGGGTGAAACGATGGGTGTCCCAAATCCTTTCTTCCACAAGTCATCCAACTGCACCCTCATATCATGAAGCTCTGTAGGATCTGTCCATTACGTTGATGCTGATATCGATGTCATCCCGGCTTGCAACTCAAAGAAGAATTCTATCTCCTGACGGGGGGGTGGGTAGCCTTGGGAAATCCTCCAGAAAGGCGTCCTCAAACTCATCCACTATTGCTGGAAACTGGAAACTTGTAAAATCTGCTGCGCCAAGGGCTAGGATAGACAACTGATTTGAAATCAGTTGTTCCCTCCTATGCACGAGTTCATCCTGCGCTGCTTGGGTCTCTCTTTTACTGACAAAAGAGAACCTCGTTCCATAACTACGGACACACCACAACCTTCGCCTAAAATAGTTGATCTGGGCATGAACTGTGGATAAACAATCCATACAAAGAATGAAATCGTAAGGCCTCAAAGCTACCACTAAGAGGTTTTAACCGAAACTCTCGCCTCCAAGGGGCAGGTCACACTGTCTATAGAGGTGTGTGATCTCTGAATCTTCTCCAATAGGTGTTTCTAAGCGTAAGCGTTGAGTCAACATCTCAACTATAATCTCATGGTCTCTAACAAGATAAGAATCCAAAAAGGAATGACTAGAACCTGTTTCTATAAATACGGCAACCAAAGTAGAAAAGACACAGATAGTACCTCTAATCATTCCGGGAGTACCTGGGTCATAAGCCTCTACCGCCTGCAGATGTCTGTGCCTCTATCCACCCGCTCCCTGGGCATGGGGTGGACCTACTAGGGGTGGTGGTGGCAGAGGGTCAAAACGCCGACCACCTCCAACTGCTCTCCCAAATCCCCTACCACATCTTCCTCCCCACTGATCTATCTGCTCCACATGTTTCCTCTACCTCGGTGGTCCATCCACTACTCCCATGTCAGTTGTACGGTGGGTCAGATAATCTCGAGCGAGATGTCCACTGCCATCACAGGTGTAGCATCACCTCTCTCGAGGCTGGATGGATGCGCCCTGCAAACCCTGTATGGCAGATCCCATGTCCTAGGATCTCCTCTGAAAACGTCTTCCCTTCCTGGGTCCCTAACGTCGGCTTCCTACTGCTGAGGTATCTACTACAGATCGCCCACTACTAACATCTTTCGGATGTCTCTACTCTGCCAAGATGCTCTCGACCACCAGAGCCCGCTCCAGCACCCCAGAAAAAGTAGGAATGCTCATAGGGATGATGATAACTCAAATATCTCTGTACAGGCCTCGCTCAAAAGTCTGAGATCTAATGTACTGATCTTTGACTATATCCATCGAGTACCGTGAATGGTCGGTAAACCTCAACGAATAGTCAGCCACCATCATGGTTCCATGCTGAAGCTGAAAAAGCTCATGTATGTGTATTTCTCTCAGGGTAACTGGTGAAAACTCCTCTCTGAAGAGACGCTCAAACTCCGACCAAGCAAGTGTCACCTCGTCGTGAGTCTGGATAACCAAACTCCACCATCGTATTGTCGAGCCCTACAGAAGTCTCACTACAAGGATCACCATCTGTTCTATCGGTGTCCTGACCAACAGAAGACTCTGGTCACCTCCTCAGTCCAATCCTCTACAGTCTGAGGGTCAGGCTCTCCTTGAAACCTAAGCGGTCTCTGTCTCTGGAACTCGTGGAGTGCGCTCAGCCTGCGCTCCTCCTCCACTGGTACAGCAGGAACTAAACACTGCTCCATAGGTGGCGGGATAACTAGCACACCACCTGATGTTAAAAATGGGGGATCCATTCCCTGTATCGAGGATTCATCACTGAGGGGGTCATCCTCGTGATCAAGCTACTGGATCCTAGTGGGTGCGTGTCTCAAAGGCATCCTGTTAAAGAAACAAGATGTATCTCAGTTAGTGATTATATCTGGAAAGCTGACTCAAAAAGGACATGGAAACCAAAAACCATTCCTATATGATTCATGTACCATTATTCACCCTGCAATTAGTGTTCTCATGTTCCGAGTCGAAAAGCAAGTTATTAGAGTCCTGGTGTATGGATGCGTCGGCTGCCCGCACCAACACTGGAGTCCCTGGCCTGAAATCCGAACTCGAAACACTTAACATTGTTTCACCAGACCAACTCACAGACTCTAGGTCCTAAGGTAGAACTGACATCCCCTGATACCACTCTGTCACAACCCGTCCCAGTGGGGCCAGAGCCGCAACTCCCCAGGCCCGCCTCCAATAGGCCTGGGGCTGGTGACTAACACCGAGTAGGCATGCTACTAACATGAGAGGCATTTCCTATAAACATGTACACATGCACACACATCTCCAAGCCCACAAAGATGAAAATTAAAAACTACTAAACATGGAAATGCATGTATACACTAATAATCTCAACCAATAGAGTACAACAGGAATGTATAGTATAGTAAGTGTAAAACCCTGGGCCAAAAGTACTTGCCCACCAAAATAATTTCTGCAACAAAGTCCAACCTGTATGGAAATGTACTGGGACTACAATCTATAGTCGTAGGAACACACCTCGGCCCGCCTGATCTCACTGAGCGCCGACCTGACCTGGTCCACCTAGAATCCTATGAAAGACTCACTCGTCTGCACAAGAGATGGCATGTGCGGGAAAATCCCAAGCAGGGGTGAGTATAACAATACCCAGTAGGACACCCCAAACCCACTAAGGAAATAAAACGTGGGAAAATACCATAAAGGAATGATACAGTCAACTCCACACAGTATATGTCTACAGAACATATAACAAAAAATATCCAGATATACTCATACACAAATGAAGATCGTGATACTGCCACTAGGATCCAGCTCGAATATTCTACTAAGTATGCAACCAAGTGAACACACTCCTAGTTATGAAGAGAGAGATACGAAGTACTCATTCTGGGAGGACACACTCCACAAGTACTTGGGAACATGATTCTCAGATGAGGATCACAAGAAAAATCCATGGGGTGATTCCGACAATTCAGTCTAAGATAATCCGCTAAGCAGAGGATCGGCGCCAGGGTATAAATGGTCACGTCGATACAAAGAACTCTACCTAGGGTTCTAGGAATGAATAGAGGATCTGAATATACATCTCACAGAGGGGATTCCAAAAACTCTATTCAGGAAGACCTGCTGAAGGGATCATACTCACGTATATAAGAAATGTTTCCAAAACTGCCAGGGGAAAAACCATTGGTAAGAACCCTAAGAAGCTAGTGCAAGTCATAGAAGACAAGTGGATCAAGCCATGAAGAAAAGATTACATGACATGTAGTTTGGTTACATGTTGTGTTCCTTGACCACGATTACTGCTTGTGTAAAGGGAACATAGCATTCGTTCAGGCCATACAAAACCAAACTACACGGTGTGTAGAAAAGGTACATGTCGTGTTCCTTAACCCTGGGTACTGCCCATGTAAACGACCCATGTAATTTGGCTTATTGGGTAGAAAGAAACTACACGGCATGTAGAAGAGGTACACTCCGTGTCCGAGCACAAGGGCTCACACCAATTTTTTCATCCAAATATACATATAATTATCATATTAAATTTTAATATTCTAAAAAAATATTGTGTCTATTTCTTTTATCATATATCCCTTTACTTCCAAATGTGCATTATTAACATCATTGAAACATTTTTTCTTAATATCCTTGACATTGAATTACTATTCAAAACAATATATAACATAATAATTATTTTTTATTACACATAACCAATAATGTGCAATATTATTTAATTTTCCTTCAATATAAATGTTTTTGAAAATCTTATAATTTCATAAATTGATGAGATATATTCTCTACAATACATATTGGGAATGTTCTTCCTCCCCCATATTAGATTTTTTTGAAGATGGATGACCTTTCACAATAAGTATTTAATATATCTATATATATAAATATTAATTCAATTAGTATCATCATTCACTTTCATCAAAAAAATAGAAATAACATCATCATATAATTATTTTGTGGTCTGATCAAGCTAACCTATACATAAGTTTTCTATAGTACAATATTTGAATTTTGTTTACTCCAAATCTTCATCTCAAATTTTTATAATGATTTGATGAATTATTTTTATCAATATAATTATAATGTTTATAAATGAAAATTTCTTCTTATTTTATTTTTGATGTATCATTATTAACATAACAAAATGTGGAATCTAATTCTTCTATCTCATTTCCAGTGAAGGATACCTTATTTGTCTCCTTATTCTCATTTTCAATTTTTCCATTTATTTAAAGATATTAAATATTTATTAGGAATATTCATATCAACTCTATGTCAATCAAAATTATTAATTTTAAATTAGTAAAATAAAAATTTAAATTCTTAAAATTGTGACCCTATTATGATTCAAATCAAAGGTGTAACATGACTTGTATATCAAAATATAGGTTATATTGGGGTACAAACAACACTTTGGGTTGGTTAATCTGTTTTGGTAACCTATTGTTGAATTTAGAATCTATTTTCATTTTCCATTTCAATTCATTAGTTAATGTATCTCATTCCAATTAAATTAACGTTGTCTTCATGGATTTAAAAATATATGAATTAAAAAAACAAGTAACACTCAAATTTTAAAAAAGAAATTTATTTAAATATTTATTATTTTTATTTAAATTTATTATAAAGTCAAAATAAATACATAATACATATGTTAGTTCAATTTAACTCACCGGATTCATTCTATAGTAATATTAGATGTATAAAATTTTGTTGAACTTTTTAACCTATTTTACCCACCGTCTAGGCTCATTTGAAATTTTTCATAAACGTAGTTTTACTACTTATATGAATTGAAATTAAAATATATAAGAGACACTATTTACATAAGTAATTATAATGTGGTTTAATAGGATTAAAATAATTTTTGGTGAATTGTAACTTTGGAATTATACATACAATGGTTAAAAGTAAATTGTGTAATTAACTGTAAATATGATATTATAATTACCCTAAAAATTGTAGTAATTCTATTGGACAAGTGTTTTTCGACCAAAATCAACCTTAGGAATATATTATGATCCTCTTTTATCAAATTCGATTAGATTATTACATTTATTATTATTTTATTTAAAGAATAGATAAAAGTGTAAAACTAAATGTTTAATAAATAAACCACTTTTAATATAGGGTTATAAATAAGTTAAATTGGACTATAAATATTCTTTAGGATACTAAAAACATTTCCCTACATCATGGTGTTTTATTTATAATTTCTAGTCATTAAGTGATTAATTTTAACTATGACCAATTGATGATGCACTAATTACGTTATTAATGAACGATTAAAATAATTGAAATTATAAATATAAAAATAAATTTAAATTGACAGTTTTTATGTATTTAAACCAATATTATAGGTTAATTTAACAATTTAGGGTTGATTTAATGTATTTTTTTTGAAGTAATATAGGTTCTTTCGACTTTCACAAAAACCAAATACTAAATAGTACCAAAATTGACAAAAATGAGTTTTAAATAAAATATTGTATTAATAAATGGTAAAATATTCATAAAAATTTATGGTTCTGACAAATAACTTAAATAATTATAGATATGGAATTTATGAACCACTTGATGTTCAATTTTAATTTTATAGCATGTTTATTGACCATGTAATATAAAAATATAAGGAGACATGGTAAAAGTTAAACTATTTAACTTGAATTAAATATAAATGATAAAGTTAATATGGTGACCTAAACTTGTCTGAAAATGATTGGTAGAGAATATTGCAAACCAACCCCACCACAGCCTTGAAATAAATACATTTGGAGATTTTATAAACTGAAAATTATTTTATAACAAAATAATATTTCAATATATTCTTAAAGTGACCATCAACTCTCTTATAAAAGTGGACTTCCCCTTCTCTTAATTTCACAAATCCAATGTAAATTTCCTTGTAGAACCCCTTCAAAAATATCCTTCCTACTACCCTAAATTCAATATATAGGGATTACATTGATCAGATAACCAACCTATAGAGCGTTTTTGATCAAATCAAAAGGAATAACCAGAAGAAGAGGTAATAATTTCATCACAACATTCAATGATCTTTTCTTCTTCCACATCCCCTTTATTTGTTGTTTCTTTACCAAAATAATAACTCTAGTACCATCTACATAATTTTATGTTATTAAAAATTTGGTATCACCATATTCATTATTATATCCATCCCGTGATCGACAATCACCATATGTTTGTATGTACCTCTTACCGTCTCCACGTCGTGGTGTATTTTATTATTCAACACTTCATTATTTGGATGGATATATAATGTGTATAATTTATGTAAATAATAAATATAATATTTTAAATATTATTTATATATGAAATACCATCCATTTAATTACGATTTCAACATCAATAGAATGATATTCATTCTCGTGCGAACATACAATGTATTGTATCCATGAATGCGATGTGATTCATTCTCCAACAAAACTATTCTGGAATAATTTAAATTTTATGATTATAATATTTAGGTATGTGGGTCTTGTATAATTTAATAAAAATGATTTAAATATTATACATGATGTTAACATACAACCAACTAAGGAGAATCACATGGTTATGGGTTTTCATCTTTATTCTTATACGGGTGAGATTCATTCAATATTGCCACTATTTCATTTTGTATGGTGTATGTACTACCCATGATTGTATTATTTGTGTAATATAAATTAATTTATGTTTATTTACATATGCACTGTATGAACCTTCTTTAATGGATTTTATGTTTTATAAGTTACCAAATCATTTCATGAATTTCTAATACCAATTTCCACTCATTGGGTTTAACATATAGATCATTGATTATTTTACTCCAAGATTATGTGTAGAATCACTATTTATTTATTTATGTAGTAATATCCACTAACATTTCTGTAGATATAATTTTGATACACATAATCATTCCATTCAGAAATTATGAATTCATTTATATGAACATCGTAACGGTAATCTTAACTCAATTTTCATTCATTGAGTTGAACATCAACATCATTGGTTTTGGTTTACATGAATATTTGTTAAGGTCCTATAATTGATTTACACTAAACATCAAATCATATTTAGTGTATTTAAATTTTTCACACATAATTATGTCATTGATTTATCCTTATTCTTAAGATACATTCTTTATAAGGGATTCCATATCAACTTACATTTTATTGAGAATTCAGTGTTGTTTTGCGCCGATTAAATTTTATATGGTGTATATACTATAATATGACATATTATATCATTATTCCCATTATTTTAATTTTATTACAATGTTTTGATTAATATTATTCAGCAATTATTAGTATTTAGTGGTCTCTAATATTGATAGGAAAACTTTAACTAAAATATATGTTTGTAATGATTTATTCTTATAAATCTTTCTCATTAATGTCCATATTTTGAAAAATGATTTTAAGGATTTATATATATGGACATGAATGTTTTTAAATAAAATATTCATTCAAATGTTTTAATATGGTATAGGATTCATTGATTCCAAAATCACTTTTAAACAACTTCTTTTATAAATAGTGAAACTTTTAAATGTTTTAAGAAAAAGGGGATATCTATCTAAAATAGTTTTATAGATTATTTTCATCTATTTAAATACCCTTCATTGTATTTTATTCTTTATTGAAGTTTATTTTTTATAATAAAATATTGCATATTTTATTGAATGGGTTGTTTTTGAATGTGGATATGCTATTTTTATACAATTCACGGTTTGTGGATAAATTATTGACCTAATGTATGCTAGTTTTAATACGATTGATTAGATTATATTTCACCATTTTCATATGGGGAATTTATTGGTCATAGTATGTGATGGGAGGAGCCTACCATAGCCCCTCCATGCATGGGTTGGTCTCAAGAAAACAACTAGTATCTTGGAACAAGGCCTATACAAAATCTTATTTGTAGTCTTGGCATAAGGCCTTCACTATGTAGTTATGATTTCTGTAATTATACATTCATTCATTATGAAATTATCTATTGATATTACATGTGATTATTCGACTAGTAGAATATCAATGTTATTAAGTAAATGGTGTTATTTGATTTTTTTTGCCACATTTTTCGGATGTTTGTGTTTAAAAGGATTTTATATTAGTATTATACATTTCATTAAATGATTATATTTATTTTTAATTAATTCTGTTGTATTGTTATCCCTACTAAGAATCTGATATCACCCCTTTCTTTTTTTAAAATTTTCCTAGGATCTGATTATGTATATTATAATTCTCATGTAGGTATATGCCAAAAGATATTATTGTTTTCAATGTGGAAACAATGTTGTTGTTTTTATTTATTTATTTAAGGTAAAAATTATTTATGTATCCAGTATATCCAAGGCTATTAAACTAATTGGTCTTTAATGACTTTATCTCTTTTCATTATGACAATGTTATGTAATAGTACAGTAACTTTGGGTAACTAGGTTCGAAGCATTAAAATGACGGTAAAACCCCAAACAACTCCATAAACTGATGGTAAATGTAAAGGAAAAACCCATTTCCATATGCATGTTCCAAAGTTGAAAATATACTAAGCACAAGAAAACAAAATGGAAACAACCAAAAGAAAAGGAAAACAGTAACAACCACTATCCTAATGTATGAGTTAGAAATTTTTGGCAAGATTCTCAATGACCTCATGGAAACCTGAAAGTAGTTTTGTATACATTGGGTGAGTATACATGTATATTCAGTAGGGAAAACATGACGCTCTCATTCACAAGTGGGGAGACAATCTAATCCCCCGTGAGAAAATAAAGATAAACAAAACACATAGCAAGGTAACTATCCACCCAACCTCACCAAGGCACACTCTACAAATAACACAAGTCAGGTAATTTAATATTAATAGGACATCGACCTTTGGGTATCCTGCACTACTTTCCCAATGGTTATTTAATACATCCTACACATCAGAACTCCACTTCCATTTTAAGTACTGTCCCAATGCCACCCCAATAACAATATTATGGTCTACCACAACTAAGTATCCTACATCTAGACACCTGGGACCCCACAACAATACATAACAAGCATGAAGACACCTAGTCCAGAATAACTACCACCATGCCTGAAGACACATGGGACTCATCCTGAAAATACATGGGAAACAATCATGTCCTCACACACCTGATCCAACCACCACAACCTACCCTGCTTGAAGAGTCTTGGGATAAAAATGGACCTCAAGTCGTCCTAACCTTCCTGAAGAGTTTTGGGATACTCCGTATACGGTGGTGAAAATGAGATAACAACTAGACACTCATAAGAGTGTTGTGAAAAAAACCCTCCATGAAATGTGGGTTTCTGGCACGAAGTGCTCAAAATGGATGGGGTGTGAGTAAGAAACATATGATTTATACTTATACATATATGTAAAAATTTCACATCCAAACATATGTGTCCCAAAAACAGCTCATACACAAACACCGTCATTACTATTCATTCATAAATAACATAATAGCAATAACCAGAGCACAACACATCAGTGAAAAACAATTCCACATTGAAACTATTCTTGTTATCATGTTCATGAGATTCTGTTTAAATAATTCATCACTACCAGGAAACAAACAAGAATATCCACAATCCAAGGAAAGAAAAATAGAAAAATAGTAATTTAAGCATTCACACCTGGTTCCCTTGTAATGTCACACCGATAAAATGGATATGTGAGATCCGTCAAAGTGTTGGAAGCAAACTGAGCCCCAACATACTACTCTACATGGCCCTGAATCCTCAAACCAACATCTTCACAACAGGGGATCCCATCCACAACAACATCACCTTAACAGAATATGCAGAACAACCATACACATCACCCGAACAAGTAAACTCTCAAATTCAGTCATAACTGTTCATTTGAATTATTCTTTTAGTTTTGATAAATGGGGTGATCATGCAAGGATTAATTTTTTTTGGGAATCCATTTAATCAAAAAACTTCACATGATTAACAATTTTCCATGATAAATCCATTAAATTATAGGATTAAACAGAAAAATAGAGGATCATTAGTGCTCATGGAATGACCACCAACAACTATGATTTCTATTGGATAAATTCCTATTAAACACACAACATAACAACAATGGTATAACACGGTATCAACAATTTCTTTCTCATCCCTTCATTCTTTAAAGGTATATTTATTATCATTGTCAAATTTGTTTTAAATAATGTTATGAGGTATCATCATCAAAAACACCCAACATGATTCATAAAAAATAGATACAATGGAAGAATCCCTAATTGGTAGATCAAGGATCGTCATTTCCTCCTCGCACCAAGATTTGTTATTGCACGATCAGAAATAAAAACTCCATGAAGGATGAACGGGAGGGGCTCGAGAATGGTTGCATGACTCATCTCATAAGGAAGGACTTCATGTGAATCTATAGAGAACCCAAGAGACCGTGGATGTAGATCTTGGTGATAACTTCCCTATCCAAGTGTTACAAGTTATGTTGTTTCACTATGATTGAAATATGGGTTGTGGCCTGACCACATGGGTGGGAATTCTGGCATGGTAGAAATTGTTAAGATTTAATAGTTAACATTATAGGTGGTGGAGAAAATGGTTGTGAGATAATAGAACTCCTTAAAACTAGGATAACACATAACGGGGGTGAGACAAAAAACATAGGTGGTTGAAAAATGTGACAAGGGTGTGAAACTGAGTAAGAAAAAGACACACGTTTTTGTAAGTCAAGGATCAATCCACACTTAAGAGATTTATAACATTATATATGGCCCTAGAAATGACATTGAACCGAAATTAATGTTTAAAAAAACATAAAATTCGAATTACAGGATGGCTAGGGAAGATAAACCTGACAACCCCTCATGGAATAGATCAGTGACTCACTGATCACCAATGGGTGACACCGATTGGTGACAACATGGTGACACCCTGCCACCAACACTATTGCCATAAAAACTCACTGATGGAGTCCAGGGCACCCAAAACACATGAATTTGGCAATGTAATGGACTCTGAGGGTCTCTCCCATTACATCAGATACCACTCAAACTATTCTCATCTTTGAGAATCAAAACTAAAACCGAAAAAAGAGGGGTCCGAACAACCACATCGAAATATACCTCTCACAGCAGAACCACCCATGATTTTTTTGAGAGAGGAAATAATCCTCAATCTCAAAGAACACATCTCCCTCATCTATCTCTTGAACTACTACAGACACACTACTTATCCCCTCCCTGAGTTCCCTCATAAACATTCAAATGACACACCATGTGATCATATGGATACAGAAGTCTCTTCCCCCATCTCAAGATAATATCCTCTTCGGGTGACACATCCTCACCTACACGGGTTTAATAGCATCCACATAAATGTGTCCTAATTAGGGATCAGGTCCTCCCTTCCTCAAAGTCCAAAATCTTCACACACATTGAGAAAACAATGGAAACATCACATCTCATAGGAAAAAATGTCTAACATTGCATCACAAACAAATACAAAACAAAACAGAACAAATCTAAAAACAATACAAGGTACTAGGCACACATCTGTGATTCCTGTTCCTAGGTACTCTACTTGTGGCCTTATACCTCCATAACACATGAACCAAGGGAATGGTTCAACCCCAAAGAACCTTCTCCCTACAAGCCTCGATCCGTACTAGTCACTCTATGAATGATGCATCATCCTCTATATCCATATTTCTATAGCCATGGATGTGAAAATCATAATTTAGATACTCACGGCGCTGAGAAACATCGATGGCATCATGAACCCTTTGTAGTGGTAGTGGTAGTGATAGTTGATAAGCCACTTCGCTGACCCACCTCAATAGATTGAAGGGTCTGACGAACCTGGGAGAAAGATTACTTCCCCTGTCGAACCTCCATTTCCATCACCTAGGGGTGTCCTTCAAGAACATGTAGTCTCCTACCTAGAAATCGGAGTGTATCATCATATGATATGCATATGCCTTATTTTAGTTCAAATATGCCTTCATCCTCTCCCATATAAGCTGAACATTATCCATTGTGCCATGAACACCTCTAGCCCAAGAACACATGCATCCCCGACCTATTTAATGCTCATGGGTGAGCGACATGGTTTCCCATACAAGGCCTCGAATGTAGCTATGCCAGTGTTAGTGTGACTGAAATTCTTTTATTCAAACTACACAAGAGGATACTATCGTACCCCTGATCCCTGAAAGTCCGAAACAGAAGCCCAAAACCTATCCACTATTGTGTGAATGGTCTGCTCTATCTTCCCACCTTTTTCTGGGAGGAATATAGTGATAAGGTGTAGCTGGGAGCCAAAAGAACGTGGAAATCCCATCTAGAATTGTGAGGTAAAATATGCATCCCAATCTGAGGATATGGACCGTCGAACTACATGTAAGCTCACAACCTCATCCACGTACATTTTTGCTAAGTCATCCACTGCACTCGAATAACATAACATCCTCCTTGAACCCTGGGTAGTCCCTTGACAAAAGCTATCGATATGTCATCCCACTTCTACTCAGGTACATCTAAATACTGCAATAGACAACCTAGATCATGGTGATTAGCCTTCACCCACTGACACATGAGGTAGTTTTCCATAATCATTTTCACTACATGTTCAATCCTAGGCCACAAAAACTATTCCCTTAAGGCTCTGTACATCTTTGAATATTATTGGTGTTCAACTATGAGTGAGTTATGGAACCTATAGAGAACTCTATCAGACATCATATCTAAGTAAAACAACATCCCTTAGAAAATCATCACATTATATCTATCCTCTGACCACCCTTCTATAGTATTTCATTGGTCAACCCAATTGTGAATCACTTCAATATCTATGTATCCCCACTATGACTCCTCTACATTATATAATAGTGGGGATTACACTATCTTTTGAAATAGACAACCTCAACCGCTATCCACCCGTGTATACACGTTTAAGGTATCCAACTCCTCCATTTCCTTACAGAAATACACAAGATTCATGAACATGTTCCCTTTGAGACTTCTAACTCAAGGAATCGACATAAAAAGTTCTCATTAACATTAGTGTAAGTGATCTTAATGTTGTAATCCTGAAGAAACTCTACCCACCTTTTATGTTAGATGTTCATGTCCCACTGGGTAAACATATGCCTCAAACTCTAATGATCTGCGAAGACCACAATGTGATCCCCAATGAGGTAATGTTGCCACATCGTAAACATGAACACTACTACTAAAAGTTATTGGACATGGGTGGCATTGTTATTCTCATTAGAAAGAAACTACCTAAACCCCAAAGAGATCTCTCCCCACCTATGCATCAAGACACACTCTATGAAAAGTCAAAAAGATTCACAAAACACCTCATAAAACACCCCATCCTCTAGTAACCTGAGCATTGGAGCACTAAAAAACAATTCATTTAGATAGTTGAAAGCTACCCGACACTTCTTTCACAACATGGGAGTCTGGTCCTTTCTAGTCAAATATATCAAAGGAGCAGAAAATAGAGAGAATTCAAGTATGAATCTTTGATAATAGCATTCTAGAACAAGGAAACTATGACCTCCATCACATTCTTGCGTTCATCCTAAGATACAATCGCTTTTTCCTTTGACTATTCATCTGCAACCTCTGGAAGAAGGAATAATAGATTCTTCCTCTTATAAACCTTAATCCTAGAAGAAAGGAATTTTGTCTGAAACACTTTATCAAAGTCATCTAACAAAATATTATCCTTTGTCCTCTCTCTAAGGTAGAGCCTCCACCACTGAAATTCTTCTCCTCTCATAAAAATGACTACAATGGGAACCCATTACTCATCTAGATGCTAGATCAAGCTTAAACCTAGCACCAACTCCTTGAGCCAGCTTTTGGTATCCACGTTTGAGACGCTACCCTTGTACTTCACGAGGGTATGCCACTGAATGGAAGAAAGTGTCTTCAGACTCTATTTTTCCTCCCCCTCTTGATCTGTTATCCAACGATTAGCCAGAACGTAATATTTGACCTCGATCACCAGTACTACTCTGGGTCGTTGTCTGGGTTCCATAGTTTCATGGTAAAAATGAAATGCCTAAGAATGAGTAGTGTAGAAGATTTCTTTTAAATGTTTCTTAAAAATGTTATTTATTTAAATTCCAAAAAACTCCATGAACACACACAAACACATTTCATTATGATGCATGTACCTTTCATAGGATTTATACCCTGAAATTATTGTAGCATCACATTGACATTCGGTAGGTCCCGAGTCCTTGCATTAGATCACAGGGTGCCATAAAATCTTGTGTCTGAGCTAGTGTTCCCTTGCCTATTTTACACACCATGATTGCCTAAAACTATTTCCCAAACATCCCATGCAATCCATTCTTTCCTAACCACGATCTCCATCGTATCTCCCAACCATCACCTCTGATACCATACTGTCATGGCCCACCTTCACCAGGATAAGGGAAGGGAAGAAAACATTCAGACCCTTCCTTCCTCAAGATGATGGAAAGATAATGAAACCCATGTTTTCCATCAATAGGCCTTGGAGTGGAGACTAGAACTAAGGGTATTAAATCAAAAATAATATGGAAGGAATTATTCTTATTATATAGTAGGATGAGGAGATACAATGGTAATAACCCAAAAAACTCAAAAAATTGATGATAAATGTAATGCCAAAAACAATTTCCATATTCATGTTCCAATGGTAAACCCATAAAAGGAAAAAAAAGCAAAATGGAAAGTACCAATATAAAAGGAAAAATGAAATAGATATTGTCCCAACGTCAGAGCTATAAATGTATGGAACCATTCCAAAAGTCCTCCTAGAAACAAGAAAGTAGTTTTATATAAGTATGGTGAGTATAAAAGTATACTCAAAATGGAAAACATAAATCTCATGTGCACAATTTGAGAGACAATCTAATGGCTTGTGAGAAAATAGAAATAACCAAAACATCTGGAAAGGAAACTATCCACCTAGACTCACCATGGAACACTCCCCAAACAACGTGTGTAATGTAAAATAAATGTAATATCACATTCATATTTGGGCACCACATAATACTTCTTCATTGTTAATTTAAGAAATTTTATGCATCAGACCTCCCCCTGCAATTTCATAACAGGCCCACTGCTACCCCAACAACAACCATATGGCCCAACACAACCATGTGTCCTTCCCACAGTCACCTGGGCCACCAGAACCATGCATAACCACACCCATAGATACATGTGCCCTAACAACGACCGCCACACCCAAAGTCACCTGGGTGTCATTATGATGACTCTTAAGAAACAAACCTACCTATAAACACCTATGCCAACCACCACAACATTCCATGCCTAAATATTCTTGGGCTAAAAATTGACCTTAGTCTGTCACAACCTGCTCGAAGAGTCTTGGGATACTCAGTATAGGGATATGAAAATGATCTAATAACCATCCACTCATAGGAGTGTTCATAAAAACAACCCCCCATGAAATGGGGGTGTTCAAAATGATCTTCTCCACTTTTGTGGGGTTAGAATAAGAAAAATATGAACTAAATGTATACATATAGCAAAAAATCCAATTTCCGAACCTAAGGTTCCCAAAACTAGCTCATACACAAAACCCTCATTACTATTCATTCCTATAAAACACAACAGAAACAATCAGAGAACAACTAAACCCGAAAATATAATTCCCCATTGAACTCATTCTAGTAATCATGTTAATGTGATTTTATGTTATTAATTCCTCACTACCGGGCAACTAACAATTATACCCCAAAGACAAAGGAGGAAAAACAACCAAGCAGTAATTTAAGAACTTCAATCTAGTTCTCTTGTAATGTCACAAAAAATGGATATATGAGATACCTCAACGCTCTTGAACCTAACCAAGACCAAACAAATGACCCCAAATGGCCCAAAATCCCCAATCCAACAACTACACAATGGGGAATCCAATACCCATCCATGTCACCTTACAAGAAACGCCATAATAACCATACACATCACCTGAAAAATTATGAACTCTAATTCAATCAACATCATTCACATGGTTTCTAATTTTTTTGGTTAACTGGTGTGATCTAACAAGGATTATTTTTCATTGGGAATCCATTTAATCAACTACGTTTACATGATTTACCTTTTTCCATGTTACATCAATTCAATCAAAGGATTAACTAAAAAATATGGATATTTAGGGAGAAAGAAGGACCACCAACGACCATGATTTTCAATAGAAAAAATCATATATAATTCAAAAAATAAAAATAATGGTATAACACAACAACAACATTATCATTATCATCCCATCATTCTTTAAAGGTTCATTTATTATATTTTTAATTTTTTTTTTCATCCATGTCTCGAGGAATCATCTTCATACACACCCCAAACAATGCACAGAAATGAGAGATGAAGGATGAATTCCTACATGGTTGATCAAGGATCAACATTTCATCCTCCCACCATGAATGGTTGTTGCGCGAGCAGTAAGAAAACCCCCCAAAAATTCTATGTGAGAAGGGCTCAAGCACGGGCGCATGACTCATCCCATTAGGAAAGACTTCATGCACATCCAAAGGGAACCCAAGGGACTATGGAAGATGATATTTGTGATAAATGCCAGATCCAAGAGTTACATTATATGTCGTTTCAATACACTCAAAAAAATGGGTTGTTTCTTGACCACGTGGGTGGGCAGATTCACACGGTATAAATAATTAATATTTAATAATTTTTATTGGAGATGGTAAAGATAATAGTTGTGAGCTTATATAATTTCTTCAAACTAGGAAAACACAGAACATGGGTGAGAGTGGAAAACAAAAGAGGCTAGAAAACGTGACAACAGTATGAAAATGATAAAAAAAGTCACACGTTTTGGTAAGTAAATTGTCCCCCAATCATAGGGTATTTAAAACATTATATATGTGCATAGAAATGTCATTTAGCCATAATAAAATTTTAAAAATACATAAATGTGGAATTATTAGAAAACTATAGAAGGTAACCATGTCAAACCCCTACGGCCTCGATCGGCGTGACACCGAAGGGTGACACCATGGTGAAATCATACCACCAACACTGCCATAGTAACAACTCCCTAATGGGGTCTAGGGGTCCTCAAATACAAGAATTTGGAAATGTAATGGACTAAGAGGGCTCATGTCATTACAATGTAGTTATTATATGTTCTAAATTTCCCAAATAATCTAGGATTCAATATATTTGGGGATAATGTTAGTTTGGTACCTTTATGTAATAAATATATAATTAAAGATTAGTATGGACTTGGGTTTTCATAGAAACATAGTGTATCCATCTTGGAAATATACATAATATATAGTAATAATGTATCATGTAAATCATCTTTTATTCATAATAAAATTATTCTTCTTAGAAGTTCTATTCTAAAATCATATGAATATTTTTTACAAAACACTTTAAACATGAAATCTTATAGAAACTCAACCTTTAAATCGTAACATATGTGTGTTTCAATTATCCTTTAAAATAGATAATATTTATTCTTCTTTTAATTCCTCTAAATACTTGGTCACATAACATCTCATTACAATAAAAATTATCATGGACCTCCATTTCTTCTACGAACATCCACAAAATTTATTGTACTCTAATACCATTCATTTTAATTATCATAGAAAAATATCTATCATGGTTTTGGAATTACCGATTGTGGTGAAATTATATCGAACAAAATCTCTTCTTGAACACTCTCTATATCATATAGGTCACTTCGAGGAATGAATAACTTTTCAAAAAATAAACCCAATTTGGATCATCCTTTTCCATTAGTATCTTCAGATCATTTTTATCATCTATAAATTTGGAAAAAAATTCCCCATTATTTATCACTATTAAATTTTTTATAGATTCATTGATTAATTTAATAAATCATGATATTTTAATGTTTAAGAATATCACAACATCACCTGAATTTTAATCCATAAAATCATTATGTTTGTGATGTTTTTTAGAACTATAATATTTTATAAATTGAAATCTCTTAAGATATTAATTTTACTTCTTTGTATATAAAAATAAAATATGACAAAAAATTAGATTGCCATGTTTTTGATATAAAATATGAGTATCGCTAACTTTTTTTATATATTTCTTATGAATAAATTAGCTCAATGATTTTCTAAAATTAGTCATTTAAAGACTCTTACATCCTTCTATATATGTATTATTAAATTTATGATGAATCTTACTTTTTTCATGAGTCAAGTAAATGTCTCAAGAATTTTACAAAATGGTCTAATAAACCTTAATAAAATTTGTAATACATCAAATAAATCCCAAATTACACCTATAAAATTACCCAGAAGTCCCTTAGAACATTGTCTATGTCTTGTAATTTTTTTGAAATTATAATTTTATTTAATGTGAATCATAAATATTTATAATGATTCTTGTAGACTATTCCATTTTATTGAGTATCTATTATGAATTACCCTTATGTTTCTTCAGAATCAAGATTCCTTTTATAAATCATGAATATGAATAGTATAGAATGAATGTTATATTTTCATCCATTTTTAGTTTATCAACTCATCTCCCACCCTTATGGAAGTATAAATTCTGAAATTTCACATATAGAGTACCTCATCCATTCTTTTGTCAAATATTAGAGAATGTGAAAAATATATTACATATCATGTCAATAAATTTATTTCTTATGGACATCAGCGTGAATTACCATAATCATCACTATATTTCATAACTAATCTAAAAAACTATCAATCACTTCTGGTTGAATTTAAATTCAATATAATAATATTCATTCATTTTTTTGAGATAATTCAATAGAAAATAAATTATATGAATACTCTGTTGAGTATTTTAATAAAAATTTAAATACATTAACAACCTCAGTTATACATCCAATATCATCCAAATTTGATATTCATGGCTCACTCAATTATTCATGATAATACCTTATTATATAAGTCCACAACCATCCTTTTCCACATATTTATGGAGATAAATATATTACAATATATATAACCTAGGGAACTCAACTCCTATTCAATATAATCAATTTTTAAAAAATAATTTTTACACATAATCACCTAATTATTATAAAAAATCTGAGAAAATAATTATTTGAATTATTAATCTCATGGAAATATTAATTATAAATCAATCAAATATTCTTTCTATGCGAATCGTTCATTAATGATATCTATAAGGGATTCATCAAACATACTTCATTCTAAAAAATTATTGATACAAAATTATTCTCATTATAATTATGGTAAAATAAAAAACTAAATATAAACATTAATAATCCAAATATAAAATAAATTCATTCATATTGAATAGATGGTAATTGAACAGAAAAAATAAAAACACCAAGATGATTAAACATGGTCCAAAATTTTTTATGAGCACCACCAACCACTACGTGATCTGCATATATCATTACAGATATAGCCTAAGTAATGGAGGCCATTAATTGTGAAATACATCTATAATAAAACCACTGGAATAGATCAAATATTCATTCAAATCCAAATAATAATTTCATCGCTCTATAGATCTCACTAATGGTTACACTGACTCCCTAGGACAACATCTAATAGAAGAACACACTCATAACACTAGCTGAGCTAACTCACATATTACAACCCCTTCATAAAATAAATAAAATATTGGCCGAGATATATAATGTGGTTATATTAAGCATCAAAAAACATGATATATATTTATCCACTAAATAGAGCTCAATCAACCCTTATCAATGCTTATCGAATCCCATATCAAATTTCGTCCACATCTATATTTCCCTAACCTCTTTAAAAATCAAACATAATTAATTATATTAATATGTAACTAAATCAATTATTCCATATTTATTATATTTGACATTACTTAATTTAAAATATCTAGAAGATACAAGAACATAAATACATTACCGAATATGGTTGCATTAACTGCTCGTGAATCCCCAAACCATTTGTAACAGAAAACCCCATAAAACAAAACAACAAATTATATTTAGGGTCCAGTTTGACTATAAATTATTGAATAAATTGGATTCATAATTCCATAATAAAATATGACATAATAATTTTTTATTCCTTATATGTAGTTCTCAAGATGGTCATACCCATGCCCCATTATTCTATTCAAATTTCATAATGATCTAGTGGATTCCGTCCCAACACCATAACTCCATACCACTAAAATTAATGAATGATATAGGATGAAGCCATATGAGAATTATGAAAAGTGGTTCTCACCATAATAAATGATGAAAAACACAATCAATCACCATAGGCTAGTGGTTCACAACAGGGAGGGAGATGATGAAATTAAGGACACCGCTTGTCTTTAGGTTATTAAAACTAAGAAATGTAGTAAGTATTTTGAAAAAATTAACCATTAAAATGAAAACATTATAGTTTTTTAAAAAAAATTCACATCAATTGTATTGGCTACTCAGTCTACCCTCACCGACCAACCAATGAGCCACTGGTTAAAAAAATTTGACGAACCAATAACCTGGTGGAACCATCTAATGATCCCATAATTAAAGAGATTTTGTTTTGATGAATGTTGAAGTGGAAATAGAGTATTTTATTTATAACAGATGTAAATTCAAAAATCATCTTCGATGAAAATTTGTATTATTTTTGCAATAATCATAATGGAAATTAAATGTGTAGTAACGTTGAAAAAAATATTAAAGGAAATTAAAAAGGCTTCATGTGTGATTTAGGAAGGAACATGTTTTTTTGATTTATTATTATTACTATTGTATGTGTAAATTGGTAGTTCTAATCACTATATAAAGGTATCCCAATAATGGTATAACATTGAAAAATATAATCAAATCTTTTCATGAAGCTACTTGAAGTTACCCAGGAATGTGTTGAAGCTTCGTAGAGGCATTGAGGATAATTGTATGACATTATAAAGGTATTGAGGAATATTTGTAACTATGTAAATGTGAAATCGTACTACTTAATAGACTTATATGAGTTTATGTATCTACATAAAGGATATATAGATCTACATACTGGATATTCAAATCCTTTTCCATTCATGCAATGTTAATGAGGTCATTTTGAAGCCCATGTAAGGGTAATATTAGACCTATCTATATTTATATGATGAGCTATATTATGGTAATGATATGTATAAATCATAAAATTGTACCTATATAAAGGTGGTGTTCCTCAATGTAAAGGTAAAACACTAAATTTTGTGTAAGTTTATGTAGTGGTTTCTAGAATTTATATATTTTCAAAAATAGAGATATTAATTTAGATGACTCATTGGTACTACTATTATACAAATTAATTCCTCAAAAAATTAAAATTATTTTGATTCATGTTTAGATAAAATGTGAAATTTTTACCATATAATGATAGATCGATTTATATTGTAAGGATTAAACTAAAATGAGAACCACATAGAAGCATTGGAGACCACACCATATTGCTATGTGAAATAAAGATATCACTTGGTTATAGTTTGATTCTTACGGTAATTTTGGTTGCTTTGTGATATCACAATCCACCCATGATAAATAATGAGTCTAATAAAGAAGTAGAGGGTTTCATGACATTTCAAATTAGATAATATGTGGTAAGGATAAAAATATTATAGATGATTCAATAGTTCCTTAATGGTGGATTATTCAAAGTCTTTCATGATGAAATCCCAATATGGGGAGTGATACACCCCATTCTATTCCATGTTGATACCTAAATTCATGTATAAAATGAATCAATGAGATTGTTCAAAATATTATGTGGTGGATTTTAAAATTTCTCATGAGAATGATTTTAGATTCATAAGTATAATTAAAATGAATTAATTCACACATTTAAAAATAGATTAAATGTTAATTAAGAGAAGGATTTCATGCCACCAATAATCATAGAGTTTATATTTGAAATATCGAAATATTATTCCATATATTATTCCATATATTTATATTTATTCATGAATATAATGAAAAATAAGATGACTTGAGAAAAATAGTGAGGAAAATCTAGATAGTATTCACTATGGATTGATGAATAAGAACCTAATATCATTTAGGAGTAGTAAGTCACTGAATATGAAGATTATTAATAATTTATTTTTGCTAATATTTTTTAAATATATTGAGAATTGTGAAAATAATACATTATCCCTGGTGATTTGGGAAGAAGGAAGTGTCTCCAAAAAGAAAACATTCGATGTCTGAAGCATTTGGAGACTTTGTTATTGTTACAGAACTATCTAAACAATAGTTATTATACTAGAAGTAATTACATTATGACATGAATATATTGAATCAAAATTTCATTGTTATCCTTTTATTAATTTTTAATATAAGATTATATCTTGGGGAAAATGTTAATTTTTTATTCTAGATCATGATATGGATTAATTACTCTTATTGTGTGGTAAAACATATAAAATTTGATGTACCTTTTCTATGAGTTTTCATGTTGGTGTGATAAATAAGTAATTCAATTTACTGTAACTTGAAAAAAAATGTTTTTTACAATGGAAAAAATAAAAAAAATTATTAATCTCCAATTTGTCTTTGTTTTAGGGATTTCATTCATCTTATGAGTGGATTTTCAATTTTTTTGAGAGAATCTCCTTCAATGAACCAATATTTATTACTATTATGAAATATAAATTTATATTTATAATTTCAATTATAATGATTGGAAAATATGAACTCAGTAAACTTCAATGGAATTCTGAAATTATATTTGAACATTTTCCTTGTTTGGAAGATTAATATATTTTTGTACCTATTAGATATTAGTTATGATGTCCTAAAGGATGAAACATATTTTTTTAACTCTCATAATGATTTATCTTCTATGAAAATGACATATAAAGGGATTCTAAAATATTATGGACATGATTGAAATTATATATAATTTTCTCAAACAAATTTTGAATTTCTAAAGGTTAATGGAAAAAATCATAGCTAAATAAATTTTGGATAATCATGTAATGTCTTGAAATTTCGGTGTACATTTTTGTATTTATAATGAATTATATCGAGGCCATTAATTTCGAAGAAATATGATTCTGAGGCCCGGGGTACCCAGAATGATCTGTCAAAAAATATTATTCTTTAAATATAACGCATGAGCAGTTTTCAGGAAAATGTGAAATAACTCCTAAATAGTTGACCAGACCAGAATTCTAAGGGCATTGTTACATTCCAGATGGTGGTTTTACCCTTGGAATGACTTTTGTTTAGTCACCACATACCTCTAGTATGAAAACCTAAAAATGGAATAACCATAAATAAAATTATTAAATTATATTCTTTTATTTTTCAAATGCATATAACTCAAAAAAGTGACTCAGAATATAAAAAGTCTACTACTAGTGAACTTGTGAGGGTATTATTTCCTTATGTGGATCAAAGCATTGGATGGAGCGAGCTAATGTTGGATGTTAGTTTTTGTCTATGAATAAAATATTTAACAATTAATTTATTTTCAAATCTATATAACTCCTAAATGGTGACTCTATTGAAAATATGAGAGTACCATTAAACTCATGGGGGCGTGTTCCCCTTATGCGAGGCCTAACCTCGACTGCCTCATGATGAGGTTGAAAGTTAATTTTTATTGAACTTCATTTAAGAAAAGGTCAATAAATATGCGAGTGAGATTTTCTATCTATTTAACTGCTGATTAGATTAAAAATATGAGGGCACCATTGAATTTCAACACTGGGATTCACCTATAAAATACCTAACATCATCAAGAATTGGTCTAGTGAAAAAGTTAATTTTCTAAAATTATAAGTAAAATTATAATAGAATTTAAAATAATTTCTTTATTTCTTTTCATAGCATTTGAGTGGCGGATTGCGAAGCTGTTGTTTAGAAATGAGGAAGTGAAGATGCATATTAATAATGCTCATTAGTGTCTTGTTAACCCATAGTGTAACAACACTTTAATGATGCATCATAGTGAGACTGTTTCTCAAATAAAACTGTATACTGATCTGACATGTCATCATATTGTAGATGTTGCAACGTGTTCAAATTTATAGTTCGACGTGTGGGGAAAAAATATCGATTAAAAATTTGGAGGATTCATTACCGAACCTATGACGGACTTCCACCCATGTGAAGAATCACGAATGCTGGATGAACTCCCACATCATCGAAACATTTTTAAGAATGGACCTGGGAAGTCACTTCGAAATATTATTCACTCAAGGACAAACATCACGACATCAATTGTCATAATAGTAAGGTTTTATTATTTTGATGTTCTTACCTGTCATTTTATTAATATCAACGAACAAGGATCAACCCACGAATAGGTTGATCCGCTAATCATGTGTTACATGGGATGGTGTTTTATTCATGGGTTATATTATCCAGGTTCCAAATCGTGGAATGGAAAGATTGAACAAAGAAACAAAAAATAACCCCCATCATAAAAAAATTAACGAGGAGGCCCTCGGTCAAAAAAAGCATGAGAACCACTGCATTTTTTTGGTGTTCGTAAAATCAAAATGAAGTGAATGTTGGTATGGGATTCACGGGGAGAAGAGGGTGCTCCCCAGAGGCCACATACACAGACGGCTCGGAGGACGGACCACCATAGCGTGTCTGTTGGTATTATTAATATTCATCTGTCGTCGATGGTGAAAACAGTGGTGGTCGGCCACAACGGTCACATGGTGGAGGGAGACCACTTTGATTGGGAGATCGTGGCTTTTCTACCGTGTAAACACGTTGGAGGACTTGGCACTAGGGAGGGAACTACAATGAGGGATTACCTATTTCCTGGCCATCCATATGACCTGTAAGCTGTCGTCCTTGACCACAGATGGCTGAGGTTCCTCGTGCTTCTGTGGTGCATGCGAGAGGCCATAGCCCGTCAGCCCCGGTAGGAGCTAGACGTGGTGCCAGGTGGGTACCGCACATGTGGTGTGGCCAATATCTTGCAGGAATCATTCAGACAGGGAGGGCAAGCAACATACTGCAATGTCTGAGGTTCCCACATCGGCCACACAGTGTCACCTATCCTTCTTAGCTGCTGATTCGATCCCCCAGTGGGTCGGTCTGGTCTTAGTAACTAGTAGGCCGGACCCACACCGATGGGCTGGACCCGCACCAGAGCGTTGGTCCTATGTCCCAGTAGGCTGGGTCCACACCCAGCCAACTAGACCAACACGTGCAGGCCAGATTCATGCCCCCTTCGGGCTAGGCCGGACTAGACCGTGTTGCCCAGCAACCTAGTGGGCTGGACCCTCGGCCAACCAGGCCAGGTCCAGTGAGGCTTATTGGGCCTGGCTGAGTGGCCAGGTGGGACCAAACTGACCTCAACCCACATCAGGTCGGGTAGAGTCAATCTAAATGAACCAGGGTATGTTGGACCCTCGGGATTGGTTGGTCGGATCGGTCTGACCATGTCAGACCGGTCCACATCACAACCAGCACCCTAGTATCAAAAATGCTAACTAATTGAAGACCATGTATCCTATTGATGAAACTTCTAGGGCATGAGGAACATTGTGATGAGGGGGTACATCTGAGATACTCTATGTGTGTTTTTGTGGGTATGGCTTATGTTCGGGTTGGATTGGACTCGAATCCAACTAGGACCTTTTTACTAAAAATATTTGTATCGTGCAAACCAAGTGTCGAATTGAAGAGATTTTTGTGGAATTGGGACCTTCTCAATGAGGAGGATATTTTTGAATGATATATGGTGACATTAGTGAAAATTTACATTAAAAAAGGACTTAATGATTTGTTCTCCGAAACGCACTACGTATAGAACCCTATGACTGGTTGAGACCTAAAGACCACTGACATTTGGCACAGTGGGAATACCCTCTCTGTGACGTGGAAAGGCCTACGGTGGGAAGCTTCCTCCTATGAAATTTATGTCCCATGTTACAAGATAATAATGAGTACCTCATTTGTCCATGACTAGTGGGAACCACCTCTTTGTGACTATGAAGGTCCACAATATGTGATAGGGGAGGAGTACCTAAGTTGTTAATGTTTGTAGGAATCACCTCCTCATGACTTGGTAGGCTCAATGTACTCGCTAAAAGAGGAGTTCTTTAGTAGACGAGGTTTTTGAAGATGTGATAGGTGATTCTAATATTACTACATGGGAATTGCTTGTATGAGATGTGTCAGGTGTAGACGACTAATGTTTTGACAGAGGTGATCAGGGAGATGGGACTGACATAAGATACAACAATGAACGTGGTGACCCAGAACCGTAAGTGGGCCGAGTAGGAATGGGCAAGAAGAACATACTACTTCGACTTCTAATAGAATCACTATTCTTAGGAACATGTGGAGTTTTCTATATATGGACATCAGAGTTCCCTTTTGTGTTTTTCAATTATCAGTTCATTGTTTGGTTTGTATTCCGGCCTATATTCTTTCATATGTACTGGCACACAACGTTGTTTTAGTGGGTTTCTTTTTCCCCCATTCGATGTGTTGGTATCTGGTTGGGCATGTGTGGGCGTACATGTTTTGAGGAAAATGCCTCCATCATAGTGGTTGATACCTTCGATTTTTGTCACCAGCCCCAGACCATATAGATGTGGGATTGGGGTTGTCACAGCCTGGGCACTGGAGACAGTTTGTGAAAATGGGGAATCAAAGGGTGGTCGGTCATACAACAATGACCATGAGTCTATTGTTTTTGTTTATGGGGAAATAGTGTTAACTGTTGGGAGTTCAAATTTCTGTTTCCGGGAGTCCTCTGTTGGTGTAGAACCTAAAGTATCCATACACAAGGGCCATGAACTGTATTTCTGGATCAAAACATAAAAAAACAGGTTTCATAAGTGTCTCCTTATTTTTAATAAGAGTAAGCTCACTCGGTATTACCTTCTAACCATGGTACAATGTGATATAACAACTTATTAGTCAACATGGCCAACAAGACAAAATCCTGATATGAGGTCATGTGGAATGTTCGCCCAGCGACAACGCATCTGTTCAGAAGAAAATGCTAGAGATGACCCCATCGGGTGGTATACTGGCGTTACCACTACCCGTTGATGAGCTAGTAGGCCCACCTCCAGTGGTTCAAGTCGATGCATCATTCTAGACAGAGTCATGGATGAATTTTTTGGAACTTATTGATGAGTCACATGGTTTGAATGTGTTTCATGGGCATCAAAGGAAATGATAACCTAAGATGTTGGGACAGCAGGACCTAGATATTACACGTGCGCAATGTAATCCACATAACAAGAGGGTTCGTTGGAGGGACCGTGCTAGTTCCCAGAAGTCAGGAATTGTTAGGATTTTCATAGAAATGTACATCTTGTCCATGATTGTCCCACTATTCATGATACATGGTAAGAGAGAAGATATTTGAAGACTATGAATGCTTATGACCCCAGGACTCTAGGGATGAATCGAGGTGCGATGCATGTCTTTCTACTTTGGCTATAGTACTGATAGACACTTGTACAAGTGATTTCTCATTCCATCCACTTCTTCAATTTTGATACCTAGAGGTGTAAGTTAAGATAGTTGACATGACCCTCAAATTTAGATACTCATACTAGAGTAGACACAATGACCAAAGATGGGTTCCGACAGTGTGACATCAATCATGGAGGTGAGACTATCTGTTCGTATATATCGATAGTAGTATCGAGGATTTTCAAGTCATTCATGGTGTAGACTAGTACCATTCACGACAAGATAGACTGTTTTAAGAAAATGTTGTTGTTTATCCACGGCGATGGAACTAGATTTCACTTTATCGACAGAGGGGAAATCCTTGCATCTCTTGGTTGACTCAGGGAGACGAGGGTATAGAAAAATTTTATTCAATTGGATTGTTCGGCCCTGAGTGGAGTGAATTTAATGAGGATTCAAGTTCCTTATTTATAGAAGAATATATGGATGTATTCCTTAATGATGTTCCATAATTACCTCTACATTAGGAGTTATTGGTTTTCTTTGATATGTACAATGAGACGACACTGATATCCACCACAGAATACCAGATGACTATAGTAGAGCATTAGGAATTGAGATAACTTCTGGAGGGAAGGGGAAGGGACTAGCTGCATGTGGTCAGGAATTATGACATGAGGGATCCATGAATGATTTGTGGTATGGTATGTGTCTACTACTAGATGCCATATCAATAGACGCGGGTTCTAATCATTCCTTCTTATCACGAATCATGTTCAAGACCTAGAGTTTATGGTTAAACTATTAAACTGATCCTTATATATAGACATATCTATAGGAGGAGACTCGATAATCACACATATCTCGACTGTGTGATCTAAAAAAAGTGTCGAGAGTTCTAGTTTGACCCTTGTGGTGGCATTGTCACGGGCTTATGATGTTAGTTTGGGTGCGGATATCTCATTCAATTTTTAGGCCTAGATTGACTATTTTATGGGAAAAAAGGATGTGGTATATCCATAGCGTTGGAATGGTTTATCCTTGGTTGGTGAAAAAAAGTGGGGAAACCCATACAGCACGGGATAAACTAACTCATATGTGGGTGCAACCCATCACTCTTGAGGTGGTTGGCCAAACCCTCATGGAAGTAGATGTTTTGAGTTTTCAATTCCCAATAGTAGAGGCATAGTGCAACAATGTCCCTTCAATATATATTTCTAAGGTTACCTACCCACAAGTGGGGGGACTTCAATATCATTCTACACACCGATAAGGCACCGATATCAGCATCAATATATCAGAGGGATTTCATAATGAATCGCATGAAGGGGGTGAAGGTGTGGGACTTTTATAGTATTAGATTAGAATGTCCTAGTGTTCTATGTTATGTGTGTTCTATCTTAACATTAATGAAGTGGGCATGTAGAACAATTACCCACTACCAAAGGGTCGGTGGGAACATCAATCAGTTAAAAGGGATACCCTTTCACATGGATGGAAAGGTGAACATTAGATTTTTATCATTTTTGACTGTGGTGATGGCTAGAGTTACATCAGGATTATGACATTGAGATTGTATATACATCTATAAAGTTGAATGTGGTGGCATACATGCTCTGAAGGGAGTCAGGATTAATGTTGCAGTGTGAGGAAACAGAGAAGATATTTGAGAAGACGATATTCTTCATGGATGAGGATGGATAATCATACCTTAAATAAATTATTGTCACTACCCTACATTGGATGAGAGTCTTGGAGAAACCATTCATGGATTTTGACTGCAAGGAACAATGTGCATAGTTATCAATGGGAGAATCTACTAATGGATTTTCGATAGGTGGGGAGAACTTCATCAATTTCAGAGGACACACCATTATACGAGTGACATTATAAGAAGAGGTGTTGAGAGAATTCTATGCATCCCCTATGTTGGTATGTCCAGGTGTGGTGACCATATACCAGGACCTATGATGTTAGTACTCATGTCCAAGAGATTGAAAACCATAGAGTTTTTGGAGGGAGACCATGTTTTCATTTGGCTCTCACCCTGACGGGGATTGAGGAGATTTTCCAGGGGTGAAAAGATATCTTCGAGGTTCATTAGATCTTCCCAGGTCCTATAAAGAGTTTTTGAGGTGGAATACCGTATAGATCCTACCCCACAAATGCAACAGGTGGATGATGTTTTCCACTTGTCGTAGTTGAGGATTTACATTCATGATCCTTCTCACGTCATCGATTGGGGAAAGATGGACATTGAAGAAGGGGAAATGTTTGTGGAGTTCCCTGTGTAAATAGAGGATCCATAGGATTGGGTCCTATATGGGTTTTTTATTCCACTAGTGCGTGATTGGGGGTGGCACAAGAATATCTAGGATAGCACATGGGTGCAAGAGACTAAGATTCGCGCTCAATACCCCCATAAGATTGACTTGTTTTGTTTTGGATTTTGGGGATTTATATCCGTAAGATAGGGAGAGTGTAATGTCCCAAAAATTCAGTGTAATTTTTTTTATTATATGTTATTATATTGAGACCACGAAATTTGAAGGCACGTGATTTCAAGGAATAGATTTCCCAGAATAATCCATGTAAAATGCTATGCTTTAAATAGCATGCGTCAGATGTTTTCCTGAAAAAGTGGAATAACTCCTAAACGGGTGCCCAGATTAGAAATATGAGTCTACTGTTTCATTCAGGATGATGGTTTTTTCCTAGGCACGACATATGAATAGTCAGCGCACACCTCTCGTAAGGAAACATGAAAATTTCATAACCGTAATTAAAATAATTAAATAATATTATTTCTTTTTCAAATAATTATAACTCACAAATTTTTACTGGGATTAAAAATATGAGACAACCGCGGAAGTCATGAGTTTATGATTCCCTTAGGTAGATCCTAACATTGGGTGGAAAAATCTAATAGTGGATGTCAGTTTTTGGATGTGAATAAAATAATTAAATAAAAATTATTTTAGTTTCAAATCCTGATAATTCCAAAACGGTGACTCTGATTGAAAATATGAGAGTAATGTTGAACATCTTGGTGTGTTTTCATCTTAGGCGGAGGCTAACCTCGACAGGCGTAGGTTGAGGTTGAAGGTTAATTGTTTTTACTTTTTTAAGTTATGTTCAGTAAACATGAGAGTGAGATGTTTTTATATTTTCAACCATTGCTCAAATTAAAAAATCCAGGGCACCGTTGAATTTAGAACACCGAGAAATGGAAATAAATTTCTTAACTTTAGGTAGAAAGGGGCGAGTGAAAAAAGTTATTTATCATTATTTGCAAAATAAAATAATAAAATAATTAGAAATATTATTTTATTTGTTATCTTACCTTTGAGTGGTGGACAATGACATTGCGGGGTAGTGACTAAGCAACGACGATGCGAAATAATGAGGCTCATTAATGGATCGTTAACCCGAATCATAAAGATTCATTAATTATACATAACAACACCATTGTTTCTTAAATAAATTAATCTAATGACACTACATCACATCATAATAGAGACATTGTGATGTTGTCTTATTTTTAGTTCGATGCACTAGAGAAATAATGATTATAAATTTTAATGATTCTCTATCGAACCTCTGATGGACATCCACCCCAGCGAAGAATGGTGAACGACAGCCGAACATCATCATTTTCAACAACATTCAATGAATGGTACTAGGAAGTGACATAGATATCTTAATCCATCGGGGACGAACACCGCAGAAACAGACTTCGTAAAAGGTATGTTTTCTTATTTTGATATTCTTCCTGATCTTTTTCTAATAAAGATGAACACAGATCAACTCACAACCAGGTTGATCCTCAATTCGTGAATTATGGGGGATGATGTTTTATTCTTTGGGTTATATTATTAGGTATCCAAATTTGGGCATGGAAATATTGAACAGAAACTCCCCGAACAACCCCCTTCTTTAAACATCTAACATAGAGGCCCTGAGCTGACATGAAAAAGCCTGAGCGGCTCGACATGTTCATCCTTAGTGGTTGTACCCTCAAAATGGTAGCAAGGTAGGTTTGTGATCTTCATGGTGAATATTGAAATCCCAAGAGGCCCCAGACATAGATGACATGGAGGATGGCCCAACAGAGCTCGTCCTATGGTCTGCTAAACATTCTTCTGGTGCCAGAAGTAGCAGTGGTCGGCCATACCAATCGTGTGGAGGAGGTAACCCACACCGGTGATCCGTATTGAATGGGATACATTGCCTCATCAACCACGACAGTGCTTTGTAGGATGTGGTTCTAGTTGTGGTGCCGGGTGGTGGGACACCCAATGTTCGGGCCATCCGAACGATATGGAAGCCATGTTCTATGACCGGGGTAGGCTGAGGAGCCCCGATCATCCATATAAAAGGTGGGAGGATTCAGTTCGTTATTCATAGTAAAATATGGATGTGGTGCTAGGAAAGAATTGTTCCAGAGGGGTATCCCACCTATTGAGGGATATTTTCGAAAATGGAAGGGACATGACTGGTTTTCGCATCCTAGGTGCTCACAATGGCCACACTACGTAGCTGGTCCTCAGCTGGAGGGCTGACCCCCAGCACATCGTGCTGGTCCCACTGCCCAGCGGGCTCGACCATAGCCCAATAGGCTGGAACCACAAAAATGGTATTGACAGACACCAAATGTCTAGACCCATTTCCTAGTAGGCCGGTTCAACACCCAACTGAATTGTCCCACCCCGACAGTCCATACCCACTCCCCCTCTGGCTAGGATGGACTAGACTGGGTTATCGGGTGACCTTGTGGGATGGATCCTCAGCCAACAGAGCCAGGTCCAGTGAGGTCTATTAGGCCTAGCCCAGTGGCTAGGTGGGACCATACTGACCACAACAAGAACCAGGATGGGTTGAGTCTACCTATATGAGCTGGGCAACATGTGATCATCTGGCCATGTTTGTCTGGTTAGTCTGACCAGGTTGCACCGAGCCCCATAACAACCAGCCCCTTGGTTACTGAAATGCTAATAACTCACAGAATGACTGTCTAATTGAAGCATTGACACTATCATGATGACCCTTTTGATTAAGAATTCCTGATGAGATTCTCTATAGGATTCTTGGTGGGGGTTGGAATATGGCTGATTTCGATCAGACTCAAATCCAACCATGCCCTTTTTACTCAAATACCCATATCTTGAAAATCGGGCCTCTGATTGAAAAGTTGTTTGCAACATTGGGACCCTCTTGATATGGGCGGGGGGGGTGGGGTCTTTTGGAATGATCTATGGTGATTTTTGTGATAGTTGAGATGTGATGAATGGACTGAGGAGTGGTTCCCCCAAACAAACTACATACAGAAACATAAAACTAGAAGAGACTGGAAGACTATTGAGTTTTGTCCCAGTGGTAAGAACCTATATGTGACTTAGAAAACCCATGGTGGGTATCACCTCACTGTTACTTTTCATACCCATGGTATGTGATTAGGATGAGTACCTTAGTTGTCCATACCTTTTGTGAAACACCTCTCTGTTACTTTACAGGCCCACGATACACGATGGGGGAGGAGTTACTAAGTAGTAAAAGGTTAGTGAGAAGCATATCCTCATGAATTGGTAGGCCCACTATACTCTCTAGAGAATGAGTTCTATAGTAGCTGAGGTGTTCGAATATTTGACTGATATTGCTACTATTACTCCTCTAGAATATAAATAATCAGATTTTCCCTGTGTTTCATGCTTTCCCTTGAGGAATTGTTTAGCGGTCATTCCTTTTTGGGTCCCAATTGAGTACTATGTTACTAACCCTTGAACATGATTCACCAAAACAAGTTGTTTCTGGTGCAGATGAATTAAATTTCGATAGAGGTGCTCAGGGAGATAGGATTGACAGACACTACAACGATAGACATGGTGGCCCATGTCCAGGCAGCTCCTAATAGGACTGGGAGGACATAACATACTACTTTGACTTCCAGTTGCTTCACTACTGTCACGATCAGGCGAGGTTTACTATGGATGTCCATAAAATGTTCCTTTTTGTGTTTTTCTATTTTCAATTAATTGTTGGGTTAGTATTACAGAACCCTTACATTCAGATGTATTTGCACAAAACTTTGTTTTAGTGGTTTACATTTTCCCAATTATGGTGGGTTGAAATGTAGATGGTAGTGTGTGTGCATACATGTTTTTAGAATGGTTTCCCCACTAGTAGGTTGATGCCTTTGGCGCTAGTCTCCAGCCCTTTCCATTCGGGAGCTGGGCTTGGGGTAGTCATGAAATTGGTCCTGGGGGATGGTTCATCATAAATATGGTTAATAATATTGAATGTAATGAAAATTAAAATTATACAATGTTATAAATTTAAATATTTATATTTGAATATTTGAAAATTTGGAATGAAAAATATATTTTGGAATTCCCTTTAATACTAAATAATATTTTTTGGAATATTCGGTGATAAGGTGAAATATTGAAGGACTCAACAATGGTAAAAAAATCATATGAATTATACAAAAAAATTAGAGTGGAGGGTTTCATATTTATTAATATAAAGATCCAATTCCTATCCAACATGATGACATATATAGTAATATCACAGCTTCTGAGAGGATGAGGGATAATGTGAAAATGAAGAAATTAATGTTCATGAAATATATTTATTTAAAACATTATATAAATTTGAAAGTTAATAATAATGTAATTTATTATTGATCAATTTTTTTAACATTTAATATGTGGAAAATTATATGATTTATGAGATTATTTATTTTATATCTAAAAAACTGAGAAGTGTAATATTAACGTAAAATGGGGATATTACATTTAAATGATTCATGTATAGAGATATTGGAAACCCTAAAAAATGCATAACAACTGTATATGTTGATGTATCTAGTAATGAAGAAGTTAATAAAACTAAAATAGTTCCTAAAATAAGGCTATAAAGTAAAATACTATTCTTAAATGGGAAATTATAAAGAACTATAGATTAGATGAAACCGAAACTTCTCTTGAAATCACAATGGATGTGATAATATTGAAGATGAGAGGGAAGTTTAATCATAATTGTATTGTGAGGAAAATCTCAATTTTTTCAATGTTTAATTATGAATATTTAACTTATAATTCTTTGAGGTTCCCTAGAACCACACTAATATGTTCAGTGGTAAAAAAGCACCTTTAAACAATCACTTTGATACATAGTGAGAAATCCAAATATAAATAAACATGTTTTTAGATAATTTAAATATTAAATATTACAAATAATAACACAATAAAAATAGTGTAAGGTTATGTTTCATTGATTATTAACAACATAAGAAACATATTTAATGATTCTTTTTAAAACATAACCCAATGAAAACTAATATAAACTCAATTATTGAATCCCGATTAGTAATAATCATCTTCATGACCCAAGGAACGGTAACAAATAATTTTTTTATAATAAATGCTACATAATGGAAACAAATATCAATATTTAATCAAGGTATTGATCATAATAATATGATAAACCAATATAATGAGAAATACCTTACTAAAAATAATGTATAACAATATTATTTCTCCATAAATAATGATAGAATGAAATTTAATCTCAATTGAAGAATCATTTTCCGTTGATTATGATTCATATATAATAATATTAATCCAGAATAATAATCATAGTTATATAAAAATATGACATATAATGGAAATGTATCATATCACAATACACAAGAACATAGAATCGTAATATTATGAGTATATCTTATATGTATGAAACTCTAAATTGTGAATGTAACCCTAGAAGCCTGTCCTTTTATGTTTTGATCATAATCCAAGAATGATAACACTTTTAATTGTTATTGTAATTCATGAAGGATAAACCATTATATTTGGAGAAAAATACAATACGGTTAACCTTTTTGTTTGATATGGAATATTTTTATTGTAATTTACACATCATTTTTTTGTGTAATGAATGGTTTTTTAATGTTGAAAATTTGTTATTCATCAATATTTGATGATTGTAAATATATTTATTCAAAAAAGATTATTCATTTAAAATCATACATAAATTGTGTGATTCAGTGTTTTAATTTCATAATTTTTCATCTCTAAAATGTCAAATAACTTCTAAAACATATTTTTTCCCTGTAAGTATAATTTATTAATAATTTATTGAATATTAATTCCTTTTTAGTGGATATTTTAGATATTTATTAGATTATATAAATCTAATTGAAAATTTTAATTTGGTTTGAATTTTTTATTTAAAATTTATTATTAGATAGTTCCAAAACTGATTCATTTTGATGAAACTGATTATTTTTAAAAGAATAAATATTTTTTATATACAATTTCTTGTAAATATTTTTCGGATTTATATTTTTAATTGAAGGAAATACTTGATTAAAATTTGTATTTAAATAATTCTTCTTATTTTGTAACTCTGATTATTAAATATCTATTTTTAGGACACAAAGAAAAATGGTAAATGATAATATTGTTCACATTTTTTGGTGTAGGATCACTTAACTGATCATTAACAATGTACCATGAGAATTTATGCATGATGATTATACTAACTAATATGGTTGAATTTCAACTGACTGTATGAATAGCTTGTTTGGTCACATAAGTGATCTCAAGAAAAAAATCAACTTATCTTGAGTTAATATAACATATAATATACATACTATTTGAAATAATTTCAAAAGTTACCATGCCACTTAACTACATACCCTGAAAGAGCAAAATTAAGAAAAAAACTTAATAACATAAAATTAGTTAACCTACCATGCCTACAAATGAATGAGACTATTATTCCACTTTTCATCTTTCCATATAAACAATTTTAAACAAACAACACACCCATAGATCCCAACTAACCATTGCACCAAATATAATCCTACCATGAAAAATAATGCTAAAATAGATATAGTTTTTCGTAGACTCACATGAAATAATGACCCCACTAGGAATCCCCCCAATCATGAACTACAATTTGAAGGAACTGATATTAATATAACTATGAGGGCATCAATTTGACAATATCATTGTCGAAGAAACAATATTTAAAAGATTTATTGTGAAAACCTATCCATGCTAAATGATATATATGAGTCATCTCAATCATGAAATGCCATATAAATGTCAAGAATCATTTAAGGAAAAGTAAATCCATGATTATTGAAATACGGTGATTGATGAAATCCACATTTGATGAATACACTAACCATGTATCAGTTTGGGTGTTATCCAAATTACGTTTTGAAAAACTAATTATTATATCAATGTTCTAGGAGAATATTAGGTATTTCAAAATTACATATACCTAAATTCCACATCCCATAATTATAATATATACAATTTAATTAAAATTAACATAGATGAATTTCTATGAAAATGAATATACACAGAAAGAATTTTCATTTATCATTATGGTTTCCACAAATGAAGTCATGTTACATTTAAATATACTAGAAAAATATTTATTGTTTTCATACACAACTACATTGAGGACTAGATAAATTCAATAAAACTATCATTGTGTAAAGTGGTGAGTGAGGTAAAATTACCTAATAATAGGATATTTACTCTAGTACATTATTCAATTTTTTCTGCCTAACAAAAAAGTAAATTTAATCATGAGGGATATAATGGGATCTTTAGAGAATGAAAAAATTGGATGGGATATTAGTATTATTATATGGTTTCACCAAATCTCTTAGGGACATAACATGAATCTCATTATGTTAACCTAAAAGCAAAACATATTGATTTCATATCCCTATTACATTATTATTCCACATTTTGTTTAATTTTTTCAAAATAACTAGAATTTTAATTCTTTTAATCATTCCCGAAGATGGTACTCAACCAATAAATTTAATTATTATCATTTAGACGGATGAAAACAACTTATCTTCCCTAGTTTTTACAACTATTAGACTATTTCATATTTTGTAAAATCATGTTGGTGTTCATTTTTTCCCCTTGAACTATTGGGATCTAACACCTTCAGTGATAGATGTATATTGTATGTGTCTATTTCTTTAGAATGATGTTTAGATACTACCAATTGATCCACGATTTATATTGATCTTCTTAGTCTTACTCGTGGAAGAAAAATACTATAAAATTGGTGTTGTGAGAGTATGAAAAACAATATAAAGCATATATCACTCATTTCCTATTCATCAAAATTCTTGTTACATTCCTTTATTTATCAAGATATTATTAGATAGTTTATGTGTGATTGAAGGTCTCCGGAATACCACTTTATCCACCAAGATATTCTAGGCTCGAGTGGAATGAAATGGAAATTTTTTCACCATGGGATTGTAATTGAGTATTAGAAGTGATTTTGGGAAATATTATTCATTATTTTTAGTGAGATATTTGGGTTACAAGAGAGATATATAATCCAGTAAATGAGGTGACAAAATGATCTAATACATGACATATTAATGACACATACTTTAAGTGTCGATTGACCTAGATCTGGGGCATGTTTATTTCCTGAATTCCATCCCAATTTTTTATTCTCATTCATGTGTTTTATTTTTTTAATCCACTAAATAAAAAATATATTCACCACTCAATCGATAATTATAATAACAACTAATGTTATATATGATTGTATTAAAATATATTGCAATAAAAAATGATTTCTGGAATGGACAGTAGGTTATAATAAACTGCATCCTTGAGATCGACCCAAATTTTTACTTTTTTTCTACATCTATTATTATTAAATGTGTCTTTAAAAAACTCAAAATAGAGACAATATTAATGTGGCGAGTATAAACTTTTATATCCAACAGTTTATATTATGGAAAAATAAATATTGGACCTTGAGTCATTATCTATGTGATATAAAACCACAATAAATACAATTGAGGGATGTATATAACCCATACAGTGATCCTCCATACCATTTTGGACCACCTAAAATCAAACATTCATATTTCATACGTCACTTAATTAACATAGGTAAACTGAAATTTACACGAAACCATCAATATCACATTTCATACGACATTGAGAAAAATATGTTGGATAGTATAATAAGAAACAATTCCTAGTGTGACACAAGTAATTTCCAAATATGTTTATATCGATATAAAATAGAATTTTAAATTTATTAGATAAATCACAGTGAAAATTAAGAATATATATAACTTCTTAAAATAAATACATTCTCTTTAAAAATATATTATTTAAAATGAAATATTTGTTATTTTTCATTTATTTCACAAAATACCCCCACAAACACATTAATGGGTTTTAGATAAATCATTTTAAAAAGGTAATATGATTTAAAATACATTACAGGATAAGATATAAAAATATATTATAACTCATTCATAAGAACAAATGAATTTAAAATCCATTATAGAATCAAAAATTAATTTTATAATCAATCATTTTTCCTTTAAAAATATAATAAATTTTTTAATTATTTAAAAATTAATATTAGTTTAAGTAATTTACAAATCCATATTAAAAAATGATAATAATCCTCATAAAATGAATTATTATTTGGTTACATATAATATAAAGTAGTTCTTAGACAATGTTTTTAAGAAAATGCTCCATCTTGGATCCAATGCCTATAACCATAAATTAATAGTATATGAAAAATATAATATACAAGACAAATAGATGAAATGATCATAAAATGAGTAATTCTCTCATACAGATTACAAAAAAAAAATAGATCAGTAAAATAATGATCATTTACATAATCATAATAATAATAATCAGTATTATTTTCACACTCCTATTGCGAGTTTCTGTTATTAAAGATCCAAATAATCCTTTCCTGGGACATTTCTTCCTTGAGAGTGAGATGGATCATTGATTTCATAGAGGAGGAAAATGTATAAACATTCCTAAGATAATTGGAATAATCATTTTGTGGCCTTACCATTGGATGAACTGGTGGAAGTCCTCCATCGCTAACCACATTTCCCTTTCAATTCATCAATACATCTTTAAAATAAAATAGATCCTCAATACACATATATCGATGATGTATAGATTCTATAAAAAATCAGTTTCTTCCGCATGTCACATTTAACTTCAAGAAAATTACCCAATTTACCAAAATAACACAACGAGATGATGAAATTATAAATATATAGAAGAAAAACAACTTTTTTCTGAACATATGTCTACCATTCCAATCATCCCTTATAGAATTCCATGAAAACTAGTGGACAATGGATGTAAAATTAAACCATGCACAAAAATGGGTGAAGGAGAACATACATAGAAAAATAATTCCTATAAAAACAAAACCAATAATCCTATGTTACAATTCATTATTTCTAGGAGAATTATCTTAGGAAACAATTTAATCCTCAATATAATATATCCAAGTCTGCACCCCATCTCTTGTAAGGAAATACTCCCTTGGAGTGACATTCCGAAGCACGAAATTAGATGTCATGTCACCGCCAGAACCTAAAATTACTATTTATGACCCATTCAAAGTATCGTCCATCTATTAAGTAATATAGAATGAGAACGTAGTAAATAATGAAGTACAAGAATTCTGTATATTCCCAACAAACTATATATTCATAAAAATATTAGCATCTTAATTTTTGAGGATTCTTAACCGGAAATTACATTAGTTTTTTTCTATCATTCATAGGTATTGATTTCTCATGGGGACTAAATGAATTTTTTTTCATTAAAATCATGTTTTTTTATGATTAAACTTTAAGAAATATAAATAAAAAAATAACTCTATAAATTATCATCCAAATAACTAATGGGTTTATAAATTTTATAGAACGGAGAGAAATTATCATGCTCAACAGTAATTTTTATATCATATGTGGGAGTAGACATAGTCACATTATCAATAATAGTGGAACTCAAATTAATTTGAACCATCATTATCAAAATGTTTACATATATGATGTCTTCTATCTTATTTTCTAAGTGAATTTGAAATCCAATGGTTGCCATAGTATCATGAATTATTTTGTATTCCATAAAATCAAAATGAGTTCACGCAACCTGATCCATAACTTTATAAAAATCATTATTGAACCTTGACACATTAAAGGCCAATGTCCATTCATAAATATACAATGTTTATAGTTTCAAAAGCAATGAACTAGAGGACAACGAATAATTTTATTTTGATATGATCAAATCAAGTCATGAAAAAACACCTTCTTAATGAAATACACTTCTAATAAGAAAACCCCAATAGAAAGGAAGTACCATGATCACGATCATCAATCCTCCATGGATTTTGACCTTTAGCATTAATATACCTATAAATTATTATGTTCTTACAAAAATACATATGACCCATGAAGGATTTAAAATAAGAATCTATAGGACTAGACGATACTTTCTTAAAGATTCTACCATTAGAGGAATCATTAAATGCTCCTTGTAGATACCAATCAGAAAAATACCTATGGAATGAAATTTCCCTCAATTTCTAACATGTAATTGAGGCCCCATATTTAACATGCTGAACAATATGAATCAAGGGTTGTTTACAAACCACTTTTACCTCACCGTCCATTAGGATCCACAAATTCCATCCATTAGAGTATATAAATGCATCACTCATCCAAGATTCATATCTATGAATAGTGTTCCCAAACCCAACCATCATTCATTCCTAGACACAGTGAAGAACAACCAATGGATAAGAGATATTGTTTGAAGCATCCTTGGAACATCACGCATCTAGAAATGATTATATTAATGGGATATTCTAAGAAAAAAATATGGAATTGACATAATTAAGGTGAAACACTAGCCATTGCGCAAATCACCAAAATTTACCACTTTAAAACACATTTCCATATTTAGATAGATATTTTTTTATCATTGTGATAAAAGATGAAATAATAAGTAACATTGAATCGAAATTTTAAAAAAGGAAATGTTAGTTTTTAAAAACCCTATTAAATTTAAAATTGATATGAATTATTGGAACTCCTAAAATAATATAATAGTTTTTAATGGAAATTTGGCCTTAATGATAAATAATATTATAATTATAGATTTGTTCTTAAATATTTTTAAATACCATTGATGAAAACCGAAATTATAAAATGGTTTAATATGTAACACCATAATATTATGAATTTTTTTTGAGATTTATTTCAAAGAATGGGGGATTCGTAGTAATCACTTAAAATGATCCCTGATATACTATTTTCTAAATATTAAAATTTTGACATAACCATTAGTTTGGAATGTACGAATAAGAATAACCATATTTTGATTTATATCAAATTTTTTAGCTTAATAAATTTATTATTCAATCTTTACATCATAGTTAATTGAGATGTAATTAATAGAAAATATTTTAAATCTAAAAGTTATAATTTTCATAAAACTATTTATATGTGTGTAATGTATTTTTATTTTAATAGATTAAAAAATCATATTTCATGAATTATTTTAAAAAATAGTAATATTATATGTAAAATTAAACGAATTGATATCAATTTAACTATAGTTATGATACATTTAATTAGAATAAATTCACATTTTGAGTTAAATATTATTTTCCTTCAAAAATGATTATTGTTATATTTTTTCATGAATCTCATAATTAATATCATCCACATAAATATGATGTGTTTGAAAAAATGGGTATCCTATTTAGAATAAAAATTTTATAACATACTAATGATTAATGTTTTTTATTTTTCATAAAATATTGACTTTTGACTATTTAGTGGAAAATGTAATTTATTGAAAAAAAGTTTCTCTTCTCGAGATTATGTAATTTCAAAGACATATTATGTTTTTGAAAAATTATTAAAGTATCATAATATAAATTTAATTAAAAATAAAACAAATAATTCTATATTAAATAAAATTTTACTTTACTTAATATAATATCAAATGATTCATAAATAAAAGTTTTTCTAAAAAATGATTTTACTGCAAATCACATATTATATTAAAATTTTTATTTTTTAAATCTATACAATATTTTTATTGAATGATGAATTTCATATTCATTATAATGGGGCTAATATTCTCTAAATACTTCAATTTAATTATTTTTTATAATGAATATAATACATGGTAAAAAGTTATAACCATGATAATGGATAAACCAGGTTTGTTAATGATTAAAATGTGGGATATGATCTCGAAATTATAAAAAAAAATTTGTCTTCATTTTACTGTATGGGAGTAATTATACCATAACCAACCTACCATAATAAACATTTCATTCCAGGCCACTGAACCTTGATTATAACTTTTAATTAATTTTATTTTATGAAAAATAAAAAAAAAGTCACTCTATCCCTTTGAATATCAGTAATATGTTTTCATAGGGAGAAAAATAATTTATGAAAAATTAAAAATGGATATCTCTAAAATGGTTATTTTGATTATGATATATATTTATTATTAATATTTATAAATATTATAGTTTCATCAAATTCTTATAAAACAACTATATAGTGGTGTTTCAAGAATTCAAAGAATAAAATATATAATTTTGAAAACAATATTTTTTTAATGAATTAATGTTTAAATGATTTTATTAAATATTTATAGATTATAAGTTATGGTATAAGATAAAATATTATAATTACTGTGTCATTTTGATTAATTTAGTGTCAATAAATATTAATTTTCATAAAAATACCTCAAATTTTATATAATGTTTGAACATTATTTTTAAGTAAATATTAAATAAAAATAAATCAAAGAATTACACATTTGGATGTGAAAAAAATATATCATTTCATTCATGTGTCATTTATGTTCCACTTTTGTTTTTATATTTACTTTCGTGATAGTTAAGGAGTGATAAAAATGTTTACAATTTTATTGTTAAAGGGTGTTAACCAAGGTCCTAAACCAAAATATGATGAATAAAATTACCTAGAAACCATTCTAAAATATATTTTTTGCTATTAATTAATCATTATTCTTTTTATATATGAATTTATGTCAAAATAAATCTATTTGACCTTATCCTTATGTTTTTGGGTTTACTGAAATTTATTTCGTTGCACTGTGTTCTCTAGTGTTGGATTTAATCGACTTTCGGTATATTAATATTTAATGTGCATAATAGATATCCACCCACCTCACATATAAAATATTGGCTTATATAATCTCTTACAAACACCTAATGATCAATTTGATTCATAAAATATCTGTCGAAATATCATTGTAGATTCCTTCTCCACTTTCCAAAGCTTCTATTCATCCCAAAAAACTATCCTATAAATTATTATGTTCTAAACAAAAGGTGGACTTACAAAGAATAATAATAACTCCAAAGCATGTTCATTAATTTTATTAACTCTTATACCCCCTTTTATTGACCTAACCATGTTGATATAATGACATTTATATGTTTCATATAATAAAATGTCATTATGATGATGTAAAAAAACCTTATTCATGTCCTTTTCCATCCTATGGGGAATAAAAACATCTCTCATATGTAATAATTGACTACAACCACCCACAAAACAACTTCTATCATTTTACACCACCACATTATAATGATGGTGTGTATTTTTAATTAAATGAAAAATATAATACTAATAACATAACTATTATTTTGTAATGATAATATAATATATATCTTCTTATCATTAACCAAATAAAATGATAACTCCACTTGTGCGTACTTATAGGCTAACGCCTCTATGAAGTTATGGTATTCATGTATCCTTAATGACACTTATGGATGATTTTAAAATTTAATTAAATTTATAAACATGTTAATTATGTTATAATTATTTTTAGGGAGATAATGGAACCATGACCCCATTGACCATTGACAACCTACAGAAGATGTTTTCGAATTATGAACTGAACATCCTCAAAATGATCACTGTAATGATAATTGACCCAGTAACTAAATAAGTCATGGAATGAAATTAAATAAATAGAATAGTGATATTTTATAACCCTTAAAAATGGTTATTAATAAAATATAATACCAATATTTTATTATTTGATTTTTAGAGTATGTATAAAATGACCAGGGAAAAGTGGTAAGGTATTTATTATTTAAATACCTTATGATAATTTTTCCTTTGAAAATAATTCTCTTCCATGTATAAATTGATTAATTATTACATGAATTTTTTAATTTTAGATTGAATTATTTTTACATGTATGTTTGAACTGATACTAAATTTCATAAAAACGAATATACCCATGTTTTCAATATGACTTGTTTTTTTCTTTTTACAAAATTATGGAAATAATTTTATTTCTTAACATAAACAAAATGGTGGGATTTCACCACTATCAGTGTAATTATTTTAATCAAAGAGACCATTATATCTCTCCATGTTTATTTTTAAAAAATTTCATTTTACCAGTAATTTGGATATTTAATTCAAAATTGTATCAAAAGCTGTTGATATTTTTTATGATTTCAATGAATGATTTGAATATTAATATAATTTCAATTTCAATTATGTAAACATAATATGATGATTCTTTTGTTTTATTAATAATATACTCTAATTTTACCATCCAACTAATTTATATCCATGGATTATTTGCATGTTGTTTTATCTATTGACTAGGGAAAATTTTATTATTTCGTAATATAGTTTTTAATAAAAATGTTAATATTAATTATGAATATATTATTACTTCATTTCATTTGAATAATTAATTAATAATAAATAGTATGTGATAGTTTTGTCCCATTACATCACCTTGATATATCAGTAGGGATAATGATATAATCTTTCCATGGAATTTTGTGTATACCTTAATAATTATTTATGATTTCTTTGTAAAAGACATTCCATTATAATTATGACGAAGACATTTGTGTATTTAATCCTTATGTAATTAGATAATATTATCGATATGCTTATTTTTACCCTTTTATATGATTCATGATAAAGTAATTTTTGATTTTAATTGATGATTTATAACTACTTATGATAAGAAAATAAACTTTATTTAAAAATAATACTTGTAATACCACATTGGTAATTGGTTTTTTTATACCAATTCTATCACGTTTTTCATGAATTTAACATGATTTATGTGGATATGAAAACATTTGAAATGATTTGTGAAAATCATTTGGAAAAATATTTATTTTTGGATTTTCTATGTAATTATAGAAATTTTTTTGTTTAATCTGAAAAAATTTAAAAATCCTTAAGGGTTTTAATGAATTTAATATAGATTAATGAGATTCATTTCATTATAAATCTGTTTCTGAGCATTGTTTATTAAACCCCAATTTTTAAAATGTTCTTATTGGGGACTAAGGATCAGTAAAAATATTATGAATTCATTATTTGAAAAAAAAGTTTATCCATCAATGAAAAATGTGTGTCTTGAATGAAATCGGTTTGGGAGATTAATATTCCTATAGTTGTGGAAAAATGACATTCTATGTTAGTATTCCTTATTTAATTAATGAGTTTCCTAATTCTATAAAACAATAATAAAATAAGATCATAATAATTTAATAAATTGAAAACCTTTTTATAATCAGTTTTTTGTGGTTAGTTTAAGTTATTTGGTTTTAATGTTTTAATGAGAGAAAATATTTAGATAATATTAACAGTTCAGAGGATTCATATGATTACATTTTCATACATTAAGATACAATCATTAGTTATTAATACTATATTTGATCATAAGATTAAATTAATGTATAATACCTTTGTAATTTTATGTGATAAGAGTTTGAATTTACTAATGATATTTTGGGGGTCATTTAGGTAAATAAAACCATTTGGTTTTGTATTTGTTTTAGTGAAAATGTTATTTTATTAATAATTCTTTTATATTTTGTGTAAATAGGATTAATGGTATTGATAACAATTAGGGTTAATATGATATTTTATATTGACTTAATTATGGGTTATTTCAATTCGGGAAGATATGTTTTATCATATAGATAACCACAATATATTAAATTTATTTGATGACTATGTGATTAACGTTAATAAAGTATAAGGTCAAAATATTTTTGTGTAACATTATATTATTTGGGTAAATGGAATAAAAATTTGTAAAAATGTATTTTGTTCATCGAATAATGATAGGGTAACATGGCGTGGCATCTATGTTTTTATAATTGTTTTGTGGTGATTCAGGTTATTATTAAAAAAAATTAGTATATTTTTCATAAATTATGATTAGTGTATATACATATTTGAATGTTACTTTATGTGTGATTTATATTTTTTAGGGAAAAATATTATTTTGATATTGATAATATGTGATCAAATAATTTTAATAATTCCATTTAAATTTGTTGTGGAAAATTATGAAGGGTCGTATGAATGAATTATGTTGAGATCTAGGGGGTTTTTGTTGAATAGGTGGAGATTAATCTAAATTTTATCCAATGAATGTTTATTCAGGTGTCATATTTTTTTGTCATGTGGTATGTATTTATTTCTTGGTTAATAGATTGAAATAGTTGGAAAAAAATTCATCTTTTCAATATAGAACAATTTATTTTTGCAATGTGTAATTTGGGCCAGAATAGCACATATCATAAATTATGAAAAACATTGAGTTATTCGAAATATAATTAGACAATCATCATATATAAATATGTATAGTTTTTTTAATTTTTTATGGGATATGAATGTCTCCACGTATAGTTTTGGCTGTAATGCACACCATGTCATAGTAGAATACTATTTATGAAAAAATTGATTATTTCACAGCTACATTATTTTCTAAATAAGGGGATCTCATACCAAATACTCGGTCGATGGTATAAATAATAAATTAATTATATTCCCTTAAAAATACAAAAAATTGTGAAAAAAATGAGGATATCAACCATGAATACTCTATCGTTAGAATAAAAAGTCAATTACTGGCATCTAGCATATGAAAATGATTTGGTCTTCCATTGAAAATGCCTTTGGATTCACTATTATAACTATTTATTGTTTACATTGTTTTTGATAGATCACTTCACAAATACTATTAATTATGATATAAATTCCACCAAAAATATTCCAATGCAACGAAACTATGTTTTATCAGCCCCCAATAGTAACATTCTATCTATATTTTGAGATCCACTTCAGATTTCCCTTTTCATTTTTCTCGGTATTCATTTTGATTTAATAAATGAATTTCCTATAGTTATGATGAATAAATTTTTTATAGAAATTAATTTTTTTAGCGAATTTATTTTAAAATTCATAATTGTTATTTTATATCATTATTTTATATTATGAATAATATATAAAATTAGTTATAATAATGAATGATTGTTGTTATTTTATATCAATTACTAATAATTGTAAATATATATTAATAATTATTCATATTTAGGTATAATTTGTATTTATATATATGTATTTGTAATTATTGAGTAATTTATAGTGCTAATTAGAAGTATTAATTATTAATTATAGATATTTAGTAAAAATTATATGTAATTATTTATAATTTAATTTTGTTATAAAAAATTTCTAATAATTACCCAGAAATATTTTCAATTTTCAATTAGTAATTATTAATATTAATATTCATTAACGACTAATATGAAACATAATAAGAAACAATTATTAATAAATAGTATATAATCAGAATTAGTATATGATATTAAGTAATAATTAGTGATACTTATTCCAAATTAGTAATAATTACTAATAATTAGTGATAATTTATAATAATTACTGATAATTATAAATAATTGTTAATTTTTACTAATATATATTTACATTTAATAATAAATAGAAAATAATTATAGATAATGAGTTATAATTCGAAATAATCATTTCTAATTAGTAAATTTTAGTAAATTTTTTTAATATTTAGTAATAAATTATAATAACTACTTTTAAATAGTATCAGTTATCAATAATTATAAATAATGACTCATAAATATCTATAAATAGAATTAATTGGTAATAACTACTGAAATTTAATAAACATTTTATATAATTACTTACAAGTAGAAAAAATTAATATTAATTACTAATATGTTGTAATAAATTATAATAAGTAGTAAATAATTGTTAATAATTTCTATTAAATATTGAATATTCCCTAATAATTGGAAATAATACGTAATAATTAAATATTATGAATAATAGTTAGTGATAACTAATGATAATTAGTTATAGTTATTGAAAAATTGAATCTAATTTCAAATAGGTAGTAATAAATAGTAACAATTAATAATACTAACTAATGAATATAAAATAATTATAGATAAATAATAATAAAATACTATAAATATATAATTAATATTAATTAGTAATAATTACCAATAATTTGTTATAATTCGATGTAATAATCAATAACAAATCGTAAATAGTAACTAATTAAAAATAATTAGTAAAAAATGTTAATTATTAGTTATAATTGTTAATAATTAGTAATATTTATTAATAATTATCAATATTTCGTAATACATTGATAAAATTAATGATAATTAGTTAATATTATTAATAATTACTAATAGTCAGTTTTAAGTAGTAATAATTATTAAAAATTATATATTAAAATTAACAATTACAAAAAAATTAACAATAAATAATAAATATTAATAATTAATAATAACCAAATAATTTTATTAATATTTACCAATAATTAGTTATAATTAATAATAATTAACCATAAATAGAAATAAAATAATAATACATATCGAAAAATATAATATAATTATAGATTCAATGTGATAATTTTTAATGGAATTATTAATACTTTTTAATCACATGAAACAATTTCTGATTTTTAATGATGATTAATAATAATTCGAAATAATTATTAATAATTTTTTATATAATTTTATTATTTAAATATATTTCTATAGAAAATTAAATCATATGATATAATTTTTATAGTCAGTAAAATTTTATTATAAATATTTGAATTCACTATTATTTTTTTAATTAGTGAATTTTTTTTAATATTTAGTAGTAATTACCATTAATTACAAATAATCCATTTTAATTATATGTAATAATTAATTTTTAAATTTTTTATTCATTCTTTTGGATATTTTGATCCTTGTATTTGTTTACTCAATGGAAATATTTCTATTTATTATTTTTATAAAAATATAGAACCTAGAAGTATAATATAGTTTATATTATGAAATCAAGATTATATAGAACATCACATAAATCCAAATGGTTCTTGAATAGTTTATGTATATAGTGATGTTTTCTTATCTTTATATGTTCCTTATCAACAAAATATTAACCTTTTTGTAAGGGACATTTATGTTTCCATGTTATAAATGAAGCTTCAGGTGATTTGAATCATTTGTTAGGGTTGGTGTTCATATATTGTGTTTATTGTTTTCATAGAAATATATTTTTTGTTATCTATATAGTGAGATTAGTTTAGAAGAAGATTTATATAATTTCATTTTTGATCAATAATATTTACAAAATTTGTATCATATGTTTTCTAGTAAATATTAATAGAAAACATAAATTTAGATAGAAAACATAATTCCTGAGTTGGAGCCATCTAAATTATCTGAGATTCTAATGATTATTGATGATTCCTTATTTCCATTTTGAATGATAAGAAAATGTGATGGTGATTAAAAATTCTAGGATATTAAATCAGATAATACAATTTCATATAGTGTTTTTGATAAATTTTTTTGTTAAATGGTTTTCACTATGATGGAAATTGATTTCCTTGCGATTACCAAGAAAAACCTATTTTTCAGTAATCTGTATACTGTTTATGATAATATTAATGCCTGATCAAATGATTTGTCTTAAATTATTGTGAAATTTATTCATTAGTTAATGTTATCAAATGTAGATAATTTAGGTAGAAAGTGGATCCAAAAGGACATTTCATAATTTTTCCATTGAATTGTTTTGTTGATTCAAAATTTTTGCTAGAATACAACATTTATTTATGTAATGTCACATGATTTGGAATTGTATTAAATAGCCAAAAGCATTGTTTTTTTGTATTATGGATGAATAAAAGATGTGGTTTCATAATTAAATTATTTGAGTTGGAGAAATTAAAATTGATTTTCTATGAGTTTTAACTCATGAGTGGTTTCTCAGGGGTTTGGATGAGTTTTTAAAGAATTGGGATATTAAACTCAGTTTTAAGAGAAACATACATGTGTGTACGGTATGTGCTCAATTTTTATAACCATGTTTCCCAGAAAAATGATGCATTTTTTTACTAGGAAGTAGTTTTTTTATAATCATGTGGATCTTTTGGGGAAACTATATGATTTATTTATAAATGTTTATATAGAGGATGAAACTCTATAAGAACAGTTAGATAAACTCTTGGCCAAGCCATGTGAGGGGGTTTCCTTGGATAGTGGCACTGTTTAGTTGGAAAAAAGTTAGGGAAAAAATGAATCCTAACATTACACCTCTTAAAAAGTTAAAAATTAACATCATCTCATCCTGACTTATGAGGTATTTTACACCTTTCCCTCTTTTATTTCACCTAGATGGTTCCCCAAATGTGAACCCCTTACTCTCCTCTTACCATGGGGATTATCCTACATTCTCTTCTTTATTTTAATGAATATAGGTTTACTTAATGTGTAACAGTGTGCTTATAACTCTTATTTATTTCATTCATATCATTCAAGGTCCTTTGACTTATTATTATTATTTAATCCCATATGACATATTTTTTGGGTGTCTATCTATTCCATCAATATGTAATGTTCCTTCTCAAATCAAATAAAAATATTATATTTCCAAACCAACCTATGCATGAGTTAGGTGGTCAATATTCTTTTCGCCTCTCTGTTTGTTTTTTATAAATTATTGTTGTTGGGTCATACACCGTAACTTTTACTCATTCATCATACATTATTAATAACGTAAATTAATTAATTAAACCATAACCATGATGTTCTATAGACCCCAAAAAATGTATGGAGGTTTGTCACCCCAAATTAGGACACCACATTCATTGTTTCCTTTAAATATCCAAGTTTCTCATTAGTAGAAAATTTAAAAATAGTTTCATTATAATACAACATGTAATCTATAATTACATGTCCCATTAAATTTGATCATGTATTCTTTGAAAAAAATGGATTTATATTAAATTTTTATATCCATACAATCTATTTCAATTGTTCATGAATCCCCAATATAGAAAAATACCCTCTAAAGGTTTATTTTTCCATCACGAATGAATGAACAATTTGGTACATTCAAAAGCATGATTATAAGTGATATTTTAATTGTGTTATAAAAGAGGGGTTTCCCTCTATATTCATATTACATTGAAATGAAATATAATAATAGGATAGTTGAATTTAAGATGGAAAATATATATATATATGATCCCTACGAACAATTTCCTTTATTATTCATGGATTCCAAGCATGGGGTCCCCTATTATACATGTTACATAGACATGGATACCCATATTATACATGATTCATAGACATGATGGTCCTTATTATACAATATTGTTGGGAATGTGGATCCTTATTATAATTGATGATTAGGCATGAAATCCCAAATTTTATATGTTCTTCTACAATGGAATCCTTTATCTTACATGATTATTGGGTATGAATACCCTAATATTACAAGATCCTAGTGCACAGAATCTATATTACACTTGATTATATGCTATATAATTCCTTATTATTCGTGATCCATGTTCATGGTGTCTCTTATTAAGCATAATATATGACTGTTGTGTACCTTATTTTACATTATACATGGGTGTGGCCTACCTTATTTTTATATTATAATCTTATGAGTATTCAAGACACCAGAGTAAATCCTCATGTCCTAACTTGTGATACATATTTATTTATATTTATATAAATTTTTATAAAAATATATTTAATATTTATATGCATACTAATATATATATATATATATATACATGGTAAAACATATTCAGATACATTCTATCTTTGGCTGATGTAGGTATCATCTGTTAGGATTCCTTGAGGAACAAGATCTTTATTAGATTAGATATTCATTTACTACACCGCTTAATTTCTTTTCATAAATACTCCCTCTTTATTTTATATTCCTAGACTGCATTGCATTTTACAACATAGGTGGTGGCATACTATGTTTTAATCACACCTTGTTTGGGTAGTAGATTGGTACCCGAACAAATATATTGTATTTAAGTGACATATTAGAATATTCTCTAGGTTTTTTAATTATGGAAAAGGATTGTACATGGGAGATTATAAATATTAGATGATCATATACTGGGAGTGTTCGAATTTTTGAACCTTTTATTTAAAGTTTTATTTTATTGTTATAGTGTTTCTATTTAAATTTTCTCTGTGCTTGAATTATTATTTTTAGGTCTCAGCATGATCATGAATAGATATTTATTTTCCTTTTTTGTTTAACTATTATTATTATCATTAAGCTAGTTAATTATATTATATATTTTTATTATTCATTTTTTTTTTCATATTCCATTATTATTACTAATATTGAGTGTGTAGTATCCCCACTATAGCACCCTTAACCATTATTTGGTTGTCAGTAGGCTATGGAATAAGTGGAGATGTTCTTTATTAGATGTGACAACATGAATGTGAAGCATTTAAGTAGATCTCAAGTGTAAATTTTTCAATGTTATATCTAAAACTAACTTCCCATTATCATATTATTTTCTTCTGGTAGATAAAATATTAAGACTGTGTCAACAAATGGAAAATAAATTGATTCTAGTTCCAACCCACACAAACACGGGGAAATATCAATTTTCTTGGGATGATACTATCTCTGATGATGCTTGTTATCATATTTGACTATTATTTCAACATGGGTGAATGTTGTACATCATTTTTTATTTATGTATGGATTAATAGGATTTAATTCTTATCCAGTGATGGAAATAGACTTGGTGAATTTATGATACATTTTAGAAACATCGGATTCACATGACATAATCATGGTCATCTATATGTCATTATAGTGTTACTATTTATCATGCTTGTCTTTATAAATAGATTCTATGGTTTCCTAATTAAATGTATAAATTACTTTCTTATGACATGACGCATTATTTTGATTATTATATATGACCGGTTATTAATGTTTTAAGATCATACATAGTATTTTTTCTCTTATAGCTTGATATTAACACATTAATTAACCAATTACAATATGATTGATCCATATACATTTGGTCTCATGGGATAGGGCCTTAGTGTGTGTTATTATATGGGTTCCAAATTATTTTTCTATAGAGTATATGACATTAGAAATTTTAAAATATGTTCCATATAATCAATCCAATGTAATGGAAAATTTTATATTTTGGGACTAAAAGTGAAAAATATCCCATAGTAACCTTAATACTAATTGAGACTTATAAACCTTAGTGCCTTTATAATTTATTAATTCTAATGAATAAAACTAAGACATGATTTGTGATAATTTGGAAATTTCAATGGGTGGTTTTTGCATTGATGAAGTATAAAACCTCTATAACATATACACGAGGATGTATAAGGTTAAATCCATAAATTCATTGATCATTCATTATATGGGATTCATAACATATTATTCTTAAATAATAAACCATTTAATGGTGTAATTGTAATAAATAAATCAATTTCTATTTCATTTCACATAAATGGACCCATGTTGGAATGAGGGGACCCTCACCTGTCTCTTTTGTGTTTATACTCCTTTGTACATAATCACAATGTGGAATGATTATGATAGATGGATTTTTTTATTTAATGTGTTTTTAGAAACATATATGGTTTCATATATAAATTTATGGTTGGATATTAAGTGACTTGTCCCCATTAACTGAATAAATAACTTTAATCTACCTTTATAATTAATTGTTATGAGGATTTAATTAATTTAAATTCCAATTAATACCTAAGGGGTGTTTTTCTATATATATCGGAATTTAATGATTCCTAACTGAAGCCCATTTTTTATAACATATGGATAAATATTAATTGAAATGAAATCAGGAGATGTGTTACCTAATTTTGTATTGAATTTGCTGAATAAATTTCACAGTAGAATTCACATTTAAAAAGGGTACGTGTTCTCATTTAGTTATGAGTTTAATAAAATGATGTAATAAATTATCCTTGAATAAATACCTTAAAATAACACCCTTTATATGTATTTATATCATGAAATCTAATGTATGGGGAAGTTATAAATATTTACTTAATATTTACATTGAATGGGAATATAAATGTTAGCATGAATCTTTGATAATGTATTCCTTGGATCCAATAGTTTTAGAGGTTAATTAGTAAGGAAATATAACCATTATAGGAGAGAATATATTTTATATTAGTTCTCTTTTGTAATGGGTTTTCCTAGAAGAATTATTCCACTCATAAATTAGATTATTTATAAATTATTATGAAAATATTCAGATGTGCAGATCTCTTACAAAGAAGTTATCCCCAAGTAGTAATCATAGAATATGAAACGACACACTAGGTATGTAGGTGGTTATTTGGAATGATAGATCTTGAAATGGTCTTACCGTATATGGAATCCTTGGGAGTTTCATATCCTTATCCTTTAGTGTTGATTTTGTGTCCATCCTGGTAGAACTCCCCAATGAAAATTATTTGAGAGATTATTGTGGTCTGGAAGACTGAATCTTAGTAGGTGATTCTATTGTGACAATATAACCAACATAGGTTGATTATTTCATTACATATATTATTTTCTACAAATATATAGATTTTATATTGGGTTTTTGTATTATGTGATATAATTTCCCTTAAGTGGAAAATAATATATAATTAGAGATGGAATATGGGTGGGTGGAAGAGCTAGGTTCCCCCAATTTCCTTTCATATAATCCCCGTTGTTTCAAAGAAAAATTGTTTTATTTATGATATACATATGAGATAGGTCTGTATGTGGATTATGTTTTCCTTATAGTAAATGCAAATTTTTTAACATTCATATCATTAGATATGCACATTAGGTGCTCGGGTTTTTCATATTATGATTGGTGATTCCTGAATCTATAAGAAATAATAGAGTATTTTTTTTGTTATTGAAAGTATAATTAATATGCATGATGATTTTTGTGCTTTAAATTTATAACCTTTGGTTGTGTGGTTGATGTATTAATTTTTTAAATGACTCTATGAGATGGGTGGTAAATCAAGAAAACACGGTGCTTCTAAGTTGCATGGTTTTAATGAGCAGTTCATGGGGACGACCTGATGTGTTTGAAATGGAATTTCATGTTATACTATCATCTGGCCATATCAATAAATGACTTTAAGGGGTGTAATTAAAAACTTTAAATGTTTAATATGGTATGTAGACTTGAAATGCAGGACAAATTTAGTTTATAATGGTAGTATGAGATATTTTTTATATAGAACATTGTTGAGAAGCTGGGAATCAAAAGAAGATAGATAATTTAGAATATGACACTTGAGGACATGAAGATCTTGATCAATTGATTAATCTATAGGAAGTGTCCATGATGAGGGATAATTTGAATTTATGTTGGGTTATATGAGATGATTTACCCTTGTTTGATCATGGATATGAATTATCATGACATTTGGTGTTTAGAATTTGTTAAAATGAAATTAAAACTTGTTTTGATGTGAGAAACTATCAGAGATACTAATATAGGCCTTTTGATAGAATTTCAATAAACCCTTAGTATAGGGGAAATAATTCCCAATATCTTGATATATTCGTGAGTACACTATGTGAGTTCCATCTATATGTTGAGCTCTATAATTATCATATAATGATTTGATGAGAATAATCCTATACATTTTCACTCAATGAGAGGTTAAAATTGTAATCCATAAGGTGGTGAGTACAACATTGAAATTTTGATATTAGTTAACCTTGGTTTTGTTTGAATTTCACAATATTCCATGAAAACCACTCTTATAATGTGAGAATTTGGAAAATTTCATGAGATGTTGTAATAAATAAATATCATCACTGGTGGAACAAAAAGGATGATCCTAGGGTTGAGAGTGGGATTTCTCATTCCCAATAATGACCCACATGTGATAAGGGTTTTGGGATGCAAATACTTATTGTTCAGTGGTTGTTCAGTTTCTTATATTATACCAAATTAATAGAACAATACATGATTTTTTCATGCAAAATGCAAGGAAAATATTCAAATATGGAAATTCTTGAGCGATATTAGTGAAGTCAACCTGGGATGGATTGTGATAATCCAAAAATTGAATCATGTATCGATGATGCCGTTTTTATTAAATGGTGATGATTTTGACCAGGATGTGGTTCTTCCAAGATATTACACCAAAATTATCTTATGGGATTTATTGGGTGTTCAGAAAAAGAACACAATTCACCTTTGGATATAGAATATTTAGAATCTGTTTTAGCTGACACATTTGATATTGATGATATGAATTTCAGAAATTAGTAAAAAATAACCATTTTGACTTCGTTTCCTTATGTTATTTGTAGATAGTTGGTGAGTAAGAGGGTCGCACATTCTATCAGGACAACGTGGGGGAAATATCATTGATAGTTATGGCCTTTCAAGGAAATTTTGTCTCATACTATATGAGAATGGTTGATGGTATTTTTACAATTTCAATCAATTATTGGACTAACTGTAGTTCCATCATGTATAATTTTATTTATCTGTTGATAATGATACTGGGATACTGATGGCATGCTCTAATATATATGTATGTTGGAGGGGAACTATAACATTGATTGGGTCATGAGGATAATATAGATCCAATGTTGTGATGTGTCATAAGGTAGTTTATTTCAGATGAAATGATTTGATCTTGTATCAAGTTAAAAGTTTATGAGAAGAATCATTATTTGTGATTTGATAGTGATTTTGAGTGTCGTATTTGGTTTTGGGTAGTTTAAGAACAACATTCTTCAGATGTCACTTAGAGGCATGTTGTGAATTTAAAAACAGAACATGGCTATTTATTTGGGATAATGATTACCCATGTAGGCTGAGTGGTGTATTTTATTAATCCTCATTTACTCTCAAGGATGAGATATTATGTTATGGGCATGTTGTAACATCTCAAATATAGGACTAGTTTGACAATTCTATGAGAGAAATTTTTTTAATTTAGATGATGGACCAAATTAAAAACCAAACATCGAAATGGATTTATGAGTGTTGTAAAAATTTAAATTATTTTATTTTATTATTTTTATGTACATGGATGATTAATGGTAATTTGGATGAGTTTTTTAAGCTTTGGAATCTTAAAAAAAATTAAGAGAACTATTCAGTGTGCACGGTAGGTACAATGTTTGTATAAGTATGTTTCCAAATATATATATATCTTGATTTATACTAGTGAATATTTTGTCAAAACAATGCATAACTTCTTGTAAAACCATGAATTTCTCTTGAAAAGATTTTGAGAGGCCCATATTGCTTCTACAAATATTGTTAACTCGTGTTTCTGGATGAATGAGGTGGTGTCCATTATGATATATTTTCAACACCGTTATGACAGGGTTATCCAAAAAATTATTCAACACATTTAACATCCTAAAAAGAGGAAAAATTTTCATTTTACCCTCCAACCATAAATGATTCATACCCCTTTAATCCTTAATTTCAACCAGGAGGTCCCTCAACCCCGTACCCCTTCCTCTCATCATCACATGGTGATTCTCCTCTTCAATTGGACTAATTTTAAAGCCATTGGGTGCATTGGTAGCATAATGTTTAGACTAAAATAATCCTTCATTTATTTAATTTCATTCATATATCATATACATTTTATCAGTATGAGAATTATATGTCATTTGATCATGTTTTTTGGATATTTAATCTATATCTAATTTTCAAGCTAATATCAAGTACTAAAAGTTGTTGAGTGAAGTGTCTAAGGAATTAGGATGGTTATATATGTACTTTTAACTAAAAGAAGTGTAATTTATAAATTATTATCATTATACTGCCTACTAGACCTTTGATCCTTTTCTCCAAGATGATGAATTTCAAAAAAAAAATATCTCTCATACCCTAGATGTTCTCTAGAACCTTAATCTGGGTTTCAGGGTTGTGAACACAATTTAGGCCACCCATTTGGTTGTGTCCTTTAATTTCTCTGATTTTTCATTGGATGAATGTTGATAAATAGATTCATTGAACATGTAATTAGGATGTATAATTACATATACTTCCAATTAAATGTTACAAAGTATTTCCTATTAGAAATGGGGTTTGAAATAAACGTGATATCCATATAATCAATTTTTTTTTCATTCTTCAGCATGATAACTGAAAATATTCCTAATATGATAGGTTCAACCACTATTGAATGAGTTCGATGTTAACATACAAATGTGATTATTATAATTTTTATTTGAATTTTGTTACAGTAGGGGTGTCTCACACACCCTTATCATTCATTTTAAAAGAATCGAAAAAGTATTATATTTGAATTAAAAATGATATATATACATGAACCTCAGGAATAGAGTCCCTTATTATACATGATTTTTGGGAATGGTGCGCCTTATTATACATGGTTCTCTAGTGTATAATCATTTATTATAATTGATTCATAGGAATAACATATCTTATTATACATGATACTTAGTCAAGGAATCCCTAATTACACGGGATTCTAGAGAATAGTTCCTTTATTATACATGAACCTCTAGCAAGAAATCTATTATTTTACATGTTCCTTAGGCATAGAGTCACTTATAATTTCTGATCATTATGCATGGAATATTTTATTATACTTGATTATCAAGAATGGAATACATCATTATTAATGATCCATCAGAACATTGTCCCATATTATACAAGATCAACAGTCTTTTCATCATTTGGTATTCATGATCCATAAGAATGGCATTCATTATCACTCTATAACACTCTTATGAATGTGATTGCTTGCTTAATTTTCTCTTCACGTCCTAACTAGTGGATTATATATATATATATATATATATATTTATACATATATAGTAAATTAATGTAAATAACTACTTAAATATATTCATGGGGATATTTATTTTGGGGCACTCCAGCTGAGGCCAATGAAGGAATCACCAGCCATGGGTCTTTGAAGAACATGATCCTGACTATATTAAATTTACCTTTATCGTAATACATTACTTTTCATTATACATGGGTAATACATAATTCATATTTATGTATTATATTACATTAGAAGAAGTTAGTGGTGGACCAATGATTTTTAGTCACGCACTATTTTGGCTACGGATTGGTACCCCAACAGATCTATTCACTGCAGGTTAGGTATTAGACTATGCACAATCCATTTTTTACTTATTGTTTATTACTATAAATGGATATTTCGAAGTAACTACTAAGAATGTAAATGGGATACCTTCCATTTTTGAGTTCATTTATATATTTATAATTAAATTTGGATTATTCTTATTGTATATATTTTCTACAGGCAATAGATTTTATATTTATGTCTCAATAACTTTATATATGGATATTTATTTTTCATTACTATAGATGGCTATAATTATTATTTATTAAGGATTTAATTATTCTATGCTATTTATATAATACAATTTTTCTTCCACCATTTTCATAACAGATATAGAGGGTATAGTATCCATATTTCACCACCTTCAGACGCATGATTCTTGTCCTAAGCCTCTAGCATATGGGGACACACGATGGAGGCCACATGGAGGACCATCATAGGGCACTGTTTATGTATCTCCCAGGTCAAGAAATGATAATTTATTTCTCAAAACTTATCCTCATTTATGAAATGGGATAAATTAAATACTTTCATTACTAAAAGATTAAGTTATCATTATTATTTTAATTCAAAGAATCCTTTTGACCATGTGCAATTCTATTTTCATTAAGAATATCATAAAAAGAGATTGGATCTTTCTATTAATGGATTAAATATAAATGGTTATTATGAAAGATAATATATTAATAGGCTATCTATACAACTATACAAATATTATCTTCTTAGATGTTTATGAGTGAAACACAAATAAATTTTAAGTTTCTAATTCTAGGAAATCCAATATTGAAAATTGATTTTTATTTTATGTCATTAAATAATGAGTTAAATTTATTTATGACTCATCATTCCAATTAATATGTTGTAATTTTAAAATAAAATTTCATAATGAAATATATATTAATGTGTAAAATGAGTTAATTCATAGTGCTTGGAATGTTATCTGGTCAGAGTACACGTGGATCAAAATCTCTCCATAATGGTTGAGTGATAATAAAGTATTTTTTCTATTAAATTTAAGTGAATCATGTTTATCCCAATCATTAAATAAACATATATCTAATCATCATATCCAAAGGAAAAATAATAATTTCGTAAAAGGTAAAACTTGATGTAATGGACATACAAAAATGATCTCAGATATTTATTTAAAATATATTTTCTATGAATACTATCATATTATCATTGGTTCGATAATAAACTAACAACAAAAATTTATGGATTTGGAAAATTTTACAATTGGATAATGATGTGTATAATTTATAATCATTCATATAAATTTTTTTGTTGAATCTCCACAAGTTAGTTGTAAAAAAAATTCCTAATAACTTCTTTGATAACATATTATATATATATATATTTAGACCCCTAATAAAACTAAACATAATAAAAAGTCGTGATTATAAATTTCTAAAATATAAAATAATCAAGAACATGCACTTTTTCAAAAAGTCACATAATATTATTTAATAAAGTAATATGTGTCTTATAAATTTTATTATGTAAATAATTTCTTATTTAGTTATTTTATTACTAATTGAAGATAAAAATATGGTTATTTTTATATTATGGATTGATATGTTATAGATGATCATATCTCTAGTTTAAAAACTCTGGATTTTCATTTTATAATGGAAATAATACTACTAATCCAACTTAGTGGTTGATTTAATTCAATGTTTTAGTATGTTATAATAAAAGTATCATATTTTTTTGAAAACATTTATGTGGAATCATTAGAATATTGCATTGAAAATCCTACACCAAGATTCTATTATAAATTTGTGTAAATTGTGTAAAACTTCTTCTGGATTTAATAAATTCAATAAATCATTTAATATATCATTTTCACATTAAATTGGATAAGCCACACTATTATGGTTATGATGGATGAGCCCATATGGGGGATGTATAATGAAATTGAAAAAACAAATATTTAAAACATCATGAGTTTAATTTTTAAGTGTAAAAGAATATTTCTATGGGTAAATTCCCTTTTTATACACTAATTATTTTCAAACCGAATATTCTTCAAAAAATAATCGTATGGGCCATAATGTGTTAAATTTTGTTTATGAAGTGAAATTTCATTTATTAATAATTAATCAGTATAAACATGATTTTATTGGAGTTCATTTATGATGGATTTTAGATGAAGTACATCCCAAATAAAATACTTTTTTTCCTAAATTATGAATACATGACATGATTTTTAAAATGCGTTATACACTCACCAATTATATATATATATATATATATTAATGTTCATTAATATTTTTTAATATTTATATTTTACGATGATCACATCAAAAAAAAGTTTACAAATGCAAGACCAACTGCTCTTAAAGAACTCAAAAAATATTACTTTTCCAACATAATTCAAAGATTGGGAAATTAAAATATTTATGGTTACGGATATATAATAAATTTATTATTTATAGTCATTTTATTTTTTTTAAATTTTTCTACATATGAATACATGCATATAAAATTGATATTCTATTATCTATATTTTTCGACCCACAATCCAAATTTTCTAAGTATTATTATACAAATATTTTTAATGTATATTTTTTGCAATAACGTGCATGTGGTGAATTAAAAACAATGAAATAGAGTTTCCATTTTAATGGATCTTATGATAATGAATTTTATGTTGACTATAATGTAATGATAGATGAATTAAATGAGTTATTTTATCAATGATTAATATATATAACACTATTTAAATTTCATAGGTGTGATACTATTAGATGGTAGGACATTCATTCAAGATAAAGTTAAATTTAAAATAATTCGGATCATCAATGAAATAAAATTTACTAGGAAAATTATTGTACTAGTTGACGAGATTTAATTGATTGGTGCAGTATTTTAAAAATTAAATCTCATGAAAATTTGTTTCTGAAAATTGAAACTAAATCTTCATAAGTGCATAAAATTGATTTTTTTAGGAGACAATGAAAAGTAAATATTTTACTCAAATATATATAAATATCAATTAATAAACCCCACATTATTGGGATGATGATAATTTTGATGATCTAATCAATGAATTTAAAATATCAAGGGATAAAAATCTTGAAGTTCATATGGAAATAGATGAAGTGAATAAGTAAGATGAAGATATTTACACCATTAAATATGAAGATTATAATAAAGGTGAATAACGACGAAATTACTAGTCGATTATAGTCATAATTAATGAAAATACTAGTTACTTTTTTATAGTCAACATAATTTTTGTATTTCGTTTGGACAAGGAAAATATTTCGTAGATTTTATGTACCCTAATGGATGATTATCTTCCTTGTGATCTAGCTAATGACTCATTATATGATTGAAATTATGGTGATACTAAATCATCAACTTGGAGGGATGTCGTCAATCAATATTGATGATTCTGGACCTTATTCAATAGCAATATATGCCTCTTGATATTGATCCACACATTTATATGTATGTTTGGTCATGTAATTTAATTAATTAATTATTAAGTATCATTAATTAATTTAATTACTAGTAATATTATTAATTGTCCATTTTTATTACTTTTTCTCATATATATATATTAGATAGGGTTGTGACTTTTTGTAATTAATTCAGTAGATCATGGGTGACCTGGGATTCAATTTTCTATTTATTTTTACCATCTCATGTTCAATAACCTAATGTTATGTATGTAAATTATACATATTTCGAAATTTACTTAATAAATACTGTATGTATTAATTATTTTTAGGGTTTATGATATCTTGTTAATGATATAATTAGGTCCACAACATAGAATTAATGATAGATTAATATCTTTAAGGATAATCATACCTTATTATACAATGTTGATTAAGAATTATGGGGAGATATCGAGTCAAACATTTTGATTATCCTTTCAGATGTTTTTGAATGTCTTATATCTCATCACATGTTTTTAAGGTATTGTGATGAAACATGTAATGAGATATTTTTAATAGAATTTAATCATTATGATAATAACTAGGGGAGATAGGAGGTCATGGATATATTTGGAAGTATTACCTTTATGACTCTTTTAAAATATTAGATAAATGATTATATTATTAATTTATATATACATTTAATGTAAAATGTTTATTTTATATGACCATAGGTATTTGAGCATCCTGATTTTGTGAAATTTGATTTTTAGAGTATATATTGTGATTTTTCCACTATAGGGATTATTAAATAGTAATAGTCTCATAGTATGGAAATTATTGTTTTTTTGATTTGTTAAATTAAAATATATTCATATTTTTACAATTCCAATATCAAGTATCAATTGAAGTGGGCATATGGAACTATGGATTCTCACTCACATGATAGTATGTGTAAGACTGCTAGTTGGGACATCAAGTACTTACGATATGATCAATAATCATGGACGTGGATGACTATGTATGGTATAAATTAAGGATGGGTGATTAATATTAGATATCAATTAATGCAAGATAGTTATTATTCAATTCATGTGTGGTCGTCATCCCGCTCAAGTAGATCTCCTACAATGTAATCTAAATAGTATGAGGTGTGGTATCACGCTCAGAATATGATTAAATATAAAATATGTATGGAGAAGAAGGAGCTTCATAAACAACTAAAATAGATATATAAAGAGAAACATCAATTGTTGGTGTAAAGAATGAGGAAATAATGGTGTACATGACTTGATGATCATATGGTATCAAGATAGAGTTCCCTTAACCAGTTCCTTTAGATGATCCACTATGTCTAAATTGAATGATGATACAATTTATTGATTGACATATTTTCATATTTTTGGATTGAAATATTTTTTTGTAAAATTGTTATTAATTTATATATTGAGGGATTCATTGATTTCATTATTTTATAAAAAATATTATTATTTTGAGTTTTTTTAAAATATTCATTTTTTCAATGTAATAATAGTTTCAAAAAATAGATTTATTTTTAAAGGATATAAATTTAATTCCCAAAATGTGGTTAGAGATATTAATATGATTTTTCAAAAAAAAATGATTCTTTTTTTACATTCTTATAGGAGCCATAAAACATTATTTGATGTGGAAATTATCCATAGACAAATTGGTTGTTGAGATTCCATTTCAACCATGGGACAATTTTCTTAGGTTCCCCTTGAAATTACTATTTATGATAGGATCCTATCATAGTTGACATGTTGTAAAAAATTTAGAATACAATAGTTTCTGGTGGATTTTTTGATCCATTAAATTTTAATTTTAGTTATTTAAGAAAGAACAATTCTAGTAGTTATTTAATTTATGAAGTATGAGATAAGAGAAGAGAAAATTGATCAATGAAAAATTAAAATATTAAGTTTTTATTATGAAATGAAAAAATCATGTCAATTTAGGTTTTCATGTTTTCTATCATGATAGTAAATGACTATATCATCTTTAAGAAAATAATCTTAATTTTTTTTTCTAATTTTATCCTTATTTTTGATATATTGGTGGACATCAATATCACTAAATGATGTATTGTTCATTTTTTATTTACAATGTTTTGATCTATATCTTTATCAACCTCTATTAATCATTCCTCATTATTTTCCCCCTTAATGTATATATTATTACATTAAAAAATTAACCAAATTTAGGAACCCAGTTAAGTGTTATTATAGGTGATATTAATATTTCACTATTATATTTTAAAATGGAAGTTTTATGATCACTTTTTCTGAAATGTAGTTACATCAATAGAATTTTTATATATTGAAATTATTTTCTCCATCATGATGTTATGTTTTATCTTCAACATTAGGAATTTTAGTTTCTTTAATCATTTTAATCCCTTTTATGGGACATGAGAAAATATTGGGAGGACTCAATTTATATTTTTAGTTTATTTTATAAAACCCCAAAATTTTAAAATATATTTTCATTATTTAATATATCAAATAGCATGTTAAATATACAATAATGAGTTTAAATGATCTATATTATACAATTATTTAAATATTATCTTTATGAATTTTTCATTGCTTTGTAATGTATGAATAATATTAATCCCATTTGAATATATGTATATATATGTATAAATTTCTTCTGTAATTAGTTGAATTATCAATCAAAATTAATCATTAATTAGTCAAAAATAAATATAAATCATTTTAATGGAAAAATAGTTACATTCCATGATAATGATTTACTATATGCAAAGAAATTTTATTTTTTAGATTAACTTTATATATATATTGATAAGACATTGTAATGAAATAATTATATTATATATCTAATTGAAATAATTAAAAACCAATTAATTATATTTTTATGATATGTAATGTGGATAATGAAATTTTATGCTTTATAAATATATTTTTAATGAAAATTGGTGTAATTTATTATTATTTTTGAATGATACAAATAATTTCTTCAACATTAATAATTTTTTTTAAAATTTAATATCATTTTGATATATTATTTTTCTAATGGTTTGAGGATGAATTTTTTGTATTTTTTTAAAATATAGGGTTCTCATAGAATAAAGATAAATGGTTTTTTTGTCACATTCATCATTTATTTATTTTTTAATAAATTAAAATAATAGTATAATTAGTTATTATATTTTTTAAATTTAAAATAAGATCTAATTTTTTTTTAAAAAAATTCTAATTAATTACATATGTGTAAATATTATCATTTATTTGGGTAAAAATTAATTTTTATGCCATAAAAAAGATTTTTACAAAATAAATTTTCCTTCGTGTTTTAGTAACTAATATTAAAATTTACATTTAAACAAATTTAATATTAATCTAGAAAAAATAATTTCATATTTGGAATAATTAGGATAAGTATTTCTATATTATTAAATTACATTTATTTCTATAATGTATAGTAATAATGATAAATGTTTTTTACGATGGTATTTGAAAAACCTGGTTAATTAAGATTAAAACAATAATATTTGGTCAAAAAATATTCACGAAAGTTGAATTAATTTTACTGTATTGGTAGAATGTGACGATTTAAGTCATTAATTAAAAGGTATCGTATTTTGTGGCACTTGAATTTTGATATCTACATTGTATTATTTTATCCCTTGAAAAATTGAAAAATATCATTATCTCTCTTATATAATCTATAATATGTTATGATAGGTATAGATTAAAAATATGAAGGTTTAAAAATAAAAAATTTCAGTAGGAATAAATTATTTTCAATATATTAATTTCTTTTTAATTTTTAGAGATAATATAGTTTCCATAATCACTTACAGAACACCGATGGAATGCCACTTCAAGTGTTAGAAAAAATAAATAAATGATTATAATAACAATCACAATATAATATACTTGATTTATTTGTGTTTCTAATTATATTTTTGGAAAATTTAAATTTAAAATTGAATTCTTAAGCGTTTATTTTAAAACTATGTTTTTATCATGATGTCGTTAATGTCAAGATATGTGAATAGTATGTAAAATGACATTAAATTGTTTTTAATGATTAAAAAAAACCTTAATTCATTATAATATATTAAAAATCTTATATTGAAAAAATTTCATTGAAATATGTATACTCTATAACTAATATTTTATTAATGTTCCACCCAAAATATTTAATATTACATTAATTACTCTTAAACAATAAATAATTTATTGCATCATTCAAGGTAGAAGTGGTATATTAATGTTTTAAACAAATAGATAAGGCTTAAAATGACCTAAAAATATATAAATTATTGTTTTTCATCATATCTCTATCTAATTATCCATATATTAAAGTATATAACACTTTATATCCATTTTTCATGAGAATGACTCATATTTTATATTAATATTTCATGTATTAACATGATTCCTACACTATCACTTATAAAAAATCACCTCACCTCATATCTTCCTCAAACCTCATGATCCATATAGATTGGATAATGTCATCCTAAATTCCTTAATATATTCTTTTTTCAAATTTCAATATCTTTTTTTATTCCCATAAGACCATCCTTCTAAGGATTATGGTGTAAGACAAATAATGATTTTAAAAGAAGAGGTATAACTCTTCATTGAGTTCCTACATTATATTTCTTCTTGTACCTCCATATTTTTAATCAATACAAATTGATATATTAAAATAATTATATTAAAAATATTTATATTTCATTATGATTATGGAACAACAATTGATCATATCATTTTCCATACTATGGGATATTAAAAAATCACTCATGTGAACATGTGGACTACCAAAATTATGATTTGAATTTCTTCAAAACAATAGACATAAACATAAATGAATTATTAACTAAATAATTCATGATAATAAAAGAAATAAAATGTGTAAAATATTATAATAAATATGAAAAAATTTATTCGGGATTTATAAAAATAATATATGTATTTTTGGATATAGAAAATGTACAGAATTGAACAAAAAAACAAGGTTAGTGTTTTTATTATAATTTTTTTTAATATTTTCCATTAAAATTATTTACCCAACTTTTATTGTTAATATATTTTAATAATATTATCTAATTATGTGTAAAAATTTATTAATGTTCACAATAAATAATTTTAAATTTGTTTACAAATTACTAAGATGAATTATTACAATTTTTACATATGACTCAATTTTATCTTTAAACAATAATGTAGAAATAATGTTTTTCTGAACATACAACATTATGGGGTTTTAACCACATATTTAAAATTATTTACTTTTTTGAAAATTTTATAGGTTTCCATTATTATTTTCAAATAAATAATTTTTTTTGTAATTGTATTTTATTTTTATTCTTATTTTTTGGAACATAATCTGGTATTTTTTCATATTTTAAAAGAATTGGTTGAATGGTAAATTACTAGTATATTAAAATATATAAAAATACATTTATGATTATTATATTTTATTATATATATACCCTAATGATATTATCCACTATATTTATCTGGATTCATTATAATCATTTTGTTCTATTTTCTAAAATGAAAAAATATTATAATTTTTCAATCTAGTATTCAATGTAATTTTTTCGTATTGATTTTGTTTTTAATATTTATCAATTCACATTATAATATTAATTTATTGGACATATAATGTTATGGTAATGTACCATTATATCCCTTTAATTAACTTGTGCGTATATTTTGAGAAAGTAGCATGGGAAGTTATTTTTTTCCTAACTAATTATTTATAACTTCTTGGAATAATTCATATACATTAGGATTATGATAAAAATATAATGCATTAAATCATTATGAAATTAGTTATAACTAATCATGTGATTAGATTTATCCTTGTAGATTTTTCAAGTTATTTTTTTAGTGGTGTTTTATAGAAAATATTTAATTTCCTAATATAAAAAAACCATATCTGATTAAGAAAAAGTTTTTTAATCTGTTATGAGTGAGAAATTTTTTTCAAGGAATTTCCTTCATTATTTTTAGTAAACCATCTTGAATACGCAGTCCATCTAATATAATAATTTTTTTTTGAATTTTTTTTTTCAATCAATCGATTACATGTGTATCTCTATTATAATTTTAATTTCAGTGTTTAATGTGAGAAAAGTAAACCAAAATTTTTTGCCTTAATTAATTTTAAATGGATTTAAATACATTTTTATACCCAATAATGTGATTTTTTTTGACATCCCACACCATGATATGTTTTTATAGGTAATATATATGATTTGGATTTTTTAGGATGTCTAACTCTAATAAATAAAATGGGAAATGAGTAAAGAAATTGTATCAAGAATAAAATGTGATTTTTATCTTAAGAATATTGTTTTTTCTGGAAAAAATTGACATAATATGTTTGTGTTCACTATGTAATGTAATGGGTATCATATTTCTCTAAAATTATAATCTCAAAATTATCCTCAAAATAAATGTAATTGAAACATTTTATATATAATGTATTGAGTGGTTGTTAAATTTATTGGGTGGTACATATCATATCTTACATTTAAAATGATTTTAATGTAAAATAATATTTCCATATGTTAAAAAAATTAGGACTCCAAATTTAAAAGGAATGAATTAGAGGGAAGAGAATATGTCGACCTGGATGATAAATAATTTTAAAAATGATGAGAGTCATTCTTAATATTGATATAATATTTTAATAATGAAATTTAATAGGGTGAAAATAATTTAATTAAAAATATAAATTTCTCCGAATACATAATTAAACATATTATTATCATATAATAGATGAAATAAAAATTCATAAAACAAGGAAATATATGAATAATTATGACATGAGAAATGAAGTTGAGTTACGAAAAAATCCTTAAAATTTTTTTAATAGTCAACTCAATCTAATTATAAAAATAGATTCCAAAAAGGAAATATAAAGACCATAAAAATAAATATATGGTATAAAATTATTCAATTATTGTTCACAACATACCAAACTTATAAAAATTATTATTATGGGGAATATTCATTACTCAATAAATGAATATTATGTTTAAAAATGGTAACATCGATGTTATCATTCAAATTGAAAAACATGTATGGTTAAATTAGAGATATATTTTTAAATACATTATTTTTTCAAAATAATTATGATAAAATATATCCATTGAATATATATGCACTATTAAAATGAAACATGTGGTTAATAAACATTATATCTTAGTGACTAATAATTACGATTCCAAAAAACTCACATTATATTTTGTTTGGAAAAATAAATTATAACCTCATATATTAATAACCAACTATATCCTTCAAATATTTATTTATCTTATTTATTCTTATAAGAATTTATAATCATCATTTACATTTATTTATTTAAAATCTATTTGATATTTATATATTTTTTTGGACCTATTGTTACTACCATCAATTTGTTTAGTACAAGATTCAAAATGGAAGATTTTTTTCTAATTTGAATGTTAAAATTTATTCATTATGATATCATTAATGGTAAAATAAAATATGTCTCATAATAATTTATTAATTTTATTTTCCATTTCATATGTATTTTGGTTATAAATCATGATGACGATGTTTGTTGCGAGATTATTTTAGTAATTTATAAATGAAAAAGGTGTTATAAATATAAGTTATCTATTTTTATATTTCATCCATTAAAAAAATTATTTTTTCATAAATTTATCGTAACAATGATATTTAATTTTACATATTCATCCATGATAGTAATATATATCATTGTTCAAATATGTCTATAAGCTGACAATAAAATAATAAAATATAATCTATTGGAATGAAAGTTTATGTATGTTATTATTTTGGAATGTAATCATTAATATATTATAATAATTACATTAATTAAATATTTTTATAGTGGTGAATCCCATTTAAATATATCTTCTTATGAAATGAATAAAATATAGAAATATAAATAATCCATATTCATGTTGGTCTGTGTCCGCACGTACATACATGTAACAAGTTCGATTCCCTAGATAAAATTGAATCAATTGGATGAATTATAATTAAATAATAATAATCGTTATACAAATGTCTTATTAATATTATAAATATAAATTTAAAAAAATATACATATGTAAATAAATAAAATATAATCTTTTTTATGGGGGCACTAGTATGAACGCACACATGGAGATATCTTCATATTTTAATTGGTTTTGGAGTAAGATATAAAATTTATATTAAATTAATATAATAAAATTTAATAATATTGATATCACTGATTTTATAAAACGTTTATTGATAGAAAATAATTTAAAAGTTTGGAGAACAGAACAATAATGATAGATTTGTTGAGAGAATTATATATCCCCTTGACTTTTCTCCATTGGGTAACAACATAGGGGTCAATAACATGGTATTTTGGAATGGAAAAGGATTACTGGACATTGGGTGAGTGGTTATAATAGAAAAAATATGATTTATTTTCAATAACAATATTTAGGGGGTTTTTTATTGTGAGGGATGTAATATATATTTATAAGTTAGGAAAATGGGGATTCTCTAAATACAAATAACATTATCAATGATAGCATAAAACTATTCAATATTAAATAGCTCCAAAAGTAGGAAATAATAATGCTTTGATGAATTATTATTGATAAGTCTTGTAATAAAATTACAAACATATTTTAAACATGATTAATGTCTTGTACCAATACATATTTATATTTCACCATTTTTGTTTTTTACCTATATAACATGTATTTATCCAATTACTATATATTTATTATTAAATAAAATGTAATTTCACATAATTTTTCATTTAAATTAAGAAAAAAAATTTAGCCGCATAATAATTTAATTCATTTTCATTATAATGGATAATTATCATTTAAATTATAACATTTAATAAATAGAAAAAATATATTGTCGAAAATTATTATTTTGAATTTTATGTTATATTTATCCAGTATAAATTATTTACCAATAAAAATGTTGATAATATTTTTTTAAAAATTTGTGAAAAAACTATCAAAGGAATTATATAAAAAATATTAATTTCATTATTTAGATAAAAATATCACCACATTAATATAATAATTCATTGATGTAAACACATTCACCATTATTGTGGTCTACAAAATTAATCGTAGTAACTATACAATTATATCAAAAAATGAAAATGAAATTATTAAAAAATATAACATTTTTGTATAAAATGTGAAATTTATTTTTTAGTATTTTATTTCTATATGTGTTGAAAATTTATTTTAATTAAAAAAAATTTGGATTAAAATTTAATTCTGTTTCAAGACCATTAAACATAAGTTGTATATGTCAAAAATTGTATTTTAAAATAATTTATTTTAATAAATAAAGATATTGTTTTTAGAGAATATTGTTCAAAAATGTTCTGGTCATTATTTTTGTTATGACAAAATTTTTAAATTATGGTATTATATATATTAGTATTTTTAAACTATTTGCATTAAAATATATTATTTTTAAAAAATTTAAAAATTTCACTATAAGATTATTTTAACATTTTGAAATATAAAATTAATTTCATTTTAGAATATTAAAATCCCAAATTTTATTAATTTATATATTAAAGGATAATATAATTTATGATGAAAAACTGGTTTTATTGATATATATAATATTATAATATATTGTGTTTTTAAAAATATTTTTCTCTATGTTGTAAGTGATTAAAATCATTTTATTTACATGAAATTTTAGTATTAATAAATTTACAGAATAATATTCACCAAATATATTAGGAATCATTTTTGTTTGGTGTTTTATGTTAAAAAATATGTCTATATAATGTTGATTTATGAAAAAAAAAATCATTCTGTAACTTGCAGTGTTATATCCCTCAACTAAAAAAATTATATCCTCAAATTTTTATTTAACAATTACAAATTAAATTATCTTATATATCCAAAAAAATATCATTATATATATTATTTTTAGATATCAACCTTTTGATATTAGATACAATAAAAATCATCATTTCATATATAATATGAATGATTTGAGATTTTCATTTTATCTCCAAAATTTATACTAAATATTCTTCATTAGTCAGATATATTAGTTTTTAGGGACAAATTCTTCACATCTTAATTTTTATGATCATATTTTAAAAAAAATTACAAATACAGAAATATTTATGAAAATTTCCAATAAAAACATTGTGAATGATCATAAAAATATGAAAATTCAATCTTAATATAACCTATACAATAACGTATTTATTTCAACCTATGATAAATTTTATTCAGTTATGATATTTTTTGATTAACCTATAAAACATATTGTTTATCCTTGGTTTTCCATTTTTAGTTTCCTATATTTAATATTATTTATATTTTAATTTAAAAATTATATTTAAATATTCTTAATGGTTCTTAAATAAATTATAAATTTTCCGAAGCATACTAGTGCAAGTTTATATCCATGTTTATAGGCTTATGACTACTCATCATAAACCATGTTATGTCTGATGTGATATTCAACTATCAATTTTCATATTTATTTCCCCATTGTGAATCTCTTCTACAACAACATCCACTTACCAATATCCATATTGGGATGTAATTTATCAAAACCACGATATATTTACATTGCAATAACCCATGGATGTTATCCAATTCATAGACATATCCAGTATAATTATCCATAAAGTTTTCAAAAAATAATAATATTTAAATTCACAAAAATAACCAAACCATTCCTAAAAAAATAACTAAATCATGCTCTGAAACCAACAAAGGAATCCTAGAACAACACTCAAATATATGGTAGTTGAAATAGTATAATGGAACACATTATTCAATACATGGAGAGAATCCCCAAGTTAATCATACATATTATTGAATAATTTAATCATTATATCTCATATATAATCACAAAATCCCATGAATACAGTTATGACGGTCATTGAAGATCAAATATATAATAAACATATCTAATGATACAGGTGACCATTTCTCCTTATTTGAACTAGAATATACTTCATTATATACATTCCATAGGTTTTGCTAATTAGTAGAAACTGGGGAATTGAAAAATAACAATGTTGTGAGCATGAATGCTTAGAAATGGATAAACCTATCAACATGTCATCAAGGGATAAATGATATGAAATTGACCAAACATTCGAATGGGATAAGTACAGTAAAAATGAATATCAAACAGTAATATTAGTGTTCAATTAATTAATGAAAGACATGTAAACGCAAATCAACAATCTTTTACCATGACATATGAGTGTTATATAATAACATGATAGATAAGGAATAATAACATCTATAAAAAATATGACCTTTTATGGAAACATAATATAGAAATTAAATATAACAAACATCACAAGGACATGAAAACTTTATATTTTTTGAATATCCATGAGAGACCATCTATTATGTTGTGAGTGTAATTCAACAATGCTTAACCTCTAAGTTGGGATAATTATTTATGACGTCCCACCGTTTATGTTCTGAGAACAATATATGAAGGATAAACCATTTTATTGTAAGAGTAGTGTAATAAATAACACACTTTACATTTTGAATGTATTCTATATAGGAAAAACATTTCTTTTGTGTGCATATTCCATGATATATCACCCTTAATATTAAGGTGAAAACCAATTATATTCCGAATTTATAATGTAATGAGATATAAAACATTGAACAATTAATTTGAGGGATATATTATACCCCATCTATAAATAATCCATACCTATGTGTGACACATCAAATAAATCATCAATATTTCTTATAGTACATAATTAATCAATGTAAAATAGATAGTTTTCATTGATATTGATTTAAAATATTTGAAAATTTAATATGAAAAGGATGGTCGAAGGTATCATAATAAAAAATTCCAAGTTAAACATATATAACATTGAAGGATGTTTATATTGACATAAACACCCATTTAATGTTATTGGATATATCTCAATGAACATTTTGAAAAATTATAACAATGCGGAATTCTAACAAACTCCAAAAAATTTATTATTTCAACCACAACATGTTTATCATGGAAATTTTTCATCCTTCCATAAAAATATTTTTAAAGGATAAATTCTATAATGGAAATATTATTTTACAGACATTTTTACATAAGAAATAAGAAATTTTTTTATTTATTTCATGAAAATACGACCCATTAAAATTTAATTAAAAATAAAAAATTCATTTGAAAAAGCATTCATTAAATTTTTAAATATATTATACTATTTCCTTTTATTTTAATAATATTCGAGTAATAAAATAAATTTAAAACTGATTTAAAAACATTTAATTGGGTAATTATTTTTAAAATTGATTATATAGCTCGTGAAACCATATAATATTGTGTATAAAGTTTTCCACCTTATTCTAAATTTATTATTTATGGGTTACATGACAAAGTTATATTAAAATTTCTGAAGTGAAATTTGTGGAAAATTTAAAATTTTAAAATTATTCTTCGATAATTTATCTTTGAAATTTATATTAATTATTTTAGAATAAATTTAGAGGCAATGATAATACATAAATTCATAAATGAAAAAATATTTTCAATATTATTAAATGCATCATAAAATGTATTAATAAATATTACATTTCAAAAGATGGGAGTGGAAAATTAATTCTCTCATTAGATAAAATATAATGATAATTTTTGAATATTATATTTAATATTGGAGGGAAGTGAAAATATAGATAGGGAATAGAAAGTGTTGTTAAATATGATCTGATTTATCATTAAAAAATTTATAATTTTAAGGAAGTAAATCCATAAAGGTAAAATATTTGAATTAAAATTAAACAAAAAACTAATAAATATGGAATTATAGTAGTATAATATAAAAAAATACAATCTTGAAAAACCATGGTCAGAGAATAATAAATCTATCTCACTACATTAAATTTTTATATAAAAATTTTGAAACATTGAAATTCTTATTTTTAATTAGATTATTAAAAAATAATCTGTTTTAATTTTTATACTTTTCTGATAGGTTTGAGATTTTGTTCCATTGTGATAAAGTATATCATTTTATTTGACATCAAATTTTTCATATATATATGATTTGTTGATAAATTATATTTTAAATTGTTTTTAATGTAAAATTAGATCACTTTTATATCATTTAATTCAATTTCATCAATTTAAATCAATTTTTCATTGAATTTGGAAATAAAAACATTTCAATATTTTGAATAATTTCGAATGAAAAATGTGTATTCTAATTCCACATATCAGATTAATTATGAAATAATTTTACCGTTTTAATTTTTGTAAATTTTGAAGATAGGATTAAAAGTAGTTAATTATATGTTGAAATTTTATTAAGTAGTCACAATTTTTTGGATATTATGAATTGTATCATTAATATTTTTAAATTACCACCGTTAAGTGTAAATCAGGTAATTAAAGGTAAAATTAATATTACAAATCATATAAAATTACCAAAACACTTTTTCTAATATTGGGTGACTTATATTTTACTAAAATGATTCTTTTTCATATTATAGGATCTCTTGGAGCCACTTTGATTTCTTTAAGCCTATTTTAGTAATTTATTTTAAGGAATATCAAATATTCCATACTCATGTTTTTAATAAGTATTACATTTTTAATATTTGGTTATTCAGAATATATCTTTGACTATTAATATTCATTTAAAAAATAAATTTTTTAACTTTACCATTATAATAAATTTTTAATTTTTATTGTTGAAATTATTAATTAAAAGGCCAACACAATGATTTTGCAATAATTGTTTAGTTCTGGGAAATATCCAATAAATGATCTAAAAAATTAAAATAAATATATTTTTAAATATATAATGTCATAAAATAGTAATATAGATTAACTATAAATATTAGTTACATATTAATGGTTTTTTGTTCGATGTTATAAATTTTAATGATATTTTTTTAAAAGTCATGTAATGAAAAATTTAAAAATTGATATTAATGATATTTTGAAACAAATAAAATTTAATTAAATGATATTAAATTAATAAATAAACCTAAAACCAAAATATTAGGATAAAAATTAACATATAATAAAATACTCATTTACGGTTCTTTTCTCATTTAATAGTAACTATATTAGCCTTTAAAAGAGTAAAAACACATATTATCACATTAATAGTGAAAGGGTTTAAATAATGGTAAAAATAAAAATATAATTGTATGAATGTGACCTAAATATTTGTAAATTTTTTTGAATGAAATTATTTATACCCATTATCATCTTTTATTTTGAATAACAAAATTTTTATATATTTTTATATGTAAATTAATTTATCTAAATTAAATATTTTAATAGTTTCCAAAATTCCCCTCACTTGAATTATAAAAGTGAACCGCCTCCCTCAATTATTCATAGAACATTATGCATTTATTTTTTACCAAACATGACCATTTATACTCAGATCATGCTTATATATATTTTGGTTGTCCTAGTATTCCATATATACCACCCCCAAATCCATTTAGAATTGATAGAAACGATGTATGCAGAAGAAGAGGTAATAATTTTTACCGACTCAACCCAGTTCATTTATATTTTAAATCCTCATCATGGGTATTTTTTTTTTGACAAACTAATATTTCCATATCATAAATATTCTGAAATATTTTTATCATTATGTTATAACTATATTCCTAATTTTAACCATCATACATGAAATTTAAACATCACATGTGTGTAAAAATAAATTACTCTCACCACGCCATGGTGTTATCTATTTTTTATCACCAATTTACTTGTATGGGTATATTAGTGGAAATAGTTTATAGATATGATAATTATTACATGATATTAATTATTTAAAAATTTACTTCCATCTACTAACATATAATTCCACCATTAATGAAATTATAATGTCGCTCTTGTGTACGTATCGTATACCATCTCAACGAAGAGGTGTGATTTATTTCCAATGATAACCACTAAATAATTAATAGAAAAATGTTTATAATGAATAATATTATATATATGAACTTAACATCATTTGGGTGATGGAATTAATATATATTATTCATAAGAAACATGACTTACATGAAAAATTATATAATAAAATAAAGAAGTTGACACCTGAATCAAGGGTAATAATTAAATAGTATTAAAATTAAATAAGAGGAACATATATGATATCATAAATATGTATATAATTCATTTATATATTAATAAAATTATTTAATACATTTTACATGTTATTAATAAATATTCAACTAATAAAAAATGCAAGGTAAGGGACTTTATTTTAACCGCCTTTCATTGGGGCACAGTTTGATGTTATACACCCACCATCCATTTTATTGTGTATATAAATCCCATTTCAAATATAATTTCATTAATTATATTTAATGTAACCTAATGTTTAGTTAAATTTTTTTATTTCAATACTCCTAAAATTTAAATGTTCAATATATTATGAGACACCTTCAATGTTTAAGGATTTAATTATCAGATATTTTTCACCATACCAATATTATTTATATTATTTTAAATATATATTAATATGGATAAAAAATGATTAAAATGTAAATTTTATATCTAATTTTAATTTCATTCAATGTTTTCACAAGTTATATTTTTAGATGTTTGTGTGGATCATTTTGAAAAATTACAAAAAGAATTTTTTATTCATAACATACAAAACAACAACAACATTACAACCATGATGAGTATTATTTAAACTCTAGCTTCCATTGAAAGAATAAATTTCTCCATAAGTTAATAACTATATTCTTTTTTTATATATTTTATAATGAATTATTTTAATTAAATATGGTATTTTTATATGAATGTTTATTTCATGTGGATTTAACAAGAATTTTATCTCAATAATCATTCTATGATTTTATTAGAGTATATTAATCTAGGTCAAAAACCACTGAAGAGTTTTATATTTAATTAATGATAATATCTTATTATATAATTTACCATATTTTACTGAATGTTTTATCATCAAATTGAATATGGATGTCCAATTTATATATTATTATTTCTTTATGGTTAATGTATTAACATTTCATATTATATTTAATAATAAATTGGTCATCATTGTTTATGTTTCACCCATACCATATGATGAGTACATTACACATAGTAGTAGAATGTCGAGGCTTTCTATAGACTATAGAGGGATCTGTAGGTTTCATGGGAAAAACTATTTTTGGTGTTGGACATGTACTTGCCCATTTATTTGAATCATGAAATGAGGTCATTATAATGATAGGTTTTTATCATAAATCCTTGATAGTAATAGATTCTTGATATAGAGACTCGATGATGTGTTTTAGATCTCAATAATTATTAATTGTTTTATTATGAATTTAGTTGTCCAAATTCTATGTGATTATTCGACATGTAGAATATATATGGTTAATATTCAATATTCATGTGATTATTTAAATTGAATGTGTTTTATTTATTTGAATTTCCATATTTATTTTGACATAATTAATCATATCATCCTTTATACACTCACTATTATTGAGAATTTAAGATCACCCATTTCATACGTTTAGTTTTCCCCTCATTTTGAGATATATGATATAATTGAAAAACATTGTTACAAAAAGCAGAAATAATGGTAGCCTTAGTGAAATTCTTGGTGTTTTTTATCTGTTAAATTGTAATGTGGATTTCATGTAATTATTTAGTTTACCATGTCTATTATAACATTTGGTCATTTGGGATGTGATTCTTATATCTTTAAAATGTATCAATATAAACACTAGATATGTGAAAATGGGTTCGAGGTCATAAAAATTGGTATCAAGGTAAGTCATATTGAAATCGTGGGATCAATATTTATGAAAAATTTAATTAAAGGATGAATACCTATGATTGAATTTGGAAATATATCCAAATAAATTATATTTCTGACTTCAAGATTCGAGATACCTAAATTTTAAAAAGTGGTTACCTGATTCACAATTTTTTTATATTGTACATTATTTTTCATAATCATATTATATAATATAATTTATTCTGTTTTTTAGAAATAGTTCCTATAAAATTGATTAATAACATTTATAAATTAAAATAGTTATAATGATTATTAATTCAATGGGAAAATACTACTATTTAAAAGGGAAAATGTTTGTAACACATTCTCATTATATGAGGAAAAATTTTAAATTGGTAATCAGACAAAGAGAGAATTATGATAGTATTGTGGCTTTAGAGGGAATCATGAGCACAAGTTTAAATCAATGGAAAACATGGATAATGAAACTAGGATAATTTTTTTCATTCATTTTATAATTGTGGAATGAAATACCCTCGTACTTGCATAGAATTAATGTTATTTTTCTACATGTTTGGAGAGAATGACCATTGCAATTATGATTTAATGATTATGAGAAAGGTTCCCAATGTATAATGGTTTAATTAGAAGGAGATCGGACACTATAAAAGTCAATTTCTCAATTCTCAAATGAATATACCCTAAAAGAGGCTAATAGAAAATTCTCAACCTTATACTACTACCAAAAAAATGTGGAATTATTAATTTTATTTTGTTCGGACTAAAACATTATTTTATTTTAATATTTTATCAATAATACTTTGGTTATAAGAATCCTGAAATATACAAGTTATTTATTGTAGTACTTATTCCTTATGGATTTGGATGTATGAACATTTTCATTTATATATTTAAGGAGATAAAATATTTTAAATGTGGAAATAATAGATATAATGTATTATTTTGCGAATATAATTTTGTATTTATTTTTTAAAATTAAATGACTTTCCTTTTAAAATTCTATAATTTTAATTTAAAAAATTATTTTCACTAAGTCTTAAGGAAGCTACATATGGAGTGGATTAAGTTATTCTTTGGATATTTTTTTGGTAATAGTATAATTTCTCAAATCGGATAACATATACTACCCATTTTTTGTTTTTATAATCATTCAAAATGAGAAGGAATGAATCATGGATCTTATGATTCAGAAAAGTGATCCAGGCGTGACAATTTAATCTAGACCAATCATTTTAAAGTGTAAGGGATGAAGGGAAAATACATCAAAGCATTACCAAGGGATGCGATTATGGTTATATCATATATAGAAATCATGTATGTGCTTATCTCTATAGTAAAAGAATACATCAAAGTGAAGAAATATGTTTTTCCACAAAAATGTTTAACATTTTACTTTTTATTATATGAAATAAAAAACATTTTAACTGATAATAAATGGATAGTTTTTTGATGGTTATCATTCTAATGACCCTAATCTATATTACGGTCAATTTTAAAAACAACATTATATTTCTATTCCCTACCCATGTTTTCATTTTTATTCTGATTCTATCATATTTTAATAAATATTTTCGGGAATCGTTCTCATTTCCATTTCCCTATTATTTATAGGATATTTTTTATCCCTCTTTAAAATGTGTGTATCCCATAGTGGAATTTCATAGAAGGAAATTTTAATTTATTAATTAAAATTTCATAATTGGATAACAAAAATTTTCTATGTATTAGTGAATCTATCATCCCCTGATTTTATGATATTTCCCTTTCTAATGTTAATCTTTTTGATCTATTATGTTGCATTGAACATGTAGCATAAATATACAATGAATATTTTTTTTATAACACAACCATTAAATTGGAGAGAATGAATATTATTAACAACCTTATAAAATTGTTATAGTATATATTCAATCTAAATTTTTATAGTGATATTTTTTTTTTCATTAAATTTAATTAAAATAAATCCACTTTTGTATAGAAAAGGTATTAATTTATAAAGGAAATTTGGTGGATTTTTAAGGGTGGCCATTTTTATAACCATTTTTGAAACATTTATAAATTTTATTATAAAAATATAATTCTTATTTTAAATCAGAATATAAAAAATTTCAATGGATTATCTTTTTGGTTTTTATTGATTAGTTTCATTTTTTGATTAATAGTGATAAAATTCTGCATTTTAATTGAATACATATTTTTACTAAATAATGTATAGTTTTAAATAGTACTGTAATTTTTTTTAATGTATAATTAGATCATTTTTGCATGATTAAGTGAATTTTACATCATCGGAATAAATTTCACATTTTATTTTGATATCAAAATATTTGAATGTTTTGAATGATTTCACTTGAAAAAAACATATCTTCCCCTTCCATCTATAAGGTTATTTTTAAATGAATTTTTGTAATTTTATGTTTTTAATTTTTAAAAATGTTTTATATATTTGGAATAATACTATCCAATTTACTAAATAGTCACCTTTTATGTTGTGTAGAATATGAATATTATCATTTGTAATTGTTATTAACCACGTTTAAAGACAATTCACGTAATTAGGGGTAAAAATAACAATATAAAATTAACATAAAAATTTACCTAATGATATTGGGAGAGGGTGTATAGAAAAATATAACCCTTGTCCATGTATAATGAGATCTTATATCCAATTTGATGGATTATAAAATTTTATAGAATTGTATTTTATGAAAATTCAAAAATGTCATAGTCATGCCCTTAATACGTATTACATTTTTAATGTGTGATTATTCATAACATATATTCCACTATAAGTATTAATTATAAATATAAATTTTTAAAGTCATCATTATAATATATTTTTAGTATTTGGGATGAAATACATATATTAATGCCTTTTAGAATGATGATGTTGTAATTGTCTAATTAATTGAAATATAAATAAATTATGTTACAATTTTTAAAATAAATATATTACTGGGATATTAATGTCTTATAAGAACCTTATATATGAACATGATAAATTATGGATCTATTTAAATGTGTTGTTTGAAGTTATCATTTATATTTATATTTTTTAATAAGTCATTTAATGAATAGTGTCAAAATTGACATTAACCATATTTTGAAATAAATAATTTCTTATTAAATAATATAAAACACATGTAAATATAAATATATTCCAACTAGTTGGGATAAGGATTAAAATTTCTTCATTTACTAATTTATGTTCCTTTTAGAGTTTTTAGTTACTAATTTAGCCTTCAAAATGTAAAAACACATATTGCCACAAAAAGAGTTTAATGGTTAAAATTCAGGTTGAAAAAAATATAATGGAAATAATGAGAAATAAACACAAATAAAAATTATTTCATGATATTATTTACACTAATAACTATAGAATCTTCTAAATAAATAACTTTCTATTTATTTGGAATTGAAAACTAATTAATATTAATTAAATATTTTGACAGTTTCACAATGTACCATGAACATCCATTATAATATTTAACCTCATCCATTACATCATCGAACCACATTGAAATTTAAAAATTGATAATAAACATTCTATATTTCCTCCCAAATTTTTTTAGAAAAGTTAAGGAGTTATTGGTATTCCAAAAATACTAACCATAGATCCAATAAGAAGAGATCTAAGGGAATACCTCTGGAAAAAAAGAAACCATGTTTACCAAATCATCCAACTTCATTTCTTCTTATACACACCCTTAATATTTTTTAAATGATAAATTAATTAATCCAACACCATATATATTATAATATGTAACTATAAATATTGGAAAATCATATTCCACCTTTTTTTCAATCCTATTATAAATGAATACACCACATGTGCATATGTACAACTTGTCATCTCTACATCATTGTGTAATTTGGTTTTCATGAATAATTAACAATAATTGTTATAATTATAGAAATAATATATTTATATGACAATTATGAAATGATATTTATTCTTGAAAAAATAATTTACCATCCACTTACATACTCTTTCACCCTTAATGGAATGATACAGTCTCAAGTATGTATGTATGTCTTGTCTTATCCAAAACATGATGTGATTTATTTTCAATTTTAACAACTCAATAATGGTTATAAAAATGTATATAATGATGAAATATTATTTATATTAACATAATAAAATCATTTATATGAATTACATATTTCCCATTCATATAAAATAGGTCTTACAAGATAAAACAATCAAATGAAAGAGAATTAGTTTACACCCAAAATAAGGGTAAGAACAAAATATTATTAAAACAATATAAAATGATCATATGTTGTATTGTAATTAATGATATGGTTATTTATTAAATTAATGGAAATAATTAAATCATTATAATGAATATATATTAATTTAAAATTAGAGGGAGGTTCAGGGTAAGGGACTTCATTAAAATATCCTTTTATTGAGGTATGGTTTGAGGTTATAAACCCACATTTTCACGATGTCTACATATAACCCATTTGACAAATCTTGTCCTTAATTTATTTCAATCCTATTTATTTTTTTGATATATTTTATTCAATCATGGGTATAATTATTTAAATGATCAAACTAGTATCAGACACCCTGAATGTTAAAATATTTAATTTACAGATTTTTTCTCAATTTCAATATTCTTGATATTATTTTACATATTTATTTAAGTCGATATAAATGATTATAATGAATATTTTTAATTTAATATTTATTTCATTGAAATGATTTAAAAAAATATTTTTATATGTTTTATTATAATTATTTTGATAGACTACAAAGGTAGTGTTTTATTTTGAACATACGCTGGGACAAGGAATTCATTGACTCCATGTATATTATTTAATTTATATCTTCATTTTTATGAATGATTATTTAAATTGAAAAAAATTCTCAACTATTTTTTGATATTTAATATTTAAAATTATTAATTTTCAAAAGAAATGGGTGTTTTTATATGTACTTTTGTCCATATGGGTTAGATAATAATTTTTCATCAATAACATTTCTTTGATTTAATTAATGTATTTTAATCTCGCTCGACACCATTTGTCGAATATTGTGTTTAATTGAATTTTTCCACTTATGATGTCATTTAACATATTTTATTTTATGGTTTAATATCATTTGGGTTGTGGATGTTCTATCCATATACTATTCTTTATTTATAATTAATGTATTGACATTTTATATGGTAGATTTTAATGAAAATGTTTAAAATTTTTTAGGATTTAACCCTTTCGTATTGAGGAATACAATGTAAATTTAAAGAGAAGAGTGAGGACTACTATCAACCCTTGGTGCATCTGTAGGTTTCACAAGACAAACTAGATGTGATTTTGGATGTGTCCTTACTCACTTATTAGATTCTTGTCATGAATCCTTGATAATGATAGATTCTTGGCATGAATCGGTTGCAATAATGGATTCTTTTCACGATGCCTCCATGGAATGCTTTCGATATCATTCTTCATGACTTCTATATATATGCATTAATTTATTCATTTTATAGGTGATTATTCATCTAGTAGAATATCCATGGTTACGTTTCCTTGGTCAAGTGATTATTTAAATGGCATGTGATTTTGTTATTTACATTTCCATTATTTTTATGTGATATTAACTCAAAAAGGCAGGGAAAAAAGATGTGAACTATCCTAAGCGTATCCCCTCTGAATGTCAAACTAAAAGAAATGTAATTCATATTCTTTGTACCATGTTACACTGAGCCTAGCATGGTACACATTGTTAGAGTTTTTACTCTTATATATATCTGTTCTAAAACTACATCCACTTATAGTATCTAGACATGTATGTATTTCAAGGAATACCCATATAATCTATTCCTTGAAAAAATTATTGGATGTTATTATAAACTTAAATTCAATATATATCTTAGGATTATATTCCATAATGTGTTTTTTATATAAATCTAGCTTGAAATGTTTGTACTAAACTTCCTCTCATACCAACTATAATTCCATGACCCCATAATCCTACAACTTGTGCATTATTTTATTATGATGGAAATATTATAGGAATCATAACCCAAAGGACTGATCCATTTATCATTATTTGAATGATAGATTAAATACAATATACCCATAGTACATTACGATATAATAAATATAAAAATGATATATAATAGAAAATAACAACATCCTAGAAATATTATTCATAGAATTCTTCTTCATAACATTTGAAATGGATACACAAAAAGGGTGAGCATAAAATCTCAGTAACGGTGTTTAATGTGGAATATATAATTAATAAATAAAAATAAATTAACATGGAATATTAAATTACTGATAACAAATTCAATTTAAAAAACTAGATTATGAAAAATCAATATGGAAAATTAAAAAATAGAAACAGATTCCCTATAGTCAATAAACTGAATATGGACTATATACCAATAAATATCGGCCCAAAATATCATGGATATAAAATAACTAAATATATATGAGTAAAATTATTTATTATTTGAAATCATATATTTGGATCGTGAAATACTACCCTTAATACCATTGAAATGACATAGTAGCATATCATGTAAAAATAAATCTAATTTGGACAACTATTTTTTCTCATGAGACTACTGATGCATCGAGGGGCTATCTATAACCAGGCCCCACCTAGGTAAACCTATCCAAAACTTCCTAATATAAAATAATTAATTAAAATAATATCTAATAATCCATATCAAATATTCATATTTTAAAAAGGATATGTATTTATCAATAGTTCCCAGGTAGAGGCTAAGTGAAAATAATGGTTATTTTTATTAATGAATGGATGTCCCATTAAAATATCAGTTAATCATTCCTGAGAGAAATGAAATTTAAAAATTCCAATGTGTCTCATACAACCCTTATGAATTTAAATCATAATCCCTATAAAGTAAAAATATTATATGAAACATATAATATCATCAGTGTGATGATATTCAGGATATAAAATTTTATAATTTTGTATTGACACAAAATTAAATTTATTTTGGGAATAACAACAAATAAGTCCCAATGGAATGTAACGAAAATTCTCTTACCATGGGGAAGAATTGTCACATGTGTCCTTACCTACTTAAATAAAAAAAAGTGTTAATTAAATACTTCATTAAGAATCTTTTTCATGTTTATCATTAATTTTAATTTACTTATTACAAAGTTTTATACAACTACATAAATAATTATTTTTATATCCGGTGTTTTGAGAAAAATTTAGTTCAATTGATTATAACAATTTAGTAGGTAAACTACGGTAAAAAAGGTCATTATATAAACATATACAAGATAAAAATGTTATAAATATAATATTTATAAATAAATTATACATTAAAAAAAATTAAATATGGTTGTGAGAAATAAATCAACATTAAAATTATAGAGACGGTAGGCCATATGTACGAATGAGTAGCATTCTCATTTTTCCATGATCATTATGGAAAAACATTATGTAACACAATATGTTTATAGAATTATCATTATATCATAATGGCTGCTTTATTTAATCAATTTTACTTGTATATATAATTCTTGTGATGTAAAATGAATCACATTGTGGCGAAGTGGTGGTATTCCACAAATCCATGAACGATGTGGTCACATTTTATGTGTTTTAAAGTGTAATAAAGAAATTGATATATATTATATACCTATATAAATTATTATCTAATTAATATAATATATATTCTTTAAAGGTACAATATTTTTAAATAATATAATCATTTATACAATTAATTTATCATGTGAACGAATCCCACATCTTTTATAAAGCAGTGGTCCACCCTTCCATAAATGATGATATCATATTTACAGATAACGTAATGTATATAATTATGTGTTTTAAAATAATTATTGAATCATAAATACTTTATAAATATCATTTATATCATATATAAATAGATTTTACATCATAATTTCCACCAGGATATGTGTTAATGTAAGAAAAAACAATCATCAATTCGTGATGCCGTAGTTTTTAATTCTCATAAATATACTGTTCATTACCCATTAGATGGGGGTTCATGCAAGTGCAGGTAAGAAAAAACAAAAAAAACATCATTGTATATATGGTATATTTTTTTTCATATATACATGGAATAATACATTTTTAGAGGGTTTAGAATGAAAATAAAACTAATGTTCTTAAGGAAGGATGTTACCCCTTAATCGGGTAACTATTTTTAGTTTGTACAAAAGGGATTTCATAGGTCTATTTATAAAAAAGGTGATGTTTCTAGGAAGAGGGTAGGGATGTTGAGGCGATATTTGGTCAGATAATGGTCAATATAATGTTTCTTGATAGGTTTTAGGAAGTGGGAGTAGATGATTTATTTTTATAGGGGAGGAGGAGTGGCACTATTGTAATATTTGGACAATGAAATTCCATAAATATTTTTCACAATTAATGTTTCTCCAATAATGTAAAAACATCAATAAAAGTGGTTATTGGGTTTACATATTTCAAAAAAAAATAATTTAGATATGTTATTGGCCATTTCGTTCCATAAGAATAATGTTTAGTCCTTTATTAGGATTAATTTAACCTTAATCATTATAATTAGTTATAATTATTCACTAATAATTGTGGTCAAACCCAAATTTGAAAATAATAGACATTATAAATTATTTTCATTAAAAATATGGAATCCATGTTTCCAAATTCCAATCACATAAATGTTAGACATTAAATTAAATTTAATCATATAGAAAAAATGATAGTGTTGGGTTTTATATTAAAAATATCTATAAGTTTGCTATATTTTTAAAACCAATTTGAATTTTAAATTCATTCTAATGAAAAAAGTTATATTAATTGATAAAGTTTTGATGTACTTAATCTTTATAAATAAATTACAATTTAATTTAATCTTAAAACATAATTAGAAGAAATGTAGTATTGAACTACAATTTATTATTTTTCAGTATTCGTTAAAAATTAAAACTTCATAGAAAAATAAAAAAATCAATCTATGTTTATTTATATTTTTCAAATACAAAATTTAATTTTATTTTGAAATATTCACACTTTATGTAGACAAAAAATTGAATTTAATAGAGATTCTCCATTAAAAGTCGGAACAAGTGTCCTTTTAAAAATGTAGTATTTAATGTGCCATTATGGGTTTTATCTTATCTTATTATTGTGTAATATATTCGATGAATATCAAAACTATTTCATAAATAATATATATATATATCTTTAATATAACTCTTTAATTTTAAATTAGTTTAATTTAATAGGAAGAAATGTTTTTTTGAGCATGGAAATAATAATACATCCCTTTATAATAATTTTTTTTGATATCTATATCAAATTAATTTGAATCCAATAAATTAATTTCATATGTTTGTAAGAAATAGATTTTAATATTTTATTAAACCCTTTTAAAATATTGTAATTTTATTTCTTGGTTATACCTCATTATATTTAATAATAATATTTTAAAAATATATTATGGTTCAGTAAAACTTGACCTTCAATGTAATTTAAACTAATATAAATTTAGTTGTTTTTAATAACATGTGTACTCTGTTTTGAGTAAGAATAATTCATATATTGAATATATTTAAAATACTAAATGATCTATAAATTATTGGGATATTATATTCCCTCACACGCTAGGTTTTTCATGTAATACACACTATCCAATACAATTTTCTTACATTAAAATTTATTTTTGTTAGGAAAAACAATTTTAAATATAATTTACCTTTATAAATAATTTAAACAAAAAATCAGTTTCAATTAAATTAATTAATTTTCACTAATCAATATAAAATGAAACATTTCAGAAAAATATAAAGAAAATCATGACAATCTATTTTTAAAATTATTATTTACAAATAATATTATTAAATAAAATTAAATTTAAAAAATCATAATAAAATATTTTTATTATTCTTCACAGAAAGAAATAAATAAATTTTTTTGTTAAAATATTATCTTTAAAACATTCAAAAACATTACATAAAATTATGCATTTTTTTATCAATTTTTATTAATGATATATAACCATTATAATTAATATTTAAATAACATTTGTTATTATTTATTTTCTAATTTTATCATCTAGTTTATAATGATCACATTGTATTATTGATATTATTAGATTATTTTTGTTTTTTAATACTCATTGCAAGGTGTATCTCATGTTATACCAATGTTTTGTGTATCACATGATTTACATGGTGTTTCATGAAATGAAACATGAAAAATAATTTTAATTTATTTAAAAACAATAATTCATAAAAAGCAAGGTTCTATATTGATGTCAAGTATTTATTTTTATGAATGTTAAAGAGTTGAGACGAAATTGATATAAAAATGAGAGGTGATCTATTAGTACAAATTATGACATGATATTATTTTCTATTTATAGCCATATCAGAGGAACAGAAGTTCAATGATTTCTAGATGAAAATCCTGACAATGTTTCTGAATGGGGTTCTAGATAGTGAAGTATATATTAAGAATACATATGGTTTTATAATTAATTAATAATAGAAATTTTTTTTCAACTGGTAAAGTTGCTATATAGGATGTTATAATCACCAAGAGCATGGTATTCAACAATAGATTATTTTGTTAAGTGAATCAATTTTTAGAATGATGGATTTGATTATAATATCTCTATAAATATTGAATAAAATTATCATTCCATTGTTCTATAGTATGTTAACAACATAATATTTTGTGTATAATTTTATGATAAATGGAAAAAACATACATAATTCATTAAATGTGTGTATTAAATTTCAATGATTGAGGAATTATCCATTATCCATCAATTATAGGTCTCTTTAGGAATGAATGTAACATTTATTTCCTAGTCCAAAGATGCCATGAATTTTATGAGATGATTTGGAATGGATAATTCAATAAAAATGATATTTTTTGGATGCCCAAGTAAAAATATCATGAGATGATGAAAGAAAATTTGTTAATATCATATAATATAGCATTATAATTGGTTTTATATTTTACATAAGAGAGACATGAACTTATATTATTTTTCCACATTTCATGAATCATTCAGTTAAATAAATTACATTGATAACATCTTACATTTAGTAAAATATTATTCAGTTTATCGAGGGAACATTGGTTTTTGATTTGATTAAAACTGATAAATATCAATAAGATTTATAAAGTAGTACATATTTATATTGGTCTAGGTCAACAGATGAGGGGAAATCATCATCCGGAGTTTCATTATTTCATAGAGGATTTTTTATTTCATAGATAAGCATGAAAAAAAGTTCATTTTGTTGATAACTCTAGAATGTGAATATATTTCCACCACTAAAGAGGGCACAAAATTGTTGTGGATGAATAAGAAACTTCACCATATAGGAGTTTAACTGTAACCTATGACCCAAATCAAATTAAATAATTCATGATCAATTAATATTATAAAAATTTAATTTAATCACTCATGGATGAAGAACATTAAAATAATGTTTATTTTTAACTAGGAGAAGGTGGACCATCTATTTGTGAAGTTAGAGTATTGTCTATTAGCACTACTAGTTGACAATATTGTGATAAAGGCAATATCAAAAGATAGATTTGAAAAATAATAACCTATCTATTATATTTCAATCAGTAAAATACATTTGAATTAGTTTAGATATGGGGCCCCCTCTCATGGAGGTATCATGTTTTGATTTATGTGATAATATGTGTTCTTCAGAAGTTTTCAAGCACAATGGATTGAACATTGTTTTTATTAAACAGTGTGGGAAACATTATTGATCAATACTGGGGAAGAATAAAATGGGGGGACATATAAATAATATGATTCCAATGATGATCAATCACTGGATAGATATCATGAAAAATAGTTTTCATGATGAAAATAGTTTACAATTTTGGGAATGAGGTGGTTTATTGATGAACATTTCTTATTACATTAATCTCTCCAATCGAGCATGGGTCATGTTTGGTTGTAGTGTGTATTGGGTTAATGATAGTTTTATCTATCTAATTAAAAAAATTTATTTTTTTGGTATATGAATTAATAATAATTAATGTGGTAATAATGTTTGAAATGTTTTTTACAAACCCAAAGGGTGGATTGATGTGTGAAAATAATTCAAGGTAATGTTTTTTTTGTTTTTGGGTTGATTTTTTTAGTTAATGAAAAATTTGTGGTGATTTAGGATGTTTCACTATGGGTGGGGTAATTTTATAAACATATATTTACCATAATTATTTAATGATATTAATCTTTTTCAAAAATTTAAATGAGAAGATTTTTGGAAGTGTTACATGAAGGATATTTAATTCATGAATGTTTTCACAAGATCATCAGTTTCGTGAAGAAATAATGTTTCATGAATGTTATTTTATCTTCCCAAGAGATATGATAATCATGAAATATATGAATATCATGAAATTACTGAGTTTCTTGAGTGTCATTGTTTTTCAGAATGTATGATGTTCTAAATATAGTATTGAAGCATCATGAAATTTGAAATGTTTTTTTTTCAAAGTAAATATAGTGAATACATGAAGAGATTACCTAGTAAATTTGTTATAATGTGGTATTAATCAAGTGTCTGTAATTGGAACATTATTTTTAACTAAATGAGGGTAAAATATATTGATTCATGCGATCCAAAGTAGAATCATCTAAAGTATATGTTCCCACGCCTCTGTTGAGAGACCAATTATCTTTTAAATAGTGATTTGTTATATATGAGGAGGGATAGGGAGGCCTCTCGAAACATTGTTAATAGTTGTGAAATTTATAGGATTTTTCATTTTGGTGGATTACCATTATATGATAATAATGCATTTCCATCTGTAGATAATCCAGTTAAATTATTTTGTTCCCCATGTATGCATTATTTTTTGTTCATACATTGATTTGGGGATGTGAGAGAAGATTGTTTCATTTATCAAGGAAACAATAAATGATGGGGTAGTTGTATTTATCATTCATACCATAATTCAACCCCCACTAATTGTATTTATACTAGTATCCCTTTCATTAAAAAAATTACCACAATGTTTTCGATTGGTTTCACTCCCCATTTTCAAAACAATAGATGTATATCATCATTCCTAATCGATTACATTTAATACCAGGAGGTAGAAATAATTAATTAATTTTTTAAATAGATATATAATTAATATTGAACCCATAATATAAAGAAAAAGCCAACATATTTTTTCCATATGAACATGAAAATATTTATAATCACATCATAGATGTATTGACCCATGAGAATGAAATGGTTTTCATTTAAATTTCTATGACACATGATAATAATCAATTTTGATAATGACAATGGACACTATGTTTAAATAATATCCTCAAAAAAACATAAAAAATAGTAAATGGATATTGAAATATATTAAAAACACATTATAGTATTATTAGCAAATTAATTTGAAAAATCATATGAAATATAATAAAATGTTTTATTTTTGGTTTTTCATAATTTGGTGTTAGTAATTTTTATTTTTTCTCTTTCAAATTTCAAAATGGTGAAATCAGTCATCATTAATTAATGAAAATTATTTAATGAGAATAATATTAAAGGAACATGAATCAATGTTTTCCAAAGAATTAGTATGTCCTATATCAATTTTATATAGTGTATGTTTAGGTTCATGAAAATGTAATATGTGACGATCATGTTACAATAAATTCAATTATAACATCATTATATGTTATAATAATAATTCATCTCTTACACCCTATTAAGGAACAAAATTTATAATTTAAATTACTCCATAATATCATATGTTACCTTTATTAGTGTATTCATATATATTCATGTGGAAAATAAGGAATATATTATTAGATCACTATTGTAGGTGGTTGAACTGACACAAACAAGAATAAGTTATACCATGTAATGATTAAAAGAATTGAGTTACATTGTAGTAATACAATTTTTAAATAATCATATGTTTGTTAATGGAATTTAAATACAACATATTAATGGATTTATAATCATTACATATATAAAGGTAATTAAAAATTATTAATTTGCACAGGATTCTTAGTTAGATTATTATCTTTTTTCAAATTGATTTCCTCAAGAATGTACGATTTGTCAAACCTTTCCTAGAATAAGTAGATAATAAATTCATAATAATGATTTAGGATTTGGAATATAGTCTAGTATTAATTATAAAACTATATAAATGGTGGGTATTGGCATGAAGATATGATGTGACCCTTTGATGGATATTTTGAGTTGCATTTTTTTCCATCACTCATTCCTTAATGTGAAATAAATGTATTTTTAAATAGAATATAAATCCAAAGTGGAAACTTAATCGAAAATAGATAGGGGTATGTCATCTATTACTATATCCCTTGATTCGTAGATAATGTTTTATGATATTTTAATCCCCTCTTGTATAATATAACAATTTTACCCTATTTTTACACTAACCATGATAATAATTATTTTTCCTTTGTAATGATTTGTAGACCAAAAAATCAAATAGACTTATATACATAATTTTCAAATAAAAATTAATTTTTTAATAATTTTAATTAAAATTATTGTCTAAATATAATTTTTTTATCATTTAACTGAAACAAACTAATAAACAAGATATAATTTTAATTAAAAAATTTAATTTTTACATATTCAGTATTCATAATAGATGTCCATATTATTTAATTTAATTATTTTTCTTATCTTTTTTTTTATATAAAAACATTAATATATATTAAAATAATAATTTATAAATTATCAATTTCATTTATGAAGATAAAAAATTCACAACACATAGAATTAAACTTCCTTGAGAAAAATCTCTTTTTATCATTCATTGATTTTTATCTCTTCCTTTTTAAAAAATGTATCATATTACCATTTTATATTATAAATAAATTAGTATTAGAGTCATTAAATGAATATTATAAACCAAACACACATTCATAAATAATAGTAATCATAATGATAATAATTCTATATTATGAATAAGGATATATATTTAAAATGAATTATTTTAATTGATTTTTAATATTTTATTTAATTCTTAAATTTTTTAATCTATGTGAGTTTTATAAATTTTTAATTTTTTATTAAAAAATAAAAAAATTAAATTAAGTATTAAATAATACTATGACAATTGACTATATATCCAATGGTTTTATGTTCATTGGCCATATAACTATCAAATATATATATAATAATCATATTAAATTCCAATATATATCATTTTGTAAAACTAAAATATCATTCAACCTATTATGTAATTAGTTTTTCAATTGGATTATTGTATTTCAAATATCATTTATTCATTATATATTCATCCTTTTGGATAATATATTTATTTAAAATCATGATGATTGGATCTATATGTATATAGTATTTTTAATTATTTATGGTTCCATTCCTTTTAAAATTTTACTATATATGATTCATTTAATTATATTATAATTTTTCACAATTTTTATTCTAATATTCATCCTACAGAAAATATATTATTAATTTTAATTTTGTATTTATCCTAATATATAGAACACACATTGTAACACCCCAAGATTTTATGAAAAATATTCCCTTAATTTCATTAATGTTTTTTGTTGTATGCTACACCAATATTACCTTGCACCATACGCAACACCGTATTGGCTTGCAGTATACGCAACACGATTCTTGGATCGTGTTACACAAAATTTTGATAATAGTTATTCTACGCAACATTGAGTATATATATATATATATATATATATATATATATATATTCAATTTATAAATGAAATATGGTTGTATTCTGTTATTAGAAACAACAAAGGATTGATTCACAACATGCAACCCTGACTTGGCTTGCATTACACACAATCACGACCTCCCTCGATAGCGTGTGTTGTACGCAATACCGGGTTTTACAAAATAATGATATATTATTATAATATTATTACGAACATTCTGTTATGAATAATATTAACTAAATTTTGAATTTTGTAACATTATTATTCATCATACACATTTTCTAGAACATGGTATAAGTACAAAATTAATTTTTCGGGTAAATTAAGTAATTTTAAAAAAATGCAGTTTTGCCGCCTTTTGATGCCGCACCCACTTTAAATATATTTTTTCACATGTTTATAAGTTCCATTTTACAAAATAAAATTATTATTTGGAATCAATAAATAAAAATTTACTTTTGATAAATTTTTGATTTTCTTCTAATCACTTTCATATTTTAATGAATAGTAAAAACACGCTATATTTTAATTAAAAAAACTTCATTCATTGTAATATCTTATGTGGTTAAATTATAATATTGAATGGTTTTAAAATATAAATAGACTAGATTTTTACCATTTAATATAATGTATGCCATTAGCGTTTATTTTACCTTGAATTCCTAGGTTAAATCAATTCATTCTTTTGCAATGTTTTAAAGAAAAACCCGTTTTCTTTGGACAACGGGATTAATATTAATTTAATTTCTGCAACTTTTGTGTATTGAATTTGGAAAAATGGATTCCATATTTTTAATCAGTGGGTCCGAATTATTTTAATAAGCTACTTTTTATTTTTGGGCATTGTGAATAGTAATTACGGTAAATTTTATTTACCATAGTTAAAGGTAAATCGGCTAATTAAGGGTAAATATAATATTATAAAATACTCCTAACACATGCCAAAATTCCATTGGATGGATAAAATTGAACCCATATCAACTAAGGGTCGTATTAGATTCATTTTATGGACTTTTGACCATGAATATAATTTTATTATTATTAAAACCAAAGAAAGTGACAACATGTCACTCTCTCAAATCCTATTAGTATATTAATTTTAATTTGGTGATAAACTTCATGAAACATAGAACATGAATAGTCTCCAGAAATCTAATGAAATTATCTACATCATATTAATTTATTTATAATTTTTAGGGATTAAATAAATTAAAATTAATTATGACAAAATAATGATGCAGAAATTGTTTATCTAGTGAAAAATCAAGAATATAGTTTTTATTAAACTAATAGTGAACATAATGCACAAACCCCTGACAGAACCTTATTTTTAATGTAAATGTAAACCATAATCATCCAATGGTATAATATTTGACCATTTGGAGCTTTATAAAAGCGATTATGACACATATATTATTTTATTTTAAATGGTGCCAAAGTTGTCACCTTCATAATTTTATAAATATAAATATTTATATATTGTGATTTTAAGATGATAAATTCTAGTAAAAGTATTATTGTGAAATATAATATATTTATATGCATCATAGGATTTTATTTTAAATTTTTATGCAAAAAATCAGTATATTAAATAATTATACAAAAATGTTGTAGTAATTATTTTATTAAGAGATAAACCAAATAAATGGTTTTAAAAATAATAAAATAAATATTATATGAACTATTTAATTTTATCCACTATGTTTATAGAAACATATGACCTGTTATGAATCTATTAAATCTTTGAGTTCGAAAATATTTTCTGTATATATTTTATTTAAATTCAAATAAATGAATAGTGTCAAAATTGACAGTATTGTTATTTTATAAAAATAACATATTATAAAATTGTTTAAAAATCAAAAAAATATTTAAAAATTATAAATTTAAATTTATATGGTCTATAATTTTATTAAGTAAACAATTAGGGAAAATTCACAACAAATAAGCAATTATTTTTTATAATTTAAAATTTAGAATTTTATAACCACAAATAAACATAAATATATTAAATAAGGATAAATCAAAATAATAAGGATTAAAATAAGATCCAAACATGTCTAAATTTAATTGTTTGATGATATTACAACCCTATATCATCTAATAATCCAATATGAGTCATTTTTGGAGGTTTTTAAGTGGGGTTAGATTTATTATAAATTAATATTTTTAAGAATTCCAAAGGTGCCCCTCTCCTCCCTTATAAAAGGGCACCTCTTCCCTCTCATCCTCAAACCAATATGAGAGTTCAAGCTCGGACAAACCCTGCCAAAGTATCTTCTCAACTTCCCTAGAAACATCCTAGAGGTTCTGTTCTACTTTAAAGACCAATCTTAGTTCCCTAAGAGGAGGTTTCAAAGAGGCGTATCGAAGAAGAGGTAATTTCTTCTCCCGATTCGTTCAAGCTTATTTCTTATTCAACTTCTTCTTCATTAGTTGTTTCATTATAAATTATTAACATCAGTATCAATAATATACTGATTTTTTATTATAAATATGAAACAACCCCATTTCACCTTCTATCCATCCTACGGAAAACAAAATCCCCACACGTGCATACGTACGGAATACCGTCTCCACGCCGTGGTGTAATCTGTTGTTCCACCAACACCTTACATGCATGGGTATAATGGTGTAAATAATAACTATACATAGTTATTATAACATCATACTAATTCTTATATATTGTATCATCCACTCCAATTCAATTCAATAATTATGGAAACGATATCATCGCTCGTGCGTACGTACGGACTACCGTCTCCACGACGCGATGAGATTCATTCTCCATGTTAACCATTTAAGAATAATTATAAAGTATATATAAGCAATAATAATGAAATATATGACATTATAAAGCTACTGTATTTATGTATATATGTATGTCATCTACTTAATTCCATTCAACTCAATAAGGAAATGAAAACAGTGTTCATGGGTACGTACGGCCTACTGTCTCCATAAACAGTGTATTTCATTCCATTTATCGATATATTATATATATTTATATTATGAATTATATATAAATCATGTTTTATATTCAGGAATTATGTAATCTTGATCTATGTAATCATATGAATAATTACAAGTCAAAACATGGACAACAAATGAAACGATTTTACCCAAAACACTCTTTAACATGGAATTTACAAAAGAATGGGTAATATAAATTCATTAGTGAACCATATTTGATATCATAACAATGAATATGATTCTGTAATAAGTCAATGACATTATTTAAATCATTATATAGGAGGTTCGGATACATATAAATCATATCGGACATAAGGTAAGGGATAATTTTGCAAATCTCATTTTTATCCGAGATTGCTTATTCGTATGTATTTACTGTGGTTATATTTATCATCCATGTACAAATTTTATAAAAATGGTTTTATGAATTATTAAAGTCCTTTTTACCAATTTTTTGACTTTTACTACATGGTATGTAAGGAATCTTTCTTTTGATTACGTTATGAGGTACTTTTTTGACTATTTCGACAAAAGTATGAGAAGAATGTTTTTTTTACATATACGTCATGAAAGGATTTTTATGGTTTCATAAAGCCTTATTTTCATGAAGCTTCCTCCAAAATATTTCATTATTGTTTTCAAAAAAATATCTTTCTTTTAAAATTGCATGACGTTTGGTGAAAAGAAATTGATTTTGAAGAAGAAATGATATTTTCCTCAAGAATTAATTTCAAGTATTTTATCAAAACTATTTTTCATCTAAGATGACATTATTTCATATGTGTATGTTTCAAGTATCATGTCTCTATGATTTAAATGGTTTCAATTTTCTTATTATCAAATAATATCCATTTCTTTTATATGGATTTTGTGATGATGGAATGATGTTTATGAAACCCATTTTGTTTATTGGGTTATTATGAATGATGTATGTTTTTTGTGGCACAAGTAAGAATGATTAAATTATGAGATGGGTGGGACCTATATCTACCTCCAATGCATTGGGTAAATATTTATATCTCATGAGATAGACATGGCTGGAACGGTATGTTAATCCGGATCAGTATTACAGGACTGGAACGAGGAGTGAACTCGATTCAGAAAGAGACTTTGTCCACTAAGATGGTCTTGGAAGTAATGCCTTGGCTACAATGGAAATCAATACATGTGCTTAATGCATTCCACAATTACATGTTTTATTCCCATGCTATTTTATCATGATTGATGTTCTCTTATGATATATTCCTTACGTACTTCCAAGATTCATGTCTTTGCTCAATATTTTGATGTTTATATTTTATCTTCAAGTTTTTGCATTCAAATGTTTATGGATTGTTTTATGTTCTCAATGCTTACCCTTACTGGGCATTTGAGCTCACCCCATTGATGTTTTCTTTTCCCTAGGATATAAAGAAAGGTTTTTGGTAAGAAAAAAAAGGGAAGATATTTATTGGGAGATTTTGAAGATCTTTCACCACGATTAGAATATTTTATTCCGAGTTTCCAAAGACACTAAACTATTACGGTCCTTGTGTGTCTGTTTTTCTTATGTATTAAGTAGTCCGCAAAAGTAGTGTAATGTTCATGTACATCAAGATTTGGGTCTCTACAGTTTCTATCAAAGGAATGGTTTAGTCAACCTTTGGAAACATGGATGCGAAAACGTTAGTGAGATCCCTAGAGATATTTCTAAGGTATGTCAAGGGATGTCTCTAAGATTAAGTATACGTATAGGTTATAGTCCTAGAATTGCGCTAAGGATCTTATAATTTAACCTAAGATGTTAGATATTGAGGGTACTCCCCCTTTACTATGTTGTTTTCTCTAGCATGATTTTTCCTCCCACAGAATTCTTTTTGTATTTTAGTTAATGGAGGGAACCAGAAGGAATTCGGTTAACATTGAATCCAATAGAAAAATTGGTGACTATGAGCAACAAAATTGTGTAATGCCTAAAGAGAAAGATATTGTGATTATGCTGAATCAGTCATCGCAATATATTATTAATAAGGTGAAATTTAGTGGTATGCCTAATTCATCAAATAAGAGGAAGATAGACTATTATGCATGTTCGCATGTTGAGGAGCATAAAGAAAGGAAGATTTACATTTCTAAAGAAGGGAAGAAGAACCTTGTGGAATACCTCAAATGGAGGGACCGATGTTATCTATGTAGAGAAAAGGTCATAGAGTGACAGAATCTTATGGAGTTTAATGTATTATTTGTGCAGAACATGGGAATTACCCAACTCAATGCCCTGACTTAAAAAGTTACTTCTAAATCAAGGAAGGAATTATTCCAGGACAATCATTGATGATGATGGATTGAAGTGTTTATGTATTGGTATTAAAGAATAATGTTGTTGAGGTACTTTTATTGTGTATCGGAATATTTTTGTATTAGTCTATTGTGGTTTCCAATAATTTTAAGGTACTGGTAACCATGAAAAGTGAATCAAATATTTTGGAAAGAAGATGATATGCGTATAATGAAGGAATGAGAAGATAATGAGATGTTTGATTTTATTCATGAGCTCATGATTGATATAAGGACTAAGTGATATCATGGTTTGAGTATATAGAATTTTGAGGATTTTGGTATGTGGAAAGTGTTAACTTTTAACTGCATTCATGTTTTCACTATGGTTCAATGGGTATTAATTTTTCAAGAGAATACATGATTAAGGTATTCACATGATTGGAATGTGACCAACAAGATATATGGGGGATAAATGATGATATTCACATGCTTGGATGATGACATTTCAAGAAATAGTTCCCTTTATACTATGAGCATGGTCCGAAGTATTTTAGATAATCCTAAAGATTGGAATGAATTATGTTGTACATAAGTTACTATTATTTAATGATAGAAATTTTTTGGATATTATTGATGGGATGTTATAGTAATGTAGTTTTAGAAAAAGGACAACCTACAGGACGAGCGACATCCCATCGCGTCGGACAAGACTATAGGAATCGAACCCACAACCGAAGTGTGACATGCCTTTATCGCCTACCACTGGCCTATAGGAAGTCCATGGTTAGTAGATTCTAGTTTTGTTTTATTAAAAGGTATGATATATGTAGTATAAGTTCATTTTTGGAACCATATACGATTAATCTAACCATAAGATGGACTTATAACATTTGTTATCCTTTTGTTTGAAATAGATGGAATGACCCATCATTCTATCACATGATCTGCTAACACATCACGAATAACCAATTCAACTTCAATTCATTAATGGATGAAGTGGAAATTGTTCAATTCACGAACAACAGTGAGATTGTACCAAAATCATGTATATATTTCTTTTTATTCATCAACTTTAGGGAAATGATCTTGAAAACCAAAAATTTTGTCCAAGTGCTCTTATATCCGATGAACCATATGGTACCTTAGATCATCACAAATAAATAGCCTTGTGATTGTTGGCTTTTTCATAGCCATGTTCTCTACCAATCTCCATCAGAACTTGATGGTTAGATTTTTTTTCCATATCCATATTTTCACCTATGACCTCCTACGTGGAAACCCAGTGATTAGTTAATTTGGGTAACCGTTACATTTCATACTTTAGTTTTTAAAGCCATGTTTTGGAATTCCTTTTTACGATGTGGGTTTCTATTAAACAAACTTTCGAGTAGTAAACCATTTATAACCCCGACGAATTTCGAGGGAGAAATTCATTTTAAGGGGGGTAGAATGTAACACCCCGAGATTTTATGAAAAATATTTTTTTAATTTCATTAATGTCTTGTGTTGTATGATACAGCAAGGTTACCTTGTACCATACGCAACACTGTTTTGGCTTGCAGTATACGCAACACTATTCTTGGATCATGTTACACACAATTTTGATAATAGTTATTCTACGCAACATTGAGTATATATATATATATATTCAATGTATAAATGAAATATGGTTGGATTCTGTTATACGGAACAACGAAGGATTATTTCACAACACGCAACCCTGACTTCGCTTGCATTTCACACAATCGCGACCTTCCTCGATAGCGTTTGTTGTAAGATATACCGGGTTTTACTAAACAACGATATATTATTATGATATTATTACGAACATTCAGTTATGAATAATATTAACAAAACATTGAATTTTATAACAATATTATTCATCATACACATTTTCTAGAACATGGTATAATAACAAAATAATTTTTTCAGGTAAAATAAGTATTTTTCAAAAAATGAAGTTTTGCCACCTTTTGATGGCACACCCACATTAAATCTAGTTTTTGAAAGGTTTATAAGTTCCATTTGACAAAATAAAATTATTCTTTGGAATCAAGAAATAAAAATTTACATTGGATAAAATTTTCATTTTATTCTGATGACTTTCATATTTTAATGAATAGTAAAAACACTTTATATTTTAATTAAAAACAACTTTTTTCATCGTAATATCTTATGTGGATAAATTATAAAATTGAATGGTTTTAAAGTATAAATAGAATATATTTTTATGTTTTAATAAAATTTATTTCATTAGCATTGATTTTACCTTGAATTCCTAGGTTAAATCAATTCAATCTTTTGCAATGTTTTAAAGAAAAACCCGTTTTCTTTCGACAACAGGATTAATTTTTATTTAATTTCTGAAACTTTTGTGTATTTAATTTGGAAAAATGGATTCCATATTTGGAATTAGTGGGTCCAAATTATTATAATAAGCTACTTTTTATTTCTGGGCATTCTGAATAGTAACTACGGTAAATTTTATTTACCATAGTTAAAGGTAAATCGGGTAATTAAGGATAAATATAATATTATAGAATTACCCTAACACATGCCAAAATTATATTGGATGGATAAACATAAACCCATATCAAATAAGGGTCGGATTAGATTCATATTATGGAATTTTGACCATGAAAATAATTTAATTATTATTAAAACCAATGAAAGTGACAACATGTCACTCTCTTAAATCCTATAAATATATTAATTTTAATTTAGTGATAAACATCATGAAACATAAAAAATTAATAGTCTCCAGAAATATAATGAAATTATCTAAATCATATGAATTTATTTATAATTTTTAGGGATTAAATAATTATCATTAATTATGACACAATAATGATGCAGAAATTGTTTATCTATTGAAAAATCAAGAATATAGTTTTTATTAAACTTATAGTGACCCTAAAATGCACAAACCCCTGAAAAAACATTATTGGCCATGTAAATGTAAACCATAATCATCCAATGGTATAATAGTTGACCATTTGGAGCCTTATAATAGCAATTATGACAATTATTTTATTTTATTTTAAATGGTGCCAAAGTTGTCACCTTCATAATTATATAAATATAAAAATTTATATATTGTGATTTTAAGATAATAAATTCCAGTACAAGTATTATTGTGAAAGGTAATATATTTATCTTAATCATAGGATTTTATTTTAAATTTTTATGCAAAAAAACAGTATATTAAATAATTATACAAAAATGTTGTAGTAATTATTTTATTTAGAGATAAACCAAATAAATGGTTTTAAAAATAATAAAATAAATATTATATGTACTATATAATGTTATCCAATAATTTTATAGATACAAATGACCTTTTATGAATATTTTAAAGATTTTAGTTCGAACATATCTTCTGTATATATATTATTTAAATTCAAATAAATGAATAGTGTCAAAATTGACACTATTGTTATTTTATAAAAATAACATATTATAACATTGTTTAAAAATCACAAAAATATTTAAAAATTATAAAATTAAAATTTATATGTTCTATAATGATATAAGGTACACAATTATGGAAAATTCACGACAAATAACTAATTATTTTTTATAATTTAAAATTTAGAATTTTATTACCACAAATAAACATAAATATATTAAATAAGGATAAATCAAAATGATAAGGTTTAAAATAAGATCCAAAAATGTCTAAATTTTATTTTTTGATGATATTTCAACCCTATATCGTCTAATCATTGAATATGAGTCATTTTTTGAGGATTCTAGGTGGGGTTAGATTTATTATAAATTAATATTTTTAAGAATTCCAAAGGTGCCCCTCTCCTCCCTTATAAGAGGGCACCTCCTCCCTCTCCTCCTCACACCAATTTGGGCCTTCATGCTCGGCCAAACCCTTAAAAATTATCTTCTCCACTTCCCAAGAAACATTCAAGAGGTTTTGGTCTACTTTAATGACAAATATTAGTGCCCTAAGAGGAGGTTTCAAAGAGGCGTATCGAAGAAGAGGTAATTTCTTCTCCCGATTCTTTCAAGCTTCTTTCTTCTTAAACTTATTCTTCTTTATTTGTTTCATAATAAAGTAATAACATCATTATCAATAATATATTTATTTTTTATTATAAATATGAAACAACCCCATTTCACCTTCTATCCATCCTACGGAAAACAAAATCACCGCGCGTGCGTACGTACGAAATACCGTCTCCACGCCGTGGTGTAATCTGTTTTTCCAACAACACCTTACATGGATGTGTATAATGGTGTAAAGAATAACTATACATAGTTATTATAACATCAAACTGATTCTGATATATTGTATCATCCACTCCAATTCAGTTCAATAATTGTGGAAACGATATCATCGCTCATGCGTACGTACAGACTACTGTCTCCACGACGCGATGAGATTCATTCTCCATGTTAACCATTTACGAATGATTATAAAGTATATATAAGCAATAATAATGAAATATATGACATTATAAATCTACTGGATTTATTTATATATGTATTTCATCTATTTAATTCCATTCAACTCAATAAGGAAACGAAAACATCGTTCATGCGTACGAATGGCCTACCGTCTCCATAAATGGTGTATTTCTTTCCATTTTTAAATATATTATATATATGTATATTCTGAATTATATATAAATCATGTTTTATATTCTGGAATTATGTAATTTTGATCTATGTAATCATATTAATAATTACCAATCAACACACAGACGACAAATGAAACGATTTTACCCAAAACACTCTTTAAAGTGGAATTTACAAATGAACAGGTAATATAAAGTCATAAGTGAACCATATATGATATCATAACAATGAATATGATTCTGTAATAAGTCAATGACATTATTTAAATCATTATATAGTAGGTTCAGATACATACGAAGCATATCAGACATAAGGTAAGGGATAATTTTTCAAATCTCATTTTTATCCGAGATTGCTTATTCGTAAGTATTTACTGGGGTTATATTTATCATCCATGTACAAATTTTATGAAAATGTTTTCATGAATGTTTAAATTTATTTTTACACATTTTTGAATTTTAATACATGGTATGTAAAGAATCATTCTTTTGTTTACGTTACGAGGTACTTTTTTTACTTTTTCGACAAATGTACGAGAAGAATGTTTTTTTACTTATACGACATGAAAGGATTATTACAGTTTCATAAAGCCTTATTTTCATGAAGCTTCCTCCAAAAAATTTCATTATTGTTTTCAAAAAAATCTCTTTCATTTAAAATTGCATGACGTTCGGTGAAATGAAATTTATTTTTAAGAAGAAAGGATATTTTCCTCATGAATTCATTTCAAGTATTTTATCAAAACCATTTTTCATCTAAGATGACATTATTTCATATGTGTATGTTTCAAGTATCATGTCTCTATGATTTAAATGGTTTCACTTTTCTTATTATGAAATTATATCCATTTCTTATATATGGATTATGTGAAGATGGAATGATATTTATGAAACCCATTTTGTTCATTGGGTTATTATAAATGATGTATGTTTTTTTGTGGCACAAGTAAGAATGATTTAATTATTATATGGGGGGGACCTATATCTCCCTGTAATGCATTGGGTAATGATTTATATCTCATGAGATAGACATGGCTGGAACGGTAAGTTAATCTGGTTCAGTATTAAAGGATTGGAACGAGGAGTGAACTCGATTCAGAAAGGGACTTTGTCCACTAAGATGGTCTTGGCAGTAATTACATGGCTACTATGGAAATCATTACATGTGCTTAATGGATTCCACAATTACATGTTTTATTCCCTTGCTATTTTATCATGATTGATGTTCCCTTATGATATATGCTTTACGTACTTCCAAGATTCTTGTCTTTTCTCAAGATTTTGATGTTTAGGTTTTATGTTCAAGTTTTTGCATTCAAATGTTTATGGATTGTTTTATGTTCTCTATGTTTACCCTTACTGGGCATTTGAGCTCACCCCTTTGATGTTTTCTTTTCCCCAAGATATAAAGAAAGGTTTTAAGTAAAAAATGGAAGTAATTTATTAGGAGATGTTGAAGATCTTTCCCCACATTAGAAGATTTTATTCCGAGTTTCCAAAGACACTAAACTATTATGGTCCTTGTGTGTCTATTTTTCTTATGTATTAAGTATTCCGAAAAAGTAATGTAATGTTCATGTATGTCAGGCTTTGGGTCTCTACACACATTATTTATTTAATGGATAATAATTAATAAATTTTCTAAGTGTTATATTATACCATATAAATATTTTTATTTATGGATAACATTAATTTGATGAAAAACTAGTTAAGTATTTTGTAGTTACATATTTATGTTGAAATAGTGTTTCATAGAAATTATTAATCTTACTGAGGTAATTTACTTGGTTTCTGGTGTTATATTTTTATATATTACCTATAGGAAACAACAATTGTGTGATTTATTCCTTTTATGATATATCATGTTCTAGCAATATGTCCATTATGATTAGTACTTGTTCTAGATCATTTAATTTATTCCTTAATAGTGATGCATATAACAGATCATTCACATGTGAGAGGTTTGGATGATATATAATTTGATAAGACATTATGCCCATAGTATTTAGGATTCTATATGGGCCATGGTATTTGGGGATCTACCATCCATTTTCCAAAATATCATAACCCTATTAAACTATATTAATATAAGGAATACCATATCCTGAAATTCGAACTCCACATTTCACTAAATTTTTTCATTATATACATAATATCCACTAGGTTATATTTTAATTGTTTATTTAACGTTTGTAATATTTTCTAACATTTATTAATAATGATGATGTCATATATTCAAATGATCTCTAAAATTTCATTAACATGCATGAGTTCAATACCTCTTACATTTAGAGCTGAATATAGTTCTATTTGAAATCTATAATAAAAAATTTTTTATTTAAAAACTCCACAAGAGGATGAAATTGGTCCTAACCACCTCTGAAATAAATTAAATATGATCTTATAATATCTTCTAACTTCTAAATCGTACTGTCAAATTAACAATCAGTATATGGATGAAAATAAGTGATAGATACCAACAATATATTACATTTTTTGATGGATTCATTAGATCATCGAGAAAAACCTCGAAACATGATCTAAAACAGTATCAATTGCAACCCTGTGTACCATTAAAAATAATTTTTTGTATTTATTGGAATGAATATTGAGTTATAAATCTTACCAAATACACGTTAATTGAACTAATTTACTAAGGTGATTAACTATAAATCTAATGTTAGTATGATCTTTGTATTTATTAGTATTTTAATTCAAAAATTACATGGACATGTACTCTCATTTACATATACATATGGGTAGTTTTTGTATCATTCCATCAGATATTTCATGTTCAACATTACACTCTAAGTTACCCTGAATTTAGATTTGTACTATAAAATATCACTATTTGTGTTTTATAACTAAAAATTATAATTGAGATATCTATATCTCATTTTCTATCAGGATATATAGTGTGATGAACTATGTACGTACTTAAATTACCATTTCTTCTATTTTCTAATTTATCTGTATTTTCATTAGGAATAATATAATTCCATCAATTTGGTCTTTGTACTCTTGAATATTTCATACATTCATTGATAAATCTATATCACCAATTCATGAATCCTTGATCATTACTTGAATGGATGATTGTGAAATACATTGGAAAATATATTATATGACCCCCTACCATGAGAATTCATGGATTATCCTTTAAAATCATCTTTTAATCATTATTATGGAAATGGATACATGATCCTTCTTACCTATAGATTAGCTTCCCAATTTCAATCATGTGATGGTATTTTATTAAGAAGTCATATTCTCTAATAATCTCTGACCATAAAATTTCATTCATGGCCAACACATTTTGTATGAATATATATTTTACTATCTTGTGATCTATTTCTAAATATTTTTCTTTTCAATAATGATATAATCCCTTGATATTTTTTTAAATAGTAATACTGTGATCTTGAGAACATGTGTTAGATAATTTTTCTCATAAACCATAGATTGGTTTGATAAATATTTTATAACCATGTAATTTTTATTGATTAGAGGTGACACATATTTTTTTAATATGTCATTATATATAAAAAACTCCATCTACTAAAAGGTACTGTTAGTATAGGCATAATGAAAGACCTTCCAATATTCTATTTAAACTATTTTTCATATTCTTATATCAAAGGGAATATGAATTATTTCAGATATAACATGGTTAGTTGATTTTAATGTTTTGATAAATTTATCAAAATTTGTCAATTTTAGCCATCAATTATATAAAATCTATGACTCTATTATTATGGTCAGTCTATGCCATACTTCAATAACAATTATCTTTGATAAAGCTAATGGAATACCCACACTTGTGATTAAATATCTATATAATTATCAATTCTATATCCAATGATATTAATTTCTAATGTTACTATATAGATTCTACCTCTTCTAATTCACAATAATATCCTTCACATGATATTTGTAACACATAATGGAATTATTTGTCATTATAATGTTTTTCAATTTACATATTGTTCATATTTATTTTAGAATCATGGTTTGGATTATAAATTCATGGGGTTTAATTACCTAAAATTAAGGTTTCATTTGCTGTTTGAGACAATATTGGTGTTATAGGTGTTCGAAAAGAGGTCAAAGAAGGGTTCAGTGCAACACCATGAGATCTTGTAATTTAATATCTCAAATTAATTTTTTTTTATATTATAGATTTCATGAATCACTAAAAATTAATTTATTTTATTTTAAAGAATTTTGTTTGGATTACATGAACTATAAAAAAATTAATATTTTATTTATCTACACATAACACATATATTATCATTCATTACATGTAATAATTTCATACCTTGATAGCGAGCATAACACGAATTCCATAGTGTTCTTATGTAATGATATATTAAAAAAAATTAACAATATATATCCTAGAAATTCAATAATAATTTTTCAAAATAATTAAATATTTCTTTTAATATATGGTTTTCAGAAACTATAAAATGAATAAATTAGTAATAAATTATTTATAAATAAATATAAGAACCGTGTTGAATATAACCAGAGTAATTTTATTGAAAACTATTATTGTACTCACAATGTTGATTGAATCCTAATAAATTAATTTTTTTAAAATTACTATGTAATTATGATTTAATATATATGTTATATATCCATGTAAATGTTTTAGATAATCATAAAATATATTTAATAAGCATAAGATAAAAATAAAATCAATTTTGCACATAATACAAAATATTTCAATTAATGAAATTTTACCATGTTTTAAAGGAGAACCAATTTTAGATTCAACATTTGTAACATTTATAATTTCAAAATGTCAATATAAAAATCCTATTTGGAATTCAAACATAAAAATTATGTTAGTATATGTTTTTTTATTTATCTATAAGGTTTACTTTTTTAATGGATTGTTATTAATATGTGATTTTAACTCAAAACTGCTTTTTAATCTAATTTAATTATAAGGATAAAATATATATTAAATTGAAATAAATGTTTAATTAGAAAAATTATGTTTAAATAAATCCAATTTTTTCATCAGAATTAATTTAATCCAGAAATTGAAAACCAAAACATTCCAATTTTTTGAAGGTTTTTAATTTAAAACCATGCATTGTCGACCAGACTATGGGATTAAATTTAAAATAATTTATACAATGTCTGTGTTTTTAATTTAGAAAAATGGATTAAATATTTTTAATAATCATAAATTATAATTTAAAACAATTCCAACATAGTTTTTGATTAAAAAATACTAGTGAATTGTGTAAAATTAATTACAATAATTATTGTTAAATTGTCCTTAATTAGGAAGTAAAGCATATACCTAAGGACTAAATCAGCCTAAAAACATTTAACAAATCAATTTTATGGCCATATTTCGTCCCAATTATCCCTTTGATAGACTATTTACCATTATTAATCAATATTCAATAAAAAATGTGGGTGGGGGCACCATTCATTTGAAATATTACAAGAGTTCCATCCGTCCTACATCATAAAAGGCCTCCTCTACTCCCAATTCCACAAACCATTGAAGAAACAAATGTTCATAAAAACGCTTCACAAATATCTTCATAACATCCATAAATTTTACCATGAATCCCCATATTAGGAAGTATAAAATCCAACAATGCCTTTCATCAAACCCCAAAAAGAGTTACATGATTAAGACGTAACTCCCTCCCTCAAACACCTTTCATAATTTTTTTTCCACTACATAAAAACATTATATTCCTTTAATGTATAAATAATTTATCATCCTAAATATAATATTGTGTATTTATTCTTTTTTGTGTGACCTACGCATATAAAAACATTCATCGAATTGGTAATGAGCATATTTTATACATTTACGACGGACTAATGCTTCAAAAATTGATGATTCTTCATTTTTTCAATTACAACATCTCATGGTGGATACTATGATGGAAAATATAATTTATATGTTTTATTTTATATTTATTATATCTTTAATCATATTTAATTCATTCAGAAAACCGATATTTATACATTCCATTTTCTCTTAATACAATAATTTCATTTGAGGAAGTGTGGACTACAACCCTCTCAAAGTGATGTGTTTCATCCATACGCTACATGGAATGAAATATGATTATAGTTTGTAAATATATATGGAATATATGATAAATATAATTATACTTTAATAATGATATATATTCATATATTATTTTTTCCTTTATTCTTTCCACATGAAAAATAAACGGAAATAGTGTTCATATGTACGTACGACTTACCGTCTCCATGAATGGTCTATTCATTTTGGTTCTTATATATTATATGGATTATTGTAATAAAAATATAATGAATATAAATTATATTCAAATTATTTTTTACATTCCATAAATCATGATATAAATATAAGAACAAAATATATAACAAATTAAAACACAAGTGAAAAAAAACAGATATTACCCAAAGTGGAAGCAATGCATAGAATATTTAGTATGTGATTAATATAAAGACCTAATAAAACAATATATATTGTGATAAGTAAGAATATGGTTCTTTTATAAATTTATAAAAAAAATATGATCATTCTACTGTAGTTTTTAATGAATACTTAGACAGTCACGATAAAAGGTATGCGTAACATCCTAGGTAAATAAAGAAATATGACATTTTCATATTTATTATTTTTTGTGAATTAAATATTATTTTTACTTTAAAGGGGTTTCTATGTTCGATGGCATACCTGATACGCAACAATAGGTTTCTATGAAATATTATGTTACAAATTAATAATATAATATTATTATTTTAAATAGTAGTTAACGACATGTGGTTGTATAGGAGGGAATAAGCATAACTAACTACAATATTATTATACATGTTTAGTAAAAAAAATTACATTTAAACAATAAAATATATAGGCTTAAATTGTGAATGAATCTAATTTTAAACATAATTTACTTTAAAATGTTGGTTTACCGACATTTGATGGAGAACCCCCTTTAAATCATTTTTGGAAACATTTATTTGTTCTATTAGATAAAATAAAATTCTTCTTTGAAATATCAAATATAGCTTAGGCTGAATGATTGGTATTTTTCTGAAAAACGTCAATTTTTGATGTATAGTGAAACCACTATGTAGTAGTTTAAAAAACTGAATTTTTCATTCAAATGAAATTATCCAACTTCTTTGAATTGAATTTAGAATATCGAACATACATGGTTGCTATTAGTAAATAAAATGTGGTTCAAGAAGATGAACATAAATTTTGGTGAATAGTAATTTTTGTGTTTTATTTACCATAGTTAAAGGTAAATTTGGTAATTCAATGTAAAAAAAAGATCAAAATAATTAAAAATTACATTGAAACATGTTCTTACCATATTGTATGAGTCATTCCCTACCATGGTAATCCTTGGGTCTATCTTGGTATCCCATGGAGCCACTTAAGAGTGATAATGACAAATTATTTTAATTAACACTAATTAAAGACAAAAAATGACCTAAACTAATTTCTTTTATTAAATTAACTTTTAAATAAGTTAATATAAGTTATCCTTTAGAAAATAGATATTATTTAGAAATCTAAAACGATTTCATACAATATTTTATTTTTTAATAATTTTTAGTCATCAAATAAATTAAATTACTTATGACTAAATAATGATGCACTTTTTACCTCATTAATAAATAATTTAAATAAATAAGATTATAAAGATTAAAATAATAAGAGAACCTATCCAATTCTAATTGGATGATTATATATCAACCATTATTCATCTCATTGTCAAAATTAATTATTATTGTAACTTTAGAAATGAAAAATCAGAATATAATAAAATAATATTTTCACACTATCCTACAGAGCCCCTCCTTCACCTTATAAAAAACCCACAACTCTAACCCATTCAATACACCTAGAATGCCCCATGGCTCCTCCAACCTCTATCTAAATAAGATAACTACATCCCTATATTCCACTTATAAGACTTCCCCATGCCATAAGACACTTGAAGAAGCCCTTTTGGTTCAAACCAAAGGGAGTTACCCGAATTAAAGGTAATTGTTTCTCATAAATTATTTTGTTTTATTTTGAATTATATTACTTCTCCAAGCCCCTAAACTATTTTTATTAATTTATTTAATAAAAAAACTAGTATAATAAATATAATCGGTTTTTTAATTTAATTTATCCAAACTAAAAATACACACACCTTCATCTAATGCATATATAACATAACATTTCTATGGAAAGTGAACTGCTGCCTCACGAAACGATGATTTTTAAAATATCTCCAAACGCCTCTCATGGTTTCCATTATGAAGGAAATATATTTATATATGATATTTATTACATTTATATTTTTTCTTTTCTTATGTGGTTTTTATTTATAGAATACATTCATGGTTTCCATAGTTGGTAAATACGATAATCTCATTTTAGGATGTACGGACTGTCGCCCCCTCAAAGTGATATGACTCGTTCATGAAATATGTGGAATATATAAATGGTTGAGTTAATAAAATTATATATGATATTAAACTAGAATTATATTATACATAAGTATCATTAATTTTTCATTCCACTATAATATGATATAGAAATTGAAGTAGCAGTAATTCGTACATATGGATTACCGTCTCCATGAACGTTGATTTTCATTTCTTATCTCCAAATGTTATATAATATTTAAATTAAATTATTAAATAATCATTATAACATGGAAATAATTGATATAAAAGGAATAATAAACATCAAAAAGTTTTTTATTCAAGTACAAATTAATATTAGTTTATTATTCATAAGATTAACGAACAAACGGGTCATGTCAAACACGAGGAATGGGACATCGTCTCAATATCCTTTTGTTGAGGAATATATAGTTTTATACATGAAATTATTTTATACGTTGTATAAACACATTATAATTTTCATTTCATTAAAAGGGTATATTTTTCTATGATTCATTTAACTAAATGACAAAAAAATAATGTTAATTTTTATCATAAGTGGTGACAATGACCTTTCCACCTCCATGAGTATTATCTGATCTTTGGATTCCATAACAAGTTGTAATGTTTTAAAATTTAAAATAAATAATATATACTCTTTTATGAATTTTGATAATGAAAATGGTTTTAATAATGCATTTTTTATGTCAATATATTTATCTGAGATATTGTGTTTGAATTGTTGAAATGTTTTCATTCCTTTATATTTGTTGTATGTGTTATTATTTTATAATGGTACTTGGATATTTAACTAGGGGTAACGTGATAAACCAAATGATGGGTGGTGCCTTGATAAACTAGGATGGTTTTTTACATTATATCCTCCAATGCATTGGGTATGGAATTCATCCAAATGGCTATTTCATTCAGTGATATGTGGGGAAGTCGATTATGTTGTTATTGAAATTTAGTATGTTTATGTATTAAGTCACCTTTATATGTTTTCTGTTATTTATATGGGTTTTATGGTAATATTGTGGTTAGAAAATGCTATGAAATGATCTTTTATTCAGGTAAGAGTATTTATAGCTTCATAAATGAGAATATTATTACTTATGATAAAGTATTCATGGATTACTCGTTTTTTTTGAAAAAACTAACAGTTTTCTTTTTTCTGTATCCCTTACCTAGATTTTTATGCCCATAAAATGTTTTCAAATTTTTTTTAATAGGATATAAAGTGTAGTATGGTCAAGTATGGTATCATGGAAAAGTCATTTTCTCTAAATCATATAACTATACATGATACATATTTTACAAAAAATTTATCATATGAAAAATATGGGTACTAAGTAGAAGTGTCTACTTTGTATCTAATGGGATGGAATGTAACTGTTATGACCTAATTATCTAAATCTATAATCCTGAAAAGATCTTTAATGTGAATTGTTAAAATAATTCAAGATTATGAAAGGTTTAAGGACATGTCCTTATAGCTGGTATCATAGGTCGGTTTAGACAATTTTAAGAGTTAGGTTATAGTTAATTTAATGTTCATAAATTAATTAGTGTTAATATTGGAATGATATAACATTTACAGGTTATAATGATTCATCGCCTAAGATATTTTTGTGTTCAAAATGGTTTTCCATAGAGTAAAAAGGGAAACTTTTCTGGGAAGTCATAAATAGTGGAATAACCTTCCAATCTGCATCCAAAGATAGTCAGAATCACAATAGAGAAGTTTCGTACAGTGATCACTCAGTTGAATCAGGTGATAAATGGTGTTTTCTTTTATTGTCAATAGTTTGGTTTATTATAAATGTAAATAAGAGCATCAAAGTCATTTAAGGGTTGTTTTGAAAACCTTAAAACAAAATAATATTTATTTAAAATTCAGCAGCTATGAGTTTTGGTTTCCACAAATTTCATTCCTGGGTCACATTGTTTCAAAATATGGAAAAACTATTGATCCTTCTAAAGAAAAAGTTTTTCAAGAATGGCTAAGACCCAAAAATATAATTGTGATACATAGTATTCTTGGTTTGGAAGGTTATTATCGGAGGTTTGATAAGAATTTTACCCGATTATATAGCCCACTGACTAAGTTAACTAGAAAGGTGTTATGTTCATTTGGACAAAAGAATGAGATGATTGTTTTAAGGAATTGAACAGAATATTGGTGAATGCTCGAGTTATGGTACTGCCTACAAGAACTGGTGAGTTTTTTATTTATAGTTAAGCTTCATTGAAAGGACATGGTTTTGGCTCTATGTAGACTGATCAGGTAATTGCTTATGGTTTACGTTATTTGAAGCCCCATGAGTTAAGTTACCCTACACATGATTTGGATTTAGCTGTTTTTGTCTTTGCTTTAAAAATTTGGATGAATAATTTTTATGGACTAAAATGTGAAATATATACTGGCTTCAAACATTTGAAGTATATATTAAATCAGAATGAATTTAACATGAGACTAGGGAGATGGTTCGAATCAATCCATGATTATGATTGCACAATCCATTACCATTTAGGAAAAGCAAATAATGTGTAGGATGCCTTGTTTCTAAAAATTAATGTTTCATTAACCATTCTACATTTGGAACGAGATCCTTCGTTTTTTGATTTGATGAAAATTGTCATAGAAGGTGTTGGTGCATGAAATTCTCTATTTTGTTTCAGGTGTTTGTGGAACCACCTCTATCTATTAGAATTAATCATGCACAAAAAAATGATAGTGAGTTAGAGAAAAAGGTAGAGTAGGTTCAGAAGGGTATGTTTCATGAATGTAACATTGATAATGATTGTTTTTTCTATTTGAGAAAATTATTTGTGTGCCTTGTGATTCAAAGATGGAGAATGGATTGTTATGTGAAGCTCGTAGTTCATTGTTTTCGGTTCATCATGTAAATAAAATGATGTACATAGATCATCAGGAGTATTACTGGTGGGATAGAATGAATATAGATATTGTTTATTTTTCTGTGAAGAGTTTCACTTGTCAGTAGGTTAAAGCAGAGTGGCAGTTACTGAAAGGGATGCTTCAGTCTTTACTAATTTTAGAGTGGAAATGGGAAAATATATCCAGGGACTTCGTTGTGGGATTACCAAAGAAATCATGTGGTAACAATGAAATCTGGGTTATTGTTGATTGATTGACGAAATCTTCTCATTTCCTTCCTATTCAATATAATTTTTCTCTATATCAAATTTCTCGGTGGTATGTTAAAGAGATAGTCGGGGTTCATGGTGTTCCACTCAATATTGTATCTGACTATGATCTGAGGATTACTTATATCTTTTGGAAAGAACTTCATATGTCTTTATGTACAGAATTAAATTTTAGTATAGCCTTTCATACACAATCAGATGGGTTGTCAGAATGATCAATTTTGACCTTGGAGGATATGCTACCTTCATGTTTAATATATTAACAGGGATATTGGGACCAACATATTTTTTGGTTAAATTTTCTTCTAATAATAGTTGTCATTCGAGTATAAAAAAGGATCCATTTGAGGCATTATATGGGAAACAGTGTCAAACACCATCTTTTTGGGATGATGTAGGTGAAAGAAAGTTGATGGGACCAGAATTGATAGATGAGATGGTAGAAAATGTTCAATTGATTCATAAGCACATGAGAACAGCTATGAGAAGGCATAAAATTTATGGGGATAACCGAATGAAGCAACATTCTTTTGAGGATGGTGATCATGCCTTTCTCAATGTTCTCCATTGAAAATTGTGATGCATTTCAGTAAGAATGGGAAGCTGATTCTAAGGTTCATTGGAAATTATAAAATTATGGAAAATGATGGATCAATTGCATAAAGTGTGTATTTACATCCATGATTATCCTAGGTACACAATTTTTTGCATGTTTCAATGTTGAGAAAGTATTTGGAAGATCCAACTTATTTTTTGAGCCCAGATGTAGTTCAGTTGGAAAAGAATGACTTTTATGAGGAAAAACCAGTCCAGATTCTTTTCTAAAGAGAGAATTTGTTGCGGAATAAGTTAATTCACTAGTTAATGGTTTTTTGAAAACTCATATGGTTGAAGAGGCACTGAGTGAATATGAAAATGCTATGAGGGATAAATACGCTAATTTATTTGATAAGTGAATAAAATTTCTAGGACACAATTTCAAAAAAGGGGACGGATGTAATATCCTAGGTAAAAAATAAAATATGACATTTTCGTATTTATTAATTTTAGTGAATTAAATATTAATTTGACATTAAATGGGTTTCTCTATTCGATGGCGTTCTTGATATGCATCAACAGGTTTCTTTGAAATATTATGTTGGACACTAAGAATATAATATTATTGTTTTAAATGGAAGTTAATTCCTAGATGTTGTTTTGGTGGGAATGAACCGAACATAAGACAATATGATTATACATGTTTTTTAAATGATTTTACATTTATTCAATAAAATTTAGAGGCTTAAAATTTGAATGAATCTAATTTTAAGCATAATTTACTTTAAAAATGTTGATTTACCGCCTTTTGATGCCGAGCCCTCATTAAATATATTCTTGGAATCTTTTATATGTTCAATTTAGCAAAATTAATTCTTCATTAGAGTTAGGACATCAAAATTTACTTTGGGTATATTTTTGGTATTTTTCAGATAAAATTCATTTTTTAATGAATAGTTAAAAATACTATTTTTTAATTCAAACCTGCATTTTAATATAATTTATTTGTATGGATAGAGTATAATTTTAAGGTAATTTAAAGTGAAATTATATTATATTTTTACCATTTAATCCAAATTTGGTCATTGGAATTTATTTTGCTTTAAAATTTGACATTAAAAAATGTCAATTTTTTATGAATATTTTTTCTTAAAAACAAGATATTTGTTTTGACAACGGGAATTAATTTTAAATTAATTAATCCAACATCAATGTTTTTAATATAGTAAAATATTCATCATTTTTTAATTCTGAATATCAAATATACCATAGGCTTATTTTTTGGTACTTTTCTGAAAAACATCAATTTTTGATGAATAGTGAAAAAACTATGTAGTAGTTAAAAAAGTTACATTTTCATTTAAATGAAATATTATCACTTATATGAATTGAATTTTTAAAATATGAAAATCATGGTTTTTATTAGTAAGTTAATTTTCGTTCAATAATATTAAAATAATTTTTGGGGAATATTAACTTTTGAATTTTATTTACCGCGGTTAAAGATAAAAGGGTAATTCAATGTAATAAAAACAAGATAATAAAAAAACTACCATAAAACATGTACTAACATTATTATATGACTCATAACTGAGCATGGTCATCCTTGGTTCTATTTTTGGACCCCATGGAGCCACTTAAGAGTGATAATGACACTTTATTTAAAATAACAAAAAGTAAAGTCAAAATTGACAAAAACAAATATCTTTTAGTAAATTAATTTTTACATTGGGTTATATAAGTTATCATTTTGACTATAAATATTATGTGGAAATATAAAAATATTTCATACATTATTTTATCTTTTTATTATTTTTAGACATCAAATATATTAAATTATTTAGGACACAATTATGATGTAGTGTTTACCACATTAATAAATGTTTTAAATAAATAAGATTATAAATATTAAAATAATATCCAAAACCTATCCAATTATTATTGGATAAATTTAATTATAACATTATTCATATTATCTTAGATTATAATTATTTTTGATCCTTTATAAACTAGTAATCAGTATATAACAAAATATTATTTTCAATCTTTCATAAAGTGCCACTCCAACCTCTTATAAAATGCCTTCACATAAAAACCAATACTAGAACATCTCATGCCACCTGGATCATCCAAAATATATCTAAATAATCTCCTTACATACCTCTATTTCTCTTATAAGACTTCCCCTTGGTAGAAGGAACTTTAATAAGCCCTTTTGGTTCAAACCAATGTTAGTTACCCGAATTAATGTTAACAGTTTCTCTTAAATTATTTTGTATTATTTTGATTTATTATCCTTCTCCAACCCAAAAAACTTTTTATTCAATTAATTTATAAAAAAACCAGTATCCTCAATATACCTGGTTTTTTATGGGATGGATTCAAACTACCCTTAAACACACATCCATCTAATTGGTAAATAACATAATGTTTCTGCTGATGGTGAACTACGTCCTCACGAAACGATGATTGTTCAAATATCTCAAACTGCCTCTCATGGTTGCCATTAGGATGGAACTATATTTATATATGATATATATTATATTTATATTGTTTCAATAATTCTGTATTTCTTATTTATATAATACCTTTATGGTTTCTATAGTTGGTAAATACGATAGTCTCATTTCAGGAAGTGCAGACTACCGCCACTCAAAGTTATATGACTCGTTCATGCCTTATTTGGAATGTATGAAGGTTAGTGTTAATATCAATTATATATTATATTATTCTTTAATTATAATATACTTATGTATCATTATTTTTTCATTCCGTTACAAAAAGAAATATAAATGGAAGTACAATTCATGTGTACATACGTCTTACCGTCTCAATGAACAGTGCATTTCAGTTCTTATCTCCAAATGTTATGTACGATTATAAATACATGTATAAACTAGATATATAAGATATATATGATATATAAATCATGAATATAATTATATATATAATGATATTTTGACCACATGAATAACTTGTAATTATAAGAAGTCGCCAAATATCGACCAAATGACCATTATTAACTTAAATAATTACATAATGTTTATTACATGGTAATAAAATATATAAAAAGAATAATAAACATAAAAAATATTATTAAAAATGTAGAAATTAGATTTAGTTTCTTATTCAGGAGAATAAATAGGGAAAAATTAATGCCAGTCATGAGGTAAGGGTCTTCGTCTCAATCTCCATTCATTGAGGCATATATTGTTTTATGCACAACATTATTTTATATGATGTATAAACACCATTGAAATTTCATTTAATTCAAAGGGAATATTTTTCTACTATTAATTTTACTAAACAACAAAAAATTAGTAGTAATTTACAAAGTATGCAGTGACAACGACCTTTCCATTGTTGCGAGTATTATATGATCTTTGGATTTCTTAATAAGACGTAATGTTTTTAAAAGGAAAATAAATTGGATGTAAGATTTTTTGTATTTTGGAATTGAAAATGGTTTTTATAATGGATATTTTATGTCAATATATTTATGTGATATATTATGAATTAAATTAGAAAATTTTTTCTTTCCTTTATATTTGTCTTATGTGTTAGGAGATTATAATGGTACATGTACATTTAATGGATTGTTAAGTGATAAACCAAATGATAGGGGGTGTCGTGATAAACTAGGAAAGGTGGTAATTTTATATCCACCTATTCATTTGGTATGGTAGTCACCCGTATGGATATTCTATTTAGTGATATTTGTGGAATTAGATAATATGGTTATTCAATTTAATATTGTTTATGTCCCAATTTACCTTTATATGTTATGTTTCCTTTATATGGGTTTTTTGGAAACCGTTTGGTTACACAAGGGTATAAAATGAGATTTTATTCTTTTAAGTGTATTTACAAATTCATAATGGTGAAAATTATTACTTAGGATAATGTTTACATGGTTTACTTGATGCATTGAAAAACTAATAGTTGTTCTTTTTTTGCATCCCTTATTGAGATTTTTCTGCTCAACCCATGTTTTTGAAATTATTTTGTCAGGACCTAAAGTGGAATAGGTTCTAGAATGGTATCAAGGAAAATCCATGTTGTGTAAATCATGGAACTAAACATGGCAATTTTTTTCATTATTTTTTATTTAGTAAAAAATATTGGAACTGAGTAGAAGTGTATACTTTGTAACTTTTGGGATGTAATGTAACCGTTATGACCTAATTATTTAAAACTATAAACCAGAATAGATCCTCAATGTTAATTATTAACATAATTCACTTTTATGAAATGCCTAAGTTTGGGTCCTTATAGTATGTGAATTTCAAAGACATTAAAATATTCTTCTTTTAGAATTAATATAATTCTGTCGCTAGTATTATTTTTACACAAGTGAAAATAAACTCTATATATGACACTAACTTAACATGCGTTACACACAAGACCGAGTTCTAAAACCTTATAATGGAGAATTTATTTTAAAAATAAATTTTTAAGCTTTTATGAAATTAATTATAAAAATAAACATTATTTTTGAAATCATAATGACGAAATTAGCCTATGGTGACTTTTTTGGATTTATATGAGAAAATTTATTTTGTTATGGATAGTGAAATGTACTAAAATTTAGTTTAAAATAGCCTTTTTATTTAAATAATAAATAAATATAAATTATATTATATATTGGTTTTAGAGTCACCTTAGATTAATTAAACCTAAAATTATTTGATTAAGTTCATTTGGATAAATTTTACATTGAAAATGAATATAAAAACTTAATCTACTTTTAAATGTTTTTCTACATTAAAAACTTGCTATTTCTCCACATATGTGAATTAGAGTTAATCTTAATTTTCCTCCATCTATTATTTTAATATTAAAAATCCAATATACAAAAAATGTAATTAGTGTGATATTTGAGGACTAATATGTTATAATTAATATTTTTTGACCTAAATGACCTGTGAATGTGATTAACATTATTTACGGTGACTAAGGTATGATTAATCTTACTAAGGGACTAAACCTTAACATTGGGGGAAAATGACATAGACACATATCCAAAAGACATTCACTACCAATAATTTGACTATGTCCCCACATGGTTCGAAATATATGGTTAATTAGGATATTATTAACTTGTAGTTCCCTATATAAATTCTTATGTGAAAAGAAGACATAAATGGAACTTTTTTTACCTTTTAAATTTATAAAATTTCGATATATAAGGAAAACATCACATTTTTTGTTATATATATATATCCAATTTTAAGATATATGGGATAATGATATCATAATTTTTTTTAAATAATTTTTATAGATGGTTAGTTATTTAAAATACTTAAGAAATACCTATGTAGTAATTATTTAGTTAATAATTATGTAAAATATAGGATACAATAAAAAATAAAAGTGAAGTAAATTGATTGAATTATTGTCTTTATTTATTTATTTGGAGGAATGTATCATGTTATACACTATTAATCATAACATATTTAAATTTTTATATAAGATTGATATTTTAAAATTTACATAAAATAAATAATTTCAATATTGACATTATTGTTATTGTACAATAAATGAATTTTATTAAATGATTGAGAATTAATAAAAATAATATATTTTGAAAATATATTTTAAATTGTTAGTAAATATTAAATATAGTCTATTAATGTAACAATTAATATTTTATAATTAACATATTGGACCATATAATATAACAATATTGATAACCCAGTTCGTGTTGAAGCTGCGTTTTACTATGTCAGTTACAATTTTTTAAAAATTAAAATTCCAAAAACATGGGAATTTTTTTTAATAAATAAGATATTACATTAATAATTAAGTTTCTCTATATTTTATAATAAATATAAAATTACTCTATTCATTAACATTATATAAATTAGATTATAAAATAAGAAACTTTAACAAAAACAAAAATGATAAAATTAGGGAATCTTAGATGTTAAGGGACCATATTGTTAATAATCATGAATTTTTGAGTGTTTGATGTATTAATCAACCATGCATCCTATTTAATCTATTATTTTTTCATTTTTACGTTCTTTAGGTATGGTGGACCAATAATTAATGAATACCATTTGGTATAAACAATGGTTCCACTCCCCCTCATATACAAAAAGGAAAGAACTATACCCTTTCCTCACACCTCTAAAGAAATATTTGGTCATCCAACCACATTCAAAATAGTCTACACAAATATCTACCTTATAACTATAATCATCCACTTTATCAGATAACAATCCATGGAATAAATTGGTTCACACCAAAATAAGTTATACTTTTAATAGGTAACAACTTCTCTCAGGCTTTCTAGTTTTATTTCCAATCTCCACTCCCTATAATTGTCTTATTATATGACTACATAAAAAACCAATATACTAAATACACAATATTTTTTTAAATCAATGGGTTCAACCAAAAATTAAATTCACCACCTTCAAATGTGTAATGAATATACTATTTCATTGTACGGATAACTACTACCTCATTAAACGATGATTTTTCAATTTTCCCCTACCACCTCTCATTATGGACATTACAATGGGAACTATATTTATATATATTATATATATTATATATAATTATTTTATTGTTATTTAATTCTTATTTATAAAATATATTTATTCTTTCGAATATGTGAAATAAGATTATTTTGTTTGAGGAAATGTGGACTACTTCCCCCTCAAAGAGATATGACACTTTCATTCCGTAAATGGTATGTATAACAGATTCTGTTAATAAAACTATGTAAAATACATAATATACATATGATAAAATCATTATAATATACATATGAATCATTTATTTTTCAATAATTTAAACAATGAAATGAAAATAGTGTTCATGCATACCTATGGCCTACGTCTCCAAGAACAAATTTACATCATTTCTAATCTCCAAATATTATAAACAATTATAAATACAAATTTAAATAATATATAAGTTAATTTAGTCCTGGATTAAATTTTGGTGATTATTAATCCATGATATATTTAATAATAACACCATATAACAAGTCAAAATGTTCTTCATAAAACTAGGCAATTAACAATAGAAATAGTTAAAATAATGAAAAAGTATTAACAAACGAGTAATATAATATTATAAAAAGATAATATATGAAATTATAAAAAAATTTATGTATATGTTTTTTTGTTATTATCATTTATTTAAACGACTATAATGGAGGCAAAATACAATGAAACTGGATTAAGGATAAGGCATGGGATTTTCATCTAACGTTTTACATGTGTGAGATAAATGTCACATTTAACAATTACATCATTTGTGTTGTGTACATACAGAAAAGTATAATATATTATATCCTTTATTTATTTATTTTCCTACCATTTATATTTTACATATTATTATTATCACTTCTTGTTTTTTTGATTCATATATAAGGGAAATTTTTCTCAATTTACATTCTATTGAGACTTATTTGTTATTGTGTACCATTTCAAAATTATTTGGTTTATATACATATTTTTCATGTTATATCTTGAATACTATTATTATATTAATACTATATGTTTTTTTAATACCACACCTTTATGTATATTAGTATTTAAAGGTTTCAATGTGTTAATGGACCCTTTGGAATGTTTGATGATTATTCTCCTTGAGATGTTTCATAATGGTTACCTTTGAAATATCACTTACATTTTTTATTGTTAAAATAATATTAAAAAATTGATTTATTTTAATATTTTTTCAATGAAAATTTTTATTAAAATATATAATATTTTTCATTGATATGACTCTTTCTTAAAACCACATACCATTTTTCATATAGATTTCATATTAAATGTTTTAGATTCATGGCATGAAGCAATAACAATATTAGATTCTCGGAATGAAGCCCTGAAAATATTAGATTTTTTTCATGAAGCCTTGAATGTATAAGATTCAATAAATGAAGACTATAATGTATAGGATTCTTGGAATGACGCCTTGAGATTATTATATTATTTCAAAGAAGCCTTTAAATTATTATATTCTTATCATATAGCATTGAAAGTAATAGATCCTTGGAACAAAGTCTTAGAGGTAAGATATAAATATCCATAATTATGAATTCCCTCAATAAATATTTTAGCTATTATTTACCCATGAAATTTCACATCAACATATTTGTCGATTTATTCTATTCTATTTTTATTGATTAATAGGATTGGGTATTATATTTATCCCTCGCCATATTTTATTTTCCTTATATAGTTATATGAAAGGTAACTATTATTTATCATTCAATGTTTATTTATTCTTATTATTTAATTATATTTTCTGAGTTATATACCCAAACATATAATTTTATTCAACATTATTATGTTTATTTACCTAGTTGGTGAATAAAAAATCATTAAATAAGAATTTATAGACTTTGTTTATTTTATTTTATTTTTATCAGGTTTGTATTTCCTATTTAACATTGCATTATTGGAATCTTGTATTTATATTGAATTTTAATTCATCTAAACATTATTTTCCTTCAAGATTTTATTTCTTGTAATCATGACAATGTAATGTATTAATGGATCAGATCTGGGCTTCTGGGGTTTGGGTGTTATAAGGTAAAGGTGTTTCATATCACTCATTCCAATTATATGCAAGCCTTATTCACTGGTCACTTATTTTTTATGGTTTATATATTTCCAAATAATGTATTATATTTCTCATATTCTTAAAATTATTAGTATTTAAATATCCATTTTTTGATCATTCTATTATGTGATTTGTTTAAAGGATTCTATATCAGAAAGTAATTATGTCTCAATTTTCCTTCTTCTTGATCATGGCATGTTATGAACCTATATTATTTACATGAGGTGTATATACTACCTTTGAAATTTGATATCATGCATCTCATTCATTTCATGATATTTTAAATCTTCATGTAGTATTATTTTGTTACATGTGGTGTATGGTTCAAAGATATGTGGGGGTATGATTTTTTTAAAATAATCGCGTCATGTATCAAGAATGATTATGTTTATTCTTCATATGATGAAATATTATTATACATAATTCATTATAATTCACTAATTTTAATCTCCTATGTATATTAATTATATAATCATTCATTGGTATAATTATTTCACAATTTGGTAAATAATATAGTTAAATATCTTTTTATTAAACCCCGACATTATCATCGCTTCAGTTAGAAATGAGTGATCCTACAAAACCAGGAATTATAAAAATTATTTCCATTAACATTATACAAGTATCATTAATTAACTGAAATAAATTTTACCCTTTTTGTCTTCTACTAATGTTTTTAAAATAATATTATTGTCTCGTTTCATAAAATGATTTTTTATATACATTTTACTATGCATAAGGATTATTCTTTTTTACCTTATATGACATATATAAATTTACCCACTATCATTTCTATGAAGATTCATTTCGTTGTTTAAAAGGTTATTTCTCTGAAAATATTTTCAAAACTAATATTCATGGAATATTTTTAAATATTTTAATGATTTCATTTCAAGTTTTTATTGTATTTTAAATGAAATGTTTATCTAATTGTTTTGAATCATTGCTTTCATGTTATAAACGTGTTTTCAAACTAAATAGTTTTTAAAATATTTGATTCTAATTTTATATTATAACAATGAAAAATGTTTTCAAAATGATTTCAAGCCTACTAGATATTTTTTCATTTTATTTTCTATAAAATCTATATTCTAATGGTTTTGTGTATGGAAAATACATTTTCAATAACGAAAGAATATTTTCCTCAAGAAACATTTTCAAAACATCTTTCCTAATAATTTGTCCTCTATAAAAACATATGGTGATGTTATTCATTATTTTTTAAAAAATATCTAATGTTTCCATTCATATTATTTATCTTTGGGGTTCACGATTAATGGTTAGTCCATTGTGAAAGTTGTTTCTCGTTCACGAGATATTTTTTTTGAAATCGATATTATTTCATATGATATGTTTTTATAGGAAATGATCATGAATGTTTTATTTTCTCTATGGGTTATGATATGATATCATGTGTATTAAAACCATTTAATTTAATGGGATATATTATGATTGTTTACAATCTACTCACACAAATATGTATCATTTCATTATGATATGGGTTGGACATATATCTCCCACCAATGCATTCGGAGAAGATTTATATCTCATGGGATTGTCCGAGATGGAATGTGAAATGTTATTGGTTCCAAATTATAGGGATGGAATGAGATATGTATATACGTATTGTTTATAAGGATGGAACGACGATTGAAAATGGTTCAATAAAAAAGGTCTCTAATGGGTTATGTACCCAACTCAGTAACGGAAATTGTTCACTAGGATCCCCTTTCCCGGGATGACTTGGCTAATTTGGAAAACTTATTATCTGATTATGTGTCTTCTACAGTTCCATGTTTTATTCCAAGATTTTTATTTCAGGAATTATGTTATCTATTTCCATATGATTCATGTTTTATGTAATACCTTGAATTATTCCATGGCTAATGTATATGATATTTGATATGCATGGTATGATCATTTATTATGATGATCATTTTCTTATTTCTCTGTTCTCACAATAATGCTTACATTCCTCCCTTATTTATACTTTCTGAGAAATTTTGCTTAACCCTTTTTATTATTCCTTCCCCAGATTCTGAGGAATGGTTTTTGTTATAAGTAATAAAGGTGGATATGTCATTGAGAGATATTGATGATATTTCACTATGGTAGATTATTTTTATACCTTGTTTCCAAGTACAATAATCTATTACTATATTTAGGAATTTATATTTGTAATGTTCTTAGTTTTCATAAAAAATTATTTAATATCCAGGTATGTTATGCATGGATCATTATAGTTGGAATTAGTGGAACAGTTTATTCTTCATTTGGAAACTATGATGATAATTTTTTAATGAGATCCATAGGTATATATATAAGGATATTCCTGGGGATATCATTAAGGATATGTATATGAATGATTAAAAATTTTGTAAAAGGTATTATAATTTTAGAAAAGGATGGAGTGAGTGGTTTCCTAGAAATACGTCAAAGTCATGATACTACAAGTGGGTGTGGATTTGGAGGAGATGTTCCTTTTTTGACACTCTAGGAGGATATGATTTGGAAATTCACAAACTCTTCACAAACCATTATGATTTATTTCATAGGAGTTTGAATATGAATAACCTAGGATGAACGAAGGGTGTCACATATTAAGTAAGGTTTCATGATTTAGACAACATATATGTAACTCTATTAAGGACAATATGGTTTTCTTCTCTGATAATTAATGCTCACACTATATTTTTGGTTTTAATTCAATGGAGGAAACTATGATGAACTAAAATAAAATTTAATGTGATGGAATACTTGTAGATGAAAATTTTAGTGGGAATATCATTCGAGTGAAGTATGTTCTGATAATGGCGAATTAGTTTTCATGGAAAATTATCAACAATTTTTAATTTATCCCACTCTAAGTCTCAATAAATAATATATGGAGGATTTCACTAAGAGTTTTAAAGATGGATCCCATGGAATAAAAAAGAATCAATTTGTTTTGTGCCATGATTCTGGAAATAATCACCTAGGTGAATGTCTTATAGGAATAATAAGGTGTTTTAATTATGAAATATAATGACACAAATCAATTGACAACCTGGGAAAATTGAAGTGTTTAGTTAATTAAGTAGACATAAATATTGGCTTCCCTAAGACATCATCTAAGGTTAACGGTTCTAAACGTGGTGTAGATGATCATTATGAAACTCAATGTCACAAGACGAAAACTCATGTACTTGATTAGCTCATTCGTGCAAGTAATGGTTACATTGTAGATGATGAAGAGACTATAGATAAAATTTAAATAGAGATATTTATTTTGAAATAGAATGAGTAATCCTTGTTAATGGAATAATGATGATGTGGAATAATCAATGTTTTATGTATTTGGATTCAAAAAATTCGTTATATGAATAGGGAAATATATAAGGTTTGTTTTTAATTAAGTATTGAAAATTTTATGTTGTATGTTTCTAAAATATTTTACATTTAATTTAAGGAGATAGAGAAACTTTGAATAAGGGAAGATAAACATTAATATGATCCATATGTGATGCTAATTTTTTTATAAAAATAAATGTTGGATATGAAAAATAAAAATTGAGTGTATTGATTTCCTCATGACTCATACTGGATATGTTGAAAAAGTAGACCATTTTATAATAGATGAGGTTTAAAACATCTTATATTTATGGAATATATCCATTTACCATTATAATAAGGAATCATGAATGTTTCATGAAAATTTATGGTAATTTAGGTTATCACTAGTTTTCATGAGAATTTACCACAAGGGTATTCACTTGTTTGGAATGTGAGAACCAAGAGATATTTTTTGATATATGGGTCATCAAAGTTAAGCTAATTTTTTCATTATTAATAATATTTTGGATTTTCATTTTTCAGAATGGTTATATGGTTAACCATTCATAATAATTTTATGTTAAAATTTGGATGAACAATTTATATATTAATATTGTATTAATAACCAGAGTTTAAAGGATATAAACATAGTAAAACTATTTCAAGGGTTTTCATATTATTAAATTTGGAAATTATATTAGTCTTGTTTTAGAAAAGGACATCACCTATGTTAGGTGACAAGCAATCATGCCAGGCAGGGCCATGGGTCTTGAACCTATAACAGATGGATGAAAAGGATTTCAGGCCTAATACTAGCATTAAGAATATCTTGGTTAAAATATAATTATTTTTTATGAATAAATATCAATGGTGAAGAATTTATTTTAATTTTTATTCTTATATATTAATACATGTTTCTTTAACATAATAATTGTTATACATTCTTTCATTTATGGGACTTAATATATGTTAAAAGTGTATATTAATGATTTATGCCCAAAGATAATTTCTAGACATTCATTCCATGAGGTAACGGGTGTATCATAAATTTATAAATAGAAATAAAAGAATGAAAATATTATTATTTAAATACATTAACAATTACTCAATGTTAAGAAACTAATTAAATAAATATTACCATAATACAATAAATTTTGTTGAACTGATGGCCTTCGAAATAATCACATATTTATGACATTGAGGCCCTGATCTTTTCATTGATCATTAAATTTTTTGAAATTTATGGCCTCATTCACTCCCCATAAAATTTTATTCTTTTCCTCCACATCCAATAATAAATCCCATCTTGTGTTCTCTTATATATAACCACTGTTATTTGTTACTTTGGGTAACTAGTCTTGTTATGACATTCCATTTCTAAAGGATGTTTTAGTATTAATTATTATGATATCAATTTAAATTAATGAAAAATTTACGTATTATACCATTGAAAACCGATAATAAATTTGAGGGTGAAATTCATTAAGGGGTAGAATGTAAGAATATGAGATTTTTTGAATTATTATTTTTGAATTAATTTAATCTTTTTATATTATACATTTCATGAAACATTAATAATAGTTTTTTATAATAAATCACTATATTTTTATTATGTAAAGTACATGAAACATTAATGTTATATTTATCTATACATAACACTGAGGTTAGCATGTGTTATATGAATCAAAGACTTTTATCTGTGGATTTAATAAAACGCAATAACAATTGTTACCGAACAATGATAAATAATTAATATATATATATATATATAATATACCATTTACATTAATTATATTTTATTAATATTAGTAACTATATAATATAAAAATATTGTTTTAAAATTGTTTAATATTAAATAACTATCTAGAAATTAAATAGAAATTTATATTGTATCCCAAGTGAATATAAATGACATATTTTTAAAGAAAAACTGTTATTATTCTCATAATGTTGTTTCAATCCTAAAAATAAAATTAATTACAATAATTAATTAATTATAATAAAATATCTATCTTATATTATAAATTAATTCGTTTTATAATAATCCAATAGATTTTATATGAATAAGATAAGAATGAAACCTATTTAACACATAAAACCCAATATTTTTGTTATGGTAGTTTTACTGCCATTTATTGGATAACACATTATAATTTTTTAAAAAATTTACAAATTTAATATAACCAAATAAATTTTTATTTGGGAGATAAACATAAAAATTAGGTTAGGATAATTTTCATCTATATTGTTTCTATTTTTAATGAATTGTTAAAAATACTATATTTTAACTCAAAACTACTTTTTCATAAAAAATATTTAATAGGATAAATATAATTTTAAATTTGAATAAAATATTTATATAATATTATTTTTATCGATAAATAAAATTTCATTCATTGGAATAATATTTAATTTAAAAATTGATTTTAAAAACATAGAAAACATTTGAATGTTTTTACTTTAAATACATGGATTGTCGATCTAACTATGGGATATAATTTAAATTAGTTTTTTACAGTGATTTTATAGTTACATTGAAAAATGGATTCTATATTTTGAATAAAAATAATTATAGTAACTAATAATTTCAACATTTTTTGACAAAAAATATTAGTGAATTAAATAAAATTCATTGCAATTATTAAGGTTAAATTATTCTTAAAACGGAACTAAACAATAACCTAAAGGCCTAAATTGAACAATACACTTTTTATAAAAGAATGTTATTTCTATATATAGAATATATCATCCATTTTAACTACTTTAAATAATTATTGAACCACTTTCAAAGAAAACGTGGGTAGGGTTCCTTTCTTTTAAAATATTACAAGAGTGCCCCCCAACCTTCCTTATAAAAGGGCTCCTATCATCCTAAAACCACACACCTATTAGGCTACATATGATTAGATAAGAACTATCAAAATAGAACCCAAAATTCCATCCTATAGGCAATTAATCCTACCATTTGGAATAAATCTACCATTGGAATCATTTTCGCAAAAACCAAAAGAAGCAACCCAATTATGTGGTAACATAATCCCTCAAACTCCATTCTTTTATTTTATTTCTCCACAACTAAAAATATTCATATTCTATAATTGTATATAAAAATATTATTATTAAAATATGAGGATTTTATTATGAAATGTATTCTACATAAAAGTACTCACAATTTTTTCTAATGGATAACAATCACACTATTTAAATGTACGGCGACTACGACTCTCAAAATGATTAATTATATGTTTTTCCATTACCGCCTTTGATGTTTGAAATTATGATAGAAAATATGTTTATATATGAAATATTATATAGTTATTATTTATTTATGATTCATAAATTTTTTAATTCATTTAAAAAAGTTATTTTTATACGTTTCTTTTTGTGTTAATACGATAATTTTTCTTGAGTAAGAGTGGATTACTACCCCTCAAAGCGATGTGATAGATTCATACAATACATTGAATATATTAATTATGAATCTAGTGAATATATATGATATATATGATATAATTAATTCATTTTAAGGATTATATATATTCGTATATGTCTTTTAATTTTGTTCTTTCAACATGATACTTAAACAAAAATAGTGATCATGCATACATGTGATTTAACATATCCATGAAATTTGTATTCGATTATATATTTCTATATTATAATTATTATTTGAATAAACATATTCTAAAAGAAATTATATTAAAATCATGTTTAAAATTTTGTAAATCATAATATGAATATAACACCAAAGTTATATCAAATTAATATAAGAAAAAAACAAGGCTGATATGACCTTAAGTGAAACATTAACATATAATTGTTAACAATAGGGTAATATAAAGTAATATTTAAAACATATATTATATTATAAAAAATAATATGGTTTTTTATGGATATATGATAAATTTATATTTATTATACTAGAGGTCTGAATGGGTATTATGGAAGTCAAGACACAAGGTATGGGAAATTAATCTCACTCATTATTTTTTTGAGGTACATGCCTTATTTACAACTCACTTCTTTTTTGGTGGTGAATATACTTACTATTACTATATTAATTGAATTATATAATTAAAATTACTGTATTTTAACGGTATATTTTATGATAATTCATTCATGAGATTTTGGTTTCAAAAGTTTCAACACTAGTATAGTAATTTTGTCTCAATTAGCGTAATTGGAGACACATGCAATGTTATTGAACAATATTTATTCCATGAGGTTTATATGATACCATATAAGTGTAGAATTATGAATCTCCTCATTTTTATAATATTGTAATTATTAATTTAAATTCATTTTGTTGTAGTGGTATAATGGGTCAATGATACCATTTGGTAAGAGTTTAAGAAACAATCTCATAGATTATAAATATTATTTATGTTTATGCTTATATTGATTAAATAATATGTTTTGTATCTCACAAAAAATCCTGAATTAATCTATAATCTTGATATTAAAAATATATTAATATAATGGTGTATTAATTTCACAATTTGGTGGATAATATAGTCCGATTTCTTTATAAAAGCTAGGCATTACCCTCACATTGGTTGGAAAAGATTGTTCCTATAAAACCGTACTTTCAAAAAATATTTTCCATGACCATTATACTAATATCATATTAATATTTAATTAAATTTTTACTATTTTAATTTTTCAAATTTATTGAAAATAATATCCTTGTCTTCGTCCAAACAAGTTATTTTTATAACCTAATTTTTTGAAAAATTATTATTCTTTTTACCTCATATTGAATATACATATTAAACTGCCATCATTTCTATGAAACAGATATTACACTTTCAAATGAATTATGTTTATGAAAATGTTTCTAAAAATAATTTTCATGTTATATTGTTTTTATAAAAATTCATTATTTCTTTACAAGTTTTAAATGTATTATGAATGGAATTATTTTCAAAATGTTTTAAATATTTCATTTAAAATATTTATTGTGTTTTCAAAGAAAAAACATTTTATATGTTTTGATGCTTATTTTATATTTTTTCATCGAAAAAGTTTTTCAAAATGATTTAATGTATTCTGTATTATTTTTCAAGGTATCTTCATGGAAAATTATTTTCAAATGATTTTATGTATTAAAAATCCATTTTCAATGATGAAATAATATTTTACTCAAGAAACATTTTTAAATTATCTTTCATTATTATTTCCCATATAAGATAACATATATTTGTGTTACTCATTAATATCATGGAATTTATTTAAATGTTCCATTAGTATTCTTTATCTGAATGGCTCATGGTTGATGTAATTGTCTTTATGAAATAAATTTCGGTTTCACAATGTATATGTTTTTAAAATCTATTTTTCAATAAATGGTTATATTTTGATTAAATTATTATGAAACATTTATCATTTTGTACTGGTTATGATATGATTAAGTTTTTGTGCCACAGATTTCATTTCATGGTATTTTATATGTTCTTTAGGATCTTGTGGTATATTTGGGTATGATTTCATTATGTGATGGGTGAGACCAATATCTCCATCCAATGCACTAGGTAATATTTATATCTCATGAGATATAAATTGACGGAATTAGAAATGAATACAGTTCGTTATTACTGTGTTGGAATGTGAAATGAACTCAGTTCATTATTATATGTAAGGAACAAGGGTTGAACTTAGTTCATTAATACAAGGCTGGTACGGGGTATAAACGTAGATTAATAATGGACTTTATCCACGAAGATGGTCCTGAAAGCGATGTCAGGGATACTATAGAAATCATATTATATGCTCATGTGTTGGCCACAATTCTATGATTTATTCTTATATTGGGTTTTCATTGATAATGTTCTTTATTTCATTACGATTCATGTATTATAAACAATTATGATTTATTCCATCTTTCATGTATATGATATTTTATATGAAATGTACGATATTTTATCTTTATTATAATTATTAAAAAAACCTTATGCTCATAATTATGCTTACATGTCTCCCTTATTTTAACATATTGAGCATTTAAGATAATTCCATTTTATGTTTCCATTAATAAGTTATGATGAAATGTTTTAGGTATAAGTTCTAAATATTGATATTTTAATAGGTTATGTGGATGAAAATTCACCAGGATAGATTATTTTGTATCTATGTTTCCGAACACACTAAACTATTACGGTCTTTGGGAATGTAATTTTTGTAATTTAATGAGTAATTTTTTAAATGATATAATATCCATGTACAATAAACCAGATTCATTATAGGGGGTGTGAAAAATATCAAAAAAATATTAAATTGTATTCAAGTATTCATGTGAATGGATATTCAAACTAGGAAATGAATTCAAATGGTTCCTTTAAAAAATGAATGTTTTATAATTGAGGACTATGTCCTCTGAATTTAAAATTAATGGCATGAACCAATAGTTGACATTGAAAAAATTATTTTCGGTTTTTTATTAATAAATAAGTGGGGGTTAACCCTCCCTATAATTTAGGTGGATGAGGAATCCAAATGGGAGGGTCAGTGGTTGATTCCTCACATCAATTCTCACCCTTGATCGTATAAGGTTGTCCGTTGATATTCTCAATGGTTCCAAGTATTTTTTCCAAATTATATTGGTTATTTTTTCCCCATGGATAGTCATAATTTAAACAAAATTTTGTGTAGGTTTTGGTGTTGATTCCATAAGATCATGGAGTAATCGGTAGAAGTCAAAATGGATTTCTTGATTTGATGTTATATAAATCCCAAATGGGATTTCTAGATAGCGTAATAAGTGGATTCAGTTGAGGTAAGCCCCTTACCTATTTTGTTTGGTGTTTTTAGTAAATTTGGATGAAATTGATAGTTCATTGGGTTCTAGAAGATATCTCATTGGGAAAGGATTGTCGTGTGGGTGTTCTGTAGACCTTCTCTGGGAGGACGTTCATTGTTTAAATTTGAAAATTGTTTATCGTGAGTTTATCGATGATTATTACTATTAGTGTTTAATTAAATAATTATTTAGATCTTTTAATAGTTTATAATTTATATAATGTAATATATTATAGGATTTCATTTTGATTTATTATATGTGATGTGTCATGACAATGCTTTGGATAAGGCTCAGCAGGTCTGGGTTGGGATGGTATCACATTGAAAAATTTATATGGTCCCCTTAAAATAAAAACATAATATTTTTATTCATGATTTCCTCCTACATGTATGTTTTATGGGTTTAGGTATGAGTTATAGGGACTATAAATGTTTGAGATCTAGAGATAATATTTTTTTCGACCTCTTATGGTCAATATAAGTGCTCGTGATTACATTGTGTTAATGAGATCAAATATAGACTTTTTTCCATAGGATGAATTAAAATCATAGATTCCAAGAGACCATATGGGGTATAGATAGTTGAAATATTATTTTACAGACCTAAAAAGTGGTTCCTTAGGATACATGGATATGTTTGTGAGACATAAGAAAAGTAACATCGGGTTGGATGGATGATTTTCTATATTTGTGAGTGAAACCCTCCAAAAGGTATTATAGATCATGATGAGGGATGTCATTTGGATGATTTCATCAAGAATATCTGTCATGTGAGGGATTTGGATTTCATCTAATGTTACGAGACGAAAATCGCATGTATGATATGTGAAATAGGACACAGGCATATGACTTTAGTTTAATCTAGGACATGGGATTTGGATTGTAATGGTATTAATGTAATTTGAATTTGGAAGTCCCTTGGGTATTTATAAAAAGAGTGTTGGTGGATATTTTTTGGGATATTGTTTAAAACATTAGTTCTAGTTTCTAGGATCATTAATTCGGTTTTAGATCTAAATGGTGATGAATATGAGACATTATCTATCAACAGATACTATAATGGGTCTTTTTTACGTTATAAATACCTTTTTTATGATAAAGGAAAAAATTTGGGATGAGGGGTTGGGTTTCGAGTGAAAATTTACATCAGATTATCTAGTGGATGTGTGATGGGAGGATGGAATTATTATCTTGCATGTTCTTGTGATCTTTCAAGTGTCTCTAGGGAAGGGTATGTGTACTTCAACCTCCCTAGAACATAATTGGAATATTCAGTGCTACCTGAAATCCCAATAGTAAAATGGTTATGTTAGTGATATGATCATTCAATGTTCTATTATGTATTGGTTTAAATATGTAATTATGAAAGGTTTGGGATGGTGTGTATGATGATCATTCGATAAGAGGCTCATTTTTTGAACCACAATGGGGGATGGGTTATAGGATGATTTGTGGAATGGATAATGGACCCCGTATTGAGATTTACTGTTTTGGGTTAGTATATGGAATTATTACCATACCCTATTCCATTGAGTAGTGGGTCATGGTTTGGAAGATACCTTACCTGAGTAATCATGTATGAGTAATGAATTGATATATTGGAACAACATCATCAGTTATAGAGAAAGATGAATACATTTCCTTAAATTAGGTATGATTTAGAACTATTGTATCCTGGTTAGCACACCATGAATTTTCACACAGGTTGAAATAGTTTATTGGTTTTCACAGAATTTCCAATTCTTTTATTTTTCATTTTATTTTTCTTGAGAACATGTATATGGTGATGTATATTAGGGGATCGTTATGAGAAACTACTACTATATATTTCTCATCCACATTATAGGAACCTTTGTGTGTGTGCAGACCATATTGTTTTTTTTAGGTTCAACATAAGGAATGTACTAGATTGGGGGGGTATAAGTGAGGGGTCAAAGAAACATGATTTGTGAGACTTGAGGAGAGTAGTAGGGCTATTGTGTTCATTTTTTATTATTATAGACATGGGATCATCCCAATGGGTGATCAATGTAAATATGGTTGTATTCTCCCACATGGTTCATTTTAATATTGTATATTGGTTTTTTATTTAAGCATACTATGATATTCTATAATGTATGATTATGGTCATTTTTGAAATATTTTATGACTCAAATTTTATAGTATAATATACCCATTATTTAGACTAGTCCCCCTCCACTAATTGGTGGCCTCTAGTGTATGAGGAGGCATGTGGTATGTGTTAAATAAAATCATGGTACAATATTTCGAAATTGGTTTTTTGTGGGGAATAAAAATTGGGTTTTGAAATTTTTCTTCTTTTAATATTAGTGGAATGATTGAAATGTGGTCTATGAATCTGTTATAACATGTTTTGGACCTTGGAATAGTGTGTCATGAAGAATATTCTAGTGTGATTTCTAGGTTACTAGCGGTGAAATATTGTTATTTAAACATTTCAAAATATAATTTTATTTTTATTTTTTATATATGTGGTGTTTACTAGAGTAGTTATTTATTGTTTTTTTCTATCGTAATATTATTTGGAGGTCATGTAGACCTATCATGAAAAGGAAATTGGTACCCATATGAAATGTTCATTCTTTGGTGTGAATGGTTTTCAAAATTATAGAGACCATTTATTTAATCTTTCAACTACAATATATATAGTATTATCATATATAAATTTACAGTTGAATTAAATAATATTAAACCATTTAATTTTCATTGATGGTAATCCATGCGAATCCGGGTGTTAGAGGACCGTCATTAACAAAAACATTAATCCTGTTATAATGCAATGAGTTGAGACACATGGTAAGTCAGTCTAGGAATTCAATAAATGCGTAATGTAATGAGGTTGTCTAAAGGTTTCCTTGGGGAAGTTATTTTGTAATTTAATGTTATGAATATAACATATATTATGTTTTCCAATATTCATTTTTGTGTAATTATACATTAAAACCATTAGGTTACAATAAATTTATGATTTTTTTTCTAGTGTCGTGATTATTTTAAATTGTTAGGGTATGTTGGATTCAAGGATTTCTTGTTCATGAGATGAAATTTCCAATATTTGGTTGGAGCATATTTATATGTTCATGGCTCTATATCAATGCCATTGTGGTGGATAGACTTGTTATATATCTAGAAAAGTTCGAGAAACATTGATTTTAGAGATAATTTTATTGGATAATTTGTTTGTTTTTTACAGACATGAGTATTGGGGAATGGTTTGAGAGTTAGGCATATGATCCCATCATTAATAAGGTACAACAAATTATAGTATGATTATGGGTGTGAAATAATGAAAGAATAATTATGAATGTATTGTGTTGAGGTTATACTATTTAGAATAATATATTCAAATATGCAAGAGGTTCATGATGGATCACCATTCCATTAGTGTAGGAGAGTGATAATGGAGTGAATTTTTTAGAGAAGGCATATTGTTAAAGGAAGTTACACAAATGTTTTCTTCTCTACCCAATTGGGTTGTGCATTACAAACATTCCATATATGGATCCATTTAGAAATAATTGTGGCTTGGACGAACATAAGAAGTTATATAGTTTTATTGTAGGAGTGATACAATCATGGTAAAGTTGTTGTTGGGGACAGTGAGATAGTAGACATCACTTATTGTTAGGATATTTCATCGCAAATGGTTTAGGGTACCATGGCAGGTTTTACAAGAGTTTATACATTAATATGAATATTTATGGATATTTTGAGTAAAAGGATAAAAAGAGAGAGTGGGTCTTCAGAGGGGTAGAACATGTATGGTTTTGGGGCCTATTTCGGGTTGGTGATCATCGATAAGTATAGAGGAATAGAAAATGCATGGAGGAAACCACTGATTGTTGGGGATGTGATCTACATTATTGGTAGATTTTGGAACAACAAGGATTTAATTAATAGTGATCATGGAATAAGAAAAATTATTTATTTGGTCGATTCTCATGTAATGGTGGTAATGGAATATCTACTAATTTCATATTGTAATGGGATAACCATAATCTATATACATAAAGTTTTTGGGATTTGTGTTGTGATGATAATTATACTCTTACACTTAGTAGAATTGTTTTATTAATGGATTAATAATCCTCATGAAGGAAGGATCATGGTCATAGTAAGGAAAATTAGTGGATTTTTATTGTGATACTATGGGACTAGTGTTTGGTATAATTCATTGACATATAGATCCTTGGGTAATACCAAATTTAATGTTTAAAAGTGGATATGGTTGGATTTTTTGAACTAGTGATGCGATTTGGATGGCTCAATTTCATTATAGGGTAATTCATTGATTAATCCAAGATTCATTTCATATTTTAGAAGTTGTGTTATGGTTATTGGAATAACTCGTGGGGGAATCAGAATCATCACATTGTTTTTAGGGTGGTTTTTGATTCATCACGTGACTCGTATAGTGAATCATGTGATGAAACACATAAATATTTCATTTTAGGATGAACATGATAATGAAGGAAGGGGTTTTGTTATATGTATTATGGGAATTGGTGGGACCCAATGATTGTTGGTCATTAGTTAAAATTCGGAGTCCAAGGAATCATTTTTTATAAGAATTAATCTATAGAAGAAGGTAAAAATATTGGTAACAAAATCTAAATAAACTATAACTACATTTAAACATGGAAAGGGATATTATTAGATATTAAACATTTTGAGTGCATGAAGTGAGATTGGGTTGATGTGGTTCAGGGAACAGACTTGGAACTTCAAATAAAATAATAGGAACTTATTCATGGTGTTTGATTTTTTTAGTAGAAGTAAATTTGGAATTAGGGTGTGGGACATTATAGGTAGATGGTATGTAATTATCCATGGATTTACAGTAAACACTATTTAAGGAATAACAAGAATTATAAATTATGATACGTGTAATGGAAGAGAGTTTTTAATTTAACTCATATTTCTATGTAGTTATGTCTTGAAAAGGATATTTTGGTTTTTCATGGTGGGTGGTTTGTTTTGAGAAATGTTGTTCAAAATGGGAGTTTTAGGTTCATAAAATCCATATATAAATTACTCAATTTTTTTTGAGACACTATACGAATTAAAGATGTTATAGAAGATGTTTTAGAACATTTAAGTTTCCAGACATTACACAATTTTTGTAAGGCTGGTATTTATGATTTGAAGGGTTTTTCACATAATGAAATTATTTCTGTAAGGGACCTCCTGGACTATAAAAAGCAATTGATAGGGTCAAGGCTATCTAGATTGAAAATTCACACTGTGAATTAAATTTTCAAGACCCAATATTTGGCATGTTTTTTTTTTAAAAATAAACGGGGTCAGACCCTCCTCACTTGATTAAGGAGACCAAGAATATGAATGGCAGAGATAATGATAGGTTCCCCCTTCCCTTATCCCTCCATGATCTATGGTTTATAGGGGTGGTATTTTAAAATTATTCTAGTAAATTTTCTCTATCCTTGACCTTTTTTTTGTTTCAAGTGTTAATAGATGGATTGTGATCAATTTTATCTTTATTTTAACACATATTCCATCATAATTTCACGGAATCAAAAAAAAATTGGATTTCAAGAATAGTGTATAAAAGAGTATCTAATGTCATGACATCAAGCCATATGAAGTGGTTTCTATTGTGGTAATATTCATCATAATTTTATTTATGTATTCTTAAAAAATTGTATGAAATTTGTAGATGGTCATGTGCCGATTCATATGTGTTTTGGCTAGAAAAATGTTGGGGGTTTCAATATACATTCTGTGTGAGGTTTGTATTGGTTTTATTCTAATGGTGGTGAATTGTGACTTTTGTGGTAATTATACATCGTTGTATTAATGAAATTAAATGAATAAAATTCGTTATAATTAATTTATTTTCATGTGATTTTTTCCAGTGGATCTGGTGGCGATATTACCCTTGATAAGTCATATATTAGGTCAAACAAGGAATAATGGGGTCTTGATGTGGATGGTAAATCTAGTAAAAATAATACTTGTCCATTAAATTTGTATGAATATTCTTGTAACACATGATTTCAAAAAATATACAAGTTGGGTGGGTTTTAGAATGAGTTTTTGGGATCATGAGAGACTGAGAGATGGAAATTGGATTCCATTTGAACTCATATTATCAAAAATGTAATATTTATAAATTTTAGTTGATGGGATTTTGAGGAAAATATTTATCAAATGGTAGAAAATGATGTTTAATAGAGAAATATATTTCATGTGGAGTCAGTTTGTTATATGAAACATTGGTGGCCTTATATGTGTTTCTATATGGAATGATGGTTGGTTGGGAGATTCTTAGGCATAGTGATGTTGAGTGAGATACATGATCATCTAATACTTGTATGTGAAACCCTCCTAAGGTTGGTATGGGGTTTAGTGGGTGATATGAGTGGTTTGGGTCCTTAAGGTCTATATGGTTGTGTATAAGAGGGTGATTCTTATACAGATGAGTTGAGAATATCCCATTTTATATAAGAGACAAGTCCCAAATGTGGGTTACATTTTTTTGTTCCTTTGAAACTATATTATATATCTTATGGAGTGTTTTGATTGGCGAGGATACATGTGTAGAAGGACACAGAGTATTGATGGATCATGATGGGGACATAGGCAGGGCCGTATAGTCATGATTATAGGATCCATCTATAATAGTTATAATCAAAGGATGATGGGAAAATGATGATATCAATCATATTAGTGAATGATGGGCATTTACTACCCTATATATTCCACAATGACTGATATAAGATGTGTTGCGATGATGGTATAGGTTCCATGTCACTAACTCATTGGGATCAACTATGGAGATGTATAATGGGAAGAATGATCTTTGTTCTTGAACGTTCTTGTGACCTTACCAATGTCACTGTGGATGGGGATAGTGTTATTAGACCTCCCTAGATCCATTGGGAATGGGTTAGTGTGTTTATCCTCCATAGAGTCTATGGGTATGTGTCAGTGAGATGATGGTACCCTCGTACTTTTTCTACCATGACATCCATCATTCCATTTTTTTCTTCTATTGGTATGAAATATGAAACATGTCTAATATAATATAGTTAGTGACCACCATGGGGGATTGTGTTTTGAAAAATGTGGGGATTGACCGATAGACCCTTCATTGAGTGATAATATCTCTGGTCAATAGTTTGTTTTATACCACTTCCCTCCCCCTTTGGGTATTGGGTTGTTGTTCCGAAATCTCACAACACGGTGAAATTAAGTGATATATAGGAATTAACATAGTGGAATGAGATAATTTGGAAAATTAATTAGATTCAAATCATGGTACTAAAGTATGTATAATCATGTTTTATGTTGTTGTAGATTTAATATTTTCACCCAATGTGCAAGAGGGAAGGGTTTCATAGTGAGGACATTATGTCTAATGAACATGGACGAAATGTTTATTTACTATCATGATTACAAATATATGTTATCATATTCTAGGGAAACATAGTGATACAATAATATTTTTTTTGTTTATAAAACCAATAATAAATCATCTATATCTGTCCACACTTCATTTCATGCATAGATGTTTATCCCCGGATCTATATTTGTTTGGGATGGGGCATCATGAAGGTATTGGATAAATGGTGTCTGTGGATATGGGATATCAATAAGGACAATGTGTATGTATTATATTTTTGGATTATTATTTATTTAGAATTTGTTTTCGGAGATCATCATATTTATGGTTGTATTTTTTATCATTGGACACATAATTAAAACATTTCTGTGAATTTTTTTGTGAGTTATATATTTTCTTAATTTTATATTAATATAATTATAGAGAATAGTCTCCTCAATGTATTTATTTGTACATAATTTCTATTATGTAGCCTATTGATCATGGGGATGTATGCCTGAGGACTTTTTGTGACCCCCAATCCATGCATTAGTGATTGGACCATGGTGGTGCATTATAATTTTAATTTGCATCGTTTGTCTTGAGATATTTGTTAATTACAACAATACACTATAGAATAAATTTATTATGGAGATATATTTATAATTTTCTCATAATATTTATTAATATAGTGAAAGTATTTGTATGATTTAATGGAATCCCTGAGAGTAGTATTTATATTCTGTATGTGATGTTATCATTGATATAACATCCCTATTTATCCTTAATTTTTGAAAATTATATTGAATTTAGTCAATTTATATGAATTAAGTCCATATTAATAGATTGATGAAATCATGAATATGGGTAGACGACATATGTTTTTTATTATTTTCTTATTATGTTCATGAAATTCAATGTACACACATATTGTATCATTATTCTTCATAAAAAAGCTGACATGTGTACCCAATGGTTAATCATATAGATGTATAAAATATATATTTATATTCTATATTAGTTTCATCATAAATTCATATATCTCAATTAGGATAATTATTTATGGAGTCTTTAACATCATATAATATTTTATCTCTAAAATAGAGAAAATTCATGTACAGAGGAAATCTAATCAATGTGGTATAATGTAATGTAGATAATGGATTCCACTCAACCATGTTCATTATTTAATGGGGGAAAATCAGTATATGGGATAAGGTTATTTTAGATTCATTCATTAATTTTGAGGTACAAACATATGTAACATTATTTCTCATGTGGTAGGTTTGAGTAATCTTCATGAAATTTTTTGAGGAGGTTTCTTCATTTGCTGAGATGATAATAGAAGGACCTTTTTATGATTCCGAGACTACACAAGGTGATGTAAATAACATTGGATTCATTTTTAACCGATATAAGGTAAATTTTTATCTATTTTATTATAATTAGAACATAATACATTGCCCTAGTATTGGCCTACTGAAATTTCCCTCTAATAAGTAATCCAAAAAATAAAAGGTCAATGAACCCATGTTCCCATGAAATTTTCCCCTCCTTGCATAATTAATGTTCTACATGTTCAATTATTTGTTATCTTGATCCTTGAATTATATTAATCCCTCAAAATATATGTACCATTAAATTCATTGATGGAGTTTGGACCGGGAGAAAAATTATAAATATGAAACCTTAATGATGGATTATTGTCCCAGTGGATTGTGAAATACTTATAATTATTCTCACACAAGAGAAATATATTCAATATTGAGTTCCTCCTATTTTTTTTTGATATGTTTGAGTATTAAGACTCATATAGTGTATATAATTTTCATTGATATTCAATATTCATACATGCACTAATAGATGATAATGGGTTGGTTTTTATATGAAATCTGATATTCATAAATTAATCAATATTTTTGGAACTATATAGTGGGAAGAAATACATTTAAAACATAAAATAATTTCAAAATAAAACAATAATGAATATTTTTAATGAATAACATACCACCAATATGGTATCAGACAAGATTTTTTGATTTGTAATGTGATTATCATAAAACTAAGAGTTTAAATGATAATTCAATAAATATGGAATGGGATGGTAAATAAATTATCATAAAAACCATTCACGATTTTAATAACTCTATATAATCAAAGTTAAATGTTAATATTTCCATTTTTATTCCATATTGAGTTTACTTTTCACAACATCATTTGTGAGACAAACTTAATCAGTTGTAATGGAATATGATCTACTATTCTCTAATTTTTAATGGTTCTTGACATTGATTATCCTTATTACTGTAGTGTCCAAGATCCCTATGTCACATCAATATATTTGTTTTCAAATATACAGGTTCAGGATGTAATCCAAAACATGTTTTGGTAGAGTTTGTTATAAAAAATCTAATGGAAGGTTGAATTATTGATAAGAAACACAGTTCAAAATATATGGTAGTAGTTCACAGCCTAATGTGGATGTTGGTGTCTTGTATCAGAGATGTTTTTGGATTGCGATTAATGATTTTTAAGTTATATTCACAACATAAATGGATGTTTTTTTGGATATCTTGAATTATTCTCTAAAAACTCCCAATGTGAACAAAATGTTTAGGTCTTAAATTTTTCATATGTATGATAGATTTATGTTATGTGTTTTTTTTAAGGTCTAACACTCATTATATTAATGACTTTAATGACCATTGGAAATATAAAAATATAAATGTATGAATTACCATAATTGACATTTCAACATTATTTTATTTAAAACCCATGATTATTTCCCAAAAACCAATTTTCTAGAAAAAATAATTTGAGGTGTTTGGAATCCCTTTTAATAAACATTGATCCTTGTCTTATAATGTTCAATATTTGGGGATACAAGATTAGTTTTTCCTTCATAATCTTATTGAGTTTCTCTGTTAATCTATTTCCTTCCAATGTTCTCTTTCTATGTGATGAAGGATGGTATCATTCATTTTAATGGAGTTATTTTTTTACTTCTTGGTAGTTGTGTGGTGGGGAATTATTAGAAGAATGTAGTTTCCTTGAGGCATATGTGATCCTAGTTTTGTATTTTTCATATCTTCTAATTTATGAATGTTATAATAATTAAGTTGTTGAATTCACTAATAATCATTTTTTCAATTAAATATAATGTAATCCAGATTTATCACTTTGGGTTATAGTCTAATTAATCATAATGATGATGAAACAATAATAATTAAAATAAAGGGTTTATGATTATAGGGATGACATGTTTTACCACCATGATATTGGATTTCCTCTTATATTACAAGATTATTTTCAATAAATGTTTATTATTTGATTATAATGTTTTTTATTATTGAGTTTATCATTTTAATTTGATGTATATTTTAAAGAATGTATAGATGATAACGTGTCGAGATAAATAATTAATGTTTTATATCAATTTAATATTTTGAATCATGTAATTTTATGAATTTAAAATAATGATTAATTCATGCTAAATAATTTGTTCTTCCATTTGATTTTTTAATTCGAAAAACAGTCGAAAGCTTGAAATTCTCAATGTTGATAATAACAAATATATTTGTTATTGGAATTATTCTTCAACATTATTGGTGAAACGTGATGTTATTATTGAAATTATTTTTAATAAATAAATAAATTTAATAGATAATGCCTTAGGATTTATATGGTGTTAACCATTAATAAATATTTCGATTAATAAATTATAATAATGAACTGAATGTTAGTGAAATATTAATATATGGGGATGATAACACCCATTATCTTTTAAATGATAGATACATGGGGTTTCCGGGCCTAAATTATAGATTTACCTTGTTTTATATTTTCGTAGATGCCTTTTGTGTTTCTCTTATGTGAGGGTCGTGATGTGAGTTAGAGATGACCAATTGTTTTTTGATATATGGGTGGGAGGCCCAGGTTTGAGAATGTTGTTTTTTTCATTATTGGAGGGATGAATTATTGATAATATAAATATGGTGTCAGTGATGGTACCATGATTTATGGATTATGGGGAATCTAGTTTTTCATATTGTTATTAAAAAAGCTTATATGTTTTCAGGATCATATTGTACATTAAATCCAAGTCGACTGGGTTTCATGTCTTTCCTCCTTATTTTACCTACTGTATAATGTTTTTGTTTATTCATGGTTTTGATTATTTTGATGGTAGATTATGTTGATTCCTAGATTATGTACAATTATTGAATTATTATGAATAATAAATATTTAATCCCATGTTGTTGGTGCTTAATGGAATAAAATTGTGGATAATCATAAGAAATTGTGAGATAGGTTTTCTATTATGTTGATGTAATTATTATCCATTGATAACCATGTTAATTATATCACAATGAAATTATGATGGTTCAATGAAATTTTTTTTCATAATGATAATATATAAAATTAAATAAATAATTAAATGACTTAGTTTGTTAACACTTAGGTTCTTATATGATATCGAGTCCTTATCAGTGGCATCTTGTAATCCAATTGATGAAAGGTAGTGTTGATCCTAATAAATAGTTAATGTCCATACACTACCCAATTCATGTTAGTTGGGAGACTAACACAGAAAGGACTCAGGGAGCTTGTTTTACACAGCATCCTGGATGGAGTGGAACTAATTCCTAGTTACCCCCTTTCTCCAAACTCTCTTATCCTTGTATTATTATTTGATGGTACACATGATTTTACTATACTAATAATTGTTTTGTATAATTTTTAAATTTATTATAGATATTTCACATAAATTTATCTCAGGGTACAATATGTATGACATGTATGGGATGTGATGTCTCAATGTAAAATACAAAACATACATGCGATCTTGTACCCTAAAAAATAATTAGTCACTATCTATAGATGTGGTTATATTATTTGATACATGCCATGTAGGGTATTTTATTAGAGTAAATGATACACATGATGCATGAGGATATACTTTTTCCAAAGTGCGTTTATATGTCCTTTATATGGATTTGGATATTAATGTGTGGTGTTGGATGAGAGCTACAAACAAGGGATAATGGTATCGGGGATCCATATTTTGTAATTATATTTTACGATCTCATGAATTTTATAACCAGTTAAAGATACATTATGTTGAAAGAAATATATTATACCAATTTATGTTATGTGTCAAATTCAATTGTTGTTACCTAGGTTTTTTATGCCTTATTTGTTTCTTTTGTACGTGAGGCTTCAAGGGGGGTCATAATGAGTATACATGTAAGGCTCATCAAACATATATATAAAATACATATATGGAATTCATAATATAGTTAGTGATTGAGTTAAAATTGACATGGTTGTTTATTGTTTAAGAATTATTTGGGATTTCATGGTCTCTTTTGAGGATTATATTTTAGTACTTATAGTTACAATTTTTAAAAATATTTAGTTGTATGATATTAATGGCATGTGTCTTGGATATTTTAAATTTATCATGAGAAGGTCTATTTTAATTTCTTTTTAATCTTATTTTCATATATTATTGGGTAATTCCTTCTATTTCTGTGTATAATAGACCATAAATGTTTTTCAGCAACACATTTCTTATTGGGGAAATTCTATGAGTTTAATTATCTCAATTATCTCATTTTCTGATTATGAGGGGTGCCTTTGTGGACAGGTTTTCCTGAAAATTATCAGTTAGATTAGTTAAATGGTTTTTTAAATTTTTATACACCAAATAATTGAATCATTGGACAAAGGGTTCTATATTAGGGTGATATTTTTTTCCTTCTGTTTCATTACATTTTTATTCAAATATTTGTATCCATCGTATTCTTGGTGGACTTTTCTTCTATGCATGAATTATTTAAATTATAATTTGATTAAATTACCCAATTATTCTCCCCATAATTTGTCTATGTAATAAGATTAATCTTATTTACCACAAGGGTTTAATCATATCTATTTAAAAATGATATTTTCACATATTTTCCCAAAAACCATTAGAATAATTAGATTATCCAATTTAATATCAACAATTTGAGTACAGCATAAAATTTAGTAATATATTATAGGGTCCATTATATCTAATTTTATTTTGGGGCCTAATTTTATGAAGACAATTATTTTTTATTCTGGGTTATTGATGATACTAAAAATTTACCATTAATGTTTTTTAACTTTCATTCAAATATACCAATATATTTTTCTCCTATTTATTTATCTCTAGAAATTATCTATCAATTTTATTATTAATTTTTTCAGAAATATATTTACAAATAAATATATCACTAAAAACATGTCAACTTGTAGCATTGATTTCACCCTTTAGCCTTGTGTTCTTGATTATGGTCTACTATTTATCTACCTCACCTTCTACATGAAAATTTAATATGGAACCATTTAATTCTTGGACCCCTATAAATTAGAAAATATTTTTCATTTTATTTTGAAACTCTATTAAAAATTAGTTGAATTTAAGGCCCCATAATTAATAGTGGATGTTGATACATGAAGTAATCAATAGATATTTTTTATTTCTTATCCACATGATGGATTTAAATATGTTTTGTTCTATAACACATTGTTTGATAATGTTTAGGTAGAATCACAAAATTGTTCCACTGTAAAAACTCTATCAAATTTTGTTTCTCATGGGAAAATTTGATGCATTGTCCACTGAAATCATTTTATACTTGTTTCTTCTTTGTTCTTTCCTTTAACTAAGACATGCATGTATAGTATGATATCATGAAATAATAGCTATTGTAAGTATTCAAATGATAATGAAGATAAATCGTATAACTTTCTATATGAGAACACATTAATTATATCCATTGAAATTTTTTGATTATGCTACAACACATTTGATTATACATGGGTTTTTTAGGCCATATCCTCTCTTTATTAATAACCTAAAAACACATTTGACTATTCTTCAATTTGAAGTCCTATAAAGTCACCATACCATATAAAACAAACATATTAACTCATTTTACATGAATATTCATTACATGAAAAAATAAATAACATTGAATAGTGAATTGTTTTAGTGTTTTAAGAAGTTAAATAAATAATAATTTTTTTTTACAATAATTCATCAATATGTCTTGTAATTAATATTGACACGTGATACCCTTATTTATATATCACGCTTAATAATATTCTGCATATCCTATGGAATGGAACCATATAATGTGGTAATATCAAATTCCAAATAAATTATTTAAATAAAGAGTATAAATCAAAGATTATATGTTATCATAGGACAAACATGTGGGAATGAGAAAAAAATCATGTTTTGATAACATGACATATGGAAATAATTCCAAATAAAACATATGTTATTAATCATTAATCATGAAATTTTTGTTTTAGAAATACATAAAAATGAGTCAAAATATTGTGGAAAATGAGTCAACAATCATTATGTATGAAAATATAACATTCTACTATCTGATAAGATAGATATGTGTAATAAACATAAATATCAAATTTAATATCAAATATCAAGCCTCAATGCCTAGAACAACATCACATTGTGAAATTTCTCCTCTATCATTTTAGATTCAGTTCACTCCCAAATCCAAATATAATAATGGAATGGGTTTACTATCTATTTAATTATTTATCATATCTTGAAATATAAATATTTACCCAATATATTCTAGTGATAAAATTTTTTAGTCCCACCCATCACATAATCAAACAACATATGTATGTGTGACACTTTAAAATAAAAAAATTTCATATCCAATGATAAATTAATTATCCCATGAGAAATAAATTGGTTTATTATAAATTTCAGTATGATATAATAATAATAAAACCAATTAAATAATGTAGACATTGTCATTAAATTATAAAACCAGGTAATCATAATAATCATTATAAAGATATTTATAGAGATGAAAAAATATTTAAAAGGTTATTATAATATTGGATAAAAAATAAGAAGAAATATCTATTAATTTTGTAAAAAAAATTTATTAATGAAACAAATTTAATAAGGAATACATTTTGAAATGAATGGTATTGCAAATGAAAAATACATTAAATAATTATGAAATCTTGAATATGAATATTTATAAAGAAAAAAAATAAATTAGTGGGAGAAAGAGATTGTATAAAAATTGAAAAAAATACTCAATTCAAACATTTATAAAAAAATTAAAATTCGAAAAAATAAGACCCAGTGTAATCATATAAGTATATAGATAAGGAAATATATAATTGAATATTGAAAAATAGAAAAAATAATTTTTTTGAAGACAATGGATAGGGTCAAATACACTTCATAGTGTATCATTAGTTGAATTATAAACCAATGTGTAGCAAAAATGTGAAAATAAATTAAAAAATAAATATTACCTATGGAATGGAATATATTTTTAGTGATCAATATAATTGAAATAGAACTTTCCAAATGAAACTTTATGAATAAAAAATCTTTATCTAGAAGTATTATTGGGATGGAAACACATACCTTTACTCTCGACATTCATGAATGTTCTTCAATGTATGATATAATAAAGATAATCATATTAATAACTTATTTTTTATATATATTTAAATAAGATATTATTAGAACTATTAAATTATAATGATTTAAAATATATATATATATATGTGTGTGTGTGTGTGTGTGAGGTTTTATTTTTTATTTACAACAGAATGTTTTTTTAATTTTTATCTGTTCATATATTTTATTGAAATAGTGATTTGGGTGCTCATTATTTGAAAAAAAATCATTAACAAATTTATAATGATATTTTATGAATAAAGTATTTATTTAGCCCCATATTCTATTGAAGGAATTTATGCATATGGTTCTCCTAAATGGAATCCTTGATGATCTTGTTTTAGGTAATTCACTTACAATAATTATTTACAAGATAATTTCAATTAATAGTGATTTCATCGAAAGGAAACAATATTCATAACATAAGTTATTTTTTCAAACCATATATTAATATAATTAATTTTGTGATAATCATTCGTGATGTAAATAGTAAATATTTTATAGAATTATTCCTATAGGTGGTTTAATCGAACCAGAAATAAACATGATATAATATAGAATGAGTAAGATTATAGGGTAATTTTAAGGTATTATATTTTTTTAAATAATAATAATGATAATATAAGACATAATTATGGTTTTGGGATGAAATTTAAAAAATTTATATATTATATGTTAATTGAGAATGATGGTGAATAACTAGAAACCAATTTAGAAGAATATGATATGTATCAAAATAGGTCAATTGATAATAAACAATTTTGGAATACTTATAACAAATGTATACAAAATGTGCACTATATCTTAGGGAAATGTATTTTGGGTATTTAATAAAGAAAAAATTTAAGGGGTTGAGTGGGTTGAATAGTAGAGAGTAGGGTTAATTTTTTAAGACATCGTGAGAGGAATTAGTTAAAATAAGCATTTATTAATGTGTAAGGATTTACATTTTAATTGAATATTGGAACCAATTTAAAAAAATAATGGTAAATCAATGTAATAGGTTCATCAGGATCTCATACAGTCATTCTAATATAAATATTTATGACATTTTAGGTCTTATCACTTTAATTTAACACATTACTTCATTTTACCATTTACCGTAGTAAACAACATTTACCTTGTTAATTTATTTGTTTTTTAAAAATTAATTGATCATATTTTTGAATTTTCATATTTTATTTTCAAATATTGAATTAATTTTTTATAATAAAATTTATAATTTAGAGAAATTATATTTTTATTTGATGTCATAAATTATAAGAAAATATATTAATAGAAACATAACTTTTAAAACATTAGTAATTTTAAATATTATTTCAAAAAATTAAAAATTAAATGGGTTCTAGTCTATTTACTGCAAAAAGAGGAATTAAAATTTATTTTAATGATCTTTTATAAGTGATTAATTAAAAATATTAAGAGAAAATAATCAATACTTGGGAAAAAATATTGGAAAAATATCTATTCGTAACATTAAATGTATATAATCATGTCCCATTAAGATTATTTATCTTCTTACCATTCAGAAATTTCAATCCATTCATATTATAATATATCTCCTTATTTTTTTAAATATTATATAATTCATTAAATATAAAAATAAAAAATAGTAATATGCAATGAATAAAAATATTTTTTTATAATATAATTTTATTAAAAAAATATATTATTATTTTATTCCATTATTATTTATTATATGAGAATTCTATATTTTTTTACTAAAAATTATGTTACATAAATATCATATTTTAGAAAAGTATATTTTATGACCATATATTCAATAATCATATATCCAACATCCATATAACCAACTATTATAAACATAGATATCATATTTCATTAGTATATATTTCATTACATATATATCTAAACCCATTAACTCTATCTCTATTTTAATTTTGTTCATGTTTATAAAATATATAACATGTTTTACTTCTTATATAGCAATCATTTGTGTTATGATCATCAGGTTATAAAAATAGGCTTATAATTACAATATCCTAGTTGTTTTATTTACTTTTGGTTTCATTTATTTTGTTTTGTTAATGATTGCAGTTCTTTTAGATATATTGTAATATATTTAATTTTGTATTTATAAAAGGATTTTTTTTATAATTTTATGTTTTTTATATCATAAACTATGAAACGCAATTAATTAATTTAAATGGAAAAAATATAAAATCAAGGGGGTCAATCATCACATCCCTCATTTTGTAGATATAAAGGTGGAATCATTGTAAATATAGTCCTTTTATATTTTCATTTGTAACAACATGAATTTTTCTCAAAATAGATGAAGTTATTGATGAATATTTCTAGACCAGGTGTAGTGGTATCATGAAATTATGAGGCCCGGTGAGCCCAAAAAAATTGTAAAATGTTTATTTTTTAAAAATCATTTGATATGTTTTCCAAAAAACGTGGAATAAATATTAAATGAGTTAATGCATCAGAAATATGTTTGCATAATTGTGTTCAACGTAGCATTCTTACCTTAGGCGAGGCCTATCATTGACTAGGAAGGATATTCTATGAATTAAAGTTTTTGGACAAACCCATAAATAAAATAATTAAATAAAATTTATTTTATAGTCATGTATTAATAAAACATGAACATAAACATATATTCTAAATCTGATACCACCAATGTGTTCTTTATGTGGTTTTTTACCTACGTGTGAATTAATATTATTCGGTGTGGGTCTTCTGTTGAAAACCCCAAAATGGATTTAATCTCCCTTAAATAATTTAAAGATAAATTATTTTTGTGATGCATTGATTATTTCATCTAAAATAATCATTATTCATAAATTATAGGGTTACCCACATAACCCTATGAATTTTTTAGAATCAATAGAGAGTGAATGGAGGATTTTCCATTGTTGTATGATGACTTGACCATGGATCAATGGTCAGCACATAGTGAAATCAATGTATATAAACAATGATCATTGTGAAACTTATTTCTTGAATCGGTTTTTAACACCACTAGACGAGGAGGCTGTTCCATTTTGAATTTTCACCCTTCATTATTTTTATGATGAACATAGAGAAATCCACCAAAATATTAGCCCACAGATCGATTTTATATTAATGGATATATTTGTTGTAGGTTAGTGGGATTCAATTCAGTCTGTTTTCTAACACATGTCATCTTGACCATGGTAGTTTTCCAATAACACTTATTCCATCAATGTTAAATGGTTTCTATGTGATTCACAAACCAACCTAGGTCATCCCTGAACAGATCACCCAAGACAATTTGCAGAACGACTCGAGAGGTGTTCTTGATCCTTCTAGGTTGGCAACAATCCCCATGTCATCAAAAGAGTAAAAATGTGAATAATTTTTACCAATGAAAATAAACTAAAATCAAGAAATTAATAGAATAATAAAAGGTAAATAAACAATTAGGGAGGAAAGAACGATCAATAATAATACCAACCTAACCACGACCAAGACTTCATGTAACCCCATGGCTCACTCTCGTATTTCGGGACCAAACATCACCCAAGGCAGTCCAAACTAAACTGAATCCTTCACCAAGTCAAAATACAAGAAACATGGTATAATAATGAGGATTAAAACATAGTAGGTAGGACCAAAAAATCTAACCTCTTTGTACATCCATTAAATAAATAAAACATTGATCTTAGGTTTAAGGTAGAATCTATAATCATTTTGTTTTCCATTATTTAGATTTCAAAATTAAAAAAAAATCCCAAACCATTTCCCCCAATCATTAAATCAAGGTTCAATGTGACGATTATTTATGTTCATGATATGTAATGATGAAATATTACCAAATAAGATTCATTTTTTGTATCACTATAAACCGAATTTTGGAATAAATCATTTTTAACAAAAACACAAAACCATGTCATACTAATCAATATTAAAAAGAATTTACAACATGTAATGTCTCAAAATTAATGAAATATCTAATTATAATAGTGTTAGATAAACACAGTAACTCTAAGGAACTTATAAGAATACAAGAACAAACTATACATGTGACTCATCTTGAAGGTATTCCCTACTCAAAGATGTCAAAACGCCCTTATGATTGACCATCACACTACCTGACCCATTATAGGGTCCAAATCCCATAATAATAATAACAAAATATCACCCTTCTATGGCCCACTAAGTAGTGGATAATCTGAACTACTGAATCAATCATTCCCAGTAAACCTATTTGTTATTCTATTTTCCCATTTATATTTCACAAGGATGTTTACCATACAATTCAAACAACAAGTCTCATACTGATATATACGCATCTCCCAACTGTAACCACCCTAACCAATTCATGGATGGTACCTATTCCTAAAACATTCGTTACCCAAGGAAGGTCCAATACTGAGGACCCTCCCATCTCATAGATAAATATCTATGAAAGGATCCAAACCAAAGAAGGTTTTTGAAAAAAACCATTTCAAAATATCAAACTGGCCGTTAGCTTAATAAAATTCAACAATCTAACAATAACACGAAGAATCTATTTCCAAAACAATTCCAAATAGCAACATTATACTAATGTGGTAAAATTGACCTTTAGAACAAGAATTCACCAAAAAGTGCATGAGTTCATTTTAAAGCCATGTTAAAACACACAAAAACGGGATTTCAAACTAATTACAATCAAACCATCATTTACAAACACAAAATGGGACAAATCATCCATCCACACATCCATGAATGTTTCATGTCCAACAAGAAAAAATCCTAAGGAAAAAATTAGTAACTTCTTTAAAATGAAAAATGAGCCCTATATCATTTTCAAAAATAAAATTCCTTTCATAAAATACCACACAAAAACCACTTTCGTAACCAAAAAACATTTGAAAACCCATTTCAACAATCATACCCACTATTTCAAATCACGAACACATTTTCAAGGGCAAAAGGGGCACACCAACAATAACTTATTGTTATAAACACATTTACAAACATAAATCACCACTTTCAACATCACAAAAATGTTAATAAATTCCAAACCATAAAATTAAAAATTACTATAATCATTATAGAGCCAATCAGGCCGTTTTTTCAAAACACATGGCATGAAAAAAATTTACAACTATTCCAAACCTTCAAAATATCAAAGCGAAACCAAGGAATTTCACAAGATATAATTAATTTAACAACCATAGATACCGTTGTATAAATTAATGGAGTGGAAAAAAAGAAAATAAAACAAACATAAATTTTATGGCAATATGCAATGGGTTATTATCTCAAAGGAAAACAATGTAAAATATTTCTCCTCTTTATTTTTTCTAATTATAAGATTCAACTACACACATGCATTCACATCGCACAAACATTCATATATTTTTAAATATATATCTTCAATTCAATGAATGTATTCTGGAATAACTGAGGGAATATATGCAAGGAATACATATAATATATATATATATATAAATATTTCTAATCATATGCTGGCACACTCTAAAAGACATTCAATACCCACTTCAATAAAAATCAAGGACTCAGAAACATTGTGTCAATGATAAAGAATATAATGTAAAATATCATGAACTCGGAATTAATTACCAGAGACTCGAAAACTACAAACCACCAATTATAAATTGATAATGGAATTACTAAAATGGAAAAATACCTGATGTGGCCAGATAATGGTCCAACAAAATATATGTCAAAGCCTAGAGCTTTTAAAAAAATAAAGACCCTCAATAGAGGTTGTGAAAAAATATAAAAATATATAACATTTCCACCAATCAATGGTAAAAGATTGAAGCCAGCGTGAATTCTCTAATGCACATAAATTTCACATAATTAGAGGCCACCAACAACCTAACACAATAAAATTATTCATACAATTTGAGGAATCAACCAATAAAATTGTAACCCTAATATATGAGGCTTATCCTAAACAAAAATCCACCAAAAGAGATCACAAAAATGAATAACCCTCACTAGAATTATAACTGAGGGAGGATTCCATTGAAGTGGGGTGTACCGACAAATCCACGACCCCCATAAAGAAGGTTGACAAGGGAAGTGTTTCATCGTACACAAAACAGGGTAGTAAGAAGGGGTTTTGGGTCACGTAGTGAGGTGTAAATGATGAGGTCGGGTGAGATGTGCACATTAGAAGGGAGACGCACCGACAAGTAGGGAGGATTGAGGTATTATCGGCACTAGAGGAGCTGGTGGGGGGCACACGACTGAATGGTATGGGGGTGCTGGTCGTGCTACATGTGGGGAGAGGGAGAAGATAAGGTGAAAAATTACCCCAAACATAAGAAAAACCATATAAATAATAATAATAATAATAATAATAATTATTATTATTATTGTATAAAATTTAAATAATTCATAATAACAACAATAATTATCAATAATTTTAATTTTATTATTTAAAATAACAATATTAATAATCAACATAATAACACTGTTATTTATAATAATAAAAACAATAACAAACATAAAGATAAAAAAATTAACACTTCTTTCATTCATAATAATAATAATAAAAGTTAAATTTATAATAGTAATAATAAAAATAATTAATTAAATATAATAATAAAAATAATAATAATAATTATCTACATAAAATGTTATTATATTATCATTATTATAATTATTAGAGTAAATCATAAATATTTTTTTTTATTTTTATTATTTTATTTTTAACTCCCATTTTTAATTCATCTCGTATTCCAAAGAGGTCATGCGGTGACCAAGGCATAGATTCACAATCTCTGAACCGTCCTGCACTGCCTGAGTGCAAGATTCCCCCAACCCCAAAACACATGTTTTTATCTGCTATAAAAAATAAAAAATTTACTCACACGAACACCGACCCAAAACAGAACTATGGTAAAATTGAATACAGGGTGTGATAATTCTCCCAACCATAATTCATTTCGCCTCGAGAAATCTATAAAAAGTACAGACAGACAAAAACTGATTCTCCTTTGTAGTATAAGGTGATTCTCAATGATCTAAAATGAAGAGATACCAAAAACACCACTAATGACATAAATTATAATGTAATAAACATAGGAGGCCAAGACAAACTCCTCACTAAGAGATACATGGATTAAAAAACATAAACAGCCCTAGTTGTTCTGTCCAACAATCATATCACATTCAAAATGCCCATAAAAACCATGAAATAAGTACACCCAAAACATCATCAATTGGAAATCAACCCTTCCACAAAAACAACCAAATTAATTCACACAACATATGATAATTATCTTAAGAACATTATTCCAAAGAACTGTTGGGGACACATCCATCCCATCCTTTACTCAAAGAATAACATTGATTTAGGTGGTTCTGCATGAGACCACCCAACACCAAACTACTATTGACACATGGAGGTCCAAATAGAATCCAAAATATAATAAATAGTACAATACTAAATTCAACAATAACTATCATGTTCCATCCCAACATTTAGACTAACAAAGAACGTCTAGAACTAATTCTACCTGAACCAAAACTAGGCCTTTATCACAAATGATAAACAAAAATCCGCCACCACGGATTACCCTAGATAAGCTATACACCACATAATAAAGGCACATTAAGAGAATTTAAACTACCCACTCATGAACATAGGGGAGAAAAACTGATTCACAACATCGATCACAATGAAAAACCCACACAACACCGAGATATGAGAGAAGGGGATCAATGATTGGACTATGGAAACCCCATCGGAAAACCATCCAACTCCCTTCACCTATAGATGAATAAAAACAAATACTGCACCAGAATCACCTAGGAATTCCAATAATAACACAACCCATAATCTCACATCGAAAAAAGTTTAACCCCATACACTGCATAAGGGGTAAGCCTACCATGCTCCTTGCGACATTGGAAAATTTCACTGTGATGAAAACACATAATATGAACACATGAACTACCTCACTACGTCAGTGAAGGAACAAACTTATCCAAAAACCAAAACCTTATATATTCTTAACTATTCACCAATCTCAATATGAGACATACAAAAATATATTTAATGATTAATGCATTTACTTTCTCACATTCAAGAACTGGTAATCCCTAACTGGTATCGGTTCTTCTAGTTCAACACAATGCAACAATTGAGGGAATCATAACAATTAGAATGAAAACATGGTACAGCCTAAGCGTCTCACCAATCCATCAAATAGACTGTTTCACCCTTAAACAGGTGGATTTAACTTTTAGAACTCCAAAACGACCTCAGGTCGATCAACTAGAGTTATTTCTACTAGGGGGTCACACATGAACACATCTCGAACATACATTAATTCTTCATGGGGAGCATGTTAACCAATGAAGAAAAGCCAAGGACCCAGCCAAATAGTCCATTACCTAAAACAACATCATCACCATTTTTAATTTAGCTATTCACCTATCCAAAAAATGGATTTTCAAAACAATATCATGAATTATGGAAAGCCCAAACGATTCACAAGGTGAGAACTAGATTCAGTTACTTACATAGACACATGGTTGGTGGCTATTTTCCAATCACGCCACCATCATATATATAATTATAGGGTAATTTACATAGCTCTGCATAGATTTTTAAGCCCTAAAATCTCAAAGAGGATTCTTTTCCAACTCCCAATTCATTATCCGATACAAAAAAACCATAATAACCAAAAGACACCAACAAAACCAGACATCCCATAGATTCCAAAGGTTCAGAATGAGTAAGGGTTCATGATATCCTTCTCATTCTTATACCTATAATCCCAAAAATCCTAGACCTTATACATTGAAATAACCAAATAATAATGTGCTCTATATGAATAATGGTCCACTAAAGAGTTTACCTGCTCTGATACCATTTCTCCATGAACTCACCTGGGTAAAACCTAATCCGGTCACCAAAGATGATCCACAGAAAGGTCCAAGAGGCATTATCGATTTTCCTAGGCTTGCAAAAAGCATCGAGGAACTAATAGAGTACAAATGGGTAAAATTTATCTTAATGAAATTAAACATAATATATGAAATAAATAAAATAATAGAAAATAAATTAATGAAATGGTAGGACAGAATAATCAAAATTATTAATAACCTGACCATGAACAGGACTCCACATAAACCTATGGGAGACTCTCTAATAACATTGGAAAACATCACCCAAGTCGATCTGAACAAAACTTTAACCTTCACCAAGCCTAAAAAAAATTAACGTGATATAGGCATGAGTATTAAAATAGAGTAGGTACGACTGACACATCTATTCTCCAAGCACATCCTTTGATTAAATAAAACACTGATTTCAGGTATAACATAAAATCTATAAAAATTAGGTTTTATATAATTTACATTTCCAAAAAACAAATCACAACCCAATTCCATCATCTTATAAAACAAGGGTAACTTCGATGAAAGGTTATGTTTATGAGGTGGAAGGATAAAAAATAAAAAACATTATGCATTATTTTTCAATATAATGTGAAATGGGGATAAAAAACCTTTTAACCAAAACAAAAATCAATGAACTATGATGAAAAATCTAAAAACAAATATAATGGAGATGTTCTCACAATGATGTAAATCACTGATGAGTCTAGTGTTGAAGCAACATGGGAGCCCCTAGAAACTCAGAGGAAGACTAGAAAATAATATACATGTGACTGATCTGAAGGTATGTCATACACAATGACATCATAACGCCCTAACACCCGATCATCAACCTATCATGCCTGGTCAAAGGGCATAATCCCAATACAATAATAACAACATACCCCATAGCTATGGGCCACTAGCCAGTGTCTAATTTAAAATAGTGCAACATTATTTTTCTGAAATCCTCATTGTTATGAAAGATTCTAATGTATATTACATAAGGGGGTGTTTCATAAAATTCAAACAACAAGTCACATACATTCTATATACGCATCACCCAACCAGCACCTCCTCGGCCACCACAAGGTTTCTCCATTTTCATCAAACAATTCATTACACAAGGGGGTTCAATACTAAGGATCCTCCTATCTCAAATATCATCATCTAGTCAAGGATCCCAACCAATGAATGGATTTTGAAAAACAATATCAAAATTTCAAATGTGACACTAGTTTCCAAAATTCAACCATATTCCAAAATCACATAAAACTCGCATCCAAAACAAAAAATAATAAAAATTATACTTATGTGGAAAAACAATCCATTTGATAAATATTTCGCCAAAAAAATCCCATGTGCATTTTAAAACCATGTAAAAACACACAATGTATACGAAAGATCCAAAAAGGAATTCAAACTACTTACAAACCAACCTTATTTTATAAAATACAATTGGTCTATAGCTTCTAACAACTCATTGGAGAACGTTTCATGACCAACCGGGACAAACGATAAGGAACACATTTGGAAAATATTTAAAATTTATAATGAGATTTCCATTATTTTCCCAAAAACTATTAACTTCATAGAGCACCATAGACCAACAATTTTAACATCCAAAAAACATTTTCGAAACCCATTTCAATAGTCTAACCCACCATTTTAAATCATCAACCCATTTACAAGGGACAAAGGGTTATTCCAATAAGAAATTATTATTAGAAATCCTATTTTAAAGTATAAATAATCACTTTTAAAATCAAAAAAATGTTAATAAATCCCAATATGTACCATTACAAATTACTAATAACTTTAACGAGCCGACTATCCATTTTTTCAAAACACATGTCATGTAAAACATTTCCAACTATTCCAACCCATTAGAAATCAAGGGGAAACCATGGAATCTCATAAGATATTAGTATTTTGAAAACATTTTATACCTAAAAGAAACTAATGGTAATGAAATGTAAGGATATAAAAACAAATCTGAATTAAAAAGGAATTTGGAATAGGTTCCACCCTTAATGGAGAACCATGCTGAATATTTCACCTATTGATGCTTTCAAACTAGAAGCTTATTCTACCCAAATCCATGATAATTAGTTCATATATATATATATACTTAATACAATGAATGTATTACCCATAGAATAATTGAATACACACATGGAGGATATATATAATTTACACATATATATACATACCTTAGAATATGTGTGTGCTCCATAAAAAATATTGAAAACCCATTGTTAAAAAAATAAGGGTCTCAAAAACACCATGGCCCGATTAACACAATTAATAAAAAATACCAGGAACTCAAAAATAACTACTTGAGACTCAAAAATCACAAACCCCCAATTATAATCTGAGTAAGGACTGACAAAGAAGGAAAAAATGCCCATAACGGCATGATAATGGTGTATATAACAATAAATAAAATACTAGAGAATTAAAACAAATACATTCCCATAATAATCGGTGCTGAAAAATTTAACGATATAAAACCATACCTCAAATAAAGAAAGGTGGACCAAAACCCGTGTGAATTCTACAACCCACCTCAACCACACCTAATAGGAGACCAACCCCAACAGACCATAAAAATGTTAAATACACATTTTTATGAATCAATAATAAAAAATAAACTCTGACCTATAGGTTTCATCCCAACCAGAACTCAGGAATAAGAGATCACCAAAATAATGAACCCCCACCTGAAAGGGAAAAGTGGGAGGTAGTGGCGGGAGTGGGGTTCACCGGCAAAGTTGAGGCTTCTAGAGAGAAAGAAAACTAGGAGAAGTTTTCCCTGAAAACTGAATAGGGAAGAAGTATGGTGTTAGGTTTGTTATATTGGGTAAAGGAGTTTTGTCGGGTAAGTATTTTACATTCGAAGGGGGATGCACCGACGAGAAGGGAGGTAGAAGGTGAGATTGCTGCTGGAGTAGGTGGGGGTGATGGTCGTGTTAGACGTGGGGGAAATGGATAAGAGAGGGTAATAGAAGTACTCTTAAAAATAACAAAAACCCTATCAATAATAATAAAAATGACAATATAACATTAAAAGAATTCCCAATTATAACTATAAGTAAAATTAATTTTAATTGTAGTATTTACAATAATATTAAAAATAATCTACAATAATAACATTATTACCTAAAATAATAAAAACAATATCAAACCAAAATAAAATATTATTTTTAATAGTTGTTCCATTCATAATAATAATATTATTAAAAAATTAATAATAATAAAACCAATTAATTAAATATAATAATTATAAAAATAATAATCCACATTAAATTTGATAAGATTATTATTATTATTATTATTATTATAGAAATATTTAACTTTTTATTTTTTATTTAAATTGTTTTATTTTTAGCTCACATTTTTAATTAATCATGTATACTAGGCTTGTCATGTGGTTACCAGGGTGTAGCTACAAGTTCACCCAACGAGGTGCCATGCCCGAGCGCTAGACGCTACCAAACCCAAATCATATTTTTTTCTCAACTAAACACAGAAATTTAATCATGGACTCTGCTTAACCCTGACCCAAACTATAAACAGGGGAAAATTGAGACTTCAATGTGACAATGTGCATCTCTTTCAATGTATGTTTCTCCCTTCTCTGTTTGAGAGCTATAGTTCATGGATCAACATTTCTAGGTGGTTACAAACTCGACTGGACCCCATGATTTTGGGGAAACCTATAGCAGAGGTGGAATTATGGTAGTCAATTCAAGAGGAAGAAAAATCAATAATCTTGCCAAATTTATGGAATCAATGGATATACGTTAGTCTGTAGATGGGACCACCAGAGTGGGTTCGTCATGGCGGTCCAGTGAGGCATAGTGGCATTTCTAGAAAGGTGATACAGTAGTGGCTGGGTAGGTGTGTGTCACATGATAGATGAGGCAGTGAGAGATGGAGTAGAATGCAGTGGTTGGATCAGATAGAATATTGTGCATGTCTGATACTATTAATATTTTCATGACTTATTATATAATCCCTTTACTTATTTTATATGAAATATGCATAATTTGTGTGATATATTAATGTTTTAATATTAAGTATAATTTTGGAACATTTTTAGAAGTAGTCCAATTGAGTCAGTTTACTGTTTTAACAATAAATGTATCTATACTGATCTAAATTGTGTGTTTCTTGTTTTTTATGATTCTACATTCAATATAAAACATTTCATTAGAAGGTACCATGAGCCAATTCTTCCATTTGGAGGGTCATATGGTCCCCACAAAAAAGACCAAATAATCTGTGAAGAAACTGGAATATTCATGAAGATTGATTTAATGAGATATATTTGGAAGTCCAAATTCCATTATTCTCTACCATAGATCTGGGAAAAATGCAAGGAGTCTTGTATAATGATTTCAGGGCCCAAATCTAAGAACCAGGTGCCCAAAGGAAGCTTTAAAATCCATCCCACCATTCTGGCCAAGAATTAATATCAATAAAGTATGCATGACATATCTCATGATGTAAGAATCCAATCGAGCTGAGATTTTTCAGTATGAAAGAGGAGATATAGGTGGCCGTCTCAGTTGAAGAAATCATTCGGATTTGAAGGAATATGCCTATTCAAAAACCATTTCACATTTTGGACATTAAAAACACTTGATTGAAATGGATAGTTTAACGTTGTTTAATCAACCAGCCATAACATTGATCCTTAAGTCAAATGACTCCAAATTTTGAGAGTAGTCAGATAATGTTATTATCTACAACTTTGAAGAAGGATATTTCTCGAAATTAGGCTGTCTGAATAGACAACATGGCGATGAAAGTGGAGGGACAGATTGGGAATGCAAACAGTCCACTCCTTGGACTATAAATACTCTCCCCTTCTCTCAATGAGAGGGGTTGGCATTTCAGAATATAGGAAATTATATTGGAACAACCACAGCCTTGCCAAAGTCTTGGGAGGACCTGCCATACTCACTTTTTCAATTGAGAGACCTTTCCTTCTCTCTTTGTTTTCACTTAATTTCATGTTCTTAGTTTTTGTAATTTTGTAAGTCTCTTTCTTTGTAATTCTATTTTAATGCAAGTTACTTCTTCAATATCTCTTATTCTAATCCACATTATATAGTTTAATATTTATGTTCTTAAAATAGATTAAATATAGTTGAATCCTCTTCCCTTTTTTTTCTTCCTCATTCAATCGAATGTTTGTTTTTAATTGTCATCAGTGTTCGGGTGTGTGTGCCGAAGTACCACTCTTTTCTTATCCATTTCTTTTTCTTCTCTTCTTAATTTATAATCCTAATAGTTATAACCAGATTATTAATCACCTAAATTGATGAGTCAGTAATTCATTAGGGTGAGTTATAATTCGGGGATGTTAAGTGATTGAGAGTTTTTCTGAACGAGTATTCCTTAAAAAAATATTGTGTAGGTTAAACTTAATATGACATGGATTAATGATATGATTTGTTTAACGAGTGGTTTCCTTGGATTATTGGAACCATAAATACAGTACCATAAATATGTTTTTATTGAGATTAGAACCCTATGTTAAGTTAAGGCTTTGATTAAAGCCTGAACACTTTGGAATTCCAATCAGTGTCAACTTATGACATGGGCGTTAATTTAATTCAATACAAAGAAAGGTTCAAGGATATCACTAGCTTAACTCCCCAAAAATGAACTCACCCAAATCATTATAAATTTCATAAATCAATCATAATCAATTAGTCATTTCAATTATGCTCTGAAATCAAACCCCCCCCAATCAGAATACAATCAACTAAATACAAACAATTATTTCAAAGTATCATCACTGAGGATTCGACCCGAGTCATGCTATACACATTAGCAGAGCACCAGAACATTGACCGGTCGATGGGTGACAATCGGCCGTGCATTTTTAATGGAATAATTATCGGGTATAGTGCTTTAATTAGTCATTAGTTTATGGTTATTGTAATAAAAAGAAAAAAACCAAATTTTAAAAAAAATTGGAAAAAAACACAATAAAAAACTCGTCTTCCTCTTAAAAATCATACACCGAAAGAAATACAAAGAAAAATCTGTCTTCCTATTTCTTCAAAAACCTCTCTGAATGCCCCGTAGCCTTCCAAACAATCCCTCAGATTTGTTTTGACCCTGAAATTGGGCGAACACTTCACCAACATAGGAGGAACATAAGAGATAATCAAATAATTCAAGAACCAGTCCTTGTCCAACCAGTTGAATTAGATATGGCCAATCCTAGGGAACAAACACTTAAGAACTTCTTGCCCCTGATATGAATTACCGACCTCTTGGTATTCAATATCCAAACATAGAAGCTGACTTCAAACTCAAATTGTGTTTGATCTATCTTCTTCCTCATTTCCATGGGCTAACCGGTGAGGATCCACATCTTGACCTAAAAGAGTTTCAAGTGGTGTGCTCTACCATGAAGCCTCAAGGGGTTTCTAAAGAACAAATAAAACATCGAGAATTCCATTTCTCCCAAGCTGACACTACTAAGTCATCGCTCTACTACCTTCCTCCTGGTTCCATAACCACATTGAATGATATTAAGTGACTCTTCTTAGAGAAATTCTTTCCTTCTTCTCGTACTACTTCTATCTAAAAGGAAATAAGTGGTATCAACCAATTCCAAGTGAATCACTCCAAGAGTATTGGGAGAGGTTCAAAAATCTTTTTGTAACCTGCCCACACCCCCAAATTCTAGACCAACTCTTGATCCAACACTTCTATGAGGGGTTATTGGCTATGGAGAGAACTCTCCTTGTTGCTGCAAGTGGTGGTGCTCTTGTTGATAAAACTCATGCAGCTACAAGAGATCTCATAAGTAACATGGATGCAAACACACAACAATTCCATAATCTAGCACATGATCAAGACAAACAAGCCCATGATAATCAATCAATTGAGCCGAACAGGATGACAAAGTTGATGAGTGAACTTACAGGTCTTGTGCGAAAACTAGATGTGGCCACCAAATCCCCAACCTCGTCTTCTCCAAATTCAATGTTTCCTAGACCTATCAAAAACTATGGAATCTGCAACTCTCCATCACATCCAACTAACACATGTATACAACTTCAAGAGGAACAATCCGATTCATCTGGACCAATGGAGATCAATGCGGCATATGCTCAATGGAACACAAATCCTCAACTATTAGGTCAGTTTGTTAGAAACTTCAACGAACATCACTCTGAGCCCTTATCCTCTAACATTAACCAAGGATTGAAGTATGGTGACCCCATGTCTCACCCCCCTCAATTCCCTCCTCAAATCCCAAACCAATTCTAATATCGTCAAGGTGGTGGTAACTTCCATCAACCTTATCCTTTTGTTCCTCAACATCAAAGGAACAATCCTCCTCATAGATTCCATTATCCTAGTGAGCCTTCCCAATTCCAAAACCAATACAATATCTTTCCCAAGTACCAAAATCAAGGTAATCCCAATCCGGGAAAAGCCTCTTCTTTCAAGAAACCATGGGAAAGTGCGGTGGAAGATCTTTCCTCCTTCACCCGTTCAAGCCTCGAAAACATTGAAACTCAAATAGGTCAACTTGCATCCCACCTGAGACAACAGCAACAATCCGATTCTTCCCAACTTCCAGCTCATCCTTTACCCAACCCCAAGGGTAATGTAAGTGCAATTTCACTTAGATCAAGAAAGAAACATTATATGCCTCAAGATAAATCCTCATACTCTCCTTTGAATGTTGACCTAGAAAATGAAAATAAAAAGAAACTTGAAAAGGAACATGAATCCAATCCCTCACCTCCTTCCATTCCACATAGGAATCCAATTCATTTTCCTCAAGTTGTTTCTAAACCAAGGATGTCCTTTGAAACTAATCATGAAATGCTCGACATTCTTAGACATGTTGATGTAAACATTCCCCTCTTAGATGCCATATAAAAAATTCCTATGTATTCCATGTTTCTCAAGGAGTTGTGTACCCACAAGAGGCAACTTAGGAACTTAGAGAATGTTTCACCCAACAGTCTATTCCAATAAAGTGCAAAGATCCAGGGACCTTTACAGTTCCATGCCAAATTGGATGTTCCAACTTTGATGTTGCATTCATAGAAATAGGAGCCTAAATTAATGTCATTCCCAAATCCATATTCTCCAACCTTGGTCTAGGTCCCTTAAATCCAACATGTATTGTCATTCTGTTATAAAATCGAAGCACAACTAGTCTTAAGGGAATAATTGAAGATTTCCTTGTTCGTGTGAATGATCTTATATTCCCTGTAGATTTCTATGTCCTTGACATGGAAGGTGACACAAAATCTTCTAGATGTCACTCAATTCTAGGAATACCTTTCCTCATGACATATTAAACCAAAATTGATGTCCATGCTAGCATCTTACCCATGGAATTTGGTGACCAACTGGTCATGTTCAATATTTTTCAATCCATGTGATACCCATCAGAGAATGAATCTGTATTCTCTATCCATTCTTAAGATACTCCCTCTGAAAGAGTATTTAATGTCAATACATCATGTTCTTCATGTTCTACTGATAGAGGAGTTTGTGAATATGTATCCTCCTTAACCAAGTCATAAATGGATAAGTTGATGTTGACATTACAAATGTAGGCTTCATTGACCTAAAGGATCTTGAAAACTCTTTGGAATCTCATCTCACCCCTGACCTCCAATGCTCCAACAAGAATATTAAAAAAGAAAATGAACATGAACACTCATTTGTTGATTCAAATATGATTATCCAATATTCATCCTTTCCTATACATGATTCTGAAAATTCTGTTATATGTGAAGTGAACCCCGAACCAAGGTGTTTATATTGTCCCGATGGTAGTGATGTTTGTGATATTTGTACCCAAATAAATAAATTGATCACTGGTGAGGTTGAAATTGACCATTATTTGGGAAACAACATTGATATAAAGCATATTGAAAATTTTATTCAGTCTAATGGCTCCAATGATCCCCATTACTCTACATCAGTAAGTGATGAAATAAATGAGTCAAAAACAATTGGGATCTCATACTGTGGTTCTGTGTTATCTGATCCTTAGAAAAATGAACCCTCAGAATTTAGTCATCTTCCTGAATTTCCAAGCATAGAAAACCAGAACATTGTGGATAACATCATTCCTCATGTTGTAGACCAATGTGAGGATAGAAATATTCTCTTTCTAACCCCATTAAATTGCAAGCACACAAAAAAGTTTGGGAAGAATGTATCCAATGAATCACCAGGCCTCCCCAAGAAAAAGTTTTTCTAGAAGCACACTGGAGTTTAGAAGACACAATGGCCACCTTCATACTATGGGTAGTCCACCACAATTTTCCATCTGTAGACAAATAAATGCAGTGCTTCTTGGGAGGAAACCTATGTTTTCTTTTACTTTTGTGAAATTTCGATTTCTTTTTAGTTTTTCATTATATGAATAATGATTTTTCTTTTTCAGGTAACATCCCACAATCTTGGATCAACATCGAATTTCATTGGATCCCCAACTTCTGTACTCGACCCACCACTAGAAGGATATGTCCACCCACAAAATCCAAACCAGGGGCACCTCTTTCCCTTAAACTCTCTCTATATCTCTTCCACTCTCAACCTATTTCTTCTTCTTCCTCTCTCTTTCATTTTTTACCACTTTCATTTTCAAAACCTTTATTTTTAAATTTCTCTTATATGTGGGTGTATCTTTATAAAAAACAAAAACAAAAACCGAAAAAACAAAAAAAAAACACGAAAACAATCACTTAAAAAATAAAAAAAAATTAAAGAGTCATGCTTAATCACCATCGAGTTTTCAAATTTTGTCCAACCATTTTGGCGAGTTAACAGTCATGTTTTCATCTTAAATTTTTTTTTATTTTCATCACGACTTTGGATAAAGAATATTGTGTCAAAATTAACAAATTTTGAATGCTCAATTATTGATTTGGAAAATGATTTTCTCGAACCGTGAGGAACAAAATTTTCATTCATGCCAAGGCCACCTATGGCCATCTTTTCAAAATGTATGTTTTCTCCCCCATTTGTGAGTCTTGATTTTGTGGACCTTCGAGATGAATTTCCAACCTTAGTGTGTATTAATATGATAGAGAAATTTCTGAACCACATGAGAATCACACTAGCCAAATAGCTTCACATTCCCCTTACATTAATCCTCCTTTTGAAAGGCCCTTCGAGCCTATGAAAACATTTTCTTTGACAGCCACATTACAAGCCCAATACCTTTTCCCTCCTAATATCAACATGTATTTTCATTGCAATTTTTTTTCAATTTTAATTGTGGGAGGAATATATTTCATTGTATGGGTACCCTATTTTTGAATTTCAACGAGTTATCATTAGCTTGAGGGCATGTATCCATTTCAGTGTGGGGGAGAGGTTGTCATTTAGTGTGTTTTGGGCAATGTAATGTACTTCCATTTATGTAATTTTGTAAATGTTATTGACAACTATTCAAAAAAATTCAAAAATGGTGAAAAAAAATTTAAAAAATTGAAAAAGATGTGTTGTGTCTTGGGTAGGTCAAAAATCACTCTTCCTCAACCTTTGATCTTGTTATAACTATTACAATTAGTGTCGTGAGGAGATCAATCATGGTTTGTTATTTGATTGTGAGATCTGTTTCAAGGTCAACTTTCGAAAAAACAAAGAAAAAAAATAACACCTGGATTATATTATTATATCATTGGGAGAAGTTTTGTGGTTTGTAAATATTTCATCTTCTCATCTCCATCATATTTTCTTCCTCTATTTTTTTATTTATTCACACAATAATTCCCTTGTAAATATGTTTTTTCATTTCCTTCCATGTTTTATTTCAAAAAAATGTGCGTTGCTTTATCTATGTTGGTGTTTTACCCCTCTTCTTCTCTCTTGGACATTATATTCCTACTGTCCCATAGCCACAGAAAAATCCCTTAAAAATACCTCCTGATTATTCAGAACATTGGATAGGGATTGGAAGCTGAGAGCTCTTTTCAAACTCTAAGATTTTCACTTTTGGATGGTGAAAGAGTGAACCTCCACAAATAAATTTTATCATCTTGAGAGGTGTGAGTTTTTAGTGTCCACATTTTCCATTTCTAAATTTGAGCATGAAAAAATGAATTAGTTTTGGAACATTGTTTCTGTAATAACTTTTGGTGTAATTCAAAATGTATGAGTGAAATAGTCTAAACCTCCCCTGATTGGTGAAAACAAAATTTAAATATTTGTTGGTGAGTGAAGATGATTTTGTCATGTTTTTATATGTGTTACAGATGAGGAAATGAACAAAACTATGTATGGGAGATTTTATGTTATTAATATTTTCATGACTTATTATATACTCCATTTACTAATTTTATATGATATGTGAATAATTTGTGTAAAATATTAATGTTTTAATATTAAGTATAATTTTTGAGCATTTTTAAAAGTAGTCCAATTGAGTCAGTTTACTGTTTTAATAATTACTATCCCTATAATGATCTGAATTGTGTGGTTAGTTTTATTTAGGATTTTAATTTCAATATGAAACATTTAATTAGAAGGTACCATGCGCCAATTCTGCCATTTGAAGGGTCATATGGTCTTCACAATCACGATCAAAGAATCTGTGAAGAAACTAGACTATTCTTGAAGATTGATTTACTGGGATAAATACAGAATTCCAAATTACAATTTTCTCTACCATAGTTTGGGTAAAAATATAATTAGTCTTGTATAAAGATTTCAGGGCCCAAATCTAAGAATAAGTGGCCCAAATGAAACTTTAAAATTCACCCCAACATTCTGGCCGAGAATTAAGATCAGTAAAGAATGCATGACATATCTCATGATTTAAGCATCCGATCGAGCTGAGATTTTTCAGTGTGAAATAGGAGATACATGCGGCCGAAATTGTTGAAGAAATAATTCGGATTTGAAGGTATATTCCTATTCAAAAACACTTTCACATTTTGGACATTAAAAAGACTTGATTGAAATGGACAGTTTAACTTTGTTTAATCAACCATCCATAACTTTTGATCCTTAAGTCCAAATGAATCAACATTTTGAGAGTAGTCTGAAAACTTATTTATATACATCTTTATAGAATGAGATTTCTCTAGATTAGGTAGTTTGAATAGCCAAAATGGTGATGAAAGTGGAGGGACAGATTGGGAATGCAAACAGTCTACTCCTTGGGCTATAAATACTCTCCCCTTATCTCTTTGAGAGGGGTTGGCATTTCAAAAGAGGGGAGATTATATTGTCACGACCAAAGCCTTTCCAAAGTCATGGGAGGACCTTCCACACTCAATTTTTCACTTGATAGACTTTTCCTCCTCTCTTTGATTTCACTTAATTACGTGTTCTTCATTTTTGTAATTTTGTAATACAAGTTACTTATTCAATATCTCTTATTCTCATCCACCTTTTGTATTTCAATATTTATGTTATTAAAATAGTTTAAATATAGTTGAATACCCTTCCCTTATTTTGTTTCCTCATTCAATCAATAGTTTGTTTTTAATTATCATCATTGTTCGTGTGTGTGTGTGTGCCGACGTACCACTATTTTCTTATCACTTTCATTTTATTATCATCATAATTTATAATCATAATAATTATAACCAGACTACTAAACACATAAATGGATGAGTAAATCTCTCATAGGTGTGAGTTATAATTCAGGGATGTTAAGTGATTGAGAGTTTTTCTCAATGAGTATTCTTTAAATAAATATTGTGTATGTTATACTTAATATGTCATGGATTAATGATATGTTTTGTTTAACGAGTGGTTTACATGGATTATTGGAACCATAAATACAGTATGATAAATATGTTTTTATTGAGATTAGAACCCTAAGTTAAATTAAGGCTTAGATTAAAACCTTAACACTTAGGAATTCCAATCAACGTCATCTTATGACATGGGTGTTAATTTAATGCAATACAATGTAAGGCTCAAGGATATCACTCGCTTAAATCCCCAATAATGAACTCATCCCAATCATTATCAATTTAATAACTCAATCATAATCAATTATTCATTTCATTTATTCTCTACAATGAAACCACCCCAATCAGAATAAATTCAACTAAAAACAAATGACTATTTCAAAGTATCATCGCCGAGGATTCGACCCGAGTGCTACTATACACATTAACAGAGCACCGGAACATTGACCGGTCGATAGGCGAAAATAGGTTGTGCGTTTCATTGTTGTAGGCTAGTATGGTGTGGAATAACACAGATGGCCAATAGGTCCACATGGGGGATGATGGGAAGCTACTACATACATTGTAGTGCAGACACATGGAGCTCATGGCGGAGGCGAGCCCATGGGGCAGGAAGATAACATAGGTTGACCTCATGGTATGTAGTGCATCACCATAGGGAGTAGAAGGGCATGTAGTCGGGGTAGAACATGTTCAATGGTTCAACTGACGCATGTGAAAATGGTTAATATTCAAATAGTCGAGCCACTTATATGGCCCAGTGGGGAAGGTTGGCTAGACATTCTTGTGTTGGTTGAACCTGGTAAGGTTGGGTCAGGTCTGGCTTGTTAGGCCAGACCTTGGTGAGAAATCTTTAAGAAAAAAACCCAAATCATTCAAACTATGTCTCTGTTTGATGATATTTTTTTGGCGTTGGTACCCTTGTGATGAACGGCCCATTTGATGTCATATAAAGATGTTTTTTTGTAAAATCAGGCATATGAACCAAGGGATCGATGACCAGGTTATCAAATAACATGTGCACTATAAGAGGAATCTTATGACTGGCAGTGACATTGAGAATACATGAATTTAGACTATGAGTCTTTATGATATTATGTGAAATATCGAGACTACATGTCTTACTGAGACTTCATTTCTTACCGAGACAACATGTCTTACCTAGACTATATGTCATACTCAGACTATCTACCATTTTAGGAATGAGTCTCTCATAGGGACTAGGTGTCTTTCTGGGACTACTTGCCCTTTTAGTAGTGATCTGAATTGGGACTACATGTGTTATCAATACTGGTTGTTTTTTGAATTACCTGGATTAATCCTATTTTTCGTACTATAGACCTATACATGTATGAGTTGACTAGGTATCTTAGTACTTTTATAATGAATTTATTTCTTAGTGTTATACATAATGTTTATCTTTGTGTGTTAATTTTTTTATTTTATTTTGAATACTTCATGTATTTATTTTTGTTAATCAATTTTTATTTCTTTATGGTATACATAGACTATTTCTTAGTGGTATTCAATTGTGGTGTCGTAGTGTCCTACTAAGTAATGTATTACTCACCCCTACACATGATTTCCCCTCATGTTCAATCAATTTTGATGTAAACTGATGCTTTGAGGATGTCGTAGGTTGACCAAGCCTTGATTTTTCTTAGAGAGACTAGACAGTCAAGGTGTGCTCTTACTGGTTCAAATAGTTTTCCAGACTTTGGTGTTCATATTGGTTTTTCTACGAATGAGTTTTAGGAACTTTATTCACTTTTCCAAACTCGTTTTGGGTGGGATTATATTGTGGAACTAGTTACAGTCCTGTTTAATACTTATGTACACTATTTTAGTATCATAGTGATATGTATGGTTTTTTACTTAGTCTTTTACATTTTGGAATTTTTGTTCTCGGAGAAGTGTTCATGTGCGTAGGTACATAGGAAAATTCTTAAGAGATATTCATGCTTGGTGCTAGTCACTATCCCCTTGCCTACTGGAGGAGGGCTTTGGGTATTCATGGCATGGGCCCCTCTAGGATAGGTTTTGACAGATTATTCATGAATCTATGTGATTTTCCACCTTTAATATGAATAATAATGATATTATATTAACAATTGAATGGTTCGTCCAACCTAAATCTCATATCGATTGCTATAAATTGTTTTTTTTCATTTACACTATAGTACGACCTTTATATACATTTACTAGGGAATGAGAATTCCATGTCGATAAATTTGGATTAGATTATGTCATATTTAAATAATATCTTCCTAAATCGAGATTCTATTACTCTAATTAGTCTATATTGTGTGATCAATAATACTAACTTGTTTTGAAGGATCCTTTCTTAATGTATTACCAAATTCTTTTCTATGATTTCCAAATACAAAATAATGTTGATTTCTCAATCGATTTATTTAGTATAAAATATATTATTTCTACTTTACTTTATAATATTACTGAAATTGAGAAAATTGAATTTAATATTTATCTTGATGATAATGATTATAGGATTTTATTCATACAGTAGTCATCTAGATAGGGTGGTCCTTTATTTTTTACATATAATGGGGATTAGAACAAAATATTTTGTATAGAGAATCAAATCTTAGATTATGTAACTAATAATAATCAATATATCGGGTCAAACAATGATGATATATTTCATTATTTAAAAGGGGATAATAGTTTTATAATTATTTGATTATGATTAGGTTATCATTTCCATTGAGTGGGACTAAATAATATTTCAAGGATTCCATTTTGAATCTAATGTGGCCAATTTTAGTACCAATACATTCCATTTGATTTTATTCATAGACATTCTATATTTAGAGATTTTTTAGTTGGGTATTTCATCATTTATGTGATCTTTCATTATTTGTTACGGATACTTGTGTAATTGTGAACACAAAAAACATTTTATGTATATTTAGTAAGAACTAGGGATATTTTGATAGCACAATATAATTCCAAATAATTCAAAATTATTATTAAAAACTGAAAAAGAAACATTCATCAAGAATATAAAATGAAGTGGTTTAGCTTTATTGATTACTAAAAAAGTATAGATAGTGATATATTTTTATATACCCAAGATTATATTTGATTTTAAGAGAATATAAAAACTTATTCAATGCTATCATCACAATATTCATGGAATTATAAGGCACATATTTTGTTATGATAACTCTAGAAATGAAAGGTGATAACTGTATTTTCTCAAGTCATTATGAGTTTCCATATTAATAACTCAAAATGTGGATAACTACAACACATATCCTAATATATCTAGATTAAGGTAACGAATTAAATAAATATTGTAGGGAAATTTTTTGGTTCTTCATTGTGTTTATATATAGGATCAACATATGGGGACATATAGTTTTATGAATATTCACTCTCATAAAGGGAAGTATGCAATCAGTGAACTGAACTCAGTTGGGAAAGTGAATAATCTAAGATTCTATAGAGAATATATCCTTGGGGATTTATTCACTATAGACACAGACAAAAAATATGGAAATATATATTTTTATAATGAGATAAAATTTAGAGGATCTTCGTTCGGTGGATAGAAAGAAATCACTTATTTTTTAGATAATTATTTAACAAGGAAGGATAATTATGGTATTTTATTCTATATGTGGGAATAACAGATACTAGATTATAAATAAATTAAATAAACTATGTATATATGTGACTCTATCATTCATACATAACCAATATATATCTATTTTCTGGTATGAGAAGTGTTTATAAAATTTCTATATTTCATCCTCAATAGTTGAGATGCTGATGGTCACTAAATTCATTAATCATGATCATATGATCTTTATGAAATACATGATGGTCGGGTTACACTCACGTATTAGAGTCATGATCCAAACTTTTTCATTAAATTAATAAATCTCTCTATCTTGAGGGATGGCGGGATGGGTGAGAACTATTTATCTTTATGGATTTATCATTAAAGAAAATATAAAATATATATTCATATCAAATAGTTGAATTGATGTCCTAGACTAAAATATGAGACTAATTATTTATATTCATATTTATTACTCCCAATCATTATAAAAGGGTTCATTAGGGACCCATATGTGAATTGTGCCAACCCACTTTTCATGTATAAAAATTAGATGATATCCTGATTGTTTTCTCGATAACCATTCCTCAATATCCATGAGATTGGAATAAATATTCAGATAATATTGATCACGTAAAACATTTATCTCATTTATTGGCCAATAATTAGTCATATATAATTAATTACTTATAAATTTTATATTTTTATACAATACTAGAGCGTCAGTGAATGAATTATAATGTATATTCTAATTAGAAAACAAGGATTGACTCTATGATCTTGAAGGGGTTTCATTGAGACCATTGTAGTTTAGTAAAATTGATTAGACAATGAAACCATAAACTATATGGGTGGTTGATACAAAACATTCAAATATTAGATGTTGTTATTTTTTGTATTATCATTGATTTAAAAAAATCTTAATAGGATCAATTTTAACGCGTTGTGTTTATTACAACAAGAAAAATCATTTTCTTATTAATCTGGCTCTGATTGTATCAATTATTGATAGACCATATCATTATCATTAATGTTTTACAATAATTTTTGAATCATATTAGATTATAATAAGCATGGTTTATGATAGGAGTTACTTGTAAGAGTATTCAAATTTATAATAATCATTAAAGGAAATTAACAATAAAATCCTATTTTGTTGACCATGTGTTTCTATTAGTTTCCCCTAAATTATGTTACCAATTAATTCCCAGGATGTAGAATTTAACATCTTGATTCATTTATGAATTTATGATATTATATTAATTTTTCTAAATATCATTTATATTTTCATTACTTATTTAGTTTAATGTTATTTATAATATAATTAAATTTTTATTATAGTGCATTATTATACGTAGTCCAACTAATATTTATTTTATTCATGATATACAATTAGGGAAACCAAAATTTTTAATTTCGAAAATAAATATGGTCTTATTATGTTTATTTTAATTTCTTCAGTGTGGGTATGATTAGAAAATGGAAAAATATGGTATGATTAACATGGAAGATAATCATGATGTTGTGGATTTTTAATATCCATTATCATTGTAGTTTAGTACTTATATTAAATTTTTATTCATTTATTAGTTAAATGGATGATATTTGAGTTTTTTGGGAGTTTTTAAATAAATTTAATATATGGAGAAAAATAGGAAGAGGGATGAATGTAGAAACTGCATTAGGTTTTCAATAGAATTGCACCAAATAATAGGTACCATATTTTATAGTCAATAATGGATATAATTAACAACACTAGGTACTCATTGGCACTATACGTGGTACCTAACAGAAACAATAAATGGATCTTTTGTTAAGGTAAATTGGTCAATTTAGCATAAGCATAATAACTTTTAAAACCATTGATTTTGAATTCACATTGTTTATTACATTACAACTACATTGGGTGATCAGTTCTTCTTCCCTCTCAATATCAAAGTGATCTTACATCCATTGATTATCTGAATTACCTCCATTTTACTATATGATTCTACCTTTAAGAAATCTACTATTTGTGGACCCTCATGTTCCTTATTTTTAATATAGTGTGTTGGAAAGTGATTGAATCACTAATTCAACTTTATCAATTTTTATAAATATTTGATTATATTTAATGTTTATTTCATAAAGTGCATGATAGATATAATATTTTGGAAATAGGATGTAATGAAATCATTCATGATTGTGATTTATTCATCTCTTGAGCTATTTCCATGAATCATTATTTTCAACTTCCCATTGATTCCTAGAAATATTGAGTGGTTGTGTATTTTTTTCATTAGTGTCTATTTATGGTATGGTAAAATCAATTGTGAGGTTATCCATTGTAAAAAATATTTTTTATTTCTAAGGGTTAGGATGTGAGAGACATGTTGTATAATGCTGAATAATGATTAAAATTCTTCTAAAGCAATCTTTGAAAGTGTTTTCTCAAATAAATAAGATTTGAAAAATTACTATTCTTTTATGCATTATAAAATTTAACTCCATAACATAATTTATTCATTAATTTCTGGAAAGGTTTTTTGACATTTAGTCCATGTTTACATGTTTTTATTTTTTATTTACAATTGTTTATTCCATATTATATTAAACAATATATGATTACTTTCAGATATTCAATATTTATATTATTTATATGAAATTATATTCCTAAATTTAGAAATTGTACATATTTATATGTAATATTTAATGATTTGGCCTTATTTTTATATTATATTATTTATTCTAGTATTATAAGTTATGGAAATTGTTTTTTTGGATTGATATTGTACACTAACAACACTTATTCATATATGACTTCATGATTATGTTACCCTATATGAGTTCATTGACTTCTAATATAATGATGGATATATATATGTATGTATGTATGTATGTATGTATGTATGTATGTATGTATGTATGTATATTTGTACGTATGTATGTTTGTATTAATTAAGATAAGTACTTATGTATATATGAAAGTATTTATGTATGTATGTATTTTTATATGTGTTATACATTACTTCATATTAGATGATATAATTCAACTAGGTGATTGGGTGTATATATATTTAGTACACTATAAAAAATAATTTTACTCCTATAGTGGATTTTTAGAATCAACCATCATAGATTTTGAGCATAATTTGAAGCATGTTTTTTAGATTTATATAATGATATCATTATCATGAATTGAAAATGTGATTACTTTTCTAGATTTATCACATTATTTATACATTGTTATCTATTTTTTTGTATATCTTTCTATATACGAATATTCTATTTCTACTCCATGAACAAGATCTATGTAAAATTTAGGGTTCATGTGGTGATATCATGCTATGTGAAATGTACACACACACAATGCATGTTATTAAAAAATATGTTTAGAACTTTTCCAATGTGATCTTGCTAATGGTGGGAAACATATTTATTTGTCTTAATAATGGATGATGTTTTTAATATATGTTTATTACACTAGATAATGTTTTTTATATACAATGACGGCCTTGATCTAATTTTATGATCTCTATGACGATATTTTTAGAGGTTTTAGACTTTTTTCAGGCACTTGATTTAATTATTTTTTACTTTTTATTGCGTATACAGTGTAGGTTGTCTTTTGATCACGTTCGACTATTGGGGTATTTTTTTATTTACTGTATATATATATATTGTGATTTATATTATTAAATATCTCCGAATGGAAACCCTCTTTGTACTTGTTATTTTTCAAATGCTTAAATTTCATTATTTAATTTCCCAAATTTATTACATATTCATAGGTCTCTCTAGATTTTTGGATTTATCATCATAGGTATTTATTTTTTTCAAATAAAAAATCTATTTTCTAAATGTAATATAATTATCTTTATGTTATTATAGTATCCTATTCTTATCCACAAGTGATCTTGTGGTCTTATTAGAAAAAAATTTATTACAATTTGGTCACTTATTGTATATTATTAGTGTGATTCATGTAATTCTTTGATTATTTCTACTAATAAAGTTGAATTTTCATATGATTTCCTTCTTAACACATTTTTTAAACTCATATTTAGAAAAATATTCACTCGTCACTCTATGAATCCCAATTTACTATCAATATAGGACAATATGAAAATAAATAACTATAAGAAAAAATAATCGATTCAAAAATAATACTATCCAATTTGATATACCAATGTGATTTATCAAGATTATAATATGATTCTATAACACAATTCCAAACAATATTGTCCAATAATTCCCCAAATTATCAATTATATCCTCAAAATGTGATTTGATATTGACATTTGAAACATCTTCCAGAAAAGTATTTTGTGTGTAACAAGTTGTTATCATCTTACACTAACACCACTATTTTTTCAATTATACACTTTTACTATTAATTTTAAAATTAAAACCAATTTTCACCCAATACTAATCATGGAATAAAAAATAAATGTACATTTAAAATCCATCATGATTATAATAAAACATAGAAATATTTTATAAGCTAATCCTATAACGATAACCCACATTGATTCACAATCAAATTACATAAATATATATTCATTCAAATTTGTATTATGAAATAAAATAATGTAATCAAGACATAAAACATAAATTATTTTGACCTCTAGTTTTCTTCATTGTATAATTACTTATTCTATTCCTATGGTTATTTCACCCTAAAATTTAACACATATTATAAAATAATCCCTCAAATCTCATAAGGATAAATAATACATAATTCCACAACCTAGGAAAATAATATTTATTTTTGTGATGTCATAATATATGTAGAGTTGGGTAATGTCTATGTATGGATAATGATAGTTCTTCTATTATGAGCTGATAATAAATATCATCAACAACTCTATTAAATATCAACTGAAATTTTTAGTTGTACAATCACACATATTGTTGACATATTAATTTAATAAAAAGATAATTTCATAAAAACAATCCTTATAGAAATGTTGTTAAATAAATCTCAATAAAATAAAAATTCAAACTATATCGTCACCTAAATATGTATTGCGGGTTTACCTATGTTCAAAATAGCACTATCATAAACATTAACATAGTAGTAAAGCAGTAAATATAGAAAAATTTATATTTATATAAATTAAGGTACCTCTCTTCTAACTATCTACAATTTTATCACACTCACACCCCAACACTTAGGCAATGTGTCCATCCCTCCTATAAATATGTCATGCTCGATGAGAGTCAGGACACAACCATACCAAACATACTATTGTACATGGACAACATTTCATGATTAAATCATTAAATTTATGCATCTCATCGTCAAAACCACTCCATTTATTACAATCCTTCACTTTGTTTCACACTTAACATAAAATATTACATAATACCATCACATGATAGAACATAGAAGATCAAGAGTTCTAGTGTCTTAGAATATTAGGAACATTACCTAAAATCATAAAACATAAAATGAAACATCTTATTGAAAACATCTTTTACAAGACCACTGCATTCCCTCGTACATACCATTGCATGGGATTACCTAATGAAAAACATAAGAATGGGGTGAGCTATAAATCCCAGTATGGGAATAAACATGGAATAACCTGAGGAATAAAATACATGTTAGATAAAAATCATGTCAATGGATCCCAATTTAAAATAAACATAATGGCATGATAAAGAATGATAATCATAACATGTAGATATGGAAACAGCATTTTACTTGATATTAGCATGATCCAAGGCTCATTGGACATGGAGTATTAGAAAACTTCATTGAACATGATGCATGAGTAAACCCTATTTTTACTTGAATTTTCATGAGTCAACACTCATTTCACATGACTTTTCATGATACTATACTTTACCCAATGCTTTGGAGGCCTATCAGGGCGCACCCTTCAAAATCATTTCATTCCATGTATAAATGTGCCACATAGAACATACATAATGGATTCATTGACATCATAATTCATTCCACGAATAAGAGAAGTGGAATAAATAAATGTGACTCCAAAATCAACAACAACATCTGAATAAAGGTGAATATTATTGATAGTGTAGTGGGTATGGTATTCATTACACAATGATTTTGGCATGGAATTTTAGTGTAATTTCGGCAGCATAATGACATAAAATTGAAATTCGTAAAATGGGTTGATGAGAGTGAATGAGATATCTCATAATTTATACATTATTTAGATAGTAAGTGTATCATGGTACATAATATACAAAAATATGGTATGGAATTTAGCTTCATAATATAAAAAATTTTGTTTTACTGTAAATGAGGATTGAGAAATTCCCTATAGAATTTCGGTATGGTAACCGGTGTACATGGGAGGAATTAGTGAAAGAGAAAACGGTATCTCATCATTCAAACTTAATGATTTAAGTAATGGGGAGGTGATAAATCATACCATAACATTTATAATTGAAAATTAAATGGAATAACAATATAAGGAAACTTGAACATATATAAGGAAACTTGAACATACATAAGGAAAATGAGAATCTCTTAAATGGAAGTGTGATGCCATTGGCTTGGGAGGGGATTTAGAGAGGCTTCATGGGATATTGGGGAACCTTGGTAGGATTCTACTATGATTTGGAAAGATGATAGACTAAATCCAATGGATTTTAGTAAGTAAGAAGTGGGAGCTTGGGAGGGTTTATATTGGAAATGGGAGGGAATTATTAATTATTTTGGTTTGGGACACACACATTAACCATATCAAAACCACAAACCTGTTGATGGTTTTTGCACATGTTTTTTACCAAAGGTTCGGGGAAAACAATATTTTATAAGGAAAATTTACTCACTTTATAAAATAATAGGGTTTCTTATGTATAGGTGAGTCACAATCTGAAGTAATTAATTTAAAAAGATAAAATGTTTTATAAGTCTTGAAGGGTCCACTAATGCTTTGTAAAATAAATTAATAAAACATTTAATGACATTATTTTAATTTTAATACTTATATTATACCAAGAATGTTTTTACAGTATTTTATTAAATCACTATTTGGTCATTATGACATCATAGAACACATTATATATTTAAACAATATATATTTTTTACATGAAAAATCAAATATCTCATAAAATTATGTAAAATTCACTATTGGATAATTTTAATGTAATGATTACAAAACTAATATTCATTTTTTCTAAATAAGTTTATAAATATTTCAATTAGTACTATTAAAATAAAAACTAACATTTTTCAAAAATTCATGGGTTTTGAAAAAAACTACTTTCAAATAATATTAAATTTTATAATTTGATTCCTATAAATAATATGATCATTTAATTTTAATAAAAATTAATTTATTAATAATATTTATTTTAAATAATTTTTTAATTAAAAAAATCCATTAATTCATCAATATATATTTGAAAATTTAATATTAACTTGAAATTTTATCTGTTCATTAAAAACTATTTATTAAGTTACAAAAATAAAATGAATTAATATTATTTATTATATAAACAAATAATACACATAATCATAGTGCTATCTTATTGTTATATAACACCTTATTACACCCACATATTACTGAATGGTAAGGTGTAAGATGGTGATAGACTCTTGGGGTGGCTTGGATAACATCGCCCTAGTAGTAATCTCTATTATCATCCACTTCTCCCAAAGGAGGTTCCATTCGTGATAAATAGGTTAAAGCTCAGATTGGGCTTGGTCAAGAGTGATGAGCAATGTTTCCACCTCCTATCATAGCTATGATAAATGGGATTCATACAGGGGAAGTCTAATGGATTTGGTCATCGCTTCCTTTGCCAGGGTACATTGTATTTCTTAAAGCCATATAAATATAAAAATCATGTGATCACTATTCAATGGCTATATTAACAACGGTCACAATTCATAATGGTATTTTAGAATCCCGAAACAAAAAACCAATGATGTCAAAATTTTATATAAACATTTTACATAATAAGAGATTTAATATGATCAAGAGTAATTTTAATTAATGAATGTTTGGGTCGATTCAATCTTCCTCCCTTCTGAAATTTCGCCATCGAAATTACCTTTTTCCAAATGAAAACAGTTGTGGGAATCTCTTCTTCACAACTTCCTCTAATTCCCATGATTCTCTTTCAAGATTTTTGTTTCACCACAACACCTTCACGAGGGGCATTATTTTATTTCATTACACATTTTCTCTATGATCTACGATCTTCACAGGCTTCACTTCATAAGATAGGTCATTCCCAAATGGTACTACCTCTGGATTGGGTACATGTGATTGGTCATGTATATATATCCTCAAGAGTGATACATTGAATACATCATGTACATGAGACAGGTTCAGTGGGATTTCTAGTCAATAGGCCACTACTCCAATTCATTAAAGGATCTCAAAAGGTCCAATATACCTCATACAAAGTTTTAACTTATTCAAAAATATTATGACTCTCTTCCATGGTGATATACGGAGGTATACTATGTCTCCAAAATCAATCTCTAGGTCTTATCGATGATTATCAGCATAGCTCCTTTGTTGACTCTGAGCAGTTATACTGTGTAAATTGATAGTCTTAACCTTCTCCACCATTTCTTCGACCATCTCAGGGCCAAGGAGTTTTATCTCCCTAACTTCATCCCGACATGGCAGTGCTCTTCACCTCTTACCATACAAGGATTCATAAAGATCCATTTGTATGCATGAGTTGATATTTTTGTTGTATGATAACTCAACAAGGGGTAAATATTGATACCATCATTTTTTAATGACTATTGATCATGTTATCAACATGTCCTCAAGTGCTTGGATAGTCAGCTCATTTTGGCCATCAGTTTGAGGATGATATGTTGTATTGAAGTTCATCTCAGTATCCATAGTATGTGGAATACTCTTCCAAAATATATAGGTGAATATGTAAACTCGATCAGATATAATATATTCTGGTACTCCATGAATCTTTTCTATGACCCTAATGTATATCTGTGCCGGTTGATGCTATGATAAATACTCCGGAATAATAATAAAGTGTTTCGTTGTTGTCATATGATCCACAACAACCAAGTTAGCATTATTTCCATTAGATTTTATCAGTAATCAAGTAACAAAGTGTATGGTGATGTTCTCCCATTACTATGACGGTATGTGTTACATTTGCATCATCCCCATAGAATTGGGTCTCCAAGCCTTCACTTACTCACACAACATGAAAATTTATGTATACTTAGTATTCTAATTTTTCATGTTATCCCACAAATAATGCTCTCGAAATATCGATACATCTTGGTGTTTCCTGGGTGAATGGAGAAATTCAAACTATCTTCATCATCCAAAGGTTCCTCCATTAACTCTGTATTCTATGGGAAACATTGTCTAGACCCAAATAGCACAATTCCTTCTTCATTAACATTGAACTCTAAGGATTTACCTTTCTTGATAGTTTCCACCTTCTTCTAAATTCTGAAATCATCCTTTTTAGCATCCTTTAACAATTCCAAAAGAAATGTTGGGGAAATAATTTTTGAAAGGATTGATGATGTTCCCATCATTATGATTCCCAGGTACATCTTCATAAATTCTACGATGATTGGATCCATTTCAATTCTCATCAATTATTTAATCACTGCGTCCTTTCTACATAGAGCATTCACCTCCTTGTTCACAATCCCAAGATGGTAATGGATTAAGAAGTCATATTCGTTGATCAGCTCAAACCATGTCCATTGGTGTATATTCAACTATTCATCTGTGAATATATACATATGGATATTGTAACCCATATGTATTTCACACTTCTCCCCAAATAATTAATGCTGCCAAACTTTTTAAAGCGAGGATTACTATAGCCAAATCCATATCATGTTTTGGATAGTTTTGACCCTGAACATTCAATTTCATTGATTCATAAGAAATCACTTCTTCATTATACATCATCACACATCCCATGCCCTTCTTCTAAGAATCACTAAATACCACAAAAAAATATTCCACTTGTGGTTAATGTGTGAATGTGCATAGTGATAAGCATAATTTTCAACTACATGAAGCTTTATTCACATTAATCGATCCATGGAAACTATACACCCTTCCGAGTTAGCATTGAAAGGGGGATGAGCAATCATGAGAAATTTCTCACAAATTGTCGATAATATCCCGCTAACCCCAAGAATCTACAGATATCTATTACCGATTTTGGCCTTATCATTCCTTCAATTGTAGCTATCTCGGAGGGATCCATAGATATCCTGTTTCTTATGATGATTTTACCAATGAATGACACCTCTTTCAACTAGAACTCAAATTTTTTGAACTTTTCATAGATCTTCTCCTTCCACAAGTTCTCTAGTACAATTCATAGATTCCCCTCATGATCTTCATTGGTTTTAGATTATATTAGAATATCCTCTATAAAGAAAACCACATATTTGTTGAGGTAATCTCTGATGACTCTATTCATCAAGTCATTAAATATTTCTGGATAATTAGTGAGTCCAAATGAAATTAGTATGAATTAATAGTTCCATCACCTTGAATAAAAATCATTCATGGGGTAATTTTACTTCTTCACTTGTACTTGATAATATTTGAATCAAAAATCCACCATGGATAAGTATTATGCAACATGTAGCCAATCGAACAAGTCATTAATTCGTAGAATAGGATACTTGTTCTTAATCGTGATTTTTTAGCTCCTTATTATCAATGAGAAGACATATTGAAAAATCATTCTTCAATATGAAGAGGACTGGTGCATCCCATGGTGAAGCACTTGGGCATATAAACCCTTCATCCAGATTCTCTTCTAGATGTTTCTTAGCTCCTCAAACTCCCCACCAGCCTTTATATATTGATTCATGGATATTAGAAATGTCCCAGGTATACATTCAATTGGTAATTCAACATATCATCTAGAAGGAAGACCATGAAATTCCTCAGGAAACACTTTAGGAAATTCCCACAAAATGGTCATGTATTCAAGGAAGTTTTCCTCCTTTGAATCAATCATCTGATCCAGATACACATGCTCATAGGGCAGTAATATCTACCCTTGAAATGATGGTGCTAAATATGATTCATCTTCCTCCTTGCACTAGTATAGAATCGGTGGTTAATTCTCCATATGTATCGTTATTTCCCTCTCACAATAATTTATGTTGGATCTATATAAGGACATCCATTCTATTCAAAAAATTGAATCAAATTCCACTACAGTGAGTATGAAAAGGTTCATGGAGAAGCATAATCCCCCGAGTAAGACATGGGATGAGTTATATTCATTTGATTAAATGATTTCCCCATTTTTCAAACTCATCGACATCTTTACTTCCATGATTTTTGGTGGTGTTGGGACTGTTCTACATATCTTTTTGGATACAAAAGAATGCATAGAAACAGAATGAAAAATAACATTTTCCATTCATGAAGCAATAACTAGTGTACCTATAACCATATCATTGTTGGGGTTCACTTCAGATGTAGTTATGGAAAAGCTCGAACATGCTGCCTTGGAGGATGTTGGATGCGTCAAAAAACCCTTACCTTAGTGCACTGATTTGAAAGGTGCCCTTGTTCTTTGCAGTTTAAGTAATGAACAACGCGTTGAAGGTCAAATGGAGTGTTCCTATACTCTGTCACAACCATGGGTTTTTCATGTCAGCAGTTAACAGATAGTTTTCATTCTCTTCCACTCCTAATGAATTTCCTCATCACCTTCGAGCAATTATTGATGGTCTTCGTTTTTCACCTTTCGCAATTGGGGTTCTCGATCATATCAGCACCATTGGATTTATCACTCAGATTGACAAAATCAATTTCCAACTTACTCTTATTATCCCCATTATACCTTGGAGATTAAATGATCTCCATTTCGACCGTTGGGGAACATTAGAAAATTTCCTTCTAGCTGTCGATGTCACTGATCACTACGGCTTTCTACAAGATAGGTTTTAGCCCACCAGAGAAGCAACCAACCTTTCATTTAGGGGTAATGAAAAAGACGGAGTTTCATCATGCATGCCTTTTTCAGTTTTCCTCGTATGCTCTGATGGATTCATCATCTTTTTTGCATGAGTAAATGGATGTCCCTTTCCATTTTAAGCCAGAGTGCGCGAGGATCATATCTATCGAAAAACATTCCAGAAATACTTCTATTACAATGCCTCAATCTCCTCCTCAGGATTCTAATTTATTATCAATTTCCATCATTGGTCAGCTTTACCCTCCATACAATAAGCAGCTAGAAGAACCATCCCTTGTTTATAACATTGAAGGATGGTCAGGATCATTTCAATGGATTTGATCCATTGTTCGAAGACTGAGGTTTCAGATGATCGATTTAAATTATGTGGCCTTTGTGTCATTAATCATTTGATACCGACTTTTTATTTCTTGGGGGGATTGAATGTTCCACTTGAGACATGTTTCTATTTAATGATTGAGTTAACTGAGAGAGTATCATGACCATGTTTGCGATTCCATCTCCAATTGGATTCATAATCTCATTATAACTGTCATCACATTGATCTTCGCATTGGTTGTTAGACCGAGTCCTCTTATTATCAGTAATTGGCTGTAAAAAAAGAAAATATAGGGGTAACATATAAATGGTAACCCATGAAAAAATTAATGACTTATAAATAACATTTATTTCGTTTACTTATGAATATATAGGATTCAATCTATGTTATTCATGATTTAATTTCTAGAATATATTCATAGGGGAATTTTTTGTTCTATTAATAATGGTTCATAATAATCTTGGAATTTACCCCAGCATATCCCCCAGGATTGTCGTCACCAAACTGTAGAAAGGCACATTGGCGTGTTTCCTGGTACATCAGGTCAAGCATGAAACTCTATTTCGGAGTTTTAACTCCAAGGTACATCAGTGCCAGTGCCACCACTACCAGTTTGTATCCAGACAGGAATGTATCTTAATGATAAACCACTTACTCAATACTCAAAAAAACATTGGGATGTTTTTATTATACTTTTTCTTATCACTAAGGCTTTAACTAGGGTTTTCTAATCCTAATACCAAAATAACTAAACTTATCCAAAGATACTAACTATAAAAACCCTTCTCTTCATTTCACAGTAAAAATATGTTATTACATAAGACAGTCACTAGATACAACATAGAATATTGAGAGGAATAGTGTCTTTGGGTCTTAGGAACATTACATATCAACATAAAACATAAAATGAAACATCTTAATGAAATCTTCTTTTACATTACCACGAAATTCCCTCGTACTAAGCATTTCATGGGACAACCTACGGTCATACATAAGAAAGGTGTGAGATATAAAACATAGTAATGGAATAAAAATGGGATAACCTGAGGAATATAATAAATGTTAGACAAAAAAATGGAAATGGAGCATAAGAGAAATATGATAATAAAGGCATGATAAAGCATGGAAATCATAACATCGATATGTGGCAACAAAAATTAACATGATATTAACATGAGCCAACTCTCATTGAACATGGAGCTTGAGTAAACCCTCAATGAAAATGAAGCATGTGTAAACCCTCATTTCACTTGAAAAATATTGATTCGAAACTCATTACACATGGAATAGAATAATACTATACTTTACCCATTACATTATAGAGCTATCAGGGTGCACCATTCATAATCATTTCCTTTCATGCATAAGTGTGCACATAGATTACACATCATGGATTCATTAACATCATAATTCATTCCATGAATAAGAGATGTGGTATTCATTAATTGAAGTCCTCAATAAACAACTACATCTTCTTAAAGGTTAATAACCGTTATATAGCATTGGGTATGGAATTCACTACATAATTATTTTGGTATGGATATTTTGGTGTAATTTCTAAAGCACAATGACGTCGAAATAGAAATGTGTAAAATGGGTTGATTAGAGTGAAATGGGTATATCATTATTTATACAATAAATGGAAATTAAGGGGATCATGGGATATAATAAAACAAAATATGGAATGGAATTTTTATTCAAAATATAAAAGAATTTCTTGAATGTAAATGAGGAGAGAGAAATTCCTTATGGAATTTCGACATAGTAATAGGTGTACATGGGAGGCATTAATGAGAGAGAAATGGGAATATCATCCTTAAAACATAAATTGGTACGTATGGGTGAGGTGAAAATCATACACCAACTTTAATAATTAAAAATAACATGGCATAAAAATATAACGAAAATTGGTCAAAAATAAGGATTGTGAGAATCCCATACATGGTAGTGTGATCCAAAAGGATTTGGATGGGATTCAGAGAGGCTTCTTGGGAGCTTGGGGATCCTTGGGAGGATTCTGAAGAGATTAGGGTAGTGTTTGGAAAAATAAAAAGGATTTTATTGAAGAGGAAGTTGGATCTTCTGTTAGATTATATAGGAAAGGGGGGGGATTCATTATTATTTAGGTTTGGGACACCACACATTAAACTAATCAAAACCATAATCCAGCCCATGGTATTTGCACATGGTTTTCTCCAAAGGTGAGTGGAAAAAATATATTTTATATGGACAATGGGATAACTTATTAAAATAATAGAGTTGTTATGTGGAGGTGAGTCACACTCTCAAGGAAATCAATATAAGAAGCTAAAAAATTTTATATGTCTTGGAGGGTCCACTAAGGCTTTGTAAAATAAATCTAACAAAACTAAAATCACATTATTTTATTTGTAAAACATATATTGGACGAAAATAATGTTTATTTTATTTTATTACACAACTATTGTGTCATTACGATGTCATAAAACTCATTATATATTTAAATATTATTTAATTTTTACAAATAAAATCAATTATCTCAGAGAATTATGGAAAATTAACCATTGGATAATTTCGACATATTTATTCCAATAATAATATTCATTTAATGTAAATAAATTTCTTAATAGGATAATATTTACTTTTAAAATAAAAACGACATTTATCAACAATTCAAGGGTTGTGACAAAAACGACTTTCAAACACTAATAAATATTACAATTGTATTACTAAAAATTATAAAATCATTTATATTTAATAAAAAGAATATTATTAATAATATTTTATTGAAAATATTATTTAATTCAAAAAATCCATTAATTCCTCCAAATAGATTTCATAATTGAATACTAACTAAAAATAATATTTGTGATTTAAAAACTATTTACAATGTAACAATAAAAAACGAATGTATATTCTTTTTTATATTAAAAAAATGCACATAATCATAGTGTTAAGGTGTTGTTACATAACCCCTTATAACATCCGCATAAGACAAAAGGGTAAAGTGTGTGATGGTGAAAGATTCGTGGTGTGGTCAGGATAACATCACCCTTGTTGTAATCTCTATCAACGTCCACTTCCCCTGTAGGCGGTTCCGTTCGAGCATAAAATGTTGAAGATCGGCTTGGTCTTAGTCAACAATGAATCCCAATGATTCCAAAACCTTTACAAGGTATGTAATACGAGTTTCATACGGGGAAATTCTACTGGATGAGGCCATCACTTCCTTTGTCTGAGTAAATTTGATTTGTTTAAGCCCTATATTTATACTAATCATGTGATCACTGTTCAACGAATATATTATCAACAGTCACAATTCATAACAATATTCTAAAATCCAAAAACATAAAACCAATGAAGTGCATATTTTATATAACCATTTTACGTAATAAGACATTGAATCAGATCAAGAAGAATTTTTATTAATGAAATTTTGGGTCATTATACCATTTTTAACCAAAAATATGTATTGAATCCACTAAATAATGTTAATATACATTTAAATACACGACATCATAGTCTATTCATGTATACCAATGGGATGTAGGATTCGGGATGACTAGATACAATTATATTATGCAGCTCAATCCATTACTACCCACACCTAAATTTATTTTAAACCATGATCCATAAAATCTAAAATAGGACCACACCATATACTATAAGCCATTATTTCCTAGGATATACTTACAATTACATGAATATAGGGAGAGTGAGGGAGATCGTGAATTCAAAAATATATCCCATTTCCATCAAAGATGATGGAGAGAAAAAAACCTAAAAAAATTTATGACTTTCTATTTTTATAATATCTGGTGGTGTGGCATTTTAAATTAGAATATATTGAAATAATATAAAGATAAACGAATTTAATAGAATGTACCTAATAGTATACATATGAATTGGAATATTAACACAGTACCCCAATTTCAAAAATTACGGACATATCAAATTAGAATAAAATAATTATTTTCTTTATTAATATAATAATTATCCATTAATATATTCACAGTACAATTTTAGAAGAATGTAATTTAAATCTTTTTAATACAACTGTCTACGACACTGTTTTTTCTGGTACATATATAAGCAACTATGTTGTCATTAATTTTGAACATTGTGAACCAAATCACTTAAACAATTAGTTCAATTATTATTTCATGATTTATAAGGAAACTGTAGAACTCATCTAGAGCTACATCTTTATAATTTCATCAATAATGATTAAAAACAAATTGTATTAAGCCTTATGATACATATAAAATAACCACCATTGTGATATCTAGACATCACATAAGAATTATGAAATAATACAAGAGGTTAAAACATATATATGATACAGCCTTGATAAGATCTCATTAGTTCTTCCTAGTGTACAATAGTATATTACATAACATAATCCATCACCTTGGGATCGACATTGGGCATCTCCATGACCTAGTATCCCTTACCATCACATATAAAATCAATTTTTTTAGAAACATTCCCCTATTCCTCCAACCCATTACTCGTAATTTTTACCAACCACATAAAATACATCATATAACAATAATGTTTATAAATAACTACAGGACACAAAAATTTCAATTTTTTGTAATCCTTTGAAAGAACTATGACATGGAATTGAGGCATTCAAGACTCCCGTAACATGTAATGATCAAATTAATCATAGAACTTTTATACACAGTAAAATATATATTTTTATTCAATATCAAAATAATTAGATCATTATGAAAGGGATAAATATATAATTAAATTATGTTCACAACTAACCAAATATCCCATAATCATGATTCTATAAAATCATTAAAAAAATATAATCCAAGATGTGGGGTGGAGAAACTGGTCATACCTTATAAATTAATTACCTTTATTAATCTTTATAATGTTTTCAATTTAATTTAATAAACCATTTTAATATATAATAAAAAAAGTACAAAGAATATATAACACTATCATAGTAAACATAATGAGGTATCATAATACAATAAACCAAAAGGTGAACCAAAACCTATATATTAATTAAATTATCAATAATAAATATCAATTATATTCAAAATCGGATAAATACAATTTCAATTCATTAATTATTTAATTCCAAACAAAAATCAATATAAGAAAAAATTCAACTAACTCTATAACATGTGGAAAAATAAATGTTATTTTATGTTTATGTTATTAAATATTCATTACAATTAAAGATATGAAATGTGTCTCATGATATAATAAAATTCATTAATTAATGAAATAGTCGTTATTTTTTGGCATGTGATTATATTTTATTTAACTATTTGTTCAAAATAATAATAAAATTTTTCATCTATTTATATCATCTATATATTTTAAAAACCATTAAATAGTCAGATAAAATTATATATTATGTCCATATTATGCTCAATGAAACCCATTAGTAAAAGGAGGTACATTATAACTAATTCCAAATCTCACATTAATAATGTATACTAAATATATCCCCTGCCTCTCTATGAAGATAAACATTTTCCCTCAAGGAATATAGAATGGTGAAAAATAAACCACATAAGAGGATGCTACAAAAATAAATGTAAAGGCCACCAAAACCATAGAAAAATAACCAATATCATCCCTTACTCAAAACCTCAACCACAAACATGGTAAAACTATAATATTAGATTTATGAAAAGAACAATAAGAGGGGTAAATGGGTGAAGGAGGTAATGAAATGATACCATTATCCATGAATTAAGTCTATTTATACACGTTTTTTAGAATATTATTAGTATGTTTAAAGGTTAATGAGAGGAATATATGTTGTATAAGGTCCATGAGAATTAATTAATGTACAAATAAATAGTTCTCGATCCATATCATTATATAGGAAATTTGAATTATATCTCAATTGTGTGGTAAGAAAAAAAACACTTCTGGTGACATTGATAAAATTTTGATATGGGTTTCAAGGAATTTAGTTACAATAGATATTTATCCATTAGAACCCATGTCAATACATTTTTGAATACTGATTTGGACTACACATGGGAAGGGTGTAGGGTTTTATGTCATTTAGATCCACCATTCATAACCTTGTGGTGCGTCGAACTCCATGATCAATATTTAAAAAATTGTTACTCGTAGAATTCTACACCCATCCTTCAATCCACCAATCAGCCACTCTATCTAGTTTCCTCATCACCATTTCTAATATATGTAACCCTTATTGGAAATTTTTTTTAAACAATTATCAAATCCATTCCACTTTTCATATTGGACTCAAAACTAATTGTCAAACTATAATACAGTATATGAAAAAAACCACCTTCTATATGCTCAGGCCTCCTAGATACATCCAAACAACCATGGCCCACTACTATGGATTGGTGATCCTTGAATAAGAAATAATATTTCTTATCCACTTTATATCATCCAATTTTTCTTGTGACAACTCCATTCACATTGAAATAAATTGATGGGTTCTATACCTGTGGTAACTTACACCAGATACCACTAAAAAATGTATCATCTACAAGAATCTGAATATAAAATATATCTGAATAAAAATGGTGTTTTAACAACCACAAATGACATACCTCTCTTGGATCTAAATAAACAATATAACAACCAATTAAACTAGAGGAATGAGCATAAAAACTAGTAACACCCCCAAATATTCAATAAATTAACCTTTTATATCAACATAAGATCAAGCACACCATCTCAAAAAAGGTAAAAAAAATAAGGTATCAGAGAAACATGTGGTATTGAGCATGAATCTATAAATTCCTCTACAAAGTGATCTATTCCTAGAAACCTAGTCAATATATGACAAGGAATAAAGGAATAACAAACATGAGACATAACATCTATTGAATTTCATTAATATTAACAAGCATATAATTAAATATTGCAATTATTTTAACATCAAACTATCCTCAATTGATGAAATCAGATTCACCAAGGTGATATCAGTGAATAAATGATACATAGGGGAAAGCCTGACCTTATTTCATCTGTGGGGGTAGTGAAAACAAATTTTCCATGGATCCAACCTACTATAAGACATTAAAGGCCAAACAAATGAGAAATAATTTTTACTTCAATAAAGGAACCATAAATTCCCATGTTGAGGATACGCTTTAATGAACACATGATCTCTGATGTCAAAAACCATTATAATCCTCCAATGATCAACATATGAATTCAAAAAAATCTGTTCGACGTTGATTTTCAATTAGATAACATATACCATATCTACCATCCAATAAAACAATTATAGTATATTGAAATCCCACTCTTTTACATCATTATGATACTACAGTGATTGAAAAGGGTGATCTTCCTGAGTATCGAACATCATCATACCATCTTGGGAGTGATGAATATTGTTGAAATAAATCTAAAATAATTGTAGGTACATAACCAAAGAGTCCTCAATGTCCAAAATTCACTATTAAAAAAATTCTTCTTGTTTCTAGATTTTTCGATAAATCTAACCATCAATTTATTAATGAAAGATGTATTGATGCATAATTGTGTGAAAAAATAATGTTATATACCAAATCCAAATATAATGGTGAAATAATGATAATTATTTGATATGGACATATTTGGAACCCCATAAAACACCATTATATCATCATTTTAATTTTTCGATAACACCTCTACTAATTTAGACTCCACAGTTACTGTGACATGGGATGGATTCATCAAGAAATCTATGACAACACATATAACATCATGTCCTCCTAGAGGTATAGTAAACAAGTGTTTTAGTATACCAAAAATTCAAACCACATAAATTTGGTAACATTAATATGTTTAGGAAAACTACCATGAAAATATCTCCCAACCTTCACCAATTTTATATCCAACCACTAAAAGAAAACATCACAATTGAGTGATTTAGAAAGAACCATGAAAACTAAACCATCATTCCATGATAAATCATTGTGACACAAGTATGTATATCTAACATAATATTAAGTAACTAATAATAAAATAAATGAAGCATTACATAAGATAAAAATGGAATCCCTCAAAATACTACCCAATGTCAACCATCCTCAAAACACTTCTCAATAGTGTTAAAAAACTAAATGACTAGGATGAACATGTGGATCCAAATCCCAATGCAGGTATTACTCTATGTAATGCACTAAGTATGACTACATTGTCATTTGAATAAGATATCCTTAGCCATCTACTAATCCCTTATCAATGTGCTTCACATATAACACTTCATTCTCTCCTGTAGAGATTCTAAACTCACAAGCATTACAAAAATGTGAATTCTAACACATGTAATCTACTACAATTTTCCCATTACCTGGTGTAAATAAAATATAAATATTTTTGTAATTATATAATTCCATATATAGTTCCTTACTAAAATTCAAGTAATGATTTTAGAAGATGTAAAATAATATTTTATGATCTATGAATTCCATATAATTTTCATTAATAATATAATGATTCCAAATATTCATGGAGAAAACTACTACAACATGATCAATATCAGTGGTGGAATAGTTAAAATACACTAGTCATAATTGTCGATACACTTAAGAGATAATAGATCTCTAATATATCAATAGGCCACGCATACCATGTTCAATATAATAATATTAAAATATAAATTCAATGACATTTTATGATAAATAATTCTCTAGATAACTTTCCATCATTTCTATTGAATACATGAAAGTATAGTGACACTGAATAGTATACATGAAATCATGGACTTTAGTATAAAATTATATCATATGAGTTTCAATCTATAATAATTCAAGTAAAAATATCCTGTAAAAACTAGTAATACCATAAATTCACTACCTCAAAAACATTATTGGGGAATAAAAATGACCCAACCTGTTAAAATTTCAAATGATTTATATAAACCCTACAGTGACATATGAAAAAATGCAAGAAATAGACATCACAATACCATATATTATAATTTTACAACATTCCAAAATATTACAAATTACAGATAACTCAATGCATAACCAAGGAATGAAATTATTTCTCTTCATCTTATAGAAATTAAATCAACATTATAAAAAACATGTGACCCAAAATAAGTGGTCAATGAAGTATTATACATAGAGAAATGACTTAATTTGGGCCGACCTCTATACCCCAATAACAGAAAATTCTATTGCATTCATTATAACTATGAAATCCTATCCATAGATATATTCCACGAATGTCCATGGTGACTCTTATCCTTCAATGATCAAGTCCTAGCCAACATCCTCACAATGACCTACACAATTACTAGTGCCTAAAAATATGAATTAAATATAAAAGGAGTGACATGGTTCTCATGTAATGGAAACAAATTATATTGTAAACAGATAACCTGAGCCTCCTCATATAGTAAATATAGTGTTGAATAATATAGGAGGATCAAATATTATATATTAATTCTAGAAATACTAGAACACCCTAGATAATGGGTAAGGATATCCTATAAAAAATCCACCATAACATTACAATAATTAAACATGTACTAAAAATGACCCATAAATTTATACCAAAAAAATAACTCCTCATGATCCTCAAGCATGAAAATATAACTCTATCAAGATGAACTTTGAAAAAAATTCAATATAAAATACCCTAATTTAAATTCTGATAAACAATTTTTCTAAGGGTTATCACCACATACTATTGGAAATACTGAATATATAAATCATAAATAGACCACCGATTATTCTATATATCATGGTGCAAAAACTCATCAATATCATCATACAACTTCCATTATCATCAACCACCACTCTGTAGTAATCTTATGGATCATTATATTAAATATCCTTCGGGTGAATATGATGGTATCTAATCATGAGTCTATATCTACAAAAAAAATATTATTAGGACTAAATAAATCAAAAATATTATTTTTAGTTTAATTCATTAACTTATACATTAATATTATTTTTTCCAATTTTCCACTTGAATTGAAACAAAGGAATAAAACATCATGATGCTTGATCCTCTCCATGTTATCCACCCATAATAAAAAATAACATATGTTAGCATGTTTATTAAACAAGAAATTACTTTAATTGGATCTTATGAACCCATTAATTCATGATAACTAAATATATCCACTATTTATTATACTTACTAATCACTATTGATATTATTTCCCAATCATCACATGCATCCTTGAGAGTTCATCACTTCAAACTCTATCATATCTCTTATCAATTACCACTGATACCACACTATCATGAACCCCTCCCTCTAAATGTCACCGACCTAGGTAGGAAATGAAAAAAATTATATAATAAATCCCACATATCACGTCCAATAGTGCTTATGATGGGATCAAGGAAAAAAATTATATCAATTTATCACATGGTATGAATTAGAGTGTAACATTTTTCATTAAGAAGTGAATAGTATAAAAAACAATAAATAAAACCATTAATAAAATAGAATAATTTCCACTACCTATATTATCATACATAAAAAAACAACAACCCAAATATAAACTATAAGTACAATAATTACAATACGGTAGAGACCACAAACACCAAAAACTATTAATAGATTCTCAACAACTACTATGATCTACTAACATCTAACCAAACCTCAAAAAAAAATTGTGATGATATAAAATGATATATATATATATATATGGTTACAATAAAATTTTCACTCAATATGTATCTTTATTAAAATTCACAAAAAAAAATTTTGAATGAATTATTCTAAATCCAATTGAATAAAAATATTAAAAAACTTATTAAGAAAACAGGTAATAGTGGATTCCATATCCTCGTCATGGATCTCTCACCATTTAACACATTTAATTTAACCATTATATATCAATGTATATATATATATACTATGTTAACACACATCCACATCTCTATTGGGTTTTCATTCCCATTCCCCAATGGGTACACCTTATTTGTATACTCCAATAGACATGTCATGTTTATTGTGAGTATTACCTAGACCGTACTAACCTAAATCCCATGTAGTTCCCAATATCTAATGCTGGCATAAATCCATATATCAATCTCAAAATCAATATCATACCATGTATCTTATAGTGTATATCTACATTCCACTAAATCATTTGTTATTAAAATATACCTAAATTATCATTGTATATTCACGTATCCCAATGGGAATATAGAGTCACTATGAAAAGAAACAATTATGTTATATACCATTATATACTATATTTCATATATAAATATATATTAAATATTCAGCCATATTATCCTAGGAAGGAACACATTTATACCATAATCCATTATATCTCATGATACATATACACATATATATTTATTTTGAGAGAGGTGGAGAAGGAATTTTCAACTATATATTCCCTTAGCATCCTAAATTTTATAGGAAAACCAAAAATAACTTTTTGGTGTTGGTTTCAAAAATTACAAAGTTTGGGTATATAATTTGATGTTAAAATATTGAAATATGATAAAAAAAATCCATAGTAAGGGATGTTTTCTGTCTATATAAACATCTACCTCAATTTTATCCCATGTCCCTTACCTTCCAATATAATTGAATATAAATTAAAAAAGAACAAAACAATCATGTTCATTATTCCCAAAATAATTAATAACTAATAATACAAAGTCCTCAAATCCAAACTCGTGGATCGTGTGTATAAAAACTATCATTACATTTCTTGATTTTTTACTGATAATGTTTTACTAGTTTTGGATATACAAAACCAAAAATATACAATGAAAAAATTTGATCCATTATATACCAACACTATATTTTAGTATTTAGTTTTTTATAATATAGAAATTCTCTTATATAACCATGTGGACATTTAAAGACAATATATATTTTTCTCAGAAAATAATATGTTTATAATGAAAAGGATTATTCATTTAGAAAAAATCTCATATCTAGAATTAAAATTTTATTAACATTTATAGTTATCCTTAATCCCTATTAAAAATAAATTTTAATTTCTGGATGATAAAAAAATATCAATAAGGGACATTTGGAAAATATATATTAAACATATTATTCAATTTCTAAACCATGTTATCATATAAGAAATTATCTCATTAAATTAGTAAATCCTGTGCTCAAATTGTCTACTATTAGAACATAAATTTATCACTACCACCGAATTTATTCATTAGAAATATTAAAATAAATTATAAATTCAAAATCATAATCCAAAGGGTTTATTTGAAAACATATGAATCTATGAAATTCATTTGCAGAATACCATACCTATTACCCTTAAAGGGAATAATCATTTCCTTAAAAAATCATCATTATTATACCATATAAAATATAAATATTGAAATTATAATTAATTTGAAATCATAGAAAATTAATTTAGTTTCATTGGGATATAATATTTATAAAAGCATTATAAGATACCTAAAAAATGGAATAACCAACTCTATTAATTCAAACATTTTACTTTAATAATCAAAAATTTACCCAATGAATTAGAGATCTCTATGAGGTAGACCCTTCACCATAAAAACAATTACAAGTACATAAAAATACATAAAACATATATAATATTTCTTTTACATAATAAAAAGACATAAAATATTTTGTTTGATACATATGATGAAACACCTTTGATCTTCCCAAAAAAAATGATTTTAAAATTTATTTTCCTTTAGAAACAAATTAATGTATTCCAAGAAGTAAGGAAAATTTAATATTAATATGAATATTTAATAAAATATTAAAATGAATATTCTAAAATAAAAAAATGATGATGAAAATATATTTTCATCATACCAAATCAGTTAAAAACATATTCATTTTATATTTTGTTATAATGTTAGAAACATCTCATTTATATATTATTTATAAGTATTCTACTAAAAATTTTATAATTATAGTATGAAAATGTTAAATGTGTACGTGAAAATATATTTTTTAATAATATTAATATATCTAAAAATATTTATGGAACATGGATATAGAATAAATATATGGTAAAATACTTTAAACATTGAAAATAAGTTTTAAATTAAAAATCCAAAAGAACTTCTTCCAACTTAACATAAATGTTCTTTAACTCATGTATAATGATAATTTATTAATTATTTAAGTTATTAATAAAAAATTGAATATTTTCTTCTTGTTTTATAATATATTTTTTTAATTTTTTCACATGTATTATATGGAAAATAAATAGATTTAGTACATTCCTGCCTTTTTTATAACATTCATCATAAATGTCAGAAATAGATTTGGTAATTCAACAAAGGTCTAATGATTACTGATAATATTAGTTTAAATAAACATAATAATTTACCAATTATAATTTTTATACGATACTTTTACTTTTCTACCCAAACATGTAATATTGTTATGAAAAAATAATTACATCACAGTCATAGATATAGTTGTTTGTACTTATGAAAAAGAAACCTTTCCATCTTTTGAGGAAACAGTGGGAAATAAGGTAAGTTTTTTACTTATCGTTTAATATTAAAAATCATTTAATAAATATTATATTATTTATTTTAATCCATTTTTATATACCGGACATTATAATCGGTGAAAAAAATAAAATACATTGGCCAACGAGGCGGTGGTCCACACATATCGACTATCTATGTTTTTTATTTTTCATTAGATTGTAAAGAAAGAAATATAATATGAATTTATCAAAAAATAATTAAATTTATATCATATATATATCATATTATTATTTTTTATCCATCATTTTTACTGGTCCAATAGTCATTGATGAAAAATGAAATATATCACCATTGTAAATAAATAGTCTACATGTATGCATACGAAATGTTTTCAGATTCCATTTAATGTTTTTTAGAAGACCAAATTTTCATACCATAAAAAAACATTACTATCTAGGAGATAATTATAACATTACGCGATAAATGTTTATACTGTTATAGAAGTCAAAATATGAAACAAAAAAAGAAAACACCTGATTATGAACTATACATTTTCTTCTCACAACCAATATTGGTTTATACCTAAATAACCCAAATGATAGAATTTTGATTAAATCTAGACCTCTTAGAAGTGGTTATGGATGTTTGGAGGTGATTTGTTTCTCTATTGGTAGATATATGTAGTTTTTGATGTACGAAGAATAGGGTATTGAGGGTTTCCTTTATAAGTGAGGTTGATGATACACATGGAATTTTATAATAGTTTTGAAATATATTAATTTATTTGTCACAATAAATTCATAAAAATGAATCATAATCATATAATAGAATATATTGAGTCTAAATATGACTGCAAAATAAGATTTATTGATGTTTTTTTGTCTATTTGACCGGTTTATCTTGTTTTAAATCTTAAAATGGTGTCTATAATTTCTTTACCAAATTTATTAATCATAATAAAATACCTTAAAGATAAATCATTAAAAATTGTACATTCTATTTAAAAATATATTTCAAATTTTTTAAAATTTTAATTATATAAATGGATAAAATTAATATAATAAAAACTCATAAATAAAAATTTTATGATATTATTTTTAATGAAATATAATATATAAAATTTTTAGGCCAATATAAAAACTAATTTGAATTTATAAATATATGTATAGAAACGAAAATTTTAAAAAAATTGGTATTTTTTTATCATTCACTAAACAATAAATTTTTTTACAAATTTAAAAGTAAATCAATCTATGATAAATTTTTATTATTAATTTTAAAAATGAAGTCTATAATTTATAATTAAAAATATCAAATTTAAAAGAATAATTCATCAATAATATTTTATAATACACGTAAATAATTTAAATATGAATAATAAAATGAATTTTAATTTAAAAGTTACTAATTATTCATATTGTGAATAAAAATATATAAAATATAATTCATGATTCATTATAAGGAAAGAAATTGTAATATTATAAATTGGAATTTAGACATTACGTTCTTCTCCCATTTTTTAAATTGTGTCCTCTCTATTTTATTCATCAATTAAATAAATGTGGATATTTTTTCTTCTCTATCATTTTCATATTCCTATGTTCCCTTTTCACTTCTATAGTTTTTATACAAAACATATTCATGTCCAATATCATTATAAATTAATATATTCTCTCTATGGTCAACAATCTTAGTTATTTCTTCCTTATAATAATGTTTATCATCTTAATAATCTATTTCAGAACTCTGATCATGAAATGCATCCAACACATGTTCTCTGTATAAAAAACATGATTCACATCATGATCCTTGTAGAAAATAATATAAACAGACAATTGATTAGAAAATGACCCTATATATTACATTATTTCATATTATTAAATTAATTGAATACTTAAATTTACCATTTTACCAAAATAAATAAAACTTTTTCACGGACACATGTTATGAAAAAACATAATTACCTAACATGAATAAAAGTATTTCTTTTATTTATCTTAATGACACATATTAATTCTATAAACTATCCATATATACTTCTGAGTCATAATATCCTTCTCAACCTTTAATTATACTAATTTTTCCCTGAATAATGTAATATCCTCATATTTATCCTAGAAATAAGATGTTTGATACTACTTTCAATATAACCCCTCAGATGGTTCCATATCAATATTTTAATGAATACGATTATTATGATAAAATTAAAATAATTATATAAGTTGATCGCAATATAGCTAGTAATCTATTAAAAATTACCGAAGCATGGATTCCAATGTCTGGAAGATTCTCTAATGGTCCCTCATATTGAGGATTAAAGGATGTAATTTAATTTAATTTATTACAAAATGAAATCTGAAGAACTTCCCATAAAACATAATAAAATAAGGGATCCCAACTCGATGAAATATAATTATAGACACAATGAAATATTATGATCCCTTTAATATAATTTCAACATATATAATAAAAATTGATTTTATCTTGAATATGATAAATATGCTAAAATTTAGTAAACAGAACTAATATTTCTAAAATTGAAGAGTTACCAATAGTTTCATATGGTAATACCACGATAAAATACATTTATATATTCTTATATATGTATAATTTCACATGAAATGTTATAAAAAATATCATCCAAAGTATTCATTTAGAATTTAATAGGATATCAATTCAAAAATATCCTAGAAAACATGATATTTGTTTTCATTATTCCTTCCCAGTAATAAAATTCTCACAAGTATCAATATATATTTGAGAATTCAGGTTGAAATGAAAATATAGAGCTACAAGATTCACTAAACCCTATGTTCATTGAATTTAATTCCTAAGGCACACATATTCCTTTTCTTAATCTCTAAACTCCATAATTTTCAATGCTAAATTCAAGTAACTTATCTTTATGTGCCAATTATACATATTCCAATAATACATAGTCTTGTTTATATGATTGAAAAAATATATCTTCCAATGGAATATAACCTTCCACCAAATATAATATAAATGACATTTCTTCACATGAAATCTATAGACCAATATTTATCAAATCATTAAAAAATGATATTTTTCCAAACATTTCATATTTAACGATTCATTATCATTTCCACATAAATAATCAGTTATCCTATGTTATCCCTGAATTTTAATGATTAATGATGTTATAATCATTATCCGTATAATATTCCCAAAATAGTGAAATTTTTAAAAATAAAATAAGAATAATATTTATGAAATTAATTTTCAATCCCATGTATATATTTACTATAAATTATAAATTTTCAAAATGTAATAAACTTTTTATATAATTAAATATAACTACCTCAACATCAAATATCATTATATACCTAAATGGTACCAATACATTTCAACTTATTTCCACAATATATAAAACAATTACTCCCAAAATAACATTTTACTAATAATAGAGTCTAAACATAATGGATATATGTACCAAAAAATTTCTCAAAACTCAATACATGAAACCAAAAGAATCATTATTCACTATAACATACTGTCACATAAAACATAAAAATGGATTTGTGATACATTGAACATATAATAAACCTTAAATTTTTAATCCAATGGTTTTATCCATAAATCTTAATTAAAGATCAATTGAAAATATAAAAATTTAAAAATTTATATAAACACATACAATGATACCATCTAAAATAACCCTGAAACCAAAATCCAAGATTTGATTATAAAAAAAGATATTATATTTTCGTTTTAATATCAATAAAGTTGACCCAAATTTAGCCATCCTATTATAGAGAAACATACAAGAAAATTTAGAACAATTACATATCCAAGGATCATTTTGGATAGAGATTTTAATATTTAGGATGAACATTTATATTACAATATTAAAATTTTCATGTGGTGTGTATTATATAAAAAAAATACCATTATAAAGTTATGCTTTATTTGTTCAAGGTATCTCTGATATATAGAACCATAAATTTATTAATTATTCTTCTCAACCTTATTCAATTTAGAAAATCACTTGAAATTTTGTGATAATAAAAAAATATCATTATTGTACATGATCAAAAATTATATAAAAAATTAGTATTCTATTTAATAATAATGTGATCATATGATAGTGTTTTCATTTAAGAGGTTAAATTTGAGAAACAATTATCATTTATATACACAAGAAATCAGATTTAATACCAAACATTTTCTATAAAATAATTTAAAAGAAAACATAACTTATAAATAATAATCATTATGTTTTAGTAATAATCATGGGAATAAATTGAAAATATTCTCTTAATAATATATATTTTACTATTACATGGAATAATTATTAAAGTAATCAAAATATTATTACTATAAAAAACAAAATAAAAAAATTCTATGAATACTTTATTAATAGAATAAATATTTCATGAGTGTTCAGTAGGAAATTACTATTATATAAACATTATAATAACTCATATAGGAACACGTGTAACGGTAATGGCCTACTAGGTTAATTAGAACATAATTCATTGAGAAACATAATGAATACCCATTATATTATAGAGTGATATAATTCTTACCCATCATCATAAAAAATTTAAAAGGGCCATAACATACATATAAAACATATAATATTATGTTTTAATCATATAATATAAGAAAATATTATGATTAATACATATGTATAAATACATTTTTTCTTCTTTATAAAATAAGGGAAACAAATTTTAATTAAAAATTATTTCAATAAAAATTCCATGAATATTGTAAAATAGGATATCATTTTGAAAAAAACATTACAAATATAATAGGAATCATTTTATAAAATAAAAATCAGACGATGGTAAATTTTTATCATGCCATACAAATTAAAAATTATCTTTTTCACACTTCGGTAAAAATATAAAAAATTAATCATTTGAAAAACAGTTAAATTATTCATTTAAACCCATCACAAATCATGTCAAAATTAGTTTAAAATTAAATTAAACATAATTTTAATAACATAAATAAAAAATATGAATCATTTTTAGTATGATTTATGTGGTGGAAAAGTATAGGGAATCATTTATTATTTTATAGTATTGTTTTAATAAAAAATCCATTACCTCATCTTCCCACATGAATGAAAAATGATTTATCTCATATATAATGGCGTTATATTTACTATTTATATTATATTTAGTACATTTCATTTTTATTACCATATTAAAATTTATTTTATTTCATTAATTACCATGTCTTATATAGTTACTAAATTGAGTAAGTTCTTGTTAGGAATTTTGTGGTCGTTCTATTTATAAGTATAAAATGGATTTGGTAGGATGAATAAAACCAAATTAATTATTTTTAAAACATATCAAGAATAATAATCATGTTATAATTAAAATTTTAATATTTTAGTTAGACATAGTGAATAAACCATTTTAGGTGGTTATGATATGTTAATTCCATTTCATGGTTTGGCCACAAGGTTTTCCGAACTATGAAGGCCAATAATTTTGTTGAATTTATGATTTTTATATTAATTAAAACTTATAAAATAATTTTATTTTCATAAAATTGTTGTACATTGAAACTATACATTTTGGAATCCATCCATGAAATCTGAACTAGGATTCAAATGATCTACTCTGCCCAAGATCCGAATGTAGAGTTGTTTATCTTATTGGATCCATGACGATAGGATATACATTCCATTAATTTCAATCCTCATTCTTCATGCTATAAGATGTTCTAATTTTGTGTAAACTAATATTTCTTAATTTCAATTTCATCATCCATTATTCGATTTTCTCATGATCTGAGTTGAATCCGGAGATGATACTGTAAGAGAACTCCAATATGATCTGCCGGTAAGTGTTGTCATTATTTTACTTCAAATTAATATTGTTAATATATATATCATTGACATGGGAACCCAATTTTCCAAGTGATTCCCTTTAAATGGATTTAAAATATTAATTTAAATTGATGGGAATGGCCTATGTAAAAAATGAGACACATAGATAAATGATTAATTGTTACGAAACATGAATTAGAATCTCCCCTCAGGTGTGTTTTATATTTAAATGCACCACCATGATAGATTATGAGTTGGATCACCGTTGAGGTTTTCTAATAATCTTGATATGCGAACTCAATTGAATAATTGAATTGTGAATTGATATATAATTTCAAATGAAATATAAATTGTAAATTTAATTGGTTAATTGAAGGGGGTGGAATAATCCTGACCTTAGGCCATTTCCACATTATGCCTTGTTAATGTTTTAATTACTATTTTATAATGAAATCCCCACATTCAAAATTAAGAGGCAATCCTTCTAAGCATATCCATGACTTTCTGCCATTTTTACATGATATTTAAATGATATGTTCTTGGTGTTGAAATTGACAGAGTTAAATAACATTGATTGACTGAATTTGTTTATAAGACTTCTGTGATGTGTGGATTATTAGTCTAAATCCATGGATATACTCAATTGGATTTTTCCTTACTTATGCCTGAGTGACACATGAACTCTATATATGGATTTTGATTGATGGATTGATAGGGTTATATTGTTTTATGTTGATTGACCATTGGAATCATTATGGACTAACATTGAAGAAATCAAGGGGTTATTTACCATATAAGATATGTGTGATTTCAGGGATACCGTAGTGGACCGCCAATAAAAAACATTTGTAATAGTGTAATTACACCAAACCTCTAGAGATAATAGGATTATAATAAATAATTACTAGGGATGCATTGTATGGGTTTTGTTTTATGATACACCTAGAGAAATACCATGATTCCAAATTAGGAATGCTAAGGATGACCTCAGGTTATGAATTTATTATTTAAATGAAATGATATATTTAACATCTATTGAAAGATAATACACAATAAATGACTCAGATAATGACATATACATTATTTATGGATAGTTTAAGAATATCATAATCACATATTTTATTGGGGGTGATGGGATATGTGTCAGTTCTCAAGACTTAATATTTAAATTATATTTATTAATTAAATTAACTTGAGTGAAAATCAACACACGGATGACTGTAAAATTGGAGAAATTCTATCTTGGATAAATTATGCATCGTAGAATGGGTGTCACATTAACATGGCCCTTTAGGGGTCATTTACTTTTTGTACTCCCTTTATGTATTCTATCAATGGATACACTCTATTGTTATTATATATTCACAGGCTGGGTGGTGCTAGCAAATTTTGTGGTTTACTATTGGGATTGTTTCTCACACCACTTTCAGTTCATTGATGGTACCCAAATATACTACAATAGTAAATATATGTGGAAGAGAAAAATCCCTGGAATTGGTTCACTATTATTTCTTAGGAGAAATGGAAAAGGATACTAAGATGGGGATGTTGATTGTAGTTGAAATGATTTTGGTCATTTTTTTCTTTTGGTCCATGTGTAGTTATGGTTCCCTTTATTATTATTTCATCTTTTTTTAAAGAAATGAAAGTTATGATCATCTTAAAAGTTGATATTATTTTTGAAATTTTTTATAGATATATGTTATATTATTTATGATTAATCATTTTTCTAGGAGTTACATTGCTTCAGCTTTTGACTATAATTTCACTTCTATTGTGATAGAATCTGGTGAGATGGTATATTATTCCTATAGTCACACCTATGTCCTCACTACAAGTCAAAAATCTCTAGAATTTAGAGAGATGGTCTTTGGCCAATGTGGCCAACTAGGCATGGGGAACCATTCGGTGAAACCTGGGTCCAATACGTTACAATTTGGTATCAAATTATGTCCAATTTTATTTTTCATTAATATTTTGTGAAAATAGAAAGTGATAGAAATGAATAGGAATTTGGTAATGAGGTGTTCATATGTATAGCTAAATGTTTTATAAAAAAAATTCATATTTACTTGAATGGAATTTATATTTTCTTGATTTGGATGATTAATTTTTATTTGATTCGACCATAGGGTGATGAAATTGAGTTATGATGTTATTATTGCTGTGAATGTGGGTTTTATTTTGTTACAACCCAACGATATGAGGGTATTAAATAAAAAAATCATAATGGTAACATGATATAAATCACATTCCACTAATTATTCAATTTAAAATTTTAAGCATTACCTAATTGTGTGTTATTTTGATATGTGATGTGGTAGATATACATGTTATTTGATAATTGATATGTGAAGTTTTTTTAAAAAACATGGTTGGTAATATTTGTGTTTGATGTATCCTAAGTAGTGATTTCTTTACTAAGATACTTGTGACACCCTATTTATCCAATTTTTTCCCATTGAGTAGTGGACCATGAGTTGGGTGGACTGGAAGTTGTTGTGATGTGTATTACGTGGTTTCCACAAGTTGGTTCATAATGACATTTATCCATCACGGATCAAAATTTTGTGAACCATTTGGTTTAACTATTTCAAATGAATTAAAAGATAACTGAAATTAAATGAGAATAAAATGGAAACTAATGTTTTTTATAGTAAAGAACATGGAACAAACCTCACCACATAAGTTGTTATTATGTAGTATTTCTTTAGTAATTTGATTTTGACGAGGCCCAGACCTTACACCAGGAGTAGGAATATGGGTGTGTATTTTCATATATGAAGTCATGTGACTATCGTATTTCAGTATCTGTGCATTGATCTGCTATCTGTTAAAATGAATATTGATTTGAGGAATGTTTTTAGCATTATAGAGGAATTACACCATGATGAACTCCATTCATATTATATGAGGGTAGAGATGTACACACATTCGAGGTGGTGGGATTTGGGGAATTAGTGGATCCTCTAGTAATGAATCTTGAGGCACTAGTAGTACTAGACATAGGTTTTGAGGAACTATTCTATGAGGGAATTATGTGATTCATGAGATCCATACATATAGCAGCATGGCATTCTCTATCTATGAAAGATTTAACCCGTGAGTTTTAAAAGTAGATTCCACATATGATTTTAATGAATGGAGGAACACACGATGATGATTCATGGCTAGAGGCCATGCTATCTATCTTTATGATTATTTAAAATACTCTCAAGCAGAGGTAATACTCACTATGTATATGTTGTCTAATTCATCCATGATATGGTGGGGTGTTATTAATCAATTAGATCATTATTAAAAGATATCTTCGAGTGATTTCTGTGTAACCTTGTATGACTACTTCTATCATGTGACATTGAGGGATGATATATACTATGAGTTCATGTATATAGTGTAGGGCATGTTATGAGTTATGGATTAATCATCCAATTTTAAAAATCACATGTTCTTCAAAAATAATCACATGGGAGTGAGTTATCTAGATCCCTGATATTTTGGGATATTCTTATGTATGAAATATGATTGTAGATATGTTTCATTCGGATGAAAATAATTTTAGTGAATTTGGCTCTTATCACATAGTGTAAAATGAGATATTCTTGTAGTGTGAGCCAGGGCGTATCTGTTTCTCAATCTATTGAAATATTGACTAGTAGTAGGAATAATCATTTGGAGCTTCCATGTGGTGAAATTTTCTACAAGATTACATGATCTACTATTTAGGAAAGGTTCCACTACTGTGGTGTACCAAAACATTCAGACCTCAATTCAAGAGATACTCTGTCGTGTGATGATCTTATAGAAATATGGTGCATATATAGTGATTTTAATGAACATTACTTTTAAAATACAATGAGAGAGGGTCTTCATGGACTCCTTGTATAGTTCCAGTTTTAGTAGGTTCTCACCTAGAAAGGAGTTGGAGTATAATAGGACAATCAAGCCGTGGTGGTGCTTATGGTCAGGATCGTCAGAACATAGGTTTACAATGACAACACAGCATATCAACTCAGGGTGGCCAATATATATCATAGGGCCGCATATTAGGATAGATATACAAACTGAATTTCATAACTAATGAGTATCAACATGGGCCCCATACTATGATAGGTACTATTATATTAGTGTCTACTTTATCCTATTCTTTTTTCACTATAGGGTCTTCTCATGGATTTATATTTGTTCCCATTACAGAGATCTTTTGGATCAGTGTTCAATGTTATAATAGAACTATGTAGATTTACACTCCAAATGGGAATAGAATGGAAGATTATATTATTACAAGGAGTGCCCCATTGAGATTATTATGTTTCACTTCATATGGGACATCCTTATCATTGAGATGATTGGTTATTACATCACTCTCCGGATAGACTGGTTGTTTCATGTTAATTATTATTTTTTATTTCTATCATCAAAGGGTGACCATCACATTATCATAGTGTGGGGAGTATATTCATAAGGGTGATTGGGGTGTCTATAAGAGTTGAACTAGATCTAAGAATCATGGTATTTGTAGGATGACAACACATATTATTATTTTTATATAAAATGATTAGGGAAATTGTTAGGTATATTTCCCTCTAATGGTTGATTCTCTTTGGGATGTTTTCTATGATCACTTCTCAAGAAAACAAATAGTGGGAGAGGTAGTGTTCTATATCAATCTAGTTCCACAAGCTACAACTTAATCCATTTATATATATAGGTATGATACTACTGAGAAGAAGGATCATTAGCGGAATTTATAGGTTTTATAGGGAGAATGGATTATACATATAAAAACAATGATCCTTATTAAAAAATTATACATGATTTATTATATAAACTTGTACATAATACAAACTAGGAGATCGAGAGGCCTATTTTATTTAGATATTAGGAACATTACACGTACACTTAAGACATAAAATAAAACATATGTATTGAAATCATCTTTTACATGACCAAAACATTTATTCATACATAACTTTACATGGGATATTCTGAGAACATACATAAGAATAGGGTGATCTATAATGCCCATAAAAGAAGTAAACAAGGAATAACCTGAAGAATACAATACGTGTTAGGAAATAAAAATATCAATGGAGCATAATAAAAACATGAACATAAATTCATGAAATATAATTATTACCATAACAAGGAAATGTTGAAGCATTATAAAATTCTACATCAATAACATAAAGGAATCTTGTTAACCCCTTTCCCAACATGATGGGAAAACGTTCTATTAATGAATCAGGTAAAACCCTATCCCAACAATGGAATATCATGGTACTGAACATTATCCAATGCATTAGAGTGATGTTATTGTTCATGCTTTATGAACATTTCAATCTCATGCTTTTGTGGGCCACATAGATCATATGACATGGATACTTTCAATATCATCATTTGTTCCATGATAAAAGAATGTGTAAAACATATAAGATTGTTTATAATCAATAATTATCTGTGCATAAATGTGAATAACCTTGATTGAGAAATGAGCATCGTATTCAATAAACGATGATTTTTGGAAGGGTAAATTAAAATGCAATCATGGCAACATAACAACATCATATAGGGAAACATAAAATAGGCTGGTGAGAGATAATGTGGTCTCTCATCATTTTGACATGAAATGGGATGTATGGTTGTCATGGATCATAATATCTCAACATATGAAATAGAATTTTAGTGGCCTAATATAAGAAAAATTATTCAATGAAAATGAGGATAGGGAAATCCCTTACAGAATTTTGGTATGGTAACAAGTTTACATGGGAAGGATTAATGAGATTGAAAGTGCTCTCCCATCATACAAACATGTTAAGGGATATATGGGGGAGGTTTGAAAACACACAATAGAATTTTTAATTAAAAAATAAAATGATGTAACAATTTAAGGAAACATGGATAAAAAATTAGAAAGGAAGGAAAGTGAGGATCCCTTACTAGGATGCTTGATCCCAATGGATTAGAAGAGGCTACATGGGAGATTGAAGGCGCCTTGGAGGACTCCAGGGAGTAGATATATGATTCAGGGTGAGATTCAAGGAGTTTGAGTGATGGGGAATGGGTGAATGGGTTGGTTTATATAGGAAATAATGGGGAATTATTTATTATATAGGTTTAGGACACTACACACAAAAATATTAAAAAACAAAATCCAAAAAATGGGTTTTCCCATGGTTTCTATCCAAGGGGAGTGGAAAACCATAATTTTTTAGTCAATGGGCTGACGATATTCAAATATTTCTATTTCATATGTGGTGGTGAGTCACACTCTCATGGAAGTTAATTTAAAATCATAAAATATATTACACATTTTGGAGGATTCAGTAATGAATAATAAAATAAGTAAAATAATTCAAAAGTCACATTATATTAAATTTTAAACAAATTTTTAGTCATATATCCATTTTATGGTTTTTATTATATCACTATTATTTCGTTATGATGCCAGAAATCATAATATATATTGGTGTATTATATAATTTTTACAAAAAAATCGACTTTCACTGAAAATTATGAAAATTTAAACTTTGGATAATTTCAATGTCTGGATTCCAACAATTATTTTAATTTTATATTGATAGTTTTCATAATATGTGAATTTTCTCTTTTAAAAATGAGAACCTACATTTTATTTATATTGATGGGTTTTGAAAAATATATTTGTTATACCTTAATAAAAATTACACATGACTTCATAAAAATTATATACTAATTTATAATTAATAAAAGTAATTTTATAATAATATTTCATTAAAAAAAATTTATTTCAATATTTATTTATTTATTTAATATAAATTATTTAATTAAGAAAATATAATTTTATCTTGATTATATAAAAATATAACTCTAATCAAACTGATTTTCTAATTATTTATAGATACATAATAGATAATATAATCATTTATAAGAATTTTTGTCATAATATTATTAATAAAAACAATAGTGTATATATTTTTTAAAATTTCCATTTTTACCCGAAAAATCTGTTAATAAATTTTTTCATTTTATTAATAACGACTATCCTCAAAAAGGAATTGGTTGAAAAAGACATTTATTTATAAAAAGGTATTACACAATAAGAAGAGAATACCTTAATACATATACCATTATAACACCTACATTTGAACTAAGGGTAAGGTGTGTGATGGTGATAGACTTTGTGGAAGCTCAGACAACATCGCCCTGGTGATAATATCTATTAACTTGATATTCTATCACAAATTATTTTTTTCAATCTCAATGTGAAGAAGCATGACTTGGTCTTGGTAAGAAGCCAATCCCAATGACACGAACTCATTTTTGAGATCCCAAAAATTATCTTCTTACAACCATAGTTTACTTGATGAGGCCAATATCTCCTTTGTTTTTGTTTAAAGCTTTTGTTAAAACCATATATTTATTTAGTTGTATGATCCTTGTTCAATGACTATATTATCAATAACAATGATTCGTAACAGTCATTTAAACTAAATAAAAAAAAAGTGTATGTGTTTTCAATATCAATAACACATTAAATGAAACATAATTTTATTCATAAATAAAAGGTTCTTTATTATATTCCTGTTATGAAATTTAACACTTGAAATTTCTTTTTCCCACATTAAAACAGATGAGGGTATCTCTACCTCATCACTTCCTATAGTTCCCATGTTTCTTCTATAAACTTGTGGTTTATCCAAAACACTTTAACAATGAAAATTTTCTTATTTGGTTGAATGTTTACCGTATGATATGATATCTCAATTTTGTTTCTCTTCGTAGGAGAGGCCATTCGCTAATGGTACAACCTCTAGATTGGGTACATGCGATGTGTCACATATGTAATTCGTCAAGATTCATACATGGAATAAATCATGTAAAAGGGATAGGTTCGACTGGAGTTTTAGTTGATAGACCATTACTCTGATTCAACAATGGGTGTAAAAAGGGCCGTTGTACCTTGGACTAAGCTTTCTTTTATTCCCAACTATATTCCATATTCATATTCTGTGGAAATCCATATGTCTAACATCAAACTCTTGGTTTCATTAACTGTTGTCAAAATAGATCTTGTGTTGACTTTGAGGAGCATTGATGTGATACTATATGGTCTTAACCATCTCAACCACTTATTCTACCATTTTTTTAACTAGAATTTTCTACTCCAGAAATTCAACCCAACATGCCGGTGTTCTGCACCTCTTCCCATAACCTACATCATAAGGAGCCAAATGGATGCTTGAGTGGAAGTTGTTGTTGTAAGAGAACTCAATCATAGAAAGATGTTTATGCCATCCACCTTTGAAGACCATTGAGTATGCACTCAACAGGACCTCATGTGTTTGGATATTCCACACATATTGGATCTCAATTTGATGGTGATTGTCATTGTTGGAGATCAAATCAATGTTCATCGAATATTGTAGATTCTTTATAAAATTTTTGGTGAATCGTTGCTCTTGATCATATATAATTGATAGTGGCACACCATGCATATTTAACACATTCTTGATGTATATGCCTTCAAATTAATCTAATGAGAAATACCCTTAAATCTCAATGATGTGAGCATTCTTTATAATAAAATCCACCACAACCCTGATAGTATTGTTTCCTTTGGATGTCTTCTGAATTTCAGTGATAAATTCTATTGTGATGTTCTCCCATTTCCATGTTGGTATGGGTAATAGTTGAAAATCCCCATATAATTCTACCTCTAATACTTCACTTGTTGACATTATAGGAACATATATATATATTTAGTGATATCTCTCATCATTATTCCTACAAATAATGATCTCAGAGATCCTAAAACATCTTTGTATTTCTTGGGATAACCGAGAAATTAAAACTATGTACATCATCCAAAAGTAATTTCTTTTACTCGAGTTATTATGGAAGACATTGGCATGACCCAAATCTCAAAATTTCTCCATCAATAAAATTTATCTCAGAGGATTTCTCTTTATTGATAGATCCCACATTCTTCTGAATTCCCACATCATCATTTTTAGCATCCTTTATCCTTTCCAAATGATATGGTTGAGAAATCATTTCTGAAAGGATTGATGACGTTCTCTTGTTTATGATTCCGAGGTAAACCATTACCAAATATAAAATTATTGGAAACTATAAAATTCACATCAATGCTAGAATCATTGGGTCCATTGTACTTATATTTTATGCCACCTTGTTCTATTTCCCATGGGGTTAATGTATTGAGCAGTAGAAATCCATAATAATCTATAATCATCTTCGTTGGCGCATGTTTGGATCTTTATGTGTGAATATATATTTTATAATTTTTTCATTCTTATATATTTCACTATTTTCCCCATATATATAATGCCGATATATTTTGAATGTAAAGACTAGAGCTCCTGACTACAGATCAAATGTGGAATAGTTTTCCTCCTAAATATTCAACAACCATGAGGAATAGGAAAATATTTTTTCATTTTGCCTAAAATTCAATAAAATGTAGACTTATAATATATTCTAGAATAAAATTCCCAAAAACATCAACATGTGATAAAAACATATATAATTTTTTCCCTAATGATAAAATAACATTTCAGGTAGTGAATCAATGTTCATAGAAAACATAAAAGATATACTAATTGGAAATGAATTGAAATACTTTATTTTATAGACTATTTTTAATTGTTGGTTACATGTAATTAATTCATCATTATCCATTCTAGAATATGATTTTCTGTGCTCCATTAATCATTGAGATTTTTTATGCACACCATGCTTCTCTTCACATTCAATAGAGCATCATCCTATAAAATTCCATAATTCCCTACATTTATTCTGTAGAACAATATATGATTCCATAAGTGGAAATTTGTTTCCATTTATCACAATATAAATTTTTCCACGGCATTTGGCTAATTTGTTCCCAACCTTTCCTCACATAAAACATCTCATAGCCCATTTCTTACAGTTCCCTTAGTGCCTCTTTCCACACATGTTGGCAAAAGAAATGGGGGTTTCTTATCATTATCACGTTTATTAGATGGAATTTCTGGAGATTTCATAAACCTCTACCTTTACTCTATTAGGAATTCAACAATGTACCAATTTTTAATCATTATTTTTGATAAATGGTTTGGAAAAATCACGATCATTCATACATGAGCTCCCATCTAATTGGAAATCTCATTAGAGTAGTCATCACATTGATCATTTCATCAGTTGTTAGCCCAATTCCTCATATTACTTTCTATTGTCAAAAATAAAATTAAAATTAAGGGTATCTATGTTAAAAAATAAATCAAATCAATGAGTCTATAATGAAATTAATGGGATAAATTATAAATTAAATTTTATCTCGTTAAATTGTGAATTTAAAGGTTATTATCTATGTTATCCATGATCTACTTCTTAACATATATTCTTATCGGAATTTTTGTTCCATTGATATTGGTTCGTTCTAATCATATTAATTTTCCATGGAATATCGCATAGGACTATTGAATTAAGAGTAAAGAAATGCTTTTTTTCATGCTCCAATTCCTGTTTGATTCTAGCTCAAAGTAGTGTTTTCAGGTTTTACCCCAAGTACATATGTGCTAAAGCCACCTCTACATGTTCTTAGCCATACATGGATGTATTTTCTTGATAAACCACATAATTTATAATCACCAATTTTTTTTATTCATTTCATATGCTTATTCATATACTTAATTAATTTAATAGAGTTTTCTAATCCTAATTCCAAAAAATGAATCAACATATACTTTGAAACCAATTATAACAACCCTGGTCATTCTTGCACACATAAAAATTATTTATTTCATAAAAATTCAATTAATACAACCATGAATAATTATAGCTCTATTTTCTTTAGGTCATAATAACATTACATGACCACATAAGTCATTAAATACAACATCTTTATGGAAATCTTCATTTACAGTAACACAAAATTTCTTCGTAGATAGGATTGAATGGGATAACCTAAGGACGTACATAAGAAAAGGGTGAGTTATGAAGCCTATTATGGTAGTAAAGAAGGCTTAAATTGAATATTAAAATACAGTTTGAGAAATATATATATTTCAATGGAGACTAATAGAAACATGAACATAAGCCCAATATATATCATGACAATCCTAACATGGAAATTTTGAAACATCGTAAAACAATACATCATTAACATAAAGGAAACAGGTAAACCCATATCCCAACATGATGGAAAAAATTCCTATAAAGGAATCAGGTAAAACTATTTCCTGATATGATGTACTGTGATACTAAAAATTACCCAATTCATTGGAGATCTATTAGCGTGCACCCTTCATGAACATTTCAATCTCTAGCATAAGTGTTCCACATTGATCATATAACATGGATTCATTCAAAATCGTTATTTCATACATGATGAAGGAATATAGAATATATATAATAATGTATGTAATCAATAAGTATATGTTCATAAAGATGAATATTGTTTATAGAGAAATGGGCATGATATTCACTGCATGATGATTTTTTTCATGGAAAATCACAGAGCAATTTTGCAGAAAAATGACATCGCATGGGGAATCAAAAAATTGGGTGATGGGAGTGAAATTAGTCTCTCATGATTTAGAAATTAAATGGTCTGTTAGGGGGTCCTAGATCATAATATCACATCATATGAAATGTAATTTGTGATTCATAACATATGAGAAATGATTTAATGTAAACGAGGAGAGAGAAATAATTTATGGAATTTTGTCATGGTACCTGGTGTACATGGGAATGATTAATGAGAGGGAATGTGGTCTCTTGTCATACAAATATAATAAGGGTATTATTAGGGAGGATAAAAAAAGAACCCCTCATTTTTAGTTGAAATTAAATGGTGTAACAATATAAGGAAACTTGGATAAAATTGAAAAATAAATGAATGTGAGGATCCCTTACATGGATGTGTGATCCAAATGGCTTGGAAAAGGAATCATGGGAGCTTGAGGGTCACTTTGGAGGACTCTATGGAGTACAGAGAATAGTGAGGACCAACTTTAAGTAGTTTTAATGAAGAGTAATAGGATATTGTGTGGGATTATATAATAAAGTTGTGGGAATTATTTATTATTTAGGTTTTTGATGCTGTAAAATAATATATTCAAAAGCACAAACCAACCCATGTTTTTTTACCATGACTTCTGGAAAAGTGGAGTGGAAAAAATAATTTTACTGGTCAAAGTTCTGATAATATTGAATTATTTATTTTTATTATATGGAGTTGAGTTACACAGTCAAGGAAATGAATTTAAAATCATATAATATATTATAGATTTTGGAGGGTTTAAGAAGGAATGATAAAATAAGTCATATAAATATAAAATCAAATTATATACTAGCAGAAAATATATTTGGTTAGATATCAATTTTATAGTATTTATTAAATCACTATTTTTTCATTATGATGTAATCAAACACAATATATATTTATATAATATTTAATTTTTACCAATAAAATTAGAAAATCTCTAAAAATTAAAAAAAAATAACTATTGTATAATTTCAATTTCCTGATTTAAAAACTAATATTCATTTTATCTAGATAATTTTCAAAATATATTAATTTAAACTTTTAGAATGAGAGATGTAATTTATTTAAAATTGAGTGGTTTTAACAAAAAAATCTTCAAAACCATAATAAAAATTACACATGACTTCATAAAAATTATATACTCATTTATTGTTAAAAAAATTAGTTCTTTTATAAAATTTAATTAAAATATTAATTATTTCCAAAACTCATTCATTCATTAAAATAATTTCATCAATTAAAAAATTATAATTTTTTTTATTGAATAAAATTATAACACTTATCAATCTGATTTCCTTATCACTTATAAATAAGGAATTGATATAATCATCTGTTATACAAATATTTTTTATAATATTATTAATATAAACAATAATGTATATATTTTTCAAAAGTACATTTTTTACCCAAAAAAAACAATTTATCAAATTATTCATTTTTTAAGAAGGAAAATTATCATTAAGGAATTGGTGGAATAAAAATTATATTTATAAAAAGGATTACACAATAATTATATAATAACTTCCTAAATATCCCCTTATAACACATGTAGAAGACATAAGTGTAATGTGTGAGATAGTGAAAATCTCTTGGGGCGGCTCAGATGACATCATAATGGTGGAAATCTCTATAAACATCAAATTCTATAATAGGTGATTCTGTTCTTGATTAACGTGTTGAATCTTGTCTAGGTCATAGTAAAGAGTGATTCCCAGTGATGCTACCTCCTTTTCACGATCTAAAAAATGAGCATCGTAAAGCCCGAGTATACTAGATGAGGAAATTATCTGATTTGTCTATGTCAAATGGACTTGTTAAAACCTTATATTAATATTACATATACAGTAACTGTTCAACGACTATATCATCAATGTTAATGATACTTAATTGTCATTTAAACCTAATAATAATTATAAAATTTTCATGTTTTTTTCAATATCAATAAGATGTTAAAAGAAAGGGAATTTAATCTATAAATGAATGAGTCATTACAATACAACCCAGAATTTTTTTGTGGGGCTCGCCTTGATAATTTATATGGTAACCTTAGGTTATGTGTGGATTATTAAAAGTGCAACTATAAAATAGAAAATAACTAATATCTTCTATCATGGATAGATGATTTCTTTTACTAGCTTTGTGGAAATCCTATATTATAAAAAATTGATTTCAGATCCGAATATAATTAGCTTCATGATAGATCATCAAAAAATTATCACACAAAATTTCATAGATGGTATAGTTTATAAGAGTATTTTATTTTTTTCATTCAGACTCATGAACACACAATCCATCTTCATGGAACAACTGAATGGAGTTTTCTATCATTATAAGGACATGTTTTCATGGCTTTTGGGGTCATCATCCTGGTATATTCTCCTAGTCAACATGACCATACAAAAAATACAGATATGATATTGAATTTACATAGAGCACATCAATTATATGTTAGTATCACAGTGTACCACATATGGATGGATCTGATTCACATTCAGGGTCACATTATCTTAGATATTGGTGTTTCAGTAGACCTAGAGAAGATGAGAGTATAAGAATCCTAGGGAAATCCCAAGAATTCCTTTGAGGAGAGGTGTTTCTTGGGGATAACTAGTTATTACATGTAATTAATAAAAAACATATCATTCATAGAAGCACTATATACATGATTTACTAATGTTGGAGTGATGTTTATATGATCATATACTTATGAAACATACTTTTTCGAGTGGAGAGGGACATTTAATTCTGTTCAAATACTAGTTTTTCCCAACAAGGTAGGTCTTATAGGGTATATTGTGGTGCATCGGGTATAATTCATGGAGAAGTTATTATATAGGGGATATAGTCTTGGTATAATGGTCTCTATTGATAAGGTTACATGAGAGGAATTATCCAACACATTATCCTAATTTAGATGTAGTTGTAATGATTTGCGATGTTCATGAAATGAATTATTTTGATAACATTTTTTGTGTGAACTGTTCATTAAATCCTCAAGTTTATATTAATATGAAAAGGTATGAATCTGAGGTAGATATCAGATTTTGAGGGCATATTTCTATTCGTGACTGTTTCAGGTGATGACCATTAACCTAGTAGGACTATAGGTGAGGTAAAACATTTGCATGTAAATGTATCATATTTGTTCCAACAAACATGTGTGAGTAGTTGATGTGATACTTTCAGGCATCAGCTTCGGGAGTCCTCCCCGACATCAACAAAATGTATCAGCATATACATCTCAAATAATGGTTCCTGGGTATGTAAAGATATATAACTGGTTTTTTCATGTGGTTTTCTACCTGCTAGTAGGGTAAGGTAAAACATCAATGATGCCTAACCCAAATATTTTTTGAATTATTATTTCTTCAAATTAATTTATTCTATATTGATATTTTTAATTTAACACAATAGTAAAGAAATTTTTTTTATATTAATGAACTTTTTTTTCCTTATATTATATGAAACACCAAGTTAATTTTCCACTTTAGGCAACATAAAAATTAGCTTACACTACATGGAACACATATGTTATCATGTGTTACATGAAACAATAACATTCCTTGATGGCTCGCATAACATGAAAGACCAAGTTTTACCAGACAATGGTTATCATTAAAATGATATTATATAAGGTAATAAAATATAACATTGTTTTTAAATATTATGTTATGAATAATGATAACATATTTATGAAAATATATGGTTCACACAAAATTAAAATGAATTAATTGGAAACTAATTAATTAGAAATTAATATTTTAATGGAATGGGCAACATTGGCCCATTAAATTTTGAATATTTGGTTGTTGAGGTGTTTTTGGAGGTAGTGGTTACTAATTTCAAGTGTTTTTCAAAAAATAATATTTTTCAAATGAGTATTTATGAATGATATACCGTTATTGGTTGGTCATGATAGTTTGTTCATATGGTGTGTTGCATTGGCAACTCAGAACAGTAGCTCATACTAGTAAATGCCAACATTGAACAACCTCGGTAGCTCACCAATGGTGATTTAAATAATATATCATGAATTATGACTCACACTGCTAGCTCTCCAATGGTGACTCATGTCGATACCTATCCAATATTTAGTCGCACCATTTGCTCTCTAATGTTGACTGGTGACTGTGAGTCATCCAACAGTAGCTAATCCAATGGTAACTCATCAACAAAATACTCATCCACCTATGAATCACAATAGTGAGTCACCCAGTGATAGGTCATCCAATGGTGAGTCACTCAATAATGACTCATCCACCAGAATCTCAACATCCTGTGACTCAAAATGGTGATTCATCCAATGACTTGTCATTTCGAATATATTTTTAAATATCTATTTTCTCAAATTTTTTAATTTGATGCATTTTCTCCCACATGATGTTATTTTTTGACATAAAATGAATTCAATGTCATTTCTTAAGGTATTTATTAATTATTGGATGACTATAAATCCTATCTAAATTTCCCCAGGGTCTAAGTTCCTTAATCAGAAAAAAATGTAATCGTTACTAGATCTGCCTTTATAGGAAAATCTATATTATTGCTAAACCACCCCTCCATTTAGAATTTCAGAAGTCCTAGATGTATTCATACCTTATTATTTCATATTATTTTTCTTTGTTATGGGGACACCCAATTTTTTTCCTCCTGTAGGATTCATGTTTTGTGATGTAGTCTTAGATCGCGTTCCAATTGAAGTTTTCTTGTGCACCCACTATTTTTGTGAAACCATGATGTGTTGATCCATCATTGATATAGGTACATACTACCTCCATTATTCATGTTTCATTGATCAGTTTCCTCCCATTTCCCCATACCATGTGATGGAATGTGATCTTGATGCGTCAAATGAAGCTTTCTCGGTATTTGGTTGGTGTAGTGTTATCACAATATCCTCTAGTGGATGCAGTCATTATGGGAGAGGTGATCATGATCCATTGTTTTGTCTAGTTCTCATGCGAAGAATGTTAGCGCCCTTATGTGGTTGCGGATTCGTTTCTTCTCTATTTAATTTAAGTGAAATCATAGAGTTATCTATATATATCCCTACGGTATCACAATTGAATTGACATAATAAAAATTTAATCCAAATGAAATAATTAGAATCAATTGCAGAGAAATTTATTAGACTCATGATTTTTTTTTATAATTTGATATCTATTCTTTTCTTTTTTATCATGTTCTTCCTGATGGAAATTAGTAAAGAAAATAAATTCACTATTAATTGTAAATTTATTTTCTAAAGGATTAAAGATTCATGATAATGAATCCATTTTTTATTTAATTATAATCAAATGGAAGAAGTAATTCATGGATAATTGATTGGTTGATGAACCTCATGAATGTTGATTCTCGTTTATAATATAATTAAATCAATTATAAATTACCTTTTTAATTAATTTTTGATATCTTGAGAAGCTTATTTATTATGTTTCCTAGAGTTAGAACCTATGTTAATGAATCAGTTTATTAATGATGGAAAAAATATAGTCATGTTCATAAAATATAATATCGTTGTAGGTAATGAGTTGCATTAATATTTATAAATTCCAGGTTCCGTGGGATTTGGAGGCTTGGGGGATCAATGTTTGTGATGGGTGAATGGATTGTTTAGTGCTAAGAAACCGGTTCCTATGATTATTTAGTTCCTCCTACTTGTGATCTAATGTGATGCGAAGATGGATTATTCAAGATGCTTTTCTTATTATATGGGTAAAGGGAATAACAATGATTATGGAATCAGTTACATCTAGAGTGGATAGATGCATCATCGTATTCATTTGGGTGTAGGGGTTGAGACTAGAGATAATGTAATAGGTTGAACTAGGGCATAACCATTGATATAAAAGTTGTCACTATTGAATTTGTTGTATTATTATCTATTTTACACTATACAATGCTTTAGGTACATGGTATTTCTTATTATCCTTTCAAAATATGAGAAGGCGTGTGAGGTATTCCACATGCTTTCAGTGTTTAGCTTCTCGATGATGGATGGGTTAATGTTCCAACAATAGGTGAAAAAACTCAACGGGAAATTAATCTACTCACCATGTTGAGATTCTTATGTTTTTTAAGATAGTATTTTTTCATAGGAATCATAGATATATTGGAGTGATAATTATATTAATAAATGAATAAATGATTAACTCATGGTGTTCTAGCTTGCAGGGATGTAGTTCAATGCTTATGTTTCAGAGATTCCATGGACATAGTTTGTTTATGCCTGGAGGGCATAGAACATGGCTGTGATGAAAATGAAATGTAACATGAAATTTGATAATGGTTAATTAACTGTTAATGAATTAATTAATTTAAAGAAAAATTGATAAAAGTGGAAAAATAACATACTGTAGCTCTTTAAATGGTTTTGTGCTTCTAGGATATCTAGTCTTAGAAGGGGTGGTCTCTAGTCCGAGAGATGGGGTGTTTTTCCAACATCCTCGTGGGAGGATGGATGGATGATAACCCCCTTCGGCCCCACTCTCATATATTGGTAGTCACTAGTGATTTTATGAATAACAGTTACTTTTCCACATATATATGTGTAGAGGGGTATAATGTCTTGTGGGTTTTTTCACACACGTATATTCTAGATATAGTTTCCAATGTACTCAAATATGTATAACATGTATAGGATGTTATGTCTTGAGGATCCTTACTCGATGTATGGGTTGTGATAGATTGAGGTAAAATGTGAGATGTTTTATACATGTTATACGGTTTTTGGTGGATCCCAGAATCTACCATGTAACTTTTGATTATGATTATGTGGTGGTTCCTTTCATGAGGTGCATGATGTGGTGCTACACCTAGGTGTCTTCATTCTGTCCTTTTTGTAGAGAGATGGTAAGGAAGTGTGATTTTGGGGAAAAGCATAAAAACAGTGGGGAAGTGGTATCGTGGTACACATGATAATATTTGTTACATTATATTCTCTTGTGTGTGATACTTGGTCAGAGTATCCTTTTATAGGTTAGGAACATATTTATTTTTTTGGTGATTAGTTTTTTTTAGTTGTTGTTTACTAAGGTTTAGCATGCTTTCATTACTTTTTCATGAGAGGATCTAGGTAGGATCCTACTGAGTATACTGTTATACTCACCCTACGTATATATATAAGAATTTCAGGTCATATAGAGAATGTTTTAGATCATGATGGTTACTACTGCATTGGAGTTTTGTAGGATATTGTTTGGGCGTCATGGTCACTATAGTTATGCTTTCTATTGAAACTTGTAGTTTTCTGATTGAGTTTTAGTAGTTATTGAATGAAATTACATTTTTGAACTTGGGTTTCGTGTATATTTTAGTCTAAGATGGATTTGTTTTTTGTCTATCTTATCTCATTCATTTTCATGTATTCACTTTGAGGGAAATGTCTCCCATATGCATGTTTACAATACCCTTGATGTTAGTCGCTAGCCCGGGGCCTACTAGAGGTGGGACCCATGCTTCACTATTTTTATCTACCTATTGGAGACCCATGAGGGGTACACATTTTGGGGAGGGGTTCATTACATAGTGGTATTAGAGGTATGGGCATCGAGATAGGATGGATTTTGGAGTTACGCACTTGTTCTGTTGCTTGTGTAGGAAGGGAAACAATGTAAGAAATGATTCAAAAGCACTATAGAAAAGGGAGAATTGTGGAGACATAGGTGTTTAGGGCCCCCTGTAATCACATTCACGGACCATTAATCATGTAGTGGTTAATAAATGATGTCATACTAGGTTCAGGGTGGAGACATAGAAAAGGATCTTGCATCATTATTCTTTATACATGTATTTAATGAGTAGACCATGAGACATGATAACATAAAATGAATAAAAGAAAACAATTATTTAATGTTAATTTATTCCATATTCATGGTTTAGGAGATATAACTATATTTATCATTTCATGTATATCTCCAAGTGGACTTACTCATTTGGTTCACACAGATGATGTTCAACAGGTTACAATAAGAGATTCCATAGGGTAGAGGTTAATGACGACAACACATAGAGGACACTATGAGTTCTTCAATTCTAGAGTCTGTAGAAGAATGAGGTATCCATTAAAAATTTAGTCAGATAATATAGGTTTCAAGAGGTGGAGATAGCCTTCAATATTATCCGTGATTGGATGTAGTATTGGGTATCGTTGATTTTGATGAAACTATGTTGGGGTAGCGAGGCAGTGGTGGTTCTTATTCCTCATAGATCACAAGGAGATTGAAATATCATGGGAGACATTCAAATACATGTTTAGATAAGAGTTTCATTCTTTGACCATGATGGTGGACTTTTTTCAAGAGTTTTTTACACATTGGTAGGGGATATACATTGTGAGAGTGTTCGAGATCCATTTCAAGAACATTCAATGATGTGATTCGGACCTTTTACCAGATTAGGAGGCCTAGGTGTGGCATTTGGAGGAGGCGTTGCCTCTAGATATCCAGTGCCATGTCAAATTCATTATGCTAGGTATGTATCTCATGGATTTGGGGAGGGAAGATGTCATTGAGAGGACACTCTCTAGAATCATATCATCATGAGAGAGAGACAACATGATTCCCCATGATGTATTTAAGTGGTTCAGGGTTCTTGTTTTTAGGTCATAAGATTTTTCATTTGACCAGGGGTTGGTCAGAGCCCTCAATGTATCATTTCACTTGGGGTAGTGAAAATTAGGACAACTCAAATCGATCAGTCTATTTCTATCTTAAGCAAGATGAGTTTATCCTAGGCAAGAGTTTCTGATATTTATGACCATTCAACGTGTTCTAGGTGTTCCACTCAAGGTCCCTCAATTTTGGAAATTCAATACAAGGAGAGTGTAGCAGGTTGCACCAATATTGGATCAACATTGTGAATTTGGGGAAGATAGAGGTAATTCCTAGGATTCTCCCCATCCATGGATAGTAGAGCAAGATCGTGGACATTTTCGTCAGCAGCATTAGAGGGGCCATAGAAAAGGTCATGGTCAGCTTCATGTGTTAGCGTTTCAAGTGCAAGGAGAGCCTGACATCATTTGAGGTACCCTTTTCTTGTTTTCTACATTGGTTCATGACTTATTTTATTTAGTAGAAACCAACTACTTCGTATAACATTCCCTTTTTAGTAACATGGGTCTCGACGTAGAGAGGCTTCCAGTCCCCTTGTCATTGACTTTTCTTTTTGGAGGTCAAGGTGAATTAATCGAATAATATAGAGACTATGAGCTAATTCTGGGGTAACAACACTCAGGGGTTGAGTTCTTATGTTTATGAACACAACCATATGATATAATCCATAACATAAATTTGTTAAATTTATTGCTGGATATTGGGGATTTCATCTAGAGGAAGGCGGTGTTATCCAATGATGAAAGAGATTTTTTAGTGTTTTTTGGAAATCAAGGCACTCATATAGGTCAGAAGATTGTTTCTTCTATGTGATCCATGATTTCTAAGATGATGTTGATCTCATCATAGGTTCTGTAGCAATCATTTACTTGGGTTATGGAAGAGTACCCTAATATCATTCCTGAAAGGGATATAGAGTTACCCCCTTAACTGTAGATTGATTTTGGGAGTGAGCTATAACCAGGCGTGTCCCCTAGATCGATGTATCCATATCGGATGGCACTTTATGAGTTGTAAGTGCTTTTATATGTATAATGGTCTATTATAATGTGGATTCATTTATCCACAAATGTCAGAATAGGTGAACCCATTTTGTTTGTGAAGATGACTAATAGCAGTCTGTAGTTGTGTATCGATTATCATCGCTTGAAAAAAGTGATAGAAAATAACCGATATCTTATTCAATGTAAAGATGATTTATTTGATCAACTAAATGGTTCATGTTGGTTCTCAATGACTGAATTATTGTCATGATATAATCAGATTCATGGGAAGAATGAAGATGTCCTTAATACTTCCTTATGTTGTTATAATGTGAATTATGAGTTCAATGTGATGTTTTTCAGTGTGATGAATGATCTAGGACAACTAATGGGGTTGAAGAATGAGGTTTTTATTGATTTACAAGATAGGTTTGTGGTGGTTTTCATCGTTGAAATCATTTTTTAAATCATATCTGAGGAGAAGCATGGAGAACATCATGATGTCTTTTTGGAAGTTCTTTTCCAACATCATCTCTTTAGGATTTTTTATATGTGTGACTTTCGGGTTCAAGAAGTGAATTTCAGGGGGATTATGGTATCCCTATAGAGAGATGCTCTAATGACCCAACCCATGAATCCTGGATCTGATGCAGTATTTTAATATTATATAATTATTACAAGTAATCACGTCCTGAAGGACAAATCAATTTACGAGTCCTGGATAATATATTACATACATGAACGTTACATTACACATTATACCATAAAACACATCATAAATAATCCATTTAGAATTAAATTATTCCCATATATTAACCCTACATATCAATCATAATTAACTTCTTGGAATCCTAGGAACATTAGAACATGGTATACTAAAATGCTCAGTAAGGATAAATAATTCAGCGGATTCTATAAACTTATAATTTAAGATATATAATAAAAATAACAAACATTGATACATAAAACTAAAATATAATATGGTCAAAAAAACATTACCATATTAACATGAACATAGATATTATACTAGTCGAATAATCACAAATAATAAATAATTTCAAAACGAGGGAATGCATAATGTCAGACATAATAACATCTACATCAAGGCCTTATGCCAATAAAATTCACAAATATTCTATCAAGGCCTTATTCCAAGAAACCACATTGTCTCATGAGACCTAAAAATGCATCAAGAGGCTATAGAGGACCCCACCCATCCCTTACAATGTGAAACAAATTCCTCATATGAAAAGGGTGAACCATAATACAAAAATTCATATTAAAAAAAGCATATGAAATGTCAATACATTAACCATAAACCATGAATAGTATAAAAGTAGAAAATCCATAGTATAAAATATCATAACTCATTCAATACTACATAGAATATTTTATTATAATAAATCATCCTTAATCAAGACTAATATTTATTAAATGATTTTGACATAGTTGTAAAAAATCAGTAAAACTCTTTGAGAGAAGCAACCTTTTTTCATGAAATCTATTAAAAGTCACACGATTTCAAATGGAAGACATTTAAAATAGGTTTATCAATAAATTTTCCCAATACAAATTTGAATCTTTTGAATGAAATTATACTTTTAAAACCAATATGTCCATATAAATGAATAATTTAAATCATTTTTAATACATGGACATTAATTAAAACGATTTAGAAAAATAAATCATTAAAGCATTGAAAATAATGATCTTTTTAATGAGTGAATTCCATAAAACCATAAAATATTCCTTTTGAAAACATTTTTATGATGAATGGACATGGATGATTACTTTTTCCCAATAAATACATACACATAAACATCTTTGGATAATAATGAGATTGAGGAATTAACCCTTGCCTTTGGTCTGATGCACTAAAATATGTCCAAAACTCAATTGTAATGATTTTAAACATATCAATAAATTGTATAAGAATCAGAATAATATTTTTATATCATATATCATTTTTAATGACTTTATATTATCCATTTATTAACAATTCCATGATAATGAAATATTTTAGTTAATAATCATTTTGTTTATAGTACATGTTTTGACTTCTTTTTATCATATTACATAGATCAAGATTTTCTTATTTGATGAAATTATAATAAGATTTGTATATCATATATTAATATAAATATATATATGAAATTGAATACACAGTTCATAGTAATAATAGGTTGTACGTACACATGAATGTTGTTTGCATTTTCTTATCGTATAGATGTATGTGAATGAAATATATGTATGTATATATAATCCCTTAAGAATAATTATGTCATGTATTTCATAATTATTAATAATAATTGTTCTTAAAATCATTCTTGGATGGTGAACATGGAATATGGGCCTATTGCGTCATAGATATGGTAAGTCGTACGTACACACGAGTGATAGTTTCATTTCCTTAGTGTTTAATTTTGATGGAATTAGATGGAATATGAATTTTAATGATATAATATATTGATATATTTATTATATTAATCCTTTATACTCATCTTTATATCCATTTAAAGAATGTGTACAAGAAAAAAAACACCACAGCGTGGGGACGATAAGTCGTACGTACTCACACATGGGTGTATTGTTCATCATCGGATGAGTATTAAGAGGAATATGGTTGTCCCATAATCATAACAATATCCTAGAATATATTATATACTATAATTATTATTTTATTATGGAAAAAAATTAGTAAGAGGATGTATAATAATAAATTAACTTTTATAGAAGGGAAAAAACGATTATCTCTTCATCGGGGGTATCCTTTGGTTTTATAGAAAAGGACTTCTAAAGATATATTTATGCCCAAATTTTTTACTCAAGGATGAAGCTAGAGAATTTCGGAGGATATTTGGGTAGGTTTTGGCTAATCCAAAGATATTTGGATATGTGAATTAATGTTAAAGGTAGGCGCCCTTTTATAAGTTAGGTGAGGGTCACTTTTGGAAAATCCTGAAATATTAATTTATTATCAAATTCGATTCATTTTCTAATAGCTCCAAATTTATTTATTCCGAGTATAAGATGATAATGGTTATATATACTATATTAAAAGCAGGTTTATACATGTTTAGAACATAAATTTATCGTTATATTTCGATATTAACCCTTAGTTAATCATTTTAACTCTTACCATTCTTTCTTTTATTTTTATATTATAAAATTAATTAAGTTAATATAAAATTCCAAAGGAGCCAGAAGTGGATCATTACTGATAGTTGAAACATTATCTATGTTAGATGACAAAATCATTAACATTTAGTATACTTAAATCATTTAATAAAATAGTATTGGTTTTAAAACATATTTAGGTCAACTTTGAAACAATTTAGTAATTTTTTTAATAAAGTCAAAACAACATGATTCCTTTGATCCAAATAATAAAAAAACATAATATGTCAATTTCATCCATAATATTTGGGGATGAAATAAAAAAATTCAAATTATATTTATTTTAATATTTATAATATCATTTATATGATTCTTTCATTAACAAGTAAAAATATTGACTCTTTATTGTGTCAAAAATAAATTTCATTAAATAAGGTCTAAACATTAAAAATAAAATACCGTGATGTAGGAATATTTTTATGTTTCTAAATAATATTTATAGTCTAATTTATCGTATGTATAACCCTATATAAAAAATAGTTAAATTACTAATATTCGAATTTATCACATTTAACACTTCATTAAATAAAATAAAATCAATGTCCAAATATAAAACAGTTGGATCAAAAAAAGATCATATTTTTATCCTAATGTTGATTTTTATATAAATTCACTTATCCAATATAATTAGGACATGTTTTGGTGTAATTTTCTATTAATATAATATTATTTTTACCATTAATTACCCTATTTACTTTTAAATATGGTAAATAAAAATCAAATTTTACTATTCACCAAAAATTGTTCTCATCTTATAGAACCAACTTTTAAATACTCATGATAACCATATATGTCAGATTTTCGAAATTCATTTCACAGAGTTGGAAAAATTACGTTTTATGATAATTTGAAAATGTGCCTAGAAGGTGGGTAAATGTGCCTAGAAGGTTGGTAAAACGATGTTAAAAAGGTTCAATGATTTTTTATGTCTATTTCAATTATAAAATTACTGAAATTTATTGAATTGGGCTAATATAGGTATTTTGTTTTTATTTTGAATTTAAAATAAATTTAAAATAAAATAATTAATTAAATTAGAAAGTTGTTTTTTATAAACTATATAGTATTTTTCACAATTCATAAAAAATTTAGTGTCTTTGTAAAAAAACAAAATTCACCCTATGTTAATTATGATATTTTTAATTCATAATTAAGAATACTTTACCAAATTCAATTACTAGGAGTGCTTAAAATAAATTTTTTAATTTTTCAAAAAAGGACATAAAAAGCAGTTTTTTAAAGAAAATAGTTTTTCAAAATATATAACTATATTAAGAAAACATGTACATTTCAAAATAAACTTTTTTTAGTGAAAAAATTATAAATAACATTTAAAATTTATTTTTTACTATTTATATTAACATATTTATTTGATAAATAAATATATGATTTAAATAATTATAATACTAATCTGTTTTTCATTGATACTCAATCTTTATTATAACACAAGCCAAGTCGGTGTCACGTGAAAAATATTCTATTAAATTAATTTAAATATATAAATTACTATTATATCATTGGGTTTATAGTAGTTGTGGATTTGTCAAAAATATAAGCAGTTGTGTCTTTTGTATCCCACAAGCCAGTGAAAAAATATGATGCTCATGTGCTATCATAGCCTTTTATAGGCGGTTGGTAGCTGATTTCACAAAGGTTGTGACTCATATAATAGAAGCGAAAATAATGATTAGGCATTCAAGTGGATGTTTCTATGTAAAATAGCTATTGAGTATCTAATGGAAATGTTGGTAAGTCCTTCGGTTCATTTTCATCCAGTAAAACGAGTTCAATTCATGTTTTTCTGCGATACTTCACGTCTATGGTTGGGTCGTGATCTAATGCAATAGTGGATAGTTTTTTCCTATGGGAACCAGAAGTTACATCCCCATGAGAAAAGCTATTCCACCCATTATATAAATTTGGATGTGGTGGTGGTTTCCTGATATTGTGGGACATTACCTATCAGGACAAAAAAAATTCTTCACCATTCGTAAGATGTAGAGACCCGAAGCTTGACATACATAGACATTACATTACATTTGTGGAATACTTAGTACATAACAAAACATACACACAAGGACCGTAATAGTTAGTGTCTTTGGAAACATGGAACGTAATCTTCTAATCTCGGTGAAAGATCTTCAACATCTCCCGTAAAGATCTTACCATTTTTGTTTCCTTACCTAAAATCTTTCTTTTAATCCTTGGGAAAAAACATAAAAAGGGTGAGCTCAAATTCTCAGTAAGGTTAAGCATTGATAAAATAAAACATACCATATACATTTGAACTTAAAAACATGAACATAATGTTTAAACATCAAAAGCTTGAGCAATGACATAAAACATGGAAGTACGTAAGGCATAGATCATAAAGAAACATTAATAATGATAAAATAGCATGGGAATATAACATGTAATTGCGGAACCATTAAGCACATGATATTATTTCCATAGTAGCCAAGGCATTGCTGCGAAGACCATCTTAGTGGAAAAAGTCCCTTTCTGAATCGAGTTCACTCCTCGTTCCAGTCCTGTATTACTGAACCAGTTTAGTTTACCGTTCCAGCCATGTCTATTTCATGAGATATAAATCATTACCCAATGCATTGGAGGGAGATATAGGTCTCACCCATCTCATAATGAAATCATTCTAACTTGTTCCACAAAATAAACATAAAACATTCATCATAACCCAAAGAATAAAATGGGTTTCATAAACATCATCCCATCATCACATAATCTATATAAAACAAATGGATATTTCATCATAAGAAAATTGAAACCATGTAAATCATAGAGGCATTAAAATTTAAAAATACACATATGAAATATTGTCATCTTATATGGAAAATGGTTTTGATAAAACACTTGAAATGAATTATTGAGGAAAATATCCTTTCTTCTTCAAAATCAATCTCTTTCCACAAAATTTCATGCAATTTTAAAATAAAAGGATTCGGATGAAAATAGTCATGAAATCTTTTGGAGGAAGCTTCATTAAAATAATGCATTATAAAACCGTAAAAATCCATTTGTGTCGTATAAGTTAAAAAAACATTCTTCTCGTACTTTTGCCGGAAAAGCCAAAATTACCGCGTAACGTAAACAAAAGAAAGATTCCTTACATACCATGTAGTAAAATTCAAAAATTGGTAAAAAGGACATTAAACATACATGAAAACACTTTTATAAAACATGGACATGAATGATAGAAATAACCTCAGTTAATACTTACGAATAAGCAATCTCGGATAAAAATGAGATTTGCAAAATTATCCCTTACCTTAGGTCTGATATGCTTCGTACGTATCCGAAACTATTGTATAATTATTTAAATAATGTCATTGAATTTTTACAGAATCATATCCATTTTTATGATACCATATATGTTTCACTTATGACTTTATATTACCCATTCATTTGTGAATTACATGTTAAAGCAGCGTTTTGGGTAAAATCATTTTATTTATCGTATGTGTTTCGACTTTTCGTTCTTGATATTATTACTTATATCCTGATTTACATAATTCCATAATGTAAAACATTATTTATATATAATATATATTCATCATATAAATATACATTATATATCGATAAAAGGAATGAAATACACCATTCATGGAGACGGTGGGCCGTACGTACGCATGAACGCTGTTTACGTTTCACTTTTGAATTGAATGGAATTAAGTATATGACATACATATATATATATACATAAATCCAGTATCATTATTATGTCATATATTTCATTATTAGTCATTATATATAGTTTATAATCATTCATGAATGGTTAACATGGAGAGTGAATCTCATTGCGTCGTGGAGACAGCAGTCCGTACGTACGCACGAGCGATGATATAATTACCAATATCGTGGAATTTTATTAAAGTGTATGTAAAATATTATAGAATAAATATCACTTTAAAATAATCATATATATTCATTACGTTCACCATTATACCCATCCGTGTAAGGTGATGGTGGAAAATAGATTACACCACGGCATGGATGCGATATTCCGTACGTACACACGCGTGGTGATTTTTTTTCCGTAGGATGTATAGATGGTGAAATAGGGTTGTTTAATACATATAATAACATATCAGTATATGAGTGATACTTATTTTATTACTTCATAATGAAACAACCTAAGAAGAAGAAGTGGAAGAAGAAATAAAGGTGAAAGAATCGGTAACAGACATTACCTCTTCTTTGAAGTGCCTCTTGGAGACCTACTCTTAAGGCACTAAAATTGGTCATTGAAGAAGACCAGAACCTCTAGTAAATTTCTATGGAAGTAGAGAAGATAATTTGGCAGGGTTGTTCCGAGCATGAAAGCTCAATGTGGTGTGAGGAAGAGAGGGAGGAGGTGCCCTTTTATAAGGGAGGAGAGGGGCACCTTTGGAATAACAAAAAATATTATTTTATTATAAAATTAAATTCGGTTTTTGATAGCTCCAAATTGATATATTTCTAAGCTAAAAAGGGGATGGGTATAAATCCTCTCATCCAAAAGAATTTAGACATATTTAGGCCATTATATTAACCGTATCTTTTAGTTTTAACTCTTAGTTAATTAGATTGACATTTACCATGTCACTTTGTATTTTTATATTAAATAGTTAATAAACATACCATATACATCCAAGAGACCCCCAAGTTGTCCATTAATGATACACCAATCATGATATAAGTGTCTTGGCCGAACCATAGATTTTTAGGAATATAATAACAATTAATAATATAATATATGATTTAAAAACTATTTTATGTCAATTTTGACACTATTTGGTAATTGATTTTTTTTGTAAATCATAAAAGAATGATTAGTTCTAACAAAATTAATTAAATAAATAATAACATGTCATATTAACATATAAAATTATTTTAATTCATAAAAAGTCTCAAATTACATTTATTTGGGTATTTATAACATCAATTATGTCAATATTTCATTAATAAGAAAATTACTGCATCATCATTGTATCATAAATAAATTAAATTATTTAAAGTCAAAAAATTAAAAATAAAATAAAATTATGTGGAAAATCTTTTTAGATTTCTAATAAATATTTATAGTCTAATTTATATTATGCATAACCCTATATTAAAAAATATTTACTTATTAAACATTGATTTTAACTATTTTAACCCTTCTTTAAATAAATTAATATTAAATGTCCTATTCTAATCCATGTGGGACTAAGTGGTCATATTTTATTTCTAAGGCTATTTTTGGTCGAATTACACTTATCCAATAGAATTAGTACATGTGTTAGGGTAATAATAATATCATGTTTACCCTTAATTACCCTATTTACTTTTAACCATGGTAAAAAAAAAGTAAAAAGTTACTATTCACAATAAATTATTTTCATCTCATTGAACCACATTTTAGTCCTTGATATTAACCGTGTCTCTCAGATTTTCTAAATTCCACTCACAGAAGCGGTAAAATTATGTTTTATGAAAAATTCAGTTTTTTTAACTACCACTTAGTGGTTTCACTATTCATAAAAAAATGAAAGTTTCCAGAAAAATACCAAAAAATTAGGCCTAAGATATATTTGATATTATGAATTCAAAAATGATGTTTATTTTACCAAATTCAAAACATATTAGTTACATTAACTAATTTAAAAATTAATTCCCGTCGTCAAAACAAATAGCGTGTTTTTAAAAGATATTAACTATCAAAAGATTGACAGTTGTTTACATCTGGTTTAAATGTGAAATTACATTCAATGACCAACATTGTATTAAATGGTAAAAATATATTCTAAATATTCTTTAAAACCACTCAAATTAATAATTTATCACTATTAATTATTTTGATTAAAAAAGTTGTTTTTAATTCAAATTTAGTAATTTTCACTATTCATCAGAATATGAATGTTATCCGAAAAGTACAAAAATTCACCCTAAGCTAATTTCGATATTCAGAATCCAAAAATGAAGTCCATTTTGAAAGATAAAATTTATAAAATTTCAAAAAGTGGGTATTACTATTCATAATAGCTAGTTCGTAATAATATTATAATAATTTCTCGTTTAGTGAAACTCGGTATTGCATACTACACACAATATAGAGGGAGGTCTTTATTGCGTGTAATGCACACCAAGTCAGGGTTGTGTGTTGTGCAAGACTCCCCCATAGTTTTTTATAACAGAATCAAACCATATTTTATTTATACATTGAATATATATATATATATATATATATATATATATTTACACTCAATGTTTCTTAGAATAACTACTATCAAAATTGTGTGTAACACGATCCATGAATAGTGTTGTGTATACTGCAAGCTCATACGGTGTTGCGTATAGCGCAAGGTAATCTTTTTGTAGCATACAACACAAGACATCAATGATATTAAAAGAATATTTGTCATAAAATCTCGGGGTGTTACATTCTACCCCCCTTAAAATGAATTTCGCCCTCGAAATTCATCTGGGTTATAAATGGATTACTACTCGAAAGTTTCTTTAAAAGAAACCCACATCGTAAAAAGGAATACTAAAACTTTATTTAAAAAATGAATGTTAGAAACATAACAGATACTCAAATAACTCATCACTGGGTTTCCACATAGGAGAACATAGGTGAAAATATGGATATGGAGGAGAAATCTGACCATCATGTTCTGATGGAGAGTGGTAGAGAACATGGATATGAAAAATCAATCAATCAAAAAGCCATAAATTTGTGAATATCTAATGTACCATCTAATTCATCGGATATAAGGGCACCATAACAACATTTTTTGTTTTCAAGATCATTTCCCTAAAGTTGATGAATTTGAATTAGAATAAATACTTACTTTATTTTGGTACAGTCTTACTGTTGTTCGTGCCTTGAACAATTTCCACTTCATATCTTAATGAAATGAAGTTGAATTTGTTATTTTTGAAGTGTTAGCAGATCATGTGATAGAATGACGGGTCATTCCATCTGTCTCAAACAAAAGGTTAGAAAAGTTATTAAATATACATAAGTTGATCTATAGTGAGATTAATCATATATGGTTCCTAAAATGGACTTATACTTCATATATCATACTTATTAATATGATAAAAATAGTTTCTACTAAACAGGGACTTTCTGTAGGCCAGTAGTAGGCTATAAAGGCCAGTCGCACTTCGGTTGTGGGTTCGATTCCCACAGCCTTGTCCGACACGATGGCTTGTCGCCCATCCTGTAGGTTGTCCTTTTTCTAAAACTACATTACTATAACATCCCATAAATAATATCCAAAAAACTTCTATCCTTAAACAATACTAACTTATGTCCAATATAATCCATTCCAATCTTTAGGCTTATCCAAAATACTACTGTCCAATCTCATATTATAGTGAAAAAGATTACCAAAGAGTTCATACAACTAGCATGTTAATACTATCTTTGATCCCCATATATCATGAGATACGTCTTTTTGGTCACATTCCAAACATTCGAAGGCCTTAATCATGTGTTCTCTTGAAAATGAATACCCATTGAATATTAGTGAAAACATGAATGCTGTCAAAAGTTAACTCTTTCCACATTCCAAAATCCAAAAATTCTATATACTCAAACCATAATATAACCTTATCCTTATATCAGTCATGAGCTCATTAATACTATCAAACATTTAATTTTCTCCTTATCCCTTTATTATGCGCATATCATATACTTTCCAAAAATATCTGAATAACCTTTCATGGTTACTAGTACCATTAATCATACACATTCAAAACATAGGAAGGACAACAGTTTAACAATCCTTAGATATCTCTTTATTCCGTAGTACCATTGAGATTACTTATACAACATTACACTTGATAAACATGTAATCGTTCCACTACCTTCCTAAACCATTGTCTGAGCTTCAACAATTCTTTCATCTCACATATCATTTGTAGCCTCTTCATCATCATCAACATAAATACTACCCATACGACAATACTAATTCTCTTCATGAGACTTTCCTTTAGGGCATTGGTTTGCATAATGCCCGTACATTCCACATTTAAAACATTTAACCATTGTTGATGTTGTAACAATACCATTATCCTCATCCCTGGTGTTAACTGAACCTTTTCCTTTGCACTTACTGGCTTTGTGTCCTTTTTTTCCACACCCGAAGTATCTTACAGTTCCATTGAAACAATCTCCCTGATGCCTCTTCCCACATGATTTACATGAGGGAAATTGATCTTTCTTTCCTCTATGATCATCATGAAACTCCATATTTCTCTTATTAGCTGAGTCGGGAAACTTACCAAAGTTGAGATTATTGATCATTTAATGAGATTACTGATTAGGCATAATGACTATGCTTGGACTTCCAAATCACGTTTCATTTGGTTTCTCATGAATAATATCATTCTATTGTCCGTCATATCCTCCATTATCATAAATCTTCCTGTTTCCAGCTATTTTATAAAACCCAAAAAGAATAGTGTGAGAGGAAAAAATCATGCTAGGGAAAACAACATAGTAAAGGGTGAGTACCCTCAATATCTAACATCATAGGTTAAATTCTAAGATCGTTACTGTAGTTCAAGGACTATATCCTATATATATACTTATCCTAAGGGACATCCCTAGACATACCTTAGAAATATATCTAGGGATCTCCCTAACATTTTTGCATCCTAGTTTTCAAAGGTTGACTAAACATTTCCTATGATATCAACTGTAGAGACCCGAAGCATGACGTACATAGAAATTACATTCCTTTTGTGGAATACATAGTACATAACAAAATAGACACACAAGGACCGTAATAGTTTAGGGTCTTTGGAAACGTGGAACGTAATCTTCTAATCGTGGTGAAAGATCTACAACATCTCCCATAAAGATCTTCCCATTTTTGTTTCCTTACCTAAAATATTTCTTTTAATCATGGGGAAAAAACATAAAAATGGTGAGATCAAATTCTCAGAAAGGTTAAGCATGGATAAAATAAAACACACCATATACATTTGAACTTAAAAACATGAACATAATGTTTAAACATCAAATGCTTGTACAATGACATAAAACATGGAATTATGTAAGGCATAGATCATAAAGAAACATAAATAATGTTAAAATATCATGGGAATAAAACATGTAATTTTGGCAACCGTTAAGCACATGATATGATTTCCATAGTAGCCATGGAATTTCTGCCAAGACCATCTTTGTGGACAAAATCCCTTTCTGAATCGAGTTCACTCCTCCTACCAGTCTTGTATTACTGAACCGGTTTAACTTTTCATTCCAGCCATGTCTATCTCATGAGATATAAATCTTTACCCAATTCATTGGAGGGAGATATAGGTCCCACCCATCTCATAATGAAATCATTCTTACTTGTGCCACAAAATAAACTTGAAACATTCATTATAACCCAAAGAATAATATGGGATTCATAAACATCATCCCATCATCACATAATCCATATAAAACAAATGTATATTTCATAATAAGAAAAGTTAAACCATGTAAATCATAGAGACATTAAACTTGAAACATACACATATGAAATAATGTCATCTCAGATGGAAAATGGTTTTGATAAAACACATGAAATGAATTCTTGGGGAAAATATCCTTTCTTCTTCAAAATAAATCTCTTTTCACAAAACGTCATGCAATTATAAAAGAAAAGGATTTTTTTGAAAATAGTCATGAAATATTTTTGAGGAATATTCATGAAAATATGGCTTTATAAAACCATAAAAATCAATTTGTGTCGTATAAGTTAAAAAACTTTCTTCTCGTACTTTTGCTAGAAAAGTCAAAATTACCTCGTAAGGTAATCAAAATAATGATTCCTTACATACCATGTAGTAAAAGTAAAAAATGCGTAAAAAGGACTATAAACAGACATTAAAAAACTTTTATAAAACATGGACATGAATGATATAAATAACCCCCGTAAATACTTACGAATAAGTAATCTCGGATAAAAATGAGATTTGAAAAAGTATCCCTTACCTTGGGTCTGATATGCTTCGTACGTATCCGAAACTCCTGTATAATGATTTAAATAATGTAATTGACTTATTAAAGAATCATATTCATTGTTATTATACCATATATGTTTCACTTATGACTTTATATTACCCGTTCTTTTGTGAATTCCATGTTAAATCAGAGTTTTGGTTAAAATCGTTTTATTTATCGTATGTGTTTCGACTTGTCGTTCATGATATTATTACATATATCCTGATTTACATAATTCCAGATTGTAAAACATGATTTATCTATAATATATATTCATCATATAAATATATATTATAGATCTATAAAAGGAATGAAATACACCGTTCATGGAGATGGTAGGCCGTACGTACGCATGAACACTGTTTTCGTTTCCCTTTTGAATTGAATGGAATTAAGTAAATAACATACATACATATATAGATATATATAAATCCAGTATCATTATTATGTCATATATTTCATTATTATTCATTATATATACTTTATAATCATTCATGAATGGTTAACATGGAGAGTGAATCTCACAGCGTCAGGGATACAGTTGTCCGTACATACGCACGAGCGATGATATCATTCCCATGATCATGGAATTGTATTAAAGTTTATTTATAATATTATAGAGTCAATATCACTTTAAAATAATCATATATATTCGTTACTTTCACCATTATACCCATCCATGCAAGGTGATGGTGGAAAATAGATTACACCACGGCGTGGAGACGGTATTCCGTACGTACGCATGCGCGGTGATTTCGTTTTTCGTAGGATGGATAGATGGTGAAATAGGGTTGTTTCGTACATATAATAAAATATCAGTATATGAGTGATACAGATGTTATTACTTAATAATTAAAAAACCTAAAAAGAAGAAGTGGAAGAAGAAATAATGGTGAAAGAATCGGTAACGGACATTACCTCTTCTTTGAAGCGCCTCTTTGAGACCTCCTCATAGGGCACAAAAATTGGTCTTTGAAGATGACAAGAACCACTAGGATGTTTCTATGGAAGTGGAGAAGAGAATTTGTAAGGGTTTGGCCGATCTTGAAGGCTAAATGTGGTGGGAGGAAGAGAGGGAGGATGTTCCCTTTTATGATGGAGGAGAGGGGCACCTTTGGAATAACAAAAAATATTATTTTATTATAAAATAAAATTCGGTTTTTAATAGCTCCAAATTTATATATTTATAAGCTAAGGAAGGTATGGGTCAAAATCCTCTAATAAAATATAATTTATAGAAGTTTCGGTCATTATATTAACCTTATCTTTTAGTTTTAACTCTTAGTTAATTAGATTGACATTTACCATGTCACTTTGTATTTTTATATTATATAGTTAATAAACATACGATATACATCCAAGAGACACCAAAGTGGTCCATAAATGATACACCTATCATGATATATGTATCTTGGCCGAACAATATATTTTTAGGAATATAATAAGAATTAATAATATAATATTTGTTTTAAAAACTATTTTATGTCAATTTTGACACTATTTGGTAATTGATTTTTGTGTAAATATTAACAGAATGATTAGTTCAAACTAAATTATCTAAATCAATACTAACATGTCATATTAAGATATAAAATTATTGTAATTCATAAAAAGTCTCAAATTACATTTATTTGGGTATTTATAACATCAATTAGGTCAATATTTCATGAATAAGACAATTACTGCATCATCATTGTATCATAAATAAATTAAATTATATAAATTCTAAAAATTAAAAATAAAATATAATTATGTATTAAATCCTTTTTTCTTTCTAATGAATATTTATAGTCTAATTTATCTTATGTATAACCCTATATTAAAAATTATTTTCTTATTAACCATTGATTTTAACAATTTTAACCCTTCTTTAAATAAATTAATTTTAAATGTCCTAATCTAATCCATGTGGGCCTAAATGGTCATATTTTATTCCTAAGGTTGTTTTTGGTCGGATTACACTTATCCAATAGAATTAGGACATGTGTTAGGGTAATAATAATATCATTTTTACCCTTAATTACCCTATTTACTTTTAATTGTGGTAAAAAAAGTACAACCTTACTATTAACCTAAAATTATTTTCATGTCATTGAACCACATTTTAGTCCTTGATATTAACTGTGTCTCTCAGATTTTCGAAATTACACTCACAGAAGTGGTAAAATTATGTTTTATGAAAAAAATTAGTTTTTTAAACTAACACTTAGTGGTTTCACTATTCATCAAAAAATGAAAGTTTCCAAAAAAATACCAAAATTTAGGCCTAATCTATATTTGATATAATGAATTCAAAAAATCTGTTTATTTTACCAAATTAAAAATATATCAGTTACATTAACTAATTTAAAAATTAATTCCCGTCATCAAAACAAATAGCGTGTTTTTAAAAGATAATAACTATCAAAAGATTGACACTTGTTTATATCTGGTTTAAATGTGAAATTACATCCAATGACCAACATTTTCTTAAATGGTAAAAATACATTCTAAATATACTTTAAAACCACCAAAATTAATAATTTATCACTATTAATTATTTCTATGAAAAAATTTATTTTTAATTAAATTTTAGTAATTTTCACTATTCATCAGAATATGAACAATATCCGAAAAGTACCAAAATTTCACCCTATGCTAATTTCGATTTTCATAATCCAAAAATGAAGTCCATTTTGAAAGATAAAATTTATAAAATTTCAAAAAGTGGGTATTATTATTCATAACAGCTAGTTCATAATAATATTATAATAATATCTCGTTTAGTGAAACTCGGTATTGCGTACTACACAAGATATCGAGGAAGGTCTTTATTGTGTGTAATGCAAACCATGTCAGGGTTGCGTGTTGTGAAAGACTCCTCCATTGTTTCTTATAATAGAATCCAACCATATTTTATTTATACATTGAATATATTTATATTTATATATTTACAGTCAATGTTTCGTAGAATAACTATTATCAAAATTGTGTGTAACACGATCCAAAAATAGTGTTGTGTATACTGCAAGCTCATATGGTGTTGCGTGTAGCGCAAGGTAATGTTGTTATAGCATACAACAGAAGATATCAATGATATTAAAAGAATATTTTTCATAAAATCTCGGGGTGTTACATAAGATCATGATGTATGTTTTCACTCGGCGTGTCATTATCTTGAGCCATCGTTGGTGGATGGAGTTTCTATGGGATTATATCATAAAGGATTCATATACACCTAGAAAAGTAAATGTTGTGGCCGATGCGCTGAGTGGGAAGTTGTACAATGATGTAGTGCTTGAATCTAGATATTCCTACAGAGTAATGGATGGCCTTTTGGCATTACATATGCATGTGGGAGATGTCGGTGGAAAATTATATACTTTTAATATAACGGTTTATTCATCTCTATTGTAGCAGGTGGAAGATTCCCAATGGGGATATCATGAGGTGGAGGTCTCAGAGACTGAGTTTTCTGTGGACAGACCCTTGATGGTCGGTCCAAGGATGAACAAAACCAGGTGTTGTTTTAAGGAATATTTTCCATTCTCTTGTTGATGTGTGAGGTGATTCATAGAGAGTTAAATTGTTTACACATAGAGGTAAATCTTATTGTGAAAATGATATACCAAGCCTTGAGATGTCATTTTTTGTGGTCTTCTTTGAAACGTACAATTGTAGAGTTTCTGTCTCGAGGATTGGTTTTCCAAAAGGTGAATGTTGAGAATCACATTCCAAGTGGTTTTCTCTAGCTATACGATGTTCCTTGGTAGAAGTGAGAGGACATGCTAATGAAATTTTTTACTATATTACCGTGATCTTTTGGAGGATATGATTCAATATGGGTGGTAGTGGATCATTTGATGATATCATCCCACATAATAGTGATCAAGGAGTCAATCTCAGTGTAGGTTTTGTCGAGGCAGTATCTGGTGGAGGTGGTGAGACTCTACAGTGTCTCTTGGATGATCATTTCCGATCGAGATCCTCATTTTAATATAGGGTGTAGAGAGGTCTTCACAATTGATTTGGTTCCCAGCTAGAACTTAGATATCATTTTGATCAATAGATAGATAGTGAGAAAGAACATATCAAATATAATCATGAATACTTTTTGTGCTCTTGTGTCTGGGATTTTGGAGGATCTTGGATGCGACACTTTCTCTAGGACATGTTCTCTTACAACAATAGATTACACTCCACCATCAATATGGAATAATTTGTATACATATATGAATGAAATTTATATTCCCCATTGTGCTGGACTAGTGATGAGAGTCATAAATTCATGGGCTATAACAGGTACAGAGTACAATAGTGAAGGTTTTAGCAGAATCAAAAGAGTTTAAAGGGATTATATGATCATCAGAAGTCCTACTACAATCATATGAGTAGGCCTCGTGAGTTTGACATTAGATATCACGTGTTTTTAAAGGTGACACCGAATCATGGTTAGTAATGGTATGGTCGTGGGAGAAATCATTATCCACCATTTTTTGTGACATTTGAGGAGTTGGCTCCTGTTAGAGTTGTGGTGTATCGGGTATAACTTCCCTCAAATATGATCCAAAAACATATTTTTTTCATGTATTTTAGCTCCATCGATGTCTCCATGATGACTCTCACATCATATATTACGGTGTTAATGATGTTGAAGATTATGTGACCTTCATGGTGAAGCCTATATATATATTAAGTTGCAATGAGAAGGTGTTACAAGGGAGATTACATGGGAACAAGAGTCACAGATATGCACTATGTACCCTAAGCTATTTGATGTTTCTATCTTCTATTTTATTGTTATTCCATTAGTGGTTGTAGAAACTTTCTACTATGAAATTAATTTCTCTTATTTATTATTCATAATTTATCTCTTTTGAAAGGTATCTCCAATGTGTGTGTGTTTATGAGTGGGATATTGTAATCATCTGCTTTCATGGTGTTCCTTTTAGGAAGTAGTTGAGCTCCTAGGGTGGAAAAAGGATTGAGAGGTATCATGCAGGGTGATTTTTAGAAATCGTATTTTCTATTTCCTCTAAAGTTAATTTTGGATTCTCAAGAACAAAAAATAGTTTCAGAGGTATTAGATATAATTACCATGAATTATCTGGTATATTACATTTTCAAAAGCTAGTGGTTGAGGTCTTCCGAGAGGTATTAGTGATTCTTTTCAAGAGTTCTTCAAAAGTCTCATTTTTTTAAATGGTCATTCGTGAATGGTTAGTCACTAATGGTATGCCACAAATATGATTCATAATGGTGATTCATATTGGTGAGTCACAAGCGGTGATTCTGAGCTGTGACTTGCACTGGTAGCTCACCAATAGTTACTTGCAATGGTTAGTCGTCCAATGGTAGCTCATCCAATGTGAGTCACCCAGTGATTAATTATCTATGGGTAGCACATCCACTCATGAATAGGGATAGTGAGTCAAATAGTGGAATATCATTCAGTGGTGGGTCACTCAACGGTGAATCATCCAGAAATATCTCATCCACATGTGACTCGTAATGGTGACTCACCCAATAGTGGGTAAATTCTAATAGTTTGTCAAAATTTCAGTTTTTTCCAGTTTTTTAGTCTTTTGTAGTTATCCCATTGATGATATCATTGAAATAAAATGAGTTAATTTCCTTGTTTAGAGGGATTTATGTCCAATTAAATGAAAATATCTTATATGTAATTATTCTCATGGGTTTGGGCAACTTATGTGGTAAAACACTTAATCTAGCCATCATCCGCATTTAATGGAAAACATAAATCGTATCTAAACCACTTCACTATTTAGATATTCAATATTCCAAGATAACATAAAACCTTATTCATCCATCATTTTTTTCATTGTTATAGGATGCATAGAGATCTCCCACATTTTAGAGTCATGCATTGTGTCGTGGACCTGGATCATGTTCTAGTTGGATATTTCCTACCGACCACTTATTTTGGTACAACTAGGTAGTGTCAATCCATATTCAATATGAGGTTCATTCTACCTCTATTATTCTAGGATACTGAATATATTTTCCCAAATTTCTCCTTTCCATGTGATAGAATGTGATCCCCATGTTCTTAATGGAGCATTCTCATTTGTTGGTTTGTGTATTGGTGTCGCAACATCCTCATGTGGATGGAATCATTGCGGAAGAGGTGATCATGATCTGTAATGTTGGAAAGTTCTCATATGATGAACAACAGTGACCTTATGAGGTACATAATTCTTTTTTTAATAATTTAATTTACATGAAATGGTAGAGTTATCATGACTTTTTCCGTTGGGATATTATTGAAATTGACACAATTAATATTTAAACTAGATTACTGAATTGTAATAAATTACATAGCGATGTTATTGTATATTGATTTTATAGATTATTTGATATTTATGATGTTATATTTAATCATATCATACTTAGTGGAAATTGATAAGGAAAATATAGTTGGGAATATGTGTAAACTGATTTTTTAATGTATTAAATAGTCATATTAATGAATCTGGTTATTGTTGTTTTTATTTGATGATAATCAAATACATTCAGTTATTAATGTTTTATGGAATTGGTTGATGATCATGAATATAGATACTTCTCTTGATAAATATATTAATGGAATGATAAATTAATTATTTAAATAAATTTTTTATAGCAAGAGATTCTTGTTTTTTTGGTGCATGAAGTTGGAACCTTTTGTAAATAATTGGTTGATTAAATATGGAGTAAGAATCGATTGTACGACTAAAATATAATGATTTTTATGGATTGAGTATCTCGATTGTTATATATTATGTGTACCATGAGATTTGGAGCTATGAAGGACCCTTATGTGTGATGGTTGAATGCCTTGTTTAGGGACAAGATACCAATTGCTATGTTTGATTGTTTCCTACTACTTGGGACCTGTTGTGAGCATGTGATGGATGAGCCTGAATGGATGTTATATTATGTGGGGGTAAGGACACCCAGTGGTTATTGTATTAGATAATTACTATAGTGAAAATATGAATATATTTATATATTTGTGTGTTGGGTAAGACATTGTAGGGGATGGAATGGGTTGATGTAGGTCTTACTCGTTGATATGAAAGTGGTTGTTGTTGAATCTGTTGTTTTTTTATCTACATTACTCTCCCCACTACAAGAGGTAGATAGTATTTATTACCCACCATCCAAAAAAGGCTAAGATGTATGGTGTCTTCTAAATGATATCTTTGTTTAGATTCTATAGGATATTTGGGTATATGCACTTTCTATAGATGCTAAATACATGACTGGTACTTCATCATCTCACCGTTTTTTGGTAGCTGATGATGATTTCATAGAATGATCAATAATATAATGAGTTGTATATTTTCTAATAGATGAATATATTTGTAACCTCTATTGTTTGAGCATTCTAGTATTTACTATTGAGGTTATGATTTCGTGAAAACGTGGCCTCGGTTTGGTTATGCATAGAGTGTATGGAACTTGGATGTGGTGATATTGAAATTTCATATGGAATTCGATAATGGATAATTAATGATTAAATAATTAAATAACATAATGGTAAATTAATTAAAAGGGATAATGTAATATAATTTATATCTATAAATGGTTTTTTGATTATAGGATATCTAGTATTAGTTGTGTAATCCAATAGTCTGAGATACAATAGGTGTATTGGAGACTAAGAATAGATTTTTTTCCAAAGTGTGATTGCGAGCTATAGTATATCTGTAACACCCCGAGATTTTATGAAAAATATTCTATTTAATTTCATTAATGTCTTCTGTTATATGATACACCAATAGTAGCTTTCACAACACTCATCCTTTACTTCCTTGCATTACACTCAATCGCGACCTTCCTCGATAGCATGTGTAGTATGCAATACCGAGTTTCACTAAAAGATATATTATAATAATATTATTATGAACTAGTATTTATGAATAGTAATACCCACTTTTTGAAATTTTATAAATTTTATCTTTTATAATGGACTTCATTTTTGGATTCGGAATATCGAAATTAGGTTAGGTTGAAATTTTGGTACCTTTCGGATAACTTTCATTTTCTGATGAATAGTGAAAATAAGTAAATTTTAATTAAAAACAACCTTTTTAATCGAAATAATATATAGTGATAAATTATTAATTTGATTGTTTTTAAAGTATATTTATAATATATTTTTACAATTTAATACAATTTTGGTCATTGGATGAAATTTCACATTTAAACCAGACATAAACAAGTGTCAATATTTTGATAGTTATTATCTCTTAAAAACACACTATTTGTTTTGACGAAAGGAATTAATTTTTAAACTAGTTAATGTAACTGATATGTTTTGAATTTGGTAAAATAGACATGATTTTTGAATTCATAAAATCAAATATAGCTTAGGCCTAATTTTTGGTATTTTTCTAGAACCATTCATTTTTTGATGAATAGTGAAACCACTAAGTGGTAGTTAAAAAACTGAATTTTTCATAAAACATAATTTTACTGCTTATGTGAGTGGAATTTCTAAAATCCAAGAGACACGGTTAATATTCGGGACTAAAATGTGGTTCAATGAGATGAAAATAATTTTTGGTGAATAGTAATTTTTTACTTTTTTTTACCACGATAAAAAGTAAATAGGGTAATTAAGGGTAAAAATGATATTATTATTACCCTAAAACATATCCTAATTCTATTGGATAAGTTTAATTCGACCAAAATCATCCTTAGGAATAAAATATGACCATCTAGGCCCACTTGGATTAGATTAGGACATTTAAAATTAATTTATTTAAAGAAGGGTTAAAATAGTTAAAATGAAAGTTTAATAAGTAAATAATTTTTAATATAGAGTTATACATAAGATAAATAAGACTATAAATATTAATTAGAAATATAAAAAGATTCCCTAAATAATTATATTTTAATTGTAATTTTTAGACTTTAAATAATTTATTTTATTTATGATACAATGATGATGCAGTAAATATCTTATTAATGAAATATTGACAGAATTGATGTTATAAATACCCAAATAAATGTAATTTGAGACTTTTTATGAATTACAATAATTTTCTATGTTAATATGACATGTTATTATTGATTTAATTAATTTAGGTCGAACTAATCATTCTATTATGGTTTACACAAAAATAAATTACCAAAGATTGTCAAAATTGACATAAAATAGTTTTTATAACAAATATTATATTATTTATTGTTATTATATTCCTAAAAATCTAATGTACGGACAAATGACTAAGATAAGGTTATATATATTAATAATAAACAACTTGGGGTTCGTTTGGCTTGTTATAGTATGTTTATTAACCTTATAGTGTAAGAACACAAAAAGGCACGGTAAAAGTAAAATTATCTAAATTAAAGTTAAATCTAAATGATAAGGAGAGAATAGAAAACTAAACTTGTCCAAATTCTATTTAATGAGAGGATTTCGACCCATACACACCTTATATTCTAAATAAATCAATTTGGAGGTATTTAAAACCGAATATGGCTTTATAATAAAATAATATTTTTAGTTTTTCCAAAGGTGCCCCTCTCCTCCCTTATAAAAGGGCACCTCCTCCCTCTCTTCCTCACACCACATTGAGCCTTAACGCTCGGCCAACCCCTGCCAAATTATCTTCTCAACTTCCCTAGAAACATCCTAGAGGTCCTGGCCTTCTTCAAAGACCAATTTTAGTACCCTAATAGGAGGATTCATAGAGGCGTGTCAAAGAAGAGGTAATATCCGTTACCGATTATTTCAATCTTCTTTCTTCTTAAACTTCTTCTTCTTTCGTTGTTTCATTTTGAAGTAATAACATCAGTATCACTCATATACTGATATTTATTATAAGTATGAAACAACCATATTTCACCATCTATCCATCCTATGGAAAATGAAATCACCGCGTGTGCATACGTACGGAATACCGTCTCCACGCCGTGGTGTAATCCATTTTCCACCACCACCTTACTTGGATGGGTATAATGGTGTACATAATAACTATATATGATTGTTGTAAAGTGATATTTATTCTGAAATAGTATACATACACTCCAATACAATTCCACGACCATGAGAACGATATCATCGCTCCTGCATACGTACGGACAACCGTCTCCACGATGCGATGAGATTCATTCTCCATGTTAACCATTCATGAATGATTATAAAGTATATATAATAAGTAATCATGAAATATATGACATAATAATGATACTAGATTTATGTGTATATATATGTATGTCATATACTTAATTCCATTCAACTCAATAAGGAAACAAAAACAACGTTCATGCATACGTACGGACTACCGTCTCCATGAACGGTGTATTTCTTTCAATTTATCGATGGATTATATATATGTATATTCTGAATATATATTATATATAAATCATGTTTTACATTCTGGATTTAAGTAATCATGATATAAGTAATCATATGAATCATTACAAGTTAAAACACGAATGACAAATGAGACGATTTTACCCAAAAGACTACTTTAACATGAATTTACAAAAGAACGGGTAATATAAAGTCATAAGTGAACCATACATGATATAATAACAATGAATATGAATCTTTAATAAGACAATGACATTTTTTAAATCATTATACACGATTTTCGGACACGTACGAAGCAAATTGGACCTAAGGTAAGGGAAATATCACAATCTCATTTTTATCCGAGATTGTTTATACTTTGGTCTTTACTGAGGTGTATTTTATCATCCACATCCATGTTTCCTCAATATGTAATATTATTTCCATCCACCTACAATTTTTTAAATCCATTTTTTCCATTATTTAAGTTTATAGTAAAAGATATGAAATGAATCTTTTTTGGTTTTTCGTACGAGGTACTTTTTGACTTTTCCAACAGAAATATGAGAAGAATGTTATTTTAACATATACAGCATGAATGGATTTTTAAAAAACATTATTTCCACGAAGATTCCATTACATTTTTTCATGTTTATTTTTATTCAACTTCTTTTAGTTTAAAATTTTATGACATGTTATGAAAGGAAAATGTTTTTGAAGTAGAAAGGATATTTTCCTCAAGAATGGAGTTCAAGTGTTTTATCAAAATTATTTTACATCTAAGATAATATAGGGTTCTGTTTCTATCCCTATTTTTACATTGATTTGATTATGTTGTGATGGAATTATTTTTATTAATTCCTTTATCTTATATGAATTTTTTTATGATGTCATGTTGTTTAAGAATCCCATTTGTATTACATGGGTTATGCAATGATGTATGATTTATGATTTTGTGGCACACATATGAATGGAATAATTATGAGATGGGTGGGACCTATATCTACCTCCAATGCATTGGGTAATGATTTTATATCTCATGAGATAGACATGGCTGGAAGGACAGGTTAAACCAGTTCAGTGAAAAGGACTGAAACGAGGAATGAACTCAGTTCAGAAATGGACTTTATCCACTAAGATAGTCTTGGAAATGAGTCTTGACTAATAAGAAATGATTATTTATGATTAGGTGTGTATTACACAAAGTTTCATGTTTTAAGTTATGATTATTGGGATTACATTTCACTACTATGATTTATCCCATGTTATGACATTATGATCTCTTTTGCAGGTTAATATTTCCAAAAGATATGTTCTTATGAATATGATGTGATTGATATTTCTTTTTTTACCCTTACTGAGCATTTGATCTCACCCTTTTTATGTTTTATTTTCCCACAGGATTAAAAGAAAGGTTTTAGGTAAGGAAAAAAAAAGTGTAAGATCTTTATGGGAGATGTTGAAGATCTTTCACCACGATTAGAAGATTACGTTCCAAGTTTACAAAGACACTAAACTATTACGGTCATTGTGTGTCTGTTTTTGTTATGTATTATGTATTCCGCAAAATTAATGTAATGTCCATGTACGTTAAGCTTTGGGTCTCTACAGTTGGTATCAGAGGAAAGGTTTAGTCATCCTTTGAAAACTAGGATTCAAAAACTTTAGTGAAATCCCTTGAGATATTTCTAAGGTATGTCTAGGGATGTCCCTAAGGATTAATATACTTATAGGTTATAGTCCTAGAATTACAGTAACGATCATAGAATTAAACCTAAGATGTTAGATATTGAAGGTACTCCCCCTTTATTATGTTGTTTTCCATATCATGATTTTTGCCTCTCACACTATTCTTTTAGGGTTTTAGACGATGGTTGGAACCCGAAGGAACCATGTTGATCAATGCAATGGACAATGCAATGATTTTCCTCCTTAACAAACAAATGTTATGGGAGATGGGGTGCAAAATATTATTTCTATACTTACAGAAGCTATGAATCAGTCTGGACTTCCTAATGAGCAGAGAAGGGAACAATATTCTATTGAGTCCTTCATGAGGCAACATCCACCTTCTTTCAGTGGGTCTTCTAATCCACTTGTTGCTGAACAATGGATCAGTACCACTAAAAAGATATTTTCAGTTCTTCAATGATCTGATCATGATGAAGTCATCTTAGCAGTATATCATTTTGAAGGTGAAGCTCATCAATGGTGGAATCTTATCAAGAATACGATGCCATGAAATGAAATTCAGTACATGGAATGGGATGAGTTCAAGAACTTATTTTTCAATAAGTACATCACTCATATTCATCGAAAAAAGATGGAGAAGGAGTTCCTTGAACTAAATCAAAAGGATGATGAATCTGTTGGTTTATACGAAGCGAATTTTACAAGGCTTGCAAGGTATGCCTCTGGATTTATCATCCAACCTGAAAATAAAGTTGATCGACTCTTCAGTGGCTGAAAAACAAATCTTCAAAGGGAATTAGCTATAAGAGACTTCAGTAGCTATGAATATATTGTGCGTTGTTCTATTAAGGTAGAAATGGAATTTGGTGTTACATATCCATCTCATGGTTTTGACAAGAAATGAAAGATGGAGTTCAAGGAGAAATCTCAGAATAATGGTGAAAAAAGATGAATGTTTCCTTATGCTCAATGTGTGGAAAGAAGCATGGTGGAGATTCTCTTAAAGGGACTAGAAAATGTATTAAGAGTGGAAAAGAAGGGCATCGAGCAGCTGAGTGTCGAAGTAATGGAAAAAGGGTTTCTAATGATGTGAATAAAGAAAAGACTGTAGAGAACGCACCACCAACACTTCAATGCTTCAAGTGAAAGGAAATGGGGCATTATGCTAATAAATGCCCTAATCCAAGGGTTAGTGATGATCGACATGAGCAACAACTTAAGGAAAAGGACAAAGGGAAGTCAAATGCGATTACTATTGGAGATGTTGAATATGACAACGATGTGGTGGAATGATTATGTGTCTATGTAATGGGATTCCAAAATAATGTTGAATATAGTATCGTGGAATATTTAAATATTTATGTATTGGTATATTGTGGTTTTCAATAATTATATGGTACAGGTAACCAAGGAAAGTGATTGATATTTTTTTTTGGAAAAAGAGATGACACGCGCATAAGGAAGGGAAAACGAGAAAATGAAATGTTTGACAGTATTCCTGAGCTCATGACTGATATAAGGATATATTTATATCATGGTTCAAGGTTTTGGTATGTGAAAAGAGTTAACTTTTGAAAGCACTCATGTTTTCACTATGATTCAACGGGTATTCATTTTTTTTCAAGAGAATACATGATTAAGGCCTTCGAATGTTTGGAATGTGACCAACAAGACATATATCATGATATATGGGGATCAACGATGGTATTAACATGCTAGTTGTATGAACTATTTGGTAATCGTTTTCACTATAATATGAGATTGGACGGTAGTATTGGAATGGATTATGTTGGACATAAGTTATTATTGTTTAAGGATAAATGTTTTTTCAATATTATTTATGGGATTTTATAGTAATATAGTTTTAGAAAAAGGACAACCTACAGGATGGGCGACAACCCATCGCGTCGGACAAGGATGTGGGAACCCACAACCGAAGTGCGACTGGCCTTCATCGCCTACCACTGGACTACAGAAAGTCCATGTTTAGTAGAAACTAGTTTTATTATATTAAGAAGTATGATATATGATGTATAAGTCCATTTTAGGAACCATATATGGTAAATATCACTATATATGGACTTATGTATTTTTTTGATAACTTTTCTAACCTTTTGTTTGAGACAGATGGAATGACCCATCATTCTATCACATGATCTTCTAACACACCACGAATGAAAAATTAAACTTCATTTCTTTAAGAGATGAAGTGGAACTTGTCCAAAGAACGACCAACGGTGAGATTGTACCAAAATCACCAAAGTATTTCTTCTAATTCCAATTTCATCAACTTTAGGGAAATGATCTTGAAAAAAAAAATGTTGTCATAGTGCTCTTATATCTGATGAATCATATGGTCCCTTAGATCATCAAAAATTTATGGCTTTGTGATTGATGGATTTTTCATAGCCATGTTCTCTACCACTCTCCATCAGAACTTGATGGTTAGATTTTTCTTCCATATCCATATTTTCACCTATGTTCTCCTATGCAGAAACCCAGGGATGAGTTAATTTGGGTAACCATTACATTTCAGACATTAGTTTTTGAAGCAAAGTATTGTTATTCCTTTTTACGATGTGGGTTTCTATTAATGAAACTTTTGAGTAGTAAACCATTTATAATCCCCGTCGAATTTCAAGGGCGAAATTCATTTTAAGGGGGGTAGAATGTAACAGCATGAGATTTTATAAAAAATATTCTTTTTAATTTCATTAATGTCTTGTGTTATACGCTACACCAAAAGGAGCTTGCCCTACACCCATCCTTGACTTGCCTTGCATTACACGCAATCACGACCTTCCTCGATAGCATGCGTAGTACGCAATACCGAGTTTCACTAAAAGAGATATAATTATAATATTATTATGAACTAGTCGTTATGAATAGTAACACCCACATTTTAAAATTTTATAAATTTTATCTTTTAAAATGGACTTAATTTTTGGTTTCGGAATATCAAAATTATCTTAGGGTGAAATTTTGGTACTTTTCGGATAACTTTCATTTTCTGATGAATAGTGAAAATTACTAAATTTTAATTAAAAACAACATTTTTAATCGAAATAATTAATAGTGATAAATTATTAATTTTATTGGTTTTAAAGAATATTTAGAATATATTTTTACAATTTAATACAATGTTGGTCATTGGATGTAATTTCACATTTAAACTAGACATAAACAAGTGTCAATCTTTTGATAGTTATTATCTCTTAAAAAAACACTATTTGTTTTGACGACATGAATTAATTTTTAAATTAGTTAATGTAACTGATATGTTTTTAAATTGGTAAAATAGACATCATTTTTGAATTCGTAAAAGGAAATATATCTTAGGCCCAATTTTTGGTATTTTTCAGGAAACATTCATTTTTTGATTAATAGTGAAACCACTAAGTGGTATTTAAAATACTAAATTTTTCATAAAACATAATTTTACCGCTTTTGTGAGTGGAATTTCGGAAATACGAGAGACACAGTTAATATCAAGGACTAAAATGTGGTTCAATGAGATTAAAATAATTTTTGGTGAATAGTAACTTTTTACTTTTTTTACCACGGTTAAAAGTAAATAGGATAATTAAGGGTAAACATGATATTATTATTACCCTAACACATGTCCTAATTTTTTTGGATAAGTTTAATTTGACCAAAAAAACCTTAGGAATACAATATGACCATTTAGGCCCACTTGGATTAGATTATGACATTTAATATTAATTTATTTAAAGAAGGGTTAAAATAGTTAAAATCAATGTTTAATAAGTAAATCATTTTTAATATAGGGTTATACATAAGATAAATTAGACTATAAATAATCATTAGAAAGATAAGAATATTTAATAAATAATTATATTTTATTTTTAATTTTTAGACTTTAAATATTTTAATTTATTTATGATACAATGATGATGCATTAATTATCTTATTAATGAAATATTGACATAATTGATGTTATAAACACCCAAATAAATGTAATTTGAGACTTTTTATGAATTAAAATAATTTTCTATGTTAATATGACATTTTTTATTTATTTAATTCATTTATTTCTAACTAATCATTCTGTTATGATTTACAAAAAAATCAATTACCAAATAGTGTCAAAATTGACATAAAATAGTTTTTAAAACAAATATTATATTATTAATTGTTATTTTATTCCTAAAAATATAAGGTTCGGCCAAATGACTTATAAAAGGTTATATATATTAATAATAAACATCTTCGGGTTCGTTTGGATTGTTATTGTAATTTAATTAACCTTATAGTGTAAGAACACAAAAAGACACGGTAAAAGTAAAATTATCGAACTTAACGTTAATTTTAAATGATAAGGTTAAAATAGTAAAGAAAACTTCTCCAAATTCTATTGGATGAGAGGATTTCGACCCATACCCACATTATATTCAATATAAATCAATTTGGAGCTATATAAAACCGAATATGGCTTTATAATAAAATAATTGATTTACTTTTTACAATGGTGCCCTTCTCCTCCCTTATAAAAGGGTACCTCCTCCCTCTCTAACTCACAACACATTGAGCCTTAAAGCTTTTCCAAACCCTACCAAATTATCTTCTCCACTTCCCTAGAAACATCATATATGTCCTGGTCTTCTTCAAAGACCAATTTTAGTAACCTAAGAGGAGGATTCAAAGAGGCGTGTCAAAGAAGCGGTAATATCCGTTATCGATTCTTTCAATTTTCATTATTCTTCAACTTCTTCTTGTTTAGTTGTTTCATTATGAAGTAATAACATAATTATCACTAATATACTGATATGTTATTATAAGTATGAAACAACCATATTTCACCATCTATCCATCCTATGGAAAATTAAATCACCGCGCGTGCGTACGTACGGAATACCGTCTCCACGCCGTGGTGTAATCTATTTTCCACCACCACATTACTTGGATGGGTATAATGGTGTAAATAATAACTATATATGATTATTTTAAAGATATATTGATTCTGAAATAGTATACATACACTCTAATACAATTCCACGATCATGATAACAATATCATGCCGCGTGCGTACGTACGGACTACAGTCTCCACGACGCGATGAGATTCATTCTCCACGTTAACCATTCATGAATGATTATAAAGTATTTATAATTGGTAATCATTAAATATATGAAATAATAATGATACTGGATTTATGTGTATATATATTTATGTCATCTACTTAATTCCATTCAACTCAATAAGGAAACGAAAATAGCATTCAAGCCTACGTAAGGCCTACCGTCTCCATGAACGGGGTATTTCATTCCATTTATCGATCCTTTATATATATGTATATTCTGAATATATATATATATATATATATATATATCATGTTTTACATTCTGGATTTATGTAATAATGATATTAGTAATCATATGAATAATTACAAGTTAAAACACAAATGACAAATGAGACGATTTTACCAAAAACGCTACTTTAACATGAATTTACAAAAGAACAGTTAATATAAAGTCATAACTGATCCATATATGATATAATAACAATGAATATGATTCTGTAATAAGTCAATGACATTATTTAAATCATTATACATGAGGTTCAGACACTTACGATGCAAATTGGACCTAAGGTAAGGGAAATATCACAATCTCATTTTTATCTGAGATGGTTTATACTTTGGTATTTACTAGGGTGTATTTTATCATCCACATCCATGTCTCCTCAATATTTAATATTATTTCCATCCACCTACTATTTTTTAAATCCATTTTTTCCCTTTGGTGAGTTTATAGTAAAAGATATGAAAGGAATCTTCTGTCATTTTTCGTACGAGGTAGTTTTTGACTTTTCAAACAAAAGTACGAGAAGAATTTGTTTAACTTATACGGCATGAATGGATTTTTAAAAAAAATTATTTCCAGGGATCTTTTTTAAAAAAATTTCTAGTTTATTTTTAATTGACTTATTTTAGTTTAAAATTTTATTACATATTAATAAAGGAAAATATTTTCTAAGTTGAAAGGATATTTTTCTCAAGAATGGAGATCAAGTGTTTTATCAAAATTATTTTACATCTAAGATAATATAGGTTTCTGTTTTTATCCCTATTTTTACATTTATTTGATTATGTTGTGATGGAATTATTTTTATGAATTCCTTTATCTTATTTGAATTGTTTTATGATTTCTTTTCATTAAGAATCCCATTTTTATTACATGAGTTATGAAATGATGTATGATATATGATTTTGTGGGACACATATTAAAGGTATCATTATGAGATGGGTGGGACCTATATCTCCCTCTAATTCATTGGGTAAAGATTTTATATCTCATTAGATAGACATGGCTGGAAGGGCAGGTTAAATCGGTTCAGTGAAACAGGACTAAAACGAGGAATGAACTCGGTTCAGAAATGAACTTTGTCCACTAAGATAGTCTTGGAAATGAGTCTTGACTAATAAGAAATGATTATCTATGATTATGTGTGTATGCCACAAAGTTTCATGTTTTATGTTATGATTATTGGGATTACATTTCACTACTATGATTTATCTCATGTTATGAAATTATGATCTCTTTTACAGGTTAAGATTTCCAAAAGATATGTTCTTATGAATATGATGTTATTGATATTTCTTTTGTTTACCCTTACTGGGAATTTGAGCTCACCCTTTTTATGTTTTATTTTCCCGCATGATTAAAATAACGGTTTTATGTAAGGAAACAAAAATTGGAAGATCTTAATGGGAGATGTTGAAGATCTTTCACCATGATTAGAATATTACGTTCCAAGTTTCCAAAGACACTAAACTATTACGGTACTTGTGTGTCTATTTTTGTTATGTATTATGTATTATGTAAAAGTAATGTAATGTCCATGTACATTAAGCTTTTGGTCTCTAAAATATCATAATTTGTTTTGTTTCTATATGAAACTATATCCTATCAACTAGGGTGATTGACACCCTGTGGATTATGATCCATGGGGGTTTTCTCCACAACATCTCTATGGGGGGATTGATGGAGGACTAACCACGTTAGTGTGTCACTCTTGTATTCATATATAGTAGTGATGTTATGCATAATGGTTAGTTTTCTTTATATATATGTGTAGAGGCATGTAATGGATTTTGGTTATTTCAAACACATATATTATGTATATAGTTTCCTGTGTGCTACTATAGGTATAATGTGTATAGGTTGTGATGTCTTCCGGATCCTTACTCATTATATGGGTAGTAATGTCTTGAGGTATAAAACCTGATGTTTGATACACTTTTTTGGGAAGTGGTGGCTCCCAGAATTGACAATGTTAATTTTTGATGGGTGGATTGGATGTTGTGTTCCACGAGGTGCATATCGCTGTGCCTCGACCATGTGACTTTAGGCTATAACTATTGGAGAGAGACGTTTGGTATGTTTGATGTTGGGGAAAAGTGGAAAACCATTGGTGAAGTGGTATTTGGGTAACCATGATATTCCTTATTATATAATATACTCTTACATGCGATACATGGTGAGGGTACCCTTAGTGAGGTTAGGAACATAGTATACCTATTTATGTGATGAGTTAGTTTTAATTTCTATTCACTATTCTTTAACAATCTTTCCATACATTTTTATGTGAGGATATAGGGAGGATCCTTCTATGTATACAATTATACTCACACTATGTATATATAAACTATTTTTTAGTTCATTTGGAGCATGTTGGATATCATGTTGGCTATTACTAGCATGGGGTTTTGTATTAGCTGTTTGGGATTTTTGGTCACTTTCATATTACAATATTATATTACCTGTATTTTTTCTATTTAGTTTTAGTTGTTATTTCATTACATTGCATAAGTTAGCTTCAGTTTATTTTATTTATTATGATGAGGAGGAGTTTTTTGGTGTCTATATTATCCCTATATTTTCATTGTGTTCTCCTACTTGGTAATGCCTCTAATATTTGTGTTTACTATAGCCTTAGTGCTAGTCTCCAACTATGGGCCTACTGGAGGTGGGACCCATAGGTCACAATGTGTCTCATCCAATTTACAGCCTCGGAGGGGGACACTTTTTGGGTAGGGGTTATGAAAAATATTAAAACTAATTGAATATAAAAGAGAATATTATTAATTTTTTGGAAAGAAAGTTATTTTACCCTAATAAATTAAAATACATAAAATTATGTTATATATGTAATCAAATAATTTTGTTATTTATATAATAGAATTTATTGTCATTATATAAGTACAAATAAAATATTATGTGAAAAACTCGATATTATTTATGGAATATTTCCACCTTTTTAATGTAGAACCCATATTAGTTATAATTTTATAACATTGTTAGATTTCATATGTTAAAATAATCATCATTAATGAAATTATAACATAATAATTAGTTTATAATTTATTTTGGTATTTTTATGGTATGTTATTTATTTTAAAAGAATAGTGAAAAATAATGAATTTTAGTTCAAAATATGTTTATCGTTTTATTTATTATTTATGTTAAATTATATTTCAAATTGAATTAAGTGTTTAATTATATATTATTTTATCATTTAATACAATATAGTTTATTTATTTCATTTTCACTATGATATTGGATATAAAAATAAATAAAAACATTTGAATGGTTTTTACTATTAACAATAACATTGTTGACATGACTCCAATATTAATTTTACAATAATTTACATCACTTATGTAATAGGAATTTTGTAAAATCGATTGCATAAAAGGAATTATAATAATTTATAATTTATAATACATTAAAATTAGTTTTTTTCCAATAATTTAGTGAATACAATTAAAATTAATAATATTGATTACAGTAAAATTATTCATAACTAAGAATTAAACAACAAATTTAAGACCCAAATTGAAATATACTCTTATTTATGAGCCATTGTTTTGGAGACATTTCGATAATATACTCAATTCGAATGAATTTGGTCCTTTATTTGAGACACATTAAATGGAAAAACGTGGGCGAGATGACTTTTCTAATGGTTTACATGACTGCCACTCCCCCTCCATTACGAAAAGGCATCATTTGTGGAACATTTATACACCTCTAAAATAATATAGTTTTAACCCATATCAAATAAAATATCCTCCGAAAAATCCTTCATTCCCCCTTTGATCATCTCATCAGGCATAAAATCATCCATGGAATCCCTTTGGTGCAAACCAAAATGAGTTACAGAGTTAAGAGGTAACACCCTCCATCAATCTCCTTTATTTTAATTTCTTTCAACACTTATTTCTAAAATTATAATAAAAAACAACATTATCGACAATATGATGAGATTTTTTTATGATATTATTTTACCTATAATGACACACACCTCCATATAATGGTAACAAACATATTGTTTACATGTAAGGTGAACAACCACCTCAGAAAATGATGATTTTTATTTTTTATATACAGCATATCGTGTTAGAAATTTTGATGTGAACTCTATTTAAATATGTAATATATTATATTTACTACTAATTTAATATTAATTAATACATATTCAAAAAAATATTTTAACATTCCACTTGGCTAAAATATGACATTTTTTATGAAGCACGCAAAGCTTTGTGATTCGTTTACACACTACGAAGAATGTATTAAGGATGTGTTTAGTGAAGTTATATGATATATATGATATAATATTATAATGTTAACAATATTATATATAAATATATAATATATATATACATATATTTCATTTTCATTATTTCATTCAATACAATAACGAAAATGGAAACATCATTTATCTGTACGTACCACATACCATATCCATGAATGGTGTATTCCCTTTCATATTTCTATATTGTGTGTATTATTATAATAGAATTATATGGATTATAAATTATGTTTATATCATGATTTAATTTATATAAAATATGATATAAGTATAATGACTATTTATATAACAAATTAAGACACATCAAAAAAAGTAAATATTTCCCAAAATGAAACCTTAACATATGATTGTTAACAATCGAATGATATAAATTCATAATAATACCATATATGGTATTTGATATAAGAATATTATTATGTAAAATATTTATAATAAAATTAAAATTATTATACATTATTCTGTTAGGTGTATAAAGAGAGTTCGGAAAAAAATTTATGGGATACAATCTGAGTTTTAATTTTCATGAGATACATTCATTATTCACCCCCCATTATTTTGTTGTTGTGTGTATACTACACCTGGATGTATTAAAATATTCTTATACATAAATTTATAGGTATTTACATTTACATTTTATGATATTTATTTTATGGTGTTTAATTTTTAAATGATACAAAATTTTTATGGTAGTTCTATGTCAATTTACCTTCTTTGAGACTCATGTTTTATTATGCCTCTAAATTCTTTTTCGTGGGGTATATACTTATATTTCACATGTTAAAACATGAATTTACATATTTTAATGATATAATGAGATTAATTTCATTTAATCTATGTACATGGGGAGAATTATCCCGATTTACTATGTTATAAGAATTTACTGAAGTAATCTCATCGATTTTCGAGATTGTTTATATTTATACTCCCTTCGATGAATCCATCTGATCGATCTATCCTGATGATTAATGAATTTACATATCCTATATTTATTGAATATATTTTCAATTTTTAGTTAAATTTTACACTATTGGGTACTTATAATAAATAAGAAAATGTTTTCAGGAAAATCATAACATGTTTCTCTCTTGAGTCAGAAATATTATTTATTTAAAAAACATGGTTTTAAAAAAAACTAGTCATCCATAATGGTAACATTCAAGAAATTTTTTATTTGTCATCAATGAATATTTTATAGTTTTTAAAATATATTTTAAAATAAAAAGGGATTCAAAAGATTTTGTGTTTTAAAATTCATTATTTTTGAAAAAGAAAGGATATTTTGATCAATAAACATTTTTAAAATACCATTAAAAATTATTTATAATATAAGATAACATCTATTGGTGTTACTCATGACATAATATTCAAATGATACATTTTTTACGATCATATTCTTTATTTGAATAGCTTCGATTTTAAGGAATGATTCTTGTGACACCTCTTTCTTTTCCAGGGGTTATATTCTTTTGAAAATTGTTTCCTTTCATGGGTTATTCTTTGAAGTCATTATCACGAAACCAACCTTTTTTACAAATGTTATTATTTGATTACCTGTTTATGATACCCATTTAATTTAATGGGTTATGATATGATATTTTATGATTCCATATCACAAGTATATATGATTTCAATATAAGATGTATGGGACATATATCTCCCTCTAATAAAATGGGTAAATATTTATATATCATGATATAGACATGGATTAAATGTGAAATAAACTCAGTTTGATATTATTGTGATTAAAAAAGAAAGGAACATGGATCAATATTATAGAGATGGAAAAATAAATGATAGTTGATAAGTATTACAAGGTTTTAATAATAAATAAACTTGATTCAGTAATAAAATTCTTGAAGGGTTTATCGAACCAGTTCCATAAGGGACATTGTCCACTACGATGGACTTGGTAGATATGAATTGACTACAATGAAATTCATTATATATGCTTATTTATCTACCATTATTCCATGTCTTATTACTATTTTTTGATTTCATGGTTTATGTTCATTATCTGATTATGATTTATGTCCTTTAGTCATCCATTATTTATTTTGTGATTCATGTTTATGATCATTCATCTGTGAGGTATGATCTTCTATTTTAATGATTGTTTTACCATGCCCTTATTCTCATGAAAATGTTTTTTATATCCCATGTTTACTATTACTAATCATCTGATCTCACCCCTTTTTATGCTTCCTTCCCTCAGTTTAGGATGATATGTTTTATGATTTACAGGTCTGAGAAGGGTGATAATTAGTAAGAACCTAGTGGGAGATGTTGTTTCTCAATAATTTACTAGTGTTTGTGTTTCCATGTTTCCAAAAGAAAAGAAACTAGTAATATCATTAGGAGGTTATTTGTATAATGTTTTATATATTCCATAAAAATAATGTAATGTTAATATATTAAAATATAGTTTTGTTATTGTTTTATATGTGAAATTTTTTAGTAAACCATTTGAATATACGATGAGAAAACATTAGTAATAACTTTAATGAAATTACTAAAGGTTAGATTAAGGATAAACAAAACTACAGAATTTTTTTTGAATTTTTGGTTAAGGATATATTGACTACATTGATAGGTATAAATTATTTAATAGATACTATACATGGATTTGTCTCTAGAATATATGTACATTTGGGGGAAAAAATCAAAAAGACGTTTTGGTCCGGACATGAGGTAATCTATTACATGAAAATAGGACATCCTACACACCTGGATTGAAACTTCATGCGAATATTCAATGGAAACTAAAAAAATTCTTCATAAAACATCTTGGAGGATAAAAATATTTTTTTTTATGAATAATATATGATAAAAAATGGGTTTCAAAGATTATTGAAGGTGTCATGATTTATACTTCCTATAGGTAATTCTTTACAAGACATTGCAATTTTATTCATTGTTAATTAATTATCACGTCATGATTTTATTTTTAGTCAATTTTTGGAACTAGAAGGAACTAGATAAAAACTGAATATGATGGAGTATTTGATGATGATAAGGCTGTTGGGATTATCACTGGAGTGAAGGATATTTTTATCATTCCTAACCAGTTTTTATGTAACATTATTAAATATGTGGACCTTAACAAACTCTCAAACTCCATAATGATTTGATTTAAGAGTTCACTAAGAGTTCAGGTAATGAAGAAAATGTATGAACGATGATTCGATTTCAATTATGTTAAGGATGAGGAAAGATTCACCTATGTGAATTTCATAGAGTAATAAGAATATGTTTCGACTATAGAAAACATTGACACATGGAATGTTACTCTAAGGGAAAAATAAATAGTTTTTTTAATGAAATGGATGGGAATATCATCCTACAAATGTTTTCATTAAAGGTTGTGTGATTTAGGTGTGGAATAAATGGTCATTATGAAATTCAATGTTCCAATATGAAATCTACTGAAGATAATTATAAATGTGGTGTGGGTATTGAATGAATTGATAATGACGATGAGACCAAATATTAAATATGAAATTAAATATATATTATATAAAATTATGATCTTTCCTTTTCAATTGATTAATGATAAGTTCAATAATATTTTTTTATGTATTTGGTTTCAAGAATTATGTTACATGAATTTTGAAATATATAATTATTGTTCAGCTTATGATTTTCACAATAGATTTATAAGAATGCGTTGAATGGATCTGATGGAATATATATTTTATATAATGGTATGGTTGTATCCACTAAAAACACATGATTAAGGGAATGATAACTCTTATTATGTTCCTTATGTTATCATAAGGATTCTTGGAAAAATATATGTGGGATATGAATAAGTAAATTAGATTGTACTATTTAACTTAGAACTTATTAAGTACTAGATGGTATATAATTTATGCTTTCATGGATGATGTTTACAACTTCTTAGATTTATGGAATATATATAGTAATTAATATAATAAGGAATCATGAATTTCTTCCAGAATTATTTATGGTACTTTTTGTTATTACCATCTTTCAAGAGAATATATGATGAGGGTATTCACATGATTGGAATTTGACAACTAATAGCTACTTTGTGATATATGGGGGAATTAATGTTAATCCTAATTCATTTCATTAATTAATTTTTTTTGGATTATCATATTGAAAAATTGTAACAAGGTTAACCATTAATGAAAATTTTATGTTAATCATTGGAGGAAGTATTTTTGGAATGAGTTCATATCGGGAACCTTGGATAAAATTCCATTTAGTGATTAAAATTATCTCAAGGATTTCCATCTTATTTATTTTTTAAATTATATTAGTGTGGCTTTTGAAAAGGAAATCATGTTTCATAGGTGATATATAATAAAGTCTAGAAGGGATAGAGGTCTTGAACCCATTAACAATGGATGATTAGTAATTCATTCCTATCACTGGACTATGTGATGTCCAGGTTAAAGGGTAAATATTTTGGATGAAAAATTATTATGATAAACCGGTAGATTTACTTTTTATGTTTACACATTAATTTATTAACCATATTTTTTTTGAATAATTGTATGTGAAAATTAGTTATATATTTATTCTAGTACGATACTTTAGATCTAATACAACTATATTATAACACTTTAGGAATTAATGTTAATTAATTGGAATCCATTTTTTGAAGTAATTGATAAATTTGAAAAAGAAAAAAGAACAACTAAATAAGGTTTTGTTATTAGAAATATATAAATATAGTATATTTATTTATATTCGTCGTCAATAAAATAATTATGAAACGGTTGGATAATGATCAAAATAGAATTTATTATCACAATAAAATAATTTTGTCGAACCAATGGACTTTTAAATCAATGAATATTGGTTGAATATGAGGAAATAAACTTTTCTATCATCATTCACATGATTCTGCTAAATTCCTCAATCAATATCTATAAATATTTATGTTTTTAATCCATATCCAATCTTAATACCCATAATATGTTCTCTTCTGTTTAAACCTTGTTATATGTCAAATTGGATAACCATTTTAGTTCCAAATTTCAATAATTATGGGATGTTTTTATATCCATTTTTATGATGTGTGTTTCTATGAATGAAACAATTCGGTACTAAAAGTTTGATAACCCATACTTATTTTGAGGGTGAAATTCATTTTATGTGGGTAGTGTGTAACACCATGAGATTTTATGAATTATTTTTTTGGAATTAATTTATCCTTTTTAATATTTTTCATTTCTGGAAACACTGAATATAGTTTATTTTAAATTAAATCCTTCTGTTTCTCATTAATTATATCAAACACGAAGTTTATATTTCACTACATGAAACATGAAAATTATCTTTCACTACATGTAAAAAATAATTAAGCTTTCATTACATGAAGGAATATCTTTCTTTGATGGCTTGCATAACATTCAAAATAGTGTTTTTTCTAAAAAATAGTGAGGCATTAAAATATTAATACATAATATAACAAGATATAACTGGACTATTGAAATAGAGGTTGTGAATAATATTATATAATTTATTAAAATATTTCATTTAAATTTTTTTAAGAAGAATTCATTTTTAACCAAAAAATTAGAAATGAATAGGAAAACTAATTGATTATAAAGGAAAATATTATTATTTGTATATTCATAAAAATGTTTTAACAAAATAAATAAAATTAATTAAGATTAGTGAGTGGTATAAATGTAATATATATGTTATATATTAAATACTATAATTTTTATATTTATACTATAGATTTTATAAATAGAATCTAAGAACAAACAGAGTTTAAGGCGTTAACCCTAACATTTTTATTAACGTATTTTACCACCATTTAATGGATAACCCATTTTAATTCATTTTTTGCACATTTATAGATTTATAAAGTCAAAATAAACATTATCATTGAAATATGAAAGTTATTATTAGGTTAAGGGATATATTTTGGGTCTTTCATTGAATTTTTATATTTAAAATGAATTTTGAAAAATACAGAATTTTCGGTCTAAACTATTTTTTCATCTAATTTATTTATAATGATAAATTATATTTTAAATTGGTTTCAAAGATAAGCTAGTTTATATTTTTTTAAATTAATTCAATTTAGTTAATTAATATCATGTTAAATTTTAAATTGTGTTTAAACACTTAACAATCTTTTATATGTTTTTACATTAAAAACCCACATCAACGACATGACTATGTGATTAATTTTAAATTAATTTCTTCCACTAATGTGATAGGAATTTGGAAAAACGAGATCCATAATTAGAATAATGAATAATTTGTAATTTCTAATAAGGTAAATTTATTTTTTCCTAAAAAAATATTGAAGTTAATTTAAATTACTTAAATAGATTGTGGTAAAATTACTATTATCTAAGGACTGAAACACAAATTTAATACACAAAAAACATATAAAAATGTCCAATTACCATTTTCTAGCTATATTTGGACATTATCCCCTTTTTTTCGTATTTTTTTCAAAGATGTATTCCACTTTACATCTGGAAAACATGGATGGATTTTCTTTTCAAACGGTATACAAGTGCAACACTCCACCTCAACTATAAAAAGGTGTCCTCTCGTATACTTCTATAATTCTATCAAAATATTTATGTTTGGAAAATATCTAATAATGTATCCTCAAAATAATACTCCCTTTATCCTATAGTATCACCTGTTGGAAAAAAATCTTCCAAGGAAGTTATTTGGTGAAAAACAATATAAGTTACCCCATTTCGATGTAACACCCCCCTCAAACCCATTTTTTATTTTCTTAACCCACTCCCTCAATTAAAATAATTCCATTATTATAAAATAAAAAATACTATCATAAATATATATCTATTTTGTATGATATGTATTTTACCTACACATACACACACCTCCATCTAGTGTGTATTGATCATATTGTCTATGTTTATAGTGAACTACCACCTCAAAAAACAATGATTGTTTATTTTTCCTTGCCACTTAGCTTTGAGGGAATTATGATTGAAAATATATTTATATATTTTATGTATTTAATGTATTATTTATTATGCTTCTTTAATATTTTTAAAACATATATCTTTATACATTACAATTGATGTAAATATTATAATTTCATTGGGGAATGTGTGGAGTGTCATCCCTAAAAGTGATGTGATTCATTCACACACTACATGGAATGTATTAAATATGAATTTTTTGAAAGTATATGATATATATGTAATAATATTTCTATTTTAATTATAATATATATATACATGTTTTTTTTTATTTTTTCATACTTTCATTAAAATAAAAAAACGAAACACTATTCATGCATTTGTACATCTTATCATCTTCATGTATGGTTTATTCCATTACATAATCCTATATAAAATGGATTATTAGAATAAAAATATAATGAATATATAATATATTTGTATCATGGTATACATTATTTAAATCATGATATATGTATGTCCACCAAACATATAAGAAATTAGGACCCATGCAAAGAACAAAGTTAAAATTACCTAAACTAAAATCTTAACATAAGATTTTCATCAAACCTGTAACATATGGTCATACTAAAATAATATATTGTACTAGATATAACATTATGCTCATATAAATGATTAATAATATTCTTTCATTAATTATGTAGAAATATTTTATGTGTACAAAGAGATTCAGACACAATGAAAGACGATCCCATCTCACTTTTTATTTTCATGCGATACATGATTTCTGTGTTTACATCCCATTGATTTATCTGATGATTTTTATACCTAATTTTTTGAGCATTTATATATAAATTTTATGATATTTAATTCAGGGGTTTTCTATTTCAGAAGATAAAAAATTTGTAAAATAGTTTTGTCTATATTTTATTTATTTGAGACTAATGTTTTGTTATAAACACAAATTCTTTTCTGAGGGGTATATACATCCATTTTAACTGTTATATCATGAAGATAAGTATGGTAATTATATTTTAACAATATTTTAATTTCATTTTCTTTCATGGAGTGTATGATCACATGTTATTATGATATAATTATTTATTGAAACAATCTCATCATTATTCGAGATTGTTTATGCTTATGTTTCTTTTGATGAAATCTTATGATTCATATATCAAAAACACTCATGAGTTTACTTATACTATGTTAATTCATGATATATCCATTTATTATAACCATTTTAAAACTATTTTTTAATTTACATAATTAATAAAATATTTCCATGAAAATATGACCATATTTCTCTATTCGGTTAAAAATCTGTTTTATTTCAAATACCATGATTTAAAAAATGTGTGCAATTTTTTTTCAAACGTTACGTGAAAATAATTTTCAAGGAAAAAGTGTTTTTAAATTTTATTATTTCTTTAAAAGCATCATTAATAAGTTTTTAAATTTATTTTCAATAAAAATGGTTTTCATATGGTTTGATGTTTTGAAAATGAGTTTTCAAAGAAGAGAGGATGTTTTTCAAAAGTATTTTTTAAAAAATACATTTCCTAATTATTTCCATTAAATTTTATAATAAATTGATTTTACTCATTCCGATCATGGGAAATGAAACAATGATTCTATAAATTTTATTTCTCTTAATTGTTTACCTTTTATGGCATGATGCTTATGACTCTCACTTTTCTTCCATGGGTAATATACATTTGAAACCTGATTCTATTCATAGATTAAACATTGATGAAATTATTGTCAAATTTTTTATTTTTCAACATAATATATGATTACATGTTTATGATATGCAATTCATTTCAATGTTTATAAAATGAATACTTATGAGTTTTTAGCACAATTATTTTTTATTTAATTATGAGATTGGTGGGACCTATATCTCCCTCAAATGCATTGGGTTATGATTTATATATCATGATATTGACATATCTATATTGATAGATGATTTTGGTTTAGTATTACATTGATACAATGAAACATATTTATTTATTATTATGTGGATAGTTCAAAAAATTAACTCAGTCCAGTATTATATGTCTAGATCATGAAGTGAAATTGGTTCAGTAATTCTACTCTAGAACGGGGTGTGAACCCCATTCTATAAAGGATATTGTCAATAATGATGGACTTGGGTGATATGCCTGGACTTCTATGAAAATCATTATCTATTCTTACATGTTTAGAAAAATTTAATTTTTTATTCAAATGTTATTTTTTATGTCATATGTTTATTATTTATTTATTATTAATTTCATGTGAAGTACTATGATATATACCATGATTCATGTTTATGATATCTAATATATAGGATATGATGTTATATTTTCATGATCATATTATCATACCCTTGTGCTCATGATTTTTCTACATGATTCTTTTGTTAAAAATTACATAACATCTTAGCTAAAACCTTTTTATTATTCCTTCCCCTAGTTTATGAAGATATGTAATAAGTTTGCTGTGTCTGAGAAGGGTTCTATTCAAGAAGAACCTATGGGAGATGATTTAAATAATTATCAACTAGTTTTTATGTTTCTAGGTTTCCAAATAAACTAGACTAGTAATATATTTTTAATCTATTGTATAATATGGTATGTATTCTTCAATAATGAGTTATTGATAATGTTCGAAAGCATATGGTCGTTATAATCATTTAACCAAAACTTTATAGTAGTAGACCATTCAGTGTCTGGAAATGTGACAATTTCATGATGGATTTTAATAGATCAATACCAAGGTTAATTGTATGTAATGATTCCAATTGGGTAGTTTTTTATAGGCTCACAAAGCTTTATCAATTCCTACATATCAAGAAGACCTTTTCAGTGGATGGGATTCAGAATTTACATATCAATTAGATAGTATGATTTCACAGGTCCCCATAATATCTTTTTAGATAGGGATGCTTGGGATACATAACTATTTATGAAAGGGAAGGTGAAGGTGTTAGGTACAGAATTTATTCTGACTATGGAATTCAATTCAATGAATTATGGCTAGTCACAACACACGATGTAGGTGATGGAGGACATGTTTCAAGAACATTTCTTGATTTTTGGTGGATCTTTGGAGAGGAATTTACCCCTGGTAAAATTCTCTTAAAACAATATCTTTCAATATTATATACATATGGATCCATAAGATTGTTTATATTTTGGGCCATTTTTTTTACACCTATATTGGTTAGAAGTAAGATAGATAGCTACACATGGACCTCGCCTTGTTAAGGAGACCACAATGTATGTTCAGTTGATTCAAAAGCATATGGATACTTCAATGTCTCTATATAAATCATTCATTGATCTCCACCATTTACCTCTAGATTTCAAGGTTGAATATAATGTCTTTTAATGCATCAAACCAAGGTTCACAAACCTAAGGATTGTGAAACAAGCAAATATTTATAAAGGATATGTGATATCATTCAGGATTTGGGAGATATTTGGGCCTGTAAACATTCTGTTGTAGTTATTTTAGAGGCAGAAAGCCCTACGTTATACCTTCCATGTATCATAGTTGTTACATTAGAATTCATAAATGTCTCATTATTTTCATCCTGAGGAGGTTGAGTTATAGGTAGATGTATCCATTGAGGGGGAACATATATATATAGTGTATTGTAAGATGAAGGTCCTATGAGGTCAGTTAGTTCCTCTTATACACTTGCTATAGAAACATGACTGGGAATAGGATGAGACCTAAATGTGAGAGGATAATGTACAAACTTAGTTGATAGATTTGGTCAAATAATATGCTCCACCACCTTTTAAAGGAAAATTCATGGATGAACTATTTAATAGGAGATGTTTATAAAACCTGATTCATTCCAGATTTACAAAATATTTTTCATAATGTAAATACTCATATTAAATGCTTTTTATTTTTACTAATGTCAATTCCCCTTTTGTTCAATGAGGCTTTAGGAGCGATTAATGCTTGATTGGAGAAAAACCCACATCATTGGCGAAACAATACTAGTGTACAGTTTGTAGATACTATAAGGGGATGGCTAAATGGTTACATCAAATCATGTGAGGCTGGATAATGGGAAGTTAAAAGTCACATGGTTTGAAAAACCATGAGATTATGGGTCCATTGTTTTAGAAAAAAACAATAGACTTTTGACATAAGAGTTTGTAATCGGTTTCAGGTAGTTATTAGAATGGTGTTCCAAAACCGTACGAAGAGCCGCATCCTATTGTAAAGGGAGCACAATTAGTAAAAGGATTGGCCAAACATGTGATCAAACAATCCAGCTCAGTAATTTGGGTGAATTTAGGATTTTTCCTTTAGTTAAATCTTATAAACTTCTTCTATTTTCACACAAATTCTTTAAATAATAACCTAACCTTTTGAGAGCCCTAAAAAATCCAATACTGGATATCAAAGGATCTCATTTCTTATATCAAGGAATTGATAGTTTTTTATCTCTTGGATCTATTGTGGAAATATCACCATTCCATTTTTGTTCCTAATTCCTTTTAGAACCAATTATGCTCCTTAGGAGGAATCTAACATTCCCTAATTTCATTTTCTCCACCAGTTTTTCAATTTTCACCTGATATAAGTTGAATTATTATCTGATAATGGATTATCACAGCACTAAAAACCTACAATATGCATTATTATATACATCCTCCAAATTTAATGTGTCTATAAGTATTTGATTGGCAGAATAAACCAATATTATTAAAGACTACCTAGATATGTTTTTTAATCCATGATTAAAATTGATATTAATGACCTATGTAATTATTGACACCCAATGATAAATTAATAATGTTTAATAACATTGAATTAGAACCACCCCACAGGTGTGTTTCATATTTAAATATAAAACCATGTTGTCTTATTGGTTGGGTCTTGCATGAGGTGTCCCATTACTATTTCTATGGGATTAAGATTGATGAATTTAATTGTGAATTGATATGTAATGTGAATTTAATTTTAATTTTTAATTGTCTTAGTTAATGAAAGTGGGGTAATGACCATGGCCCTATGCCATTTCAATGTGATGGCTTGTCAAATCATGAGTAATCATTTTATAATGAAATTCCAATGTGAGTAATTAATAGGTCTTCTTTATATGATTATTAATTCCTTTTAAACTTTTTAGGTGAAATATAAATGATTTTTTCTTGTTTTTTTCCTTGAAATGGATAAATGATACTGATTTGATTTCTATTTGTAATACGGCTTGGGTGGAAGATGGGTTCCTATAAGAACATCATGGACGGAAACAATTGGATTTTCCTTTCTCTTTCTCGAGTTACACATGGAATCCTTATATTGATCACCACTATGGAACTCATAGGGGAATAATATTATATAATGAACGATCACATGAATCTATATGGACTACTAAGGAAGGACTAAATGGGTTGTTGATCAAATAATATATGAGGGAAAACTGGGCTCCGTTAGTGCAACTCCATGGATAGATGCATGTGGCACTTTTGTTACACCACACACACACTGATATTTTGATTGAAATGATGATTTCCTAGTATGAATTTGTACAGTTATTGGATAATGTACTACATTAATAAATATATAGATAAAAAATTAGGAATTAAAAGGATGGGATAAATTTAACAATTAATTAGTTGAATGAAATGATTTATGTGATATATCTTCCAAGATAATGAACATATTTGGATTGGGTTAATGACTTATTCCTTATTGATGGAAATTTTCGGAAAATTATTATCACATATCTATGTAGGAAATGATGGGTAATGTTATAGGTCTATATACTTATTATTTAAATGATATAGATTAATTAAATAAACATGATTATAAAGTGATATATAACTAACTGTTAATTTAGATATAATCCATCTAGGAAAAAGTAGGTACCATATGAAACATGTCAATGTGAACATTTTCCTTTATTGGTTGGTATCATTCTGAACTTACCTTAAATATTATATCTTGTTTTGGAAATTTTTATTAATGTATATTCACTAACTAGATTTCTCTAGAAATTGGGGTGGTTGAATACAGGGATTGTATCTCACAACCTGTTTGGGCCACCGACGGTTCCCAAAAAAAACTATATTATTGTAGGTATGATAATGGGAAGCCGCCTATTATAGGTTCAATAATACTTCTAAGGAGTAGGGGAGCATATGAAAGAGATTAAGATCATTATTTTATATGTATTGTTTTTAACACTTTTTATTTTCTTCCATGTATAATAATGTATCCAAGTATACATATTTTTGATTTTTTGTTGATACAAGAAATGTATCATCATATTTGTAAATTAAATTACTTTTGAAATTTTTTATACATAGATATTCATTTCTTATTGATTTTTCAATGGTCTGATTATTACACTACTTCTAATTTTGTCTCTTATTATCACATTGTTGTACTATACTCTGGTGATAATGGAGTAGCCTTCCCACATATGCACATATGCCTTCATTTCAAGTCAAAATCTAATAGAATTTCAGGAGATGTGTAGGAGGCCGTGTGGCCAACCAGGCTCAGGGTACTTATTAGTGGCACTCACGCTGGGGACAATGCAATATATAAGTATAATATTGGATTCAGAAAAAAAAAATATGTCAATAGAAGCCATATAATTTTAGTTTTGACCCATTTAACACATTTTAACTCTTACCATGGTCATTAATTTTTTTACCAAGCCTATTACTAATAATGATAATAATTAAGATGAACTTATTAAACAATTTGGATATTATTATTATGAATATGGATTCCATTTTATCAAATTCAATTTTTATAAGAGTGCAAAATTAATTTATAAACAAACACATAATACTTGATGAAATAGGTTTTACAAATAATTAATGTTTATAAATTATAAAAAATATGATTTTAGTTTATAAATTCATAAAAATAATATATAGTTTTCATAAAAATCGTTAATATATAATAATCACACAAATGATTACTTTATAGAACAATATTCAAAATTGAATCTAAGATATTTTTGGATTTATTATATAACAAATGGTTGTTATTTTTTAAAATAATTTGTAATTTTTTTAATATAAAACCTTATGTAAAACCATATAATAAATGTAAATGATTTTACTACATGTTAAACTATTTCATTTTGATTGAAAATTTACTAGTTATTGTTATGGTTAAAATTAGTATATAAAATCTAAATAATTATTACATATTCAAAATTAAATTGATATATTATGAACATTACCATGATTATTTTAAATTACATCCTTAAAAAATTCCATAACAAAAACTATAATCATATTATGCCAAGTGGTCATGAAACAATTATATCACTTACAAAAATTATCAAATTATTCATTATTACTTGTAAACACCTAGAAACAACCTTGTTAATTTAGTAGTTCACCTATATTTTCTTTATTAATTTGATTACTCTAGGACAAAACCTATTTTTACCCTTCAAATATTCGCTACAACTGTATAGAAATAATCATTATCAAGATGTTTTATAATGAAGAAATAAATATGATCTGACTATATTTCGATTGGGAAGGAATTAGGAAAGCCGAAATAAATAATAAACATTTCAATGATAAATTCCCACTCCAAACCCATCTTATCCACTTGGTTTATTACCAAATTTATCATAACATAATTCCTATTACCTTCATCATTGTATATTATCTCAAATGTTCGAGCACCCTTCCCATCACCCATCAATTCAATCATAAAAAATAACCACAATAAACCATTGCATTTTTCGTCATTATTATCAAGTAAACAAATAATAAAAATAACAAGGAATTGAATCCCTTGAGCACAAAATCTTATATATGTATTTTCCACATAAAACAATGCATAAAGATAGGAAATTAAGGTATTCAAGAATAGTACAACCATGAACTATATCATTTAGATAAAAAAATTGTTATTTATAAAAAAAATATTTCAATATTTAATTAACCAATTCATTATGCACTACCAAAGGTAAACATAATATTACTAGAGAAATTAACCATAACTACCCATAAAAATGATTTTCAGAACAATTTCATATCATAAAATAGAATTTAAGGGTAAAAAATTAAAGAATATTCTTTTAATTATCATTTGTATTTTTTATATTATTTATCATTAAAAAAACTAACAGTTATAGACAATAAAAATAATGTAATCATAAACCACACTACTATAGTCATCTTAATGAGGATTTATGGATACAGATACCTAGAGAAATAAAAAAACCAAACCATTAAATTGTTTCTCTAAATGAAATATAAATTATATTTAATGAGTGATAAATCTCATTTCAGTCCATCAATTCTATAATTATAAATAAAAAATTTTATATGAAAAAAGATTGATAAATCTATACCATATGATAACATCATTAACAATTTAAATTTATAAATATTATATAACATAACTATTTATGTTAAATTATATGATTGGTGTATTAATTATATTCCTGAATTGGTGGAAAATATATTATTCCTTTTCATGATATTAATTTAAAGTAAAAAAAATTATCCAAAAGAATATATAAAATTCATCACCTCTTTAAAATTTCCAGATTTTCGAATAATCATTGTACATTTGATTCTGTTTTTGGGGTATTATCTTATTTATGTTAATAAAAATCAATTCTACAAGGATATAAATATTTATTGATTCAAACATGTATATATTTAATAAAAAATAATTATTTATCATACCTTGATAGAAGGCTCAACATTTTCTAAGCAAGAATGGATAAACAAGAAACAACCACCATTATAGTAAATGGTAACAAAACTGAATAAAAATAAAGTAAAACATAATTAGGATAAACCCCATCATTTATAGATCAAATCCATAACCAATAATAGATTAATATTATAAAAATATATTTCTTGAAGGAAAAATAAATTGGAAATTTATTAATAAGGGATAAATGGAAAATTCCTTTATCAAATACATGGATGAATTAATCGAAGATGTTTAAGCTATTCATGGAATTTCTGGAGGGTGAGAGAGGAATATCGAATGAATTAGGTTTGAGGGGATGAGGGGAATATGGATGAATAGAACATTGTACCTCTCTTTATATTAGAAGTATATAATACTTATCTACAACATACTGTGCTCCCATAACCCCTATTGTGACTATGGTCATAGAATGATTTGATTTTCAAGTAATTTAATAACTAAGGATCTCCCACATCTAAAACTGAATTTAGACAATTGTTTACACCATCACAGACTCTACCATGAGATAGTGTAGAAACCTAATTCACTTTATCCCTATCATGAACAAAACTATATCATAGTGGTTTCCACATATCCTATTTCTAATAGTGGGACTTTTCGATCACCATACAAAAATTTCCTCCCCTAAAAATAGACCAAAAATCCTTTTTAGACATCCCCATTTCTCCGAATTGTATTCGTTAGATGAATCTCCTACTAAAGCAGTTATCCAATCCATTTCGGCCATCGTGATACAATTTATCATGAAATGGAATCTACATGACCATGTAACAATCTATCGTGGATAAAATAGCATTATCCATGCTGAAACAACATTGTAGATTTAAGGAAACATTCTTTGTGATTAAAACCATGGTGTGGTGATCCATAAAATGGGCATAACTATTATATAAATTTTATAACTCCTCTGGAACACCCACTTGACACTTGTAATCCCCTTGAAAATAAAATGGGATGTAACTTTTAAATAAAATACCTTACATGTCCAAAATCACATTAATTTTAATTTTTAATATTTTAGAATTATCAAAAACTTATTTTACTTAATATAGTGGTTTTTATAAAAAAAAATTGAATTATAATAAATCAATACAGTTGTGTTGAATTACATGTTCAATATATGAATAAATTTTATAGATAATATATTAATAATTATATTGATTTATGATCATGTTACTATGATCCAATGATTATTATTTATATCATATGCATGTTCATAATCATGTAATCATATTAAAATGGTAGTAGAAACATGTTTTTAAAAATGATAAATTGATATTTTTTGATAAGGTCAAAAAAATTAATTTTTCTTCCATATAATTTATAGTAATGTTAACATAACATTTCTCTACTAGAAATATGAGGATTATTGTCTCCACAATTTTTATTTATATTCATATCATTGTTAAGAAAAGGATTAGAAAATTTCATAGTAGTTGTATGAAAAATGATGACATATTGTTTTGGGGTGACATTGTATTTATTCATAGGTGATAGTTGAGTGATTTAATGTGGGATATGATGTTTAAGTGTTATAATTCATAAAAAGATGTTATGAAACATTATTGTTTTTTATACTATATTTTTATGTTATTGTTCATGACTTAGGGGAATATCTGGTTTGATATGAAATGATACTAAAAAGTCAGTTTGGACATGTCTTAATGGAATTAAAATTAAAAAATGTAAATGAATTAATTTATTGATAATTATATATTATATATGATAATATATATAACATTTGAAAATGATAAGTAAATGATTTAAAAATTTAATGAGAATTTGGGAATATAATATGGTGTAATAATGAAGTGTTTAATAGCTTATATATGGTTAAATTAGTTATTGATGTTGTTGAAATGAGTTTCTAATTTATTGTTTAAAAATGAGAGTTATATGTGCCATACTGAATTTAATAATAATTGAATGTTTTTTATGGAAAATATTAATTTGAGGAAATAAATGTATGATGATTTTAATAAATTATGATGTATAATATATCTCATAATTTTTTAATATTAAAATATATGATAAGATATTAATATTAGTTGATGATAATTTTTTAACTAGTGGTCCTATAGTGTATTGGCGGAGTTGGTTCTTGTTGTGATTTTAAGTCATAGTGATGTGGATTTGTTTTGGTGGATACTATAATTATAGTGAATTTAGTTATCTTGTTGAAGGGAGATTTTATATGTATTCAATTGTATATTACTTTTATTTATTATTTATTCTTACACACCCCAAACTAATAACGGAAATGAGATTTTTTGTGTTTCTTGTTTTTACTTAAAATTGGATTTTTTTTGAGGATATTAATGGATGAATACCCCCACTTCCTCTCCCTCTCTATTTCATTCATAATCTCTTTGAAAAAATATATTTTCTATGATACCTTGAGTATATAAGTTCCTGATATTTGTGTAAAATGTTGGTATACATTGAAGTAGAATATAATGCGGTTATTAACCTTCAGGATTATTTCATATTCCAAAATATGATTTATTAATTTATTTGAGATTTTGATATAATATGTGGTAAGGTTTTTTGTTTTTGTGGTTGTGTATGGTATAAGTATATATGTTTATGTGGTCCCATATGTATATGAGAATGATTGTGATGAGAGAAATTTGATTTGAATCACTAGGTGATAGGGTTTACTAGTTAAGTGGAGAAGGTTATATTGTGTTCCTTATTATATATTTACATTGAAATTATATTACTCCTCTTACATGTGAATTTGGGGATTGAACCATGGTTATTTTTAGGATATTATTTGACATGTTTTTTTAATGTGTTTTTTAATCCATTTATTTAATGAGGTCTAGATATAATTCTTCTAAATTTTCATGAGATATTTTTTGGAGAATCATTCTCCGTAGAATTGTATTTATACCCCAATATATATTCTAGAAAATAGGATGTGGTTGATGAATTGGGTGGAAATTTTGTCTCATGGTGCTTTTTGGTGTTATATATGTTTTATAGTGTCATTATCATGGAACTTTCCTTATAGTATTATATTATAAAAATTACATGAATTTATGTGTTTTCTTTAGTTATTATATTACGGAGATTATTAGTGGTTTAATTTATTCCTTTGACTTTTGTGGGAAATGCATCAAATTGATTTTATTTTATTCCATCAGTGAGTGTCACCAACCTATTTTATCATAATGTATAGATTTTGGGTATTTTACATGTATCATTGATGGTCTCAGAGGGTTTCTCATATTGTATGATCCGGACCTTGATCTATTATAGTACTTTGTTGTTAAATGGTATTGAGTTTTTAATAAGGAATTAGTGATAAATGAATGGGGTTTTTTGGGTGGGAATAAGCAACAAACATAGTATTTTATATAGGTAAGGCTAAAAACTAGGAAATAATTGATATATCCCCAATGATTAGGTATTAATATATTTAACATATTTAATATACTTATTGATATAGTTTTAATATTTGTTTTAAAAATTATGTTTAATTCATGCATCATTTTTCATTTCATCAAATATTGAATTAAAAATTGTTTTGGAAATTTAATTTAGCAAAATAATTGTTATCATTAGATTCCATTTTCATATAATATATAATTTTTGTTGTTATGATAAATATATCTCATATTCTTATTCATGGTGAGGAATAATTGGTAGACGTACAAAAGGAAAATCTAGAAGAATTTCAATGTATTTATGAGATTGAAAACGATTCTGGAGAGGACATTCACCACATATTTAAATTTAAGATACCGCTAATGTTGGAGAATGAATGATATTTTTTTTAACCATGTGATTGAGAGGTTTTTGGAGGAGCATGAGATATATTTTTGAAAGTAACGTTTAATGATAGATCATTTGATTGAATTTTTAGTTATATTAATCCACTGAGCTTATATTCATTTATGGATCTTGTTTTTAGATGATCATATAAAATTGAATGTACATTTGAATACATTCCATTATCATTTTTAGTTAGTGTTTATTTCTTCAGCATTGAAGGGAGCATTTTGATATTATTTAATTTTCATCAAAAAGGGGAGATCAAGTACGCTTGATTTTTTAATTGGATTCAAGGTCCTTCATTTATATTCTTATAAACATCTTCCCTATGATGGATATTTGGTTGGAAAACTCAAGAAGTAATTTTACATAGAGATCATGTTATTTTTTCCCTTATATATATTGTTAATGTATATCAAGGATTTACTATAGGTAATTGAAACAAATAAGTTTGTATCATTCACTAATAATTTTTAGATGGAGTTCAACCATATTTCTCAAAGTGAAGTGTTAAAGATAGTGGTCATTGGATATAAAGATACTAAATCATTCATATTGAATGTTTCTAAATTTTTATTCTAATTATTTCATCATATTTGATAGTTTTAAGACCCTTAATGAATGTTTTTGAATATAATGATTTTTTATTGAGAAAATGGGAATTAATTTTTTAATTGTTGGACTTTCCAACATGGTTATTGTGTAGTTAGATACCTAATTTATGTGGGAAATTTTAATTCATTGCCAATTATGCATTACCAAAATAAATAATATGGGTAGTAGGCCTCTGAGATGATGAGAGATTAAAGATTGGAGAAATGTGATGTACCTAATTCTCTAGAGAATCATCTATAAATAGATATGATCTCTAAAAAAAGTTATAAATACCTAAAATGATCTTAGTTTTCATTATGTATGTTAGAGGTAATTTTGTCTTATTTTATGTGCATCAAGGTTGTGATCAAATGATAGGTCAATTGAAATCAAGAGTATATTTCTTATGTCTATAAAAGCATCCATACAATGTCATTCTAATCATGTATTCATCTTATTTAGTTAATATAATCATTGATTACTTCTAGAGGAGTTATGTTAATCATATGGATGAAAATGTTTCATTGTTTTCAAGAATTTCGAATGAGAATAAATTTATTTATAATTGATGGATATTTTGAAAAATATTTGATAATAAATCAAGTTTATTTTGAATAAATTTTTAGTTGATCAGATAATATTCATCTTAGATAAAGCAAATATGTAAAAGTTACTCTACCTTTTCAATAATATATAATTATATTTATTTTTTATAATATATGAAGATGGAAAATATTATATTTACCCCTGGATAAATAGCATCTCACATATTTGAAACTACCAATGAACTATGATGCGTAAGAGTATCTTTGATTTTTTGTTGTGTTTTGTAACATTAAGTCAAAAAATACGTAATAATAATATTTTATTATATTAGTATAATTTAAATTTCTAAAAATTTATGAAACATTAATTTCAGTGGAATGTAATAGTAAACCGTTTTTAATTAAGACATATAATTTTTATAATTTTTATGTAAATGTAAGTAATATTTGCAATTGTAATATTAGATAAACTTTGATAATGTATTATTAATATAAAATAATCAACTATAAATAACATATATTAATATTTCATGATTCATTCCAATGATTTTAAAAAATATAAATGAAATATTAATCATGATAAAGTACTTATACAAGAATAATTTAAATATGTTATCATATTGATATGTAATAAAACAATATAGTTTCATAAATTCCGAAGAAAGAAAGAATCCAATTTCTTAGTAGAATTAAATGATAATGTTATAGAGGAATAAGAATATATTATTGCAATAATTCTTTATATTCCAAAATAGGAAGAGTTGAATTCATGTTAAGATGTTCAAATTTTTATTTTACCACAATGATTATTTGATAATTTTCAAATCTTAATATTGTGATTTTATTAGGTAATAATTTGTGAATATTATAAAATGTCATCATGACCATTTTAATGTATTAAAAGAATTTTTAATATAATTTTTCATGGTGTGTGTGAGATTTTTTCAACAGTAAAATTAGATAGACAAAATAAGGAGACTATTTTTCAATGGAGGGGGAATATAGTATGCAACTCATACATCATTAAATAAATCATTATATAGTTATCATTATTCATGATCTTATTTTATTGTTTATGGATAACCAGTATGCCTTTTGAATGTTTAGTCACAATATTGATTCTTTTTCATAGATATGTGAATACAATTGGCATCATATTAATTATAATATTGATATAATGTATGTGTAACACCAATCACCGCAAATTGAGGATGTAATCATACATATTTGATAAAAACATCATTATATATATTATTATATCCATTTTTATTCTCTACTAAAGTATTTAACATATTATTAATATCATATTACGGTATTGGTTTCTATTTAAAAATACAAATAACATAGATTTATCCCCTTATTAGGTTTGAAGATATCGTTATGTGATTCTACAATTTGGTTTTTGAGTCACAATTAAATCCCAAGTATATTTATTTGATGATTGTTTGTTCTCATCATAGTTCAATAAAAAATTGAACCTAAACTTTTAATAGGAATGAATTACAAACATAGAATTAGAAATGTTACCTTATTTTCTCTCCCTTGTAAATGGTGTTATTGTGTATTTTTTAAAATTTTTTAACTATTGTATTAGGGAATGATTCACTAATATAATCTGAATATAATATTATTGAGAGTGATTGGTATGAAACAGATCTGTTATTGTATATATTAACTATAAAAAATGGAATGTACTGGGTATAGAATATAATATGTTATAAAAACCAAACTCCATTATATTTATTATCAAAATAAAAATTCCTTATAATAAAAAATTAAAAATCACTTAATTTAATTTGAATGTGTTGTAGTTGTAAAATATTGATCCCTTCACAAATTCATTACAAGAGTTAATATTATAGAACATAACATTTTGTATTCATCTTAGGTTTTCTTAATTAGTTTATCAAAATGTGTTGGGTGGTTTGGAAAATATTAAATTAAAGATATTTCTATATATTCATGATTGAAATAGAGTATCATATAAATTGTTAGATTGATGAATGATTTTGTATCTATTGGAATATTCATTATTCAATAATATAATTTGGAAAATATGTTAAGAAGTAAATAGTTTCCTCTTTGTAATATATGATGAATATATAAAATAATTGTTATGATGACCACAAATATGATTCAAAGAAAAGTGAAGAAGTATTGTAACAGAATTATCTATTGTTTCAATAAATAATTTTTGTGATGAATAATCCATGTGTTTCTGAGAATGGAATATTTTTTGAATGAAAACAATACATATATGATATTGGTGTTCTAAATAATATTTTTCAAATATTATAATTTTGGATAAAAGAAGTAATATAATTTTATAAGGAAATAATAAAAATCATGTCATTATGCCAACCATATGTACTTAGTATACACTATGAGGCCGATGACATACTGATACACATCCATCATAGGGAGGGGAAGAGAAGTTGTGATCCTGCATTGGGTGGCTCATATGATGAGAATATTATCTTTTGGGTTAATGATGGAGAATTTTTGAATAATTTTTTTAGTAGAATGGGTTAATAACATGAGATTTCAATTAATCCCCATGGATTGTTATTTGTAACAAATTATAGGAAATGTGGGTACAATTCTACAGTGGGATACACAAAATACCTCAGGATTAGTCATAAAATGTAAAAAAGTCTCTCAATAGGTGATATAAAATCATATATGTCTTCATATACCTCTCAAAAAAGATTTCATGGGGATTTCATGTAATTCTCCAATGTTTTAGAACAAATATGTAAGTATCATGCTATTCCTCCAATTTTTTATCACCTCCATGAAAGGTTTTCTCCATTCCAATAATTCAATATCATAAAATTATTAGAAAAACTCAATGAAAGAAGTGATTTCATTGATTTAAGGTCACACGTGAATATTTATCATGAATCTAGTGGGTTGAGTAGGTTCATGATAGTGTTTTATTACGATGTATTGGAAAATTTCAAATGAATGAACAATTTATTCACATAAGGAAACTTGATGAAATATAGTGTATGGATGTAAATCATAATTATAATGCTAAAAATTAATATGAGTTCTGATTTTTTGAAATTTACTTTACATATTAATATTAAAATTATTTTATAATATTTGAATTTAATAAAATCATTTTATTTTTAGTACCATAATAAATGTAGTTTTGGATGGTTTTCTACTTCAGAAGATGATCTCTATATAATTTGTTCTATCAAAATGAAGAACATGGTCATAGTGAAATGAGAATATATTTAATATCATATAATGGATATATTTTTTCTCTATATGTGATATAACACATTAATTGATTATATGATTATGAGATTATTCAAGTTTAAGTGGAGGGAATTGGAATTTTTTTTCCTAAAATGATATAAAAATAAGGATATTTGTGAAATAAATGGGATTTGTTTTTTAGAGTATCAATAGAATGAATGTATCACTATATTTTTAAAAATAACTTTTATAAAATCATTTCATCATATATTTTATAAAAATATATCAACAAAATAATTTTCTATTGGATCATTAGTGAGTGTGTATATCAATTATTCTAAAAAGTTGGTGATATATATGTTTAATCACGGAATATATGATTGTATTATTATATTAAATACATCCTTATGTTTTATATTTCTTTAATGTACCTCATGTGAAATATAGTTATATGTTGTTCAGTTATGAATACCATGATTTTTTGTAATTTCATGGTGATTCTACATTAATCATGAGTTATGTGAAGTATATATGGTTATTCATATCTATATATAGATGAAAAAAAACTAGTATGTTGTTAAATCAAATTATTACAATAACATGATATTTTTGTTGAAAATAGGTTGTGATATATTGTATCAAGAAGTGATTTAAAGTGATATATAGTGATGAATTTGTTTTAATGGTGCATGAAAAATAAATTTGATAACTCCATTAAATGGAATATATATTCAGAAAAATGAGTAACATGTAATATATGTTTGATAATGCATGGTCAATTAATCTTATGATACAATATTTATCAAAAACCATGTACTATATGTGTGTTTTTATACTCAAAACAATTAATTTCATGAATGTTGATAACTACATATGATAAACAATGAGATGTTATAATGAAATGAAAACGTTCATGATCCAACATGAGTTTTGGAAGTAAAGATAAAATTATAAATTTGTGGAGGATTGATATTATATTTTTTTTTATAATTTTATTTTCTAAATTTAAATTTGAATAATCAAAATATACAAATTTTAATAAGAATGAAATTTATATTGTTGACATTTTTAAATAAAAGATATTCAAAGAACAAAATTTTTCTGATGTTATCATTTAGTTGAAATATATTAAACATTGTTCATAGGAGATATATTTTTAAGAGTTCATCAGGTGAAGAACCATTTCATATTGGAGTATTCATGTATAACATAAGTCCATTATTGTTAATAAGAGGATTAAAAATTTGAAGGAGTCTAAATAAATACTAGCTTATGTAATATATTAAAGGCAATATGGATTCATAGCATATGCATATCTATAATTTTGTAATATAGTAATGATTTTGGATGTGGATATACAACCAACCCAACCCCCTTTTAAATAATAACCAAATTCTAGTGGACAATTATTATCTGGAATAGTATCTAGAAATTATAAGGAAATATTCACCCAAATTTTGTCTAAACCAAGTAAAAATGCCTCATTTTTTGTTTTATTTACATTCTATCATGAATGGGGTGTGAATTTATTTGGGAATCTGTGATATCTAAATATAAACATATATTATGGGGAATGAATGTAAAATTGTGTAAAATTATGTTTGAGAATAATTTGATAAATGCAGTTATACTTGTTTTAACAACATCACTTTGTGAATGTACGATTTACAAGGAATATTAATTATTATTTGAGCTCTACAATAAAATAATAACTAGAAAAAAATTTCATCCATTTATTTTTATCATACATATATTAAGTGAATATTTAAATAATATTCATTTTCATTTAGGTGGAAAATAGTGTTCCTATATTTTTCCTTACCAATAATGTTGTTTTGAAAAAAACTATTAATAAACAATTGTATAATACTTTAATAAAAATGATAATGAGTTAAAAAAATTAAATTTCACATGGAAGTAATTAAATTTTTTCATTGTGTTAGATCAGTAGTTGTATTTATCCTACATTATCCAAGAAAAAAATCAATTTCAAGATATAATGAGAATGATTAAAATACACTTGTTAATTATATTTAATAAGTCATTATTTATTTCAGGGAATAAATTATAATAATATGTTGAATTTTTTAATTATATTTATAAATTCTTCATGTCCTTATAAGATGATAAATAATAGATTTTAAATTATATAGATCAAATTAAAAATTCATTTTGTAATAATATTCAAGACTGAAAATATATCATTTAATAGGTGAAAGTTAAGATAAAATCATTATACATCATGATAGAATCATAATCATTGGTGGTATATTTTTTGATATTTAGTATTTATGATAAATACAAGACAATGTAACATTATTAACAGAATATTTATATTATAAAAATACCCTATGATATAATATTGATTCCATGAATACTAAATTTGAAATCAAAATAAATAAAATAATATATCATGAATAATTTTTACATGTAATGATCAAACATAATAAGGAATATATTTATAATATTAAATTCTTGTATAAATAAATACTTAGGACATTTGATGAGGATATTATTAATGTCAACAAGATATATCATATATTGGATAAAAATGGTCAATTATATAACTAACACACATAAATAATTTACATAATGTTAAGAAGATAATTACATCAACAATGAATATTTCATTAAAAGTTTATTAAATATTAAATAATTCCCTATTAAGTAGTGAATATACTAATAGTTTGAATTGATAAATATGCATCATGTTATGGAGAAAGGTAACCCCTTTCCGTGAAAAGTATTATCAACCAAAAATTATTTCATTTACTGATACTTATAAAAAAACATTAATTTTGAACTAATAAATGTAATTAAATGTCATGATAAATCAACCAAGACATAAATGGTAGATATAAAGTAGGGAATAAATTTTTTCATCCCCTATAAGGCAAAAATATATTGTTGCCTTTTGCAATAATAATTTTTTTTAAATCAATGTAGATTGTTTAATGATGTTCTAATTTATGATTTTCTATACCTTTTTGTGATCTCAATGGTTTGGTATCATGTTTTTGGGATGTTGGAATATTTATTCAATAATAATATGAAAATTAATTATTTTCTTTAAGGGTCATAATTTTACAAAATTACAAAAAATCTATACAGAGGTAGATGACATAAAAAAATAAAATAGGCATATTATAAATTTATTTGAATGTCTAGATAAATTATATAGAAATTAAATTATATGTTATTAGAGTTATGATGAGTAAAAATATGTAAAAACCAAGAAATATTTATATATTAGTTATATGAGAAAAGCCAAAAAAGATGAAAACCTATGGAAATGCAGTGATGTATTCCTTTTTAAATAATAAAATTGAGACTACTAAGAAGACTCTTAAGAATGATACAAAAATTGCAAAACGGTAAAGGGATTTCATATCCAAGTGGGAAAAAATCTACAATGGATGAAAAATATATAAAATAAAAAACTAAAAATATTCAATGAATTATTTTACGAAGTAAGTTGCATAAGGTAATGTTCTAAATTATTCCAAGAGATGAATAAGATGATAAGATTGGAGTAATAAATCAATGATAAAGAAAATTAATTTCATGAGAGGTTTCTTCATTAGATATAAATCAAATGATACAAAATTCATATGTGGAATGTGAAAAATTAATTGTCACAAATCTAAAAAAATACAAGATAAGGTCTGCTAAAAAAGAGGAATTATTGGAGTAGTTAAGGGGAAACACTGTTGACTATTTATGATTAAAATTATATTGAGAATAATAAGTATTCATATAAAAATAAGGATGGCCATGTCATAAAATATTGTTTAAATAAATAGCCATAATAGTTTTTATATGCTAATAATATAAGAAATAATTATATGAAAAAAAGTGACTTTATAGAAAATTTAAATAATTAATTTCGATTGATGAATAAGGAAAAAAAATTTAAACCAAAATTTATATTAATCCTGATTCTTATAATTAAATTAAAAGTTATGAATGAATAATTCAAATAAATTAGTAGTTAATTTAAATTGATTCTATTAGTTGAGATATAAGTCTCATATAAATTTCACTAAATAAGAGGCAATGTAAAAACCACATTATTCACATGAATGGAAATTATTTTTATTGAATTTATAGGATATTTAATTAAAGTAAAAAATCGATGGGGATAACAAATGAAATGAATATTGTTAAAATTATACATCACCTAGAAATATTTTCACCATAGAGTACTTTTCGTTTACTTGTATAATGGGGACTCCTTTTAAAAATTATAATGCTATCAAAATTATTTTTGGATCACATTTATGTAGAAAAATAGACTTGATGAATTCTATTGAATAAAACCACATGTTGGGTAGATAATAAGTTTAAAAATATATTTCATTTTTTTTATTTTATGATAAATATAAAATTATAGAAAATGGATGGTGAAGATGAATCTTGAGGAATAATTATCACATTACAATTCTAGTTATGGATTAGGTTATATAGTGAGATTAAGCGGTACATAATTAATAAACTCTTAAAAGGTGATAGACCTTATTAAACATGAATGTTTTTAATTTATTTATTGATAATTTTTTAGTAAAAATATTTAAAATACACCTGAAAGAATATTTTTAAGTTGTTATCACATTATAAAAAGTTAATATAAAATTTTACTATATATATTAGCAAATATTTTTTTCAATGGAGAGCAATTTTCACATAATCATAGAGTTTATTTTTTAATGGTTCATTCATATATGAAATGTTATATTATTATTCTCATAAAATGGTCAATTAATATCTCTATTTTGATATCTCCAATGAATGGTTTTGAATAAATAGTTAAATTATAATTTTCATGAAATTTAATGTATGAGATGATAATAATATTCCATATCAATAACACATTTTCATATATTACCAACACGGGAGGGCATAAAAGAACTACGAAAGGAAAAATAATTTCTAATGAAATATTGACAAAAATATATAGTGCTCTTATGTTGTAGTTCAAGGTATATAAAACAAATATAATGGGATATACAAGAACCCAATAGATTGTGTCAGTTCAACATGTTTCCAATATATATGTTATTATGTTTTGGGTGTTTTTTAAGAGTAAAATGTGGGATGAATTTAAGGAACCCCATTATTGATGAATCATATCATAGAAATATGAAGATTTATGGATTAGGTATCTATAATCAATGGATCAGTTAGAAAAATATATAATTGGGAATATGAATATATATTTTAAGAGAAAAAAATGTTAGGATAAACTAGTATATTAGATGAATGTTAATATGATCTTAACTATGAATAAATAACATGTTATAAAGTCAAGTAATAGAACACTTGACCAAATTCTTTTGAGGATTTCGGTGAGAACCCATACATTTGATTTTTTATATTGTGAATCTTTATAAAAAATTACACTTGGATGCTGTTGTTATTTTCAATTATGATGGAGTTTTTGAAATGTGATATGATATAATGACCAATGGAATTAAAAAATATTTTCTATTAGTATTTCTCTATAAGAACAGGGCTCTCTCACAAAAAATTAGTGACTAGGATGTACTGTAACTATTTTGAGAAGTGGAGGAGGATTATGTCTGGTATGGGATGGTGAATTACATGGTGAGAGTAAGCACCTAAAATTAGGTGGCTCAGGCATTGAAGGATCCAGTTCCCGTGGAATAGGGTGGTACACGCAGAGATAAATGACTCCTCATAGATCACATTGGGTAATAAACTAGGGGGTTATTAATTATTATGATATGGTATATAATAAATATAATAGAACTGAATATCTATTAAATCATAGATTATTAGAACATCATACAATGTTATAAAAGTCATCATTTACCACATATTTCAATTTTGTGAGGAGTTCACAATATTCACACCAATTTTTTATTGTTTCATTGAGTTTCACACCCCATATTCAATTGTTTAGTTAACCTCTATGGGAGTTTTTCAATTTTCCCACTGATATCGGGTCATGAATTTTAAAGTAAAACGCCATGTATGATGTTATTATGGTGTTAATAAAATTCTAGTGAATTTTATCATTTTAGTTGGATGTGGGAAAATATTAAAAATTCATGTAGATGAGGATTTCATCATAAAACTCAATGAAATGTATTTTTGGATTAATGGTGGGATATTGATACTTATAATAAAGATTGTACTTCATGAGCTTCCAAAATATAGTATAAATGGGAATATTAAGATTCAATAGTTATTTTATTATTACAGTAAAATATTGAAAATATTACTTCCATGATATATATATAGTGTTCCAAGTCTTCTAAAATTGAATTAGAAGATATATAGCATATTGAATAACCTTCTCATAGATAAATAGTAACATGTTAACTACCACATTGATGTAGTAAGGTGTTTTATTGTGGAATTTCATACATTTATTATTCTGATAATTATCATACATTTTTTGATGGATTATTTTAATATATATTTCCTTATTTACATGAAATTAAAATCAATGATTTTTATGACATGAATTTAATATATTTTTAGGAGTCAAAAACATTGAATACCACCCAATATTTTTTATGTATTGTGAGATAAATGTTATATCAGGTCCTTCTAATAAATACCCATATAACATCATTAATTTTGTGATCAAGAGTTGATTTATTAATCAATATTTATTGAAGGGATTAAAATTTGTGTTTATGTAAGTATTTTATGATAGTATAAATATATGATATAGATTCACGATTCAACCAATTATGTGATGGAACCTGTGTGTGATCCATATTCATGATGACGATTTGAGAAGATGATATAATTCCTAACATTTTATTTAGAATAGTATGAAGAATATCAGTTTCATGAAATAAGTTAATTGACTTAAAAGTAAATGGATATATTAGAATGACCTAAAATATATATGTTTTATAATATATGAATTATGTTTACCTGGATAAAGTTCTATGAACTATTTTTTCATCAATAAGTATTAAGTGGTTCTAGATGTTTTATTGGGGAGAATTTTCATCATGTAGGTGCACACCGAAATGTTTATAAAACCATGGAAATTATTTTTTCAGAATGAAGGGTTTTTTATGAAAAATATGTTCAGTAAATTTGAGTCATGAAACCATATTATAAAATTATGATCAATACCAACATACTATATCAATGTTTTTTTACTGTAAACAATGATTTTTGTGAAAATTCAGAACATTGTTGCATAAACAACGAGATATGATAAAGTATGATCAATATTAAAATTCTTATTGAAGGATAAAAATATTATCTGCATGATTTAATTTGGGATTTATCAAAAATTACATTTTCAAATAATTAAATGATCTAAATTGCATCTTTAGGATTTTCTATTTTCAGAAAATTATAATATCAATATCCAAATAGATTTATTTTTTTATTTAGTGTAATTTGAAAACCTTAATTAATGGAATAATATAATATTGTTCATGTAGAGTCATATCACTATATAAGGGAGAAAATAATAAATAGTTTTTCTGGAGGTCAACAATTTATTATTGGAGGCTACCGATATAATCAAATCCCAGTCATATTAAATGGATAAATCTCGTGGGTAGTTTTTATAAATAACTATTTAGTTTAGTATTATATTAATTATAGTAATATGAGAATATGTAATTATCTCATGATTTTTTTCATATATTAATAATTTTGGATGTGGATATAGAACTTTACTGACCAAATTATAATTTATATCATGATTGCAATAGAAATTTTTTGACTTGGACTCAACCCAAACTGAGCAAGGATATTTTCAGCCACTATTGGGGTTAATATTGTAGAAATTAATTGAATGTCTCTAATTTCAATTATTACATTTAATGTGGTGTGAATTTTCTGGTAATAATTGGGATTTAATCAACATAATATCTGAAAAAACATAAATATATAAAGGGGTACAAGTAATAGTGAAATGAATTAAGTAAAACTAGTCGAACCTAATTAATCTCCCACTTAGTGTATCATAATAATTCAATTTCCTTCTCAACTATTACTTTTTATGCTATCATAAGATATAATGAAACAATCTATCACTCTATAAGTATGAATAAATATATAAAAATTCTTTTTGATATATATGATTACATTATAACATCTTAGGAAGATAGTATCTTGAAAACATCATAATTGATTATTTTGATAGTAATATTATTTCTTATTAGATAATAATTGGATATATCTTTTAAAAAATGCATGTAATGACAATGAAATTTTGTTCAATACTATCAAAAATATGAATATTGAATATGAGTATGTTTGTTTTCATGAATATGATAACATTGAATTCCTTAATGTTATTTGTTACAAGTTTTCAAGACACATAAAAAGGAAAAGTGTTTATTTTCAAGGTTATACAACACTTATGTTTTTTTAATATTATAAATTTTTTAACATATCATGTAAATACCATTTAAAATTTAATAACATGAATTAAGACAGTGAATGCACCGATGAATACTACTAGAAAGAATTTTATCTTAAGATAAATTATTATCAATCAAAATGGAATAAGAGATTTAAATCTAATTAATATATAAGAAATATTCTATATCTTCATATATATTATTTTGAATGATATAATAGTTGTGGGGAAGAGGAATCCTCTAATGAAACCCCTCAATATACTCTTAAATATCATAATAAAAAAGAATGTGAATCATTATAAAATGATACCCAAATGAATTATGAATTTGTAGCCAAAAGGGGGGAATCTAACATTATTTATACAATGATAATTGGGATAATCATGTTAGTTAATAATATTGTAAGTAAATGATATGAAAAAGTACATCTCAAAAAAATTAAGGAAAGAAAACAAATCCAGATAAATTAATAATGTTTCCACAATTAAATTGAGAAGTTAAAACCCATGAATATACAGATAAATATGATTATTCATGATATAAATTTTCATGATATAATTAAATATGATGATATTAATATTATTAAGATATTAAATTTTAAATCTAACAAACATATGAATATTTTCAAGTAGAATTATAAAATAGAATCGAAACAATATTTGAATTGTCTAAGATTTCATGGAGGAAAATTAGATCTATTAGATAATTTTATTATTTTATAGATTATAAACTATATAATACAAATTTTAGATAGGTTATGGAGATGATAAAATGATGGCTATAGAAAAAAAACCTCAAAAGATTATAATATTTGCAGGTGAATTAAATTTCTTATTAAGTCTATTGAAAAAAAAGTTAACCATACATTAATCATAATGTTTTTTGTTTATAATGTATATTACAAGCAAAATTCCAATGTAATATTTCTATAGATGATCTTGGTAAAACTATCACATATGCATATTAATAATGAGACAACAAAATAACATTTTTCACTGTAGGGATAAAAACAATTATAAGAAATATATGGATTTTTTTATAAGTTTTTCTCAGGATTATAAAAACTAAAATGATTTTCTTATATTTTTTGAATACAATTAATTATAATCCTGGGATATTTAAATGATCAATAAAAATAAAAATAGTAAGAAAATAATAAAAATTTGATGATATTTATTTCATTGAATAGAAATAGATGAATTTATTAACTATGGAATGTGGGTACCCATCACACATGACATGTGATTTAAAATACCATATACTAACACAGTTTCATTAGTGACTATCTTTTACAACTTTTTTTTATATTTTATTTATGATCCAAGTAAATAGAGTTGAAAAATTGGTGGAAGAAATAAAACTATAAAATTAATCATTATTTGGATTCAATGATTCATAATATGTTATATGTGTTATATATTTAAAAAAATTAAATTAGGTTATATTTTCAATATTGTTTTTATAATTAAAAATTAACATATATATCAGTGATATCTAATGATATTATAAAATATGGAAATGTTTTACATGATTGAGATGAATGTTCTAGTTACAATATAATCATATTAGAAAAAAAATTTGACATAAATTGTTTATTCACCCTAGATGAACAATCAATATAAGGATAATAAAAAATGTTGTAGTGAAAAATGTTCCATTATTGAATAAATATATAATAAATATTTTCAATATATATAAAAAATAGAAAGATAGAAAATATAAGCAATATAGGGGTTTATGTTTACACAAAATAACCAAATTATTTTTCCTCCCTTAATTTTTATTTTCACATTGAATGGAGATAAAAATAAATAAATTTCAACATATACATGTATTATTTTATATAATGATGTTCATTATGTTGATTTCTCACAAAAGCCACACATTAAACATGTTTAATATTTTTTAATCACTTCATAGGATGAAAAATTATTGTGATCTAATAATGTTGAGATTAAATAATGGGTGTGATTATTTCCAAAAATAATATATTTACAAACATGGATTGAGTATTGTTCAAATTGAACAATATACACCACAACAATATTGATTAGCTGAAAAGAAAAATCTAGTCATGTTGATAAGGATATCAAAATTAGATTTTAGCATGATACACCAAAATATTTATGATTTTAAGCCACTAAAACTAGAAGAAAAATTTAAAATATGTTTTTACTAAGTAAAAACTCATATTTTATCAAATATGAAAATTGGTTGAAAATGAATACAAATATGAGACATATTTTAGTGATCGGAAGATCATTCTTAAAAAAAGTAAAATTCAAGGGATGATACTTTAGACATATAAATGAAATATTTCATTTATATACTATATATATGTTCATATATATTATAAAAAAATATGATCGTTGAATTTGATAATGTAATAATCATTTGAATTATAGATAAGCTAAAAATTTGAAACAAGAATGATAAATTAAGTTGATATAATATAGGTTCAATGTGTTACTAATTGAATAAAATACTCAAATTCAAGATGATAATGATTAGTATAATAAGTGATGTGATGTGGATTAATACATTAAGATAAAAATAGTAAATACAATATTCTAAAAATATTTAATGATTAAAACATCATCAAATATCATATTAAAGAGTAAAAAAAACATCTTTTCAAAATTGTATTTTGTTTTTAAAAAAAATTTATGTGAGAGTTATTGATGTTATTTTGATAAAGGTAATGGATATATTATATGAATAATTAGTGGAATCAAATCATATAAGGTTTTAGATGACAAATTATATTGGGGAATAATGAGAAAAATATTATTGGATTAAAATTCGTTCTCGAAAATAAGATAAATCGAAATGGGGAGGTAGAAGGGAATAAGGATTGATTAGTTTTCATGGTATATAATCAAATTAAAGTAGATTAATTTGATAAATTTTATTTTTATGTAGATAGACATTATTCTATCATGATCATTATTTCCATTACAACAAAAGACACTACATATCCCATAAAACTTTAAAAAATTATCAATTACTAATGGTGGGAAGAACAAATAGTTATATATTTGATAACAGGAAATATTAGTTAATGATAATTATTGTAGGAAAGTATACATATAAAATAATGTTTTTATGGGTTTAAAATCCCCATGGACATTGTATTTCAAACTTTATGATTATTTTATGTGCATAATGTTCTTAAAATTAAAAGTGAACATTAAATTTTATGTGAATAATACAAACACTACAAGACTCAATGTAATCATAAATAATGATGATATTATATTATAATGTGATATATAAACATTACATATATAATTTTAAACCCATTATAAGAATGTTTTTTATGTATTCATAATTTTGGAGACAATTTTTTTATTATTCATATAATTTTCTCCAAATGTAGATTGTGGGTTTTATCTGAATAAAAAACCTTGTTTTGGAAATGATTTGGAAATGAATAATAAATATGTGTGTTTCTAGAATGTTTGGTAATCCAAAATAATTTTAAATAATATTAATATACATTTGTTAATGAGAATAAATTTTGGAAACTAATTTGTAGTCAATTATATTTGGCATCCATTAGGGATTATATTTTTATTGACATTATTTATGGTAGATGTCAATAGAATACAATGGATTCACACATATGGTATAAAATAGGATTTAAAACATTATGTTTAATACATAATATTATTCCCTTGTGTATGAAAATAAGTGAAATATAGATTTTTATTCTCTTAAAGATAATGTCTAAGCTTGTCATGTTGATGATATAGGGTTCAGAACAGGAGAAAAATTGGTAAAAGATGTGTTTCTTGGAATTACAAGATAAAATAGGATTCCATAGTGATTACTAATAATTCTTTTTATATTTCTATATCATAGAAAAAAATGCAATTAGTATTGAAAAATAATCAATTATAATATTTATTAATATTATTATGTATCCACTGATGAATATAAAGAATAAAAATTGTTTTATAAATCTATCAATAAGTATAAGTAATTATTCAAGATCATATTATAATGTTTTTAAATATAATTTCATTAAATTTAATGTTTATAATGTAAAATTAAATCTGTTAGTTTTTCTATTTAAATATAATGTTAATAAATTTCAAATAAAACTTATCTAAAATATGACTAATCAAACGTTAACATATTAAATAGGAGTGAAAAAAATTCATCAGAATAAAAAATGATTGTTTTTATGATTATACCCCAATACTAATTATTAAATATTTTCCTCTACAGGAGATATGTAATATATAAAGATATAAATTTTATTGATCATGACTTATTTTGAAAATTAATTTTTTTTTGCCTTTTGGAAGTTCGTTAAAAATCAATTTAGAATTTACTGATAATTTTCTAAGTTATTAGTACATGTAGAGTTTAATTATGGAATGATTTAATGTAAGATGTCATCATAATTTTTTCTACAATGAATTAGATTATGTTTTCATTTATTGGCTTGGTCCATGGATCATTTCTTTCAAAGGTTGATAACATCCCATTAAAAATTCAATTTTCATTATTATCAATAAGTGGGAGAATATATGGTGTCAATTAAATATTATTAAAAAATATGGTATTATAGTGTCTCTATAAGAATTAATTATGGGGGATGATTTGAATGGAAGGTGGTAATATTGAAAATTTAATTAAAGTCTATACTGATTAATTACTAATACAATGTATAATGTTGATATATTTTTGAATAAAATATATTATTTGGAATCTATTATTTTGATATTTCTGTGGACGCTTATAAATAGGTTATAAATTATTTATGTTATTTTTAATGATTTATTTATTTGAGATATGAATTATGAAGTTAGATAAATTATATATATAATATTAAATCATTTTCACAAAAATTTATTGTTAATTTATTTGTAGACAAATAGAAATGGAAAATATGAAATATTAACTCTGAGATACATGATTTCCAATAAAGTGAAATTCAATTTTTCAATAAGATGTGTATGAATAAATATTAGTTCACACACTGATGTGTAAAATTAAATTAAGTAATATATAATAATAATATGATTTTGTGAATGGATAACAAAATTTTTTCACGTCATACATTATATTATTTTTTATCTTATATAATAGTAACTAATGGTAATAATTTATACATATGATCACTCTAAAAATAAAATAATAATAAAAAGTATTTATTTTAGGAAATATATAATAAAATATAATGAATTTTTTCAATTCTACCTGATTTATTTATCAATGTTTTAGGTGATTAAGTTGTTAGTTATGAATTTTTTTTGGTGTTGACATTTTGAAAGGATATTTTTATCTTGAACTAGAAATTTACACTACTAATGTTTCTAGTTTTGAGTATGAAGATGGAAAAAGAAACTATATTTTTTTTGCTATTTTCACAAATTAGTAAACTGTGTGTTCAGTAAAATTAAAACATATCACCACATATTATTGAAATGTAATTTTTATGAGAATTAAAGATCATTAAAATTGGGATATTTGGAATTAAATTTGTTATAAAAATACCATTGGAGTATATTTTTGTGGTGATTGTTTTCAATGATAGTGTAGTGAAACATCCATTGAAGGATTAATAAGTTATACCATGTATTTAAATAAGAAATCATGATTTTGTGTGTCAAACATTACTAGTTCATTAAACATATATTGTATTTTTTATTTAAGTATGTAAACATGACATATTTTCTTTTTCATATGAATTCATATTATTCATGGATTTGTATATATATTAAAATATTATTGAAGATGCATAGCATATTATGACTATGTAAAATTAAAAAATTTCATGTGGTATCACTGGGATTTTTAATATAATTTGGTAGAGATATAATTTTATTCCTTATAATAAATATAAATATATCAATGGATATTTCTAGAGCTAGTGCTAAGAAAAAATGAGATTCTGAGACATAGAGAGGATTAAATTTATATTTTTAAAATACTAACTATATTTATATGATGCATAGTCATTTTTTAAAAATAATGAAATATAACATGAAAATTTTTTTGGACAAGAAATATGATATCACATATGAATTCAAAACATTGGTTTGAACATGGGTGTATCCTAATGATAGTATGTTCCATATTTCTGGTTGAGGATACTGTTTTAAGGTGAATTTATTTAAAATAAATAAATAAATTGAATATATATTTTCTATAAAATGAATTAATTAAATCCTATTTAAATACACCATCAAAATAATTCTTTAGGTATAACCAAATAAACCCTTGGGGAATTAGGATGAGTTTTGCTTACTTTTATTGGAAAATCAATATTAGACAACAATTGGTAATCATATTGAGGTTTATTGAAAGGTAATTGATGTAACCTTTCTGCTTCATCAATTGCCAACGATTATTCCACTAATGAGCAATATATAATATAGTTATTACTCTTATATTTTGGGTTTAACCATTTATTAAAATTTTGAGAATAGATGTCTGATGATCATATTTTTATTAATGTATTCCAACTCTTCACATGATCTAAGTGACAAATTCAATTGTTATTATTCAATTTCCTTTCCTTGAAATGATCTATCCTTAGAATCCACATTTGAAATCATTTTCTATGATTTCACGGAAAATTATGTTTATCATAATTTTTTATTTTGATTTACCATTTCATTCTATGTCTCCATTTCCATTAGCATATGGGATTATGGTTTCACATATGTTAGAGGGTTTTGAATGCGATTGAACATCTTGATTCCAAGAGAATGTGAAAACAATGATCTGGATTGTGATTTGTGGTTTGATCAAGATTTATTGTAGGATTTGGGTGAGGTTTTCCATATATTTGGGATCCAGGATGACTGTGGAATATTTGACACGAACGTGCCACTAATTTCTATCTCCAATCTCTTCCAAAGAAATGTCACCAACATTTCTAAGGATATCCCCCACAGATGCCTAAATTTCCCACACACCAAAGATGTCCCATTGTTGAATCGTACAACCAAGGGTCCTGCTCCGGTAATCATGGAGAAAAGTCACTAACTAGCCTTAAAGAAGGAATTGTGCCTGAGAAGCCAACGGGTGACCCACTACCCAGCCCTACTGGAGCGTAAACCCTAATAAGTTATCTGGTTACCCACTACCTAGACCTGCTGGAGGGTAAACCCCAAAAAATTAACTCATGACCCACTGCCCAGCCCCGTTGGAGGTAAAACCCTAATAATCCACCGTGTGTCCCACTTCCCAGTCCTAGTGGATGGTAAACCCCAATAAATAAATGGGTGACCCACTGCCCAACCCCACTAGTGGATAAACCCGAATAAGTCAATGAGTGACCCACTGCCAGGCCATGCTTGAGGGTAAACCCCAATAAATCAATAGTTGACCCACTGCCCATCCCTACTAGAGGGTAAACCTAGAATTTTTCTACTAACGTTGCACTAAAACTGACATCACATGGTGTCACCAACATCACTTTCGTGCATTGGTTTGGAGATCGTCAAAGGAACCTTCGACCAACACCCTTTTATGTTTCCACATTTAATGAGATCTCTATTGAGGGTCTTCAAGCCCAAACAGATTACACCATTGCAATCCTCATGAAAAAACAAGACAAATCAGCTATTCATATTCCTCGAACGGACGTCTTGTGAAAAAGTCACCAAACATTGCACACAGATTGAATGACGGCCAATGGGCCTACACCTGAACTCCAACATCAACACCTAAAACCATCTTGGACAACTTTATATTGATTCCATGTGCACAATTACACTAACGGCACCTAAAACGGACTCTGGATGTCCTCATGCCATCTGAAACCAGAATCCCTACAAGGAGATAAATAAAACATAACAGGAGTGTCATGCCACTGAGCCCCCCATCTTAGGAATTAAAAATCCATAATACCATCTCAAAACCTCTTTCTCGATTCGAGGGATATGTTTCCATAGATGAAGCAAAAATTTGGATCTCAGCTTCAGAGTTAGAGGCATTTTAAATCCAACGTATAAAGACGAGGTGGGATGGAACGGTTCGGCTGGTCGAACCCTTTAGACTGTCGGTCCGCATCCGAGCCGCTCAAACCGCCTAGGCCACTGTGGTGTGCGGTTCATCGCATGGGCCATGCTACATCACTCGGACTAGCACAAGATAGTTTGGCTTTTCCCCCATGTGACCCACGTTTCACGGTTCTCTGTCCGATCCTGGGGTCACATCGACGTTGTCTCACACTGCATGCTATCGGTGAAGCTAACCCACTCCCACGCTCACCCGGACCAGTACTGTGCCAAGCCGCCAACCCCCTCGCCCAACACAGATGCTGAGGAGCCTGCGCTGCCACCTGGGGAGCCCGTGCTGCCACCGTCCCAGACAACCTGAGAATCCATCACCATCGGGACTCACCGGACCACCACGTAGAGCCACCAGAATGCCCTAGAACCACCAGAAAACAAGGTTTTTGGTTAGAAAACATCCCCAGGTCAGCCCGGACTCCCCAAAACTCGAAATTTTGATCCAAACAAATCGTTGAAAATCTCGGATTGATCCCTACTACAATATTGACATCACATGATAATTAAAAACCATTTAGATGCTATAAGTAGATTTCAAAGTAGATGCAAGAATTTAAAATGAAAACACAACGATCCTACCTCATAGGGCATAACCCGTCGCTTCAAAAATTATCCACCAGAGCCACAACCACCCAAAAGAGGTGGGGGGAGGAGCTTGAAGAAGGTGGAAGTTCTTTATTGGGAGAGCTTATTCCAGAGTGATTCTAAGGGGGAAGATGGTGGTGGATGTATTTAAGTAGGGAATACTTAATTAAAATTTAATTAATTTTAAACACCCACCAGTAGACTCATACCTGAACTCTCGGCAGGGTCGAGGTTAAGACGCTCCTAGGGTAAAATCTACGTTATGAGTGAAAATGTGGTATTGAAATTTTAATCTGTGCCTACGTTCAAAAGTTATAAATGTCACACATGATATCACGAAATTACGAAAACTCCCCTGGTGGTGTTTTCAACATAAGGGTCACACCCGCAAATGATGTACCCCTCCTAGAGTAAAAGGCACTCTATGGACTAAACAGTGCCCTTGGTTTTCTCAACCGATAAACTATTTACGAGTTATTCTGTTTATTTGGCGTTTCTAGTGTGAACGCACATAAAATTTATTTCTGGCCAAGTGTGGCTTGGAATAACACGACATATGAACGCCCTGCTCTAAAATAACCTCAAGAAAAAAAATTCTATGTATTAAAAGTTCAAATCATAGGTTCTTACACTATTACCTCCTTCATGTTTTTTTCCTTAAAAAAAAACTAAAAATACAAGTTGGGATACTGAGCCCGCATCTGGCTCTCCCATTTTGAGGTGCTCCACTGCACCCTCTCGTGCTTCCACAACACTTGAACCAATGAAATGGTTTGTCCACGTAGATTCCACTCCTTCCGGTCCTAAATATCCACCGGGTGCTCCGAAAAGGTTGGTCCACACTCATTGTCCATCTCTCCCCTATCGATGACGTGTGTGGGTTCATGCATGTATTTCCTCAACTGTGAATTGGGGAAGAAATCATGCACTCTCTTCAACTTTGGGGGTAGAGAAAGATAGTAGGTAACCTCTCCATCTGAGCATGTCATCTCAAAAGGCCTGATAAACCTACCGGATATCTTGACTTCTCGGTCGAACCTCTGTGTTCCATGCTGCGGGGACACCCCCAAAAAGACATGGTCCCCCTTATTGAACTCTTAAGGCCTACGAGGATGGTCTGTTTTGGACTTATTTCTACTCTGAGCCTTCCTCTTCCGCTCACGATTGACCTATACCTTCTTCGTCGTCACTCGTACAAAATCTGGACCTACGAGGGTGATCTCCCCAAACTCCATCCAATATAATGGTGACATGCAGGGTCTCCGGTAGAGGGACTCAAAATGTTGCATGCCAATAGAAGAGTGGTAATTTTTGTTATACGCGAACTCCACCAAGGGAAGGTGATCTTCCTAGCTTAGGCCAATGCCTAACACTCATGCCCTGAGAATATCCTCCAACACCTGGATAGTGTGCTCTGTCTGTCCATCGATCTGGGGGTGAAAAGTTTTACACATCCATATCCATGTCCCTAATGACTCTTGCAGGCCTTGGCACAAATTCAACATAAACCTACATCATCGTTGGATATGGTCGTCGAGGGTACACCGTGAAGGCAGAAGATCTCACGAATGTACAATTTCCCTAGAGTCACCATCGAGCTTTTCTCCCTAATGGAATGTAAGTGAGATGACTTCATGAGTAGATTAACTATAACCCAAATGGAATCATATCCCTTCATTGTGCGTAGAATCCCTGTGATGATGTCCATAGATATGTCATCCCACTTCTTCTCTATGGTATCACGGGGCTGCAACAACCCTTCCAGAACCTGATGATCTGTCTTCACCTACATACTGGTAAGACACCATGAAATGAACTCAGATACGCTCTGCTTCATGCTAGACCATGAAAATGGCCGATTAAGGTATATGTACATCATCCCTACACCGAGATGATCAACCAAGGGAGAAGTGTGGAATTACCGCATCACCTCCTCTCGCATCTCCACCGGTAATACAGCTCACCCCTGGAACATGATCTCACAATTCCCTCCTTCATAATACCCATTGGGTGTGTCCCTCGTGGATATCTGATCACATAGTACCTCACTGTCGACATCACCTAGCTGCGACTCTCTCACACACTCAAGGAGTGAATAAGTCAACATCATCGACTATAGAAAATCCATACACTCCTGCTCCACCAAGGTCAGCTATAGTGAAGCCAATTGCTCTGAAGATTCCCACACTAGATTAGCATGTGACTTCCTACTAAGGGAATATGCTACTACGTTTCCCTTCCCTAGAGTGTTGAAAATCTCAAAATCATAGTCCTGCATAAATTCAAACCAACACCTTTGCGTTAGATTTAGATCCCTCTGAGTAATGATATACTTGAGGCTCTATTTGTCTGAGTAGATCACAAAACAGGCTCCCAGAATGTATTGTCTCCATATAATCAATGCGAAAACAATTGCTGCTATCTCCATATACTGAGTCACATAATTATACTCATGGGGCCCCAACTACCTCGACCCATATGCAATCACTACTCGCTACTACAACAACACACACCTTATCCCAACTCCTGAAGCATCACAGTATACCATGAACTCAACGCCCTCATATGGTAGCCCCTACACCGGGGTACTAGTCAGCCTATGCCTTAACTCCTTGAATGCCTTCTAGAAATGATCAGTCCAGGTGAAATGTCATCCCTTCCATATCAATGTGGTCAATGGGGTAGCAATCCTGGAGAAATCTTCCACGAACATCATGTAGTACCCTGCCAAACCAAGGATTCTCTGCACCCCTGACACATGCTTGGGTGGATCCCAAGAAAGTACATCCTATATCATTGTGGGATCTATGGACAATCCCTACTCTGTAATGACATTCCCTTGAATGTGAACATAATAAATCCAGAACTGAAAATTTGAGAGCATCCCATAATGCTTGTGCTCCCGGAGTAAGTCTAGGACTATCCTGAAATGCTCCTCGTGCTCCTCCTCTGTCGTAGAGTAGATGAGTATGTCGTTAATAAAGGAAAATGAAAACCGGTCCACGTAAGGCTGGAAGATATATTTCATAAAATCCGTGATAATTGAGGGGGAATTCTTCATGACAAAGGTCATCACTAGAAACTCGTAAAGCCCATGAAGACAATAGAAATGCAACTTTTGGATGTCAGCCTCATGAACCTGCAACTAGTGGTAGCCATATCGAAGATCAATCTTGGAGAACCACTTCTCCATTCTCAACTAGTCGAAGAGGTCATAAATCCTTGGAAGAGAGTACTTGTTCTTTATCGTGGCATGATTCAGGTGAAGATAATCCACAGAATGTCGCAGAATCCCATCTTCCTTTTTTACAAAAAAAACAGAGCTGCCGAGGGGGACGCACTGGGCCGGATGAATCCCTTCGCTCGATGGTCGTCCAACTGATGTTGTTGCTGTCGATGCTCTGTGGGTGACATCCGATAAGCCATATATGATATCGAGGTAGTCCCCGGCTACATGTCATATAGAACTCCATCTCTCACCTCGGAGGTAGTTGGAGGACATCCTCAGGAATAAGTTCCATGTAGTCCTCTACAATGGTAGGGATTCTGTTGCATGTATCATTTCCTACTATGAGATCCATGCTCCCTAAATGGTGAGAAAATGGTCACGATCTCCTGCTCAGTGTACCCATATGTTATTCCACGAGTTCTCGTTTACCTAGAATGGGGATCCACGTCCCATTAGAATGGATGCATCTGACTAGTCTACAGTGACAGTCAATCTTTGAGCAAACCATGGAAATCCAATCCATGACCAAGATGATGTCATAAGGTTCCATCGTGATGACCAGTAGGTCTCACGTGGAACTCTCTACTCCAAACAACAGCTCGCACTGTCTGCAAACAGAGGTCATTAATAAGGCACTTCCTGTAGGAACCTCGAGGCTAATCACGGGAGTCGGCACCTCTACTAGGATCTCCAACCCATGTTCCAGACGAAGCAATATAAGAGAGTGGATGGAGCCTATGTCTACTAGTACTGAATTAATCATATAGTAAACACTATGCATACATCGAACCATATCGTGTGTTGGGGGGTCACAAACACCAATAGCCTGAAGCTGCCAGCGACCCCTACCACCAGCTCCCTAAACCTGGTGTGGGCCTCCCAGTGGTGACGGTGGAAGGACCTAAAAATGTTGTCCCCCACCTCCATATACTAATGCTCTTCTTGTTCCGCCTCCCTAAGGACCACGCTGTCCTCACCTGGGAGATCCTTGGTCATGGCACTCCATATGCTGCTGTTGTGTGCCCACTGCCTGCCACAGCAGCTCTATTCGCCTGGTTAGGTAGCCCCATGCTAGGTGACCCTATCCATAACACGCATAACACCATCTCTCTACTGAATGACCCAGTTCTCTATGACACCAATTCGGTGTATGACCGTTCCCCTGAGTCTTCTCACGGAAGGGTCTCCTCGATTAAGGCCATGCTCTCAGCCACCTGCCTTTTATTGAAAACTCATCTCTGAAGTGGAAACTGCTAGGCCATGCGAGCTGGCATCCCTTAGACACGAATATCTATATCATGAGTTCCTACTCTAGCACCCCGACATGTGTAGGGAAGCATAGGGGTACTACAAAAGCACAAATATCCCTGCGAAGACCCTACTCAATCTTCTGTGCCTGAAAGTAACTATCGCGGATCATATCCTACGAGTAGAATTTCAGATCGGTAAACTGGGCCGAGTACTGTGCCACAGTCATCCCCCCCATCTTTAGCTCTAGAAGATATTGAATCCCAATGGAGCATTAACAAGAGGGGGTAGTCCTATTGGAAGAGTTGCTGGAAGCTATCCAACGTGAGAGACAACTCAACGTGGGTATGTGTAATGATCCCCCCACAAATTCCTGACCATCCTGAGGAAAATTTTGGAAGCTAGGGCTACCATTTGGTCCGCTGGTGTCCTTACCAGCCAGAAAAGTCGGTCCACAGACTCTAGTTGGTCTTCCGCTGCCTGGAGATCTGGGTCCCCAAGGAACTTCTGTGGCCGCTGACGCCGCAAGCCTCGGAGGGCACTCAACCTGTACTCAACCACGACCTGTGCTGCCGGTACTAACTGCAGATCTCGAGAAGGAGGGGAAACTACTAAACCACTGGATGAAGGGGATCACGTGAGGGTCCCTGAACTGATGCCTTGTTTCTCTCATGGTCGTCGTCACGAACTGGAGAGGGTAACCTGGCTGACTGCTATCATGGGGGCATCCTAGAAATTATCAAGTATTACCATGATCAGATGAGCATATATATATATATATATAACAGTAATAACATAGGGGAGCTTACTCAAAAAGGATAGTCAACGAATGAAACCTACGTATTCAATTTCCAGTTATCACTACAACATGTGTCTCAGTGCTCCAAGTCGATATGCAGGTTATCAGGGTATTGGTGAATAGATACGTCATCCGCCCATACCATCACTGGACTCACTGTCTTGAGAGATTCTCTCGAGACACGTCAACACAATTTCCCAAAATCTCAACCAATTTTTATAGGGACGTCCGAACAACACCCTAAGGAACAAAATATTCTCTCATACATCTTTGTCACGACCCGACCCTACCGGTCTCGAGCCACAACTACCCCAAGCCCACCCCAATAGGCCAGGGGATAGTGACCAGCGCCGAAGGAGTAACAATCTCAACGAGGCCTTAGCCTATGTACGTGTACACAAACACAACCCACATAATGCAGAAGTGCATTGTGAAAAGGAAACCAATGTATGGACTACATTATTCCAACTGATGTATGCATAGTCCTTTAAAACTGACCAAGTATAGTGTTGTGAAGTAGATTGACATGTAAAATGAACAGTAATGGTAAAAACACACACCCAACTAGAAAGGTACCACAACCATGCAATATGTAACGAGAGTAAACAACTAGTGAGTCTAACACCTGAATGTCCTACTATGACCATTGAATGCAGCCCAAGCTCTTGTGACCTCTACACTCTTCGGTAGTCTCGATCGACCTGTCTCTTGTCAGCAATGGCACACCATGTGTGTCAAAAGCCAAAGTATGGGTGAGTATAAAGATACTTTGTAGGATGCCCAGAATGCTCGAGGGAGCAACAATGGAGGCACAAAAGAGGTTTTCAGATGATAGAACAAAGAATAGTGAAAGAGTACAGTAAATAGAGTGTAGCTCAACCCAATAAGTGAAAGGATGCAAACTCTTCCAAATGAAAGTAATTGAAATGGGGAGAAGACAAAATTCTCATCCAGTATTCGCTTCCTATAGTAGGAGAGTGGACTATTCCAACCAAGAGGATGTAGACACTAAAAGCACGTGGTATACCCCGCACGTCTTCGCCCCTCCTAGAAGGAGAGTAACAAAACCCAAGGAGTGGGAACAAAATTAGGGTGTATATATATATATTCTCAACAAGAAACCCGAATGATTTTTTATGGTGATCTCCAACTCCAAGCTCAGCCCATGAAAAGTCTCCAATAGTTCTAAGGATATCCATCACTGATGAAAAAATGTCATGCACCCCAAATTTGTCTCATTGTTGAACCGTACAACCAAGGGTCCTGCTCCGGTAGTCACAGAGAAAAGACATTGAATAGACTAGAAGAAGAAACAGTGCTTGAGAAGCCAACGGGTGACCCACTGCCCTGCCCTGCGGGTGGGTAATCACTAATAAGTCTACAGGAGACCCACTGCCCAGCCTTGCTCGAGGGTAAACCCCAATAAATCAACGAGTGACCCACATCTCAGTTCCACTAGAAGGTAAACCCAAATAATCCAATGTGTGACCCACTGCCCGTCCCAGCTAGAGGGTAAAACCCTATAATTCAATGGGTGAATTGACTATTCATACGCCCCAAACATACATCTGGTGAAAAAGTCACCAAATGCTGCACGCAGCTTGAATGACGGCCCATGGGCCCATGCCTCAACTCTGGCTTCAATGCCTGAAAAAGTACTGGAAAACTTCGTCTCGACTCTAGGGTCACAATTCCACTAATAGTGCCAATAACAGACTCTGAATGTTCTCACACCTTCTGAAACAAAAATATCAGTGTGTTTCTAAATAACAGTTAACTGGGGGTTCGTGCCACAGATCCCCCATATCGGGAATTAAAAATCACTGAGACCTTCTCAAAACCTTAGTCTTCATCCTAGGGTCATGTTGCCATAGTCAACACACAAATATAGTAGTCATTTTGAGAGATAGAGGAGTTTTACCACCAATGTGTGGAGACGGGTTGGGCCGGACCGGTTCGGTCGGTCCACCCCTTCAGACAGGCGGTCCGCGGCTCGGCTGCCTAGACCACCCGGTCCACCGTGGTCCTCGATTTACCACATGGGCCGAACTGCTTCACCCAGACCGGCACGAGCCAGTCTGGATTTTCCCCCACGGGACCCACGTTTCATGGGTCTTGGTCCGCTCCCGGGGTCACGCCCACATGCGATGCCAGTCGGTGCCCCCGCTCACCCGGACTTCTGCTACGTCGGGACGTCGTCCACATCACACACACCAACCACTAATGATCATGCGCCACCGCCTAGGGAGGAAACACTGCCGCAGTCCCAGACCACCTGAGTTACTGCCGCTGTTGGGACTCGACGGACAGCCACACGGAGCCGCTAGACCGCCCTAGAACCATAGGAAAACAAGGGTTTTGGACGGAAAACATCTCGATGTCACCCCAGACAACCCGGGACTCGATATATTGATCTGAAAGAATAATTGGAATTCTTGGATCAATCCCTACTCAAATATGGACTTCGCTCGATAATTAAAAATCATCATGATGCTATAATTTGAGGTCACAGAAGATTTATGAATTTAAAACGAAAACACAACTATCCTACTTCACAGGGCATATCTTGTCGCTTCACAAATGATTCGCCAGAGCCACAACAACAATGGAGATATGGGAGGAGGAGCATGATGATTTTGGAGGTTCTTTATTGGGGGAGCTTCCATGAGTGGGATTCTAAGGGGGAATAAGGGGGATGATGTGTTTAAATGTGGAAAACATAATTAAAATTTATTTAATTTTAAACAAACTCCATTATGGAATTAACCGAACTCTCGACAGGGTCAAGGTTAAGCCACTCCTAAAGTAAAATCCATGTTTTGAGTGCAATGGTGGTCTCCGGATATTAATCTTATCCTCTGTTCGGATGTTATAATGTTTACGCCCGAGGCCGCTAAATTACAAAAATTCCCCTGGTTGCGTTTTCCACAGAAGGGTCGCGCCTGCAAAAGTTATAATCCTCATAGGGTAAACAGCATGCTCTGGACTCCACGGTGTCCTTGGTTTTCCCAACCGAGCAATCGTTTTGGAGTTATTCTATTTATTTGGTGTTTCTAGTGTGAACGTACTTAAAATTTAATTCTGGCCACACTAGGGCTTGGAATCACACCCGTTTGAATGCACGGCTCTGGAATAACATCATGAAAAAAAATTCAAAGTCATACAGGATCAAAACATGGGTTCCTATAATACCATTGATATGATGCAATAATAAAAATTATTAACATATCTTCGGATGATAGTAGTGTTCCGTACACACAAACGATGTTACATTTATTCAGTGGATGGTAAGGTAAGAACATATATTATATTAATTTATAAAAAATGACTAATATTTAATTAATATAATATATAAATATCATATTATACATTATTTCCTTCCATGTAATGATTATGTGAAGAGGATCAAGCCGCTTCACATGGTGATAGTCTGGTGTATACATTTGTGAAGTGTCATATTTTATATAGAATGGAATGTAAAAAGGATTAAATTATATTATAAATTTTGAGGGATAATGATATAAAATATTTCATGCATTAAATTTAAATTCATCATTATATAAATCTTTTAGAAGTATTTCTGGATTCCAAATTTGGTCAGTATGCATGGTAGTAGTCCACCATGGACAAGAAAAAAGTTTAATTCCCATCAAGAGGGATAAGGAGCCCAATTTATTTAATGAAAATAAAAAGAAAATATATTTATATGGAATATTACGTATTTCATTCATATTAATTGTTTATTATTATATTTTTATTATGTGGAAGAATAATTAATCCTAAATTTTCGGTTAATGAGGTTACCACTTCTTCAATCAAATTCATTATGTTTTCACAAAAAGTATTCATTGATAGAATTATGATAAATCAAAGGATTATAAGATGAGATATTAGATGTATGGAATTTATTTGGGAATGTGTTTTTTGAGCCAAATGGGTTTTAATTTTTTTAAAATTATAGGATAGTGGGAGGACTTATATAAGTGGGGAGGGGAATAATTTTGAATTTTTAAAATGATAGATTTTGACCCAAGGTTTTATCTTTGATATAGTATCAACGGAGTCTGTTTTAGATCCTAATAATATACAATTTCTAAATATTACTATAAAATACTAAATATATTTTTTAAACCTTATCATTTTATTTTATCCACTAATAATCTCGTTTTGACCTTAACTCTATAATGGAAATTTAAATTTATTTCTATTCAAATTGATAAAAAATTATGATGAACATATCAAATAAAAAAATTTATTATTATGCCAAATATGGAATCCATTTCTCAAATTCATGTCATATGAGGGGAAGAAATTAATTTAAAATTAAACATACTGCCCTATCAAAAACATGTTTTTATTAAATATATTTTCCTATAATAAAATGATCCTATAATAATTATATGGAAGTAATTGTAATTTAATGGATTAAATTTAAAATGTAGGCATAATTATTCTATAAGTTTCATTTAAATAGTCCCTCTATATGGTTTAACTTAATTAATCAATATGGGGAAACATTATACACATTAAAACAATTTTCAAAATTTCTATTAAGATTAAGAATAATATTATACAAAAATACAGTATACTGATTTTTAAAATGTAAAAACGTTGAATAAAATTTTACATATAATAATTATGTAAATTTTATAACAAAATAAAATAATAATTGTACATAATATACTTAAAAGTTGATCATTTTATAAATTACTTCAATATTCAATGAAAATATAATAAATAGAAATATTTCACAAAAAGTAAATATATATATATATATTAAAATATAAATAATTATTTACATTTTTTAAAATTTCATTTTTCAAAATTTAGAAAAAATATTTATAATATTTTTATAGAATGTTTTAAAAATCAATTATTTATGAAAATGTATTTTGGATTTAAAAAATTGACTTCACTAAAAATTGAGTAATTATTTAATATAAATTAATATTTACTAATACCTTTATATAAATTTCATAAAAAAGGATTTCATATTCATACCCTCCAATTTAATGTATTGGTTAGAACATTCCTATTTAAAAAAATAATATTTCATGGTTCCTTTAGGATAGTTATTGTTTTTCAGATATGATATCGACAATAAAGTAATTATTTAAAAATCATAGGGAATTATAATTTATCTTGTGTGAATATAAATAACATATTAGAAAAATGTTTATTAATCAAGATAAAATTATAGTTTTAGAGAAATATAGTAAAATATTAATTAAGGAAAATTTAATTCAACTGTAGTAAATAAAATAATACTAATAATAATTTGATAACAATATTTTCAACTTGTGAGTGAAAAAATTATTTTTCTATAGCATGGTGTTTCTTCCACTAACATGATACCATCGCAAGTTCAAGTATCTACTGCAATTTCAGGTGAATCTACATCCTTATGGTGCTACCATGAGTAGGTTCAGGATGCACTAATATACCTTCCTTGTGAACATAGGTACAATAAGAGAAGAGTGGATCAACCCTAAAATGATGTGGCTAGTTATAAATCCATGGAAACACACCATTAGTATCGCATAGTGCTACCATTGAGTTTGAGTGTTGGACAATAATTGAAGCATGAAAGTGAGATACCGTTGATAATATGACATTCTACCATGATGGAGATGTTTGTAGTAGATACAATCATGAATTAGGTTAATCTACCATATATAAGGACCTTGTGTTTTAGAGGTTCTTCTACTATATATGATCTATCATTTGATGATGGTCTACCATTCGAATATGATAAACTATTCAAAGATGAACTATCATTTGAATAAGTTCTAACATTTGAATGTGATATTTTGTTGGTTCACATTCATGTGTTGAAATCTCGTGATGGAATTATTATTAAAATAATCAAAAAGCATACAGAATGAGGTTTCATACATGATTTCAATTTTATTGACCATATCTCAATCCTTCGACATGATGAGTAGATATGTCCACTAATCCTACGTTTTTTTATCTCGATCTCACACAAAGAATCGTCAAATATCAAGAGTCTATAGGTTACTCTGTTCATTTCTTCGGTCAAGATACACCTTTATCGTATATTCTATTTTAGATAAAATCTATATAATGGGAATGGGGTATTGAAAACTACATACACTCACACACACCCTCTGCTACATTTCGATTACCATCACAGTGTCTCTGGAACCTCTATGCACGCCCTGAAAATGGTCCTATAGGCAATATGGACCTATCCCCATACTTTTTGACATGATGTAGGATCTGTGGGCCTACTCTGCAGTGTTGTTAACCCATAGGTACCCTATATGGTTAATAATATGGATCTTATGGTATTATAGTGGTTGGAAATTAATTTACTAATGAAACAAATGATAGTATTATCAATTAAACATAATTAAAAAATATTAACAAATATAATGAAGTTATATATGTAATGAAGTATTTAGGTCCAGATTTAAAAAAAATCACATAAAGTGGTATAATTAATAGATAATTTTAATTAAATTAATAATGATGAGATTTTATTTTATGAAAACACAACTATTAATTTATTAATAATAAATCATAAATTATATGAAATGTACCCTTATATAAAATTAAAATACATAATATTTATTTTTCATTAAAAAAAATCTCCCCCATTTTAAAATTTATCACAATATACATTAAAATTATATCATAAAAAGAAATCATCCCTTTTAAATTGTTTGATATACATAGATTTAAAAAAGTATAATTTTCCATGAAAATGATCATTATTTTACAGTACACATGTATGAAGAATAGTGTATAGTCTTATCAAATAAATAATTATAATAAAAATAAATAATAAGATTCTAATATGAATATTTGAAAATTAATTTTCTCATATATGTTAGTATCTAAAATTTTAATAAATATATCATTATGATGCTTTTCAATTGGAGGAAATTATAAACATACATCTCTATTATTCACAAGATCTATATGAAAATGAAAATATAATATTCATATGTTTCTTATGTAATGTTGAATAAGGATTTCAGAAATTTAAATTACACTATAATTTTCATAAAAGATAATTTTTTTATCAAGAAAAATATTATAATCATATAATGTTTTTTAATCCAAATACATTGTGAGCAACAACTTGAGGAAACAACATATTATTCATAATAAATAAATAATTCTACTAAAATGTATTTCATAGAACTCTATTAAATAAAATTATTACATTGAAAATGATACATACCTGTTCTGTATTTTTATTCTAGACTAAATCCAATTACATGTGATTCAGAGTAAGGTAGAAAATCAAAAAAAAATTAAATTCAACAAAAAATATCCAATAGATGGTTTGATATATCTAATTACCATCTCAAATCATATAATATGAAATTATTAAAGGTTGGGCTGAAATCTAGCACATAAAAAAATGAGAGCACTATTTCAGGTATAAGTATAGTGAGATATATGAAAGGTCCTATCTAGACTCTGTACATATTAATATGAACACACTTTCAATATCTATTTAGGTAAAATTTGGAAATAGTAAAAATTAGTTTTTTCAAGGAATTACTAGAATATAATAAAATATTTAAAAAATAGTCTAGTATATTGTTACTGATTTATGAAAATTTCATATTTTCATTAAATAATTTGTAATCCATAAAAATATTTATATTCTCCCATTAGAATCACAACTAATTCACATATCAATATTCTAAAAAATAGATTAAAATTTTAAAGATATTTTGAGCTAAATATTATATCATCAATAAAAAAGTTTACAATAAAAATGAAATTTTAAACAATATTTTTACACAACATATGACTAACCATACATTTCGTCAAATTAATGTTTTTTTAAAAATTGAGATTTTCATTCATAAAAAACATGGGGAGTTATCTTATCAAAATATAATGCTTCCTTATATTTATTTACATGATTTGGAAATGTTCATTTTCGAATCTCATGTTTAATTATGATTGAAAACTTCTGAAATTATACCATTTAATTTTTATAAATCCATTTAAAATAAATAATATTTTCAAATAAATATAAACATATTTAATTATAAATTTTTAATACGTAGAAATTTGAGAGAAATAATGATCAAATTATATTCAGTATTTGTTGTAATATCATTTACTACATTGTATTGATTTATTTTTACTAGGTTTTCATCTGTATCATGATTATTGCAAAAAATCAATTTTGTTCCTATGAGTTTTTTATGTTTTAGTAATTATACTAAATTCAAAAGATTATTTATTTAAATTTGGATTAATTAATCATGAATAGAATCAATCTCATTTAAATCAATTAATTAATTATAAATGTTTACAAGAACAAAAGAATCATTAAAACTAAAATTCTCCCCATAAAGTGAAACATATTAAATTATTTGTATAGAATATTCTGAATTTTAAATTAATTATTCAATTTTATGATATTTAAATGTTTTCAACTATTTAGGATCATATTGATAAGGGACATTATTTCCCCCCAATTGAGTCCTTATTATTTTCTTGTTCATTATCATCACAAAAATTATGTTCACTGAATTCATCAGTTTCGATGATTAAATTAAAATTTTCAATGTTATTGATATTTTCAAAAATACAAACCTTTAAAAACACTTAATTGATTTATTTTTTCTTCTTTAAACCCCTAGTATCCATCATAGTAATGGATTATCATAAAAATCTACCATCATCACTTTAAGAATTTAATTTTTCTAAATTTTATTTTATATTTAATATATGTACACTACAACAAAATAATATAAAATATCCATCTTTAGGGGTAAATATATAAATTTTTTTATCTTTATATTATTTAAAAATTATCATATTTATACCCTATTAAAATTATGAAAATATCTATTTAATAATTATGCACAAAAATATTTATTCACATTATATTCGATAAGAATTGGTCTATCCATTTTATTTATTAATCTATTTTTTTCATCAACATAAATTAGTTGTTGTAATGAATGGGAAGAAAAATAATTTTCATAACCATTATCCCCGCAATATTTATCAAATCATAAATTAAAAAATCCACTACAAATTTTAATTCTATTAACGGATATTGAGATATTTTTATGTTTTGAATAATTTTATAGATCAATATTTTAGTTAATGATTCATTTTATTTGATATGAAATAAATTTAGATGAATATACTGTAAAAATATATTATTACAAATATGTACTTACTTTTAACAAAAATAATTTGTTGTATATGACCAAACATGTAAAGATGTAATATTAATGTCCATCTAGAAATACTAATATCATTTAAATATATAAATATGACTTTATACATCCCACCCTTAAAATATGAACCACATGAAATGTATATAATTTTATGTAATACTGGTAATTACTTTACTTGAGTATTTATAGACAGTTTGTGTAACCGTATGAAGTTTTTATACCCAAGTATCTATTGAAACAAATTTTCATCTTCTTTAATAGTATTTAATCAAATAAAATTATGTTTTTTTCAGATCAGAAAAACAAATATTAAAAAAAATTATATTTTTAGAAAATATTTTTTTTAAATATAGATTTATTTTTTAAAAATTTCAAATTTATCCGCTATCGCCAATACATGACATACTTGTTATATGTTATTTCAAACCCTCCTGAAATAATTCTTTTGAAATAATAATAGATTTAGAAAAAATATCATCGAAAATATTAATATATCCTTTAAAAGTGTCTCCAAATGTGATAAATCCACCAAGACATGAATTGAAAGATAGAAATTTAGAAATATGATATTTCTTGTGCACATAGTAGGAATTAACTAAATACCATGTGTCATTTATATTTCATAAGAATATTTCATGAAATTTAAAAATCCTGCAGAAGGATTTGGTACAAATAATAACATGGGACCAACTAGAGTAGTAGAAGAAAATATTGGAACCCAAATATATTTTGAAAAATTATTAAATGGATGTTTTGAAAGAATATACACGTAAATTATTTCTTTTGTATACCCAAATTAATTTTTTTTCGTTAATGAGAAATTGTTTGGATAGTTCTTGTGCTGTATAAATTCAAATTGGGACACACATAAATTACTTTGTTTAGGATTATAACAAAATTAATTTTATTAAACCATGGTGGTAAAATTTTATATATCTAACCATACATGTTATATATTGGTTTGATCATAGAAACAATTTTATCAAATTTTTCTCTTTATTAAGAAATTTTATATTTGTTTTACTTATGATTCAATATTTATTTTTTGAAATACATATTTTATTTTCTAATATTCTCTACAATAGTGTAAACATTCACATTTGAGGCATAACTCATATATGCCAATTTTATTTTCTCATTATTGTTTTTATAAAATCATTCTAAACAATAGTAAAATATTATAAAACATAATTAAATATTATCTATGAATTTTTTTAATTTAATTCTATAAATTTTACATGTTATTAATTTTATTATTTTATTATTAACATTTATGATTCAAAATAATATTTGATTATTTTTTCATAAAAGAGAAAAATGTTGTCAAATTATGACATTCTCTTTTTATTATTTCATTATATTGAATTAAATTCATGTTTTTTATTTTTGTGTCCACACATTTTTCAATTATTTTGATACCACAAATTATTATTTCCTAAATTTTGTAAGGTGTTGTAATAGTTTTTGTTAAATAAAATCAGTATCATAATAACAATCAGAATTAGTTTCATCTTCATCGTTAAATATATGATTATGGTTTATAATATGATGAATAAAAAATTTCGTGACAAGTTAATTAGTTACCTGAAAATCTATTCTGATGTTATTTTACATCCTGTTTCTATAATAGGTTATTTTTTGTAACACCCCAAGCTTCTACGGTACGCTTCTCTTTGAATAATGTGATAGCGTGTGTTGTACGCAACACCGAGTTCTAACACACCATAACTAATCAAACTAGCCGTTATGAATAGTAACACCTACTTTTGGAAATTATATATATTTTATATTTGAAAATGGACTTCATTTTTGGATTCGGAATATCGAATTTAGCCTAAGGTGAAATTTTGGTACATTTCGGATAACTTTCATATTTTGATGAATAGTGAAAATTACTAAATTTTAATTAAAAACAACTTTTTTAACCAAAATAATTAATAGTGATAAATTATGAATTTGAGTGGTTTTAAAGTATATTTAGAATATATTTTTACCATTTAATATAATGTTGGTCATTGGACATAATTTTACAATTAAACCAAACATAAACAAGTGTCAATCTTTTGATAGTTATTACCTCTTAAAAACACGCTTTTTGTTTTGACAGCGGGAATTAATTTTAAATTAATTTCTGCCACTTCTGTGTTTTGAATTTAGGAAAATGGATTCCATATTTGGAATCAGGATGTTCAAATTGTGTAAATAGGTAACTTTTATTTTTAGACATTTTGAATAGTTACTGTGGTAAATATTTTATTTACCATGGTTAAAGGGTAAATCCGGTAAATAAGGGTTAAAAAATAATATTATAATAATACAAAATTACCCTAAAACGTGTTCTAACCTTATTGGTGGACACATACCCGAGCATGGGCATCCTTGGGTCAATTTGGGGACCCCTTGGAGCCACTTGTATGTGGTAGGGACACATTATATTAATAAAGTTAAAATAAAAATAAAAATGGCATAAGCTTACATCTTTTAGAAGAACAATTTTTACATAGGGTTATACATGTTGGATTTTCGATTATAAATATTCATTAGAAAGATAAAAAGATTTCCTACATAATGATATTTTATTTATAATTTTTAGAAATCAAATAATTTAAATTACTAATGACACAATAATGATGCAATGTTTACCTCATTAATAAATCATTTAAATAAATAAGATTATAATGATTAAAATATTATCTAAAACCTGTCCAATTCGTATTAGTTGATGTTATTTAGAATATTAGTCATCTTATCTTCGACCGCAATGATTTTTGGACCATTATAAACCGAATATAATTATATTATAAAGTAATACTTTCACTCTTTCCTAAAGAGCCCCTCTTCTCCATTATAAAAGGAGACCACTTCTACTCATTCCTCACACCTCTCAAGCCACTTGGCTGGTCCAAACTCTGCCCAACTAAGCTCCCCACATCCCTCTACTCCTCCTTGAAGCTTCCCCTTAGGCAGAAATCATTTCAAGAAGTCCTTTGGTTCCAACCAAAGTGAGTTACCTAAATTAAAGGTAACGATTTCTCTTAAATTGTTTTCCATTATTTTGCTTCTCCAACCCCCAAACTCTTTTTATTTCCTTTATTTTGTAACAACACCAGTATCCTCAATATACTAGGATGTTGTTATAAGAAGGATTCAAACTACACATACACACAACTCCATCTAATGGATGATGAACATAATGTTTCTGTGGATGGAAAACTAACGCCTCACGAAACGATGATTGTTCAAATACATCTTACCGCCTCTCATGGTGGCCATTATGATGGAACTGTAATTAAATATGATATTAATGATATAAATTTTATATATAAGCTTCTGTAATTCCATTTTATTTCATACCATTATTCGTTTCATGTTGTATATACATACGATAATTTCATTTGAGGAAGTGCGGACTACCGCCCCCTTAAAATGATATGACTCGTTCATACCACACATGGAACGTATAAAGGATAGTGTTAATGAACATAAGTAACATATATAAAATATTATATTATACTGGAACAGTAATATACCTATGTATCATTTGGATTCAATTCTTTTAAAATAAAAATTAAATGGAAGTAGCGTTCGTGCGTACGTACGGACTACCGTCTCCACGAACGCGGTGAGATCCATCCTACATCGTATCCATTCAAGTCTTATTCTCATTTTAGGGTTAAAAATAATGTTAATATCATTATGATTATGAATAAGATTTAATCTATCGATTACAAACATGTCTTACGTAACCAAACATTTAAGAAGAACGAATCGATTATCACCTGAAACGACGATAATACTAAGATGTTATTAATAAAGCAATGTTAAAAGATCATATATGATATCATATTAATGTATATGATTCTTGTATAATTTAATAACAATTATTTCACCATTATACAGGAGGTTAACCGACCCCAACCAATGAAAAGTACAAGGTAAGGGTTATTTCACAATCTCTTCATTATCTGAGGTTGTTTATACGTAATAATCTACTGGGATATCTTTATCATCCACATCCATGTTTCTTAAAAATGTATTTCAAAACATTTTTACTATTTACAAGAATATGGGTTAAAGTCATTTACAACCTTGTTTGACTTTTTATAAGAGGTTTATAAAGGAATCTTTCCGTCGTTTTCGAAACAAGGTCCTTTTTAACCTTTTCGACAGAATTGAGGTAAGAATGTTTTTTTAACTTATACGGCGGGTGCGGTTATTTTACGGCGTTATAAAATCTTCAGAGCTTTCCATACACGCTTATAAGAATATTTTCAAAGAAAATGTTTTATATTATATGGATCTTAAATGATTTCAAAATAAAAGGAGATATTTCTTTAAAAAGAATTTTGATTCCATCTATGTCAACATCCTTTGATGGGTTTTAAGATTATTTGAAGTTGATTTATTATGATACAAAACTTCTATATTGTATTGAAGGTTTTGTGATATGTTTGACTATGGATGTGCTATTTTTATACCATTCATAGTTTATGGTGAAATTATTGGCATTTCGTATGCTAGTTATTTTTAAACCTTTTCATATGGGAATGCATTGGACTTAATAAGTGACGGGTGGAGCCCGCTATAGCTCCTCGATGCATCGGTAGGTCTCATGAGACAAACTAGAGTCTTGGCACAAGGCCTTGGCAAAAATCTTATTTGTAGTCTTGGCACGAGGCCTTGGCTATGTGGTTATGATAGTCTGGCATTATGCATTCCAACATTATGAAAGTGGTTATTGATTTTTCATGTGATTATTCGATTAGTAGAATATCCATGTGAACAAGTAAATGGCATTATTTCATTTTACTTTTTCCATACTATGTTGAAGTTCAAGTTTAAAAGGCTTTTGTTTTAGTAATTCATTGCCTTAAATGTTTATGCTTATTTTTGTATGTTCCGCTATATTTTTATCCTTACTTGGCATTTGAGCTCACCCCTTTTCTATGTTTTATTTTTCCCAGGATGTGAAGATGTAAGTTATGAATGACCTGCAGGGATATTATGAGGGGATTATAGTGTGGACTGTGGAAACATTATGTTGTTGTAGTAGTTTTTCATTTTATGATGTAATGTAAAACTTATGAATATATCTAGTGTTTCCAAGGCTATTAAACCAATCGGTCTTTCGAGATTTGATCTTTCTTGTGATCATGCCAATGTTATGTAATAATGCACCGACTCTAGGCAACTAGGGTCGGGGCGTTACAGTTGGTATCAGAGGAAGTTTAGTACAATCCTTGGAAGCTAGATTTAGATAAACTCTGATTAGAGCACGTAGACCTAAGATGAACTTTGAGGATTAGTATAGAAGAACTTCCTAAAATTTTGGTATTGTAGAGATTTTGTGAGTTTTCCGAGCAATACATCCCTGTATGGATACGAGCAGGTAGAGGCGGCTCTGGCATAGATGTACCTAGGGGTAAAACCCGAAAACACCGCTTTGAGATAGACTCGAACGGGAACTGGTGCACGACAACGGGCCTTGCTGCACTCTTGGTTACGACACTCCCAGGGGATATGCTTAGGATAACTCTCATTTTCTTTACAAATCATTATGAAGGGTTTATGAGTATATACTTCCTCAAAGAAAACATTTTTATGATTATGGATTATATCCATAAATAGTTCAATTTATGTTAAGTGTTTTATAAGTATGGGATTATGTATTTTGATTCATAAACTGATCTAGTTTATGCCATTGTTTAGAAATGGCGCCTAGTGGAAGAAATGGAAACCGTATCAATGCACGCACTCCATGTAGGGATTGCCCTCCTGCTCAAGATAATTATAGTGGGGCTGGTGATGCAACTGGTGCTGATCAGCGAATCACCATACTGGGACAACTTACTCAGGTTATGAATAATAACCTTACCCGTATGGAGCACCCTGATCCGCAGCGTGGAGGATCAATGTTAGATCGATTCATGAGGCAACAACCACCAACGTTCAATGGGAATACAAATCCCTTAGTAGCTGAGCAATGGATATTTTCCCTAGAGAAAATATTTCAGGCTTTGGGGAGCAGTGAAAGGGAAAAAGTTATCATGGCAGTTTACCGCCTCACTGGAGATGCTGATCAATGGTGGTCATTGATTCAGAACATGAAGGAAGATGATGAAGTATCAAATATCGAATGGAGGGAGTTCAAAGATCTGTTTTTAGAAAAATACTTCCCTCGTGACCATCGAGCAGATATGGAAAGGTAATTTCTGAGTCTGAGACAAAAGGAGGATGAGAATGTCACAAAGTATGAGGCTAACTTTACAAGGTTAGTGAGGTACGCTGGTGATTATATTCGTAACCCAAGAAGTAAGATTGATCGTTTCTTTGATGGGTTAAAACCATTTCTCCGTCGAGCATTAGTCTCAAAATCCTTTTCATCGTACGAAGACATTGTCTCATGTGCTATCAAGACTGAAAAGGAATTCTCCAAGTCTTATGACTTTAAAGCAAAGCAAGAGAAGAAGAGACCTGCTGATCAATCTGGGAATGGAAATAAGGGGAAGAAGGGAAAGGTTGAATATCCATCTTGTGTTAAATGCGGGAAGAAACATCCTGGTACTTTCTTGAAGGGAATGGGAGTCTGTTACAAGTGTGGTGAAAAAGGCCACCAAGCTCATGATTGCAAGGGGAAGAAGGAAGCTACCAACGTTCAGTGCTACAATTGCAGGGAGATGGGGCATTATTCAAATGCATTCCCTAAGCATCAGGAGAACTTACCTCAGAAAAGGCCAAGGGATCAAGGCCAGGCTTATGCTATCACTACTGCAGAGGTAGAAGCTCCGAAAGATGTGGTGGCAGGTAATTTAATGGTTTCCTCAAGTTTAGCAAATGCATTATTTGATTCTGGATCATCGCATTGTTTCATATCTTCCCAGTTTGCTAAGAAAATTAGATATTTCCAATTTGATTTAATAAGGGAGTTGTCAGTTAAAACTCCTAAGGGAAGTATCGTTGCAACAAAGTTTTGAGAATCAGTCCCCATTAGAGCACATAAATTTTCTTTGTCTGCTGATCTCATCGTCATACCTATGATTGAGTTTGATATAATCCTCGGTATGGACTGGCTTTCGGACTATGATGCGAAGATTTGTTGTAAGAAGAAAGAGGTTACGATTCTTGATGATAATGATAAGGAACACCTTATTTTTAGAGCAGAATCGTCACCACCTAATTCTTATTTAGATCCACCCCTAGTAGCTCAACTAAATTCAATTATTGGGGAGGAAGAGAATGAAGTAACTATCGGTGAGGAAAGGAATGTTCAAATAGAGGATGTACCTGTTGTGAAAGAATTCGTAGATGTATTTCCGGAAGATTTACCTGGACATCCTCCAGAACGAGAAGTTGAGTTTTCCATTGATTTGATTCCTGGATCAAGGCCTATATCGAAGACCCCTTATAGAATGGACACTGTAGAGTTAGTCGAACTAAAGAAACAACTAGAGGAATTGAGTAATAAGGGATTTATTCGCCCTAGTGTTTCTCCATGGGGAGCCCCTATTCTTTTTTTTAAAAAGAAAGATGGATCTATGAGGTTATGTATCGACTACAGGGAGATCAATGCTATAACGATAAAGAACAAGTATCCCCTACCTCGTATTGATGATTTATTTGACCAACTGCATGGAGCTCAATACTTTTCAAAGATTGACCTTCGATCTGGATACCATCAGTTGTGTGTGAAGAAGGAAGACATTCCGAAGACAGCATTTCGAACCAGGTACGGGCATTACGAGTTTACTGTAATGCCGTTTGGATTGACTAATGCACCCTCTGTATTCATGGATCTGATGAATAGAGTTTTCAAGGAGTATCTCGATGAATTTGTGGTGGTATTTATTGATGATATCTTGGTATACTCCAAAACCTACGAAGATCAGGAAAATCACTTGCGCATTATCTTGAAGACTCTGAGGAGGCATGAATTATATGGGAAGTTTAGCAAGTGTGAATTCTGGCTTCAGGAGATTTCTTTTCTTGGCCATATTGTCTCTAAAGATGGAATCTCTGTTGATCCTTCTAAGACCAAAGCAATCCAAGAATGGCCAGCACCTATGAGTATAACTGAGGTACGCAGTTTTATTGGTTTGGGAGGTTATTATCGACGTTTCGTCCAGAATTTTGCCCGATTGGTTAACCCATTAACGAAGCTCACACGTAAAGGGGTTAAATTTGTTTGGAAAAAAGAGTCTGAAGAATGTTTCGAAGAACTGAAGAGAAGGTTAGTCAATGCTCCTATATTGACTTTACCATCGGGGAATGATGGGTTCGTTATTTATAGTGATGCATCGAAGAAAGGACTTGGCTGTGTCCTTATGCAGAATGATAGAGTTATTGCCTATGCATCACGACAGTTGAAAATTCAGGAACAAAACTATCCTACTCATGATCTCGAGTTAGCAGCAGTGATCTTTTCTTTGAAGATATGGAGGCACTACCTCTATGGTGAATAATGTGAGATTTATACTGATCACAAGAGTTTGAAGTATATTTTCTCACAAAAAGAACTCAACATGAGGCAAAGGAGATGGCTTGAATTACTCAAGGATTATGATTGTACGATACACTACCACCCGGAGAAAGCAAACAAAGTAGTAGATGCTTTGAGCAGAAAAGACCATGGAGTTCTGAACATGATGAGAATTGAAAGGGATCCAATTTTCATGGATCTAGTGAAGATGGACATGGGAATAACCAGGGAAGGTGAAACATCAATGCTTTTTCAAATGGTTGCCAAACCATCTTTACTATAAAGGATTAAGAGTTCTCAGACCGATGATGAAGAATTCCAAAAGAAGATTAAAGCTGTAAATGATGGGAGATTGAGAGACTTTGTGTATGAAGATGGAATTTTGAAATTCGGGAAGAGACTTTGTGTTCCCAATATACCTGATCTAAAAAGGGAATTGCTGGATGATGCTCATAGTTCCAATTTCTCTATACACCCTGGGAGCACCAAAATGTATAGAGATTTGAAAGATCATTTTTGGTGGGACAATATGAAGAGGGAGATTGCTGATTCTGTGTCAAGATGTATGGTTTGTCAACAAGTGAAAGCTGGAAGGCAACAGCCTGGAGGAGTCATGCAACCTCTTCCTATACCGGAGTGGAAATGGGACAATATTACGATGGACTTTGTCATGGGGCTACCGAAGACTCCTAGAAGGAACGATGCAATATGGGTTATTGTTGATCGTCTTACCAAGTCAGCACATTTTCTTGCTATAAGAGAAGATCTACCCCTGGAACGTCTAGCAAGACTATACATTAATGAAGTTGTGAGACTTCATGGAGTACCCCTATCGATTGTTTCTGATCGTGATCCCCGTTTTACTTCAAGATTTTGGAAAAGTCTTCAGAAATCCCTGGATACTGAACTTCATTTGAGCACTGCTTACCACCATCAGACAGATGGACAATCAGAACGGACTATTCAAACCTTAGAAGACATGTTGAGATCTTGCTCACTTGACTTTCAGGGTATGTGGGATCAATATTTACCACTGGTAGAATTTTTCTATAATAATAGCTTCCATTCAAGTATTCAGATGGCACCATATGAAGCGTTATACGGAAAGAGATGTCGTACACCAACTTGTTGGGATGCCGTTGGTGAAAGAAAACTTGTAGGCCCAGAACTGGTGGAGGAAACGGTGGAAAAGGTGAAGGTAATCCAAAATCACATCAAAGTAGCTCAAAGTAGGCAGAAGAGCTATGCCGATAATCGAAGGAAGGATTTGGAATTTCAAGTCGGTGATCATGTTTTTCTGAAGGTATCTCCGTGGAAGGGAGTCATACGTTTTGGTAAGAAAGGTAAATTGAGTCCCAGGTACATCGGACCTTTCGAAATTCTAGAACGAATTGGGGCTGTAGCTTACCGATTGGCAATGCCGCCAAGTCTCTCCAAAGTTCACGATGTGTTCCACGTATCTCTATTGAGGAAATATATGCCTGACCCAACGCATGTACTCACCTATGAAGAATTAGAACTGGAACCCGATCTGTCTTATTGTGAAGAGCCCGTCAAGATTATTGATACAAGAGAACAAGTACTGAGAAACCGGACGACACGTCTGGTAAAAGTTTTGTGGAGAAACCATAAGATGGAAGAGGCAACGTGGGAACTCGAGGAACTTATGATGAAGAACCACCCAAGTCTTTTTATGCAGTAATACCCTAGAAATTGCGAGGACGCAATTATTTGAAGGAGGGGAGAATGTAACACCCCAAGCTTCTACGGTACGCTTCTCTTTGAATAATGTGATAGCGTGTGTTGTACGCAACACCGAGTTCTAACACACCATAACTAATCAAACTAGCCGTTATGAATAGTAACACCTAATTTTTGAAATTATATATATTTTATATTTGAAAATGGACTTCATTTTTGGATTCGGAATATCGAATTTAGCCTAAGGTGAAATTTTGGTACATTTCAGATAACTTTCATATTTTGATGAATAGTGAAAATTACTAAATTTTAATTAAAAACAACTTTTTTAACCAAAATAATTAATAGTGATAAATTATGAATTTGAGTGGTTTTAAAGTATATTTAGAATATATTTTTACCATTTAATATAATTTTGGTCATTGGATATAATTTTACAATTAAACCAAACATAAACAAGTGTCAATCTTTTGATAATTATTACCTCTTAAAAACACGCTTTTTGTTTTGACAGCGGGAATTAATTTTAAATTAATTTCTGCCACTTCTGTGTTTTGAATTTAGGAAAATGGATTCCATATTTGGAATCAGGATGTTCAAATTGTGTAAATAGGTAACTTTTATTTTTAGACATTTTGAATAGTTACTGTGGTAAATATTTTATTTACCATGGTTAAAGGGTAAATCCGGTAAATAAGGGTTAAAAAATAATATTATAATAATACAAAATTACCCTAAAACGTGTCCTAACCTTATTGGTGGACACATACCCGAGCATGGGCATCCTTGGGTCAATTTGGGGACCCCTTGGAGCCACTTGTATGTGGTAGGGACACATTATATTAATAAAGTTAAAATAAACATAAAAATGGCATAAGCTTACATCTTTTAGAAGAACAATTTTTACATAGGGTTATACATGTTGGATTTTCGATTATAAATATTCAATAGAAAGCTAAAAAAATTTACTACATAATTATATTTTATTTATAATTTTTAGACATCAAATAATTTAAATTATTAATGACACAATAATGATGCAATGTTTACCTCATTAATAAATCATTTAAATAAATAAGATTATAATGATTAAAATATTATCTAAAACCTGCCCAATTCTTATTGGATGATGTTATTTAGAATATTAGTCATCTTATCTTCGACCGCAATGATTTTTGGACCATTATAAACCGAATATAATTATATTATAAAGTAATACTTTCACTCTTTCCTAAAGATCCCCTCTTCTCCCTTATAAAAGGAGACCACTTCTACTCATTCCTCACACCTCTCAAGCCACTTGGCTCGTCCAAACTCTGCCCAACTAAGCTACCCACATCCCTCTACTCCTCCTTGAAGCTTCCCCTTAGGCATAAATCATTTCAATAAGTCCTTTGGTTCCAACCAAAGTGAGTTACCTAAATTAAAGGTAACGATTTCTCTTAAATTGTTTTCCTTTATTTTGCTTCTCCAACCCCCAAACTCTTTTTCTTTCCTTTCTTTTGTAACAACACCAGTATCCTCAATATACTAGGATGTTGTTATAAGAAGGATTCAAACTACACATACACACAACTTCATCTAATGGATGATGAACATAATGTTTCTGTGGATGGCAGACTAACGCCTCACGAAACGATGATTGTTCAAATACATCTTACCGCCTCTCATGGTGGCCATTATGATGACACTGTAATTAAATATGATATTAATGATATATATTTTATATATAAGCTTCTGTAATTCCATTTTATTTCATACCATTATTCGTTTCATGTTGTATATACATACGATAATTTCATTTGAGGAAGTGCGGACTACCGCCCCCTTAAAATGATATGACTCGTTCATACCACACATGGAACGTATAAAGGATGGTGTTAATTAACTTAAGTAACATATATAAAATATTATATTATACTGGAATAGTAATATACCTATGTATCATTTGGATTCAATTCTTTTAAAATAAAAATTAAATGGAAGTAGCGTTCGTGCGTACGTACGGACTACCGTCTCCACGAACGCGGTGAGATCCATCCTCCATCGTATCCATTCAAGTCTTATTCTCATTTTAGGGTTAAAAATAATGTTAATATCATTCTGATTATGAATAAGATTTAATCTATCTATTACAAACATGTCTTACGTAACCAAACATTTAAGAAGAACGAATCGATTATCACCTGAAACGACGATAATACTAAGATATTATTAATAAAGCAATGTTAAAAGATCATATATGATATCATATTAATGTATATGATTCTTGTATAATTTAATAACAATTATTTCACCATTATACAGGAGGTTAACCGACCCCAACCAAGGAAAAGTACAAGGTAAGGGTTATTTCACAATCTCTTCATTATCTGAGGTTGTTTATACGTAATAATCTACTGGGATATCTTTATCATCCACATCCATGTTTCTTAAAAATGTATTTCAAAACATTTTTACTATTTACAAGAATATGGGTTAAAGTCATTTATAACCTTGTTTTACTTTTTATAAGAGCTTTATAAAGGAATCTTTCCGTCATTTTCGAAACAAGGTCCTTTTTAACCTTTTCGACAGAATTGAGGTAAGAATGTTTTTTTTAACTTATACGGCGGGTGCGGTTATTTTACGCCGTTATAAAATCTTCAGAGTTTTCCTTAAAAGCTTATAAGAATATTTTCAAAGAAAATGTTTTATATTATATGGATCTTAAATGATTTCAAAATAAAAGGAGATATTTCTTTAAAAAGAATTTTGATTTCATCTATGTCAACATCCTTTGATGGATTTTAAGATTATTTGAAGTTGATTTATTATGATACAAAACTTCTATATTGTATTGAAGGTTTTGTGATATGTTTGACTATGGATGTGCTATTTTTATACCATTCATAGTTTATGGTGAAATTATTGGCATTTCGTATGCTAGTTATGTTTAAACATTTTCATATGGGAATTCATTGGACTTAATAAGTGACGGGTGGAGCCCGCTATAGCTCCTCGATGCATCGGTAGGTCTCATGAGACAAACTAGTGTCTTGGCACAAGGCCATGGCAAAAATCTTATTTGTAGTCTTGGCACGAGGCCTTGGCTATGTGGTTATGATAGTCTGGCATTATGCATTCCAACATTATGAAAGTGGTTATTGATTTTTCATGTCATTATTCGATTAGTAGAATATCCATGTGAACAAGTAAATGGCATTATATCATTTTACTTTTGCCATACTATGTTGAAGTTCATGTTTAAAAGGCTTTTGTTTTAGTAATTCATTGCCTTAAATGTTTATGCTTATTTTTGAATGTTCCGCTATATTGTTATCCTTACTGGGCATTTGAGCTCACCCCTTTTTTATGTTTTATTTTTCCCAGGATGTGAAGATGTAAGTTATGAAGGACCTGCAGGGATATTATGAGGGGATTATAGTGTGGACTGTGGAAACATTATGTTGTTGTAGTAGTTTTTCATTTTATGATGTAATGTAAAACTTATGAATATATCTAGTGTTTCCAAGGCTACTAAACCAATCGGTCTTTCGAGATTTGATCTTTCTTGTGATCATGCCAATGTTATGTAATAATGCACCGACTCTAGGCAACTAGGGTCGGGGCGTTACATTTTTTAAATATAACTATTACTACTTGAATTGGCATTCTTGTATTCATTTTGGAAAATCCCTTTTAACATTCTTCGGCCAATTTTTATTTACAAAATGAAAAACATATTACAAAAGAGGGAAAATTTTTCATAATTTATTCTAACTCATATTAAAAGTGTACAATATTTCATTAATATTGGTATAAAAATATATATATATTCTCTTTTTATACACTTCAGTAATGTTTTTAACAATAGCTTATACTACAAAAAATAGCATATTAGTTCTACTATTGTATACTCTTTAAAATTTTAATTTCTTGGATATCCATCTTATTTGAATGAAATATGTATGGTTGAGATCTCATATCTATTTCAACATGATTTATGTTGTCTAGTACTTCCTGTTAATAACGAATTCTATTTTTTTATTTAAATCGATGAAACATCTAATTAACTATATCTTATTCCCCTATCTTGAAGTGCTATTATTCTCCATATTACCTTCCTTGATAGGTTCTACTATGTTTTTTACTCCCTTAGTGAGTGTATTTATGTATTTTTCATATTTTATTGGATATACTACTTATTGAAACAAGCCCGTAGACACTACTACTTATTGAACTATACAAAATATTAATTGACATAATAATTCAAAGAATTCATAATTATTTATTTAACTAGATGATTTTTTGTATAGAAATTTTTTAGATCATATATAATCTCAATTATAGATGAAGGATCCACAAATAAATGATTCATTCCTGAATCAATTGTGTATTTGAAATATCCATTTCTGATTTTATAAAAGACTGAGGACATTGGTTGAATCCATCCATCATTGCAACATAAACTTTATATATTCACAAACAATTATTTTATTCCATTTATTATTAGGTTCAGGATATTCATGTTATAAAAAGTGTAAAAATTAAAAAAAAATATATATCTAGAAGGAATAAAATAATTAATAGTGCTTACTAATTAAATACCATGAATTATTGTCCATTATTATATTGTAAGGGATGTAAAATGATACTATATGGGGGTTAATTACAATTGAAAAAAAACAAAAACAAAAAATAAATCATATTTTATTAATTAATTAATCTTGAATGAATGAATATTTCATTCGACGTAGTTATGTGGAAATAAAAATAATGAAAAGATTTTTTTTATAGTGGTTTCGATCACTAAGATATTTTTACACTCATTCACCTTCCCTAATCTTTGAGAATATTGATACCCAATGATAAGAAAAACAATTTAGTGGTATGATAACCTATTAAATAATATTTATTTTAAATTACGAAGAGGTAAAACCATTAATTTTTATTGGAATCTTATCCTACACTGGAAAACTTTTTCGTCCAGAGTCACATAACAATAACATCATTTTTGGAGGAATAGTAACAAAAAAACAGACTATGTTTTTATTACGAAATGTATAAAATTATAACATTGTTTTTAAAAAAGAATAAATATGTATGATTTGATGAAAAAAATGAAAAAACTATAGTAAGGATCAGATGATTAATGTTGGTCACTCAGTTATCTTTGGTCACTTTATCGGTAAGGAGTTGAACATATAAGTTCTTTAAATACCATAGAAAAAAATGTTTATAGGGTATTTTATTTTAATTTTAGAGAAAATGTGTATCACAGATTCTATCAAATAATCTATAAAAACTATATAAAATTCCTTGATCATATTCTAATATACTTATGATACATTATCATTGAATCCAATAACATCTTGGATCTTATGATTGTCTAATCACTTCATTCCCTGAGTTATAATATAACAATACAAGCAATACAACTATTACCTTTAAAATATGATGCACAATGTTAATTAATTTACATTCATAGTTTTTTTCATTATCAAATTACATCTTAATAATTCTAGTAGAATCATTTTTACAAACATTTATATATTACATTTAAAAACTGTTTTAAAATATATGAATAGAATTGCAGTTTATTGAAAAATGAAATACTAAAAAAATAATTTCAAAAAGATTATACTTATTCGTTGAATGTACATAATATATGAAAAATATAATTTTTATATCATATAGAACTATTTCTCATTCGGAATACAATAAATTCATAAATAAATAAAATTTAATTCATTTTTAATTATCAATATAATACCAAGTAAGAATATACAAAATTATTTATAACTTTCTATAAATGATAATACATGAAGGTTTCAAGATGTTTCTATAATTTATTTGATACGTTTTAATGAAAAAAATATTTTGACAATGTCTCGAAGAGCTTTCACTATAAAATGCTATCATACTTTCGTTGGGAAATACTACCACCATTTTCTAATGAACACTACAATTCTGAGAGGCAATGTGAGCTTTTGTTTGATGTTGAGGATCGTGATACCACTGCAGAAAAGCTACTATTAGTATCGTATACTTTTACCTTTGATTTTGAGAAATATGCTACGATATAAGCATAGAAGAGAAATACTGTCAATTATATGAGTTTTTTAAATGAATAATATATAAGTAGGTAATACCATAGAGTGGAATATTTCTTGACCTTTGAATGTGATATAACATTTTAAAAGATATACCATTAAAGAATATATACCATTTTATAATGTTCTTCAATTCAAAGATGATCATCTGTTATAAGATGATTTACCCTTTCAATATTAACAACCATTTGAAGATGATTTACCATTCAAATGTGATGTTATATTGGTTCATTCTCATTTGGTGACATTTCATGATATCTATTTTATTCAAATGATGAACGTTTATGAAAGATAAATATGTTTTTATTGATTTCGTTTGATCAACCTTATCTCGATCCTTCTACATGATTCGTGTTGATGGTTATTTATCCTACTTTTTGCTTCTCAAGATCAATCTCAAATTCGTAGATAACCAGGAGGTTGATAATGAACCCCTTCATATATGCAATGTCTGGGATCCATTAGATGAAGGGGACCAATTTTATCGAGCATTCATCATTATGAGAACATATTTTAATAGTGATGAAAAGTATAGTTCCTCTAATATTCCTCCTCAGAGATTACTTCAGTTGAGAAAATCCTTTATCATTAATTCTATTCCAATAAATGGATGTTCTAAAGAATTTAGGGAATGATATCCAGATGCACTCACACACCTTTAATATGATATTATGAAGCCCCGCATGGAGTCCCAAACACCTCCATGTTCACTATGTTTATAGTACTATAGGTTCTATGGGCCTACCCACATTCCTCTACCTATGTGCATGATCCTTGGAACATATCTCCCAAGGGGTTTACACATGGTTCCACTATGTGGTTGATGGGATGGATCTTAGGGTCTTTTAATGTATAGGTTATTGTTTTACTACATCTACCATCTAAATTCATAAAAATTCAAAAAATTAATTATTATAAGAAAAAAATTATTAATAAAATGATATGGCTTTTCAAATATTATGGTTATGATTATCAAATTTAAATGTATAATAATTTAAAAAAGTAGAATTAATTTTATCTAATTTAAATATTATGAAATTTTAATTTATTATAACACAATTGTTATGTAATTAATACAAAATTTCATACACAAAAATGTCTATGTAATAAATTTTAAGTTGAAAGAATTTGTTATTAAATTGTGATATGATATTATTATGATGAAATGAATGTATAAAATATGGAATCACAACCACATTTTGGGATAAAAATAATTATGAATTTTATCTAATGAATAAAGTAATAATTTTTTGATCAAAAATAATGCCCAGTTTAAATTAATAGGTTTTGATGATTTTTTGATTAATTATGGAGTACATGTTATCAGAAAACTATAATATTATCAAAATAATAACTGAGATTCTTTTATAAAATGGAAAATCAATTTTAATAATTATATGATGAGGTATAATAAATTGAAGAGAAAATATGAGTTAATAAATGTATATTTATATGATAAAAAATAATCAATTTCCAGGGATAGAAAATGATTTTATGTTCTATTTATCAATGATTATATTATAATGGCATGATTAATGGTTATATCATACAAATATGATGAGTTCACTTGAATTGTACATTATTAAAGATTAGTGAACAATATTTTCAAGAAAAAACCTGGATTTGGAAACTATCTTGAATCTGATCTGGTCCTGATAGGACCTGATGTATGTTCTTGATCCCATAAAAATTAAACAAATAACATAGAAAACAAGAACTATCTGTGGGATTGATTTTCTACAATGTGACATAAAAAGATAATATAAATAATTTTAATTCATGTATTCCAATATAAATTGATAATAGGAAAATTAAATGTAAGAAAAACATTTATTCAAAAACCACAAAATCAAACCAGATCATAAGAACTAGAAAATCCCCACTCCAGATGACATTTAGTCACCTCTAGACTACCATAACCTCTAAATAAGAAAACCCATCAGTAAACAATAGAGAATTTCATTTTCCAGCATCAGACCAAAAATGATTTACAAATACCCAGAGGTGTATGTAGGGTGTTAGAAAAGAATCTAAAGTATGATTCCACCATTTTTTCATATCCATATATTATAAAAATAATAATTTTATCAAGTAAATAGAGGCAAGTTATGTGATAAAGGTTTCACAATTTAATATAAAATATCAAATAACTCCATTTTTCTAATTTTTTAAAACATAAAAATCACATGCTTATCAAATAATATCACTAAATAATCAAACAATACAATTCAATGATAATAGTCTGAGAAAACTAGCCATTGGGATCACATAATTTCCATGTGAGTGATGATCCACATACAAATAATAGAACCCAAATGCCACGTCGTGTGGAAATTACCCTTGTAAAAAATATTAAGGGATAAAATTTCACTCTTGAGGGTGGCTCCAAGACACAAATTAGGCGACATGGTACACATATTACCCCTTAATAATAGGACCAACTGTATGAATTAATCACCGAGGATTGATCCATGACTCATTATTGATCTATTATGGGTTTAACATGTTAAAATAATTCATAGGGAATTTAATAATTGATACTATATATGATATTCATTAAAATCATTTTTCTTAACAACACCAACGGATAAATACATTTTCATAAAAATTTACAAAACCACCATATTGTACAATTCATTACTTCAAACCCATATGAAAAATAACTTTTTATGATAAATCTATTCTCCATATTTTAAATAAATTTTAGAAACTAAATTTATGGTCAATGAAACCATGGATTGTATAATAAAACCAAATCATGAAACCACCTACCATGAGAGACATTAAATTTCAAAAGTTTCATTGAAATAATAATCCAAGATGAAATTAGGATCCTAAAAAATATGGAACAACTTAAAATTAAGAATACCAAATAAAGAATCCCAAAATTAATAAACTATAGAATAAATGAAATAATAGGAATCAATTTCCAAAACAATTATTAAAAACACTCCAAGATATTTGAAGATATATACATGAATCATTAATTCCAATTAACATCAAAGTGGAATACATTTAAAAACATGGAAGCTAAAAATAACATCATTTTCATGATTAATCCAAATAAATAAAAAAGAAGGATTCAAAAAGAGGGGTATCCATGAAAAAAATCGCGATAAACATACAAAGAGAGGTTAATGACTATGATCAACACTTACATATTTTTAAGATTCATGATGGGAGATCCATTTCTGTTCAATGATTGTAACTTTGTTTGAATAGATAGATTCTATATTGAGGGATTATGCTTATGTATTAAAATTAGGGTCTTGGTGGCAAAAAAATATGATATTAACATGAATAAAAACATTATATTCATTCAATTGGATAGAAAATGGAGGCCCACCTGATATGTGGTCAATAATATTTAAATTTAGTAGCTACATTATATTCATATAGTATTCCATTGGACCACATATTCTAGTTGATAGGCCACTAATTTATTTTTTACCTCTTGGTTTTGGTCTACACAAAAACTAAATCTTTAACATCGACACCCCAAACACTTATATTATCTAAATCCATTCTAAACACTTAATAATAGAAAAAAAAGGAATGATTAAAGAAAAAAATAAAATTTAGTTCCTAAAACTAATAAGGGTGTGTTACTATTCCCCAACCATATTAAATTTATTCACTTTAAATTTAGTGTAATGAAAATTATTCCAGAAATAGTTTGCGTTACTGATTCCTCATCAGAGTCTCCAACAACGACATGTTATGTGAGTTTGACCCATGATGCCACAGAACAAGAACATTTGTTATATATTTTCGATGTATAACCTTCAATTGAGAATCAATGAAATAAAATGTTTTATTTTTCACATTTATATCAGGTTCTATATTAAATAATTCTATATTTAGATTGTGGCACATGATACGCTGAAAAATTATAAGATGGGATACAAGGAAGACATTATGAATATAATTAAACTATGTTGGTCAACTAATTTGATAATCTACAATTTCAATTCATTCAACAACTTCCTATGATCCAACATATCTAATATAGATATTCCTTAATCTCATAATCTTTTGGTGACACAACTGCTGTGAGACTAATATGAACACATAATCCTCATATGAAAACAACTAAGGATGTTGAAGAAAATTTGTATATAATGTATAGAAAGCTAGACATAATATAGATGGATAATACATCATTATTTATAAATTTTCATCACATTAAAAAATTTAATTCCCTAGGACCATAATAGTTTATTGTCATTGGAAACATGTAAAATAATTTTCAAATATTAGTGAAGGGTGTTGAATGTTTTCCACAAAGATCATACTATTTATTCCACCTACTTAAAACCATTATCCATATCCCAGTGAAAGGAAACATATGAAAGGGTGATCATAAATAATTACTAATTGTATATAAATGATATACGTAATCACAACATGGTTATAAGGGTATGGGAGTCTGAGAATAACATTAAAAGGCCATACCCTGCATAGAAAATATCATAGTCAGGAATCAGGGAAAAAATATTGGATACTAATAATGCATGAATCATAATAGAATCAAGAGCGTAATATAGAGATAATAACATCATAATATTACATGGAATTTTTTTTATACACATAAATGAATAAAATATTATATAAATTATATCTACCGTGAACTTCATAATATGTTATGCTTGGTTAAATCACCCATGTACGAAATTTAATATTGTGGTGTCCTATCATTACCCTCTTGTTTAGGCTTGGGATGTCTTCCCATATACCCTCATATGACATTAGTGTGATTCCATCTCATGTACCATCTTATTATAGGATTTGGATACCTACATTTGAATACTATTGTTACATGATTTGGATGACATCCCGTTTTATATATTCTTATTGGATTTTGATTCCCTATCATTTACCCTCTTCTTACAGGTTTGGTATTCCCTCATGTTTACACTCTTATCATGGTATTGGGATTCCATCCCATTTAACTTGTTGTTACGGTCATGGGATTCCCTCCCATGTACCGTCTTGTTATGGGCTTGTGACTAACTCTCAGCTTCCATCAATGTACAAGAATGGGATTCCCTCATATGTACGCTTTGAGGTAATTAAACAATTACCATTATACAATGCATTGGTGGGAGATATAGGTCCCACCGATCAAATAATGTAATCATACATGCATGTTCCACATCATTATATAACATTCTTAATATCTGGACCCATAAAAAATTTTGTGGGAATCATAAACATAAAATCATAACCCATTTTATAAAATGAGTATAAAAAACATGTAATCATATTTTATTTGGTGTAAATGTGAAATTTTTCATAATGTTTTAATCAAATAGTAAAAAAATTAATGTAAGTGGGTTTAATAATCTTTGTAACATGGTATAACCCATGGAAGTGAAATTGGTGCCATAAAATTCAATCCATCAAAATATAAACCATTCAAAGAAAGAATATGTATAGTGTTAATTGATCACATATATATTATGGAATATATAACACCAATATATTCAATCATTCATGTGAAATAATATTTAAACATCTTTTGAAAATATTTTGTGTGGAAAATAAAATTTATTCATTGAAAAACTATTTTTAATATCGAATAAATTTTTAATAGAATTTTCATTTAAAAATAACATAGAAAATAAATAAAGGATAATTTGAGAACCATTAAAATAATATTTTTAAATATATATCATATTTAAAATATTATTCCATGAAAATGAGAATAAAATATTATTTAAAACCATTTTAATTTTTTTATAAAACAAGCCCTTTGAATAAAAAAGATTTATAACTGAAGAGATAAATAAATTTATAATTTAGTAAAACATTTTGTTAATAATATTAAGTATCCTAGAGTAGAAACATGGAACCATTATATAAATATATAATGGATAACCATAGGATAAAAGAATTAATTAAATTTTCTAAGTGATGGATCATAATATTTCCTTAATGGAATAATAATCATAAACAGTCAACATTAATGATTAGATTGTAGAAATAAATTGTTACCAATATTGTAACATTGAATCATAATCCCTATAGAAGAATAATATTACATGTCACATAAAATATCAATAAAAAATTAGTTTCATAATAAAACATTCCAAATTTTATTATATAAACCTCATAAAAGAATATAGATTCAAAATATAACATGACTCTCAGAGAAGGAATATTATGTGAACATTACCTTATCGATTTGGTAACTATTGAACTGTAATCCCCATAGATGATATATCAAAAATGATTATTTAAATACACAAAATTTTAAGGATACTAATCATCTAATATTTTCATTTGAATCAAATACACCATGTAAAGGAAATGATTGGTGAATAAGTAAAAAGACTCACTTAAAAAAGTTAGACGTGAAAACCCCTAAATACTTGAGAAACATTTGAATTGTGAGATCCATGAAAGAATAAAAAATTTGGAATTATTTATATCATTAAATAAATTAATTTCATGATCTAAAAATTCATTGCTAATTATATACAACAGAATACATGAATCTTTTATGAATCATTCATATATCACATAGAAATAAATGTGACATGAGAAAACACTTACGTTAAGTCCTGAATTTCACTATCTGTGTTCCAAGAACCTTTATAATAAAAATATTTTTAATCTACCAAATTATCATATTCCAATATATAATATGATATGTTATTTTATTCTGACTTGATATTACTTATTTATTAACAATTCCATTTAATGTTATGTTTCATGTAATAACCTCTTTGATTTCTTATTTGTTTTGAATTATTATTCTTGATCCTCCTACCTGTATCATGATTTACTTATTTAAAAAATGTATAACATTATTTACAAAACATATACTTTTATAATATAACTATTTATAATTATTTATAATATATATAAATATGAAATTTTGTACATCATTCGTTGAGATGGTAGGTCATACGTCTGCATTAACATTATTTAGATTTTCTTATCATATTAAAAGAAATAATACAAATGAAAAATATTGTGTATATACATAATAATTAAATTATAATTATTATTCCATATATATCATATAATTTCACAAAAAATATCCTTAATACATTCCTTGTAATGTGGGAATGAATAAAATCTCTTTGAGGAGGTGGTAGTCTATACGTCCACAAACAAGTTTACATATTTCATAAAATTAAAAGCATGAAATAATTATATATATATTAATTCCATAAGAAAAAATACATCATATACATCATACATAAAATATAAAATTATAATTTCCATAATTATTCCCAACCATGAAGGGTATAAATTTGATGAACGAACAACATCGTTTTGTGAGTCGGTAGTCCTCCATAAAACGAAAGATGATTGTGTATTCCCTATGATCGGATTGTGTTTCAGACAATGTTAATCTATTTGCATAAAAATTTCAATATATTATGGATTATGAGGTTATTATATTTTCATGTCATAATAACAATTGACTGGGTGGAGAATTAAATAAAACAAAATTTCACATTGAAGTATGTTACGTCTTCTTTGGGTAACTCATTTCGGTTTTCCCCAAAGGGCTTCCTTTGTTAGATTTCATTCAAAAATGAGACCTATAAGATGAGGGTATGGATATTGGTAGTTTATCAGGGTATGGATTTGAGGATCCAAAATGGAATGATAGGTGTGATTAGTGGAGGATGGGGATTGGAGGCCTATTACAAGTGGGGAAAAGTAAACATTGGGAATTATTGGAAATATTTTTGTGCTCCCCTTGTTTTACTTATCCGTCAAGGGTTCAAAATGGACCACTGCAGATCCTTTAAGACATATAGTACACATATGAATAAGTCTAAGGTATACAAATTTATAATAGAATCAATAACTGGACTGAAAAAACATCTTTGACTCTAAAAATCTGGCTTCATGACAATCCAAAAATAATACATAGTTTAATCAGATTCCAATAAACCAAATGAAAAAACACATCATCCCTATTTCAATTTATGATGTCCACATAATGGTTTAGGATATATGTATCAAACGATCAGACACTAAATCCATCTAGATCATCAACACAACTTCTCAAATCAGTGTTCATTTTTTTCATCAAATTTTGGTTTCTAGTGTGGAGAACCCGCAATCACCTCGATGAATTGATTATCACCAAGATCCTCTATCATAGATATGTGAAGTTGAAATTTTTTCTTTTGATAAGATTGAGTTATTCTACATCTATGAATTATGAGGATAGTGAAGCTCTCAATTCCATCATAGTGAATCAATATTTGGGATGAGCCACTCTCCACGTATATAGTGGATATTCATATATATTGATTAGGGGTTCCCATCCCTCTTTTAATAAACCTCTACTAAATAATTATTATAAATAATTATTTATAATGAAATAAACTGTATGAGAAATCTTATTTAATTTTCATCAAAAACATTTAATATATTTTAAATTTATTTCATGATAAACCCAAGTCATTAACATGACTCATGACTCATTATAATATTAACAGAACTTTTAATATTATAATAATATTAATTCATAAAATATAAATCCTTAAATTTACATAATCACTTTAATGAACATGAAATTAATAAATCAAACCCAATTATTTTTTACTTGAATAATAATGAATTTATTTATTTATTGGTGATCAATATAACATTGTCCTCACTCAGAACTCGTGGTTGGTCCTACAATATTATGTCATCTTATTCATAAAATATGGCTTATTATTGAATGATCTATTGCGTGTGAACCACCAGGAACTTGTCCCAAGAGTAGTTAACAATATCCACTTACCAAGAGTGGATTATAAAATCCCACCAAGACACCTGATGTGATAAGGAAAATTCAATGAAATGGAAATTAACCTACGAACACACAATGTTAAATATAATCTATTTATCATTTTAAAACTCATAATGAAGGATGAAATCCTATGTTATCATCCTTTTCTTAATTTATTATATTTCTGATCAAACTAAATAGAAATTTCTTTAACTGTCATAGCCATGGATTTATGTAGGTACTACCATCATGGCCATCCATGCCTGATATATCCCTTCCACAACTTGAATACAAGAAAACCTATTTTAATCATTCGACCAATACCACACCACTGATTATGTACCCAACTAAAATTTACTCATAATGACTTCATTTTCATGTTTTTAAACTTGAATAAACATATGCAAACAGATGAAAAAAATTAGTAATCAAAGGTCAAGAGAACAATAAACTTGAAAGTAGATAAGAAAAAACAATTAAATCGTAAACATGTGGTGTTCCTATTGGATGGTATGCCCTCATGATCTAAAATAGTTGAGATCAACTTATGTTCACTTTATAAGAATAATTAAATGCTTGTGAACCCCCAACACATTATGGATGCACGTCATCTATATCATGTAGTATGTTGTTTCCAAACATCATGAAATTACTTTAATGTTACTATCATAGTGTCTCTAGCTTCTTATTGTAGTTCAATTCTTCTATAACATATTGATACAACACATAATCTCTGGGAAATTACCAAAATAATAGTAGACATGGAAGCATGAACACTATTATGGAATCATAAGAATATGCATACATATATATATATAAACTAAATACATGTACAGGTAATGAATGTACATCATATGTTTTGTATAGGGAACCAACTTCCAACATTCAAACTAGAAGTAAATCCAACTTCTAACAGGTCTCAATTTACGAGGTCTAATGAGAGAATCATTTTTCTATTGAAATGTGGATTTTGTCTTGGTATTGGGCGTGTTCTCCATAATGGATAATCTGCTAAATATAATGACAGCTATTTGAGTAAACTCCCTCAAGAGATGGAACTTACTATGTATACTGATTTCCCTCGTGTGTTACTAGGGTTCCATGGAAAACACTAGCGCTATAGTATTATCACAATAAACTAGAAGACGACCAACACTTCTAGGAACAAAACTGATGTTTGAGAAAAAACAGTGTATGTAGATAGCTTCCTATATTACATTATAATCCACTAAATAATATGAATTTACTATGGAATATGTGATGATATATTTATTTGAGATTCTATAACTCACTGCTCCACCATTTAATAAGAAGAAGTAGTCTGACTGTGATTTCAAATCATCATGATATATCTAGAAACTAGCATAAATGAATCCTCTCCCTATTAGTTCCTTGTCTCCTCTAAACACTAGAAACATATCCTATTCAAACTTCATTTACTAATGTATTATTTTTTATAGAATCCCACTAAAACTATTATAGATTATATTAATATCTTCCCATCATTCCTAAATAAAATGATATATCAAACCTACTAAATATCATGTAATACATGATAGAACTCACTACCAATGCATAATTTATTATACTCATTCTATCAATATCCTCCTGTTTTTTGTTGACACATTTTCATCGATGGATTGATACAGTGTTACATACACAACAACCCACACATGGAATATTCCATATTTTGCATTATGATTACCTTCTCAATTTATTTACCTTTACTTATCCCCACCATCATCAATGATCTATCTCTATAGAACATTATACCTAGAATATAGTCATCTTATTCTAATTTTTCTAGGGAGAATCATTGATTTAAATAAGTCTTAACTGACAAAAATATTTTAAAATTCCTTACCATAATTAATAAGTCATCAACAGATAAAACATGGAAAACGATTGTATCACATTAACCATATTATAGACATAAGGATCACATTCATTTAAAAATTCAAAATTCTATTAAGGACTCATTAAAATGAACATTCCATGATTATGAAATGTATTACAACCTGTAAATGGATCTATACATATTGAACTCATTATTCACATTCTATGACATGAAAACCCTTCATGTTGAGTAATATAGACATCTTCAACCCGCATCCCATTGAGAAAATAATTTTTTACATCCATTTTCTAAATATCATAATCAAGAAATTATGTTATTGAAATAAATATTTTTTTTATTTCAGCATTGCTAGTAGTTATAAGAATTCATCATATTATATTTCTTTATGTTGTCAAAATACATTAGATGATGATCTTTCATTATGGGTATTATACTTACCATCAATTTTCATATTTATATTGAATACCCATATTCATACTGTTGGTTTTACATTAGTAGAAGGTTCTACCAAAATCCAGTCCTGATATTAGTACATTGACTCCTTATGAGATTACATGTAATTTTTCTATTTAGCCTAATTTTTTCTTTCTATTTCTTCCTTTTAGGTTAATGTTTAATTGTCCAAAAGGAGTAATGTGTCACCAAACTCAGTGAGAGGAAAACCATATGGTATTTTTCTATAACCTTTCCTCTGGACCTACACATTTCATGTGACTCTTGAACTTATTAATCCCCCCAATTTCTCCTATAGATATTGTTGCCATACCAACTCATTTGTATATGAATCATTAACATTACAAAAGATTTTATTTCTTCTACTATTTCCATTAGAAATGTGTAAACTTTCTAGAAATGTGTCTTTTCATTCAAAAATTATTCTTCTATTCGAATAGTTATATAGGTAATATACATTTTTTTTAGAATAACCTATAATGATTTACATAGTGCTTAATTTTTCCAATTTATAACTATTTATAGTATTGAAGAAATCCTTGCATCCCCGTACGAGTATGCATGACATATTGTTCTTCTTTCAATACCATAACACATATAGAATTACATATGAAACTCTAGTTGGAAGTATGTTATGGGTATATGATGCAGTCTACAAATAGTATCCCAAAAAATGATATTGTATGAGTTTACTGACACAACATTGATCTAACCATGTCTAAAATGGTCTCATTACTTCTTTCAGTATCAACATTCCACTATAGTGTATAATGAATTGTGTGTTAGGATACTATCCCAAAATAATTTTTGTGATTAGTGAAATCTAAGTTATGATACCCTCTACCATGGTCTAAGAGTAGTTCCTCAATCTTCATAACATCCTTGGGTTCCACTTGATTTTGGTAATACATAAACATATGAAAGGAGTATCACCTATTCCACATTACGTAGATATATACATAGCTACTATAATCATCAATAAATGTAATGATGTATGAAAACCAACCCCATGGATCTACATGAAATATACCACATATGTTAGTATGGTTTAATGATAAAAATTCAATAACACTTCTTCCCATTTAAGTGAAGGGTGATTTGGTAATTTCCCATTGTGAATAATCATGACATACAACCAAGGGATCTTGATGAACAATGTCTAAAAACACTAGTATATGAAATATATATAATTAATTCTCATTCCCAGGAAAATTATTGATGATCCATTATGGGGTCTTATATGAGTCGTGATCCATTGTTTTGTGATTGATTTTCATTAGTAGGATTTCATGTTCAAGTTTATATAATCCATATTTAAGGCGTTTCATACCATAAAAAATGGTATCCATACAAAATAAACCAAATTTATTTCTAAACCAGAAATATAATCCCATAATTTCCAAACCTAACACTTATAATATGTTTCTGTTAATATAGGGTACATAATAACGAAAATTTTATATAATAACCACACCACTAGGAAATGTATTGTGTTTATCTCCCACTGCCAAGGAAGCTAGACTTCAACCATTTTCATACAAGATATTAACTTTATCATTTTTAATCTTCATGAATATAAATGGATATTGTATATGAATAAATATTTATAATCCAAATTTCATATCTAATACCCATATAGTAGATAAAAGAATTTACATTCAATGTGAAAAATACCTGAATGAGAAGCATTACTATGATTCTTCTTATAATATCAAAATAATTTCTTCCAGTGGAATTTCTTACAACGTAGAAAGTATGCATCCTCATTCTCATTTTCTTGCCTCTCTATTATTGGCTTCTTAAAAGGATAATGCATTGGTTCTTACCATAGACCTGTACTTAGATCACTTATCCTTCCCCTTATTTCTTTTGTTAAACATTTGGACTAAGGAATTTGTGTTCATCATATCCTTATATAGATGTAGATATTAATCCAAACAATATATGTGAATTTTTTTTCATTTTTTTCACATTATAATTAATAATAAAAGTCCAAAATCCTGGTTGTAAAGAGGAATGGATGATATATGTTCCTAGTTTTTGTTACTGTTTGTAACCTAGGGCTTCTATCCTATCAGTGTACCTAATAATATGGATTACATTAGGTTATTATTGATTCCCTTCTACTAGCTTGCACCTATGAAGGACAATTGATATCTCATACATTCCTTCATTTCTCCATCCTTATATAATTCTTATAAATAATTTATCATATTCTAGTAATCCTCATCTTTATGCATTTTCTACAATTTAATGGAAATATATGACAGCCTGATGTACTAAAAATCTAGAGCATCATATACAAGAATTTTTAACTTTTAATTTTCATCTTTCGTTGATATCTGAGGAGGATCAGCAAGAACATAGGACGCCCATATATAAAGCTTTTGTTTCATAGTGTAGTGATATGTGAAAGAACCTATAACAATCCTATATGTTACAGACGATTATGATGTTTTGTTTTTCCTAAATTTAAAATTGATATAATGTAATTGTTGTGTTGGTGATTTCATTTTCATATGTATAAAAAATAAATTTTAGCATTTAGTACATAATCTTGACTGACTTTTTTACATTTATGAATAATTAGTTATTATATCATATAATATCACCGACTATTTTATCAAACCTAAATAGAACTCACTATTAAATTGGTAATACTTTGATTCTTGAGTATTCTAGTGGAGTGGATCCATGAAACCTCCCATCATAGATTACAATATATGGCTACACCACTACTGGTAGAGTTTCATGGAAGGATCTAGACTGGCCAAATACTATAACTGGTGGTTCCTTGATCTATTGATCAATATCCCACCTTAATTTGAATCGTAACATGATTTCCTAAACAATCTTCCTCTAATGTGATATAAATTTACATATGTATAATCTTAGAATACCCACATTAGATAATATGGCTTGATACTCATATAATAACTCCCCAGTAGTAATAGGAACTCTCAATTATGGAGAAAAATCACCCCGAACACATACTATTGTTCAAATGTGAGAAATTGAAGGCATTAGTAAATAATATATCATTGTGGATTTTTTTTATTTCCTAAGGAATTTATTCAATTTCTACTAAAAATGATTAATATATTTTTTCATGCTCACAACTGAACGTGAAATAGAAAAACCATATGTCACAACATTATATATTTTATATTTTTTATATATTTTATGTGTTCTTATAATAATCTTGAACATTCCTAAAATAAAAAAACTGAATATAATTATAAAAAAATTCAACATGATTAGTATTGAGAATCTATTTGAGACTAATCCATAATGGATAAATCTTGACATAGGGGGTTCCATATCAGAGTCAACTTCTGACACATATGCACCTCAAACCTAAAAAAATGTATCTGTTTCACACATATATTTTCATTGCAACGTGGTGGGGTACACATCTTAAAACATCATCGTTAATGTATTAATATGTTTTCATATAAGAGATGTGGTCTAGGGGATAAATGTATAACTGGTGCATTGGAAACGTAGTCCATTATAAATACTTGAATGAAAACAATACAACACACATACTTCCATATAATTCCCTTTTTATTATAATCATCACATACAGAAAAAAGCTAAAAATCCCAAACATATAGATGTCAATTAATAGTAGAAGAATAGTCTTTAAAACAAATAAAAATGTTATAAATAATTTTAATTTCGATAAATTTAAACTGTATTACTTTTATGAAATATATTAGAAGAATTTAAATAAAATAAAATAATTTATTTTATTTGGTTCTTCCTTTAGTTTAATTATAAATCTAAAAAATAAATGAAAATAATTCTATCATATTTACAACTCAAATTAAATTAATTTTTCATATTTTTAAATATTAAAAAAATTAATTTTTATTTTATTTTTTTTAAAGAATAAATAAATAAAATAAATTATTTTTGTTTTATCATAAAAACTAATCTTCACCATAATAACCACCGAAATCACCTTTGTTGCCTTCACGAGAGCCTTGGAGTCCCATTTTCGATAATAATCCACATTAATGGGTAATCTAGCCAAGGAAATCCTCCCTAGACCCATTCTGGGTTGGAAAGTCCTACCCTATATCATGGATTAGAAAATATGGTCTAGTAAATCCATTAGAAATAGGGTATTATACTGCATGGGTTGTCTTTCCACCAGATATGATAAAGGAACTAGGGAACCATCCTGATGGGGGAAATTTGGCTATATCTAGGACATTTGGATGGTGTTTCATAGGGATGTAGTAGAATATAGCTTTGGCATAGTGGAGGGACTAAATAGAAAGGCCACACACTATGTCCGGACCTAGTGAGTGAGATGAAAAGCGATAGGTTAGGCTCGAGAGTTGGTGGTGTTGGGGGTAGGATCTACTTAAAGTTGTTTTTTCAGGCACTAGAAGAGTGGGTCCTCATAGTCAATAGGAGAGAGTGGTGGTTTGTGAAGGAGATTTGGGTGATCATAGATGATTGGCAGTTGATGCTGGTGTCCCAAAAATATGTAGGCTCTCGGAAGAAGCATAGAGTCACGTCACAAGGAGATGTTGGTGGAGGTATGAACAACATCCAATCACTCATATGAATGGAGGGAGGTTGTATGTTAAATAGTTTGGAGGAAGGCATATGACATCAACCAATGTAGGAGGTGTGTGCATCTCTCAACACTTGTGAGAGTTTGAAGAAGGGGATGGGAGACCATGGATAGGGGTAGACTAGTGAGTCTTTATCAAATCAATCGTTTTTTTATTTTAATAATAGTGCAAAAAAAGGAAAAAATTCCCCATTTGTATATAAAAAATCACCACCACTTTTGAAAAACCATCCTCTAGATAAAAAGTCCACAACATCGATGATATTCTTAAATAAAAAAAATTATTTTTTTTCTTTTCATACTTGTGGAACATTGCTAATGAATGTATGATTTCCAAAATTTTCATGAAAACGAGTATATAAATATAATTATAAATTTTTTTCATAAATCAAATTAATAAACGAAAAACAAAAATCTGAAAAACACATTTTTAATCCAGATAAAAATTTCAGATGACCATAAGAGGGCCATCCAAAATCAGATAGATGTATTGTTTGATTATTTCAACTGTTGTAACAACATCTACATAAATTGTAATGAAATTTAATGTATTCATGTCTTAGAAAAACTATGAATTTTTTACAAATTGAAGGTATTAGAGAATTGAGCAGTAGTTGGTGGATAGGAATTTAAAATTTATTTTATCACCAAAGTAACAAAACATAGTCAACTCTGGTTATCCAAAAAGGGTATGGTAAAATCATAACATGTGTTTTAATCAGATCATAATAAACAAAATGAAAATATCCATCATCCCAATTTAATAGGAATAAGTCTATCGCATGTTCATGGAGTCTGCTGGTCAAAGGATATGTCGTCGAATACCTCAAGATCGTCCATATATGCTTCTTGAATTTTCATGTTTACTATTCATTGAATTGTAGGTTCTCCCATATAGCTTCTATAATCACTTCCAGGTAGCGACGATCACCTAAATCCTCTTTCCTTGATCTATGATTACAAACATAGATCCTTCCCTTCGATTGAGTGATTCTCTCTATAGGAATCATGAAGACATAGAATATCTCAATTTCAACAATGTGGATAATTCAATGAGATGATCTTTTTTCCACTTATATACAATGTATTCAAAATATCTTACTATTTATCCTGACCCATGTGTAATAAACATCCAAATAATTACTCTTATATATAATTATTTATGATTAACTAAAATTAATCATAAATATTATATATAATTTTCCATATAAAAAATATATATTAATTTTATTACAAGATAATCCTAAGTAATTAACTAAACTTGTAACTCTTGATAATATTAAGCCAAAATATAATATTATAATAATATTCATTAGTATTATAATAATATTTTTATTTACATAATCACTTGTCAATACATTTAAAATATAAATTCAACCCAATTTTTATTTACTTGAATAATAATGAATTTATTTATTTATTGGAAATCTATATAACATGGATTACACTTAGACCCCATTGGTGGGTTCCACCATTTCCAATATACATATTCAAAAAAATATGGAAGAAACTAAAATGTGCTATTGTATGTGATGCCATTGTAACTTATCTAAATAGAATATAGAAATTATGAAATAACAAGACCATAGTCTAGAAACACATCATGACCCCAACAGAGATAACTAAAATTCAGAGTAATGAAAACCAAACATTATATGGGAACTGTGTAATAAAATTTATTTTTCACAATATATCACATAAGGGAATATACAAACTTGTATCCTCTCCCATTCCTTGATTTATTATTTTTTGATCAAACCAATTGGACTTAACATCGACTACAATGACCATGGATTTATGACGGTCCTACAATCCCGATCAACCATTCTCGAGATATCCCTTCCATAATTCATATGTGAAAAATCATATCTTGATCATAAAAAATGATTTTCCACCAATAATGTACCCAATATAATCTATCTAATCATGAATTCATTTTTTTGGTATTCATCATGCATCAAATTACATGATAAAATGGAACACATTAATAATTACCTCTGGTCAAGAGACCAATACACATGTCAGTTGATAGGAGAACCAATAAAACAAGAAATACATTATGTTCTAATTTGAGGGTCTTTCTCATGATATCAAGTATTATAGATCTCCAATTGTGAAATTAATGAGAATCAGTCTATATTCATTTGATCCTGAAGCACCTGATAGTCCCACATCATCTATGTCATGTGAGTATGATGTATTTGGACCATTGAACATTACATCATGATTACAGTCATAATATCTATAAGTTCTTTTTATAGCCTGGGATATTTTAAAACCCTCCAATACAACACATAATCTAATGAGAATTCTTAAAATATAGTCGACGCATATGTATCAACCATATTTTAGAATGATAATAACATGTATATATTAGAAACTAAAAACAATTTGAGGAAATAAAAGTACATCACATGTTTGGTATAGGAAACCCACTCTAATCACATATGACGTGGAATGATAATAATCATGTAATATAATATTTTTTATAATGTCTTATGTCATTTTTTAACATTATATTCTATTATTAATCATTGAGAAAGATTCTTTTTTACCTTAATAACTATTATTAATTTTAATTACTTTAGGCAATATTATAAACAGAATTCTTATCTGACCATACTAGGAATTATAAATTATGTTTATTCAATTTATTAAATACATATTTCAATTATCCAATCACATAATTGGAAGGAAAATTATTTAATGTTAATCTAATAAATTGGAGGAGAAAATGTATTTTTAAAAGTCACAAATTATACAAATATTTCTATGTTATTTTATCTAAATTAAAATTTAAAAATATCACAATGAAAAAAATTAGATTAATATATGTACAATTGTACTAGAGAAACATTAAAAATAATTTATAACACAACATAACAACATATATAAATTATATGAAAAATAAGTTTCAAATTAAATTTCATCATTTTAAAATATTCATCAAATCATGAAATATCTCAGAAAAATAAAAAAACATATTAGCCAATGTAAATTTTAATATTATTATTTCAAAAAATGAAGTTTTTTTTTTAAAAAATTATAATTCTATCGAATGCTTTATTGAAATAGGTTCTCCATTAAAATGCAGTATAATAACCCTTTTGAAAAGTACATATTTTTATTCAATGAATTTGATTTATTATTATCTTATTACTATAAAATCTATTGTAATATTTTTTTTAAAAGTATTAAATTTCTCATATATAAATAATATTAAAAAAATTCAAATGTCGATTACTAAATTTTTTGAGATAAAATGGTTTTTATATGTAGAAAAATAGTTTTCTTATAAAATGAAGTTATTTTTTCTCAAATAGTTCTTACTATCATTCTTAACTAATCGATTATGAAAGGATATTTTTTATATATTTTTGTTAACAATATTTATATTATTTTGTCAATGTCATTCATATCTTCCTTTCTAACAACTAGGTGATAAAAATAATAATGTTTTAATAATATTATTAATCATATATTTTAGTTTAATAAAGCTCAGTCTGGTATTTAAAAAAATTATCAACAAGACTCAATATTCTATGTAACATAATACAAATATTGTTTTCCTATATAAAATGATTATATTTGTGTTTCATTAAGTGAAATATTATCTTGTTGTTGTGTGTAACTAAATCAAAAATTAGTACATTCAAATAAAAATTGGTATGTCTAGTTTTGTGAGAAATGTAAAATATTGAAAAGATCCAATTAATATGAAAAAATTACTATATCTGGAGAAGTAACATTCTATCCCCATTAAAATTAAGTTATCTCTAAAATTTTTTGGGGTTATCAATGTTTTAAGAGTATTAATTTCATTTCAATGAATCTTGTATTGTAAAAGTTAATATGAAAAGATCCATCAAAAATGTAATCCTAGAAACATAATCGATAAACAAAGTAACTCATAAATTGGTTTCTATATTGGAGAAAATAGTTTTTAAGATAAAACATGGACATGAAAGCGAAATCTGCCTTTAAAATTCTAATGGAGTGTGACAAATAACATGTTTAAGAAATTTTTAATGATCCCAATGACATAAACAATATTGACTTGAAAAAGGACATTGATATAATAAAAAATGATGATAATTGGAAAAAAATTATTTCAAGATCATTTTTTGTAATGTTCACGAATTTTATGACATGATATACTTACATTATTTCAGGATAACATCACCTTTTGTATTCCTTGATCAATTTCATCCTCATATTTTACTCTCTGAAATAAAGGGATATTTTTCATTGCAGAAGAATTATAAAATAATGAGATCCCTAAATATAATGATAGGTAATTCTATCTATCATTATGACAAAAAAAAGTTTAGCACATGTTATCCAATACGAATAAATCCTCATATGGAGAGAGAAGAAATTAATATCTAAAAGTTCATATGATGTTCAAAATGAAATATTGAATAATTGGTTTCCCTTATAACCCTCCATAAATATGAATGTATAAAACTTTTGAAATAAGTTAATTAAATTTCTCAAAAAATATATTATCTTTGAACCCCCATATATCATAATGTACTTATAATTTTTAGCATAGAAACATGTGAATGAATTCATTGAATAATCTATTGAAACAATGTGATAACCTGAATTACCAAATTTTTTTTTTTGAAAACATCAAATATTTTATATTATAAGGAACATTGAATTGGTTCCTGAAATCCAAAAAATATATAATCTATATCCATGGTGGTAAAAAAAACATTGTAACTAATTACTTTATCAATTTTTATGTCATTAATAATATCCAATTTATTTGTCCACATCAATCATCTCCTTTCTAAAATAAATTTTCTCAATATCAAAACAAATAAGGGTTACCTTCCCTTAATCAAAATTTCACCATTACATTAAATAAATATTCTAGGAAATTATAAACAATTAATTTACATTTTAAAATCCTTTTGTTATGACATATACATTATGATTCATATAACATTATTCTTCAATTAAAATACATGTACACTTCAACAATCCTACATTATTCTTAAAAAAATACTAATGATTCAGTTTATTATTCCTTAATACCCCTTTTCTATAATTTTAAAATATGAATCATATTTTATGATTCATCCATATCAATTTAATGATTTTTATATTTTTTAATGTAAAGAAAGATTTTAGAACATCACAAACCACTCATATGTTATTTTTTTTCCTTTTATCATTTGCAATATAACCAATCTGCATACCACATTCCTAATAATTTTCTTGATATTCCGAATTAGGAGTTCGATTTTTATAATTCATACAAGTTATTAATCTAAAAAATTCAATTTAAACCATGTTCCTTACAGTTCTCATTATTGACTAATACTTGAAATCATACTGTGAGAAAAACATACCCTAGAAGAAAACCTCAAAATAATGAAAAATTACATATATTATGCCTAAATAATGACCCCTAAATTTAAATATATAAAAATAAAGATATATCCTTAGATACATCCCTAGAAAAATAATTAAATATATCCCTATGTATGTCACAAAATTTTCCCCATCTTAGTTTCAAATAGTTGACTAAACCTTTCCTTAAGTACCAACTATATTGACCTAGGGTATACATACATGGATATGGAAACATTTTGGATGAATATTCTTCACATTATGAATATTACACTCCTAAGGACAATAATATTTTATTGTGTATAAAAAAAATAAACACAATATTATAATCATACGTGAAGGATCAATAATGTTTCACAAAATTATCATTACATTTGTAAAACAACTTACAACACTTCATCATAACATGGGGAGAAGAAACATAAGAAAGGGTGTGATCAGATGCTCAATTGCAGTAAATAATCAATATACATACACATAACCTTGAAATAACATTATGGTAGCTTGATAATAACATTATTAGATCAAACCCTACATATACAATATTGTATACATGAATCATGGAATAAATATTGGAATTTCATAAAATATAAATTACTAGATAATGAAGAGAATAATCCATTAAAGAATAAAATTAGAATAAGACATTTAATTTTGGTATGTATAAGAATATAAAATATTACGTCAATGATATCTAAAAATACCATCATATCATTTTAGGCTTGAGATAATCACACGTATACCTTCATCAGTATTGGGATTTCTTCTTATGTTCCCTATTTAATTGGGTTTGGGATCCCATTACATGTACCCTCTTGTTCTGGGATTTGGATTCCCTCATGTGTACCCTCTTATTACAGGATTGGGATGCTCTCCCTTGTACCCTATTTTTAAGAGAATGGGTTTCCCTATTGTTTACCATCTTATTATGGGATTTGGATGTGCTTCCTCTTAACCTCTTATTGATGGATTTTGATAAGCTCCCATTAATCCTATTGTTATGGTATTGGGATTCCCACTCATTCACCCACTTTTTATGGTCATGGGATTCCCTCTCATATACTATCTCATTATAGGCTTTGAATAATTTCATGTTTACCCTCTTTTTTCAGGCATGGTATTCCCACCCGTGTACTATTTGATCTTATTGATCATTTACAATTACCAAATTCCTAGGGGAGATATATAGGTCCCACATAGCACATAATGAAATCATTTCTGCATATTTAATAAGATAATAATGTATTCATCATATAAAGTCCCATAAAAAAAGGAAGGTCATCATAAACACCACATTATAACCCATGATATTAAATTTCTATCATAAAAATTTCATCATATAATATCCTGTGGAAATGGTATATGATTCCTTTTCAGTTCTTCATATTATTACACATGAAAATAAGTGGGTTTCATAATCATTTTATCATTTTATAGACCCTGAATGATAAATGGGTGCCATAAACATCTAACCATCAAAACATACACCATTCTGGGAAATTATATGATTTACATTCATGGATCATATCCCTATTAAAAAAATTTGTAAAACAAACATATGACTCCTTAGTTTGAAACTAATTTTGATTCAACTTTTACAAAATATTCTTGAGGAAAATAATATTTCTAATTTGAAAAAATATTTTTAAAACATAACAAACATTCAAAAGCATTTTATTTTAAAAATAACCTTGAAAATTATAAATAAATACATAAAATATTTTTATAAACTATTTAAAATATAAAACATTTTTAAAATTCTTTTATTTATAAATGAGCATAAAATATTATTTAAAAACATTTTTAGAAATCTGAGTTTTTGAATAAAAAATATTTCCAATTGGAGAAGAAATAATTTAATATTTTCTTAAAACATTTTCAAAATCATATTTATTTAAAAATATTAACAAATATTATAACATTATACTAATATATCATTAATAAAAATAATTGAATAAAATTAATATTATTTTATGATATTTGTGTCCTAATATTTAATTTATGGAATCATTATAATAAACATTCATAATTACGGTTAGATAATACCAATAATTTGTTACCACATTTGTGACATTGAATATTAAACCTTATTTATGAATAACATTACATGAATACTAAAATTTATATAAAATAATATTTTCAGGATAAAACATGTCAAAAGGTAATATATACACCCAATAAAACTATATATGTGCATAATATAACATGTCACTCATAGAAGGAAAATTTGGACAAAATTAACATACTTATTTGTAAACATTTGAACTATAAAAACCATGGTAGATAAATCGCAAAATGTATATTCAAATACCCATAACATTAAATATAATAATCAAATAATACATTCAATGTAATTTTATATACCACACCAAATAACCAAGGGGTAAATAATTCATAAGTATTTTTCAAATAAAAGTGAGATAAGATATCCCATTACCACTGGAGTAATTTTTGAACAATGAGATCCATGAAAGAATAAAATCAATTAGGAATTTTTTACCATTAAAATAAATTAATTCTGAATATAACATGTCAATGGTAGTTATATACACCACACAACATGGATAAGTGGTGAATATAGCATACATCTCACACAAATAAATTTAATATGATAAAACCCATAGCTCTAGTATTAACATTATTCATATATATTCATAACTCTTTTATAATGAATGTATGTTTATTATAAATATAAAAATGATCCATATTATTTTATATCATAACATATATTATTTTTATTACTTTATATAACTCATTTATGAAGATTTCAATGTTAATGTTATGCTTCATTTAATAACATTATTAATCTTCTTTTATTTTTTTACCTCTTATTCTTCATCCACTTACATAGATAATGATTTAATTATTTTCAAAAAGTAAAAAATTATTTAAATATCATATAAATTGATGATATAAATATTTATTGTAATTTTTAAATTATAGAAATATTAAATAGAATACATCCTTTATGAATAGGGTGGGTCATATAAACGCATAAATGTTGATTCAATTTTCTTGTAATTCATAAAGAAAGTATGCAATGAAAATATATATGTATATATATAATATCATTCAAGTAGATTTATTATGTACAATATATCATATAATTTCACTAATCCCTTCCTTAATACATTTCAAGAAAACTGTGAATGAATCACTTCGCTTTGAGGAGGCGGTAGTCCAAACATCCACAAATGAAGATATTAAATTTACAAAAAATATAAATCATGAACATATGTGTTTGGTTTTAATTAAATAAGGATAAATAAATCATAAATTGTAGTCATGTCAAATAAAAAAATAACTTTTATCATTATTCTCATCCTTATGGGCGAAAATTGAAAAAGGATTGAAATGAGTTCGCGGTGTGGCAGTCGGTACTATAGAAAATAGTATTCAATTAAAATCAAGTATTTCTTATTTTATAATAAAGTAATTATAATAATTTATTGGCAGGATAAATAAATAAAACAAAAGTGCATGTTGTAGGATGTTATTTCTTCTTTAGGTAACTCCTATTGGTTTTAACTATGTGAATTACTTGTTTTGATGTATGAAATAATCATGTCTTCTAAGATGAGGGTAGGGATGTTGGGTGTTGATTTTGGATGATTCTTGATGAGAAATAAAATCTTGAGAGGATACAAGATAGGAGGGGGATAGGAGGCCATTTATAACTGGGGAAAAGACACATAAGGTATTATTGAAACTATTTGAGTGATCCCCATGTTTTAATTATCACAAAAAGGTTAAAAATAGGACATTATAGAGAAACATATGTTGAATGGTCTATATATGGAAATAAAATATTTTAAAAAAAATACACTCATTTTTACAGCTTATATTATGTGTTTATTCATCAAGTATACTTATTTTTAGCATAATTAGGGTAATTAATTTTAGTTACATTACATAATATATTAGGTAAAAAAATATGTTGACCATAATTTAAATTATAAATTTATTTATTTTAAATATTGAATAAATTTTTCTAAATTTATATGACATAGGTTGAAGAAATAACATATAATTAACCCTAGGTATAAGATAAGATAATGGGGTTTTAATGTGAAAACAAGTTCAAATATTTCATGTGTTTTAATTTCTAAATTCAATATAAAAAAATTAAAACGAATATCTTTTATTAATATATGTAAAAGTGTAATATTTATACATTAAAACCAATTTAAAACATAATTTTACTATATAAAAAATTTAAACAAAAAAACATCGTTCAATTAAATTTATGTATTTCTTATAATAAATCAATGAATTAAACATCTTATAAAAATACCAAAAAATATTCCAATCTGATTTTTGATTTTAAACATTCAAAAATTAAGTTTATTACCTCATATAAAATTATAATAGTTCCAAAAATTATATTCGAAATGGGTTTTCCATTAAAAGGTGTTAAAATTAACATTTTAAAAAACACATCTTCTTATTCCAAAAATTGGATTTATTCTTAACATATTCATGTAAAATGTCTTGTATGTGTGTTAGAAAATTTAGAATTAAAATTTATTAAATAAATATTTTAAACAAAATTATTCAATGTGGTTTTTATATTTATTATGATAAAATACTAGTTTTTCATAGAAACATAGATTTCATTTAAATGGAATATTTTAATTCTAAAATAGTTCTTACATTAATTTATAACTAATTTATAAAAGAATTATTCATTTTTTAGATTTGGGTAAACCATAGATTCATAATTTAGTCAATATCCTTCATATATTCCTTTGTAATGGTTATGTAAAAATTATAATATAATTTTAATAGAAATATTAATAGTGTATTGTAGTTAACTAAAATTTCGTATTAGTGAGCCAAAATATATTTATGGGAATTGGTATTCTGTGTAACTCAAGACTAAAATAGTTATTTTTGTATTGATAGAAAATATAAGTATTCCATGTAGTGAAGTATTAATTTGGTGTTGCATATAACATAGTCCAATCATAGTTCATTCCTATTAAACAAGATATATTCAATGATTTTTGAAATGCAAAATAATGAAAAGAATAAATTAATTACAAAAAAATCACAAAAACAAGGGGTGTTAAAATATGTGTCACACCCAGTTTTTCATGGCATTGTTTTGATCTAGTTCATTGGAAATACATATCCTTTTACAGGGTATTGGGGGAGATTAATGTTGAGTATTGAAATGTCTTATATATCTAATCATCCAAATTTGCGTTCCTCAATTCTTTTTTTTAGTTTTTGTAGAATGGGTGGTTACCTAATGATTTCGGCCAAACCGCGAGCCCATTTCATGATTTAAAAACATATTTTGTTTCTTTTTTATCTTGTCGTTTTTGTAACATTTTTGAATCATTCCACTTTGTATAACTCTTCCCCTAACATATTCATGACTAAATATCCTTTTGGACCCATTCATAATTAATATTAATGGTGAATTTGGGTTATCAATTCAGCTATTGGGCCAGCCCATGTGTCCATTTCCAATTTAAAAAAATAATTTTTTTCTTTTATATTTTTTTTTATTTGATATTTTTCATGTATTCCACCTCCCACTCGAGCCCATGACATCTATGTGCTCCCCATCTTCGATGAATATTAGGGCGGAACATCTCACAATTCGTGAAATCATCCATATTTTCTAAGGTAAATTGACTCTTTTGTAAATCCTTTATCTTTCCCTAGTTTTACCCCAAATAAAATTTCCATGGATCATCTTGACCAAAGGAAAATCTCCATGAAGTTCCATGTCATTAACATTCATCTATGGGTGAAAATCTAAGAGATTATAAAGAGTCCATTAGATTCTAAGGTGAGACCCCCTTACCTTTAATATCTCTTTAATTATCCTTCCATTTTCATTTGTTTTAATATTCTCCCATTGTCATGCTTGACCAAGGTTACAATTTTGGAATGATTTTTTATGGGTGTTTAGTTCGTTAAGGGTGGATCTTCATAGTTCTAGAGTGTTGGGAACCACATCGGGTGATTTCTTGTGTGTGTTTCCTTTTCTCTACAGATTTGATGTAGTATATCCTTTAAAAAAGCCTTTATCAATTATGTTTCAGGATTATCATGTTTCTAAAACCTAATTTATTTTATATGTAATGATTTGAAACCATGGTATAATTTTTTTTGTTCGCAAATGCTGTTTTAATGATTATTTTGTTAAAATTTTAGTTGTTTTTGTATAAATGTTCACTTCACTTGTTGGATAAATTATTTCATGAGATTTCACACATGGTTTATGTTATTTTGAATAGGTTTCCATATATTGAATCAATTTAGGGAATTAAATTGGTATTTTACCCCCTTTTAAGTGCTTAAAATAAGTTGTTTTGATAAATACTGCATGTCATGTGTTAGGTAAATTGTTTGGTTGGATTTTATGTGTCTAGTGTAATTTTCAATTATTTTTTTGGATTTATAAATAAAGAGGCAGAATGAAAAAATAATTTTGGTATCTTTTTATGGAGTTCCTTTTTGGATTTGGTTTTACAAACAAATGGGTTATGGTTTACAACATGTTTTCTCCAGATTAGCCAGAAAATGGCCCGTTTCACATCCATATGAAAATTGTTATGTTTTTAAATTTGTAACCTGAGTGTTTTAATGGATTTATGAATTTTTTTACTGATATAAATGGTTTGTATAGAAATACATAATAAAATTGATATTCATAACTTTTTCAAATGTTATTTTTGATAAAATGATTAAAGACCCATTTGGTCTTTCCTAAAAATGATGAATGAGGGTTTTACCTATATATAACATGTTGTGTCAATTTGGATTGTTTAAAGGTCCAGGAAATGATTTTATTAAATTTTTATATGGTGGAAAATTATGGATGGATATGGTTTTGTTGTTTATTTATACATAAAATAGTGTTTTTGAATTAGTTTTATGTGAAAATCCACAATACACCATTTGAAATATTTTTATGAATTTTATTGTGGTTTATTGATTCATGAAAGAAATGTGATTCCATTTTGTGGGCTGTTTGTGTTATTATAGTTTGGGAATAGTATTTTTATATGAAATGTGTATTTGCTAATTTGTGTAACTCGATTGAGAACTAAAGGGAATCCCGAGAATCTAGGTGGGCAGACGTGTACTAGTACGCTAGTGATACCTTGGGTTTTCTCCCCTATTTCAAATAGTAATATTAACGTTGAAAACAATAAATAAAATATAATGATGATTATGTTGGGAACCATTGTTTTATTGGTATTATCCCTACTAGTGTCTTAGGTGCACAATAATTGATATTTAATATGGTTACTTTCACAATGAAATGAGGTACTCGGGGCTCACAACAAACTAATGCCTAGGGGTGTTCTTGTGACTTGTCCTCATTTTCTATTTATTACTCACCATCGGAATATGGCGTGGTTGGAAATTAAATTCAGCTGTCGGTGTGATTTATATAAAAGTGTACATTCATTAAAGAAGGCCTCTTGAAAACTAGTTTCATTTTGAAGTTACACCTCTTTGAATATTGTTACTTAAATTCTTGTATATAAATCCTGAAAGTTTTAGTTTGTTAATTTTATTATATAATGGGAAAAAATTTGAAATAACCCATTATATCTTATATTTAAAACATTAAATTGATGTTTCTTTTATTTTAAAGGATGTGCATTAGGAATAGAATATCACGCTAACCTACTGAGTTATAATACTCACGCCTATAGTTTACTTATATCTGTAGCTCTTGTGTAGGTTTCAACATGAGTATGATAACCTTGGGTGAAATGTGATTATTGTGTTGGAGAGTGACAAGAGGGGTCACATGGAGTTAGTTGGTTATTAGGTTTGTTCAGTTGATTTGTTGGTTTATTTGTACTTTTAGTTACTTGTACAAATAATGATTAGTTCAATTTTTATGTAAATGTATTTTGGGCTATCCATTTCTTTTCACTGATCATTTTATTGTTTATATTTCGATTAAATTGTTCCATTGCTTACTCTATTGGTTCCCTAGGTGCATGTCACAGTCCCAAGAGGATTGGGAATTCCTCTTGGGGCTTGTCACGTGCTAGCATTGGTGACCGGTTCTAGGTCAACACGGTCTGGTTCTTGACAAAATGGTATTAGAGGGGGTCAGCTTATAGCAGACCATCCTTTTAAGAGAACCCCAGTTATTTGGTGGTTTTCAAGGTATATGGAGTTGGGTTGTTGAGACTTGAGGGGTATGTGCAGGAAGAGTACTATGAGTTCTTTCTCGTTTTGAACCTCATGTTTCCATTGCAAGTCCAGTTTTATTAGTTTCCTTTATTCTGGTTGATTGTTTGGTTTTGTAATATGACGAGTGGAGTCTGACTAATGGTTTCTAGGAGCTCATAGGGCATGGAATGCCAGCTCGAGCTAGGGAATGGTCCTAATAATTTTCTCAATGTTGGAGTGGTGTTTGACAAATTGCCGCCAAACATATGGTCAAGTCACCCACTGACAGTAATTCCCTTTTGTGGGTTTGTTGAACCTTTCATGAAATCTGATTTTTTTGGAAAATAAAAATGTTAGAATTATGGAAATGGATTTTAAAGGAAGGATTGGATTTTGAAAATTGGAAAAGGGGTTTTCAATAATTAAACATAAGAATGGTTTTTGAACGATGTATTTTTTTAAACAAATTATGGGGAGGAAGTGGAAATGATTTAACGAGATTAGATTTTCCATAATATAAAATTGTGTTTTGTTGAAATAAAATGTTTTGTAAGTGTGAATAATTTTATGGTGATTTTGAATCATTGTTTTAAATAGGTTTTATTGGGATCTTTTAAACTTTCTGAATCTAATGAATTTATTTTGTGCGGTCTGTGTTTTCTGAGAAATGGTTTTGGTATATATGGCCATCAGATTATGAAACGATACCTTGCTTATTTTTTTTAAATGGGATATGGCTATTTGGAATATAATGGTTTTTTAGAAGTTAAATTAAATTAAATGGATTGTTTTTTTATCAAATGGTTCATGATGAATTGTGTCTAGTCATGTGAAATATGAAAATGGTTTTTCATTTTGTGGCTAATGTGCCTTTGTAAGGTACATGATTATTTTTGTAATGATGATGTTTTGTTTTTGTATTTGGTGTTTTCTTGGGTTCTCACATGCAAGGTTTTGTGGATATACGGATGAATTTCTGGTATGAAATGATATTTGATTGCTAGGGTGGCACGTAAATGATCATGTGATTAAGACTAAAGGGATCGCCATTGGTGAATTTGAAAATCCCCCAAAGTTTGTTTTTTTTTCTGTGTTTTGAGATGAAAAATTATGGTCTCTATTATAAACTGATGGTTAGGTGTATGGTTTATACTATTTCATAGAAGTTTTTTCTATTTTATATTCGTCCTTATGATCTAGAAGTCATACTCTTGTTGAATCTTGAGATGAGATCTTGTTTGTGGCACGGTTTTGGGGTAATGTTCATTGGGTTTCTAAAGATTCATTAGATGTTGTGATGTTTCAACAGATGGTTCTCCATTGTCCTAATTTCTAATTGATAAACCTAATTATTTGTTTCAAATGTTATATCCACCTCTTATAATGATACCCAAGCCTGTTTGTTGAAATAGGGAGCAGTTTGGGCTCAATTTAAACTACCTTCCCTTTATAGTGATTATCTTGGTTGTAGTAGTTGTGATCATTGATGTTATGTGGGTGTTTTTGTGTTCCTTGTTCATTTTGATCCTCTTTCAGGGTGATAGAAAGTAGTTTTGGGAATCTCCATGTTCTTTTTGGGGTAAAAATGTGTTGTTGAGGAAGACATATTCATGGATTCTCTTGATCTGTTGTTTTTTCCTGGGAGTCACATGTGGTATTTTGTGGAACTGAGGGATGGAGTAAAATTTGGGTATTATCGAAGCCCGACTATGAGGTAAGAGATTATTCACCTATGAGAGCCTTATCCATAGGATTCGGAGTGAAGCTGGAATGTAGTTAGGAGACCTGGGATTGTGGGTAGTATTGGTAGGATCATACCTCCACCATTTCATTGAGGTAGTTCCCTTGTATATTTTTTGGTTTCAATGGCCCAATGATTGGATCCCCTTCCCTACCCTCCCTAATTGGTGGGGGTTTGTATCGTCACAGAGTGTTGGCCTAGTTCTTTCCGCCTCCATTTGAGAGTGGGTGACTTAAATGTTCTTGTTGTGTTTCTCTCAACATGGGTTGGTAAGTTGTTGTATGATAGTTTTGGTGGGATTTTTTGAGTGAGACCCTACTCTATCCCATGTTGAATTATTATTATTTTGTTTTTAGTTCGTTTCTAATGGTGGTGAGACTTACCATGGGTCATATTGTATTTAATCCAATGAACATGTCTAGTGCTTGTTTTTTCTTAATGGTGTGGAGTATATTCCAGAATCACATGGAATATTTGGTTTTTGTGAGTTCTCTTGGGGTTGGGTAATTTTTTTCATCATTGTGATAATGCCCAAAATATTGTTAAGGAATCCTTAGGTGTTTGTCTTTTAGCTAAAATTGCTATGTCTTTCTGGTGGTCGAACGCTTAAAAAGTGGGGATAATTGTCACACCCAGTTGTTCATGTCTTTGTTTTGATATGGTTCATTGGAAATCATGATATTGTTTCTAGTTCATGGGTGAGATTAATGTTGAGTTTTTAAGTGTCATCTATATCTAATCATCCATCATTGGGTTCCTCAATTCATTATTTTTGGAGTTTATGTAGAATGGGTTGTTACTTCATGATTTAGGGCATATCGTGAGCCCATTTCCAAATCTAAAAACATATTTTTTATATCTATTTCATTTTTAAAATTTATTACACATTTACCTTCCTATTTTTCATAATTATAAATATCCAATCCTAAATATCCTTTTGGACCCATTCATCATTAATAAGAATGGTGAATTTGGGTTATCTATTCGGGTATTGGGCCCTCCTACGGGCATAATTCCATTTTTTTGAATAATTTTTATCTTATATATAACTTTTAATTTTTGACATTTTATGGCGATTCCACCTCTCACCAGATACCAAGATACATAAGCACACCCCCATTGTCGATGTGCACCCCTTGGATCTCATATTATTGGAGTATTAGGGTGAACCTTCTCATGATTCCTGAAATCATCCAGATTTTCTAAGGATAATTGTCTCTTTTAGAAATCCTTTAACATGTACTCCTTTGACCAAAATTAAATTTCCATGGTTATTCCATACCTAATAAAAATCTCAACTATGTTTCATTCAAATACCATTCCTTTAATGGTGTAGATTTAATGTATTAGAATGAGTCCTTTAGTTTCGAAGTTGTGATTCCCTCTCCGTTCTTCTCTCTTTTCCTTCTCCTTCAATTTTCATTTGGCTTATTCTTCTCCCATGGTAATTTTATACCTAGGGTACTGTTTTAGAATGATTTTTTATGGGGTTTTTCGTCTTTTAGTGTGGGTATTCGTAGGTTATGATTGTTGGTAAACGTTGCGGGTGATTTTGGGAGTGTGTTTCCTTTCCTACATGGATTTAAGGAAGGATATCCTTTTCACAATCCTTTCTCATGTATGTTTCATAATTATCATGCTTCTATAAATTTTTTATTATCATATGTTCTGCTTTGTAGCAATGGTTTTGATTGTTTTGTGTGAAAATGATGTTTTATGCCTTATTTATTAAAAAATATAGTTGTTTAGGTATAAATGTGTAGTCCTCTTTTTCGAAAAATTATTCCATGAGATTTAAAACATAGTTTTAGTTATTTGGAATATGTTTCAGTAGATTGAATAATTTTATGCCATGAAAATTTTATTTTATCCATTTTTATTTGCTTAAAATAAATTGTTTTGTTAAAGAGTGCATTTCGTGTGTTAGGTAAATTTTCTGGTTGACTTTTATATGTCTAGTTCAATTTCAAATATTTTATTTGGAATTATAAATTCATTAGAAGCATGAAAAAAATAATAATTGTATCCTTTTATTGATTTCCAATTTGGATTTGGTTTTATAGACAAATGGTATTTGGTTTAAAACTTGTTTTGGCCTGAGTTGCTAGAAAATAGCCCATTTCACATCCTTATGATAATAATTCTGTTTTGAATATGTAACCTAAGGGTATTAATGGATTTATGAATATGTTTTGTTTTAGTATATGGTATGTATACACCTCCTTAATAAAATTTAAATGCATAACCTTGTCAAATGTTATTTTTTAGAAAATGATTAAAGGCTCATTTTCCCTTTCCTAAAAATGATGAATGAGTGTTTTAATTATATATATCATGTTGTGTCAATTGGGATTGTTTTATAGTCCATGGGAGGATTTTATTAAATGTTTTTAGGGCTTAAGAATATGGTTTGGGTAAGGTTTTGTTGTGTTTTTATACTTAAATGAGTTTTATAATGAGTATTATGTGCAAACCCTTAATACACTCCATAACATTGTTTTAAGAAATCTTTTAGTTAATTATTGATTCATGAATGAAATGTAAAGCAAGTTTTTGGGATGTTTGTCTGTTTATGGTTTTGGGATATAATTTTTATGTGAAATTTTTATTTGATAATATGTGTCACTTGATTGATCTCTAAAAGGAATCCCACGTATCTAGGTTGGAGGACGTGTACTACTATTCTAGTTATCCTAAAGGGTTTGGCCCCTGTTTCACATCGATTGTTTGACGATGAAAAAAATTACTAAAAAATGATGATGATGTTGTTGGGGGACACTATGTTATGTGTATGATCCCAACTAGTGTATCATGTTCACGAGAAAGGATATTTATTATGGTTACATTAACTGATATATGAGTTTCCTAGGGCTCATAACTAACAAGTTCCTGGAGGTGTTCAAATTACTTGTGATCATTGTCTAATTGGTACTCACCATCGTCATATTATGTGTTTGGTTGGTAAATTCAGTAGTGTGTGTGATTTATTTAAGAGTGTACATTCTTTAAAGCAACCATCTGGAAAACTAGTTTAATTTTGAAGTTGCAACACTTTGAAAATTGTTACAAGCGTTCTTGTTTATAAAACATGAAAGTGTTGGCCTTGTAATTTTTTTAATAGAATGGGACCTCATTTGAAAAAATTACAATTATATCTTGTATTTAAAACATGAAATTTTGGAGTGTTTTATTTTAATGGATGTGCATTGTGAATTTAAAATCATGCTAACCTACTGAGTTTTAATATTCAAGCATATAGTCTTCTTTTGTTTTAACCCTTGTGAAGGTTTCAACATGTGTTTGATTTCCTTGGGTGAAATGTGATCATTGTGTTGGAGAGTTACCAAAGGGGTCACATGGAGTTAGTTGGATATCAGGTTTGGTCAGATGATTTTTTGGTTTAGTTGTAATTTTAGTTTTTTGTACAAATAATGTTCAGTTCATTTTTATGTCAATTTATTTTGGGTTGTCCATTTATTGCCACTGTTTGTTTGATTTTTTTAATTTGGATGAAATAGTTCCCTTGTTTACTCTATTGATTCCCTCGATTCTTGTCTCTATATCAGTAAAATCAGGAAGGCCTCTTGGGAATTGTCATGGGCTGGCCTGGGTGACCAGTTCAGGGTCAACTTGGGCTAGTTCTTGTCAATATGTTTACCAGATTTGGGATATCACCAAATATAAATGAATTAACTACAAAATTTTCAATGTTTTATGAAAAATATCCCCTTCTATCAAGGAAGCATCACCAACTTCCAACCAAAATCATTTTAATTGATCTATCAACCATAATAATTTTCAAACGTTTAAATCATGAAAAATGATTAGAAATAGTTGTGATAAGAAAAATTAACCATCCTTTAGTGATAATTCCAAGAACCATTGAAGTTTAAGACATTGGAAATAACATATCTTAACAAAATTTTTTGTCCATTTAAATAATTCCATCTTTCTAGTGATGGTATGTATTGTTCAACATAACCTAATTCCATATTTCCTCCAAGACACCCTTCCATAATATTTTGGTCGAAAAAGGGTATCTATCAAATTCAATTTCCATGGGTGTCTCATTTAACCATACAATTTATTTCACATAACACATCACAACAACTTCCACTTTGTTGGTGTCACAAATCATTATGAAATTTGGGGCCTTAGTTAACTGATCAAACAATACCTAAATTACATTATGACATTAGGGAGTTTGAGTGAAACCAAAAAGAAAATCTATTGAAATCTAAATTCATTTCTATATTGGCACGTGGAGGGGCTAAACAAAACCACATTTATTCTAGTAAAATAAATTTATCTATTGGAATGTGTATTATCAAGAAACAAAATTTCATATATCCAATTACATAATAGGAAACATGAAATTAAACTACGTATTATAAACCATATTTTTAATTCAATGGTGGACAACCCATAAATATTGATTTAAATATTTAAACATAGCTTTCTAAATTATTTATGAAAAAAAATGAGATTTTTAAATAAATAAATACATGTTATAGATATTGTAAAATCCTTAATAGTCTACCCACTATATAAATAATAAATAATTTTAGAAAACAATTTTCTGTAAGGATTATACTAGAGAATCATCAAAAAGAAATATTATGTTAAATGAATTTTTTTTATAATATTACTAGATTATTCCTCACAAAATCCTATGTTCATTAAATTAAAAAGTCAAATCATGTTCAATTTATCCATTACTTATTCCTTAGTCTGTGAAAGAAAATTATTATTAATAGTATCAGTAACTACATTACCCTTTCCAAGAGTATATAAAATTTAAAAGTCAAAAACCTCTATGTATTTCACCCTATATTATTGAAAGATGATCAAATATTTTAGAGAAAATATATATCAAATACATTTACATTCAATGTTAATGAACAAATATCCCCAAAAGGCGGTCAAAAAACCATTTAATGGAATGAATTATAACTGTATTACCAAATCATGTATGGTTAAATTCCACAATAGATGACGAAACAGATATATGAAATATGCCATGATATTATTAACTTATGTAATAATGTAACCAAAACCTAATCATTAATCATCACAACAAAACCCATGTCTATTTCTATCCACTATTTCTGACATAATAAATTTTGAGTCAAAATATACATTATCTCATCAATGGATTACTGACACTTAAAGACCCAAAAACATCACACAACCTTATATTTGAGAGAATAAAAGGTGAACAATATTTTGAGATATCCATTATCAATTACTGGTTATAACTTTCCAAAACTAGGAAGCACTAAATTTCAATTTATTTTCATGTCTATTCTCATAACATTATAGATATCACCATTCCATGTTATATTTATATACAATGTTCCATGATCATATTCCCTATGAACATAACCTATCAGTTTCAGAATATTAATTTTTAAAATTTAAAATATAGCTTTTGATCCTAAGAATCCAAAAAACATGTCCCATGTGAATTAAATGATCTTATTCAGTCTTGTATTATAGAATAATTTCATCCATGAACTCCATGAAAATTGATTATAAATACAATTGGAGAATCAATTTGATTAATTACATGATTATTTCATGATTTTTAGTAACACCAAATGATATAATTAGGTACATTAATGTTTTATAAACTCTTTGAAATGTTATTTTCAAAATATCTGACTCCTAGATTCTGAGTAGGTAATAACTAGTATTATGATAAATTTTCAAGAACTAATTTTCTAATTTGAACAAATCATCAATATGGTTAAATGGTTTATTCATGCTTTTCCATTACTCTATTGAGACAATGATAGTCCAAAAATTATAGGAGTGTTCTATTAGCCATCATCACAATGATCATAGGATATTCCAATGGTGACACACTAAGATCCCACTGATATTATATAATTGATATCAGTTGAGTTCCCCATTGAAATTAAATCGAGATATCCACCACACTTTAGTGGAAACCAAAAATGTCATCTGAAAAAATTTCAAATAAATCATTTACTACTAAAGGATGATCATAATTAAACAATTTATATCCCCACTTGTATATATAGAAATATATCAACATAATATTATTTAGAATATGTCGTCCTACAAAACTGGACCATTGGTCCCATTATTCTTGAAACACAATGTATATCCCATTGGAGGACGTAAAGTAAATGCACTGATGATATCATTAAATTTGATATTTTTGAGAAATAAAAACATCCATCTATAAAATAATTTCTATGATATCCATTTTTAGAATAAGAAACACTGAATCCTTTTATATGTCACAATTAATGACAGACCCTAAGGAACATTATAATCCACACATATTATTGTTTAAAAATTTCAACACCAATTCCATAATGAATATAATGAGTTAGGTTGGATTTTTTAAATGATCCACCATATGTTCAAACATATTGGATGGTGTGTAAATTGTTTCATGTAATCAAGAATCTAATCCTAATGAAATAAAACCGGTACCTCACATAGTGGAAAAACATTCTTCATGTTCCATTGTAACTTCCTCATATTTGTGTAACTACTTCCTTCCAGGGGCCTATGTCTTAAACCCTATTTTCATTAAATTATCTGACTCCATCTTATATTTTATGATAATAATGTTTGATAAGGATCATTTATGTTTAAAATATTAACTAAAATCCTCATAAATATTTTAATAGAAGGATTCTCGTGATTAAGAAATGTATGAGGGGTTTCCTTGGGGTTTGGGGCATAGAAAATAGGGGAAAGAGGCAAACTCGAGATGATAGAAAAAATGGTGCATGGTTAGTAGTAACCACGCACCATATCTATGCAGCCTTCAAAATGGGTTTTATGGTTAGAGAAACCTTGTAAGTTGTCCTACAAGACCATGTGAATTGAGTTACACTTGATCAGTGCAGTGCGCACGACCACCATATAGTTTTTAAAACCATGTTGATGGTCAGGATAATCATGGTGCTCGATTTCCTGATGAATATATGTAATAGAATAATTGGCGCTTAATTTATAAAACCAAGTTGTGAAATAGTACACCTCTTTAAAAATGGAAATTCTAAGATTTTCCCTTCCGATCTTATTTCTTTCTCACAAAATTGCCTTCCATAGTTGAAACACAGAAATGTGGGGTGGAAAAAGGATCATTTTCAACCTATATGGATGATTCATATGAATTTTGAGTACTATTGGTTATTAATCAATGTTCCAGTTAAATATTAAACAATTTTTTCTATCATTTAAAAAAGTGTCTTTGTTTTTTGTTTCCTCTCCTAACACTTATCTAAACACTTTTAGGGGGTTCTTCTCCTTGGTTTTAGTGACCATTTTATTTTGAATAAGGTCCTGAAGTTGGGTAAATATTAGTCTTCAAGCATACGGTAGGTGGCCTATATTACATTTCCTATAGTATTGATGTTTTCATATGTGTATGTATATGTTTCTATTTTCTACCTTGCTATGTTTTGTATCGTAGATTATTGGAATTGAATTTTGTAGAAAAATTGAGGTATGATACCCTTCACGAACCCCATCGGATTTGTTGTTGATTAGAGACTGAGCCTATGGAAACTCATGGGGTATTCCAAATATTTGAAATTTATTAAATTAACTTCTATTCATTGAAATAGTGAAATTATGAATGTGATGATGTTTTAATTGTTAATTTTTAATTGTGAATGGATAATAGAAAAAATGTAAATGCTTATATTCCATATTTGGTGAAATATATAATATGCCTTGAAGTTGATTAAAATATATGTTTGGTTTTTTGACTTGGTTATGGTTTTCATTGAAAGAAATGGGTTTTTAAATGTGGTCATTTTTTTAAAAGGATTATTTGACCTCAAAGTGATTAAAATGGGTTCATTGTATATTTCAATTGTTTTTTAAATTGATTCTCTACATCACCCATTATCAAATTAAATAGGTATTTCCTAATGAATTTAATGAATTGGATGGGATTATTCATTTATTATGTTCAAATAGAAAAACCATTATTGGTGGGTATTTTAAAAATGTTATATGTGGGAATTCATGATGTATTAGAATGAGGATTGAGTCATGTTGAGATATGATTGGTTTTGTAAGTCCACTAGGACCCTGTAAAATGTAGAATGATTAAAGGTATTATATTTTGATAAATTTTTTGATAAAAATTTTAATGAATTAAAATGGAATGGTTGTTGATGGTAAATTTTTTTTTGGAATATTCATTGGATTCATGGACTAATTCTCTATTTTAGCCAACTATTGAAAAAAATTGGTTTTTGGAATGATTTTCCACTGATCGATTTTGGGTAGGCTATATTGAACCTCCATGTTCCCTCGTGCACCATATTTTTTAGAGGATGGAAAAATCTTCTTGAATACTTGGTTATGTAATTAATCTTATATATCATGGTTTGGATGGTCAGACATGAAGTTGTGAATCCTAGTTGGAAACTTGGAATAATGCTTTATATTTTTAAACCAGTGAGCACAAGGATATAGGAAATGTGTATCTAGACTAATACACATTGTTAGGAATAATTATTCAAATTATAAATCTACAACCATTATTAATTAAAATAGTTATTCAATATGGCATATGAATTAGGATATTTCAATTCTTGGAGCAGGTTGGTATGTCGGATTAAATTTTGGAACTTTGATGTTTAATTGGATAGTAAATAAATTTATTAATTTAAATCATGTGTCTTTTTGTATTTTATTTCATTAAAAACTTTTATATATTTTTATACATTATATTTTGGCCTTCTGTTATTTTATACAATTTTTGTAGTGACCTGTTGAGTTGTAATCACACCATTCTTAAGCTAACATGGAACTTTGTTATAGGAGAAGGAAAATATTTTTTTGGGTACATGTCCGTTAAATGATCTTTTTTTATTATGCATGGTATTATGGGTTGTTTCACGGTATCTCCGGACTGAATTTTTTCTTTTGGCATCAGTTTAAAGGGAGCCTAGTCCAGGTTGTTACAAAGTGGAATTAGTAGTGGTTCCTTTTTTTAATTTTTGTAAGGTATATAAGATATTGGGATCTTGTGTGGGCCTAAAAAGGAGTTAACTCTTGGGGGCCTACATACCCACAGATGATGGGAAATCTTAATATCTTTGGTGGGGAAAATGATTTTTAACATTTTTCTTTTACAATTGAATGATACATCAATGTGATTTCTAGACATTCATGTAATGTTAGTAATTTATTAGATTTTATATATTGGACAATAAATGAATAATAGGGCGTGTGGGTTCATGGATCATGCTAGGATCAGAGTATTGATAGATCCTTCATGTGTTCCATGTGGCTTACTTGTGAGTGAAATGATAGTTAACCAAAAACTATGAATTTTAAATATGAATAAATCATGGATTTTTGAAGATTATGGTAAATGTTTTGTTTTTTTATATACATTTTCCGGTTTTAAAATATAAAATGCAATTAATGTTGAATATTTAATGATTTAACCTATAGGTATTATTGTAATTATAATCCCTATTATTTTTGAACCAACATTACGTTACATGTTTGGGAATTACAGTTCCCTAATTTTGAGACCTTGGGTTATAGGATATAAGACACATGATGTATTTTTCTATTCTAGATATCAAGATGTTGGGTTTTGTACCTTTGGATATTCTATAATCTTACGTTTGTGGGCTATTTGGTAGTATAATTAACATGGTAAACCTTGTGTGATGGAGTTAAGTGTTTTTTCTATTGGATTATGAAATGGTTGTCTTAATTTTTTGTTTTATTTTTTATCGTTGTGTCACTAGGAGAATGATAAATATATTAATATATTCTTGTTACATTTAAAATGAACTATGTTTTAGAACATGTCCAATGATGTTTCTTATCAGTAGTTTCTCATTGAGATTCATTGTCTATGGATTATAATGGGAGCAAATGGCCCTTTCAAAAAGAAACTCCCATTTAAGGTGTTGGTGTTATTTGACCATCGAGGATGACTAATAAGTGGGTTAAACTATATTTGTGGTGATTTTGGAAATATAAGGAATAAGAGGATGTTTTGGCCTTTTGATAGTGACACTCATAGATAGTGTTGTATAGTGCAGGTCAGTATAGTGGACTAAGTTCAAATATTGGTGATTTTAGAAAATAGATGGTGACCTCAAGGGAGTTTATCCTATAATTTCATGTTTTTTTAAATAGGAATTTCCTAAGGTTCATTAATTGTATAATCGATAAACAACAGGTTCTATTGAGTTCTATAAAATTGAAAGGTCATGCCTCGATTTCATTCCAATAGTATTACTTCATTTCTAGTGAATGGTTGTAATGTTGGTTTCAATGGGAATAATTTTTGTGTGTGACTGAACTAGATGTGTTGGAAATAGTCGATGGGGGGGATAAATGATAAAACTATATGGACATTGGGGTTTGTATGCGACACCTGATGTAGTGGGGTCACGTTGTTGGGCATGGATAAATGGAAATCTTATATCGTTTCCTGGAGATTTCATGAATTCATTACGTTCATTGAGGATGATAGAACAAGAGGCATGGATTTATATTAGATTGAGAATTTGTGTCTAAATATATATATGATGAGCTTATAGAATATGGTTTCTGTATTATTGTATGATATAATGATATAGTGTAATGTCAAGGGTTCTGATATTGGGTACGTTCTAGAAAAACACGATGTCATTCGGTAGACGTGACAATGTGGCTCAAAATTGAGCTCATGTTTTATCTAAGAAATCTTATTGGAATGATCTGTTCATATGATATAAAATTTCATTATGGATCAGTGTCATAGAGTGTTTTTGTTTCTATTTACATATTTTGATCTATAGTGGAGGACCTCAAGTTGTATGGTGGTGGTGGTAGTTCCCCATAGATTGTTAATTTCGTGAATGCATGAAAGAGAGTAATTAAGATATGGTGAGCATTGGTGGGAAATAAAACATGATTATGATGGTTGAGGGTTGGTCAGATGTTTGTGTGTGTTGAACCTCATGACTTACTGGATAGTTAAGGTATCCCTATAGGGATAAGTGTTATCTGGAATGAATCAATTTTCATGGTATTCTTTGGTGACAAATATATGTACTCTCAAATTATATATGATCATCACCGAAATATTGACATCTTCATCAGTATATTGTTAGATATATGGATCTATTTAGTCTTAATTAATAGATATAATTCTATCAAATAAAGGTCCTCTATGAGGTTTTTATCATTGGTTAATGGAATGTGTGGTTGTGTTGTGGAATTTTCATTATTCTCCATCATTGAGTGAGGTTCTTCTTATGGTTAGTAGGATTTAAAATTTTGTTGGTACCATTCTCAAGAGTGGATAATGGGTTATGGTTGAAGTTACATTTTGTTTCCCATGTGAGGGGAATGTGGCCACATCCACTTCATGGGATCTTTAACAATGTGAGCATGAGCTATGTGGGATTCAGATTTTTGAATATAGTTGTATATGTGAAACTCTTATGATTGGGAGTGACATGTACTTCATGCGATTATTACTCTTGTGATGGTAGGGTCATAGGATTTTGGGAGAGGATTTGACTTGTATTTGACTGTATGGAACCTATGAGGTAAATGATTGGACACCTCAGGGCTGGATAACATGGCATCATATGTGATGTTTTTTGAGAAGATATTTATATTCATTCTTGGGGTGTTTCTAAACATAATAGTGTATGATTGTGTCATTTATGAATTAGTGGGTTCTATAGAGAAGTGTTGGTAGAGTGGATACTCAAGAGGGGGGTGAATTCAGTTCCAATTAAAATTTCTGTTTTAAAACATTGACTTAAAAACCCCCAAATAAACTACTGAATTAAACTGTAGTAAATTTATATCAATGTAAAGGTTCTGTTGGGTTCTCAAGGGATTGATTATTTCCCATTTAATCAAAACAGAATGGTTGATTAACTTTTGAAACCAACTTACTGATTTACAACTAATATAAACACTTGAGAATTTAATTATCAAAATGAATTTAAAACAGTTTTGGTTTTAAATTAATTAGCAGCAGAATAAAAATAACTTAGAAAATAAATAAGCACAAAAAATTTAACCAAGAGGTTCAGTCTCAAGCAGAGACTTAGTCCTCTCAAAACTTTATATAAAAGTGATCCACACCCTGGATTGGGGATAAACAACAGTATACAACTATCCAGGTCATACGACCTCTACCACTGTTATCCGTGGGAAACAAAAACAACAGCAACTAGCTGTCCAGGTCACACGACCTCTACCACTATCCCAGTGGGAAAAACAAAATGTAAGAAAGTTGAGTACAGATTTAAAAATCCTCCTGTTAGAGTACAGGAGACAGTGTGTGTGTAAAATACATCATATAACACACACTGCTCAATATGTAAAAAGATAAATCACAGAGAAACTTTTTAGAGTTTAGAAATGGCTCTAGTGATTTTCATGCAGTTCTGGACTCCTTTGATTGATCAGAATTCGCTCTGAGTCCTCTTCTGGTTTTTCTCTGGAAAACAGAGTATCGTCTATTTCCTTGACTTCCAGGTGTAGAGACAGGGAGATAGTAGTTGATGAAGTTCTTGTGTTATGTTCTCGTTATCAGCTCTTCCCTGGTATGCAGTAATGAGTTCTTTTTGTATGTTCTGTCATCTCTTTGTATTCACACTCAGTTGTTCTTCTAGCACACATTGTGTATGTATATATCGCTTTGTATTCATCTATGTATTTCTCGTTTTGCAGTAGCACATCCTTCCTTTATATAAAGCATGAGCTCCGGCAAAAGATGATTTAATTTTTACAGGTACGAGGTATGGTTTCCTCATATCCAACAACACACATTAAATAAATTTCATTGTATTAAAATATATTTGATATGACCGTTGGTTAGATTAAACAAAGATAAATAAATTAAAGAAGTGTCGGGTTCTGTCTCTGGAACGGTAGCACTTGATTTTGGTAGACTTGTGTTATAGTAGGTGTCTATATCGGTAGACTTCATTTGTAACGGTAGACTTTGTATCGGTAGCTGTAACAGTATACTTGATCGCATCAGTAGCGGTGGACTTGTAACGATAGCTGTGGCTCTGCCTTGTATCGGTAGTGGTAAGTCTCTATCGGTAGCTGTGGATATGCCTTGTAACGATAGCGGTAGCTCTCTATCGGTAGACTTTGCATAATGGTGGACTTTAGCATATCGGTAGCTGTCAACTTTGCTGTAGCAGTAACTGTCGACTTCAATGTATCGGTAGCTCTATCGGTAGATTTTGATGCAGCGATGGACTTTGGGTATCGGTAGTTGTATCGGTAGATATATCGATAGCTCTCTTATAGTTGTAGATCCAACATATCAGTAGACTTAACTATATCAGTCGCTGTGAGATGTAACGGTTGATAGCTTGTAATGGTAGATATATGTTCTGAAGGTAGCTAATGTCTAACGGTTTGTCTACTCTGTATCGGTAGCTAGTTTGTAACGGTAGCTGAAAACTGTTTGAGCATTCACTTGGCATAATGAGTTAAGTCATAGTAAACATATATCTGATAATTCAAAAGACTTAATTTAAGCATAATGAATGTAACAACATATATTAAAGTATATTTGGAATGTATTAAGCATAATCATGATATAAAGAAAGTATGGTTGGGATTATCAAAAGACAATAAAGACACTTAATTCCATAGGGTTCAACAATCTCCCCCTTTTTTATAATCAAAACTTATTCCAAAATAAAGTAATATCAGAGGAAAAAATATATCAAAGTATGATATCAGCAGTATAGTATCAGAGGAAAAATCTCATCAATTGATATCAAAAATAAATTAGTATCAGAGGAAAAATATGAAAACTGGAATATATCAAGAAATAATGTAGTATCAGAGGAAAAAACAAACACGGTTCTTTAGTTTGAAAATATTCGCATATTCCTCCCCCTATCAATTTAACTACAGGATTCTACTCCAAAGTAGTGATTTTCTCCCCCTTTGTCCCCTTAGGTGAAAAAAATCCGCGCTATCTCTCTCTGGGTACATGTTTCTAATAATCTCTGGGTACAGGTTTCTAATAATTTCTCCCCCTTTGTGATTATCAAAAAGGAAGGTATCAGAGAAAAGAGAAGGACTGGGAAAGAAAATATACAGAGAAAAATATACAGTGAAGAGAGGAATGAATTATTTGATTTATAAGCAAAAGATACATTGGGAAAATCAGAAAAGTACAAATATACAATGAATCCCATAAAAAATTGAGCTAGAAGAACTCAATCATTCTCTTGAATAGGTGTCTTTCCCTTAGGATCATTAGAGGTTGCAGGTGCAGGTTTAGCAGAGGGTTTCAGAATAGCTGAAGGCACAACTGGTGGTTCAGCTATAGAAACTGTACCAGATCTAAAATATGATCTCCTCTGAGTGATCATTGGTGTCAAGCTCCTGATGGCTTGAAATAGAGTCAATTGAGGAGTACTCCCATAGGTAGAAGCAGGAAGTGCATGAGGTACAATAAGTGGCCTGGCATCCACCTGCAGGAAGGGCAGCAACAAGTTTCTGAAATCCATTATAATGCTTCCTCCTCTCTCCATTGCAGACACAAACTCATCTCTATTCTCTATAAACATATCCAAAGTAGGAGTAAGCTACCTGAGCTTACTAACTTGTTCCCTGAAGGATTGGGTAACTAGAGGTAACTTCATATTCTCAAGAAAAAGCTTGAAATGGTTTGTCATTTGGTGCTTGGTATAAACATTTTGAAAATAAGCATCCACCGTATTTTTGATTGCCTCTTGAGAAGCAGTAGCTACCCACAGGTGATCACGAACAAAACTACTAACTTCCCTAGTGGTAGAAAGAATCTGAGTATCTGATGCACCATTGGGACATGCCTTAGCCAATTCTTCCTGAATAATAGTGCGGATCTGGTCAAGGTTCACACTGGAGCTAGTTGAGGGAAGAGGTTTCATTGAGAAGGCCCTTGTCTCCTTAAAAGATTGAGTCATACTACTAACTACCTTCTGAACAAGTTCATCCTGACTGTTCAGATGTTCTTTGACTAACTTCTTAAAGGCCTCAAAAACTTCCACAAATTTTTTGACCACTTCTTTAATATAACGAATGTCAGTGTACACTTGGGATTGATAATTGTTCAAAGAAGTCAATGATGCAATTGATTGTCTAAGAGCAACTACAGCTCCTGTCCAACTCTCAATCTGAGTGTGGAACACCTTTAAGTTCATCCACCATTTCGTTCACGGGACTGGACACACTACATTCAATGGATAACTAAAGGGATTTCTCCACAATTTTCATCTCTTCAACCATACTTTTCTTCATATCTACCACTGATTCTATTATTGCATCTATCAATTAGGCTTTTAAAGACTTAAGGTCCTCCTTGGTTGCCACATTTTCATCCAAAATGGGTAAGGTTACTGATTCCTTTTGGGGTTGGTCTTCCTCATCCTAATCTCCATAAGAAAGTCCAAGAATCATATTTCTGGGATCTGATGTCCAACCTTCGATGTCATATAACACTGATACTGAGCCAAGATTCTCCCCCTCACAAGTAACATTTTCCTGAGGTATCTCTACTAACTATTTTTCCTGAGGTAATTATGCAATTTCCTCTACAACCATAGCAGATTCAATAACCATTTGTTCTGAGTCATTAATGACTCTCTCATTAACAGGTGATGCTGCTATGTCTTCCTGATCAGCCACTGTCCTGACTGTATTGGCTATTCGAGTACTCAAACTGAGCTCTCTTTCAACGTTTTCCTCATCATCTGCTTCACCATCAACCTCATTTTCTCCATTATCATTATGATGAGATTCATTTGCCTCATCCTCCTCAGAGGTATCCTTGACAACATACTGGCATGATTCTTCTTCTTCTTCTGTAGTCTCTGTATCATTGTCCTTCAAGATAGTTTCTCTCTTTGGTAGTTATTTTGGAGGGCTAGCTGCTCCATAATAAATAACATGATGCACAGGACTAGGGGGTAGGTCTGGGTATCCTCCTTCCTCAACTGACGTCTCTTCCTCTACAACTTCATCATCACTGTAGACCAGTTCTGGCTCATCTGGTCCAAGACCCAGATCCCTCACATCCTTTGGTCTAGAAGGATGATCCATAGGAGTATACTTGTCATAAATTTTTCCATCATCATTCACCCCTGATTTATTACAAGGATTCCAACTGACTTTCATGTATTTACATACAGTGCTTGTAATACAGAAGTTGATATTAATCACTACCAGCTCATCCTGAGGTCCAACAACCTCTTTTACTTTTAGCATCACAGAAATCAGCTTTGAGAAAAACAGAGCATTTGATTTGGACTTCGGTCTAGTCATCTCTTCCACTTGAACCATAATCAATCTACATAGATTGATTCTCACACTGTGCTTCTGCGTGTATAATAGATATAGGTCTTGGAATCTCAAAGTGGAAAAGTCTCATATTCTTGGACTAACAACATGCTGAATAAATTTAATCAACATCTTATCTTCTCCTACCATCACTACAACAATCACCTTTCTAGGGTTCCCATCCCCTCTAAGCTCCATCAAATCATCTTCATATTGAAACACATCACTGGTCGAAGGTAAAGACTTTGATTAGAATGCATAATCTCTTTTATGCTGATCTATTATGTTCCTAGCCCATTCTACGGAAGTTAAAGATACTTCCTGACCATTTACCACAGAAATCATTCTGCTTTCTTCTTCAGACTTTTCAAAACGAACGAATTCGTAGAACTGTTTCACCAGTCCTGGATTATAATGTCCGTTGTTTTTCGCGAATCATTCTATCCAACCTTGTTCTTATAACACTCTAAGAACCAAGGACTTGCTCTGCATAAGACATTCTACACACACCTATTTTTCAACAACAATCTCTCTCCTTGAGAGATACGGGTTTACTGGATTCCTTCCGGATACACTTCCACTTCCACATCCCCTAGTACAAGCATTCGATACTTTCTGTGGTTTTGCTTCCGGCTCATCACTCCCATCTGTGACTTGTGGTCTCTTGACGCGGGACATTACAGATTTGAGGCTAGGGTTCTGAAGGTCGAGTGGTTTAGGATTAGGAGAATTCGAGCAGACAGGTTCTTGGTGAGATTGAGTGTGTCTAGTTCGAGATTTAATATCATTTAGGATTCATAAATCACATAAATAATAAATAAAATAAACAACGGTTCGATGACTCGGCTTTACAAAATAATACAGCGTGCAAATATATCGGTAAAGTCATCTAACGGTAAGGTCTCCCTAATCGTGAGGTCTCCCTAACGATGAGGTCTCCCTAACGGCGAGGTTTCCTAACGGTGATGATTCTCTAACAGTGAGGATTTCTAACAGTGAGGATAAGTTATCATTCCAAATTCGTGTCTAATGAAACATAATGTTTTTGAACTTAAAGGCTACGTGAAAATATCATCTAATTAAAGTTCAGTGCCTATAAATTCAAGTGTTATATCACCTCTTTGATAATGATCTCTTAGAAAATGGGGTCTAACATCAATATGTCTGATTGTAGAGTGAGACACATGATTCATAGAGATGTTGATCACACTAGTGTTGTCACAAATGATTGATACATGTTTAAAAACAAATCCTTAGTCCAATAAAGTGTGTTTCATCCGCATAATCTGTTCACAGCAACTACCAGCAGCTATATATTCTGCTTCAGCAGTAGACAATGCAACTGAGTTCTGTTTCTTACTACACCATGATACTAGGGACATTCCAAGAAAATGACATGTTCTAGAAGTACTTTTTCTGTCTAAGTTGCATCCAGAAAAGTCAGAATCCGAATAACTTATTAAATCAAATGATTGTTCTTTTGGATAAAACAAACCCAAATTAGTAGTACTTTTAAGATATTTGAAAATCTTCTTAACAACAAGTAAGTGTGACACTTTAGGATTAGATTGAAATCTATCACACATACACACACTAAACATAACATTTGGTCGACTAGAAGTAAGATAAAGTAAACTCCCAATCGTCCCTCTATAATTAGTTTGATCTACTGGTTTACCAGTTTCATCAATATCCAATTTACAGGTGTTACACATAGGTGTATCACTTCCCTTAATACTATCCAAACCAAAAAGTTTTAATAACTCCTAAGTATATTTAATCTGATTTAAAATAATACCATCATTAGTTTGAAAGATGTGAAATCCAAGAAAGTACTTAAGCTCTCCCATTAAGCTCATTTCAAATTCATTTTGCATAACCTTTGATAAATCAGTACATAAAGAATTTTTTGATGATCCAAAAATAATATCAACAACATAGATTTGTACTATTAATACATATTTTGAAATTATTTTTATAAAAAGAGTGGGATCACCAATTCCTTTTGAAAATCCTTTTGAAATAAGAATTTTTGAAATCCTTTAATACCAAGATCTTTGAGCTTGTTTTAAACCATATAAAGCTTTAGAAAGTTTAAAAACATGATTTTCAAAATGAGGATTTTGAAAACTAGGTGGTTGTTCTACAAAAAAATCTTCAAAAATAAAACCATTTAGAAAATAACTTATCACATCCATTTGATATAACTTGAAATTCAGATGTGATGCATAAGCAAGTAAGATTCTAATAGCCTCTAATCTAGCTACATGTGGAAAGGTTTCTTCATAGTCAATCCCTTCTTCTTGATTGTAACCTTGTTCAATTAGCCTAGCTTTGGTTCTAATGATGTTTCCAGATTCATCAACTTTGTTTCTAAACACCCATTTTCTGCCTATGGTTATAGTGTCCTTAGGTCTTTCTACTAATTTCCAGACTCTATTTCTTTCGAATTGATTTAGTTTTTCTTGCATAGCCATTACCCAAAATTCATCGTTGATAGCATCATTGAAATTTTTAGGTTTTAACTATGAAATAAAATCTTGATGTTCAACATGATTTCTTAGAGAAGATCTAGTCTGTGTTCCTCTATCTTAATTTCCTACAACAGCATCTAAAGGATGGTTCTTTAGAATCCTAGTTGGTCATGAAAAGGCAGGACATGAGATTTCATGTTCATCAACAGGTTGGGGTTCAACAGGAGCAGGTTCTGGGAAATTTCTAGAACTGTATGTTTAAACTATAGGTCAGCTGTCCTTATCATTAAGGTTCAAAACAGATAGATCATCTTCAGGATTTTCAAAAGAGGTCTTAGGATCATGTGGATCAGTTTCATCAAATTTGATGTGAACAGATTCTTCCACACATTTGGTTCTCTTATTAAAAGCTCTATAGGATTTACTAGAAGTAGAGTAACCTAGGAAAATTCCTTCATCACTCTTGGATGCAAACTTCTCAAGATTATCTTTAGTATTAAGAATAAAGACTTTGCAGCCAAAAACTTTGAAGTAGTTAACCTTAGGTTTCCTATGGTCCCACAACTCATAAGGGGTCCTCTTACGAATAGGTCTAATCAATACTCTATTAATAACATAACAAGTTGTATTTACAACTTCATCCCAAAAGTAAACGGGTAGGGCATACACATTAAGCATGGTTCTAGCAATTTCTTGCAGGGTTCTATTCCTTCTTTCTACTACCCCATTTTGCTGAGGTGTCCTAGGGGCAGAGAAATTGTGACTATACCCATTGTGTGAGCAGTAAGATTCAAAATCAAGATTTTCAAACTCGCGACCATGATCACTTCTCAGGGTTTTAATCTTAAGTCCACTAAGGTTCTCTACAAACTTCGAATACTTAACAAAGTAAGAACAAGCTTCACTTTTGTGAGATACAAAATATACCCAGGTATATATAGAATAGTCATCTACAAGAACATAGACATAATGCTTCCCATTTAAACTAGAAACTCTAGAAGGTCCAAATAAATCCATGTGAACCAACCCGAGAGGTTGAGAATTTGACACTTCATTCTTTGATTTAAAAGAAACATTATGTTGCTTTCTCTTTTTACAGGGATTACAAACTTTGTCTGCTGGAAATTCAAGATTGGGTAGGTCTCTAACTAAGTTTTTCCAAGAAATTTTTCTAAGTGAATGCACATTGTAGTGTCCTAATCTTCTGTGCCAAAGCCCAGACTCATTATGAAAATCATTTAAACAAGTAATATTTTGCTTATCTAATGAATTTTAATCAACAACATAAACATTTTCATTTCTTAAAGCAGAAAATACTAAAACATTTTTAGAATTAAAAACATTGAAAGAATCATTTTTAAATTTGACATAAAAACCATCATCACATAACTAAGAAATACATAACAAATTGTATTTAAGTACATCAACAAATAAAACCTTAGAAATTAATACTAAGTCAGTGTTACCAATCTGGCCTAAGCCGATGATTTTTCCTTTTGAGATATCACCAAAAGTGACAAAACCTCCATCAACTCTGACTAAGCTTTTAAAGCATGATAAGTCTACTGACATATCTCTTTAACATCCACTGTCTAAGTACCAGGTCTTTTTATAGGAGCTCTTTAAGTAGGTTTCCTACAAAACAGATTTAAATAGGAAATGATTTTGGTACCCAGATTTTCTTAGGTCCAGACAGGTTAGCCAATAACACTTTAGGTACCCATATTTGTCTAATGGGTCTAATAAAATTTCTAGAATAAACAAATTTTGAAATATAAACCATATTAGATCCATAACTATGAATATACCTAGTTGAAGCATAGGAAGTTCCAGAGCTAGCTACATTCTGTCCAGATTTAGGAATGAATCTAGTTTGGGTAATTTTCCTTTGTCCAGGTTGGTATCCTATACCAGTAGTCTATCTAGGTGCTATTTTCTTACCTAGAATTTGAGTACGAGTATCTTTACCGTTGGTAACTTTCACTATGTCGTTCTTGAGTTGCTCATTAGATAATTTTAGTTCAGTATTCTCTTTAAGCAACTGAGCATTCTTTTCTACTTCAATATCAAGATCAGATTTATGTTTAACAATTAAAGCATACTGTTTCTTTAAACCTTTGTGTTTGTCTTTCATCTCATTACATGTTTCTTCTAATATATCATAATATTCAAACAGTTTAGATTTAGACATGTTATCACATTCAGAATCATCTCCAGAATAATATGAATTTGAATCATGAGTTTCTGAAGATACCTCAGATGTGTTTGTCATAAAACACATGTTCGCCTTGTTTCTGTACTCAGTTTCAGAAACATCAGATTCACTAGAACTGTCCTCAGAAGCACTCCAAGTAGCCTTCATGGCTTTATTATACTTGTTATCCTTGTATTCATACTTCTTCTTGTATTTTAGCTTTGGACAGTCTGCGTTTATGTGTCCTTTCCTTTTGCACTCATAACAGACAACTTCATTTGATTTATCAGGCTTCTTCCAATCCTTTTTCCAATGTCCTTTGTTGTCATACTTACCTTTGTAGTTTGTCTTTCTGAAAAACTTATTCTTCCTATAATATTTATTAAACCTTCTAGCAATGTGAGCCTTCTCAGCATCACTGTCAGAATCACTCTCACTGTCGTCACAACTTGAACTTTTATTGATATCTTGATGCTTTTCCTTATCTTTATTCTTTGAGGTTGTATTTTTGAAGGCAACAGACATACTTCTAGGTTCATAATCTTCTTCTTTGTTCACCTTGAGTTCCTCTTCATACATCATCAGTTTGCAAATTAATTCTTTGACTGGAAGTTCTCCAATGTCACATGATTCTCTAATTGAGACATAAGTTCCTCTCCATATTTCAGGTAGACATCTCAAAATTCTCATGATTTGTTACTTTGTTGGAACATCCTTTCCCAGAGAAGTCATTGTGTTTAAAATTTAATTGAACCTGAGATACATGTTAGAAATTGGTTCATCAGGCTTCATCTTAAAGTTATCATACTTAATAGTATAGGTGTTCAATCTCATCTCCTTAACATTGGTTGTTCCTTCATGAGAAAAAGCTAAGCTAACCCAAATTTCATAAGCAGTTTTACAGGCAGATATTCTATTAAATTCCTCATCTCCTAAAGCACAGTACAAAGCATTCATAGCTTTAAAATTATTATTGTAGTTAGTCTTAGTATCTTCATTCCATGTAGATCTAACAGTAGTAGGAATTTTATATTCTGACTCTATAGCAGTCCAAATATCAAAACCCATGCTTTCTAAATGAATTTTCATCTTGATTTTCCACTGAGCATAGTTAGTGCCATTGAAAAATGGTGGTCTATTGGTAGGACCACCTTCAGGACTATTATCCATGATAGCTAACTATAAGTAAAGATTTTAAAGAGATAAAAATTTAGAAATAACAGAAATTTTAAGAACATTAAAATACAACTAAAATCACAGTTGAAAAACAGAGTACAAAATATTTTAAACAGCCTGTGATACCAAATGATTGTCGGAGTGGATACTCAATAGGGGGGTGAATTGAGTTCCAATTAAAATTTCTGTTTTAAAACATTGTCTTAAAAACCCCCAAATAAAATACTAAATTAAATAGTACTGAATTTATATCAATGTAAAGGTTCTTTTGGGTTCTCAAGGGATTGATTATTTCCCAGTTAATCAAAACAGTAAGGTTGATTAATATTTGAATCCCACTTACTGATTTACAACTAATATAAATACTTGAGAATTTAATTATCAAAGTGACTTCAAAATAGTTTTGGTTTTAATGTAATTAGCAGCAGAATAAAAATAACATAGAAAATAAATAAGCGCAGAAAATTTAACCAAGAGGTTCAGTATCGAGCTGAGACTTAGTCCTCTAAAAACATTATATAAAATTTATCCACACCCTGGATCGGGGATAAACAACAGTATACAACTGTCCAGGTCACACGACCTCTACCACTGTTATCCGTGGGAAACAAAAACAACAACAACCAGTTGTCCAGGTCACATGACCTCTACCACTATCCCAGTGGGAAAAAAATGTAAGAGAGTTGAGTGAGGATTTACAAATCCTCCAGTTGTAGTACATGAGATAGTGTGTGTGTAAAATACAGCATATAACACACACTGCTCAATATGTAAAATGATAAATTACAGAGCAAATATTTAGTGTTTAGAAATGGATCTAGTGATTGTCGTGCAGTTTTGGACTCCTTTGATTGATCAGAATTAGCTCTGAGTCCTCTTCTGGTTTTTGTCTGGAAGACAAAGTATCGTCTGTTTCCTTGACTTCCAGGTGTAGAGACAGGGAGATATTAGTCGATGAAGTTCTTGTGTTATGTTCTTGTTCTCATCTCTTCACTAGTATGCAGTAATGAGTTCATCGTGTAAGTTTTGTCGTCTCATTGCATTCATGCTCAGTTGTTCTTCCAGCACACCTTGTGTATGTATATATCACATTGTATTCGTCTATGTATTCCTCATTTTTCAGTAGCACATCCTTCCATTATATAAAGCATGAGCTCCGGAAAAAGATGATTTACTTTTTTCAGGTACGAGGTACGGTTTCTTGACATCCAACAACACACATTAAATAAATGTAAGTGTATTAAAATATACCTGATATGACCGTTGGATAGATTAAACAAAGATAAAGAAATTGAAGCATTGTCGGGTTCTGTCTCTGGAACGATAGATGTTGATGTCGGTAGACTTGTGTTACAGTAGATGTCTGTATCGGTAGACTTCATTTGTAACGGTAGACTTTGTATCTGTAGCTGTAATAGTAGACTTGATCGCATCAGTAGTGGTGGACTTGTATTAGTAGTTGTGGCTCTGCCTTGTTTCGGTAGCGGTATGTCTCTATCGGTAGTTGTGGCTCTGCCTTGTAACGGTAGCGGTATCTATCTATCGGTAGACTTTTCATATCGGTGGACTTCATCATATCGGTAGCTGTGAACTTTGTTGTAGCGGTAACTGTCGACATCATTGTATCAGTAGCTCTATCAGTATATTTTGATGCAGCGATGGACTTTGGGTATCGGTAGCTGTATCGGTAGCTGTATCGGTAGATCTATTATAGTGGTAGCTTCATAATATCAGTAGACATAACTGTATCAGTCGCTGTGAGTTGTAACGGTTGCTAGCTTGTAACAGTAGCTATATGTTCTGACGGTAGCTACTGTCTAACGGTTTCTCTTCTCTGTATCGGTAGCTAGTTTGTAACGGTAGCTGACAACTGTTTGATCATTCACTTGGTAGAATGAGATAAGTCATAGTAAACATAAATCTGATAATTCAAAAGACTTAATTTAATCATAATGAAAGTAACGACATATATTAAAGTATATTTGGAATGTATTAAGCATAATTAAGATATAAAGAATGTATGGTTGGGATTATCAAAAAAAAATAAAGCCACTTAATTTCATAGGGTTCAACAAGAAGGATTCTGTTTTGGGGACAAGTGGATTTTTTATCAACGTAATTTTTTAGAAGGAAAGGAGATAATCTAATAAGGGAATTTCGATGTTGGATAGATGAATTATTTGACAAGGTATCATTTTTTCGTAATGTGGGAACACATAGAGTGTTGGATTGGGTTTTTTAGTGTGATACAGTTGTGAATAGGTTGGAATGGTGTGGTAAAAAGAATATATATTGTGAGTTTTATTCCACAGTTGGTCAATTTTTGAGATGATATGTGTTTTTGAGAAATGAAGTGATATATGAGGAAAAGACAATATGTACTTAGTTCATGTATGGATGGTGGATGTGAATCCATTCAACATTGCATCAATTGTAATGAAGGAGAATGATGTTTCTTTTTTTTCTTATTGGTGATTGGTTATTGTGGGTTTGGAAACACCCCAGGTATGTTTTCAAGCATTTTTATGAGGTTTATTTTCTAATTTTATTATGATGGAGGTGCTAAAAATCAGAATATGTTGGTTTTAAGATAATTCCAATTGTTTGGAGCACCCTAGGGTGTGAATGGTTAGTAGATGATGTGAATGGTGTCACTGGATCGATGGGTTCTGTTAAGAGTCCTATTGGTGTATTTGTTTGATGTCTAACGTTGTATTTTGTTTTGACTAAATGAGGGTCATGAGATGAAGGTTGTTCTGGGGTTCTATTATCTTTGTTCTGATATGGGATGAGTTTGTGAGGCCTAAAGCTACCGGTAGATGTAGATCATAAAATGTGGTTGGTTAATCATATGTTTTTTGGTGAACCCATGTTTTTTGGGTTGAATGACAATTATGGGGGTAATTGGACTAAGGGTTTACAAATTTTCTCTTCGAATAATGTGTAGTTATAATCAAAACACTCCCCTTGAGTGGTATATTAAGTAGTATTACCCTGAATATTCACATGTCTTGATGATGGTAATGATTATATTAAGGTCATTGTTCTATTTCCAGAGTACCCGACTTTTATTGTAATCCACTGTGAGATGTATTATTTGGTATGAAATTTTTTAATATGAATTTTATGATAGTTCATTCATTTTCAAGAGGAATCTTGGGAGACATAAGCTAGTATTTGGGCCGAGTGTCCCAATTTATTTTGCATAGTGGTTAGTGATGTTTTAATGTGTATCTCAATGAAAATGTTTAATAGGGTGGGGAGGTTGTAAGATCCCTATCTGTGTTAAGGTTAATGCCTATTTCAAATTTTGGATAAAATCTTATTCAATGATTTAGTAGAAGGTTTACCATTTTTATTAAGTGTCTCATGGATACCTCTAGGGTTTGGTACATAGAAAATAATGAAGGGAGGACAATTTATCCCAACACCATGGATTTTTCATGGATCGTAGTATCCTTTACCCATAACCATTTGATCTACTGAAGGGGGTTCACAATTATGGATATTGTTTGGGTGGCTCATTAGACAATAGAGATTAAGATCCCCAAGAATATGGTGAGCACCAAACCTCCACATAGTTTTTAAAACCATGCATGTGTCCAAGAAAATGGTGTGGTTCAATTTAAAGATTGATAGAGGAAGACACACTACTGGAGAACAATTTGGAAATCCATGGTATGAAATCACATTCCTCTCTAAAAACTCAAATAATACACATTATTTGTCCATATATTATTTCTTTATCACCATATTTTGTTCCCCATTCATCCATCTGTAGCCTAGTGTGTTTTCCAAGAGCAATTCCCTCTTCCAAGGATGTTTATCCCTTGACTATTAGGTATTTGGAATGTTTTCAGTTGTGAATTGAAGCATCAGGTATGTATTTGAAATTTATTCAATTTGTTTTCTAGAAGAGGCCTTCTTGTTTCCTCTCTTTCCATAAATAGAATCCATTTTTACAAGGATTAGTTACATTGGTGTTTGAGGACATTTTATATGAATCATGCATTGATGTTGGATGGGTGTTTGTCTATCAAAATGAGGAAGGTGGTATACTTTTTATTCTAATATACTTGATTTTCATATATGGGTATTTATTTGAAAAACATTTATTCCATTATACAATTTTTATCATCGATTATGGGAAGTATATTTATGAAATAAATTGAGTTTTGAGACCCCTCATAGACCTTTTCGGGTAAATTGGTGATTTGAGACAAGATCAATAGCCTCCCATGGGGTTTTCCAAACCCTTGGAAATGATTAAATGAATTTTTTACTATTGAGATAGGGTAATTAAGAATGTGATTGTTTCTAAATTGTTAATTTTAATGTGGGGATGGATAAAGAAATAAATTATGTTTTTATATTATATCTTGTTTTAATTTGTTTTTTAGGATTTGAAATGGTTAAAATGATATGAATTGGTGTTGGGTCATGTTATGGTTTTTAATAATGTAAATGGGCTTCTAAAAGTGGGAAATGTTTAAAAATTTATATTTTGACATCAATGTTATTATTGGGGTTTTTATTAGATTCCAAATTATATATTTAACTACGTCTATGGTTTACGCACTGTGAACATTCCATTTTATTTTATTCTAATGAATTGAAAGGAATAAATATCTCTTACACTTATTTCCATTTTAAAAGATAATGGCCATTATTAAGTATATAATCAAAATTATTTTGGTTGTTTTTTATGAAATTCTTAATGAGGGGTGGCGACTTATTGAGAAGTGATTGGTTTTAATAGTATTTTGGGACCTTGGTAAATAATGAAATAATAAGGTCGTTGGATTTTGATAATATTTTTGATAATCATAACACTGATTGATAATATAATGGTTGGTGATGGCCAGACAAAATGTACTAAATCAAGGATGGATTCAAGTATAAATGTTCAATGTTTTCTAACAAAAGACTAATGTTTTGTGATGTTTAACTGATTCTCCACTCTTCTGTTTTGGTCTACCTATACTGATGATCCAAGAACCCTGCTCAATATATGAAATTATTATCATGATTCCAAAGGCATGGAAATGGTGTCCCGTATCATTGTTGGGATTTATAGACATGTTGTTCCAAATTCCAATTAGATACATGGAATCATAATCCTTTTTTTAACATGTGACATCTAGTTTGTAAGAAAAGTGTTTCTAGACTGATGCTCCTTGGTATACATAATTATTGAAATGGAATATTAATAACCCTATTTCCTTAAAGTAGTTAACCCATATGGTATATGTATTAATCTCTAGGCATGGCTATATCCTGTTTTAAGGTTTGAGATCATAACAAAAATTAAATGCCTAAATTCATTGTTAATATATGTTTTAGGGTAAATCAAGGAACATATGATGATTTACTTATTTATACACCATTAGATATCAACATATGCTATTTTTTAAAATGGTATTTCATTATAAAACATTTGTAATGGCCTACTGATTTCTAATCACATCTATCCTGGTTCACCAAGGTATATAGGCACTTATGAATATGATTCTTTTTTAGGTACATGTTAAACGAAGGAACCCGATAGTTAGTTTATGTTTGGTACAATGGGTAGGTGGATGAGATGTCTGGATTTGGTAAGGACTTGGGTCTGTGTTTGGTATCTTCTATGGTTTTGTATCTGAATTTTTATTTATATGACTTCCTGACATATAGAGTATACATATCAATGTTTTATAATTTTTTCCATGTTTATTATTCGCCCTTGTCATTTATACTATTTATTTTTTTAGTAGGTATTATTTCTACTAATTTCGCAATTAAAATAATGTGTACTATACGAATTATATCTCCATAGAACCTCTCTACTAGTCAGCATCCTCTTTCATATGTTGAGGCATGCCTAAGGTGATGTGGAAATATGGCTCAATGATCCTATTTTATTAGAACCATGATAAATACATTAAATAGATCATATATGTCCAAAAAATCCTATTCATGAGGGTAGGGAAATAAATTGATGTAAAAATTCTATAAGTTACCATGAAATCTACTGGATTGGTAGTTCTTTAGAGGATGGGTACAGAATGCATCAGGTGTCCCGTCAAGGAAAAGTGAAAATATTTCAAGACACTAATCCCTGATAGTGGTACATGAGAATGATTTAGAGAAACATGGACATTATTTCCATTATTAATCTCAATAATAAAAATCTTCCACTTATAAGAACTATTGATGGTACCACTAATGGAATGATGAATTATGGTCATCCATGACATTTTTCGAAGTCATTATTATCTATCAATGTCTTTTCAACCACATCGCCATTTTTGGTTAGCATTAACATGAATTCTAAAATCTAGATATCATTATAATGACCAATCAGAAATAATTGATCCATCAAACTATCATTACCCACAACCATGATAAAATTGTTCAATTTTTCTAAATGGATTCGTGTAATATATCATTATATGATTCCCATTCCCTAGGGAGAGAAATTCAATAAATTTTACCACGGTTATAGACTCTTGGTTAAATTTATTAGTAAATATGGATTTGAAGACTTTATACTCAAATAAATCACGTTTTTTTCAAAAACAAACAAGTCCCAACACCGTATACTCATTTATCAAGATTAATGATAATGTAACTCACCTTGATTAAATTATAGGTCTATATGAATTCATAGAGTATATCAATATTTCCTCGATAATCATTTATATTTGAATATTTATTTTATATGATGTATTTACTCTAGTTTATGATTAATAAACTCATATACATGAATCTAATAATTTTCAATTAATTTTTCCTCCTCTTCAATCTGAATAGTATATGTGATACACCATTCAACATAGATGAGATGATACACACAACTACATCATTGGTATTTTGATTAATTGAATTGTAATCATTAGAAAAAGTATTCAGTGGACGTATTTGTATTGTAAAGGTAATAAACAACATTAGATAAAGAATCAAGAAAATGTGAGACCTAATCATAATTTTTTTAAATATAAAATTGTAACTGAAATTATTATGTTCAATATAAAAATAAATATTTCCAATAAATCAATATAAATCCCAATAGGCACATTTCCAAACTACCCATGGTAACTTATGGATATTAACAATGAGTGGCCACCATGGAATATATGGTAACTGAACCCTTAATTACAAGAATTCATATATCTAGTCTTTAAAGACACCCTAATATGAATAATGAAATTGATAAATAAACAAACCATCCTTTGATTCTAATTTATAAAAAGTAAACATTTATTACTCAAGTATCTAGAACCTAATCCAGTTTTAAAATAGATTAATTGAAATTCATGATCTCCATGGGCTGGAGATAAGTTCTTGGTATCAAAAACTACCATTGGTAGTAATTTTAAAAAAATGAACAAAAAAGGGGTCATATATACAGTTGGAATGCCATTATGCCAACAAAATTCCATTGAATTACAGATACAAAATTGAGACAATTTTTTTTCTAAAAACCACCAACCAATGAATGAAAATGTTCTATAAAAATCCAAAATCCATGATACATTTAGTCACATATGATATCTAATACCCAACTAGTGAGATGACCCATTTCAACCCCACGAAGACGTTCTTTTCCTACAGTAGGCCAATAGAAATTTATATAACCCCAATGGTGTAAGTACGATGTGAGTAAAATAACCTCAAATGGGACACACTATGTCTTTAATAATTAGATTTTATAAAAATAAACAAATTATGAGAATTTAAATAAAGAATACTGAAGAGAAAAAAATTACACAATTTATTATAAATCCCTAAAAATCACATATTTTCATTTGTTTTAAAACATACCAAATACCCATCATTGAATGAATTTCCATACATGTAAAGTTCCCAACCCTACAAGTTTATAGTCAGTGGTTACTTTATTATATTGTCTTCATATACATGAAATTCCATCCCAAATAACTAAAAAGTTTTGTAATCATGGCATAATATTTACATAAATGAATTACACATTATAATTGAAAACATAAAACACAATATAGTATTTAATCAAGTGAATCATTATTTCCTAAATTATTAACCCACATATCTATCATAATACATGTATTCTCATACTGTAGAACAAAACATAAAAATAGGTGATCTCAAATGATTATTAAGGATGTTAATATAATGGAAGCTATCGTGAATTAATAATAATAATCAATATGGAAATGTAAATAACTGGAAAAACAATTATTTAATCCAAAATATTATCATGATAAAAAAAATTTAACAAGTATTTTATTATCAAAAATTTAAATTTAATAAATTCTATGATCTTAAACCATAAACATGGGTATTAAAACTAATCAAATAAATACATGAAACGTCAATATATAATTGTAGAATGAGATAATTTTTAGTTATGAATATCATAACCATATTTTTATGTATACTTTTCATGATATCATACGTAAATGGGTATGGACATGGCCAAAACCCCGATCTAGTTTGGGTGATAAAAAGTACTGATGTATTGAGGGGCTATAGTGGGCTCTGTCCATCCATCATGGAGTCAAATTCATTCCTCATATGATAGTGAGAAACATGATAATTGTAAACATTCATATTCAAAAGTCTAGGAGGTGACATTTTAATTCATTCCTTAATAAATAAATAAAAATTATAAACCATTCAAAGTAATATTGTGAATGGTATCAAAATAATACATTACATTAAACTAATCATAAATAATCTAGAGAAATTATATAGATTGTATCATTATGACATATTACCAATGGATCATATGGTAAAATGTGGTATTTTTCATTGATGAATAAAAATATAAAAAAAATATTTAAAGACATTCATAAAGAAAATATCCATTTAACTTTGAAAATCACATTGTAAATGTAAAAGGTGAATATTATAAAACATAGGTAAAAAAATACATAAATATATTCATCAATGAATAAAACTATAAATATCCTTAAAGACATCCATATATGAATTATAACTTCAAAAAAAATTATTTCATTCACAATATTAGTAATCTCCAAACAAGCCATGTTTTGAAATTAACATGAATATTTATTTCAAAAAAATTGGTAAATTATAAAACATAGGAAAACATTTTGATTATAAATCCATCGTGGAATGTTTTTTATAAAATTTAAAATATTTTTGGAAAACATTTTTATAGAAATTTTTTTGGCTGGATAGAAATAACGATGATTTCTTTCAAAAAATATTATTGGAAATATTGAGTGCATACGAAGATTAAATTTAATTAGGCACAAGTATTCTCTTTAAATTTCTATATTATAATGAAATATATGAGTTTCATGAGATATGGATCATAAAACTTCATCATTAGAAGCATAAACATAAATAATTCTGATAAACAATTATATTATACCATAAAACCAATACCACTTTAATAACTTAGATTTTATAATCCCAATAAAATAATAAAATAAAATGAAGTTAAAAAATATGCTGGGAATAAAAAAATTGATTATATTATAAGTCAAATGATTTTTATATAAACCTCATAAAATTATATTGATACATAACCTAACATATGTTTTAATGAATGAAAATTGAGTCAAAATACCTTACCTTAGGTCTGACTTCATTTATATGTGGTCTAACCTACTATATAATTTATATAGGTTTATTATACATCTATTATAGAGAATTGAAGATATTTATTAGAAAATATATTAATTATTTATTGTATCTTATTGGATCTAGATTCTACTTAAAGGTGAACAATCACTGGTTGGCCACATGGACTCAAGTGCATTTACCCATATGCTCGAGGCAGCTCAATAACAATGATGGAAATAGGGTGATAGTGGAATCCTATTCCATCATTGGTAAAATGTGACATATCAGAAACAAATTATATAAAATAGAGGAAGTAATAATACCAGGAAATAAAAGTAAACAGTTGAAGACTAACAATATAACAGCCAAATTTCATAGCCCAAAATGTATAATGTCGCATGTCACATTGATCTAGGGAAATTTCAAAAACAGGTCACACTATAGTAAAAAATAAAAAGTTTAACAAAATTAAAAAATATACAAAAGAAAATAAAAATCATCTTAAGCCTCATATTTGACCCATGATCTCCGACTCCTATGCAAGAAAATCATGTACCAATAGATGGTCACATGCCCTTATCGACACTGGAAACAATATAATCTTCGTGGGCCTAAGGAACAGGCCAAATAGGCGGGGAGGATAAATCCATTGAGGAAACCACCTAATATCAATTCCAATATGTCAATATATATATATAACATGCATTTTACAGTAATGAAAGTAGTAAACTATGATGTACTCAATGTAAGAAGTCATACAAGCACTAGTTCTCTTTTATATACACTTCATATTCATTTACCATTCAATTACATTATATTATATAAGTCCTGAGAACAGAACTAAGGACGAAAATCCCCATATAAAAGTAAGAAGAACTTATGTCTCAAAAGGAAATCTAAATAAATTAAAGTGAAGATTGCATCCATGCTTGTGCATCAGCATGACGGATGAATCATAAGTCATTCTTTTTCAAAATTCAATTATATATAAATGTAAAATCATGACATATAAACAAATACCAATATATAACATCCATGGAATCCCTTATTTTTTTCATTGTTTTCCCAACATTTATATAATAGTCTACTTGAGTATGAAAACTCCATATGTGGTTCACTAAAGACTTTACATGATGATACCCTCTTCATTTTTTTCATGGTCTTTTAACAAAGGCCAGAGCTAACCCAAGGTATAAGTGGTTATAGTAAAATAATCATGACCATGCCTTTTAACATGTGGATATTGATCTCCAATTTTTATTTACCCCTTTGGCATTTTATATAAAAACAACAAATGAATATTAACCTATTAAATGGATTTATCATCAATAACTCATATGGTTCACTCATCTCACAAGAAACACTTCTAAATTAAACAATAATATGGCTTATCATTTAATAAAAATCATTTTAAACTCTCTAAGAAGGTAATTTAATGCATCCCTTATAGGCATCCTAGTCCAAATGTACATAAACAGTCCTTCGTAGGAAACACACCCATGGGGGAGGCCCTTAATCAAGGTAAAAAATCCAAAATATGATTTAAACCCATTTATGAATTACCGGAAAACAATAAGTAATATAAATAGAAAACATTCATTCTTGGAGACACCCAAATAAAGGGATTAAGGATCTTCGGCACATATATTCAACATAACACTTAGTGAAAGGCATTAGACCACCATCCTCATGCTAATATGGATTTCCTCATCCAGCACTAGACTCTATTTCATCCATGATGGGAGTAGATCTAAAAAATAATCATAAATTATCTAGGTTTAAAAACTAGTTTGAGTGAGGAAATATTTAATAATTACTTAAGAGGAATCAAGAGATCACTGAGAGGAATCCAACGCATCCAACAGTTTTTGAATCAGAGATTAGATGACGAAATGAGAGGACACCATATCCTCAGATTGCCTATGCATGCTATTCATCTAATGAAGTGGTGATTCTTTTTCCATCGTTGAAAAATGATTGTACAAAAATATTTACAACATAAAAAAGCGCATCACATGTACTAGAATCTACAGTTTGTTTCGTGCATGTTTCAATATTTCTCTTAGCCAGACCAGTACATGGTGTGTATCAGTATTATGGTGTGTGACCCTAATTACAATGCGTGGGAATGTGATACATGGCGTGTAACTCTGTATTTATTCCACTTACATAATAAAATACTAAAAAAGATATGATTCTTACATCAAAGGAATAAAGGTATTCTTACAAAATTACCGCCTTAATGCAATTCATGCAAAAATTTCCAATCCACGGGTGGTATAGAAGAACCCAAGAGTAACTCTATCCATTGAGAGTATACATTGGACTCCCACTCCCAGTTCGGAACCTATCATTATTCGTTCTACTATAGAACCCATACTAGAGGAACTGACTAGTCTTGGATAACCACATGCTCCTATAAAATTAAATTTCAGAAGATGGTCAATGGATGAATCAACCTGATGTTCATCCTCATTGGTCTGAAAAATATGGGATGGGTCTACGTGATAATGTCACAGATGAGATACATGGAAGACTTCATGCAAATATCCGTACATCTATGTCAAAAAAATTGATAAGCAACTGACCCAACTCTCTCCAAAATATCAATCAGTCCTAGATTTCTTAGTGAAAGAATAACTTGCCTCTTGATATGCCTTTGTCCCATCCTCGGTGAAATTCGTAATGAAACCTGACCCCCAAGGTTTACTCTAGAGGTCATCTATGGCCATTGGTGTTATATTTTAGAAGATACTATGTAGTGGCCATTCTATTTTGAATCAGCTAGACCTGCTTAGAAGTCTCCTGCACAGGATGTGGTCCCAGTAAATCTACCTCACCGGCCTTCAACCTGTATAGGGGTGAAAAAAATTCCTACCATATAAAGCCTCATATGCTTCCATCAATATAATTGCTTGATAAATATTATAATAAGATGATTTAACCATTGTAATGTTATTCCCCCAAGATCCTCCAAAATCCAGGATGTACGATGGAAGAATGACCTCTAGCATATCTATTGTATGGTCCTACTGACCATCATTATGAGGGTGATATTTTGTTCTCAGAAGCACCTCTAGACCTAGAACCCTATGAAATCTCTTCCAAAAATGAGATGTAAAATAGGTGTCGCAATCTGAAATGATAGAGTGTGTTTCCTCGTGTAGTCATACCACCTCACGGATATACTACCTTATTAGATCATCTAAACTGAATGTTTCCATTATTGAAAAGAAATGAGAAACCTTCATAATCCTATTAATAAAAACCCACACATCCTCATTACCATTAATCTACATAAGTAAAATAGTCAGGAAACCCATCGTGACATAATCCCAATTTTACTTTAGAATATGTAACTACTATAAAATCCCATTTGGTCACTAATGTTTTTCCATCACATGCAGACAGGTGGAACACATCATAAAAAAACTAAATACCTCTATCATCAAAATTGAACACCAATACTAACAACATAAGTATCGGTATATATTGATGACCGTGAGTTTTACTACCCATGATGAAGCATGAAACACCCACATCATCTCTTCATATATGTCCACTAGAACCCAGACAAGTCCATTTACACAGGAGATCTCACCATCACCTACCATCCAACCAGAATGAGGCTCCTCACATGACAGACACACCCACTAAACTACGCCTTCTAAATCTAATAGTATCCTCTTCTCACTCTATACAATAGGGTAGTGCTATTAGTTAACGATTAATAAAATATTTTTCCATGACTATCATGCACCTCTATATGAATATTAGTGAATAACACCATTTTCTTCCACTCGCTACTAGCCTACTGAACTGCATGTATTTAATTATGCTTTTTCAAGTCATCTGCCACTACATTACCTTTGTCATCCATGTAGGCATGATCTATTTAAAAATAACGATATTATTCCACCCACCTTAACAGCTTCATATTTAGATCGCGCTGTGTGAAGATGTACATGAGTGTTTTGTGGTCTGTGTACACCTCAAAATGCTCTCCAAACTAGTAATATTTTCAAAAGTTCTAAGAATGAACTACCAAAAATAACTCGATATTGTTCATTAGGTAATTCCTCTCATGTGGATTCAACTATTGAGACCTATATGCAATGACTTGTTCCTTGTACATATGTGCTTCTCTGAGCCCGAAACCCGATGCATCGTAGTACATAGTGTATCTCTCTCCTTACTATGGAAAAATTTTTACTGGAACTGAATACAATCTCTATTTCAACTCCTTAAATTCCATATCAGAAGAATCTTCCCAGAAAAAACTATTCGGACTTTCTAGTCAATCCATTCATCTTCACTGTTATACGTGATAAATATTATATGAGAAAACCGGTACTGACAATCCAACCCCATATAACTATGTACCTTAAAGAATTTCTTGGGTTTATCCCAGGAAACAACCTCTCTCCCATTATTTGTGTCGACTAATACTTATGTATCTAAGAATACGTGACTAAGGAAGTGAATCTGATCCATCTATATGTGTCACTTTTCGAGCATATAATATAACAAATTCAATCTCAGTGTACTCAAAAAAATCTCATGATGTGTGTCACAGTCATGTACATTATAAGAATACACCGATGTATTATGCCTAAAAACCAATGAAAACAGATAAAGATAAGGATGGAATAATAAGTTCATCATTTCCATTAAATCTATTGGCACATTCATGAGAACTAACAACATTAACGCATAATAATATGGACCATACCTTTTCTGAAGGGCTATGATATGTATGTATGATAGTCTAACATACACCTGATGATAACCATATCTTAAAAAATTGAGATAAACAGACCTCCTCTAAGCTAGCCTAAGATAACATTTATCCAATGTAGGGGATACAAGTTCATAAAATCCAACAGTTTGAATTTATAATAATCCACACATGGCCTGAGAGTATCATCTTCGTTTTATGGAAAAAAGAAATGGTGAACTCTAGAAAGAAGTACAAGGTTAGTTGAAACCCCTAGATTCTGAATCCCCTAGTTGATGAGTGAGATCTTGTAACTACATCGTATCCATCCTATAAGGGGGAATATACATTGATGTCACTCCTAGAAATATCTGGATAGATAAATATACCTCTCTAACTCGAGGAATACTTAAAAATTATTCTAGAAAGATGTCCCTGAAACAATCATCAATAGGTGGAAAATCTGCCTCATGTAACCCCCAATGTTCTTGATATATGCCCTCAAACATGGATGTAATACCACCCATTCCATTATAATTCGGTTCATATCATCTCACAAGGACATCCCATTCACCTTACAATTTCAATGATCTTCCCTCTAGTGTTGTAATACTCACCCTGCGATGACAGTAATCGATAAAGGATTTAAAGGAGACCAATCTTTCCATTTTTAGAATGAAATAAAATACTGTCTTCTCTATAGCTTAGAGATCCTATTGGAATTGACACTCACAAACCTCAAGGAGGAATTCATTTCACTGATTCACACCTTCTATTTTAATCTCTAACTGAGTCTATAGAATCATAACATCATCATAAGTAAAATTGTAGAGACCTAGCCTCTCTACAATGGGAATAGATATGAAACAATGTGAATCCCCAGTATTAATAAGTGTATAAACTAAAACGGAGCTGACTAAAATAGTTCCAATGATAGTAGAGGGTCTGAGATCCAGATCATTCTAAGTTTGTTTCATTGAATAAGTCGGACCTATACAACGGACCTATGAAACTACCAAGCTCCCCTATGATAATCCACTCAACTATCACTGAGAACTTGGGGATTGGATACTATGTACACAAACAACTCATAAGCCTGAATGGCCTAAGGCATTTTAGTTCCCCACCTTTTGAGAGGCTAGTGACCCTAATCCTAAATGTAGTGTCGGTGTAGATCTTATCTCAGTGGCCGTTGGTGTCAACATCATACAATAGAGCTATAAATATCCCATCATGATAAAAAATCAGGACTTGATTGGGTTCATCGGAAAATGTGGTCTTGTATTACCAATTATTCCACACTAGTAGCACCTCACTTGGCTACCAGATGATATGTCCTGACTACAGGCATCACCATGATAATGATCTAGACAATGATTCCTACTACAATTCTAAACTGGACTAGATCTCGGTGGGGAACCTCCCAGGGTTGTGCCACCAAATTCCATTATATTATGATTAGTAATGAGCTCTTGATTTACTATAGAAGATACATTAGTCATCCGAATTATTTTTACCATCAATCAGATGTCATGATTGATACCATCCCCAAAACACCTAGCCTTTGACAGATCGTCACCCATTAGAATCGGTGTGAAGCACTGATGCTTAGTAAAGTGGGTCGAGTAATCCATAACAGATAGAGGGCCCAACTATAGATGCATAAACTCTCAGTCTTTGAAAACCCTCAGCATCTTATGATATATGTAATCATAAAATACAATTTCAAAATCAACTAAGGCCATATACCGACGATGTTATATCTGAGTTAGGACATCCCACCATCTCTTTGCAGAATAATGAAGCATATATGTAATGCTCTAGATCATACACAAAGGAGGTATATACAGATTTTTAATGATCATAAATATGGAATCTAGACATGACTATACAACTTGTGGACTTCCATCGCTTGAAAATGTGGGTGGATGTTACATCTAGAACACTCACATCAACTCTCCTTTAGAAATGGAAGGCTATGGTTCGCCCTTGAATGTTTACATAAACCTCATAAATCATTCAGGGAACTATGCATTAGCACATGCATCTGGAATAATATATACTTCTATAACTGTCATGAGTAGAGTATCCACTGGTATCCCATGTCATACCACCTATGTGATATGATCATTTCCACTCTCCTAGTGTAAAACTAGAGTTCATCGTGGAAGCATGACACTACAATGTCAAGAACACACATTACCAAAAGTATGTTATCAAGGTACGTAGTTCATGTGAAGAATAACTAAAAATGAGAAGAATATGCTCAATGGTTCCCAAAATAGTAGTACATGATTTGAAAAAACCATACATGGTGTGTACCCTGAAGCTGAAACCTAGGGGTTTACCTCCACCACTCTGGGTAGGTAACTATCCGTAGGTAGAAAGAGTTTCTAAATAGAATATGACATGTACTAATGTCACTCCTCGTGGATATGTACTTTTACATGGCCATAGCCACTTGGGGTCTATGTTTTTAAAGCTATATGGTGTGTACCTTACGTACACGACAAGAACTATCCAAAACCATTGCTATTTTGTGTGTCATCTCACAAGAAATGATACTTGATCATTTACCACACAGTGTGTACACATGGTAAAATGTGTTTACTTAATAGAATTATTTCTTCTTGAATATAATAACACAAGGTGTTTATTAATAGAACCACAATCCATGTTGTATGGGTTTTTGTATATTAAACTAGTGAATCTTTCCTAGAACCCCCTCTTTTGAAAATTAAACCAAAGGTATGCCAAATTATGATCGGTGGGGGACCAGACCTCTTAGGAATTTTTTTAATCCACAAAAATAACATATCATTACAAAAAAATTAATTGAAAACCACAACATGATCCAAAAAAATTTGATCCAAGAGGTCCCATAAACCTCATGGACCAAAGTTAAGCATCCATACAATTTTAATCATATCACTTACAAATACACATATGAAAAAATAGGCATATATATCACAATATATTTCACAAAAGCATGAAATTTGTAAAGCTCACTTAATGTCATGGTAGGAATTCAGGGAAAGTGATTTGAAACAAGTACCCATATAATTAATGGGATGCCATGCACACATCTCATCAGGTTGGAAAAAAATAGAACAATTGTGATATTAAAAATAACAGAACATTGAAAATTCCTCTCCCTACGGTGAAATCAAATCAACTGTAACAACTCATAATCCAAAATTCCAAATTCAATTTGAGGGAATTTTAGTTTTCCCTCTACTCGGGGTAGCTACTCCCATGCAAATATTTTTACCAAAATTGGTTTCTTTCATATCCCTATATAATTTCACAACACTATATTAAAAACTAGAGAAGAACATGGCCTAATATCACATTGTAATGTCCCATACTCATATTACACTCAATGGTTCCCCATACCTGGTCGGTTGTTTGGACTTAAGTACATTTCCACAAATAAAAGATTCTTCTTACTAGCAGAAAGGAAATATTTTTGATAGTGGGGAAAATATTCCCTCATTGGAAGACTGTAACAAAACATTAAAAACTGCAATATAATAGTGGAAGCAGTAATAGAAATAAACAGAAGGAAACAATGGATGACTGAAAAAATAATATTCAGATGTGATAACATACAAATGATGGGGATGCCAGTCACATGTTATATTTATACATCCAAAACATTTCCCACTACAGTAATTCATAATACAAGTACCATGAGTAAAAAATATGAAAATGAAACTAAGAAGCATTGCTTGTCTCATCTTAGTCCCCTTATCTCATACTCCAAAGAAGAAAATAAAGTACATCGAAAAAGGATATTGCACTTATTGAAAACAAAAACAATATAATCTTCTTGGGCCAAAATCATGGTCCAATAATGTTGTGAAAATAAATCTCGGTAGGCAACCACCCATGATATGTTCCAATATATCGGTGAATATATATAACAAGAAGTGCATAATAATTAATGTAGTAAACTAATAGGTAATCAATGTAAATAGTACTATAAGAAGTGGTTATCATTCATAATCATTTTTTGTTCATTTACCACTCAATTAAATTTAATAATATAAGTATCAAAATCCGACTTAATCTTAATTATCCCTGTATAAAAGTACGCTCAATTGATGTCTCAAAAGTCCATCTAAATATGTTTAAGTGAAGTCTAACTCCAAGATTTGGCATTGACTTGGTAGACACATCATAAGACATTCCATTTAAAAAATCAATTATATATAAATTTCTTCTAACGATATATAAAAATATGAAAATAGATCTCGTCCATGGTATCCCTAATGGGATTCAAGGTTGACAATACATTTAAATTAATGTATCCAAGAGCCTGAACACTCCATTCATGGCCCATTCAAAAACTAAAATGTTGATACCCTCTTGAGTTTTTTCATTGTATTTTAAACAAGGCCATGGTACAACCAAGTAATATGTTGTAATAGTCATATAATCTTTAACATTCCTTTTAACCTGAGGCTATGCTCAACCATTTCTATTTACCCCTGTATCATTTTATATAAAGAACAACACATGTATATTAAAATTTTAAAAGGATTTAACATTAAAAATCTCATGGGAAATTTATATCCTAAGGAAAACATGTAAATTAATCTATTACACGTCTTATAAATTAATGAACCTCGTTCTAAATAACACAATCATAGAATTTAAGTCATTACTCTTAGGCATCCAAGGCCAAACGGCCATAAGCGGTCATTCATGGAAAGCACACCCATTGGGTGGCCCTTAATCTAGGTGAGTAGTTCTAAATATTATTTTAAACTCATTAAAAATTAATTTAAAAGATAGGAAATAGAAATAGACAATATTCATTCAAGGAGACACCCTAATAATTGGTGTGTAGGACTCCAGCACATATATTCACCTTGATACACAGTAAAATGAATGATACCACCTACTTTGTGCTTGTATTACTCTCCTCCTCCATCATCCACCAAAAATTCAACCTATAATTGACTAGATCTAAAAAAAGATACAAAAGTCTCAGGTTTTGATAACTTTTTTAGGTGAATTACTCATGATGAACAGATCAAGAGGAATCGATTGTTCACCAAGGAGAATAAAATCATTATGAATATGTTTGAATCGGAGATGAGGCAATAAAAATTGAGGTCACCCTATCCTCATATCTCTTGGGTATGCTATTTACCATATGAAGGGTTGAGTTTCTGTTAGACTAAGAAAAACAAAACTACTTCCCGATTTTTCACACAAAAAACTACACTTTGGGTAAATCCAACTATATGTCGTTTCATGTCTATTTCTGTACAACTCCAGGTTAGACCACTTCATGGTGTGTATCTATATTATACGACGGGGAACCCCAATTACACTATGTGCACCAATGTTACACGATGAGTTACCCTAATTTTCCCCCACATACATATACAAAAACTAAAAAGATATGATTTGTACCTGAAAGGAAGAACTAGGTTCTTACGCAAATATTCTTTTATAACCTATTTATAAAAAAATATTTTTTTTTCAATATTTCATGTAATAATTGCATTGTTTGTCAAGTATGTTTTAATACAGTAATTTAAGACCTTTTACATTGATAATGGTTCCATAATTTTTAATATTTAAACCAGGATATTAATTCCACTAATTTTCATTATATTTTAATTTAATTAATCGATAAAATCTACAGATTGGAAATGTATTACACCGTTAAGGGAGACTATAGAGAGTATGTATAAATGAACATTATTTATATTTTCATAATGAATCGAATGAAATTAAAATTTATATAAATTCAAATATATTGAATAATAATTATGACTTTTTAGAATTTAAATTCACATAATCCATCCTTATTATAATATTTGTAATTATAAAATGAATATTATTTCAGATCACTACATGGAGGCGGTAGTCCACACGTATGTAGGAGCATCATTTTTGGATTCATAAAAGATTGGAATATATGATTTTATATGTGATATAATATTCCAAGAAGTATTTTTATGTCATAAATACTGCACATATTCATTAAAATAATAATTTTTTCCTTCCATGTAAATCTTAAGAGAAAAATGAATCACATCATTTTCTAAGGAGATAGTTTACCAAATACACATGTGATGTCATTGTTTCCTCTAGAGAATGGAAAATAAAAATAAATGTGTGATATCATACATTGATAAGTACAATAATTTCATAAGATATCATATTAATATGTTAAATTATTAATTATATACTTCCATGATAGGTGGGGATGCAAATAAATTATGTTTGTTCGTGAGGCAGTAGTCTGTCATACAAATGATTGATTGTATAATTTCCCATTTGATGTAAGAGGATAAGGATATATGTCATTACCAATCCATAATATCATATTTTTATTTGGTTGATACTATTATTATAAAACTATATCAGTTAAATATGAAATCAATGAAATAGAATAAGAAGTAAAATTAATTTTCCATGTTAAAAACATTAACTCATCTTCAGGTAACCTAATTATGTTTCACATAGAACCATAATATATTCGATTTATAATAAAAAAAGAAATTGGTTTTGGGATGAATTGATGGAATATATTTGTGATTTTTCCCCAAAAATGGTTTTTTGACTGTGAATATTAGATGGTATTGGGAGGTCGTTGATTAATTGGGGTGAGGATATAGTTTGAATTTTTGAAAGGAATCCATTATTACAACATTATTATGATTCTAAAACACTCTAATTTGGGTCATTATTGAAATATTCTGGTCATAAGGCATAAATATGTCTATAAAATGAACGTTTTAAGATAATTTTGTTCTTTTAACCCTTACTTATTTAGTGTTACCCCTTGGAAACATGTTTCTTCCTTAAACGATAAAATTTATATTTTAAAATTACATTATTCATAATGGTAATGAATTATGTTGAAAGAATAAAATTTTATAAATAATTATGAATTCAAATATAGAATCCATTTTCCATATTTAATTTTTAGTATAGGAATAATTCAATTTATAATTAAACATAATGAGTCGTCGAAAAACTATTTCCCCAAAGAAAAAAATTCAATCTATTGAAAAGTTATGATATGATAAATTAATATGAAATTTATTCCAAATACCTTAATTAGATAAATCGTTATATAATTGATCAAATAATAAATTAAATAATATTTAAAAAATTCTTTGTAAATAATTTAAAACAAGTTGTGTTCCCAATCATTATAATTTTTTTCACTACTCATAAAAAAATAAATATTCAAAAAAGATTATGATAATTAAATACAAAGATAAATTTTACATATAGAATAAAAAATAATTTTATTTTTTGAAATAATATTACTTATATTGATATATATAAATTTTAATATATTTGTGCAACGCCTCACAAAATCCCCTTTTATAAAAACATTTTTTTAATTATATATATATTTTTCATAAAATGAATTTTATTTTCATTTCAAATAAATTCATATAAATTGTATTTATTTTAAATATTTTTAAACTATATAATTTTTATTATTAAGTTAGTATTATTGACACCTTCCAAATTAATGACATTCTTCTAATGATATACTGAATTTTGATTCATTTAGACTCTGGTTTGTTGGTTTCATAATCTCTCTATGTTATCTAATTTATTGAAAATTAAATATATCAAAAATAATTGGGGTGTTAAATTATGTTATAATATCGGTGTTTTGTGTCAAATTCAATATTTTTTTAAATTTCTTATTTAAAATGAAAATAAAGAACATAATTGTCCTAGGGACTCGAACCCACAACTGTCGTACTATTCCCAAAACCCCCTGCCACTATATCCTCCACCATGGGGGTACATTCATAGAAAATATTGAAACTAATGTTACTATGTCAAAATCAGGGTGTGTTATATTTTACCCCTTTAAATAACATTATTCAAAAATATTCATATGGACCCTAATAATATAGGGATTGACATTCAGAAATACAATTTTTTATATTCAAAATTATAAAAATCATTAGTCAAACACTCTATTGATAAGAGATAAACATAATTATGAATGTCATATATATTAACATGTTAATGGGTTTCCATGTAGTTGTCCTTTCATGGGAAGTGAAGTAATGGTCATGGAAGAAAAGCATAAATAAATTTGGAGACTAATATAGATCATTTATAATAAGAATATGGATGATTAATATTATGTTAAAGACATCAAAACTATAAATATGTTTTATGTTAAAAAAATTGATTCAATTTTTTTTATTAATAGGATAAATTTTTTTAAACAACATATTCCTAATGTTATAGAATTATTATACTATCTTTATAGATAAAAATATAAAATATACATATGTAGTATCATTTTATGAATAATTTCATATACTTTTTATGATTTTATAAATTTCCACTTCGGTTGTTATTTTAAAAATTAATTTTTAAGATTAATTTTTTAATCATATAAATGAGTAAGAAGTTATCCCTCCTTACATTAATGAAATAAAAATAGTCATAAATTTAAATCCAATATATTAAGTTAATGTTTAATACATCAATAGTTAATCTTTATATTTTACGAAATCAATATCATCAATGGTTTACCTTAATATTATTCCAAAAAAATATTATAACAATATCAAGGTATAAAATTTTTTATAAGGTGAATCAATAATTAAAATAAAATTATATTCCCTAGATATCATAATGTTGAAAAAAATGTCACATTACAAATATGTGAATTTATTGATCAACATGAAACCATTATGAAAATATTCACTATTACAAGGATTATTTTTTCATTATTCCATAAATAAATATTAACTAATTGAATTCATTCAATATTTCCAAAAAAATATAAAATCTATCAATGATAATAGTAATCCTTAAATCACTATCCAATTTCAATTTCAGTAATAATATCTCTTAAACATATATTTTTCATAATTTTGTTTCCACCAGGCATGTATTCTAGGTTATCATCTATTATTTATGAGTTAACAAATATTTACACTCTATTGAATCACTTTTTTTGGTCATATGTATCATTTGAAAAATTATTTTAAATCCTTAATTAAAAATATACAAAACCATCTGTATATATACTTCATGCATATATCATTAATCATGAATTACAATATAAACACACTACGTCTAATCCACATCATTAATAAAACCATTTAATATGAATCATAATAATATTCTTTAATACCTCTTTACTTTAATATATTATTTGTATTTTACTGCTCATCACCAGTATTCCAATTAATTATACAACATTTTTTATTCTCATCACATGTTTTCATACTAGAACATTGGTTTTCAATATTCTGACATGTTCCAAATTTACAAAATATATCCATTGTTGATAAATTAAAGAGAACATTATTATAATTTGATTCATTATTTTAACCATCCATTTTATCTTAGTAATTACATGAATTGTTTCCTCTTTAATACACACCAAAAATAGCATATCATTCCTCCAAGACAATATATTAGACATTTCTTCCCCAATTCATGAAATATATGGATCTAAATATCTTTTCCTCTATGGAATCTACCCGTTTATCTATTAGAAAAATATATCCTCCTCTTCTTTTGAGATTACATGATTTGGTTAATGATTATGTTATTATTCATATATCATTATTACTGATTAGGAATAATCATGATATCCCTGCCCATTATCATCTTCTAATTTAGCTTCTCATCAACACATTATATATCACATCAAATTTTAATCATTTAATTTCAGGTTCTACCCATTGAGTACAACCAAAAATCATATTTTATGAAAAACTAATCATAATAGTAAATCCAATATTCAAAAAGAATCATTTATAGGATATCTAAATCATGAAATATTATTTTTATCCAAAAAGTGAATAATTATGGATTTTCATAAAATCATTTTGTTAATAATTTTTAATAAAAATAATATAAAAAGATTAACATTACATGATTAAATAATGAATAAACATTGGATAATAAAATTTATTTGTTTCAATGGTGATATAACATATGTTTTACCCATCATAAATTTAAAAAATATCCCAATATATGATGATATTTTAATTAAAATCATCCCTTCTAGGGTAACATTTCAATCATAAACCCCAAAAATTAAACATGGAACATTAAGTAACATGAATTAAAAGTGATTTATGTTATTACATATCAATTGTGTATGATATTCATGACATATAATATCTAAGTGGTGACTATGGTATTTATCTCACAGAAAGTAATGTAAGATGAGAAACCCCTACCACTTATCAGATTTTATTATTATTTGTTTATAACACAAGTAAAATTAATAGATTTTTATTATAAATTAACTAAAACAATATTAATATTTTTTAAACCATATATTACTTAACTATACTCATTTTTGACTGATTTGTTAACAATTATTTCTCAAAATCATTGTTTTAGGTAATAACTTCTTCATTTTTAATGTATGTTTTAGTTCAGTAATTTAATACCATTTACATAGATAATATATACATAAAATATATTATATATTCATTATATATTTATTAATATTAATCCAAAAAATATAACTATATAAACTGAATTACACTAATCTTGGAGACTCTATGTCATAGGTTTTCAGTAATGATATTACAATTTTCCCGGTTGATGGAATGAAAGGATATTTAATATTAATTAAAATTTAAAAAATAAATATTTTTATTAATATTTATATGAGATATATTTATCAATTTCATTTTTAAAAACGTTAATGTATATATAAAATAAAAAACATTTCACATCACTATGTGGAGATGGTAGTCCTTAAGAATGTATGAGAAACATTATTATTTTCCAAAATGATTGGAAGGTAAGACGTTAGATGTGATATTATATTTAAATAATTATTTTTACATTGAAAATATAAAATTTATTCATTAACACATTAATTTCTACCTTCAATGTAAATCATATCTAAAAAATAAATCATATCCCTTCACAAGGTTGTAGTTTGTTGTACACCGAGGTGATGTTATTATATCCCAATTGAAGAGGAAGTGTTATGTTATAAGTGTTATCATAAGTATGTATTTATAATAATTACATAAATAAAACATAAATTTTTTAAATCCAACATTATTTACTGCCTTTAAATGTGGTGATGGAAATGGAATTAAATAAGCTCATGATGTTTTGATCCATCATACACATGATATATTATTTTATTTATCATTTGATTGAAGAGGAGATAAATATAAGACATGAAAATAACAGAATAAAATTGTAGTGTATGGAAGATATTAGTTTTAAAATTATACGAAAAATGAATAATATTATATGTAGTTATAGTGATATGTAAATTGGAAACACAAATTTAAAAACATTACCTCTTGTTTGGGAAACCTCATTAGGTTTAAGCTAAAAACACCCTACAATGGATTTATAATTTAATTATATACTATTGAATGTGGTTATGGATGAATGGAATGAATTTCAATATTTATTATATCATAATAGTGATATGGGAGTTTGATTTTTAGAGTGTCTGTGTGGACTATTATATGTAGGGGAGATGACACTGTTGAATGTTTTGAAAATAATCAATTATTCCAACATTTTTATTATTAAAAAACTCTAAAAATGATTCATTATAAATCCCAATATATTATATGGTCCAAATATTTCCATATTATTTTTTTTGTAAAAAAATTAGGATATTCAAACAATTATAGTGTTTTTAACCCAAGGTAAATGAATTTTTACTTTAGAGGTTATAATTAATTTTACTAATTTTCCAATTCAAAATAGTGAAAATTTCATTTGATCTTATAAGATAATATAATATATTATCATTTAAAAGACATAATATTTTTTTCCCAAATTAGTATTATGATTTTGGAGAATTCAATTTAATGTTAAACCCACAAACATATTATTTGTTGGTTTTCCGAATAAAAACATTAAAAAGTTTAAATGGTTATTATATCAACACTCAATATAAAATTGGTTAAAATTTAATTTATTTAATGAATTTTAATATAATTGAATTTATTTTACATTTATTTCAATTTATTTTAAAATTTAACCTTTTATATAATTTAATGGAAAATAAAGTTATCAATAAAAACATTATTTTTCACTACTAATCAAAAAAAATTACTTTTAAGAAAATAATAAAAATAATATCATCTAAAGTCATTTCAAAAATGTTGGATTAAGATATGATTTTTATTTTATCAAATAAATTTTATAATAGTGTGAATAATTAATATTAAAATATATGTGAAAATCATGACGAACCCGCCCTTTAGAAAAATTACATTTTCGGGAAATCATTTATTTCTCTTTTGAATAATGTTTATTTTAATATATAATTAATTATTTTCTAATGTATTCACATTATATATTTTTAGACAATTTAATTTCCATAATTTAGTTATTATTATACGTACGTTCCAATTTAAGTGCTAGGATATTAAAATATACTATATTAAAATTTATTTACACTTGGGATTGTGGGTTCTATAATATAATGAATAGATTTAATTTTTAATAATATTAATATATAATAAATTCATTAGATGTTACATTCTCTTTAAATATTAGTGTTATGTGTCATATATTCTATCATGCAAGATGTTCCAATTTTAAAATCATCGTGGTTAATAATAAACATTCCTGAAAATCAATTCAATGATAACCATCAAAGAAAATAAGACATTTTAATAAAATTAGTTCCATGTGATTGAGGATACTCATACGAATTACATATTCTATAAGGAAACTATTCTTTACAATCATCGTGTTAAACATTCCCATGTTAAGTATTTAACTACATATCATTTCCTCTTGCCACAGATTGTGCTATTATGTGCACATATTACCCTAGTAAGATGTGTAATATGAGTAAGATTTCATCTTTTTGGATTTCACCTACCACATATTCAATCATCATTGTGTATACTAAATTAGGGTTATTAAAGAATGATTTGATCTTGAACCCATAGAAAACATTATTTAAAACAATTTCCATTAGAAACACAAATAATGAAGTTAATTTTTTTAATGTTACCAATTCAAAATATTTTGTATGTCATGCCTTAGAAACCATTTTTAAATCAATTGTAAAGTTATGTTCATTAAAAATTGTCAAACATTAAAAAAACATGTTTTGAAAAATATTTTTTGTGAGAAAAATATAATTCAAGAAACTGCCTACTGTAAATCACATAGAATATCAACATGTACATGAAAATGATGATCCAATTAATTGAGGAGAGACACTAGAAATTTAATTCTCATTCCAAAATCTCTAAATTACCAACTTCTCGAATGAAGTAATCGAAATGAATCACTATCAACCATAAATATAGAGCAATTTATGATGAAGCTTATAAATCAAAAAAATATTTCCCAATTAGATTATATTTTTAATTAGAATACAATTACAAACCGAGATCCTAAAAATCCAAAAAATTCCATGGTTAATACCATGTAGAAAATATGAGGGATATATATAATAGTGACACAATACCAAAAAATGATAAATCATACCATGATAGGTTCTCGACTATTATCAACACGTATATTCAGTAAGGATATATGTAAGTGGATCCAAATATGTCTAATGTGTTTCCAAAAATTAAAATTGAAAAATTTTTGTTCTAAGGATGCTGATTATGATTTATAACATGGGTATTATTCTAATTAAAATTTTATATTACCATTAATATCCTATTCTAGATCGATGAAACTGGTAATCTACTAGATGTAGGATAGTTTGATAATGGCTACTAATGAAATTTAGTATCTACTATTGATTGAATTAATGGTTGGTGAAATACCCATGAGTTAGTAGTGGCCCTTGCCAGCGAACTAGTGGACAACCTGATGATTTATTACATTCATGTTTAAGCATAAAATCATTCAACTAATCATTACATTCCAATTACCCCTATCTAAAACTAAAAAAATTTGAATAATGATTAAATATAAAAAAATGATAATAAGTAAATACAATATTGGGATGTTATGACTCATTAGAGAACTAGTGGACCACCTATATCTTTTTTAGTTAGATGATCATGTATATACCCAACTAAATTACCAATAAACACCCCATTTCCCACATAAAAACTAAAAACATATGAAAAAATATATATATGAGAAGAGAAAAGAGATAATAAATCAAATATAACAATATACATGAAAACAATATGGTGATGTTATAATCTGACACCCCGAGATTTTATGAAAAATATTCTGTTTAATTTCATTAATGCCTTGTGTTATACAGTACACCAAAAGGATCTTTCCCAACACGCATCCTTGACTTGCCTTGCATTACACGCAATTGCGACCTTCCTCGATGGCGTGTGTAGTACGCAATACCGAGTTTCACTAAAAGAGATATTATTATAATATTATTATGAACAAGCCGTTTTGAAAAATAATACACATTTTTGAGATTTTATAAATTTTACCTTTTAAAATGGACTTCATTTTTGGATTCGTAATATCGAAATTAGCTTAGGGTGAAATTTTGGTACTTTTCGGATAACTTTCATTTTCTGATGAATAGTGAAAATTACTAAATTTTAATTAAAAACAACCTTTTTAATCAAAATAATTTGTAGTGATAAATTATTAATTTGATTGGTTTTAAAGTATATTTAGAATATATTTTTACAATTTAATACAATGTTGGTCATTGGATGTAATTTCACATTTAAACCTGACATAAACAAGTGTCAATCTTTTGATAGTTATTATCTCTTAAAAACATGCTATTTGTTTTGACGACAGGAATAAATTTTTAAATTAGTTAATGTAACTGATATGTTTTTAATTTGGTAAAATAGAAATCATTTTTTAATTCATAAAATCAAATATATCTTAGGCCTAATTTTTGGTATTTTTCTGGAAACATTCATTTTTTGATGAATAGTGAAACCACTAAGTGGTAGTTAAAAAACTGAATTTTTCATAAAACTTATTTTTACCGCTTCTATGAGTATAATTTCCAAAATCCTAGAGACACGGTTAATATCAAGGACTAAAATGTGGTTCAATGAGATGAAAATAATTTTTGGTGAATAGTAACTTTTTACTTTTTTTTACCACAGTTAAAAGTCAATAGAGTAATTAAAGTAAAAAATGATATTATTATTACCCTAACACATGTGCTTATTCTATTTTATAAGTTTAATTCGACCAAAAACAACCGTAGAAATAACATATGACCATTTAGGCCCACTTGGATTAGATTAGGACATTTAATATTAATTTATTTAAAGAAGGGTTAAAATAGTTAAAATCAATGTTTAATTAGTAAATAATTTCTAATATAGGGTTATACATAAGATAAATTAGACTATAAATATTAATTAGAAAGATAAAAATATTTTCTACATAATTATATTTTATTTGTCATTTTTAGACTTTAAATAATTTAATTTATTTATGATACAATGATGATGTAGTAATTATCATATTAATGAAATATTGACATAATTGATGTTATAAATACCCAAATAAATGTAATTTGAGACTTTTTATGAATTAAAATAATTTTATATGTTAATATGACATGTTAGTATTGATTTAATTAATTTAGATCGAACTAATCATTCTTTTATGAATTAAAAAAATCAATTACAAAATAGTGTCAAAATTGACATAAAATTGTTTTTAAAACACATATTATATTATTAATTGTTATTATATTCCTAAAAATATATGGTTCGTCCAAATTACTTAAATAAGGTTATATATATTAATAATAAACAACTTGGGGTTCGTTTGCCTTGTTATAGTAAGTTTATTAACCTTATAGTGTAAGAACACAAAAAGTCACGGTAAAAGTAAAATTATCTAACTTAAAATTAAATCTAAATAGTAAGGTTAAAATATTAAAATAAACTTGTCCAAATTCTATTTTTCGAGATTATATCGACCCATCCCCACCTTATCATCGAAATAAATCAATTTGGAGCTATTTAAAACCGAATATGGCTTTATAATAAATAATATTTTATGTTTTTTCAAAGGTGCCCCTCTCCTCCCTTATAAAAGGGCACCTCCTCCCTCTCTTCCTCGCACCACTTTGAGCCTTAAAGCTCGGAAAAAACCTACCATAATACTATTCTCCACTTCCCTATAAACATCCTAGAGGTCCTGGTCTTCTTCAATGACCAATTTTAGTACCCTAAGAGGAGGATTCAAAGAGGCGTGTCAAAGAAGAGGTAATATCCGTCACCGATTCATTCAATTTTCTTTCTTCTTCAACTTCTTCTTCATTAGTTATTTCATTATGAAGTAATAAAATCAGTATCACTCATATACCGATATGTTATTATAACTATGAAACAACCATATTTCACCATCTATCCATCCCATGGAAAATAAAATCACCGCGCGTGCGTACGTACGGAATACTATCTCCACGCCGTGGTGTAAGCTATTTTCCACCACCACTGTACTAGGATTTGTATAATGGTGTACATAATAACTATATATGATTATTTTAAAGTGATATTTATTCTGAAATATTATAAATACACTCCAATACAATTCCACGATCATGAGAATGATATCATCGCTCGTGCGTACGTACGGACTACCGTCACCACGATGCGATGAGATTCATTCTCCACGTTAACCATTCACGAATGATTATAAAGTATATATAATAAGTAATCATGAAATATATGACATAATAATGATACTGGATTTATGTGTATATATATGTATGTCATCTACATAATTTCATTCAACTCAATATGGAAACGAAAACAGCGTTCATACGTACGTACGGCCTACCATCTCCATGAACGGTGCATTTCATTCCATTTATCGATCCATTATATATATGTATATTATGAATATATATTATATATAAATAATGTTTTACATTCTTGATTTATGTAATCATGATCTAAGTAATCATATGAATAATTACAAGTTAAAACACAAATGAGAAATGAGACGATTTTACCCAAAACGCCACTTTAACATGAATTTACAAAAGAACGATTAATATAAAGTCATAAGTGAACCATATATGATATAATAAAAATGAATATGATTATTTAATAAGTAAATGAAATTATTTAAATCATTATACAGGAGGTTCAGACACTTACGAAGCCAATTGGACCTAAGGTAAGGGATAATTTTTCAAATCTCATTTTTATCCAAGATTGCTTATTCTTTAGTATTTACTAGGGTTATTGCTATCGTCCATGTCCATGTTTTATAAATGTGTTTTAATGTATGTTTAATGTCATTTTTACCCATTTTGAATTTTAGCCCATGGTATGGAAGGAATCATTATTTTATTTACCCTACAAGGTACTTTTTGACATTTCCAACAAAAGTACGAGAAGAATGTTTTTTTAACTTATACGGCATGAATGGATTTTAAAAAAAACATTATTTTCAAGAAGCTTCATTTAAAGGTTTTCAAGTTTATTTTAATGAACTTCTTTTAGTTTAAATTCATATGAAATGTTATGAAAGGAAATTTTTTTTGAAGTATAAAGGATATCTTCCTCAAGAATGGAGTTCAAGTGTTTTATCAAAATTATTTTCCATCTAAGTTAATATAGGGTTCTGTTTCTCTCCCTATTTTTACATTGATTTGATTAGGGTGTGATGGAATTATTTTTATGAATTCCTTTATCTTATATGAATTGTTTTATGATGTCATGTTGTTTAAGAATCCCATTTTTAATATGTGGGTTATGCAATGATGTATGATTTATGATTTTGTGGAACACATATGAATGGTATCATTATGAGATGGGTGGGACCTATATCTCCCTATAATACATTGGGAAAAGATTTTATATCTCATGAGATAGACATGGTTGGAACAGTAGGTTAAAACGGTTCAGTGAAATAGGACTGAAACGAGGAATGAACTCGGTTCAGAAATGCACTTTGTCCACTAAGATAGTCTTGGAAATGAGTCTTGAATAATAAGAAAATTATTATCTATGATTATGTGTGAATTCCAAAAATTTGCATGTTTTAAGTTATGATTATTGGGATTACATTTCACTACTATGATTTATCCCATTTTATGAAATTATTATCTCTTTTGCAGGTTAAGATTTCCAAAAGATATGTTCTTATGAATATGATGTGATTGATATTTCTTTTGTTTACCCTTACTAAGCATTTGAGCTCACCCTTTTTATGTTTTATTTTTCCCTAGGATTAAAAGAAATGTTTTAGGTAAGGAAACAAAAAGTGGGAGATCTTTTTGGAAGATGTTGAAGATTTTTCACCACGATTAGAAGATTACGTTCGAAGTTTCAAAAGACACTAAACTATTACAGTCCTTGTGTGTCTGTTTTTGTTATGTATTATGTATTCCGAAAAAGTAATGTAATGTCATTCTACGTTATGATTCGGGTCTATACATATAAGGATTGATGGGATACAACATAATTAATTTTAGACCGATAATGAAACAAATAGATTGATAATAATGTGTAATAATGTCTTCAATCCAAGGTATAATGGATATTGATTTATTGGAGATTACACGACAAACAAATAGTTTCATTTGGATAACTAAACATATCATCGAAAACATTTCATTATAAATTATCATTGTCATAGTTCATTGAAATACATGATAAAAGGAATGATTTTTTACCTTATTCAATATCTGTAACAATTATTTTTCATATCTAAATGATGGGAATAAAACCAAAAAGATATCAAATGTGAAGAATCTAACATTGAATTACATTCATATTTTCAAAATTATGTTCCTTAATGTTAATAATTTTAATAATAATTATCATGAATCTCCTTGGGATAATGATATATTTTTTGGATACTTTTCTAAAAAATAGAATATAAAATTTACAATTACTTACTAGGAAAAATAATTAAAATCCATGTAAAAAATATTGAGGAAAATGAGAACAGTTATCAATACAGTGAGTATTTTTCATAACAAAAAAGTGATGAAATTATAATGCAGTGTGATGTTATAGTGATTATCATAGGGGACACCATGAGGATAAATTATATTAATAAAAACACATATATGATGAGGAAATTTATTTAGGTTCATCAACATCATCCTAGTTATGTGGTAGGCTTGAATTCAATTAATATTCTATATTATGTGATTAGACATCTCCCTTGTGAACTTATAGGATAATGATATAAAAAATATCTTTTATCTCATTTAAGGTAAATTTTAATTAAATAGGAATCAAAACATTATAATTGGGCCAATTATATAAATGATAATATTGGAAAATTTGAAATGAATTAGACCTGGGAAATGGTTTTGAACTAGGAAGGTGAAAATATCACTGGAACCAAGTGTATATCCTATTGAAAAGTAAATCAAGAGGGAACATTTTCTCAAAAAATTGGTAGGTATTATGATCAATGTATATTGACAAATATAAGGTATATATTTCAATGAAAAAATTTACCTGATACCCTATTTGGAAATTATTGGACTACACATGGAAATATTTATGTAATTAAATTTTATATTTTATAGAATGGATATCAAATTATTATTTTTTAATTAAACCCTTGAAGAGGACGTTTCCATCCAAAAACCAGATGGGTTTCCTATAGATATATATAATATAAAGGTTTTGTGGATGAAAAATTCCTTTTTTGGGGTAGTGAATGAACCAATAACACAATTTGATAAGCATGATTAATATAAGATAATTATTAGACTATAAAAAGGAAGATTTTTTCAGATTTCCTACATCAATATATATGATTAATTTTTTTAGTAATCAACTATGGGGTTGATAGAAATTTTAGATGATCAGAAAATAAAAAATGAAATATATTTTATATTTTTGAATTAAGAGTTCAATATTTTTATTATCAGGGAGTAAAAAATCTTCATTTTCTATTGGTGGATAAATGAAAAAATTGAAAATTTACATATCATTCAAAAGATTCCAAATAAGTAATAAATATGTTTGTAATAGATGACTCCTGGGAATGGAAAATAGGGGTTGTATACAAGGATGAATTTATGAAAATTAAATTTTTGTATGAAGGTTAATTTAATGGAATATAGGTATATTATTTATAGATTATTGTAATCAACATTGTCATGAACCATCACTATTTTTTATAAATTGTAGATTCTTGATATCAAATGAATACCAAGGAAAGAAACAATATATAATTGAAAATAATTCATTCATATATCAATATATAAATTTAATTCAAACTCTCTTATCATCAATATTCCAAAAATAATTTATTTTTCATGCATAGATGTTGATTGGTATGTTTAAATAGATGACTAAAAGTAGACATCATGAATATCATTCAACCTCAAAGATAGTTACTTTTTTATGTTATTCAATAATACAAACACATATTTAATTGGAAAATAAAAATTTGTTGTGTATTGTTAAAACTCAAGTGTATAATCAATTTTAATATGTGAATAAACAACATGATTTTGTCTGAGTTGATGTGAAATCCCATATTTTAATCATTTTTCCCGACTCGAGTTACATCATTATTAGAAAAAGTATTATCCATTACTCATGAAAAATTAAACACAAGATTAAAATACATTTATTTATGGAAGACTTTTAACAAGGGTCAATAATTATGGAATTCATCTAAATAAAAAATATTGTTATATATATCATGACAAAGGAATTGTATAATATTTATTTTGAAAGGAATCAATATTATATTAGAGTCCGACCACCATTATTTGATTACAAAATATCTTTCATGTCTTTTCATTGATGATTTTTATTCATAAATGTTTGTTCATATCAAGTTGAATTTTTTTAGAAATTTTAGTCTTGAGAAACAGAAATATTTGTTTTTGGATTAAATTTTGGAAAAAAGTTAAATAATGTGAAAATATAGTCGAAAACACATACATAATATAGATGAAAATTTATCAATCCCAAAATAGAATGATTTTTGTGAATATCAACATTAAAGAAGGGGATGATCTCATTAAAAGTACATGCCATTGCTTCTTTTATGCGAGAAAACTATGACCTACCACCAGTAAACTATATGTTGTTATAAAACATTGATAACATTTCATTATACTAGCACAAAAAAGACCAAATATTTTTTATGGGGTTTTACTATAGTATTTTAAATAAATTAAAATTTAATGACTACTTATATTAAATAGTATCAAATTGGGATAAATTATTTGTTGCATGAATAGTATGAATGCATTGTACAACATATGTAAAATATTGACTTAGAATTCTAATGTGATGATGTTTTGGCTATCTTCCATGAAAATATTATCTTACACTACACTAGTGATTCTATAACCAAGACTACTAATAATAAAAAATAAATAAAAACTAATGAATATCCTTGAACACATTCCCATCATTATTCTACAATGTTTCATTAGTTAAGGATACTCTTGTTTTAATGGATATAGAGTGAAGGGTGATGAAAATTTTACTCATTGGAAATAGACCGCTATAATGATATCAAAAAGAACTAATTTTTTGGGTTAATATTCAAACTGTTCATGAGAAATCATGATAGATATAGAAATTTTTTATCCATATATCATTAAATGAGGTGATAATTTATAATAGGGATTTACTTATGTTGAAATGATCTGGTTATCGATGCATCTTGGGGAATGGTATTGTGTTCCCACCAGCAGTATAAAATGCTGTATGAATAAGGTTTTTTCATGACTATAATTAATAGCATACATAAATGTGGAAATAATTCATCATTATAGCTTTAAATACATGTTTTTTCAATCCATTGATTATTCAAACTATTGTGTAGTAAAAGTTATGTTTTTACTAGAGTTTTTGTTGTGTATGCTTCTGATTTTTTGTCATTTTACCATTATATTGAGAAGATGAAATTTATGAAATGTCCGAATAATGTTTAGTTTATGTCACACGTCATTTTTATAGGTGATTTTTGTATGTTAAAAGGATATCATCAATTATAACTTATGTGCAATGGGTATAGGGAATTTCCAATGTGCACCACTCTATAATGTGAAGATGGAAGTTCATAAGAGTAAATTGGTGACTTTGTAAGTGTTATTCAATGTTTATATGATTATTTATCATTTTTTGGGATACATCTATTCATATGATAATAGTGGAATAATGTTCATACTACATTTTGGTGTCATTCCATCTCAAAAATTACATTTTTGGTGATTTTGTTGTTGTATTCAATGACACCATGTTATATGATACACTTGACTATAAGGATGAAGATATTATTGTTGGTATTTAATATAACAGTTTCATAGCTATAGGATATTTGTTTCTGTCTATGAAGAATAAGGTAGTAAAAATGCATATTTTTAGAGAGGGTGGGAGACCATATTAGTTTTGTTCATGTTGCATCCATGTATGTGTATCGAGAAATGTTTCATGAAACACTATGTGTATAATTTATTCTACTATAATTATGTAGATAACAATAAAAGAAACAAAATATTTCAAAATACATACAAAAATTTAAAACACCAATACCATAAAATCTAATGGGAATATTAAGGACATTTCAAAATTAATTTGAAATCATAGAGGCTAATTCTCATTATAAATAAAGGAAGAATCTACAACATAGATGTTGTATCCAAACATGTGTATTATATCTAAAATTTTGGAATATTATATTTTATTTATTCATATAATAAAATATCTCCTTCATTATCTAATGCATTAACATATATTTTGAGTGAGGGAGTGGTTTTTATAGTATTAACTATACTTCTTATTCCACCATTACCATTGAGTTAGATATATTCTATTTTTAAAATTGGATTTTGGTTACCTAAAAATCTAAGTAATATAAAGAAAATGACCATGAAAAAAGAAAATCATATTGATTAGACATTTTTATAGGGGAATTTAGATTCCATTACACTCAAATCATACACTCTCATGATTTCATAAAAATATATTTTTTTAATTTATTATTTCACTATCTTGATTTTTAAATTTCCCTATACTATTCATAGATATTTTTTTCTTCCAAAGTTGAATAGGTTTTCATTCATCAATGAATATTTTCTAAAAAATTGAGTTTGATATTTCGTACACATTTTTTCTATGGGTTTGACCTTAATACTTGAATTTATTATACTTATCAATTATACATTTTAAATATTTTGATGTTATTATTTTTAAACATCATTACATGATTAGTAAATATAATAAAAACTGAAACCCTATAAAATTTATATGTTTTTTTATAATTTAAAGTGAATTTGTTTCTAAATAATTAATTTCAATCAGTTAGATAATGTTGTTTCACACTATTTTCAATTTTTTGTATTTTAGTGTAGGATTATCTTTTCATTCCTTTTACACTGAGGGAATTTTTTGAGGTGGTGGTAGGAAAATAATTCCACAAGAGTAAGAACCTCCACTTTATTATCAATGCGTAGGATCTTTCACAAATAAATGAATCATCTCAGGGAGAATATATAATGAAATGAAGAATGTGGTACATATCCATGTACAAATAAAGATTATTCAATCCCTTGTATACTAAAGTGTGTTTTAAAGTATATCTATTAATACTTATTAAGATAAAAAATGATATTGAGGAATGAAAATGGTAAACCAAAGAGGAATCCAACATTTAGTAAATGGTTGAGGATAACTATTGCATCCCGCCTTTTTATCACATAAACATTCATTACATTATACAAAACTGAGGATCATTAAGGTTTAGATCCTTGGAAACTAGGAACTTAATACATGACAACATAAAAAATTCTTCATAAAAACTTTAAAGGATTTTTTATTGTTTATACTATGCTCATTACAACATCTCATAATCTAGTAGCATACATAAAATGAAAGGGTGAGCATAAGGCCCAGTAAGGGAAACAATGAAAACATTTTACATGTGAACTTGTGATACATCAAAAAGTCATGAATAATAACTTTAGGGCCTGATAAAGTGATCATGAGTCATATCATAATAAAAATAACATTTTTAATAACTTGAAGATGTGGCTACAAAATTTAACTTAGACAATCATGAAAATATCACCATGGTAAACCCCAAGGTGTCATTAAAAATTACCAAGGTAAACCCCAAGGTATCATTAATATTGTAATCGTTAGAGATTACATCATTACCCAATGCAATAGAGAACTATCAGGGCGCACCCTTAAATTTTCATTTATATTCATGTGATCCACATATATAATCATCATAAATTTCATAAATAACCCATATAGAATAAAAGAAATGGGTTTAATTTCATAATCATAACGTTTTAAAAACTGCATTAAAGACATGATCTTTATGTCACTTAAAACACACAGAAAAGGAACGTGAGTCTCATGTATGTAAATCCCAGAATTTAAAATTGAACATTTTGATATTTATTTTAATACATTTATAGAATAAAAATATTTGAGTATTCACTTAATAAAACAGAAGAATTTGAGAAAAAGAGATAGACATTTTGAGACAAAAATTCTGCAGCATAACTAACATGTTAGAGGGTTTTAGAAAACATTTAAAAGAGAAGGGACATGGGTCACCCACTCATAAAAGATCAATAAAATAGTATAGGGAAATACTATAATGGATATAAGAACATGGTAATGAAATTTTCAAGACATACCATATGAAATGAAAGACATGGATGGAAGACAAAAATAAGATTTCTTTTATGAAAATTCGGGAGCCTAATGGCATCACTTAATACATCAAAAAATGAATTGACGAGATCAAATAGGGTCTCTCATCATATGAAAATAAAAGATAAGTATGATATATATAGATATCATAACCCCAACATAATAAAAAGGAACTTTAAATACTTTACATGAAAGTAGAACTTTGAAAAAAGATAAGGGTGAAAGAATCCCTTAAAAATTTGGCAGCCTAATGGCGCCACTTAAAACATTCATAAAATGAAATGATGATAGAAAGAGGGGATCTCTCATAATATGAACATAAAATGGAAAGTAATATGAATATAAAATAACACCCCCAGCATAAGAATATGGGGGATTAAAATAAATGACCCAAACGAGAGTACTTGAAAAAAAGAGAGAGGTGAGATCCCTTACCTTAAAACGTAACTCTTAAAACATAATGGTTGGGACCTTGAGGGCTTGGGGTCACCTTGGGAGGAATTCTTCTGAGTTAATGATACCAGAGCTTCGTTGGTGGAGATTTGGGATTGAAAACTAAAGGAGTAAAGGGTGGTTATTTATCGGGAAAGTGAGGGGACATGGCATTAATGGCCAAGGAACACCTCATTGGTGGTATTGGAAAAACAATGGGCTTGCCCATGGTATTTTCCAATGGTATTGGCCACTTGGGACACCTCATACAATTCTTCATCCCCTTTAGTCTGCAATCCCTTCAAATATCTCATGACATCATCATGATGCAGTCATGATGTCAATAAACAAACTGAAACCCTAAAACTGTATGTTTACTATTCACTGAAAATTCAACATTTTCAGAAAAATCCCAAAAAATTACCTTAACATAATATTGATCCTATGAGTTCAAAATAAAGTAAATTTTATAAAAAAATTCTAAATTTTTTTAATTTAATATTTAATTAAAAAATCTTTATTCACCCGAAAAGTTAAATACTTGACTACTAATATATGAAACCGTTATTTACCCATTTTACTGAATCCCATTATTTAATCAAGGTTCCTAAATTATATTAATACTTTCTTTCAATGAAATTACTAATCCATTTGATCACATTACCAATCCTAATCATAAAATCACTATTCATAATTTTCCATTCATCAAAAATTAGGTTGATGTTATTAGACATTAAATTTCATACTGAATATAATTGTAGATGACCATTTTTTGGAAATCATTACACATAATTAATTGTATTAGGTTTACATAAATATTTTCAACTATCCTTTTTCTAGAATTCATCAAAATATTCATACTATATTTATCCGGTCATTTGAAAACTTCAAAAATTCATCATAAGACAAAATCAAAATATTTATCTAAATCAAAGGATCACAAAAGGCTATTACATTCTCATTACATAGCCCCTTATAACAACAACATTGGACCTAAGATTAAGGTGTCATAGGGTGATAGAATCTTAGGGCGGCTCGACCAACATTTCACGAGTAATAATTTCAATTAGTTTTAAATTCTCGCAAAGGCGATTCTGTTCTAGCTTCACATGATGAAGTTCAGCTTTGGTTGGGTCCAGAGAAAAGCCCAGTGGTGCTACCTCCTTCCCAAGTTCCGTTATATGGGCATCGATTGGCCCGAGACTACTAGATGAGGCCATCAAATCTTTTTTCAATATTAATTAACCAAGACCACTTTTATTTAGAGACAATAATCGAAACGTTTAATTTCCAGAGGTCATATTGACCAACGGTCATATAACAGTCGAAACCCAATGGTATCATTTTAATTATACTCATGTTATCAATTGAAACAGTTTTGTTGAGTATAAAATAAAATAACAAACATAATTAGGAAACAAGATTTATTCAAAATTTCGGGCCGTTACAATAACTAAGGGATAAATAATGAATTTGAGGCTGAATCCAATGTAACATCAAAGGTTGAAGATGAATTTAATTTTTCCATGGAATATACCATTTCCAAATCTAGTCTAAAATAGAATAAATATGTAGATGAATCATTAAAATAATAAAGGTAATATATAGGATTAGTTGGTAAATTCCAAAACATAGAGGGACAATGTCGATTTTGATAATACTATTTATGAAAAAATAATTAAGGAGTCTTATTTTTAGGTTTTGATAGTAAACTGACCAATAATGATGACACATATAATTGCATTTTATTGAATATAAGCATCCATTATGTACATCATACAGATCAGATGGCCCAATGTATATTTGAATATATAATTATAATATGAAAATGGAAACTAAAACATAACATCCTTAATATATTTTCCTTTTCTATAGTATGCTCATAAATAAATTTTATCTTCAAAAATTACGTAGAATAATACTTGGAATAAATATAAGAAATGGGAGATCTAGAAAGAAAATAACGAAAATAATCATGGAAAAGAAACACACCATTTTATTAATTGATATAACATGAAGCCATAATATAAAATGTCCGTGAGTAATTACATAGAAGAATAAAAAATGGAAATGGTATCATTAGATCATTGTAACATAGTAAATATGGAAGGAACATATAATAAAATATAACAATGGGTCAATGATAACATCATAAACAATATCACAAGGTATACAATATCCCATAATGTAATTGGTTTACTCTTTAATCCCTTACATTATATCATTGAGACTATATATGGCATCCTTCCTTTTTAATATATTAAATTTTCATTCCATTGCTCAAAACATATAATCTTTTAATGATTAGTTTCTTAGAAACACGGTATATAATAGATGTATATCGAAAAAATATTTCTAAACAATTTAAATGTATAATTAATTGGTTCGTCCTAAGAACATTTACCGCATCTCAATACATTGGGATATAAATAAAATTAAAAAGTGAGCATAATTCCCATTAAAGAAAAATTAAGGTAAAAAATTTTCATCTGATCATGAGTAATATAAATATGAACATGAAGAATATAATAAAGTAATTAATGAAGAAAAAAAGTAGAATTACATAATAAAAATAACATGAATCATAACATTTATATGTTGCTACAAAATTGAAATTAGACATTCATAAGTATATCACTCTTGTGTTTCGCCGAGGTGTCATGAAAATTATCATGGTTATTCACCATGGTATCAGAAACCATATCGCCTCTAGAGATTCCATTCATTACCCCATGCATTGGAGTGCTATCAGAGAATACCCATAATATCTATTAATTAATGGAGACACATTTATCCTAATAAAATATGTCAAAAATAAACCTTTAAGAACTAATGAAATGGGTTTCATATAAAAATCATGGTTTTTTAAAAAAGTAACTGAAGATCATATCTTTTTGTCATTTATAACACACAGCAAGAGGATTGGGGTTTGAGGCACATAAATACCAAAAAAATTAATTATTTTTACATATTATTTAAAACACCTAAAAATAAAAGGGTTTTGGTTAATCACTTAATGAGAATAAAATGAAATTTCTTGAGGAGTATATGGAATCTTTCTGAAGAAAAATCAACATTATAAGGGGTATAAAACATGGTTTATGAAAATGTTAAAAAGAGAGGTGACATGGGTATCCAGGTTTATTAAAATAATTAGGATTTATGGTAATGAATTAAAATTAAATAATATAGAGTTACCATAATATTTATAATACATATACAAAAATATATTCTTGAAATAATGAAAAAAATGATATTTCCCTTACATAAAGACTTGTTCCTAAAACATGAGGGATCAAGCCTTAGGGGATTGAAGATCCTTGAGAGTAACCCTTGGAATGTAAAATTATTATAGATTCTTGGAGTATTCTATGATATTACTTACATAATAAGGTGGTTAGTTATTACAAAAGTTGTGGATTTGCTTAATAATTTCTATATAAAGGCCATGGACACCTAGGTAGTTGTAAATTAAAAAACATGAACTCACCCAAGGAATATTCATATCTTTTTTCACATGTCGGAAACCTTTTATGTTTTTTTAAACCATTATATTCTATCAAAATTTTATATTTTTTATTCTGGCCTGGAAATTTAATTTTTTCACATAATAAAATTTTTAAATATTATGGTTCCATTTTATAATTTGGAAATTAAATTAAAAATTTGGATGTTTTATAAAATCTATTTAAAAAATTTATATTAATAAAATAATATATTTTAATTAATTTATTGTGTTTAATTGGTTACTATATCATGACGACATAATTATGAAATAATTTTTATGTCATTATCATACCGAAATCATCAAACTATATTTTTACTATTCAGGGAAAAAAACTTGTTTTAAAAAATTCTCAAAATTTAATGTTACTTTGATTTCAATGCAATGATTTCTAAAATTACTTTATTATATAATAATAATTACTTAAATTTTATAATTTTAATTTTTAAAAATAAAAATCATTATTTATTGAAAATATTAATGAATTTAAAGTGCAAAGTTAAATTTATGACAATGAAAAAAATAAAATTAGTTTAAATTTATTTTTAAATCAGTGTGTTTTAATAATACTATTTCATTAAAATAAAAAATGATTATAATAAAATATTTTATTATAATAAATATTTATTATAGAAAAAGAAAAATTTCTATCCAAAAAACAATTTATTAACTTTTATCTCAAATTAATTAAGAAAAACTATTCTTAAAATAAAAATGGGGGAATAACAAATTTATTTAAACATTGGAATTACACACTAAGGTCCGGAAATATAACCCCATATTACACCCATGTATGATCTATGAGTTTGGTGTGTAATTTTAATTTTTTTTTTGAGTTCCTCAACTTACATCGACCAACGAGAAATCTCCATTAATATAAACTTATCCCATATATGATTTTGTTCAAGCATAGCTTATTAATTCTCTGCTTGGTCATGGAAAAGGATATACCCAAGTGATTAAAACTCACAACCCAGATATAAAAAATGGACTGGAAATGGAATGAATCTTCTGGTTGGGTTCATCGAATCTTCTTTATGTATAAATTATCATATTTCAATATTGACACATAAACTCTAATTATAATGTTTTTATGTTAATTAATAATATGGTTCCCAATAGTCATATATTTCAATGGTAACAGTTGAAAATTGTTCATATAATAGTTGAAATCAGTTGGTAACATTTCCTTTAATATTCACATCATTATTAAAGATATGTGGTTATCGTCTGCTTATCATTATATAACAAACAATTTCTTTGGAAACAAATATTATTCAAAACATTAGGGTCATTACATCTCCCCCTGCCATATGAAATTTCACCCTGAAAATTCAAATTTTTTCACTTTTGATAAGAGGTGTTGGTAATCCTCTTATTCCCACATTGTATCAACATATATATATGGTTCCCACAAAAAATTGACACGGTGAGTAAATTTTTATAAATAACCATGTCTCTATGGTCCACGATCTCTGTCGGTTGCTCCTCATAAGATTGTTCATGTTCTGGTTGCACCACATCTAGATTCAATACTTGTGAAGGGTTAGGTATGTACATTTTAAACATATATATATATATATATATAATTCCTCAGGAAAATGGGCTATATTTGTTGCAAGTACAGGCTGATTGGACAATAATCCTCTGTGATCATTTATTTTATAGGGGGAAATGTAACTACATTAAAAATTCATTTTTATTCCATTCCACTGGACTCTTTTCCATGGTGATATTTGAAGGAACACTTTTTCACCAAAACCAAACAACAATTACCATTGACGGTTGTCAAAATATATCATTTTCTGACTCTGAGTACCCTTTTTATATTGTTTGATGTCATGAATCCTTTCTTTTATCAATTGAAAAATATTTTTTACAGGTATCTCTCTCTCAACAACTTCATCCCAATAAGCATGAGTTCAACATCTCTTCCCCTTTAGAACGTCATAGGGTTCCGTTTTAACAATTGAATATAAGCTATTATCGTATCAAAACTCAACTAATTGTAGATTTTGATCCCATGAACCATTAAATTCCATTGGGTAGGTTCTCAACATGCCCTAGTTTGTTTCATTTTTATTTATAGAATTTTCCTTTGTTTGGGGTTGAGGGGTCATACTGTAATTCAATTTATTACTCTGAACATATTGAACACTTCTCCAGAATTTTGATGTAAACCTTGGATCAGGATCATAAATTATAGAAAGTGGAACTCTTTACTGCACCACCACTCCCTTTACATAAATATGGGAAACTAAATCAAGAGATAAGTCAACTCAGATAGAGATAAAATGGGACTTCTTGGTGAAACGGTCTACTCTAAAAACTAACATGTTTTTTCCGTTGATTTTTTTTGGGAGACCAATGACAATGTATATAATGATAATGTCCCACATCCATGTTTTTATGGGAAGTGATTGTAATACCACTTTAGGATTTAGTCCCTCTATATTAACATATTGGCACACTGTCCACCTTGTAGGTTATTCAACATTCTATAGTTCCATGTTGTCCCACAAATAATTCTCCTAAAGGTACTTATATATTTTAATTCTTCCTGAATGTATAGAAAATATAGAGCAATGAGCTTTAGAAATTTTCTCATTCATTATTTGTGGAATAGGTGGAACTCATAGTATTGTACACAATTTCAGTATGACTTTTTGATAAAAATTCCACTCATGAAACATACCAGTCTTCACACCCCCAATTTTATTTAGTATTAAATGATCTTCCCTTTTAGACATCATGATCTTTTCTAGAAATTATGGGTTGAGATATCATTTTGGATATGTTATATGATTTCTCTTCCCTTTAAATTCTCATTTCCCATTACAACAGGTCTTTGATCAATTGATCTCCTTGAATCCTCATCATTTTCATATTAATAGGTTCTTTCTTACATAATGCATCAAATGATTTTTTTTACTACCGTGGTGATACTTAATTAAACAATCGTAGTCTTTATTAAGTTACAATCATCTCCCATATATCATATTAAATTCTTTTTTCATGAAAATATACCTCAATCCATGGTGGTCTTTTAGTATATCAAATTTCTCCCCATAATGATAGTTCATTTATATCCTTAGAGAAAAACAGCCACAACAAGATAAGTATCATGCATTGAATAATTACACACATAATGCTTCAACTATCGAGAATCATAATCAATCACCTTATCATTTTTCCTCGGGACTCACCAATGCTCTTTTATAGATGAATCACTAAAAATAATGGGTCCTTCCTTTATATAGGGCATATTTAACACACTTGTAGTTTCAAATTTCTTCTTCAGATCTTAGAAAAATTCTTCACACTCCTTTGTCTAGATTAACTAGACCCTTTTGAGTTGGCATGGTTATGGGATAATAATTTCATGATATGTTTTTCAGAACCATCCTATGATATAATACTAAACTATGGAAACTATAAATCATAGTTACTATTGATGAATGAGGCCACTCCTATATATCCTTTACCTTCAAAAAGTAATCTGAGATTCCCCCATTTGTTAAGATGCTCCCCAATAAAGAATCTTATTGTAACAAAACTTATCTATTATTGATGTTTCCAAATAGTCTCTCATTCATCAGTGTTTTTGATATAAACCATATATTACACACATGATCCTTGAGACTGTTAAAATATATTATAATATCATCAATAAATGCAACCAATATGTTATCATGTTAATCAATATAGAATCTATTCATGAAATCCATAAATATAGAAGGAGAATTAGGCAATCATAAGGGCATAACAAAAATCTCATAATGAACATATCATGAACAGAATGAGTTTTTTTGAATATCCTATTTCTTCACCCTCAATTGATGAAAACCAGAAAGAATATCAATCATTGAAATTAATTGAACCCCAAACATTTGGTAAAATAAATAATCAATTATTAGGAGAGGGTACATTTTCTTCATTTTTATACTATTAAGTACTATATAATCCATGAATATCCACATTTATCCATACTTCCTCAAAAAGTGAGCATGTTCTCCCTAAGAGGATCGACTTGGAAAATTTAAACCACTTCTCCAAAATATCAATAGATTGTATATTTAATTCCTCCAAGTCCATATTTTCCATTATTTATTGGGCAATTAATATCATTATTGATCCAAGAATGTGTTCAATGGAGAACACAATATCTACTATATTAAAGTTTTAGGAAACTCCTCAAGAAATACATCAATGTTCTCTTGAAAAATGGGAATTTTTTATCATTGAAAACTTTTATTTCATTCTTTAGCTCTACCAATAATCTCCATAAAAAAGGCTATGATCTGTACTTTTAGCCGAGGAACCTATTTTTATATATCTCATTTCATACTAAATTTGAAGTTTTACATTCAATAATAATGATATTTCCTTTCTTTTTTAGTTGATCATATCATTATTAATTAACAACTATTCTATCCATAATATAACATTGAATTTCCACATGGGAATGACTACTTGATTTTCATTAAGATCGTGATTTTTAATGTTAATACCAACTTTACTATCCACCATTGATTCTTGGATAATCCCTAAAGGAGTCTTTACTGATAAATCTACTTATATTATTTTAGGGAATATTTTTATATTCTTTGAAATATTTTATAAATTTAAAGAACCAATAGATTAATATATAAACAATGTACATTATATTTTACAAGGAATAATTAGAGTTCCTTCCACCACATCATTTGAGCTTAAAATTCATCTATTGTGATATAAAAACTAGTACATTTCTCTATTAGCAACTTCTAGGGTTGATGGTGATTCCCCTTCATTATCTTTACATATCGGCATGGATTTGAACATTTCATAGGTTTACCACACTAGAAGAATCAGACTTCAATATGGTCCTATAAAATCTTATATTTTTTCAAGAAGTTCCCTATTTGCTTCATCCCATATTTTTTGCATGTGTGGAGTTTCTCTTATATTATACCTATTTTGGGATCAAATTTTTTCACTAAGCTTGGAACTATTGATCTATTCATTTCATTTGATCTATGGGACCATTTCTTCCCTCCAAAATCTATTTCAATGTTTATTGAACTTTTCGATATCTTCTCATAGCTTTAATTGCTTCAATTGTTCTAAATATACTATAGATTTGGTCTTAAACCACCAATGAATCTATAAACCATTCCACTAAGAACCATTCCAAATAATTATGTGTAATGAGAAATTTTTTAATGTTCATGTCCTATCATCCACCATATTAATTTTACTTCTATATAAGAAATAATAATTCCCTCTACATTTTTATTCACATCAAACATGGGAAATATTTTTTAAAAGGTTCACCTGAACTTTATCCACTGAAAAAAATAAATATCCCTTCTTGGATTAATGTTTCTAACTGTTTTCTACCACTGATCACCATCTCCCTCTAATTGGTATATGGCCAGGTTGACATTATCTTAATCCAATGTATGGAGTAAAAAAATATATTTTATATAGATATTATTCATTGTTTAGTAATAAATAGATTGATATATTATGTTAATGAAGGCGGTCTTTGATGTATATATGACTCAACAGAATGTTGTTCCCTTCAAAGATAATCTTCTCTCCCATCTTGATTCATGTTTTTGTTTATTACTAGAGTTATTTGATCAATTATTCCTATGAATCATCCTATATTAGATTCCATTAGAGGGTCATCAGCATGTGGTCTAATACACACACTAAATACGTGGTTCCACCTATTTTACACCATTTTCTAATAGAATAAAGCCTTAGTTATAAACATGTTTCGATTAATAGTATAATAATTTATAATTTAAAATTATGACTTTAAATAAATTGATTAAATATTTAATTCATTAATAGCTATTGCATTTTCTATAAATTCTTCATAATGATTAATAAAAATTCTGTGATTAATCAATCATATCCCCCATGATTTTCAAACCAAGAGTGAACCAATTCCATTTCACATGATTTTTTTCCCATTCAGTTCTAGAACATGTTTATTTGGGTTTTACCCCTTAAAACATTTTCTCCAAAGCCAAATATATATTTTTGTATATAGACATGGATTTCTTCATTTAAAAACCACTTATTTAATACTTCACAAAAACACCAACATCTTTTACAAATTTTTAACTTGTCCCTAAAGTTATTACTCTAATTTATAATCATAATTTAAAAAAATTACTAAACCAGATGTTGATATTAACTATATAATCCTAACGTTTTAATAAATAAATTTTTCATTATATTTTTTAGAAAAATGGATCTTTTAATGTTTAGTTTCTTGGAACCAATGTACATAATACATGAAAAATTAAAACATTTTTTGTAAAAAAAATGAAAGGATACTTCATTGGTATAACCTATATAATTTTACTACATCTCATAACTTGGTAACATACATCTGTAGAAATGGTGATCATATGGCCTAGTAATGGAATAAAATGGAATCATTTTACTTTTGATCTTGAGAAATATAAATAAGAATATGAGGAATATAATAATATAATGATCAAAGAAAAATGGGTCATATAATAATAAATAGAATTTGAATCATAACATGAAAAGTGTATAGAACATTAAAATGAGATATTCACAAGAATATCACTATTGTTTTTCACTAAGGTGTCAAACAAAATTTCCTTGGATATTTTCTAGGGTATCATAAAACATTTCATCTCTATAGATCAACTTCTTCAACCGATGAATTATAGAGCTATTAGGGAACACCCATAATATGTATTAATCATTGAGATCCAAAAATATCATAAAACAACATTTCATAAACAACCTCTGGAAAATAAAATAAATTGGTTTCATATAAAAAACATGTTATTTTTAAACAGATCATGGAGAAAATAGTTTGGGTCATTTATATCACTCAGAAAGGGAAAGAGGGTTTTATGTATGTTAATAAAAAATATCATTTTTTCATCTTGGTGAATAGTCCTTGAAAATAAAAAAAATTATTTTTTCACATAATTACAATAGATTTTATATTTTTTGGAGAAGAATAAAATTTTGAGATGTCAAATCAGCATCTTAATAGGTACAACGCATGGTTTTAGAAATGGGTATGAAGAGTGGGGTCAAGGGAATCCCATTAAAAAAATAATTTTTTAGTAATGGAATAAAATTACCAGAAATATGGTAGAGTCACTATAACATTCAGAATATATTTATAAAAATAGGTTCTTAAAACAAATGGAAAATATCGTTATTTCCATTACCATGAATAGTTGTTCATAAAACATGAGGATTGTGAACATAGGGGATTGAGGAAAACAAGGAAAGAATCCTTGTAGGGTAAAATTATCATAAATTCTTGGATGAAGAATTGGGAGTGATTGTGAATAGATAATTGGGTTGACATTTGTAGTAAAAGTCAAAGGTTTGGTTTATTATTTTTAAAATAATGACCTTGGACACCTACATAGTGGTAAATACAAGACAATGGGATTGGAAACGTTATTTTTCCCATTTTTTATGAAACATTTGATGATATTAATTTTAATTTAATCCAAAAGAGTCAACTATTATTTTATATTACATATGATGGTAATAAAAATTGAATTTTAACTAAAAAATCCTTTTTAATTATTAAGTTCCTGTTTTAGAATTAGGAAATTAAATTATATATATGGAAATTGATTAAAACGTGATAAATTGTTTTAATTTAATAAAATAATGTATTTTAAATTGTGTATTGTGGTTAATTATTTATTAAATCATTAATAAATAATTATGATATCATTATGATATCATTATGATACCGTAAAAATAAAACAGTATTTTTACAATTCGAAAAAAGATTAAACTATATTAAAAAATTCTAATAATGTCATTATAAACTAATTTAAATGTTTGGATTTAAAAAATGATATTTATTTTATCATAATGATTATTTATATATTATAATAGTGACTTTGTAATATAAAAATCTTTATTTATTAAGAATAATAGCATATTGTAAATGCATAGTAAATTTTTTGAAAGTTGAAGAAAAAATTATTTTAATTTTTTTTCAATATGAACATTTTAATCATACAATTTCACTACAATAAATATTATTTGTAATACCTTCATTTTTTATAATAATTAATTGTTTTTTGAAAAATTTTATATTTCTATCAGAAAAATCAATTTATCATCATCCATGTCTAATTAATAAAGGAAACCTATTCTTAAAATTGGAATTATAGGATTGAAATATTATTGAAACAATGTAATTACACACAAAGGATATGAAACATAACCCATTTTTACACTAGTGTAATCCGCAAGTGTAAGATTTGCGATGATGGCAGATTCATGGGGTTCCATGGCTAAAATTTATTGTGTTGTAATCTCCACTAGCTTTATCTTCTCTCATATTTGATTTCATTCAAGTTTCATATATTGAAGCTTGTCTAGGGATTGGTCAAGGTAGAACCCCATTGATATAACCACTCACCCAAACTCTGACAAATGGGCTTCAAGTGTCATGACTCTATTGGTTGAGGCCATCAACTATTCTTTCTAAATAATTTATCCTTGATTAAATTTTATGTGTAAATAGTGATTATAATGTCAAAATTATTATTAAGTGTTTAGTTTCCAAAAGTCATATTGTAGAATCATCATAATTTACTAATGGACATATATTGGCCAAAACGAAATTTTATATTTCCCTTTATTTTCAATTAATTATTAAAATATATGATTTTGATGTGTATAATATAATATAACACAAATTTTATTAGAAAAAATACTATTAAAAAAATGTGGGGTCATTACACTATAACATTATATTATTAAATAGAGATATATATGGGAAAACCCATCATAATTTTTCATGATCGATGTGTTATATTTAATGTAATTCATTTATAAATAATAATATATAATTACCCAAGTAATCAAAAAGTGTTATCTAATCATATCTCATATCACAATCTGAGGAAATTTCATAATGGAGGAATTTGAGAAATAAAAAAAGGAATGAATTTCCATTTCCTATAATGGTAGATTATTATAGCTATACATTTGGGGGAAATATATATATAATACATAACCATTAAATAAAATTAATGGTCATTTTCAGGGATGAATATAAATACCATTAAAAATAATAAAATCATTATTTGAGTAAATAAATTTCCCACATTGGAAATCACTTTTGAAAAACATCACAAAATATGAAGTCCAAACTTTTTATTTGAAAATCAATTTGGAAACTTATAATATAATTTTCTAGGAATTTAATGATCATTACAATAGAAAATACCCTTCATGTTGAACACAATGAAACAAAAGTTACTTTCTAATTTTTGGTAATTTTTAAAAAGAACATTATTCAGAAAATTATAGAATGATTTATTTTAAGAAATTTTATTATATGTAAAAAAAGGTAAAATTTAGATTTGAAAATTATTGTAAAATAGTAGAACAATTTTTGAAAAAAAACATGGATATTTATGAAAAATGATTTTCTACCAAAGAGAAAATTTTAGTAATATGATCATAGGTTCTTGAGGGTTACCTTCGACGATAAGTGCTGCAAAACTTGCATGACTTACAAAGGGCTGTGTGAAAATGATGTATAGAACATTGGGAGAATGGTCATAAGGGCTTCTCCAGAGTGTCATTCCTTTATATGATGTGAGACCACCGAGGGGATTGATGTTGAGTGCTTCCTTAGAGAGTCTGAAGTTTCTCAATGTGGGCCACAGAGGTAATGTGATGTAAGTGCTTCCCTAGAGCGACTTATGTTATGACATGAGTCTATAAGGAGAATTGACGGTTACTTCTTCCTCATGGAGTATATGCTTAAACTGAACAAGATGGGTTAGACTAAGTGTACTGCCTAGTGGGTTTCTTGTACTTGTTAGGAAGGAGTAGAGGGGATAGGCTATGGGTACTTCCCATAGGGTGACATGTTTGTGTTTATCTACTTGGTTAATTGTTGCTTGATATTGAACCTCTGGATTGATTATTATTGAGTACTTTATTATTTCTGTGTTCTGTACTTTTACCTTTAATATACTCATTGAAAGTTAAGCATAGATCTCATGGTGGTTTCCTACTGGGATTTAGTCTCACACCCTATTTGGGCCATGCTTTTGTGCCCAAATAGCTTATATTATTTGAGGTATAGACAAGGGAAAGTGCCCTTCTACATCAGGAAGTTGACATGTTGTTGAGAAGGAAATCACGTGATTAATCTAAGGCTTGAGATGTTGTGGAGCTGATAACTGTTTTTCTTTTTGGCATTGTTTTGTATGGTATTTCATAATTTTTCTTAATTTCACTGCTTTCCTAGACATTTATATCATGCATAATTTTTAATATGTGATCCAGTTTATTCTATCAGTCATTCGATGTTTATTTTTGTATGATATTCTTACTACTTCTGCTCTTGGATGTATTTTATTGCTTCCGTCATGTACTCTTCCAATGAGCGCATAGTTTCCCCACTACCACACCCATAGACCTCACTGCTAGTCAGCAACCTCTGGGGTTCGGGGAAATGCGCTTGAGGCCATGTGACCAACCGGGTATGGGGTGACTCTAGTTGGCTTCCAGAACCAAGATGTTACTAGACGTGAATAGAATATAAGAACAATAGTCATAGACATAGATAATTGGAGTTTTAAATGTAGAGTTCCACAACAGGATCATTATTTATCTAGAGGGATGGAAAATCTTCCAATAAATTTTCACTTTATGATTGTAATCATTTCACATGAAGTGTATTTAATTTTTTGATAATTTTTTTGGGTATTTTTAATTTATAGTACTTTGATTTTATTCTAATTTAGTTATAATTCATCCATAATGAATTGGATTTAGCTGTTGATATTGTCTTTGCTTCTTTAAAAATTAATTTTTTTTTTCTAATTCATGCATTTAATTCCAAATACATGATATTTTGGTGAGATTGATCATGGAATAATTTCATCAAACATTAAAATAAAAACATAAAAAACGTCTGTAAAGGTAGTTTCTATTGATTATTTTCAAATTCATAGCTACATTTACATCTTGAAGTTGTAAACCTTATGAACAAAAATAAAGTTTGCTAAATTTTCGCTAAAGGAATTTTTATCCTGTCAATCTATCTATGTATTCAAATTCCATTGGATTTTTAATTTATGAATGCATCTTTTTTGTTGGTTGAATCTGAATTCCTGATCAATTGTATAGTTTGATCATTTTTCAGCACTCCAATTCTAAATGCTTGTTCTCCATCAATTTTCACATTCATTGTTTTTTTATTTCATTTGATTTAATAAATAGTAAATCAACTTTTCATCACTTTTCAAAATATGAAATAAAAAAGGTAAAAAAATAAATATTACCCACTACTGAAAACTGTGGGGTAGTCTATTATTTAATGCCACAGAACACTCACTTATCTTCCTTGTAGTTTAATCCTTCATTGAAATACTAATAAATGTTAATAAATTTAATTTTGTGGTCCATGAAGACCACTAGACAAAATCAAAATTTGGAATCGTTTTTGGGGAGGGAATTCACTATGTGTCTTACAGTAAATTTTATTTAAAATATATAAAAACATACAAAAATAATATAACAAAACACACACAAATAAATTAATCATCAAAATATATATGAACTTTTTCCACTGCATGAGATGATTGTTTAAACTTTTCTTGTTATTCTGAGATGTGTTTGATAAATCAGATTCCTTATAAAATGGATGTATATGAGAATTGGTATCTACTTGACACATTTTATATATATTATGGCTACCATAGAAACACTGCATGGAAATAGGCATAAAACCAAAAACAACATTGTTTTTTTAATGATAATGAACAAACATTTCAGCCCCAATATGTCCTCCTAGAAAAAATTGTCTAAATTGTATCTAAAATGTATGCTATGATGGATTCTTGGAATAACATATTTAAACAAAATAATAAAATTCATGTTTGTAATTCTCAATTGAATGATTAGATAGAAAAAGATTTTGAAAAGATGATATTATAATTTCATAATATTATTAATGAACAAAAATAAGCTGAAATAATAGAAGAAGATAATGACTATTTAAAATCATAAAATGAAAATGAATCGGAGAGTGAGGATAAACCTGAGTAGAATTTTTTTTTCTTCGATGAATGTGATTCTAATGAATTTTTTTTTGAAATATATATCTCACTATATGATCAACACTACATTGAAGATCCCATAATCAACAGAAATGTACTTGAGATGGATAATTTTGAAAATGAATTAAAATAGATTGTAAAATAATTTCTTGTTCTCTTCTTGGTTGCAATTTTTTTTGAAAAATCATTATTTTAGGATCTTTGAGAACATTATCAATCATGTTATGGAAAAAATAGTAAAAGATAACTTCAATGTTAAAAACCGATCACATATTATATCTGAAATTTTCAACAATGAACCAGGATTTGATATGGGGAATAATTAGGATGAGTACAAAAACATGGAAATAATTTAATTTGAAAATTTTAACCCTATTTTGGAAATTTATCTTCGCTATATTTAAATGGAGAATCTTATAATTTTTAAAATTTTATTGGATGAAGAGTTTGAGGAATTATTTTTTGAAGAATGTTTTATTGATGAACTTTCATGTCCTTATTCACTAAATTATCATCTCTCTAAAACTTTTCTCACTGAGATAGAAAACATTGTTGGGGAATATTTTTTAAATTTTAAAAATATGAAGTAGGAATTTATTGAATATTAAATAAATAATTATTCACCTAAAATTGAATTGGACCAATTAAAATTCATCAGATTAGGGAGTGAACTTTTCATTGAACATTGTGTAGAGTTTGAATATATAATTGATGATTTGAGGAGAATAAATTCATCAAAAAAAGATTAAGTTATTATTTTATTATCTGATGAGGAGTTACTGGAACATATTTATAACATTATGAAACTTGATTTTTTTGATGGACAAAAATTTATACTTTCTTTTGTTTCTCTATCATCCATGATATAGTTGGGTGATGAATATTTTTTTGATACTCCGAGTAATTTATAATTGGAGTTACATTTTAGTTCAAGTGTTTCTTATTCTGTTCAGTAAACTATTATTTCCCTTATGGTTCCTATTAGCCATAACTCATCTATAAGTACCCTATATTTTTAATTTTCATTGGTTGCGGTTGATATAAATAACCATGATTACTATTTCACACCTTTTGGAGATCCTATTTCAATTTTGACACTTCAAAAAATGTTAATTTTATCAATTCTAAACATAATCGAGAAGAGGAAAACACATCTTCCAAGATTGATTGTAATAATCTATTTTTTGAATTTGAGCTTTAAATTTTTTTTGTTAGTGCTTTTGGGAGTCAATTATATTTCACATGAATCTAAATATCTAGAAATTACTAAAAAACTGAATTTGGGTGTTGAATTTTCTTCTTTACTTGTTGTATCCATTGAATAATTTCTTATTGTTAAAGGATGCTTCTTAGTTTTTATACATGTTAGTAGAGTTTATTTTATGTTTTCATAAGAATAGGTTCCCAAAAATTTCATTTCATTGTTAAAAACATTAGGATAAAACACATTTGGTGGTTCTTTCTAAGGATTCCACACCCACCATGTGACCATGGTTAGTTTCTAGGTGAGTATAATACTGGACTTTAAAACGAGCACTACATGGGAGGAAACACATGATTTAAGTTGTTTCAATTAAAAAATTACATCAATAAATTTTATCACTGAACATAAAATCTCTACCCTCATCGGAGTCAACCCTTGATTAATATTTTTTTTTACTTTTGTTATTTTTATTTATTTACTTTTAATAATGTGTTCAATGAAGTTTTTTCTTGCTATCTTTGACTATCATATTTGTGCATTTGACTTCGTTGTTCTTATTTTTTAAATAATGAGTATAGTACAACAATTGTTTATAGAAGAGTGGATTTCCTGAAATTTTTCAAATCATATTAAATTAAATATTGTAGCGTAAATTGATAAATTATTTGTGGGGTAAGATCTTTTATCTTAATTTATGCTTTCTTTTTAATCCTTTGTGTATATTAAAAACACACACTACTAAGTAACATTAAAATGGTAGTTCATGGAGTTACTATTTCCTGTGATTCGCCATTACACTCTTTTCATTGATTCATCTCAATGGTGAATCCCTAATAAGGTTCTAACAATGTGTCATTTATTACTTGTTTCTGTTAAGGGTGTTTAGATTGTATTTTTCAATTTTATGGTCATTCTAATTGAATCAAATTCTCAATCTTGATAAACCCTATTCACTGTGCACCTACATGTTTAGAGGCCTCTTTCTGAAATTAATTTAATTTTTTCACTACCTTAAATGATAACGTGAGTTAACCTACTATAAAGTAAATTTTACAACAAAAATATTTCTGATTTTCTATGAGACCCTTGTTACATGTAATCAATGTACGATTTTGAAAATATATTTCGAAAATTAAATTTCTAATTGTTGTATTCTTCACTTTTGAATTCATCATTGGGAAAAAAGTTTGGTTATATGTAAAGGGGAGGGGGTCAATTCATGTTGAGCTAAAATGTGCCTTATTGGAAGTCTGTCAATTCCTATTATCCTTCCATCGTTTTGTAAAAAAATTATTAATTTTTTAAAAAAAATTGAAATTTTTTTATTCCTTTATGATTCCTAAAGTCATTCAATTTTGTCTTTACTATGTATAATTACCTTAATGGTGGTTAAAAATTACCATGAATATAAAACACATGAGGGGGAATGATTGCTGATGGATTATTCTTAGTTAATATATGAATTCTCAAATAATTAACAATGTTTGAGAGTGAAAAATTATAATTTTTTTCAAATTGAAATCATAACATTAAGAAACCCAATTTGGAACTATATCCTTGGGTAATCAATTTCATTAAATTATTAAAAAATCAATAACCATGTTAAGCCACTATAAATTATTATTATATAAATCATTGGAAATTATAGTAAAATGGGAAATTTGAGAACCCAAAATGATTATCTAAGACACTTGTAACTGGGTGTGTTTCTATTTATAGTATCCACTTGTAAAATAGTAAACAGCTGAACATGCACAATGCTCCGTACAAGATACATGTCTTCGGTAAAATTAAAATAAATCATATATTGTCAAAAATGAGTTTTTTATGTTTAGGGGAATAATGAACTCCAGACGAAGAAGAAGCAATTATTTTTTATGAAATCATTAAGGCTTTATCTAATAGGTGATTAAAAAAAGATATTTAGTTTCGAATCATAGGTAAAAGTCAATGTTCAATAATACTTTGGTTATGTTTTTAATTCCACATACATTTAATCTTTTATCGCTTTTGAACGTAGATATTGAGAATGAATAGAACAAAGTATTTATGCAGCTTCATAAATGAGGAAAGACATCAACACAAATGGATGATTTTGTTTCTCTATTTTTCATCTTGTAAATATTTTAAATTGGTCTAGAATTATGTGGAACATTCTAATTCCTAATCCTTACTTTGAAATTATTGTCCACTATTTTAAAGTTATTGACATGTTACATTTTATATTGATTAATAAAAAAATATCTATTTTTCAAAGATAATAATGAATGGTATTTTATGTGGAAAAACAATAATTATGTGTGGGGAATTTGATGTGGATTAAAATTAAGGTTTTTTCCATATCATTATATTTGAATTGTAATAAATTAATTAGTTAGTTTTTTCATTTCATTAATAATTTTTAGACATTTTTATTCTAATAATTAAATATACTAATTAAAACATTTTATTTGTTTTTGTATTAGTAGTCTTTAAATTATTAGTTTTCTCTCATTATATTTCTTTATTTTAATCTACTGCATATTTATGCTTCTTTTCATCATATCATAATAATTATTTGTTATTTATTTTTTAAAATTACACAGTTAATCTATGTATTAATTCAATGTTTCCCTAAATCATTATTTAATCATTCTTAATGGTTCTCATAAAAATTAATACATTTTATTAGTTAGTTAAATCTCATTACTTTATTTTAATATTTTTAACCCAATTTATAAATTCTATAAATTGTTTTAATTTGTCTATCAACATTAGAATGAGAATTATTTATGTTATTTTTTTAGTTTAGAGTAAATTTTTTTAGATCTAATTAATTTATCTTTTATAATTAGCTCTTAATAACTTATTTAATTATTATAAATTTTTTTATTTAACTCATCAATCTAAAATTAAATTGATATTTTTCTCTACTTTCCTTTCTTATGTTTTTACTATAAATCAACATATTTATCAATAATTTATTTCCATTTTTTATGTTTTCATTTCTTAATTTAGATTTCATGTTTTCAGAAAACTATTTTATATGAATAATAATTATTCATTTTATTAATATATTAATTTTTTCCTTATTTGACATTAATTTTTAATAATAATTTTTTTTAGATCTCTCACAATTTGATTCTTGAATTACCATCTATTTTTCACCATTGGATACCAAATAGTGAGTATTTTTCCTTCGCTTTTTTATTTATATCACTGCCAAATTTTGACTAACGGATGATTCATCAGTAACATATTTAATCTTTTTTGATTTATCACTATTCTGTTATGCTATGTCTCACTGTTGACTTCCATTTTTCTATTATTCATATCCTTATCCATTTTCCGACATATTTATTTCTCTTAATGGGGCTTCATGGTTAGCTTGTAACACAGATTTTTTCTTCATATCTTCCTACCTATGTAGCCTCCCACTTTAATATTGTCAGAGCAAGTTACCAATATAGTGAGCTATTGATGCCTTCATTCATACCAACCTACTAACTCGTAACTTCATTTTCTCTTCTCATCCAACACACACATGTAAATCTATAACACACATAAAATTATGGGCAAAACCAGACTATAACAAAATCGTATCGAGATCCTACGAAATAATCAAAAATTCTTATCTTGATGGCCACTGAGATCTAAAGAACTTCCATGCCAAAACTATCTTGAAAAGGTTGTTTTTCTACTATTCTTGTATGATTATGTATTTGATATTTGACTTTTAGTAGGGTGAGTTTTTGTTCTTTGGATATGTTGACCATGCATATTTTGTCTGTTTTGACCCTTTGAGTCTAGTTTTCCTGTTAGGAAGCTATTTACTTCTCCATGCCTAGTATTGTAGGATGGTGTTATTGTTGTTCTGTTATGTTGTTATGTTGTATAATGATAGCCATGTATATCTTGACGGTTACCATGGCCGATACAAGTTGTGACACATTCTTATATTACATTGGGATGTGTGAACCTGATGTATAGACCATAGGGAGAATGGATGTAATGGCTTATCCAGAGTGTCTTACTTTTTATGATGTGAGAGCACAAGGGGGATTGAAGTTGAGTGCTTCCTTAGAGATTTTGTAGTTCTTCGACACAGGCCAGAGAGGTAATGTGACGTAAGTTCTTACCTAGAGTGCCTTTAGTTATGAAATGACACTATAGGGGGAATTGACAGCGAGTGCTTTTCATAGAGAGTCTATGCTTAAGCTGAACCATAGGGGTTAGACTGAGTGTACTTCCCAGATGGTTTCTTGTACTTATTAGGTAGGACCAGAGGGGATAGGCAGTGGGTACTTCCCAGAAGGTTACATGTTTGTGTTTATCTACTTGGTTAGTTGTTGCTTGACATTGAAACTATGAATTGTTTATTATTGAGTATATTCATGTGTTCTGTTTCATTTACTTTTAACTACCATATACTCATTGACTATTAGGCACAGATCTAATGGAGGTTTCCTACTGATATTTAAACTCAAACCCAGTTTGGGCCAAGATTTTGGGCCCAAACAGATTATATTGATGTAGGTATAGACAAGGGGAAGCTCTCTTCTACTTCAGGTAAATGACATGATATGGAGGTGGAGAGCACCGGACCAGGGATAGGATTTCAATGTTGTGGAGCTGATTACTGTTTTTCTTTTGTACTGGGATTAGTGTTGTATTTCAGTATTTGGATTTTTTTTCACTGCATTCCTAGACATCTGTATCATGCATCATATTATATATGTTCTCACATTTATTCTATAAGTCATCCATTGTTTATTTGTGTCTGATATTATTACTGCTTCTGCTCTTGGATGTATTTGTTTACATCGGTTGTGTACTCTCCCAATGATGGCATATATTCCCAAATCTAACACCTAAGGCCCTCAATGCTAGTCTGTAGCCATTGGCGTTCTTGGAAATGCGCTTGAGGCCATGTGACCAACCTTATACGGGGAACCTCTGGGTGGCTTCCAGAGCCAGGATATTACAAGACGTGACTAGAATACAAGAAGAATAATTAGAGACCTAGGTAAATGGATTTATAAGAGTAGAGTGACACAATAGGATCATCATTTATCTAAAGGGGGGGATATCTACCACTAAATTTTTTTATGGTTTTAATTTTTTCTCATGAAGTATATTTTATTTTTGGTAAATTATAATTTTTGGGGGATTTTGAATTTCAACTAGTATTATTTTATTCTACTTTAGTTAAATTTCATCCATCAAGAATTCGATTCCACTCTGGATATTGTATTTAATTCATTAAAAATTAATTGTTTTTGTAACTCATGCATTTAATTCCAAATTATTGATCCTTTGATGATATTCATCATGGAATCATTTCATCAATAATTAAATTTAAAACATCAAAAACTTCTGTCAAGGCCACTTCTATTGACTATATTCAAATTCATAGCAAAATATACATCATGAAGTGGTGAACCTGAACAACATAAATGCAGTTTACTAAATTTTATTATAGAGGATGTTTTAACCGTTCAATCTATCTATGGATACAAATTCTATTAAATAAATAAGTGTAGAATGCATATTTTTTATCGATAGAATCTGAATTCTAGAGAAATTACATAGTTTGATCAATTCTCAACACTCTAATTCTCAATGTTTTCCACCATCACATTTCAAATTCTTTCATTTTTTTAATTCATTAGGATTAAAAATAGTAAATCATCTTGTCATAACATCTAAAAATATTAAATAAAAAAGGTAAAAAAATTAATATTACCCACTACTAACAACTATGGGGTAGTCTATTTTGTAATGAAATGGAACAATCACTTATCTTCCTTGTAGTTTGACCCAACACTACAACAGTAATATAGGTTAATAAATTTTATTTTGTGGGCCATCAAGACCAATGGACCAAATCAAAATTTAGAATCGTTTCTTGTGAGGGAATTCACTACGTGTATTAGGGTAATTTTTTAAAAAATATATAAAAAATACCAAAAAACATATAACAACACACACAGAAGAAATTATTCATAAAAATATCTGTGAACATTTTTTACTGCATGAGATGATTGTTAAAACTTTTCTTATTATTCTAGGATGTGTGTGTTAAATCAGATTCTTTAAAAAATTGATGTATATGTGGATTACTATCTACATGACACATTTTACGTATTATGTGGCTACCATAGACACACTGCATGGCAGTATTCCTATAATCAACCAAAACATAGTAATTGTTTTGAATATAATGAACAAACTTTCGAGCACCAATATGACCACCTAGAAAAAATGACCAAATTGTATCTAAAATTGATGCTAGGATGGATTCCTGGAAAACCATCATTAATCAAAATAATAAAATTCATGTTAGTAATTCTCAAGAGAAATATTAGATACTAAAATGGTTTGAAAATATGCTATTAGAATTTAATAATAGTTTTAATGAACAACAATAAATTAAAATAAGAGAATAAGATAATGACTATTTAAAATTTTAAAATCCATATGAATCACATAGTGAGGATAAACCAGAATATAAAACTTTTTTTCAATGAAGAATCTGATTATAATGAACAAATTTTTGAAATAAAGATATTATTGAATGATGAACACAAAATTGATGATCCCATAATGAACATAAAAGGATTTGATATGTATAATTTTGAAGATGAATTAAAATAGATTGTAAAAGAATGCATTTTCCTCTTCTTGATCCCAATTTTAGACATAAATGATTTTTTAGGAACTTTGAGAACACTATTACACATGTTAAGGAATAAAAATAAATAGATAACTTGAAAGTTAAAAACCATTCACATAGTATATCTGAAATTTTCAACAACGCACCATGAATTTATGTGGGGAATAATTTGGATGAGTACAGAAACATGGAAATAATTGAATTTGAAATTAATAATCCTATTATGGAAACTTGCCTTCACTATATTGAAATTTAAAATACTATAATTCATGAAATTTTATTAGATGAAGAGTTTGAGGATGTATTTTTTTAAGAAACTTTTATTGATGAACTTTCACTTCCTTGTTCACACAGATATCATCTTTCTTAAACTTTTCTCACTGAGATAGAAAACGTTATTGGGGAAAATTTATTAAATTAGAACATTTTAAAATATGAATTTATTGAATTATAAATAAATAAGTATTCACCTAAAATTTAATTAGAACAATAAAAATTCATTATATTTGAGAGTGAACTTTTTAGTGATCTTTTTGTAGAGATTGAACATAAACTTGATGATTTTAGGAGGATAGATTCAACAGAAATTTGATGTAAGTATTTTTTTTCTCTGTTGAGGAGTTATTGGAAGAGATTTATAACATTATGAAACATGAATTTTTATATTAACCAAAATTCACTCTTCCATGTGTTTCAATGACTTTTTTGATAGTGTTTTGTGATGAATAGTTTTTTTGTTACTGAGATTAATTTATAAGGGGAGTTACATCTAAGTTCATGTGTTTGTTATTCTATTCTGTACACTATTATTTCCCCTATGGTTCTTCTTTTCCAAAACTCATCTATAAGTACCATATATTTTAAATTTATTTGTGTTATATTTGATATATATAACCATGATGATGATTTCACACCTTTAAGATATCCCATTTAAATGGTGACACTTTAAAAAAATATTAATTTTGTCAAATCTAAAAATAATAGAGAAGTGGACCACACATCTTCCAAGATTTATTCTAATAATCCATTTTATAATTTGAGGTTAAAAGATTCTTGGTAGAGCTTTTGGGAGTCAATTATATTTCATAGGAATATAAATATCATGAAAATACTAAAAAAGTGAATTTGGGTGTTGATTTCCATTCACTACTTGTTGAATCCAATGACTAGTTCCTTGTTGTTAAAGGATGCTTCATTGTTTTTTTCACTTTAGGAGAGTTTAGTTTTTGTTTTCATAGGAATAGGTTCCTAAAAATTTCATTTCATGGTTATAAACATTTGGATAAAACACATTTTGTGGTTCCTTTTAAGGAAATCATACCCACCATGTGACCATGGTTAGTTTATAGGGGAGTCCAGTGGTGGACTTTAAATCTACCATTCCATGGTAGGAAACACATGATTTATGTTGTTTTAATTAAAAAATTTACATCAATAAATTCTATCTAGGAACATAAAATCTAGAGCTTCATGGGAGGAAACCCATTATTTATCTTTTTCTTACTTTTTTTATTTTTATTTATTTACTTTTTCTAAATTGTTCCACGATGTTGTTCCTTGCAATCTTTGACTGTCAGATTTGTGCCATTAACATCCTTTTCTTATTTATAGAATAATGAGTATAGTACAAATATTTTTAATAGTAGAGAAGATTTCTTGTAATTTTTCAAATCATATTAAAATAAATGTTATAGCAGAAATAGATAAATTTTGTGTGATATAATATCTTTTATCTTAGATTCTTATTTCTTTTGTATCCTCTGTATATTCTAAAAAAACACACTACTAAGTAACTTTGAAATGGTAGGTCTTAGAGTTACTGTTGCATGTTATTCACCATTACACTATTATCATTGATTCATCTCAATGGTGAATCCCCAATAAGATATTATTAAAGAGTCATTTATGTTTTGATATTGTTGAAAAATTATGCAACTTATATCTATTGCTGGAAAAATTTTGTTCCATATATTTGTTTTCTGAATATTGTGTTCTGTTATTTTGAAATATTCGTTGTATGAAATTAATTTCTGGGGGGCTCATAACAAAATTTTTTCCTACTTATTTTCAGAAATATTATACTTTTTTCTTTTATGGGTGTTTAAATTTAATTTTTCAATTTTATTAAAATTCTAATTGAATGAAAATATCAATCTTGATACACCATATTCACTTTGTACCTACATATTTAGAGGCTCTTTTCTAAAATTAATTTAAATTTATTTTACTACCATAAATGATAATGTGATTTATCCTGCTATAATGTAATTTTTATAGAAAATATTCTTTTGAGTTTCTACGAGCCCCTTGATTCATGTAATCAATCTACGATTTTTAAAATATAATTCAAACATTAAATTTATAATTGTTTTCTTCTCCACTTTTGAATTCATATTTGGGGAAAACGATTGGTTTTATGTGTGGGGGAGGGGGTTCAATTAATGATGAGCTAAAGTGTGCCTTATTGGAATCCCATCAATTCCTATTTTCCTTCCAACGTTTTGTAAAAAAGTTATTAATTTTTTATTAAATTTTTGAATCATTTTATTTATTTAGGCTTCCCAATGTCATTAAATTTTGACTTTCCTTTGTATAATTGCCTTAATGGTAGTTAATAGATATCATGAATATAAAACTCATGAGGGTGAATGATTGATGAGCGATTATTCAAAGTGAATATATGGATTCTCTAATAAGCAACAATAATTGAGAGTAACATATGATAATTTTTTTCAAATTGATATCATAACATTAATAACTGCAATTTTGAACACTATCATAGCGGAATCAATTTCATTTAATTATTAAAAAATCAATCACCATGTTGAGCCACTATAAATGGTTATTATATAAATCATTGGAAACTATAGTAAAATGGGAATTTGAGAACCCATAATTATTATCTGAGACACTAGTAGTTTGGTGTGTTTATCTTTATAAAATCCATTTTTAAAATATCGAATAGTTGAACATGAACATTTCTCCGTACATGATACATGAATTTAGTAAAATTAAAGTAAATAACCTTTTTTCAATAATGAGTTCATTATGTTTAGGTTAATAATGAACTACAGAGAATATGTGGCGCTTGCATTGTATGAAATCATTTAGGCATTATCCAAGAGGTGATTCAAAAACAATATTAAGTTAGCGATATTAGGTAGAAGACAATGTTAAGAGTTCCCTTGGTTATGTTTTTAATTCCACATACTTTTAATCATTTATCTCTTTTGAACATATATATTAATAATGAATAGAATAACGTCATTATGCAGCTTCATAAATGAGGAAACACATCATAAAAAAAGAATGATTTTGTTCTCTATTGATCGTCCAGAACGTATTTGAAATTGGGATTGACTTATGTGGAACATTCCAATTCATAATCCTTACATAGAATTTATATTCCACTATTTTAATGTGATTGACATGTTACATTTTCAATTTATTAATAAAGAAATATCATTTTTTCAATGATAACAAAGCATGGTATTTGATGAGTAAAAACAACAATTAATAGTGGGGGAAATTGATGTGGCCTTAAAATGAATGTTTTTTCAATATCTTTTTATTTTCGTTTTAATTAATTAATTAATTTGTTTTTTCTTTTTTTACTAATATTTTTGAATGTTTTATTCTTTTAATTAAATAAACTATTTAATCCTTTTTAATTAATTCTGTATTCGTAGTATTTAAATTTGAAGTTTTCTCTCATTATGGTTCTTTTTTTTAATATACAGCACCATTAATCTTGTTTTATTCTAGTCATAAGAATTATTTGTTATTTCTTTTTTAAAATAACTCAATTAATATGTGTATTAATTAATTGTTTCCTTACCTCACCATTTAATCTTTTATGTCGGATCTCATAAAAATTAATACAATTTATTAAATAATTAAATATCAATAATTTATTTTAATATTTTTAATTCAATTTATAAAATCATTAAATTGTTTTAATTGTTCTATCAACATTATATTTAAAATAAATTAGGTTATGTTTTTAGTTTATAGTTATTTGTTTTAGAACAAATTAATTTATCTTTTTTAATTTGTTCCTAAAAACATATTTAATCCTTATAAATTTATTGTTTTAAATTAACTCATCAATCTAAAATAGAATTGATATTTTTCTATGTATTCCTTTTTTATGTTTATACTATTAATCAAACTTATTAATAAATAATTTTTTTCAAATTTTTATTTTTAAATTTTTTTAATTTATATTTCATGTTGTCTCAAAAGTATTTAATTTGATTATTTATTATTTCATTTTATTTATTTATTTATTTTTTTCATTGTTTTCCATTAATTATTTATTTTCATTTTTGATGTAGATCTGTCACAATTTGGATTCTTTGATTACAGTCTATTTTTTCACCATTGGCTACCTAATAGTGACTCTTTTTTCCTTCGACTTTTTTTATTTACATCACTGTTATATTTTGACTTATGGATGAGTCATCATTAACTTATTTTAACTTTTTTGTTTTCTCACTATTTTGTTATGTTATGTCACAACATTGGCTTCCATTTTTCTATTTTTCTTATCCTTTTCTATTTTCCCACATATTAATTTGTCTTAACGGGGCTTCATTGTTAGCTTGTCACACCGATTTGGCCATCATATGTTCCTACTGATTTAGCCTCCCTCTTTATCAAAGTTACAACATGTTACCAAAATAGTGAGCTATCGATGCCTTCATTCATACCAACCTACCGACCTGTGACTGCCTTTTTTTCTTCTCATCTGATACACACATGTAAAATTATTTCCCACCAACAATTATGGAAATAACAAGACTCTAACTAAATCAGATCGAGATCCTAAAAAATAAAAAATGTTTACCTGGATGGCCACCGATATCTAAAGAACTACTAAGCTTGAACTATCTTGTGAAGGTTTTTTGTCTGTTATGCTTGTATTCTTATGTAGATGACATTTGACTGTGAATAGGGTGAATTTTTTTGTTTTGGATGTGTTTCCCATGCATTGTTTTCCATTTTTGACCCTTTGGGTTGAATTTTCATGTTAGGCGGCTGTTTACATTCCCGTGCCTAGTATTGTAGGATAGTGTGACTATTTTTCTGTTACATTGTTATGTTGTAGAATGCTAGCCATGTAGTTATTGAGCATTACCTAGACTGATATGAACTATGACATTTGCTTGTCTTACATAGGGTTGTGTGAACCAGATGGATAGACCATAGGGAGAATGGACATAAGTGCTTCTCTTGAGTGTCTTTCTTTATTATGATGCAAGGACCCTTGGGGGATTGACGTTGAGTACTTCATCAGAGATTCTGTAGTTCCTAGATGCTGGAAAAATAGGCAATGAGACATAAGTGCTTCCCTAGAGAGCCTTTAGTTACAACATGAGACTATTGGGGGAATTGACTGCGAGTGCATCCTTAGAGAGTCTATGCCTAAGATGATCTAGACGGGTTAGAATGTGGGTACTTCCCAGAGGGTTTCTTTTACATGTTATGTTGGACCAGAGGGGATAGGCTATGGGTACTTCCCAGAGGGTTACCTATTTGTGTTTATATGATTGGTTAGTTGTTTCTTGATATTAAAACTATGGATTGTTTATTGTTGAGTACTTTAATGTTTACTGTTTCTTGTAATTTTACCTTCCATGTACTCATTGACTGTTATGCATAAATATCATAGTGGTTGACTACATGGATTTCCTCTCGCACCCTATTTGGTCCATTCTTTTGGGCATAAACAAATTATATTGTTCCAGGTATAAACATGGGAAAGCGACCTTCTAAATCTGGTACATGACATGCTATGGAGCTAAAGAGAACATGGCCAAGCATAATATTTCCATGTTGTGGATCTGATTTCAATTTTTATTTTGTACTTGGTTTAGTATTGTATTTTATCATTTTTCTTTGTTTTTCTTCTTTACAAGACATATGTATCATGTATCATTTTATTTATGTGCTCAATTTATTCTATCAGACTTCCACTGTTTATTTGTGTATGATATTATTACAACTTCCGCTATTGGAAATATTTTTTTTGTCTTCCACTATGTACTCTACCAATGAGGAAATAGTTTCCACACTATCACACCCAAGGCCCTAACTACTAGTCGGAAGCCTCTAGTGTTTTGGGAAATGCACTTGAGGCCATTTGACCAACCGGGTATGGGGCGCCTTAGGGCAGCTTCCGGGTATGGGATGTTACAATATGCGACTATAATACATGAAATGTAATTAGAGGCCAAGGTAATTGGAGCTGTTAGAGGAGAGTTCCACAATATGATCTTCATTTCTCTAGAGTGAGGGAAAATCAATCTATAAAATTTTTCTTTATGATTGTAATCGTTTCTCATAATGTGTATTTTATTTTTGGATAATTTTATTTTTTCATGGGATTTTGAATTTCTACTTGTTTTATTTTATTCTACTTTAGTTAAATTTCATCCATCAAGAATTCAATTCAGCTGTTGATATTTTCTTTAATTCATTAAAAATAAATTGTTTTTTTAAATTATCAATTAATTCCAAAAACATGATCTCTTGGTGAGACAAACCATGGAATAATTTTATCAACAATTAAATTAAAAACAAAAAAAATTATGGAAAGGTCATTTCAATTCACTATTTAAAAATTCATAGCCACATTTACATCTTAAAGTGGTGATCCTTTAGAACATAAATGCAGTTTGCTAAATTTCTTGTAGAGTAAGTTTTAAAGAATCAATCTATCAATGGATTCAAATTCCATTGGATTTTTAGTGAGGAATGAATATTTTTTATAGATAGAATCTGAATTCTTGAGCAATTATATAGTTTGATCATTACACAACACTCTAATTTTCAATGCTTGTTCACCATCAATTTTCACATTCTATCTTTTTTTAATGCATTTGGTATCTTAAATATTAAATCATTATGTCTTCATATATCAAAATATGAAATAAAAAAGGTAAAAAAATAAATATTACCCACTGCAGACAACTCTGGGGTAGTCTATTTTTAAAAACCACGGAACAATCACTTATCTTCATTGTAGTTTGACCCTACACTGAAATACTAAAATAGGTTAATAAATTTATTTTTGTGGGCCATGAAGACCACAAGACCATATAAAAATTTGCAATCGTTTCTGGGGAGGGAATGCACATTTTGTCTTTGTGTAATTTTTTTTAAATACATAAAAAATACAAAAAAAAAACATATAATAAAACACAGACAAAAAAATTATGTAAGAAAATATCTCTAAACTTTTTCCACTGCATGAAATGATTGTTATAACTTTTCTTGTTATTCTCGGATCTGTGTGTTAAATTAGATTCTTTAAAGAAATGGATTTATACAAGAATTTGTATCTACTTGACACATTTATGTATATTCTGGCTACCATAGACACACTTAAAGACAATAGGCCTATAATCAGCCACAACATAGTAATTTTTTTGAAGACAATAAAAAAAATTGAGAACCAATATGACCTCTTAGAAAAAAATGACCAAATTGTATATAAAATGGTTGCTATGATGGATTCCTAGAAAACCAGCTTTAAACAAAATAATAAAATTCAAGTTACTAATTCTCAACGGATAGATTATATGCTGAAACTATTTGAAAAGATGCTATCAGAATTCCATAATATGTTTAATGAACAACATTAAGCTAAAATAAGAGTATAAGATAATGAAAATATAAAATTTGAAAATGAAAATGAATCGGAGATTGAGGATAAACCTAAAGAGAAATGTTTTTTCTTCTATGATTCTGATTCTAATGAACAAAATTAGGAGATAAATAACTCACTGAATGATGAACACCACATTGAAGATCCCATGATGAAAATAAATGGAGTTGAGATGGATAATTTTGAAAATGAAGTAAAACAGATTTTGAAAGAATGCCTTGTTCACTTCTTGATTCCAATTTTAGTGAAAAATCATTGTTTTAGGATCATTGAGAACACCAACACTCATGTTAAGGAAAACAAAGAAAAAGAGAACATTGATGATAAAAAACCCTCACATAGTGTATCTAAAATTTTCCACAGTTCACCACGATTTGATGTCAGGAATAATTTGGATGAGTAAAAAAACATGGAAATAATTGAATTTGAATTTTTTCATCCATTTTTAGAAACTTATATTCAATATATTGAAATTGAAAATCCTATAATTTCTGAAATTTTATTTGATGATTATTTTGAGGAATTAATTTTTGAAGAATTTTTTATTGATGAATATTCACTTCCTTTTTCACACAGTTATCACATTTCTAAAATATTTCTCACTGAGATAGAAAACATTATTGTGGAAAATTGTTTAAAGTTGAACAATATGAAATATCAATTTATTGAATCATAAATAAATAATTATTCCCCTAAAATTTAATTGGAACAATCAAAATTCATCAGAATTGTGAGTGAAATTTTTTGTGAACTTCTTGTAGAGTTTGAACATAGAATTTATGTTTTTCGGAGAACAAATTTATCAAAAAAATTGATGTAAATATTTCATTCTCTGATGTGGAGTAATTGGAAGTGATTTATAATATTATGAAACCTGAAAATTTTTATGATCAAAAATTTACTCTTCCATGTTTTTCTATGTCTACCTTAATAGAGTTGGGTGATGAATATATTTTTTGATACTGAGAGTAATTTATAAGGGGAGTTACATTTGAGTTCAACTATTTCTTATTCTATTCAGTAAACAATTATTACCCCACTGGTTCCTATTTTCCAAAATCCATTTACGAGTACCCTAGATTTTAATTTTTTTTGTGTTGTGGTTGATATTGATAACCAGGATGATGATTTCAGACCTTTAGGATATCCCATTTCAATGTTGACACGTTAAAAAATGTTAATTTTTTAAAATATAAACATAATCCAGAAGTGGATAGCACATCTTCCAAGATTTATTCTAATAATCCAATTTTTTAATTTTAGCATAAAACATTATTGGTATAGGTTTTTGGATTCAATTATATTTCACATGAATCTAAATATCTTGAAAATAGTAACAAATGGAATTTGGGTGTTGATTTTTATGATCTACTTGTTGAATCTATTGACTAGTTCCTTGTTGTTAAATGATGCTTCTTTTTTTACACTTTTGGAGAGTTTAGTTTAAGTTTTCTTTAGTATAGGTTCCCAAAAATTTCATTTCATTGTTTAAAACATTTGAATAAAACACATTTGGTGGATCCTTATAAGGAAACCACAAACACCAAGTGACCATGGTTAGTTTCTAGGTGAGTCTAGTAGTGGACATTAAAACTAGCACTTTATGGGAGGAAACACATGCTTTATGTTGTTTCAATAAAAAAAATTACTTCAATAAATTCTATACAGGATCATAAAATCTAGAGCATCAAGGGAGGCAACCCATGATTTCTCTTTTTCTTACTTTAGTTATTTTTTTTATTTCATTTTAATTAATTATACCATTACGTTGTTCCTTGATATCGTTGACTGCAATATTTGTACCTTTAACATCATTTTTCTTTTTTTAGAGTAATGAGTATAGTAAAAATATTGTTAATAGTGTAGTGGATTTCCTGAAATTTTTCAAATCATATTGAATTAAATGTTCAATCATAAATGGATAATGTTTTTTGTAGGAAGATCTTTTATCAGCATTTATGTTTTCTTTTTTCTCTTCTGCGTATACTAAAAAAAACACTGCTAAGTCACTTTACAATGGTAGTTCTGGGAGTTATTGTTGAATTTGATTCACCATTACACTCCTGTCATTGATTCGTATCAATGGTGAATCCCTAATAAATATCTAACATTGATTCATTTATGTATTGATGTTGTTGAAAAATTTTGTAACTTATATCAATTGTGGGAAAAATTATGCTCCATATATTTGTTTTCTAAAAATGGTGTTATGATGTTTTGAGATATTCACTGTATGAAATTAATTACGGGGGGGGTCCTACCAACATTTTTTGCCTACTTATTATCAGAAATTTTATACTGGTTTTTGTTAAGCATTTTTTGATTGCATTTTTCATTTTTATTGAAATTATAATTGAATCACATTCTCAATCTTAATACACACTATTCATTGTGCACCAATATTTTTAGATGCTTCATTCTGAAATTAATTGATTTTTTTCACTACCATAAATGATAATTTCAGTTAACCTACTATAATGTAATTTTTACATAAAATATACTTTTGAGTTTCTATAAGACCCTTGATAAATGTAATCAATCTACGATTTTGAAAAAATATCTCAAACATTAAATTCTAATTGTTTCCTTATCCACTATTGAATTGAAATTTGGGGAAATGTTTGGTTTTATGTTTGGGGGAAGGTGTAAATTAATGTTGAGATAATTTTTTCCTCTATGGAAGCCCATCAATTCCTACTATCCTTTTAACGTTTTTTAAAAAAGTTATTAATTTTTTTAATTTTTTAGTCCTTTAGGCTTTCCAATGTCGTTCAATTTTTTCTTTCCTAAGTATAATTTCCTTAACGGTAGATAATAGTTACCATGAATAAAAAACTCATGAGGGTGAATGGTTTATGAGTGATTATTATTAATGAATATATGAATGATCTAAAAAGAAACAATGTTTGAGAGGGACATATGATAATTTCTTTTCAAATTGATATCATAACATTACGAACTTCATTTTTGAACTCTATTCTAGGGGAATCAAATTGATTAAATTAAATTTATAATAAATCACCATGTTGATATAATATAAATGGTTATTATTTAAATCATTGTAAGCTATAGTAAAATGGGAATTTGAGAACCCATAATGGTTATCTAAGACACCAGTATTTGGGTGTGTTTCTATTTCTAAAATCCATTTGTAAAATATTATATAACTGAACATGCATAGTGATCCGTACATGATACATGTCTTCAGTAAAAGTAAAATAAATCACATAGTGTCAACAATGAGTTAATTATGTTTAGGGGAATAATTAACTCTATATAAAGAAGTGGAAATTGGTTTGCATGAAATCATTTATGTTCTATCCAAGAGGTGATTCAAACAAGATATTTAGTTAGGGATCATAGGTAAAAGTTATTGTTCAGTGTTCCTTCGGTTATATTTTTTATTCCACATAAATTTCATATTTTATTAATTTTTTAACAATGATCGTGAGATTGAATAGAATAATGTCATTATACATCTTCATAAATGAGGCAATACTTCATAAAAAATGGATGATTCTGTTCTCTTTTGATCATCCAGTAAGCATTTAAAATTGGGCATGACTTATGTAGAACATTCCAATTCATAATCTTTAATTATAATTTATTTTCTAATATTTTAATTTGATTTACATGTAACATTTTTTATTAATAAAAACAAATTTAAATTTTTCAAAGATAATAAAGCATGGAATTTTATGAAGACATCAATGATTAAGTGTGGGGGAATTTGACGTGGGCTTAAATTGAATGTTTTATCCACATATTTTTATTTGATTTTTAATTAATTAAATAATTAGTTTTTTCATTTTTTTACTAATTTTTTATAATTTTTTATTAGTATAATTAAATAAACTATTTAATCATTTTTAATTAATTTTCCATTTGTAGTCTTTAAATTATTATATTTCTGTCACTAGGTTTTTTATTTTAATCTAGTGCATATTTAAGCTTGTGTTCTTCTTGTCATAAGAATTATTTGTTGTTTATTTTTCAAAATTACTCAATTACTATATTTATTAATTAAATATTTCCTTAACTAATTATTTAATCTTTTATCTCGGTTCTCAGAAAAATTAATACATTTTATTAGTTAATTAAATCTCATTACTTTATTTTAATATTTTTAATCCAATTTATAAATTCTTTCAATTGTTTTAATTATTCTATCAACATTATATTGAGAATGAATTATGTTATGTTTTTATTTTAGTGTTATTTTTTTATAACTAATTAATTTATCTTTTTTAATTAGTTCCTAAAAATTATATAATTCTTATAAATTTATTATTTTATTTTAACCCATCAATCTAATATTTAATTTCTATTTTTCTCTATGTTCCTTTTTTAAGTTTATACTGTTAATCAATCATATTAATTAATAATTTCTGTCCATTCTTTTTCTTTACATTTTTTTAATTCAGATTTCATGTTGAGAGAAAACTATTTAATTTTATTAATTACTATTTAATTTTAATAATTTATTATTATTTTTCATTGTTTTCCATTACTTTTTATTTTTCATTTTTGATGTAGTTCTGTCACAATTTGGATTCTTTAATTAGTATATATTTTCTCAACGTTGGCTACCTAATAGTGACTCTTTTTCCTTTCCCATTTTTATTTTTATCATTATCATATTTTGACTTATGGATGAGTCATGAGTATCTTATTTTAATTTTTTTTTGTTTTCTCACTATTCTGTTATGTTATGTCTCACAATTGGCTTCGATTTTTCTATTTTTCTTATCCTTTTCCATTTTCCCAAATATTCATTTGTCTTAATGGGGCTTCATTGTAACCTTGTCACACCGATTTGGCCTTTATATCTTCTGATCGATGTATCCTCCATCTTTATCACTATCACAGCATGTTACCAACATAGTGAGCTACTCATGCCTTCATTCATACCAACCTACCGACCCGTAACATTTGATTCTTATCTAATCATACATAGACATTTAAATATATAACACACCTAAAATTATGGGCAAAACCAGACTCTGACTAAATAAGATAGAGATCGTACAAAATTAAAAAAATTCTTATCTAGATGGCCACTGAGATCTAAAGAACTACTATGCTGAATCATGCATCCAAAGGTTGTTTTTCTTCTATGCTTTTATTCTTATGTTGATTATATTTGAATATGAATAGGGTGAATTTTTGTGTTGTAGATGTGTTTCCCATGCATTTTTTGATTGTTTTGACCCTTTTGGTCTAGTTTTCCTGTTAAGAGGTTGTTTACATTCCCATGCCTAGAATCCTAGGATGGCGTGAATGTTGTTCTGTTATGTTGTTATGCTGTAGAATTCTACCCAACTTTTTCTTGATGGTTACTGTGGCCGATATGCACTACAACACTTGCTTATCTTATACATGGCTATGTGAACCTGATATATAGACAATAGGGAGAGTGGATTTAAGGTCTTCTCAAGAGTGTCTTTACTTATTACGATGCGAGACCACATGGGGGATTGACTTTGAGTGCTTACTCTGAGTGTCTGTATTTCCTCGACGCGGGCCCTAGAGAGAATGTGACGTATGTTCTTCCCTAGAGCACCTTTAGTTACAACACGAGTCTGTAGGGGGGATTGGCGTTGAGTGCTTCCTCAGAGAGTCTATGCATAAGTTGAACCATAGGGGTTAGATTGAGTGTAATCCCTATAGGGATACTAGTACATGTTATGTAGGGATAGAGGGGATGGGTTGTGGGTACTTCCAAGAGGGATACCTGTTTTTGTATATCTACTTGGTTAGTTGTTTCATGATATTGAATCTGTGGATTGTTTATTGTGTATTACTTTCATGTTTTCTATTTCCTATACTTTTACCTGCCATAAGCTCATTGACATTTAGGAACAGATCTCGTGGTGGTCTCCTGATAGTATTTAGTCTCACCCCCTGTTTGGGCCATGCTTTGAGACCCAAACAGATTATATTTTTTGCAGTTATAGACATGGGAATGTGCCCCTCTACTTCAGGTACTTGTCATGTTGTGTAGATGGAGAGAATGGGACCAATATTAAGCTTTTGATGATATATAGCTGATTACTATTTTATTTTGTACTTGGTTTAGTACTGAATTTCAGTATTTTTCATTGTTTCACCACTTTCCTATACATATGTATCACACATCAATTATTATATGTGCCCTAGTTTATTCTATCAGTATTCTACTGTTTATTTCTTTATAATATTATTACTTCATCCGCTCTTGGATGTTTTTGTTTGCTTCCACTGTGTACTCTGTCCATGGGGGCATAATTTCCCCACAATCAAACTTAAGGCCCTCACTACTAGTCGGCATCATCTGGCGTTCAGGAAATTACGCTTGAGGCCATTTGACCAACCTGGTACGAGATACCTCAGGGTGGCTTCTTGAACTGGGATGTTACAAGACGCGACTAGAAGACAAGCCGTAAAATTAGAGTCCAAGGTAATTGGAGTTTTATGAGTAGAGTTCCACAACAAGAACATCATTTATCTAGAGAGAGGGAAAATCTTCCTCTAATGTTTCTCTTTATGATTATAGTTTTTTATCATGTAGTGTATTTGTAGAGACCCGAAGCTTAACGTACATGGACATTACATTACATTTGCGGAATACTTAGTACATAACAAAAAACACACACACAAGGATCGTAATAGTTTAGTGTCTTTGGAAACTCGGAATATAATCTTCTAATCGTGGTGAAAGATCTTCAAAATATCCCAAAGAGATCTTCTTCTTTTTACCTAAAACCTTTCTTTATATCCTGGGGAAAAGAAAACATAAAAGGGTGTGCTCAAATGCCCAGTAAGGGTAAACAAAAGAAATATCATTCACATCATATACATAAGCACATAATTTTTGGAAATCTTAACCTGCAAAAGAGATCATAATTTCATAACATGGGGTAAATCATGGCAGTGAAATGTAATCACAATAATCATAACTTAAAACATGAAACTTTGTGGCATTCAAACATAATCATAGAGAATCATTTCTTGTTAGTCAAGACTAATTTCCAAGACTATCTTAGTGGACAAAGTCCCTTTCTGAATCGAGTAACCCTCGTTTCAGTCCTGTTTCACTGAACCGGTATAACCTACCGTTCCAGCCCTGTCCATCTCATGAGATATAAAATCATTACCCAATGCATTGGAGGGAGATATAGGTCCCACCCATCTCTTAATGATACCATTCTTATGTGTGCCACAAAATCATAAATCATACATCATTGCATAACCCATGTAATAAAAATGGGAATCTTAAACATCGTGACATCATAAAACATTTCATATAAGATAATGGAATTCATAAAAATAATTCCGTCACAACATGATCAAATCAATGTAATAATAGGGATAAAAACAGAACCCTTTATTATCTTAGATGGAAAATAATTTTGATAAAACACTTGAAATGAATTCTTGAGGAATATATATCCTTTCTTCTTCAAAATCAATTCCTTTTCACAAAACATCATGCAAGAAAGAGATTTTATTGAAAATATTCATGAAATATTTCGGAGGAAGGTTCATGAAAATAAGGCTTTATAAAACTGTAAAAATCCGTTCGTGCCGTATTAGTTAAAAAAAACATTTTTCTCGTACTTTTGTCGGAAAAGTCAAAAAGTACCTCGTGCGAAAAACGCCAATAGATTCCTCTCATACATATTACTAAAAACTCACCGAAGGGTAAAAATGGATTTAAACAATTGTAGGTGGATGGAAATAATATTACCTATTGATGAAACATGGATGTGGATGATAAAATACACCCCAGTAAATTCTTACGAATAAACAATCTCGGATAAAAAGGAGATTCTGATATTTCCCTTACCTTAGGTCCAATTTGCTTTGTACGTGTCCGAAGCTCCTGTATAATGGTTTAAATAATGTTATTGACTTATTCCAGAATCATACATATTGATATGATATCATATATGGTCATATTATTAGCTTCTTGACAATAATATTTCATTGTTACTTGTTACTCGGGTCTTTATTGCCTTTTGTTCTTATGCGTGTTTTGCCGAATACATTATTATTCTTCTTTTACGGTTATAGATACCTTATATACATAATGGTATTAGTGTAACATATATCATATTTATTCATTCAATTCATTTATATAATTACTATGTAATGATGATCATGTAGAACGAGTCGCATCACATCGTGGAGACGGTATTCCGTACGTACGCAGGAGTGATGATATCATTCCTATGATCGTGGAAATGTATTGGAGTATATATATATTATTTCAGTATCAATATTACTTTATAATAATCATAAATAGTTACTCATTACACCATTATACCCATCCTTGTAAAGTGATGGTGGAAAAATAGATTACACCACGGCGTGGAGACGGTATTCCGTACGTACGCACGCACGGTGATTTCATTTTTCCGTGGGATGGATAGAAGGTGAATTAGGGTTGTTTCATATTTATAATAACATATCAGTATGTAAGTAATACTGATGTTATTACTTTATCATGAAACAACTAAAGAAGAAGAAGTTGAAGAAGAAATAAATTGAAAAGATCGGTAATGGATATTACCTCTTCTTTGGAACGCCTCTTTGGATCCTCCACATAGGGAACTAAGATTGGTCTTTGAAGAAGACCAGGACCTCTAGGATTATTCTAGGGAAGTGGAGAGGAGAAAATGGCAGGGGTTGGCCGAGCTTGAGTGCTCAAATTGGTGTGAGGAGGAGGGGGAGGAGGTGCCCTTTTATAAGGGAGGAGAGGGGCACCTTAGGAATACCTCAAAATATTATTTTATATTAATGTCAAAATCGGTTTATAATGGTTTAAAAGGGTCTTATTTTGAAACTAAAGTGGGGATGGGTCGAAATCCTATCAACCAATAGGATTTAGACAAGTTTAGGGTATTATTTTAACCTTATCAATTAGATTTAACTCTAAGTTAAATAATTTAACTTTTATCGTGTCTTTTTGTTTTCTTTCACAATATGGTTAATACACTTACTATAACATTCCAAAAGAACCCCAAATTGTTTATTATTAATATATATATCCTTATCTAAGTCATTTGGCCGAACCGTAGATTTTTAGGAATAAAATAACAATTAATAATATAATATTTGATTTAAAAACTATTTTGTGTCAATTTTGACACTATTTGATATATGATTTTTGTGAAAGTCATAACAGAATTATATGTTAGAACCAAGTTGATTAAATCGACACTAATATATCAAAGTAACCTAGAAAATTAGTGGAATTCATAAAAAGCTTCAAATTACATTCATTTGAGCATTTACAACATCAATTATGTTAATATTTCCTTAAAAGGGTAATTACTGCATCATCGTTGTGTCATATATAAATTAATTTATTTAAAGTCTAAAAAATATAAATAAAATATCATTATGTATGAAATCTTTTTATCTTTCGAATGAATATTTATAGTCGAATTTATCGTATGTATAACCCCATATTAAAAATGTTTTAGTTATTAAACATTGATTTTAACTATTTTAACTATAAAATAATATTAAATGTCATAATCTAATCCAAGTGGACCTAAATGGTCATATTATATTCATAAGGTTGTTTTTGGTCGAATTACACTTATCCAATAGAATTAGGACATGTGTTAGGGTAATAGTAATATCATATTTACCCTTAGTTACCCTATTTACTATTAAACGTGGTAAAAAAAAGTAAAAATTTACTATTCACCAAAAATTATTTTAATCTCATTGAACCACATTTTAGTCCTTGATATTAACCGTGTCTGTCGGATTTTCGAAATTCCATTCACAGAAGCAGTAAAATTAAGTTTTATGCAAAAATCAGTTTTTAACCTACCACTTAGTGGTTTCACTATTCATCAAAAATTGAAAGTTTTCAGAAAAATACCAAAATTTCACCCTAAGCTAATTTCGATATTACGAATCGAAAAATGAATTCCATTTTGAAAAAAAAAATTTACAAAATTTCAAAAAGTGGTTATTACTATTCATAACGGCTAGTTTTAATAATATCTTAATAGCATATCGTTGTTTAGCGAAACTTGGTGTTTCGTACAACACACGCTATCGTGGAAGGTCGCGATTGCGTATAATTCAAGCCAGGTCAGAGATGTGTATTGTGAAAGCTCCTTTTGGTGTAGCGTATAACAAAAGACATTAATCAAATTAAAAAGAATATTTTTCATAAAATCTCGGGCTGTTACATTCTACCCCCCTTAAAATGAATTTCGCCCTCAAAATTCGTCGGGGTTATAAATGGTTTACTATTCGAAGGTTTCTATAATAGAAACCCACATCGTAAAAAGGAATATCAAAACCAATATTTAAAAACAAAAGTATGAAACGTAACGGTTACCCAAGTAAACTAATCATTGGGTTTCCACATAGGTGAAAATATGGATATGGAAGAGAAATCTAACCATCATGTTCTGATGGAGAGTGGTAGAGAACATGGCTATGGAAAAGCTAGGAATCACAAAGCCATAAATTTGTGATGATCTAAGGTACCATATGATTCATCAGATATAAGAGCACTAAGACAACATTTTTGGTTTTCAAGATCATTTCCCTAAAGTTGATGAAATTGGAATTAGAAGAAATACTTTCGTGATTTTGGTATAGTCTCACCGTTTGTCGTTCTTTGGAAAATTTCCACTTCATCTATTAAAGAAATTAAGTTGAATTTGTCATTCGTGATGTGTTAGCAGATCATGTGATAGAATGATGGGTCATTCCATCTCTTTCAAACAAAAGGTTAGAAAAAGTTATAATTCCATCTTATGGTTAATCGTATATGGTTCCAAAAATGAACTTATACTTCATATATCATACCGCTTAATAAAATAAAACTAGTTTCTACTAAACAGGGACTTCCTGTAGGCCAGTGGTAGGCGATAAAGGCCAATCGCACTTCGGTTGTGGGTTCGATTCCTACGGCCTTGTCCGACGTGATGGGCTTTCGCCCGTCCTGCTGGTTGTCCCTTTTTCTAAAACTACATTACTATAAAATCCCATCGAAAAAAACTTCTATCCTTAAACAATACTCACTTATGTCCAACATAATCCATTTCAATCTTTAGGCTTATCCATAATACTGCATTACACTCTCATAGTATAGGGAAAACGATTACCAGATATTTAATACCATCGTTGATCCCCATATATCATCAGATATGTCATGTTGGTCACATTCCAAACATTCAATGTCCTTAATCATGTATTCTCTTAAATACCTTAGTGAAAACATGAATTCAGTTTAATGTTAACACTTTCCACATACCAACATCCTCAAAATTCTATATACTCAAACCATGATATCACTTAGTCCTTATATCAATCATGAGCTCATGAATACAATTAAACATTTCATTTTCTCGTTTTCCCTTCATTATGCGCATATCATCTTATTTCCAAAAATATCTCAATCACTTTGAATACCACATTAGACCAATACATAAATATTCCAATACTCCATGATACAACATTATTTTGGAATCCCATTACATAAACACTTAATCATTCCACCACATCGTTGACATATTCAACATCGCCAATAGTGATCGCATGTGACTTCCCTTTATCCTTTGCCTTAAGCGGTTGCTCATGTCGATCATCACTAACCCTTGGATTAGGGCATTTATTAGCATAATGCCCCATTTCCTTGCACTTGAAGCATTGAAGTGTTGGTGGTTCATTCTCTGCAGTGTTTGCTTTATTCACATCATTAGAAACCCTTTTTCCATTACATCGACACTCAGCTGCTCGATGACCTTCTTTTCCACACTTAAAAAATTTTCTAGTCCCTTTAAGACAATCTTCACCATGCTTCTTTCCACACTTTGTGCATAAGGAAACATTCATATTCTTTTCACCATTATTCTGAGATTTCTCCTTGAACTCCATCTTTCATTTCTTGTCAAAACCATGAGATGGATCTGTAACACCAACTTCCATTTCTACCTTGATAGCACAGCGCACAATTTCATCACAGATACTGAAGTCTCTTATAGCTAATGCCCTTCGAAGACTTGGTTTTAAGCCACTGAAAAAATCGATCAACTTTACTTTCAGGTTGGATGATAATGCCAGATTCATACCTTGCAAGTCATGTAAAATTCGCTTCGTATATACCAACAGATTCATCATCCTTCTGCTTCAGCTCAAGAAACTTCTTTTCCATCTTTGTTCGAAGAATACGAGGGAAGTACTTACTGAAAAACAAGTTATTTAACTCGTCCCATTCCATGGACTCAATCTCATCTCTTGGACTCGTATTCTTGATAAGATTCCACCATTGATCAGCTTCACCTTCCAAACGATATACGGCTAAGATGACTTTATCATGTTCAGAACATTGAAGAACTGAAAATATCTTTTCAGTGCTACTGATCCATTGTTCAGCAACAAGTGGATTGGAAGTCCCACTGAAAGAAGGTGGACGTTGCCTCATGAAGGACTCAATAGAATATTGTTCCCTTCTCTGCTCATTTGGAAGTCCAGAATGATTCATAGCTTGTGTAAGGATAGAAATAAGATTTTGCACTCCATCTCCCATAACATTTGTTTGTTCAGGAGGAAAATCATTGCATTGTCCATTGCATTGATCAACACGGTTCCTTCGGGTTCCAGCCATCGTCTAAAACCCAAAAATAATAGTGTGAGAGGAAAAAATCATGCTTGGGAAAATAACATAATAAAGGGGGAGTACATTCAATATCTAACATCTTATGTTTAATTCTATGATCGTTAGCGTAGTTATAGTACTATAACCTATACGTATACTTAACCTTAGGGACATCCCTAGACATACCGTAGAAATATCTCTAGGGATCTCACTAACGTTTTCGCATACAAGTTTCCAAAGGTTGACTAAACCTCCCTCTTATACCAACTGTAGAGACCCGAATCTTAACGTACATGGACATTACATTACATTTGCGTAATACTTAGTACATAACAAAAAACACACACACAAGGATCGTAATAGTTTAGTGTCTTTGGAAACTCGGAATATAATCTTCTAATCGTGGTGAATGATCTTCAAAATCTCCCATAGAGATCTTCTATTTTTTTTACCTAAAACCTTTCTTTATATCCTGGGGAAAAGAAAACATAAAAGGGTGAGCTCAAATGCTCAGTAAGGGTAAACAAAAGAAATATCAATCACATCATATACATAAGCACATAATTTTTGGAAATCTTAACCTGCAAAAGAGATCATAATTTCATAACATGGGGTAAATCATGGCAGTGAAATGTAATCACAATAATCATAACGTAAAACATGAAACTTTGTGGCATTCAAACATAATCATAGAGAATCATTTCTTGGTAGTCAAGACTCATTGCCAAGACTATTTTAGTGGACAAATTCCCTTTCTAAATCGAGTAACCCTCGTTTCAGTCATGTTTCACTGAACCGGTATAACCTACCGTTCCAGCCCTGTCTATCTCATGAGATATAAAATCTTTACCCAATGCATTGGAGGGAGATATAGGTCCCACCCATCTCTTAATGATACAATTCTTATGTGTGCCACAAAATCATAAATCATACATCATTGCATAACCCATGTAATAAAAATGGGAATCTTAAACATCGTGACATCATAAAACATTTCATATCAGATAAAGGAATTCATAAAAATAATTCCGTCACAACATGATCAAATCAATGTAATAATAGGGATAAAAACAGAACCCTTTATTATCTTAGATGGAAAATAATTTTGATAAAACAATTGAAATGAATTCTTGAGGAAAATATCCTTTCTTCTTCAAAATCAATTCCTTTTCACAAAACATCATGCAAGAAAGAGATTTTATTGAAAATAGTCATGAAATATTTCGGAGGAAGGTTCATGAAAATAATGCTTTATAAAACCGTAAAAATCCATTCGTTCCGTATAAGTTAAAAAAACATTCTTCTCGTACTTTTGTCGGAAAAGTCAAAAAGTACCTCGTGTGAAAAACGACAAAAGATTCCTTTCATACATATTACTAAAAACTCACCGAAGGGTAAAAATGGATTTAAACAATTGTAGTTGGATGGAAATAATATTACCTATTGATGAAACATGGATGTGGATGATAAAATACACCCCAGTAAATACTTACGAATAAACAATCTCGGATAAAAAGGAGATTGTGATATTTCCCATACCTTAGGTCCAATTTTCTTTGTACGTGTCCGAAGCTCCTGTATAATGGTTTAAATAATGTTATTGACTTATTCCAGAATCATACATATTGATATTATATCATATATGGTCATATTCTTAGCTTCTTGATAGTAATATTTCATTGTTACTTGTTACTCGGGTCTTTATTGCCTTTTGTTCTTTTGCGTGTTTTGCCGAATACATTCTTATTATTATTTTAAGGTTATAGATACCTTATATCCATAATGGTATTAGTGTAACATATATCATATTTATTCATTCAATTCATTTATATAATTACTATGTAATGATGATCATGTAGAACGAGTCGCATCACATCGTGGAGACGGTATTCCGTACGTACGCACGAGTGATGATATCGTTCCTATGATCGTGGAACTGTATTGGAGTATATATATATTATTTCAGTATCAATATTACTTTATAATAATCATAAATAGTTACTCATTACACCATTATACCCATCCTTGTAAAGTGATGGTGGAAAAATAGATTACACCACGGCGTGGAGACTGTATTCCGTACGTACGCACGCACGGTGATTTCATTTTTCCGTGGGATGGATAGAAGGTGAATTAGGGTTGATTAATATTTATAATAACATATCAGTATGTAAGTAATACTGATGTTATTACTTTATCATGAAACAACTAAAGAAGAAGAAGTTGAAGAAGAAATAAATTGAAAAGATCGGTAATGGATATTACCTCTTCTTTGGAACGCCTCTTTGGATCCTCCACATAGGGAACTAAGATTGGTCTTTGAAAAAGACCAGGACCTCTAGGATTATTCTAGGGAAGTGGAGAGGAGAAAATGGCAGGGGTTGTCCGAGCTTGAGTGCTCAAATTGGTGTGAGGAGGAGGGGGAGGAGGTGCCCTTTTATAAGGGAGGAGAGGGGCACCTTAGGAATACCTCAAAATATTATTTTATATTAATGTCAAAATCGGTTTATAATGGTTCCAAAGGGTCTTATTTTGAAACTAAAGTGGGGATGGGTCGAAATCCTATCAACCAATAGGATTTAGACAAGTTTAGGGTATTATTTTAACCTTATCAATTAGATTTAACTCTAAGTTAAATAATTTAACTTTTATCGTGTCTTTTTGTTTTCTTTCACAATATGGTTAATACACTTACTATAACATTCCAAAAGAACCCCAAATTGTTTATTATTAATATATATATCCTTATCTAAGTCATTTGGCCGAACCGTAGATTTTTAGGAATAAAATAACAATTAATAATATAATATTTGATTTAAAAACTATTTTGTGTCAATTTTGACACTATTTGATATATGATTTTTGTGAAAGTCATAACAGAATTATATGTTAGAACCAAGTTGATTAAATCGACACTAATATATCAAAGTAACCTAGAAAATTAGTGGAATTCATAAAAAGCTTCAAATTACATTCATTTGAGCATTTATAACATCAATTATGTTAATATTTCCTTAAAAAGGTAATTACTGCATCATCGTTGTGTCATATATAAATTAATTTATTTAAAGTCTAAAAATTATAAATAAAATATCATTATGTATGAAATCTTTTTATCTTTCGAATGAATATTTATAGTCGAATTTATCGTATGTATAACCCCATATTAAAAATGTTTTAGTTATTAAACTTTGATTTTAACTATTTTAACTATAAAATAATATTAAATGTCATAATCTAATCCAAGTGGACCTAAATGGTCATATTATATTCATAAGGTTGTTTTTGGACGAATTACACTTATCCAATAGAATTAGGACATGTGTTAGGGTAATAGTAATATCATATTTACCCTTAGTTACCCTATTTACTATTAAACGTGGTAAAAAAAAGTAAAAATTTACTATTCACCGAAAATTATTTTCATCTCATTGAACCACATTTTAGTCCTTGATATAAACCGTGTCTGTCGGATTTTCGAAATTCCATTCACAGAAGCAGTAAAATTAAGTTTTATGCAAAAATCAGTTTTTATCCTACCACTTAGTGGTTTCACTATTCATCAAAAATTGAAAGTTTTCAGAAAAATACCAAAATTTCACCCTAAGCTAATTTCGATATTACGAATCCAAAAATGAATTCCATTTTGAAAAAAAAAATTTACAAAATTTCAAAAAGTGGTTATTACTATTCATAACGGCTAGTTTTAATAATATCTTAATAACATATCGTTGTTTAGCGAAACTTGGTGTTTCGTACAACACACGCTATCGTGGAAGGTCGCGATTGCGTATAATTCAAGCCAGGTCAGAGATGTGTATTGTCAAAGCTCCTTTTGGTGTAGTGTATAACACAAGACATTAATCAAATTAAAAATAATATTTTTCATTAAATCTCGGGCTGTTACATTCTACCCCCCTTAAAATGAATTTCGCCCTCGAAATTCGTCGGGGTTATAAATGGTTTACTATTCGAAGGTTTCTTTAATAGAAACCCACATCGTAAAAAGGAATATCAAAACCAATCTTTAAAAACAAAAGTATGAAATGTAACGGTTACCCAAATAAACTAATCATTGGGTTTCCACATAGGTGAAAATATGGATATGGAAGAGAAATCTAACCATCATGTTCTAAGTGTTTCTATGTCTTCTATTATAGAGTTTGGTGATGAATATTTTTTTGATACTGAGAGTAATTTATAAGGGGAGTTACATTTGAGTTCGTGTGTTTCTTATTATATTCAGTAAACTATTGTTTTCCTTATGGTTCCTATTATAAAAAAACTCATCTATAAGTATACTAAATTTTTAATTTATTTGTGTTCTGGTTTATATAGTAAACCATGATGATTATTTCACACATTTAAGAGATCACATTTCAATGTTGACACTTTAAAAAAATGTTCATTTTGAAAAATATAATCATAATCGAGAAGTGGAATTCATATCATCCAAAATTTATACTAATAATCCATTTTTTGAATTTGATCATAAAAGGTTCTTGGTAGAGATTTTGGGCGTCAATTATATTTCAGTTGAATCTAAATATTGAAAAAGCTAAAAAGTTAATTTGGGTGTTGAATTTCCTTCTCTTCTGGTTGAATCCAATGACTAGTTCCTTATTGTTAAAGGATGCTTCATAGTTTTTTACATGATAGGATAGTTGAGTTTCTTTTTTCTTAGTAAAAGGTTCCTAAAAATTTCATTTCATGGTTAAAAACATTTGGATAAAACACATTTGGTGGTTCCATCTAAGGAAACCACACCCACTTTGTGACCATGGTTAGTTTCTAGGTGAGTCGAGTAGTGAACATTAAAACTATCATTTCATGGGAGGAAACACATGATTTATGTAGTTTTGATAAAATAAATTACATAAATTAATTTAATCTAGGAACTTAAAATCTAGAGCTTCATTGTAGGAAACCCATTATTTCTATTTTTCTTACTTTTGTTATTTTTATTTATTTACATTTAATAATGTGTTCCACGATGTTGTTCCTTGCAATCTTTGATTTTCAGATTTGTTCCATTGAAATCCTTGTTCTTATTTTTAGAATACTGATTATAGTATAACTAATTTTAATAGGGGAGTGGATTTCTTGATATTTTTCAAATCCTATTGAATTAAATTTTATAGCATAAATGGATACATTTTTTGTGATGGAAGATCTTTTATCCTCATATCTGATTTCTTTTTTCTCCCCAGTGTATACTAAAAAAACACACTGTTATGTCACTTTAAAATTGTAGGTCTTGGAGTTACTATTTCATGTGATTCAACATTACACTCCTGTAGTTTATTCATCTCAATGGTGAGTCCCTAATATGTTTCTAAAAAGGATTCATTTATTTTTTAATGTTGTTGAAAAATTCTGCTCCATATATTTTTTTTCTAAATATTGTGTTATGATTTTTTGAAATATTCACTTTATAAAACTAATTTTGTTGGGGGGGATAATACCAACATATTTGGGTACTTATTTTCATAAATATTATACTTCTTCTTGTTAAGGGTGTTTAGATTTCATTTTCAATTTTATTTAAATTATAATTGAATCAAATTCTCAATATTGATACACCCTATTTAATATAGACCTACATGTTTAGAGGCTCCTTTCTGAAATTTATTGAAATTAATTTCACTACTTCAAATGATAATTTGAGTTATCCTACTATTATGTAATTTTTATAGAAAATATTCTTTTGAGTTTCTATGAGACCCTTGATTCATGTAATCAATCTTCGATTTTGAAAATATACTTCAGAAAATAAATTTCTAATTATTGTCTTCTCCACTTTTGAATTCAACTATGGGGAAAATGTTTGGGATTATGTGTCGGGGATGGGGTCAATTAATTTGAGCTAATGTGTGACTTATTTTATGCCCATAAATTGCTATTGTCCTTCAAACATTTGGTAAAAAATTTATTAATTTTTTCTAAAATTTATTAACAAAAAATTATTCCTTTAAGCTTCCCAATGTCTTTTAATTTTGTCTTTCCTTACTATAATTGCCTTAATGGTAATTAAAAGTTAATATGAATATAAAACCCATGAGGGTGAATGATTTCTGAGTGATTATTCATAGTGAATATATGAATTCTATAATAAGTAACAATATTTTAGAGAAACATATGATAATTTTCTGTACAAATTGATATCATAACATTATGAACTGCAATTTTGAACTCTATTGTAGGGGAATAAATTTCATTTAATTATTAAAAAATCAATCACCATGTTGATCCACTATAAATGGTTATTAAAAAATTCATTTGAAAGTATAGTAAAATGGGAATTTTAGAACCTACAATGATTATCTGAGACACATGTAATTGGGTGTGTTTCTCTTTATAAAATCAATTTTAAAAATATTTAATAGTTGAACAAGTACATTGCTCTATTCAATATACATGTATTCGATAAAAGTAAATTAAATAACCTAGTTTCAGCAATGAGTTCATTAATTTTAGGGGAATAATGAACTCTAGATGAAGATGCAGCAATTGTTTTATATGAAATCATTTAGGCTTTATCTAAGAGGAGATTCAAACCGGATATTATCTTAGGGACCTTAGGTATAAGTCAATTTTCCGCATTCCCTTGGTTTATATTTTAATTCCACATACTTTTAATCTTTTATCACTTTTGAACATATATCTTGAGAATGAATAGTATAAAGTCATTATGCAGCTTCATAAATGAGGTAAGACATCATAAAAAATGGATGATTTTGTTTTTTATTGATCATCCAGTATGTATTTGAAATTGGGATTGACTTATGTGGAACATTCCAATTCATAATCCTTATATCGAATTTATTTTCCACTGTTTTAAAGTTATTTCCATTTTTCATTTTCTCTAGATTAATAAAAACAAATCACTTTTTTTCAAAGATAATAAAGCATGGTATTTTATGAGGAAAAACAACAATTAATTGTTGGGGAATTTTATGTGGCCTTAAAATGAATGTTTTTTCCATATCTTATTATTTTAATTTTAATTCATTAATTATTTAGTTTTTCCATTTTTTCTAATTTTTTAGACATTTGTATTCTATAATTAAATAAACTATATTATCCATTTTAATTAATTTTGTATTCTTAGTCTTTAAATTATTTGTTTTCTCTCATTTTTGTTCTTTATTTTAATCTAATGCATCTTTAAGCTTGTGTTCATCTTGTCATGAGAATTATTTGTTATTTATTTTTTCAAATATCTCAAGTAATCTATGTATTAATTAAATGTTTCCTTAACTCATGATTTAATCTTTTATTTTCGATCTCATAAAAATTAATACATTTAATTAGATAATTAAATATCATTACTTTGTTTTAATATTTTTAATTCAATATATAAAATATTTCAATTGTATTAATTATTTTATCAATATTATATTTAGAATACATTATGTTATGTTTATAGTTTAAGGATATTTTTTTATAACTAATTAATTTATCTTTTTGAATTAGTTCCTAATAACATATTTAATCCTTATAAATTTATTATTTTAATTTAACTCATCAATCTAAAATAGAATTTTTGTTTTTCTATGAATTCATTTTTTATGTTTTTACTATTAATAAAACATATTAATCAATAATTTTTTTCAAATTTCTATATTTTCATTTTTTTAATTTAGATTTCATGTTTTCAAAAAATGTATTTAATTTGATTATTAATTATTTCATTTTATTGATTTATTAATTTTTTACATTGTTTTCCATTAATTTTTATTCTTTATTTCTGATGTAGATCTGTCACAATTTGGATTCATTAATTACCATCTATTTTTTCACGGTTAGCTACCTAATAGTGACTCTTTTTTCCTTTGATGTTTTATATTTTTCTCATTGTAATATTTTGACTTATAGATGAGTCATCAGTAACTTATTTTAAATTGTTTGTTTTCTCACTATTCTGTAATGTTATGTCTCACCATTGTCTTCCATTTTCTATTTTTCTTATAATTTTCTATTTTACCACATATTAATTTGTCTCAATGGGGCTTTATCATTAGCTTGTCACACTGATTTGGCCTTCATATCAGCCTACCGATGTAGCCTGCCTCATTATCACAGTCACAGAATGTTACCATCATAGTGAGCTACCAATTCCTTCATTCATACCAACATAACGACATGTGACTGAATTTTCTCTTCTCATATGACACACACTTGTAAACTTATTATACACCTACAATTATGGACAAAAAAAACACTCTGAATAAATCATATTGAGATCCTACAAAATAAAAAAATGCTTATCTGGATGGCCACCGAGATCAAAGGAACTACTATGCCAGGTCTAGCTGGTGAAGGTTGTTTTTTTGATATTCTTGTATGATTAAGTAGATGATATGTGACTGTGAATAGGTTGAATTTTTGTGCATTGGATGTGTTTCCCATGCATGTTTTTTCAGTTTTGAACCTTTTGGTCTAATTGGCATGTTTGGCGGCTGTTTACTTTCCCAGGACTAGTATTTTAGGATTGTATGACTATTTTTCTATTATGTTGTTATGTTGTAGAATGTTATCCATGTAGTTATTGAGCATTAACTAGGATGATACACACTACGACACTTGATTATATTACATAGGGCTGTGTGAACCTCATGTATAGACCCTAGGGAGAATGGACATAAGGGCTTCTCCAGAGTGTCTTTCCTTATTACAATGCAAGACCACAGGGGGGTATTGACGTTGAGTTCTTCCTCAGAGAGTCTATAGTTCCTCGATGCGGGAAACAGAGGAAATGTGATTGTAAGTGCATCCCAAGAGTTCCATTAGTTACTACACAAGACTATTGGTGGAATTGACGGCGAGTGCTTCCTCAAAGAGTCTATAATTATGCTGAACCAAAGGTGTTAGACTGAGTGTACTACCTAGAAGGTTGATTTTACTAGTTAGGTAGGACAAGAGTGGATAGGCTATGGGTACTTCCCAGAGGGTTACCTGTTTGTGTTTATCTTCTTGGTTAGTTGTTGTTTGATATGGAAACTGTGGATTTTTTTGTCGTCTACTTTAATGTTTACTGTTTCCAATACTTTTACCTACAATATAATCATTGAATGCTAGGAATAGATCTTGTGGTGATTTCCTACCGGTATTTAGTCTCACACACTATTTTGGTCATACTTTTAGGGCCAAACAAATTATATAGTTGTAGGTATAGACAAGGGCAAGAGACCTTCTTCTTCTGGTACATGACATGTTGTGGAGCTGGAGATAACAGGAACAAGATTTGGTTTAAAATGTTGTGGATTTGATTATTATTTTTCCTTTGTACATGGTTTAGTACTGTATTTCGGAATTTTTCATTGTTTCCCTGCTTTCATACACATATGTATCATGTATCATTTTATATATGTCCTCTATTTTATTTTATAAGTCTTCTACTATTTATTTATGTTTGAAATTATTACTACTTCTATAATTGTATGTATTTGTTTTCTTTGGTTATATACGATGCTGATGATGACATAGTTTCCACACTATCACACCCAAGGCCTTCACTATTAGTCTGAAACCTCTAGCATTTCAGGAAATGAGCTTCAGTCCATTTGACTAACCAGGTACGAGGCGCCTCAGTGTGGATTCCAGATCTGGGATATTACAAGGTACGACTAGAAGACATGCATCATAATTAGAGACCAATTTTATTGGAGATGTAATATTAGAGTTCCACGACAAAATCATCATTTATCTAGAGCGAGAGAAAATTTGCCTATAAGTTTTATCTTTATTATTGTAATTGTTTCTCATGAAGTGTATTTTATTTTTGGTTAATTTTATTTTTGGGGGGGATTTTGAATTTTTACTAGTTTTATTTTATTCTACATTAGTTAAATTTCATCCATCAAGAATTCGATACAGCTGTAGATTTTGTATTTAATTCTTTAAAATTTAATTGTTTTTATAATCCATGAATTAATTCCAAATAAATGATCTTTTGGTGAGATTGATCATGGAATAATTTCATCAAAAGTTAAATTTATAACACCAATAAATTCTTTCAAGGTCATTTCTATTGACTATTTACAAATTCATAGCGACATTTATATCTAGATGTGGTGAAACTTAAGAACATAAATGCAGTTTGAAAAATTATCTGTATAGGTAGGATTAAACAATCAATCTATCTATGGATTCAAATTCCATTGGAGTTTTATGTGAGGAATGAATCTTTTTAATAGGTAGAATCTGAATTCATAAGCAATTATATAGTTTGTTCATTACTCAGCACTCTAATTCTCAATTCTTGTTCCCCATCACTTTTCACATTCTTTCTTTTTTAATGCATTTGGTTTCTTAAATAGTAAATCATCTTGTCTTCATATTTTAAAATCTATAATAAAAAAGTTAAAAAAATAAATATTACCCATTGCGGACAACTATGGGGTAGTCTATTTTTAAAAGCCACGAAACACTCACTTATATTCCTTCTAGTTTGACCCTGCACTGCAATACTAATATAGGTTAATAAATTTAATTTTGTGGGCCATGAAGACCATTGGACCATATCAAAATTTGGAATCGTTTTGGGGGAGGGAATGCACTTTGTGTCTTAGTGTATATATATTTTTTAAATATATAAATAATATGAAAAAAACTTATAACAAAACAAACACAAAATAAATATGAAAAAAAATATATGTGAACTTTTTCCACTACATGATATGATTGCTAAAACATTTCTTGTTATTCTCGTATGTGTGTGTTAAATCAGATTATTTAAAAAATGGATGTAAATTAGAATTGGTATCTTCTTGACACATTTTATGTTTATTGTGGATACCATAGACACACTGCATAGAAATAGTCCTATAATCAACGACAACATAGTAATTTTTTTGAATATAATGAACAAACCCTTGAGCCCCAATATGACCTCCAAGAAAAAAATGACCAAATTGTATCTAAAATGGATGCTAGGATGGATTCCTCGAAAACCATCTTTAAAAATTTAATAAAATTCAAGTTAGTAATTCTCAGGAGAACGATTAGAAACACAATGTGTTTGAAAAGATGCTATTAGAATTCCATAAATTTTTTTAATCAACAACAATAAGATGAAATAAAAGTAAAATATAATGACGATATAAAATTTGAAAATGAAAATCAATCAGAGTGTGAGGATAAACCTGAATAGAATTTTTTTTCTTCGAGGATTCGGATTTTAATGAACAAATTTAAGAAATAAAAAACTCACTGAATGATGAACACAACATTGATGATACCATGGTGAACATAAATGTAGTTGTGATGGATAATTTTCAAAATTAAATAAAACATATTGTAAAAGAATGACTTATTCTCTTCATGATTCCAATTTTAGTGAAAAATCATGGTTTTAGGATCAATGAGAACATTATCACTCATGTTAATGAAACCAAAGAACAAGAGAACATGAATGTTAAAAACCCTTCACATTATATATATTAAATTTTCCACAAAGAACCACTATTTGATTTGGGGAATAATTTGGATGAGTACAATAACATGGAAATAATTGATTTTAAAATTTTTCATCCTATTTGGGAACCTTCTCTTCACTATATTGAAATTGAAAATCCTATAATTTCTGATATTTTATTGGATGATGATTTTGAGAAATTATTTTTTCAAGAATGTTTTATTGATCAACATCCACTGCCTTGTTCACACGGATATCATCTTTCTAAAACGTTTCTCACTGAGATAGAAAACATTATTGGGGAAAATTGTATAAATTCGAACAATATGAAATATGAATTTATTGAATCTGAAATAAATAATTATTCCCCTAAAATTGAATTCAAACAATTTAAATTCATCAGATTTGGGAGTGATCTTTTTAGTGAACTTCTTGTATAGTATGAACATAGAATTGATGATTTCCAGAGAATAAATTCATCAAAAAAAGTTGATGTAAATATTTTATTCTCTGATTAGGCATTATGGGAAAATATTTATAACATTATGAAAGAAGAATTTTTTGATAAACAAAAATTTCCTCTTCCATGTGTTTTTATGTCTACCTTGATATAGTTGGGTTATGAATATTTTTTGGACACTGAGAGTATTTTATAAGGGGAGTTACATTTGAGTTTATGTGTTTCTCATTCTATTTAGTAAACTATTATTTCCCCAATGGTTCTTATTTTCCATGACTTGTATATAAGTACACCAGATTTTAAATTTTTTTGTGATTTGGTTGATATTGATAACCGTGATGATGATTTCACACCTCTAATAGATATTATTTCAATTTTGACACTTCAAAAAAATGGTAATTTTTTCAAGCCTAAACATAATCGAGAAGTGGAAAACACATCTTCCATGATTATTCTAATAATACATTTTTTTTAATTTTAGCATAAAAGATTCTTGGTTGACATTTTGGGAGTACATTATATTTCACCTGAATATAAATATCTTGAAAATAATAACAAATTAAATTTGGGTGTTGAATTTTATGGTCTACATGTTGAATCTATTGACTATTTCCAGGATGTTAATGGAAGATTCTTAGTTTTTTTACACGTTAGGAGAGTTTAGATTATGTTTTATTAAGAATAGCTTCCCAAAAATTTCATTTCTTTGATGAAAATATTTTATAAAACACATTTGGTAATTCTTTCTAAGGAAACCACACCCACCAAGTGACCATGGTTAGTTTCTAGGTGATTCTAGTATTGGACATTAAAACTAGAACTGCATGGGAGGAAACACATGATTTAGTTTATTTCAATAAAAAAATTACTTCAATAAATTCTATCTAGGAACTTAAAATATTGAGCCTCATGGGAGGAAACCAATTATTTCTCTTTTTCTTACTTTTTATATTTATATTTATTTACTTGTAATAAATTGTTCCATGACATTATTCCTTTATATCATTGAATGTCATATTTGTGCCTTTGACTTTCTTATTCTCATTTTTTGAATAATGAGTAGAGAAAAACTATTGTTAATAGAGAATTGGATTTCCTGAATTTTTTCAAATAATTTTAAATTAAATGTTGTATTATAAATGGATAAATTTTTTCTGATGGAAGATATTTTATCTTCATTTAGGCTTTCTATTTTCTCCTATGTGAATACTAAAAAACACAATGCTAAGTCACTTTAGAAAGGTCACTCAGGGAGTTATTGTTGCATATGAATCACCATTACACTCCTCTCATTGATTCATCTCAATGGTGAATCCCTAATAAGATGATAAAAAGGATTCATTTATGTTATGATGTTGTTGAAAAATTTTGTAACTTATATCTATTGCAAGAAATATTCTACTCCGTATAATTGTTTTCTGGAAATTTTGTTATGAGGTTTGGAAATATTCACTGTATGAAATTAATTACGGTATTGGGGGATCCTACTGACATTTTTGCCTACCTATTTTCTGAAATATTATACTTGTTTTTGTTTAGGGTGTTTACATTGAAATTTCCAATTTTATTGACATTCTAATTGAATCAAATTCTCAACCATAATACACCATATTCATTGTGAACCTACATGTTTAGACGATTAATTCTGAAATTAATTGATATTTTTTTCACTACCTTAAATGATAACTTCAGTTAACATAGTGTAATTTAATTTTTACAGAAAATATTATTTTGAGTTTCTATGAGACCCTTGATACTTGTAATCACTCTACGGTTTTGAAAATATATCTTGAACTTTAAATTTATAATTTTGGCCTTCTCCACTTTTGAATTCCAATTTGGGGGAAATGTTTGGTCTTATGTTTGGGGGAGGGGGTCAATTATTGTTGAGCTAAACTGTTCATTATTATAAGACCATCAATTCTTACTGTCCTTCCAATGTTTTTTATTAAAGTTATTAATTTTTTTAAAAAAATTGATTTTTTTCCTTTAGGCTTCCAATTGTCGTTCAATTTTCACTTTCCTAAGTATAATTTCCCTATTACAATATAATAGTTACCGAGAATATAAAACATGTGAGGTTGAATGATTGTTGAGTGATTAATATTATTTAATATATGAATGCTCTAATAACTAATAATTTCTGGGAGATTCATATGATAATTTCTTTTCAAATTGATATCATATCAGTGAGACCTGCAATTTTGAACTCTATTTTAGGGGAATCAATTTCATTAAATTAATAAAAAAATCAATCACAATGTTGAGACACTATAAATGGTCATTATATAAATAATTGGACGCTATAGTAAAACAGGAATTTGAGAACCCACAATAATTATTTGACACACTTGTAATTAAGTGTTTTTCTCATTATAAAATACATTTGTAAAATATTAAATAGCAGAACATTCACTGTGCTCTGTATATGATACATGTCTTCTGTAAAATTAGAATTAATCATCTACTGTCAATAATGAGTTCATTATTTTTAGGGGAATAATGAACGTCTGATGAAATAGCGGCAATTGGTTTGTCTAAAATCATTTAGGCTTTATCCAAGAGGTGATTCAAACAATATATTTTTTTAGGGATCATATGTAAAATTTAATGTTCAGTGATCATTTGGTTATGTTTTTAATCCCACATACTTTTAATATTTAATCAGTTTTTTAACATAGATCCTGAGAATGAATATAATAAAGTCATTATAAAACCTCATAAATGAGGCAAGACATCATCAAAAATGGATGACTTTGTTCTCTATTGATCATCCACAAAGTATTTGAGATTGGGCTTGACTTATGTGGAACATTCCAATTCATAAACCTTAATTAGAATTTATTTTCCCCTATTTTATAGTGATTGACATGTTACACTTTCTGTTTATTAATAAAATCATATTTCAATTTTTCGAAGATAATAATTCATGGAATTTTATGGGGAAAAAAATAATTATGTGTGGGGGAATTTAATGTCGGCTTAAAATGAATGTTTTTTTCATATCTTTTTATTTGAATTTTAATTAATTAATTAATTAGTTTTTTTACTGATTTTTAAGAAATTTATATTCTTATAATTAAATAAACTATTTAGTCCTGTTTTATTAATATTGCATTTGTAGTCTTTAAATTAGATGTTTTCTCTCACTATGGTTCATTATTTTAATCTACTGCGTATTTAAGCTTGTGTTCTTCTTGTCATTATAATTATATGTTATTTCTTTTTCAAAATTACTCAATTAATATATGTATTAATTAAATGTTTCCTTAACTCATCATTTAATCTTTCATATCGTTTCTCATAAAAATTAATACATTTTATTAGTTAATTAAATCTCATTACTTTATATTAATGTTTTTAATTCAGTTTATAAATTCTTTCTATTGTTTTAATTGTTCTATCAACATTATATTTAGAATACAATATGTTATGTTTTTATTTTAATGTGATTTGTTTTAGAACTAATTAATTTATCTTCTTTAATTAGTTCCTAATAACGTATTTAATTCGTATTAACTTATTGTTTTAATTTAATTCATCTATCTAAAATTGAATTGCTATTTTTCTCTATGTTCCTTTTTTAAGTTTGTACTGTTAATCAAACATATTAATCAATAATTTTTTTCCTATTTTTTTCTTTTCATTTTTTTTAATTTAGATTTCATGTTCTGAGAAAACTATTTAATTTTATTATTTATTATTTCATTTTATTAATTTATTAATTTTTTCTTTGTTTCCCATTAATTTTTAATTTTAATTTTTGATGTAGTTCTGTCAGAATTTGGATTTTTTAATTACAATATATTTTCTCCACATTGGATACCTAATAATGACTCTTTTTTCCTTTTCCTTTTTTTATATATCTCACTGTCATATTTTGACTTACGGATGAGTCATCAGACACTTATTTTAACTTTTTTTCCACATTATTCTATTATGTAATGTCTCACCATTTTCTTCCATTTTTCTATTTTTCTTATCCTTTTACATTTTCCAAAATACTCATTTGTCTTAATTGGGAATAATTGTTAGTGTTTCACACTGATTTGGCCTTCATATCTTCTTATTGATGTAGCCTCCCTCTTTATCACCGTCACAGCATGTTACTAACATAGTAAGCTACCGATGTCTTCATTCATACCAACCTACCGACCCGAAAATTCCTTTTCTATTCTCATCTGACATACACATGTAAATATATATGACACCTAAATTTATGGAAAACCCCAGACTATAACTAAATTAGATCAAGATCCTACCAAATAAAAAAAAATTATCTACATGGCCACCGAGATCTAATGATCTACTAAGCCAAAACATTCTTGTGAATGTTGTTTGTCTAATATGCTTGTATGTTTAAGTAGATGATATTTGACTGTGAATAGGTTGAATTGTTGTGCTTTGGGTGTGTTTCCCATGCACGTTTTTCCTGTTTTGACCCTTTGTGTCACGTTTTCCTGTTAGGAAGCTATATACTTTCACATTCCTAGTATTGTAGGATGGAATGAAAGTTGTTCAATTATTCTATTTTGTTGTATAATTCAAGCCAAGTAGTTCCTGAGGGTTACCTTGGTCGATATGCACTACGACACTATCTTAGCTTACATAGGGATGTCTGATCCTGATGAATAGACTATAGGGAGAATAAATATAAGGGACTTTCTTGAGTGTCTTTCTTTATTACGATGTGAGACCACAGGTGGGATTGACGTTGAGTGGTTACTCAGAGAGTCTGTAGTTCCTCGACGTGGGCCACATAGGGAATGTGACATATGTGCTTCCATAGAGCATTATTAGTTACAACACGAGACTATCGGTGGAATTGACGGTGAGTGCTACCCCAGACAGTATATGTTTAAGCAGAACTAGAAGGCTTAGATTGAGTGTACTACCCAGAGGGTTGCAGGTATATGTTTGGTAGGACTAGAGGGGATAGGCTATGATTAATTCCAAGAGGGTTACCTATTTTTGTTTATCTACATGTTTAGTTGTTTCTTTATATTGAAACTGTTGATTGTTTATTTTGTAGTATTTTCCTATTTTGTATTTCCTATACTTTTACCTGCCATATACTCATTGACATTTCAGAATAGATCTCGTGGTGGTTGCCTTCTAGGATTTAGTCTCACCACCCTGTTTGTGCCATTAATTAGGGCCCAAACAGATTATATTGTTGCATATATAGACAAGGTCAAGTTCCCTTTTACTTCAGGTACATGACATGTTGTGGAGCTGGAGAGAATGAGACCATTCTTATGGTTGCGTTGTATATGTTATGATTACTATTTTTCTTTTGTACATTGTTTAGAACCTTATTTCATAATTTTTCATTGTTTCTACGCTTTCCAAGACATATGTATCATGCATAATTTTTTATATGTTCTCTAGTTTATTCCATCAGTATTCCACTATTTCAATATTTATTATATTACTACTACATCTTCTCGGGGGTGTATTTGTTTACATCCACTATCTACTCTTCCAATGAGGGCGTAGTTTCCCCACTATCACACCCAAGTCCCTCACTCCTAGTCGGCGGCCTCTGGCATTCAAGAAAAAGCGCTTGAGGCCATTTGACCAACTGGATACGGGGTGCCTCAGTTTGTATTCCGAAACCGGGATGTTACAAGACACGACTAAAAGACAAGCAGCATAATTAGAGACCATGGTAATTGGAGCTATAAGAGTAGAGTTCCACAACATGATCATAATTTATCTAGTGGGAGGGAAAATCATCCTCTAAAGTTTCTCTTTATGATTGTAATCGTTTCTCATGTAATGTATTTTATTATTGGATAATTTTATTTTTTTGGGGATTTTGAATTTCTACTAGTTATTTTATTCAACTTTAGTAAACTTTCATCTTTCCATAATTTGATTCCGCTGTTGATATTGTCCTTAATTCATTAAAAATTAATTGTTTTTGTAACTCATGCATCTAATTCCGAATATTTCTTCTTTTGGTGAGATCGATCATGGAATTATTTCATCAAATTTTTAATAGAAAAAATCAACAACATCTGGAGAGGTCGTTTCTATTGACTATTTTCAAATTCATAACTACATTTACATCTTGAAGTGGTGAACCTTATGAACATAAATTCAGTTTTCGAAACATTCTGTTGAGGAAGTTTTAACAAGTCAATTTATCTATGGATTCAATTTCTATTAGATTTTTAAGTGAATAATCTACATTTTTTATCTATAGAATATGAATTCCTGAACAATTATATAGTTTGATCATTTCCTAGCACTCCAATTTTCAATGCTTGTTCACCATCACATTTCACATTCTTTCCTTTTATAATGAATTTGTTTTCTTAAATAGTAAATCATCTTGTCTTCACATTTTAATAAATGGAATAAAAAAGGTAGAAAAATTAATATTACCCACTGTTGAAAACTGTGGGCTAGTCTATTTTTAAGAGACATGGAACACTCACTTTTCTTCCTTGTAGTGTGACCCTGCACTAAAATACTAATATAGGTTAATAAATTTAATTTTGTGGGACATAAAGACCACTGGACCAAATGTAAATTTGGAATTTTTTCATGGGAGGGAATGCACTATGTGTCTTAGGTTAATTTTTTTTAAAAAAATATATAAAACATATGAAAAAACATATAACAAAACACACACCAAAAAATATTCATAAAAATATATGTGAACTTTTTCCACTGCATGAGATGATTTTAAAAACATTTATTGTTATTCTCAGATGTGTGTGATAAATATGATTCTTTAAAAAATGGGTGTATATGAGAATTGGTATCAACTTGACACAATTTATATATATTGTGGCTACCATATACACACTGCTTGGAAACAGGCTTATAATCAACAACAACATAGTAATTGTTTGGAAGATAATGAACAATCATTTGAGCCCCAAAATGACATCCTAGAAAAAAATGAAAAAAATGTGTCTAAAATGGATGTTATGATTGATTATTAGAAAACCAGCTTTAATTTTTTTTATAAAATTCAAGTTAGTAATTATCAAGGGAATGATTATATACTCAAAGGGTTTGAAATGATCCTATTAGAATTTCATAATATGTTTGATGAACAACAATAAGCTAAAATGAGAGAAGAAGATAATGACTATATAAAATTTTAAAATTTAAATGAATCAGAGAGTGGGTAAAAACCTGAATAAAAAAACTTTTCTTCGAAGATTATGATTCAAATGAACAAAATTTGGAAATAAATAACTCACTGAATGATGAACACAAAATTGAAGATCCCATAGTGAACATAAGAAGAGTTTAAATGGGTAATTTTGAAAATGAATTTAAACCTATTGTAAAAGAATTCTTTGTTCTCATCTTGATTACAATTTTAGTGAAAAATCCTTATTTTAGGATCATTGATAACACTATCACTCTTTTTAAGGAAAACAAATAAAAAGAGAACTTGAATGATAAAAACCCTTCACATAGTATATCTGAAATTTCCTAAAAGAGATCCACGATATTTTTTGTGGGGAATAATTTGGTTGTGTAAAAAAACATTAAAATAATTGAATTTGAAAACTTTCATCCTATTTTGGAAACGTATCTTCACTATATTGAAATTTAAAATCCTACAATTTTTGAATTTTTATTGAATGAAGAGTTTGAGGAAGTAATTCTTAAAGAAGGTTTTATTGATGAACATTCACTACATTTTTCACATAGTTATCATCGTTCTAAAACTTTTCTCACTAAGATAGAAAACATTGTTGGGGAATATTTTTTAAATTTGAAAAATAAGAAATATGCATTTATTGAATCATAAATAAATATCATTCCACTAAAATTGAATTAGAATAGTGAAAATTCATTAGACTAGAGAGTGAACTTTTTAGTGAACTTATTATAGAGTTTGAACATATAATTGAAGATTTAAGGAGAATAAATTCCTCAATAAAATTTGATGTAAATATTTTATTCTCCAATTAGGAGTTATTGGAAGAGAAATATAACATTATGAAACTTGAATTTTTAGACGAACAAAAATTTAAGCTTCCATGAGTTTTTATGTCTTCCTTGATTGGGTTTATTGATGAATATTTTTTTGATACTGAGATTTATTAATAAGGGGAGTTACATTTGTGTTCAAGTATTTCTTATTCTATTCAGTAAACTATTATTTCCCCTCTTGTTCGTATTAGCCAAAACACATCTATATGTACCCTAGTTTTTTTATTTTTTTCTGTTGTTGTTGATATAGATAACCATGATGATGATTTCACACCATTTGGAGATCCCATTTCAGTGTTGACACATCAAATAAATGTTAATTTTGTCAAATCTAATCATAACCAAGAAGTGGACAACAAATCTTCCATGATTGATTCTAAGAAACAATTTTTTTAATTTTAGCTTAAAATGTTCTTGATAGAGATTTTTGGAGTAAATTATATTTCACCTCAATCTAAATATACTAAAAGTACTAAAAATGTGAACTTGGGTGTTGGATTTTCTGCTCTACTTGTTGAATCAATTGACTAGTTCTTTGTTGTTAAAGGATGCATCTTAGTTTTTTTACACGTTATAAGAGTTTAGTTAATGTTTTCATAAGAATAGGATCCCAAATATTTTCTTTAATTTTTAAAAATATTTAGATAAAACACATTTGCAGGTTCTTTCTAAGGAAACCACACCCACCAAGTGACCATGGTTAGTTTCTAGGTGAGTCCAGTAGCGGACATTAAAACTACCACTTCATGGGCGGAAACACATGATTTATGTTGTTTCAATAAAAAAAATTACTTCAATAAATTCAATCTAGGAACATAAAATCTAGAGCTTCATGGGAGGCAACCCATGATTTCTATTTTTCTTACTTTTGTTAATTTTATTTATTTAATTTTAATAAATATTTCCATGATGTTGTTCCTTGCAATCATAGACTTTAAGATTTGTGCATTTGGATTCCTTGTTATTAATTTTAGAATAATGAGTATAGTACAACTACTATTAATAGAGGAGAAGATTTCATTAAAATTTTCAAATCATATTGAATTAAATGTTGTAGCATAAATGGATTAATTTTTTGGGAGGGAATACCTTTTATCTTCATTTCTTCTTTCTTTTTTTCCTCTCCGTACACTAAAAATCACAATACTAAGTCACATTAAAATGGTAGGACTTGGTGTAACTGTTGCATGTGATTCACCATTACACTATTATCATTAATTCATCTCAATGGTGAATCCCTAATAAGTTTCTAACAATGAGTCATTTGTGATTTAATGTTGTGGATTAATTCTTCTACTTAAATCTATTTCTATAAAAATTATTCTCTATATATTTGTTTTCTGAATATTGGGTTATGATGTTTTCAAATATTCACCGTATGAAATTAAATGCGGGGGGTGGGGGGGATCATACCAAAAAAATTTACTACATATTTTATGAAATATTATACTTGTTTCTGTCAAGGGTGTTTATATTTCATTTTTCAATTTTTTTTTGAAATTCTAATTGAATCAAATTATGAATCTCGATACACCCTATTCTTTGTGCACCTACATCTTTAGAGGGTTCATTCTGAAATTAATTGAAATTTTTTTCACTACCTTAAATGATAACATGATTTAACCTACTATAATGTAATTTTTACAGAAAATATTATTTTTTGTTTCTATGAGTTCTTTGATACATGTAATCAATCTATGAATGTGAATGTTATTTCGATCTTTAAATTTCCAATTGTTGTCTTCTCAAATTGTGAATTCAAATTTAGGGTAAAACGTTTGGTTTTATCAGTGGGGGAGTGGGTAAATTCATGTTGAGATAATGTGTGCCTTATTGGAAGCCCATAAATTCCTACTATCCATCAAATGTTTTCTAAAAAAGTTATTAATTTTTTAAATAATTTTTTTTTCTTTTAGGCTTCCCAATTTAGTTCAATTTGGTCTTCCCTATGTATAATTTCTTTAATGGTAGTTAACTGTTACAAAGAATATAAAACTCATGACAAGGAATTATTTCTGGGAGATTATTCATAGTGAATATATGAATGCTCTAATAAGTCACAATGTTTGAGAGTGACATTTGATAATTTATTTTTCATATTTATATCATAACATTAAGAACGTAAATATTGAACTCTATCCTATGGGAATAAATTTCAATAAATTATTTAAAAATCAATCACCATGTTGATCCACTATAAATGGTTATTATATAAATCATTGGAAAATATAGTAAACTAGGAATTTGAGAACCCAAAATGATTATCTGAGACATTAGTAATTGGTTTTGTTTTTATTTATAAAATCCATTTGTAAAATACTGTATAGTTGAACATGCACAGTGCTCCGTACACGATACATGTCTAAGGTAAATGTAAATTAAATCACATAGTCTCTACAATGAGTTCATTATGTTTATTGGAATAATGAACTCTAGATGAAGAGGTAGCAATTGGATGGTATGGAATCATATGGGCTTTATCCAATAGGTGATTCTGACAAGATATTTAGTTAGATATCATACGTAAAAGTCAATGATCATCGTTCCTTTGGTTATGTTTTTAATTCCACAAACATTTAATATTTTATAACATTTGAACATAGGTCTTGAGAATTAATATAATAAAACAGTTATGCAACTTCATAAATGAGGAAAGACATAATAAAAATGGGTGATTTTGTTCTCTATTGATCGTCTAGTACTCATTTGAAATTGGGCTTCACATGTGTGGAACATTCCAATTTATAAGCCTTACATAGAATTTATTGTCCATTGTTTTAAAGTGATTGAGATGTTACTTTTTCTAATGATTAATAAAAACAAATTTCTATTTTTAAAAGATAATAAAGCATGGTATTTTTGGGGAAAACAAGTATTATGTGGGGGGAATTTGAAATTTCCATAAAATGATTGTTTTTTCCATATCCTTTTATTTGAATTTTAATTAATTAATCAATTAGTTTGTTAATTTTTTTACTAATTTTTTATAGATTTTTATTCTTATAATTAAATAAAATATTTTATCCTTTTTAATTAATTTTGTATTCGTCGTCTTTAAAGTATTAGTTATCTCTCACTATGGTTCTTTTTTTATCTACTGCATCTTTAAGCTTGTGCTCTTCTTATCATAATAATTATTTGTTATTTATTTTTTAAAATTACTCAATCAATCTATGTATAAATTAAATGTTTCAGTAACTCATCATTTAAACTTTCTCGTTGGTTCTAATAAAAATTAATAAATTTTTTCAGTTAATTAAATATTATTACATTATTTAATATTTTTAATTCAATTTAGAAATTCTATAATTTGTTTAAATTTTTCGATCAACATTATATTGATAATTTATATTTTATTGTTTTTATTTTAGAGTTATTTTTTTAAACTAATTAATTTATATTTTTTAATTAGTTCCTAATAACTCATTTAATTTTTATAAATTTAATGTCTTAATTTAACTCATCAATCTAAAATTGAATTGTTATTTTTATATGCGTTCTTTGTTATGTTTGTACTGATAATCCAACATATTAATCAATAATAATTTTTCGATTTTTTATCTTTTCATTTTTTTCAATTAGATTTCATGTTGTCAGAAAAATATTTAATTTGAATGATTATTATTCAATTTTATTATTTTATTAATTTCATGCTCTGTTTCCCATTAATTTTTAATTTAATATTTTATGTAGATCAGTCAAAATTTGGATTCATTGATTACCATCGATTTTGTCATTGTTTCCTACCTAATAGTGACTCTTTTTTCTATTTCCTTTTTTATTTAACTCGCTGTCATATTTTGACTTATGGATGAGTCATCAGTAACTTATTTTAATTTTTTTTGTTTTCTCACTATTTTGTTTTGCTATGTCTCACCGTTGGCTTCAATTTTTCAATTTTTGTTATCATTTTCCATTTTCCCACATATTCATTTGCCTTAATAAGGAATAATCGTTAACTTGTCACACCGATTTTTCCTTCATATCATCCAACTGATGTAGCCTCCCTCATTATCACCATCACAACATGTTACCAACATAGTCAGCTACCGATTCTTTCATTCATACCAACCTACCGACCAGAAATTTAGTTTTCTCTTCTCATCTGAAAAACACATTTAACTCTTTAACAAACCTATAATTATGGACAAAACCAGTCTCTAACTAAATCAGATCGAGATCCTTCCAAATAAAAAAAATGATTACCTGGATGGCCACTAAGATCTAATGAACTAACAAGACAGAACTATCTTGAAAATATTGTTTGTATGTTATTCATTTATTCTTATATAGATGATATTTGACTATGAATAAAGTGAATTGAGGTGACTTGGATGTGTTTCACATTCATGTTATTCTTGTTTTTCCACTTTGGGTCTAGTTTTCCTGTCAGGCTGTTATTTACTTTCACCTAAATAGGATTGTAGAATACTATGACAGTTGTTCTGTTATGCTGTTATGTTGTAGAATGTTATCCAAGTAGTTTTTGAGGGTTACCTTGTCCAATAATCACAGCGACACTTTCTTATCTTACATAGGGTTGTGTGAACCTGATGTATAGACTATATGGAGAATAGACATAAGGGCTTATCTAGAGTTTATTTCTATATTACTATGTGACACCACTAGGGGGATTGATATTGAGTGCTTCTTCACAGAGTCTTTAGTTCCTCGATGCATGCCACAAAAGGAATGTGATGTTACTGCTTCCATAGATCGCCTTTTGTTACGACACGAGACAATAGGGGGAATTGATGATGTGTTATTTCTCAAAGAATCTATGCTTAAGCTAAAAAAGAGGGGTACACTGAGTGTACATCCCATAGGGTTTCTTTTAATTATTAGGTAGGAACATAGGGGATAGGTTGTGGGTACTTTACAAAGGGATACCTATTTGTGCTTATCTGCTTGGTTAGTTGTTTCTTGATATTGAAACTATGGATTGTTTATTGTTGAGCACTTTCCTGTTTACTGTTTCCAGAACTTTTACCTAAAACATACTCATTGATTATTAGGGAAAGTTATCGTGGTGTTTTTTTACTGGGATTTATACTCACACCGTATTTTTCCATGCTTTTGGGCCCAAATAGATTATATTGTTGCAGGTATAGACAAGGGAAAACGCTCTTCTACATCAGGTACATGACATGATGTGGAGCTGAAAAACACGGGACCAATCTTAGGCTTTCAATGATGTGGAGATGATTACTATTTTTCTCTTTAACTTTGATTAGTACTATATTTCATCATTTTTCTTTGTTTCACTGCTTTCCTACACATATGTATCATGCATCATTTTATATATTCTCTCTAGTTTATTTTATCAATCTTGTGTTGTTTATTTTTGTATGATATTATTAGTGAATCTTCTCCTAGATTTATTTGTTTTGTCTTGTTGTGTACTCTACCAATGAGGGAATTGTTTCCCCACTATCACTCCCAGGGCCCTCACTGCTAGTCCATATCCTCTGTCGTTTGAGGAAATGTGTTTGAGGCCATGTGACCAACTATGTATGGGGCACTTCAGGGTGGCATTCGGAGCCGGGATGATACAAGGTGCGACTACAAGAAATGACGCCTAATTAGAGACCAATGTAATTATATCTATAAGAGTAGAGTTCCACAATAAGATCATAATTTTTCTAGAGGGAGGTAAAAAATCCTATAAATTTTCTGTTTATTATTGTAATTGTTTCTCATGATGTATATTTTATTTATGGTGAATTTTATTTTTTCCGGGATTTTTAATTTCTACTATTTTTATTTTATTTTACTTTTGATAATTTTCATCCATCATGAATTTCATTCAGCTATTGATATTGTATTTGATTCATTAAAAATTTAATTGTTTTTACAACTCATGCATTTAATTCCAAATACGTGATCTTTTGGTGAGATTGATCATGGGAGCATCTCATCAAACATTAAATTGAAAACATCAAAAGCTTATGGAAAGGTAATTTCTATTGAATGTTTCCACATTCATAGCTACATTTACATCTTGAAGTGGTGAACCATAAGGACATAAATTCATTTTACAAAATTTTCTATAGTGGAAGTTTTAACTAATCAATCTATCTAAGGATTCAAATTCCATTGAATTTTTAATTGAAGAATGTATCTTTTTTAACGGTAGAATCTGAATTCCTGAGGAATTATATATTTTTTTCATTTCTCATCACTCTAATTCTCAATGCATATTCACCATCACTTTTCACATTCTTTCTTTTTTTAATTCATTTGTTTTCTTAAATAGTAAATCTTCTTTCCTACACTTTCAAAATTATGAAATAAAAAAGGTAAAAAAATAAATATTACCCACTACTGACAACCATGGGGTAGTCTATTTTTTAATGCCACATAATACTCACTTATCTTCCTTGTATTTTGACCCTACACTGAATTACTAATATAGGTTAATAAATTTAATATTTCGGGCCATGAAGACCACTGGACCATATCAAAATTTGGAATCTTTTCTTGGAAGGGAATGCACTATGTGTCTTAAGGTAATTTTTTAATATATATAAAAAATATGAAAAAACATATAAAAAACGCACAAAAAATTATTCTTAAAAATATATGTGGTCTTTTTCCACTATATGAGATGATTTTTAAAACATCTCTTGTCATTTATGGACGTGTGTGTTAAATAGTATTATTTAAAAAAAGATGTGTATGAGGATTGGTATCTTCTTGACACATTTTATCACTATTGTGGCTACCGTAGACACACTGCAATGCAATAGGCCTATAATAAACCACTACATTGTAATTTTTTTGAAGATAATGATCTAAATTTTGAGCCCCAATATGACCTCCTATAAAGAATGATCAATTTTTATCTAAAATGGATGCTAGGATGGATTCCTGGAAAACCATCTTTAATCGAAATAATAAAATTCAAGTTAGTAATTACCAATAGAAATGTTAGATACACAAAGGGTTTGAAAAGATTCTATTAAAATATCATAGTATGTTTATTGAACAACAAGAAGTAGAAATAAGAGAAGTAGATAATGACTATATAAAATATTAAAATGAAAATGAATTGGAGAGTGAGGATAATCCTGAATAGAAAACTCACTTAATGATGAACACTAAATTGAAGATCCCATAATGAACATAAATGGAGTTGAGATGGAAAATTTTGAAAAATAATTAAAATAGATTGTTAATGTATGCATTGTTCAATTCTTGATTCCAATTTTAGAGAAAAAAAATTATCTTTTGATCATTGATAACACTATCACTCATGCTATGGAAGACAGTGAAAAATGAAAATTTAATGTTAAAAACCCTTCACATAGTATATCTGAAATTTTCTACAAAGAACCATGATTAGATGTGGGGAATAATTTGGATGAGTACAAAAACATGGAAGAAATTGAAGTGCAGGTTATCCTACCACCAAGATCCAAAGAACTACCAAACCGGAACTAGCTTTTGAAGGTTATTCTTCCACTATGAGGATGGAGTGAACCACACTCCCCCCACCAATCTAAATAACATGAGCTGTCGCGATGGAACATGTTGCATTATCATGGAACATGTCAACACCGATGTGTTGTACAACACGATAGACATCATTGCTGAAGTTTCGAAAAGTTTCTCGAACCCCCTTTCTATTTTAAAGAATGTGGGTGGGGGTAACGGAATTAAAAAATAAAATAAACTAAAAATAAAATAATTATATTAAATAATTATAAAACTAAAAATAATAAACTATATAAATACATCTAAAATTAATAAAATTCATAACCATTAAATAAAATTATTTCATAAAATAAAATAATTAATAATGAATAAAATATAGTTATAAATATTTATAAATAATTATAGGGTTATAATCATATTAAAAAAATAATATTAATGTCAATAAATAAGTTAATTCATGAAACTCAGTTGTTAATAATAATTTATCTATGTTATTTTATAATTAATTAGCTTCATATAATAATTAATAAAAATAATTAAATAATTTAATTAACTGACAACACACTTAAATTATTAAACCCAAATATCTATTAATATTTAGAAAAAAATATAATAATTAATAATTAATTGTTTTTTAAAATAAAATTAATGAATTAAAATATTTATGAACTGTATATAATATTAAATAGTAATATAGATTTAATTTAAAATATTAATAATAATGTTTAGAAGTATGTTTTTAACTCTTTTAATTTTAAAACTATTCTAACTGTTCTCTTGGGAAGATACATGCAGGAAGCCAAAATATTTCTAGATGATCCAAACAAACATTGAGAATTTAGGTACATGGGAAAATTTCATGACCCAACCCACCCCCCAGGGCCGGTGTAGTGACTACCCCAAGCGGGCGACATTCACTGGAAGGTGTATTCCATAAAACTGGGAAGTCATTGCCTTTATAACCTGTATATACACAATCTACCAAGCACACATCAAGATACGATCACAAGTAAACTCTATATTAAAAATATTGTGTACAGAAAGGAAAAAGGGACCAGAATAGTATCCCCACTGGAAAGTACAATAAAACTAAAATGTACAAGTAAACTGAAACAGCTCGTGTGAACTCCCTCCAAGGATCCTACCAGACGGGTAGGTAAAGCTCTCGAATGGTCATCTCTACAGAAATCCTCATCTATGATCCACCTCCGAGCTACCTCTAGTCCTGTTACCCTCTTACTTCGTCAGCGCTGTCTGTTGTCTGCACCAAACCAAACACGGTGTGGACATGGCCCGTGTATGGGTGAGTATAACGATACTGAGTAGGGACCCCAATACCCTCGATGTTCTCACAAAACCAACAAAGGATAAACCACAAAGCATGAAAACATCTAACAACCCTACTTATTTATATTCCCAAACATATACCAATGATATCAATTAAACCATCTCATCCATGAGAATAACACAATGCCCAACTCACTAACATAAAGCTCAAATTTTCCCCGAAGGAAATAATACCGTGTAGGAAACATCACAAAGGTAAGTACCACAAAGCTAACACCACGTAGAAGAATACAACAAATGTATCACGACAAAGGAATGTACTGCACAGGTATGCCACACAGAAGAATACCACAAATGTATCACCATGAAGGAAAGTACCGAACAGGTACGCCACACAGAAGAATATCATAATGGTATCACCACAAAGGAATGTACCACACATGTATTCCACACAGAAGAATACCACAAAGGTATTACCAAAAAGGCAAGGACTCAGCTCACACCGGGTATAACCTAGGTACAATACTAGAGATGATCATATGTAACTACTAAATCATATTACTCTGTTAAGAGGCAGACCCACGTAGGATCCCAAATCATCAGGCAAAAATAGGATCCTAGTACATCATCAGACCCATATAGGATCCTAGTACATCATCAGACCCACATAGGATCCTAGTATAGCAGACCCACATACGATCCTAGAGTAGTCCCACTTGGATTCCTAGGTTGGATCCAAGTGAGACTCTCGAACACTGACCCACAAAGGATCCCAACGCACAGACCCGCATAGGATCCCTTTCTCATGTTACAGCCAGTGACAAGGTTCTCGCACTAAGCATGCATGATTCCAGGAGGCTCCGCTTCTCAAGTCACAAGTCGATACTAAAACATCCACGAAGTCCCATGAAAAAGTATCCCAAAGTACCAACATGTAAAAGGGGTCTCAACGCAATATATGGTCCATCAATCAGACTCTCGATCTGTATATTATTGTCCTTTTAGTCCTGAGGGTCTGTTGATTTTTTGTTCAATCCATCCTGGTCGTACCCCAACTTTATCCAAACACATCTGAGGTATATCAAAAGGACCTCCTCTATCCCTGGTTTCTGGCACCATAGACATTTTTTCAAACGATCTATTGTACCTCACGAAATGATTGAAAGAACAAAAGAGTCAATTTTGGTTTGGGTATGGTCTGACCCGGACCGCTGGGCTCGCGGTGCAGCGGCCCACTGCGGCTGGTCGGATGACCATCCCCCTCTTTCGCATGGCATGGTCATGCGCAGCGCCATCACAAATGGTCAGAAACTTTCTGGCTGCCCTCTTCTTGCCGATGCGGCACAACGTCGCGGCGCTTGCACGTCAGGTGGTGCAGACGCGTACCGCTGTCCCCTTCATGGGCCGACCGGAGTGTCAGCCACCGCCCATGCTCCACCACGGTCGATGGGCCATGGATCTTCTCTAGCAATGAGTTTATGTCACTTCCATATTCACAGCCAGTCATGGTGCAGGACGCCGCTCCTGAGTATCACTGGTACCAATCACCAGCATCGATTGTCAGTCACCTCCATTGTGAATAACACATCAAAAACATCAAAGGATTACAGAGAAATCAGGCCATAATTGTTTGGCCTAAACCATCTATGTTTGGGCGGTAGTAAGTGGCTCAATAATTATTGAATCATGAAGAAGGACAAGAACGAGTAAGGGGGTATTCAAAACAAAAAACCCTACCTGGAAGGTTTAGTAAGAGGAAGTGTGAGATAGATGACGATGTTGTTCAAGAGTCGGTGTTTGTTGCTTCCATGAGGCTCTCCTGATCTGGGCTCTAGGAAGGTTCCTCATTCTTTGTCAGAGAGATGTTTTTCGTTGGAGAAGGTTTCTTTGTTGGAGAAGAAGATTTCACCCAAATTCTACAAGGCATTGCCAACCCTTTTCCAATCCTTTTCCAATGATTTTCCCTAACCCAATAATAGAATATCAAACACATTAAATTAAATATAGCCATTAATTTTGATGAGGATGGTATAATTAATTTAGTGGAAACCAAAAGTAAACTCCCACATTAAAGAGGGAGTTCAACATTTGGGTGGTCCCCACCATTAAGAATTTAATTTGTGGGGTTTCCAAGCTCGGGTGGTCCCCACCACTGCACATTCAAAATTGGAGGTTTTAAAAAAATTAAATTAAAAGTTGTTCATTATTTTATTTTTATTCTTTTAACTATCCCATGAAATTCAAGAAAACTAACATTCTCCCTCGACCTACTATGGTCATGATTAATTTCTCCTTAATAGAATATCAGCATTGTGAGTTCAGCACAACCATCAGATTTCAATTCCGAGCACCAGTTCAAAATTTATATAACACCGCTCATGTGTTTACTGAACGTACCCAAAAAAAATATCTGCAAAATTATTACAGTCACCCCTAACTCACACCGGTAGAGGTAAAGCTCTGCCTAAGTGGAAAACTCCCCCAACAAACCCAACAGTACTCTCGGATTTTCAATCCGAGTTACTCTTTAGAAGTTAATAAATTTTCAATAAAATAATTATCATTTAATTATTTTATTCACAGCTAAAACACTAACATTCACTGGTGGCCCATGCCGACCATTGTTAATATCTAACTAAAGAGAGTATACCCTCATGAGTCCAGCGGTCATCTCATATTTTCAATCTGTGTTACCATTTGTGAGTTATAAGCATTTGAAAAATAAAATAATTTATTTAATTATTTTATTTATGATTATGCCATTTTTGAGTTTTCTCACAGGAGGACCGCACCAACTGAACTTAAGTCATTACTAGGGTAATACCTCCATCCTAAATGCAATTGTGCCTCATATTTTTTATCCGAGTTATCGTTTAAGAGTTATTCCACATTTTCAGGAAAACTACTTACACTCTCTTATTAATACATAACCAAACTTCGACAAATAATTATAGGCACTCTGGGCATCCGAATCATGTGCGGTCAGATTCTATAGTCTCGAAATAATTCCATATAATTAAGAATATATGGAATTACCGGGACATAAAATTCTTCCCACCATAGGGATTTACATCCCTAAAAGCCTCAACAAAGGAAAAACAACCAAAAGAGGGTATTGAGTATGAATCTGAGAATCCCTCTCTCATGTGCTCTCCTGGATGTTCCCATACTGCCAGCATACATGCACCAGAGTTATCAAAAATCCCAAAACGACCCACTTCTATCGATCGTCAAACTACACTGGATCCTCTAAAAACGTCACCCCACCCTCGATGTCCTGCTTGCTATAGTTGATGATATGAGATGTGTCATGCAAGTATCTCATCAGTTAGGATACGTGGAAGACGTCGTGCACCCAGTGCAAATGAGGTAGAGTAGGTAAGCGGTAATCCACCTTGCCAACTCTATTGAGGACCTGAATGGGTCTGATAAACCTCAAAGACAACTTGAAACCCCAGCCAAATCTCATCAAACCTCGTCGAGGTGAAACCCGTAGAGAGACGTGGTCCCCATCCTCAAACGCCAAAGGTATTTTTCTTTTATCGGCATAAGACTTCTACCTAATATGTGTTATCTTAATCTTCTCCTAGATGATCTACACCTTCTCTATGGTAGCCCGTACCATCTCTTGTCCCATGAGTGAAAACTCCCCTGGGTCAGTCCATCACAAAGGCGATTTTAAGGGTCAGTTGTACAATGCCTTGAATGATGCCATCCCAATGGTGGATTGATTGTTGTTGTGGTATGAAAACTCCACCAAGGGAAAGTGATCCTCCCAACTACAACTGAAGTCAATAACGCAAGAACACAACATTTCCTTGAGTGTCTGAATGGTACACTATGTCTGGCCATCCTTCTATGGTTGGAAGGCGGTGCACAAATGAAGCTGCACCCCGTAAGCCTCTTGCAACCCCTTCCATAGCCGGCAAGTGAAAAGTGCATCATGATAATAGAAAAACGTAGAGGGTAATCTATGTATCCACACAATCTCTTACACATAGAGGCGTCCCAAGCTCTCTACTAAACTCATCCCTCTGATCCGTTTGAAGTGGGCCGACATGGTGAGTCGGTCGACGATCACCTAGATAGAATCATGACCCCTGGATATACATGGAATTCATATCACAAAGTCCATGGATATACCATCACACATCCTCTCTAGGACCACTAATGTCTGAACTAATACGGATGGGACCTGGTGCTCTGCCATCACTTGCTGACAGGTGAGGCACTATGAGACAAACACTGCTACTTCATTCTTCATTTCTGGCAATCAGTGCTGACACCAGCAGTCCTGGTACATCTTCTTCACTCCTAGATGTACCTCTAGAGGGGACATATAGAACTCCCTCAGCACATCCTCATGAATATTCACCAATACCATAGTATGTACTCTAAAAAGGATGATGTTGTCCCCGCCTATAAAAATCCATTAGGTTCATGTCCTATGGATATCTGAGCAGGTCGAGCCTCGCAGTCACTGACCCCATCCTGCACCTCCCTGACTTGCTAAAGCAGTGAGAGACTGAAGATAATTTGCTCCATCTCGATCCATGTAGGATATCTGTAATGTTTCTAGCTTCTATCTTGCCTCACACAGCAGCTACATGCCAGAACTCCTACTGAATGATTTTGCTACCATGTTCCCCTTCCCATGATTATAGACTATCTCAAAGTCATTGTCATGGAGGAACTCTAGCCACTCCCGTTGGGAAATAAAAAATCAAAACTCTTACTACAACAAGGATAAGGATATCCAATTCAATAGTGGCCGGCTTCACTCCCCTATGCATGAGTTTATCCTGTGATGTCTGGGATTTCTTTTTCACTGACTAAGTAAAACCTCATCCAAACGTTATAGTTAAAGAACAACTGTTTTGCCTAATACAGTCAATCTAAGTATCAATTATGGATGTCCAGTCATACCCAAACTAACTTTGTATGGCCTCGATGCTGCAACCAAGAGTTCCCAACCGAAACATTGTCCTAAAGGGTCTGATAACACCATTGGCGTGAGTGTTTTTTTTTGAGTATTCTCCCAAAGGTCTCTCCAGATGTGAGGGTCAATTCAATGGTTTAACAAAAAACTCTTGGTCTTGGAAAAGATTCATGGAAGGGTGGAATGATTATTACCTATGTCTATTGATATTGAAGCTTGTAGTAGACACATACCATACCTCAAATCATTCCTAGAGCCCTTGGGTCGGACTTCTTGACTACATGAAGCTACACTCTTCACATCTCCTCTAGCTCTCTAAGTCTGGTGGCGACCATAATGGGAGGTGGTTATAACATGTAGACATGTAAACCATCTCATGCTGCTCCCCTAGCTCTACTTCCACATCTGTAGCCCTGCACATTCTCCTGTCCCTAACAATTCTTCTTCCCGAAACATTTTTGCACACCCAAGTCTCTAAGACTGGCACCAATTTCCTATTTTCCCACTAATAACATTCATTGGATATATCCGCTCAGCAAAAGGACATTCTACATAATAGGAACTCTCTTGCACCCCATCATAAGTAGGAATGCATAGAGTAATAGTTTTGGCTCAGACATCTTTAAAAACATTGTGCTTGAATGTTCAAGCCCCGAATCACTGATCGTATTGTATTCATTGATTACCAGGATTGATCGGTAAGAATCGATAAATACTCAGCTACCGATATGTTGTCCTGCTGAAGCAGTAGCAGTTCTAGATAACTCTCAGCCTCCTCTTCAATCCAGTCCTTAGCCTCCTATGTGTTGTGGTCGCGTTGGAACCAGAGGGGTATATGATGATGAATCACTATTAAGGAACTAAGCGTATATGTGTCCTCTACCGGTACCGCCAGTTGTAACTGGTGACCAACTTGTCTTGATATAGATGACACACTACCCGAAGGTACTACCTCGGGTAATGGTAAATGTACCAAAGTCTCGTCACTATGCGGACCATCCTCATGGTCACTCAATGAAAATGACTATTAGCTATTATCACAATCTACTCTACTAGTGTCTCAACTAGGAGGAAAACTGTAGCAACCGCCTCCAGGAAGCCCTCTACTGCGAGGGAAACTATCTCACCTCGAAACCCTAGATGCATCTACTTTTGGAAGTCGTGAAACATGGTCTTTCAGCATGCACCATCTGCCTATGCTTCTAGTCTTAACTTCTTCCCAACGGGTGGTGGTAATACTGGTACAACACCCGATGGTTTGAACGTATTAAGAGGGCCCTGCACTGGAGTCTCGTCACTTGGGGGGGGGGATCATCGTGTAATCATTCGGGAATCCTAGATGACAATCTATGCAGTGGCATCCTAATAAAGAATAGGTGTTCCAAGGTCATTATGTTATACCTGGTGGGCTAAATCAAAGAAGTCGGAAAGAAAAAATTTCAAAACACACACAATCAGTGTTTTTACCAGCTAAGTCAAAAATAAGAATTCAGGGTCCTGGTGTATGGATACGTCCACCACCACACCAACACTAGATTCCACAAACTGATAACCACACTCACTACACATAACACTACTGCCGTTAAAAATATCAGAGTCTAATGTTCTACGGTAGTACCGACTCCTCCGATACCAATTTTTCACGACCCTACCCCACTGGGGTCCGTTTCGTGACTACCCGAAGCCCGCCTTCCATAGGCTAGGGGCTGGCGACTAGCCCTGGAAGGTGTATTCCCTAAAACGAGGAAGTCATTTCCTTTATAACTTGTATAAACAAACATACAACCAAGAACACATCAACATTAGATCACAAGTAAATATTATTCTAAAAAATAGTGTGTAAAAACATGATAAAGGTTAAAGAATACAATCCAAACTGGAATGTACATGAAAACTGAAAAGAACATGTCACCTGAAACAGGTCAACTGAACATCCACCAAGGATCCTACCAGATGGGTAGTTAGATGTCTCTAATAGTCATCTCTATGGTACAACTCGTCTAATGTCCACCTCCGAGCTAACTCCAGTCCTGTTACCTTCATCCTCTGTCAGCGATGTCCATTGTCTACACCAAACACAACAAGGTGCAGGCATAGCCCATGTTGGGGTGAGTATAACAATACTCAGTAGGGACCCTAAGGCCCTCGAAGGTCTCACAAAACACACAAAGGATTAAACACAAAGAACGAAAACATATGAAAACCCTACTTTGGTATATGCCCATACCTATACCTAAGTTATCAGGTAAAAACATCTCATCAATGAGGAAAACACAAGGCCCAACTCATTAGCTCAAAGCTCAACATTTCCAGGAAGGAAAGAATACCACGAAGGTAAAACCACAATGGTAAGTACCACAAAGGTAACACCACAATGAAGAATACCACCAGGGTATCACCACAAAAGAACGTACCATAAAGGTACGCCACACAGATTAATACTACATAGGTACCTCACAGAAGAATACCATAAATGTATCACCACGAAGGAAAGCAAAACATAGGTACACCACACAGAAGAATACCATAAAGGTATCACCACGAAGGAAATTACCACATAGGTATGCCACATTGAAGAATACCAAAAAGGTATTACCACAATGTTAAGGACTCACCTCAAACTAGGTATAACATAGGTATAATAATAGATATGATTAGATGTAACAACTGAATTATCTTAATATGTTAAGATGCAGACCCACGTAGGATCCTAAATCATCAGACCCACATAGGATCCTAGTACATCATCAGACCCATATAGGATCCTAGTACATCTTCATAACCACATTGGATCCTGGTACACCATACCCACCTAGAATACTAGAGTAGTCCCATGTGGATTCCTAGAGCGAACACAAGTGAGACTCTCGAATACAGACCCATGAAGGATCCCAAATCACAGACCAACATAGGATCTCGTTCTCATGTTACATTTACCTACAGGGTTCCCGCACTATGCATTCTTGATTCTGGGAATGTCCACTCTTCAATCCACAGGTCGATACTCCAACTGCAATGAAGTCACATGAAGAAGTATACCAATGGACATGCACATAAAAGGGTCTCAATGCAACAGACGGTGAGGTAATCAGACGTCTAGTCTATATGTTATTAGCCTTTCAGTCCCAAGGGCCTAGTTGAATTTGTGTTTGATCCAACCCGGATGTGCCCCAACATTATCCAAACCCAAGAGGGGTATACCAAAAGGACCGCCTCGATCCACGTTTTCTGGAGCAGTAAACGGTTCGTCAAACGGTAACCCGTAGATTAGGATATGGTCAAAAGAATGAAAAGGGTCATTGTTGGTCTGCGCCTGGTCCAACCGGGTCGGACCGACCCGAGTTTGGCCATGTGTGTGATATGGCCGGCTATGTCCGTCCTAACCGGCGATGCGGCGGACCGCTGTGTTGGGGCCCACGGTGTGGTGGCTTGCCGCAGCTGGCTGGACGGCCATCCCACTCCATCTTAAGGCACAATCATGTGCCACACCTTCGGCAACATCTAGAAGGGCACCGACCACCCTCCTCATGCGATTGTACCACAAGGTTGTGGCTCTTGAATGTGGGGGAGGCACGAACATGAGTCTCCATCAAATCCGTGCGACTGACTAGAGTGCATGCTACCACCCTTGCTCTGCCACAGCCGGTTGGCCACGACTCTACTCAGGCGGTGCGGTTGTGCCGCCACCATCTTTACAGCCGGCCATGGAGCCAGCTGCCACTCCCGAGTCCCACCGGTGCCAATCTCTAGCACCGATCACCATCCTACTCCATCGTGAAGAACACATCAAAAACCTAAAAGGATTGCGGAGAGTTCAGTCCATGTTCAATTGACCTTCACCATTCACGTTAGGGCGTTAGCAAGCTTCTCAATAATTCTTGAATTACAATGAACGTCAAGAATATGAAAGGGGGTATTCAAAAAAAAACCTACATTGAAGGTTCTTTAGGAGGAGGAGCAAGGAAGAAGATAAAGTCATTGAAGATTGGATATTTATTGCTTCCGTAAGGCGCTTCTGATCCGTGCTCGAGGTCAGTTCCTCATTCTTCGTTAGAGAGACCTTCTTCATTGGAGAAGCGTTCCTCATTAGAGAAGATGTGTTTCTCCAAATTCTAAAAGGATTTTCCAAACGTTTTATAACCCTTTTCCAACAAATTTCCCCAACCCAATAAAAGAACATCCAAATTATTAAATTAATGTTGGAAATTAATTATGATGAGGATGGCATAATTATTTAGAGGAATCCAAAAGTCACCACCCTCATTAAAGGGGTAGTTCAAGAGTCAGGTTTTCCCCACCATTATGAATTAAATTTGGGGGGTTTTCTAGCTTGGGTGGTCCCCACCACTGCACATTCAAAATGGGGGGTTTTAAAATAAATGTTGTTCTTTATTTTATTTTAATTCTTTTAACTCTTCCATGAAATTCACAAAAACTAACATTCACCCTCTACCTACTACAGTCGTGGAGAAGGTCTCTTTCAGAGAATATCAGTGATGTGAGTTCAACGGTGCCCTCATATTTCAATTCCGAGCATAGTTTTAATATCTTTATAACTCCCCTCACACGTTTACTTAATGAACCTGAAAAAATGTTCGAAAAAATTATAACATTCTCCCTTAACATGCGTCGGTCGAGGATAGGCTCTGCCTAATTGAAAAATGACCCAATGAACCCAATTATACTCTCAGATTTTTAATCGGAGTAACCGTTTTGAAGTTATTAATTTACCAATAAATTAACTGTCACATAATTATTTTATTTACAGCTAAAAACCCAACATTCACTAGTGGCCCATTCCAACCAATGTTATTATCTGCACAAAGATATTATAACCTCATGAGTTCATAGGTGGTCTCAGATTTTCAATCCGAGTTACCATTTGTGAGTTATAAGAATTTGAAAAAAAAAATTATTTATTTAATTATTTTATTTTCGATTATCCCAGTTTTTGGATTTCTCATAGGAGGGTCGTGCCGACTATATTTAATTCATTCCTCGGGTAAACCCGCCATCCTGAACACAATGGTTCCCTCATATTTTTTATTTGATTTACTGTTTAAGAGTTATTCCAATTTTTCTGGAAAACTGCTTACTTGTGCTAATTAAAACATAACCAAACATCGATGGATCATTCTGGGAACTCCGGGCCTCAAAATGACGCGCCATCAGATTTTGAGATCTTGGAATAATTCCATATAACTAAAAAAAATTATACGGAATTTCGGAGACATTACAAAAGAGTCAATATGGAATCAGTTGTATTGAAAAAGTGCATATGTGTGGAGACTTCATGAAATACCTACCAAAGTTAGTGGAAATTGTTCATGAAAAAGCCAGAGTTTGATGAATGGTTTAAAAATAAGTGCATCTGAAAGTGTGTGTGGGATATCTCATTCACTTTTCATGATTTTTTTTGGACAAATGTTGTCAAGAGACATTAATTAGATTTCGAGACCAAGCTAATGGGAGCTATAACAACAAATCATCACAACATGATCCGTAATTTTCCTTGAGGGAGGGTACTTCTTCATATGAATTTTCCCTTTATGATTTTATTAATTTATCTTGAAATTTATATGAAATTAGGTTAGTTTCATTTTTTGGGGGATTTTGAATTTTTAAGCATTTTATTTTCTTCTCCTTTATTTTAATTTCATTGATCAATAATTAGATTCAACTAGTGGGGTTGTCTCTGATTCATTAATTACTATTTTTTTGTGAATCATGAATTTAATTTCAAATCCTTCACCTTTTTTCATGATTTATCATGAAATAAATTCAACAATCATTAAATTCAAAACTATAGAAACTCTTTGTGATGTTGTTTCTATTGACATTCTCTAAATTCTTTGTTGCATTTAGCTCATGAAGTTTCAAACCTAATGATGTAAATAGAGTTTGTTAAAAATTATCGTGAGGAATGATTAACCAATAAATCATTATGTGGTTTCAAATTAAATTGTATTTATATGTGAAGAATGAATATCATAGAATTTTAGAATTCGAATTCCAGAGAAATTATCTTGTTTGATCATTTTTCGGAACTCATGTTCCCAATGATTATTCACCATCACATTTAACTTTCATTATTTTTTTCAATCTTTTTCATAAATATTAAATCATATGGTCTTCAATTTTCAATATAGGAAATAAAAAAATGTCAACAAAAAATGTTTACCCACTACTGACAATAGTGGAGTAGTATATTTTGATAATCCTTAAAACAATCACTTATTTTCCTTGTAGTTCATCATTGGACTTCTATACTAGTTGATTTCTGAAAAAGAAGCTATGCTTCACCTCCAACACATCATCAACTGATCCGTGATTCTTGTACCACTTGAGGCATTTGTGATCCTTCAAGCATTACCACCAAAACCAATCAAAGACTAGTGAAATTTTTCAATGGTTTCCACCATAACCAACCACATCAATGTTTTTCTTCCACGAAATCACTAACAATTACAAGGCTCACTAGATCAATGGTGTTCCACTATTACAGACCATTTCCAAAAGGTCTTTTTTGTGTGTTCCTTAAACCTAGTAGGACACATTTAAAAGAACATGCATGGATCTCCCCACCATAAGAGTGTCATAATCTTTGGAATAAGGGATATAAATACAATATGATCAGAAGAACAATACTTCAGGTTCCCCATAATCACACATGTTTCATTCCACAATCCATGACCACTAAATCAATGAATTTGGCATAAAAGACATTTTCATCCCAAATAATTTTTCAAAAAACATGAATCCGAGAAAGTCCTCTTGAGAATTAGTATGTACTTTATTAATTTAAATCACTATCCACACTACATTGAAGATGACCTAATAATTCACTCAACCGCACAGGTCTAAAAAATTATACTAAACTAAACTGGTGTGTTCTATCCCTTTCTACTCATTATCGTCACGTAGTTAAACAGATAATAAATAAATGTATGTGAAAAATACACATGAAATGAAAACTACTAAACATGTCACACTAAAATATCCATCAAGGATACCTACATAATATGGTCATGGTCCTATAACAAGATAACATCAAATAATGAACAATTAAAAAACCGACCTTGCCATTAAAAAACATGTCATACCACCATGGCCTTGCTTTATATCCCAATTACAATATCGATCATGGCCTTGACACCAATAATTGAAAATGCTCATAGTAAATCAGTATAAATCCAAGTACCATATAAATCATATTAATTCCATTTGTCAAAGAGTATGAACACAAAGTGATGGATCCATGGTGGTTAAGGCCAATGACTACTCATAAATTCCTCAGAGCATCTCAATGGAAACGCATTTACGCACTAGTTGGAGTCGTGGGATGATTTCATACCGAACATGTCCTGTGGGAGTCCATGCATATAGTGAACCTGCATTTCATACATTACTATTTCATAATTTTCATGGTATAAACATAAAAACATTACACAATTAGGATAAAAAGGATTAGTTTATTGGCCAAACTAGGAAAATACATAACATTTAAAACATAAAAAAACATTTATTTAATTTTTTCTTCTCTATATTCTTATTGGCCCTAAAATTATCATTATTACAAGAAGTCGCCATAGTATATCGATCAAAAAATGGTGATCTAAAATATAATTAAGGAGATAGATAATAACATGAAATAATATAACATTGGCTAGTCATAGTCACACCATCAACATCATAACTGTGAGAGAAATCAATAGATAATGTATTGGACTATTGCAATTCATAAAAATGAAACCTCACGTCTTAGTGGTTACCTAACACAAATATTTGTGGAAAAATATTGAATCATGTTCAAACATATCTCATGTTAACTCTTAAGATTCATAACATTTTCCAATTCATTGGAGCTCTCTATAACCATGGGTGCACCCCTCACATCATAAAATTTACATTGCGCTATATAAATATGGGCGCACCTGTCACATCACAATATTTTTATTATCAGTCATGACACATACAGAATATGTTCATATTGGACATAAAATAACCCATATAATGGAATTATTTTAATTTAATAAAAAATCAATTCATCAACATTGGTTTCCCAAATTAATTATAGAATAACATACTTGATATAAGAATCATTATTTTTGAGTGAAGTTGAAACAATCTCGAGATGTAAAAGGTGTGTTCTTTTGAAAGAAGAGTTCTTTTGGAAAACATTGTGTTTTTCATAAACTCATGTATAAGTTATTTATATACAATAAATATTATCCTAATGATTAATTACCTATTTTTAAGGAATATCCATTGTGAAAATTTGTTAAAAGATGGAGAACCAAAAGAAAGAGAGTTGGGTTTGAGAATTCCACTTACCTTGTGTCCAAAAATGTCAGTCACAATAATGTAATGTATAATCACATTAGATTGATTAAGTAAAATTATAGAATCTTTTATATATTCATATGATTAATTAGGTTTTTATTATGTTCATTTATGATCCTTTGGATGATTTATATAGATTAAACTCATTTTTAGAGAGTATTCATTTTCTTAGATTTCATGATCGTTACACTAGTTTACATGAATGGAAGTTCGTGTAAGATTAGGATAAAAAATAGAATTGTTATTATCTGTTATTAATGATATTATATAATTTTACATGATCTTATGAAGTGTTTTTCAATATATCATGAGGATGAATCGTTCAATAAAACATAATGATGATGGTTCTAAGATATTTTTAGTTGTTTTTTGATCAATATGAACTTATTTTGTTTTATCATTTTGTTTTATGTCTATAAATTAGTTCCAGAACATAAAAGGTGTTATAAAATAAACATTAAAATCATTCTATAACCATTTAATGGTTTTATTAATAGCCATCAATGTATTTTTTTTTAAATAATTGTTCATCGCCCACGATGTTGATAAATTGACACCTCACAAGCGATGATTTAATTTTAGGATTATATAGAGATATTGAATAATTTATTTATTCATTAGACAATAACATATTGAATTATATTATATGTATGTTATTTGTGTTTATCATCATATTTGGATTGAAGAAGGTGAGTATTGAATAATCAAAATATTGAAATTGAAATGAAATTAAAAGAAATATAGATAGGATTTTCCCCTTCAAATTTCCACTTGAGATACTCAACATAGAACCTAGGATTGGTATTTTGATGATACCAATAGATTTCAGACATGGTGGAGGGACTAGGGAAGAATTTTTAGAAGAATATAGGCATGGATCAAGTCTTAAGAGGTGTGAGGCGAAGAGGGGTGAGGGGTTTTATTTGTAGTGTAGGAGATTAGTGTTCTCTCATTATTTTAATCATTAGTTCATTATTTTGGCTAAAGACTATGAATAGTTTTAGAATTGTCTTCAAATATATTAAAATGGTGACGAATTGGAAGATATTTTTGTTTTTCATCATTTGTAAAAAACTAATTACTCCATAATTCATGTATTAATTTTTTATTGTAAATTATCTTAGTTTACAGTTAATAAAAAATTCATGAATTTTTTTAAAAACTAAACAATTCGCTGTAAATTCTTTTCTATGTGTTCAATTCAAAAATGTACTCAATTTTAATAAAATGATTTTCTGAATAGGATTAATTTAATTTTTAAGGAGAATCACCACTTATTACAAGAATAAATATTTCAGAATTATAACTTATTTTATAACACTTTGAAAAAATCATTATGTTCATGTAAAATTATATTAAAACCAGAAGACATAAAAATATTAATTTAGAAATACATTTCATGAAAATAAATTTTCTATTAAATTATAAAATTAAATATAAATATGTAATTACATTTTTATGAATTATAAAAATACCAACACTTAAATAATATTTTTTAAAATACTTACATACATATAGAATGATATAATTATATCACATTTTTACTTATAAGATTCATAAATTTTATTTATAATTAAATGGATGAAGTTACTATTCAGTGGGTTAGTTTACTATTTATAGGGCTCATATGACTATTCCTATGTTCTTGTAACAATTTCATTTGTATTTGTTTCTTAAATTCAAGAAATACCTCTTATTTCATTAATTCATGATACAAAAGGATTTTATCATGGTCTATAAGTAATTAGAAGTGGTTTACACTATATAACATTACATTAAGAAGAGAAAAATTGCATTAATTAATGTTTGGGTCATTATGTTATTCCCCCCATTAATAATTTCACCCTCAAAATGTAATTTTACATATACAAGAGTGGGTAATTCTCCTTCACCACCTCCTTCAGTTCCCAAGATGATTCTACATTCATATGGTTCCTCCAAAACAGTTTGACAATGTGGGATGTCTTGTTGCATAGAACCTTATCACTCAAGTCCATAATAATTTCTGGTTGATCCTCATATGAGATATTATATTCTAGTAGTACTACCTTTGAGTTTGTAAAATGTGAGGGATAAGGTATGTACTTCATCCTGAGTGATTCATGGAATACATCATGTTGTTGAGCCATATTCGATGGAAATGATAGTCAACAAGACACTAATCCTAAGGAAATTAGGATCTCAAAGGTGACAACATAACATGTGAATAGCTTCAATTTCATTCCAAACCACATGAATTTCTTCAATTCTTATATTTTACGGATGAAAATATCTTCCACATCGAACTCCATTTCCCTTCAACGATTGTCAGAATATCCCATTTTCCAACTGTGATTATCCTTGAAATGTTATAGATGACTTGAACCTTCTCTATCATATCGTGTACAATATTCGGAAAAGTATCTTTCTTTCTCCAACTTCATCACAACAGGTTGGAGTCCCACATCTCTTTCCCAATAAAGCTTCATATAGAGACATCTGAATACTCATGTATACTATTATTTAATGAGAACTCATCCAATGAGGTAAACTGATCACATCGACATTTTAAATATAATGAGTGGAATCCTAGAATCTCTTCGAGCATCTAGATAGTCCACTCATATTGGCCATCAGTTTAGGGGTGATAGGTCAATCTGAAATTTAACTCACTACCCAATGAATGTTGAAATCTCCTCCAAAATTTTGATGTGAACCTTGGATTATGATATTTGACAATAGAGAGTGGAAATCAAGGTAATCTCACCATTTATTTCACATATATCATTGAAATTTGTTGAAGATATAGATCTTCATTAATATTGATAGTGCAGGATGTCTTTAGGGGTCGTTCCACCCTAATCCTTATCGCATTATTTATTTTGGATGTCCTCAAGAGACCCGTGACAACGTTTATACTGACACTCTATCATTACCCATGGGTATATGAAATGATATAATCATCCCTTTAGACTTCTATAACTCTCCATTAACCTGCTAAAATATCAGGAACCATGATATATATTTTGAAATATCCTCTATCATGTTTCCCTACAAGAAGTGTTCTTAGAGATCATGGTACATCTTAGTGCCCCTAGGATGGATATAGACAGTCGAGCTGTGTGCATTTTCCGATTGCTACATCTTTATACTGGGAGTTAAAGGAACAAAAATCCATGTTCCATTCCAAATCACACTATCATCATTGATATGGAACACTTGATGCTTCACATCCTTTATAGAATTCACCTAATTTTTCATCTCTAGATCATCTCTTTGCGCCTACTTAATATTCTATTAGATTTATGGTTGGGGAAAAATTTGGGAAACATAGGTTGTCTTCCTTTCCCTTATGATTTCCAATTCCATTATTTGTATATCCATGAAGATGGGGTCTTTCTCAATCCAGACCATGGATTGAGTATCAAGTTATTTTATGTTTACAATTAACTACCTTTTTCTCCTTTCCATGATGATAGTGAATGGAGAAATTTATGTCTTTGATTAGATATAACGATTTTCTTTTAAATATTTTGAGATTATTTTGTTTGAATATATAATTTATGATCTTTTATCGGTATATATGTCACAGATCTCACTATAGAAGTAGTGACACTAGTTTTCAAGGAAAAAATAATCATTATAAGCTCTAGATCATGCATCGGGTACTTATTCTTATTGATCTTAGACAACCATGTGGCACATGATATCACATTATCATTTTTCATGAGTACACAACCAAGACATTTTGGGAAGAATCACTGTATATGAAAAAAAATATATTCACTTTTTGGTAATGTGTGTACAAGAGAAGTGATAAGACTTTTATTTAGATGCATAATGATTTCCTCACATTAGTTCATCCAAACATAATTTAACCCTTTTGATGTTAACTAAGTTAGTTGTCTTGAAAATTGTTATAAATTTATCACAAACCATCAGTTGGACCACGATAATCCAAGAAAACTACATATTTTTTTTGGAACTATTGGATCTTATCCATTCTTCAGTTGCAATTTTTTTTGATGGTCCATAGAAATTCCATCACTTGTGATCACATATCCTAAAAATGGGGCATGATTCATCGAAAAGTCACCCTAGATAAACTTTTCATAAAAATTCACCTTCATTAATGTCTCTTATACAAACCTAATATGTTATTCTTATTCCTCCTTCCTGTTGGAGTATATGATAATATCTTCAATAAACACTACCAAAAAATGTTTGAGGTAATTCCTAATGACTCTATTCATTATAATACAGGAAGATTATAAGGGAATTTTTAATTCCATAGTGAATCATAAGAAAATCATAGTTCCCATACCCTGTATAGAAGTAAGTCTTCTAAATATATTTCTTCATCACCATTAGCTGATTATATCCTGAATAGATATGCAACTTTGGTATGAGGTTATCTCCTCTAAACTAATCGAACAAGTCATCAATCCATGGAAGAGGACAACTGTTTATATGGTGATCTTGTTTACTTATGATAATTGATACAAAGATGAATTTATCCAAACTTTTTCTTCACAAAGAGCACTAGTACACCCCAATGTGATGAACTAGGGAGTACTCACCCTTTGTCCAAATGTTATTGCTGCTACATCATTGACTCCCCCGTTTGATAGGATGCATTCTATAAGGACACTTTCAGATAGGTGTAGCTCAACGTAGGAGTTCTATTGATAGATCTACCACATGATATTGTGTATGTTTTGTTATATTTTTTAGAAATACATCACTTTATTTCATTATGACGGGAATTTCACCTTGTTTGATAACATCATTGGAATCAACCATTTGACCGAGGTGTGATTCTTCACAATGATAAACACCTACACCATTAAATGATTTTCCAAAGGAGATTAATGATATTACTTTAATTTAAATACGATCATATGATGGTTATAAATATAAATATATATTTCCACTTATAGAATATAGACATGTTCTATATATAAGGAGATCCAATCCATTCCCATTGTATCGTTGAATTCCACCTCGGAAAGTATTACGATAATTTCTGTAAAAATAATCACACATACATAGATTGGATAAGAGTTCAACACCTAGGATTCAATGACTGCACCACTTATCATTTTTATGGATATCTGTACTTCCTCTATTCATATCTTCGATTCAATAGTTCTTGAAAAATCACATTATACAAAAGAATTCCTCGAACTAGAATCAAATTAGACATTTTCCATTATTGAATGAATATTAAGTGTACCTTGTATGACATAATTTTGTTTCTTAATATATTTTGTAGTAATGGAAAAGCATTCCCTTTGTCCTTTTTATTTGGTGGCTGATGACAAAGATTACCCTTGAGGACTGAAGGATTAGTGCATTTTCTTACAGATTTTCCTTAATCCCTAGTGTTTAGCATTGAAAAATGGATGGTTCCATCCTTTCCTCCTTCAAAATATACATTCTTCTCATGTATTTTTAATATTCATGTGTTTGGTGGCCTTCTCTCCCATACATGAAGAATTTCCACATCCCATTGAGGAAATTCCCATGATGATTCTTCCCACATTTTTGGCATGTGGTTGATTGAGTTTTCTTTTCCTCAATTATCATTATATCCTCAATATTGAAACTCCATCATTCAGTTATTACCAAAATATCCATGGGACCATTCTCCAAACACCATATCCACATTGAGAGAATGTCAATAAACATTTTAATAACACCTGAAGTCTCTAATTACATGATACTTTGCACAATGTGGTTTTTATCAGTAAAAAAATATATTAATTTTTCATTCATTGTTGATAACAAAACCTGAAGCATAACCTTAAATCTTTGTGAAATTATCTTTTTAGGTCATGACATATTCTCCATCTATTTCTTGTAGCTCTATGAATTCTCTCTCTCTATTTTTATGAAGATTTCAACGGGAAATACATGTTAAGAAAATTTATATTAAATTATTCCCATTATATATCATCAATATAATCCCTTGTTTTGGTGTTCGTAATCAAAAACCACCATTGATCGACATCTCCATAAGAATGTTAAACAGAAAGAGTCACCTTCTCCATCCCAGAACAATGAAGCATAGAAAAGATATTCTCCAATATGTTGACCCAATGTTTCGCAACTAGTGGATCAAAAGATACACTAATTGTCATTGGTAATTTCTACATAAAACACTATATATAGTTCATCTCTACTATGTGAAGGAGTGTGTTCCACATTATTCAGGTTATTGTTCATAACATGGGATTTTTGGGTTAGAATTGACGTAAAATTTTGAACTCCACCACCCAAATTATTGGGGGTGTCATTTGGGAAATCACTACATTGTACCTCACACGGGTTATGGGCTAGGATTTTTCTTCATCCACGTTTTTCTTAAATAAAAAGATTTTAAGGATATATATAAGTCAACACGTCAGGAATATATAATTCATTACTTTTTGAAATTATGTCTGATGGCATATCTTCTTGGATCCCTATGTTTAGAAAATCTTCTTGTATGCTTACATATTCATAGTCACATAGTAAAGGTTTTCTCTAAGGTCTTATAATCCTATTTAACAAATTAACAAAACCATCATCTGATACCAACTATTGTGACTTCATTTTCATACATTAATATTACATAATTTCAATGATAATGAAAAAAAATTACACAACTATAATCTAGATGTTTAGTGTCTTTATTAAACATGCACCATACGTATCCATTAAAACATAAAACATAAAAATATATTTATTTATTTTTTCTCTAGCCTATTATTATCCCTTGAATTATCCTTACTATTATATCATCATCAAGACCAAGATTAGAATCATTAGATAATGGCATGGAATGTGTCAATTCTTAAAAATGAAACATCATGTCTTAGTGGTTAACCACCACACAATGATTGGAAAATAGATTCCATTAGGTTTACATATATTTCACTTTAAATAAGTAAATTAATCAAATTAACCAATTAATTGGAGCTCTATATAATTACCGGAACACCCCTCACATCATAACATTAACATTACTCTATATAATTTTGGGCACACCTATCACATCATAAAATTTATATTTCCATGCATGACATATTGAACATATGTAAATATTGAGAATAAACTAATCCAGGGAGAGGATTGGGTTTCATTTCATAAATAATATATTCAATATAATTGGGTTCCCAAATGAAAATGGAATAACATAATTGATAAAAGAATCAATATTCTAGAGTGAAGATGAATCATTATCAAGAAGTAAACAGTGTGTTCTTTTTAAAGGAGATTCTTTTGGGAAACATGTTGTTTTTCAGAAACTCAACTAAAATTCATTTATATTCCCAAAAATGTATGATAATGATCAATAATTGAATTGTAAGGAATATCCATACATAAAATGGTTTGAAAAAAGGAAAACCCAATGAAAGAGTGTTGGGTTTGGAAATTCACCATACCGTGTGTTCGAAGACATTCTTCAATTTAATGTCATATTTAATAACATTATATTCATTAAGTAACAATTATATAAAACTATAAAAATTAATTTTATTCAATATGATTTTATTAATTTATTTTATGTTTCTTTTGATGAGTTATAGCGTTGTAATTGATTTTTTGTGGGATATTGTTTTCTTAGTTTTCATGATCAGTTCACTTGTATTTTGGAAAGGAAGACCATAAAAGAGGACGATAAACATATATAATTGTTATTATATTTTTTAAATGATATTATATAATTTTAAATGATCTTATTAAGTATTTGGTTATATACAATGTGGTTGATTTATTAGATAAAAGATAATGATGATAGATTTAGGTTAATTTTGGTGGTTTTTTATCACAACAAATTTGTTTTGTTTAATGAGTTAGTATTATGTTTATATGTTAGTTCCAAAACATAAAAGGCGTTAAAAATTCACATTAAAATATTTTTTCATCCATTTTTTTTATTTTTTACAAACTATAAATGAATTTATGGAAAATGGATGTTAATCGCCCCCAATGTTGGTCAATTGACACATCACAAGAAGTGATTTCATTTGTATAATAAGAGTGGGGGGGATTTAATGATGGATAAAACATTTTCATTATTTAATGGGAGTATATTTATGGTAATGGAGTTTATCATGACATTTTTACAATGGGAGGTGGGGATAGAGTAAATAATTTAATATGATCAAAAATTAAAAGAAAAAGAGAGATTCATTACCTCTTGAATTGTCTTCTTGAAATGCTCCTCAAGACACATAGGCATGGAATTTTGAAGAGACCAAGAGATATTGGATGAGGGGGGAGGGACTCAGGAATGGTTTTTTTCAAAACATAGTCATGGTTCAAGGCATAAGTGGTGGGATGAGAAGGGGGTGTGAGGGGTGGTATATACAATTGAGGTGATTGGTGTTTTCTCAAAAATTTAATCATTAGTTTATTATTTTGGTTCAAGGGAATGAATTGTTTGAGAATAATAATAAAATAAATTAAAATAATGAAGTATAGTTTTAGATGTTGGGGTTACAACATCCTTACCTCATATATGACCCCATAATTCTTGTATTTATCATTAAATGTAAATTATCATATTTTACTATTCATTAGAAATTCATGTATTTGGGGAAAATCCCAAAAATTCACCCTAACCATTTTTCAATGTTTAGAATTTAAAAATGATCTCAATTTTATGAATATAATTTTCTAATTCCGAGTAATTTAATTTTTAACAATAATGTTAATTTATAAGGAAGATAGAGATTTTAAAATTTTATCTGATTTTAAAACGCATTAAATAATTCGGTATGGTATCATAATATTATCATAAAACCATAAGACATAGAAATATTAATTTCTGAATTCATTTCAAGAAAATATATTTTCTTTTTAATTTATAAATTAATTATAGAAATTTAATTAAATATTTATAACTTATGAAATTACCAACACATTATTATTAATTTTAAGTACAATTACATACTAATACTACGATATAATTATATCATATTTTCACTTATAAGATGCATAAATTTTATTTATACTTTAATGGGAGAGGTTATGATTCAGTTGGTCAGTTTACTATTCATAATGGAAATATTAAAATTCCTAAGATCAAATTACTATTTCATCGATATAGGTTCCTTAAATTTTATAAATACATCGTATTTCATGAATTATTCATTTATAAATATTTCATCATGTCTCTATGTGATTTTATGTGGTTTATAATATATAAAATTGATAGAAAAAGGACAACTTACATTGATTAAAATTTGGTAATCATAAAGGATGTTACATATAATCATTAGAAAGTCCCAAGGCATCCCACTAAATCAAGACCCAATCGGCATACTCAGCCCAAGGCATCTTCTTTGACATTCAAGTCCCAAGTCGAAGATCCATTTTCAATGAAGAAATCATGTATATGAGTTCAATGTGGTCATCCAGAATAATTTAATATTCTACTCTGTTTGTGGATGATGATATATGGGGGTTAAACACTCCCAATTTATAATAATACTAATACTTTTTGACTCAATATTTTCATTTTTCACCAATAAATTTTGGACTAAAGTGATGAAACATAGATCATTCTGGTATAACCTCCCATGTATCCCAATTCATATTCAAAATAGAAAATGATTGTACTTTCTCATTATTCATATTTATCAACATAGAATTTAATGAGTATACCCACTCATGTATGAAAATTAAATCATAACAATAACCAATTAGAATAGCCTTTGTTTCTCACAATTCCATTTAATATCAAAAAATGAGTATACCCTATAATTTCCACATTTTCCAAATAAACCACGATGAAATTTCATTTTCAATATTATCATTTAACTCAAGAGAATCAACATTTAAGGGATACATTACATCTCCAAAAAAGTACACCATTTCACAATTGTTGACAATAATAATACTCTAAATAGGATGTCCTATGAACACACCACGTGGGTTGTTCAAACAAGTCTAAATCAAATGAAATTGAAAAGGATAGAACGTATTAGGTGAAATGTCTTCATAAATTATTATAAATTGAAAATCCAATTCATAACACCATTAGAGTCAATGTCTTAAAAAATCCTTACATCACAATATTGCATAAAATCATATCAAATACTACAAAGCATTATCATAAGAATGCATTGAAAATCTATTCAATAATTTTTGGATTATAATATAGCTCACCGCTATTGGAGGAGGTCTATTATAAAAACATTATTAATTTTTCTAATAAATCAATTTTAATAATTAAGGATTTCAATGAAGAGTCTGAATTCAATTTATCAATGAATAATTAAGTAGGAATCTATTTAACTCCTAAATAAAAGTCCTAGGCCATAGATCTTTCATTAAATGATGACCAGGCCAACACTTTGGCTCTTAATCATTTTGATGAAGATAACTCAACAATTGCATACACCTAAATTCATATATATATATATATATATATATCCTATAATTCAATTCACAAATTCCCTTCTACAAGTGGGAATATGTACAAGGAATAATTATATACACATACCTATGTAAAAGTGCGCATGTCTTCAAGGATCCACCAAATGATCTATTTTAACCAAAAAACATAAAAATTCACCAAATTATCCAAATTAAATATAGAATGAAAAATAGGGGACAAAAACCCTTACATCTAACGGTAGTGGAAAACTGAATCGAACCAATCCTCTTCACCTTCTACAGTGGATTTCAGAGCATACATGATGTGGTCCAGATAATCCTTTGTCACACTCTAGAACCCAATGAAACTCAAAATATCACAATTACCACACGACATAGGGTTTGGGTGAACTTCAAAAGGTGATGGGGAGACAAAAAACATCCCAATAAAGGATAAGGAATCCACGATGATGAATAAGAATATTTTTTAAAGATGAATTCAAATATGATCAGGTGGGAATCAGTGAATGAAGGAGGAGATGATGGAGGGGTATCGTGTGCCTAGAGAGGAAGGGAGAGGGATAATCACAAATGGGTATCATGGTGAGGGGTGAATTACATTATGTATTATATTTATTTTAATTTTTTTAAAATTAATTTAATTTTTAAAATATTTCACCATTCATGGTTTATAAAAACGTGTGGCAACACTACTCCCCCCACTGTGCACTAGGAGAACCCTGTATGGGCTGACCGCATGGTTTAGAATTCATGCTCCTACTATGAGGTAAATATTTCAGAGGTACAACCTATTTCAAATTAACATGTGGGATATGAACATGATTTGCAAACCCATCCATATCTCGTTCGCACCACCACTGCCCCACATATACAAGTCCACACAATTTCCTGATGTGCGCTACATGGTTTTAGAAAAACTATGAGCCCTATACAAACCCTTTTAAAACCTGATTCTATGGGTCCAGTTCTCCCAAGACTCCTCGAGACACCCATGAAATATATCGAGTGTTTATCCAAGTAAAACAACAACTTATTGAAGCATTCCAACTATCATAATTCTATTCTGAATTTCAGTTTTAAAAATTCCCCATCATATAATTTAAAAAAAATCAAATTCTTTCAGAAAACCTCCCAATCCAAAATATGGGACACTACACCATCCCATTTATTGAATAGCTTATATAAATAATAATATTTCTTTTTTAGTCCTGATGTTGTGTGTTGTCTACGGTGTCTATAAAAAATTGATGTTTTAAAATAAACCTATGATAGATATCTTATGATTCACACAACACACGTCCTAAAAGAACCCAAAAAATATTATTATTTAAATGGGGAAATTATAAATAAGAAGTTAATATAGATTATATAAATAATTAAAAAAATTTTAAATTATAATATAATTCCTAATAAATATATATTTATTAGTAAATTTTTTTAAAATAGTAACATAATTTTTAGTAAAGTAATTTTAATCATCAGCAAAATGATATCTTCTAAAATTAGTTTTTATTATTTTTATTAAAAAATATAATAATTAATTTCAAAAATTTTATGCAAATTTATTTAAAAAATTGAATGTAATTTTTGAATTAATTATGTCAAAATAATATTAGGATGAAATTTTGAACTTTTTTAGAAAATATTAAATTTATTGAGATTGGGAGACCATAAATTGTTTTTGAAATATAATATCTTTCCTGATATCATCAATATGTTACATTGATATAAAAACAAATTAACAATATGGAATGAAGGAATGTATAATATAATAATATAAATATCATGAAAATATAATTCATACCATGTAAATTATTATTTATTTCATGATAAATATGAAAATCATTTTTGGTGTTGATTTTGTGCTTGTGATGCACTAGAAAAGTCAAATTCGGTGTCTTATAACTAATTATTGAGAGGTATAAATCCTTTAAAAATAATTTGTATTAAATATTATACATAAAATGTAATTTATAATAATAATATCTTATGTCTGAGTTATATATCAAGTATCTTATAAAACATGTTATTCAATGCATGTGCAAGGCAAGAAAAGTCGAATTATCAAACTAACCAAGTTGTCTTGACATTGATATGAGTAAATATAAACAATTAACTAATATAAAGGATTATATCGATCCAATTTAACATATAATTATTATTTTAATTTATTTTTATTATTTATGTATGAAATAGTTTACTTAAATTATAATGAAACCCTAACACAGTTCTTGTGCATGCAGAAAAAGTCAATAATATTATTTTAAAAACTCTCAAATTAAAATGATTAGAAATAATAAATGTGAAAAACATATATAAATCTTATTTCATGAGTAAATATTTACCATAATAATCCAAGTGTCTAATTTAGGATCTTTTTGATCCAATTAATGAAAATACTATAATTATAGTATTTTATTTAAATAAAAGTAAAATATGTCGCACTCTTTCATTACATATGATTAACATTTTTTTAAGATATTATCGATTAATTTTTTTGAAATATATAAATATATAATTTTGGTAAAATAATTTATATATCATCATCAATGTAATTTAATTTCAATTTTTATGGAATTAATATTGAACTTATATTCTTTCATAATGTTGATGTAGAAATAATTTAATTAATTGAATAATGAGAAAAATGATATTACAAATATTAAATTAAACATATTTTTTGTAATTAATTTTATTCATTAATTTCAAAGACTATATTGGGATTATTATGATATATTAAAATATTTGGTTCTAATTTTACAAGTTTTCTTAATGTTTTTAATGTGTTATTAATGAATAGTCTCAAATTTGACAGTAGTGGTATTCTATAGAAAATGTTTTGTTAAATTATTTAAAAAAATTAGAAAATCATGACTATGGTCAATTATGAAAATATATGTTTGATAATTTCCGACCCTATACATTTATATACCATTTGGAATAATTTTTCACTATAATAGTGTTTGAATATTTTAATATTTTGAGAAATTCCAAAGGTACCCCTCACCCTAATTATTAAGGGACACCCATTCCTACACTTCACTAATTTTTTTTATCATTCTATATAAAATAATGAATTCACATTGATATTCTCAACATCATTATAATTTTGTTTTAGGTCATTTTATCCTCAACATACAATCATTATTTATCATTACAAATAATATGAAGAGGGTCCCTTGATGAAGAGGTAATCATCATTACCGACAATTTCATTTTTATTTATTCTTCTATTTACTATTAAAGAGGTATTATCATACTATGTTAATTATTATAGTATAAAATATATACTAATTTGTTGTTATTATATTTATTTAATAATATTCCACCTTTTATCCAGCCTATGAAAATTGAAAATGTTGTTTGTGCGTATATACGGCTTACCCTCTCTATGTAAAGGTGAATTTTTTTTCATAACCACATTCCATGGATTGTTATAATGAAATGAATAATTGAAATATATCATTATTTTTAAATCATATTTATTTTTATAACTAATATATAAACCAATTCATTAATCTTTAGACCATTTTGTAGTGATATCATCACTCATGATTATGTATGGATTACCATCTTCACAATGCAATGTGATTCATTTTTTATGTCCACAATTATGGTCTGATTATAAAAATTTATATTTTGAGTTAATATTATATTTATAACATTAATATATTTATTCATATAATTTTACTATATAATATGTGAATAGACTATAAATTTCATAGAAAAATCACAAAGGATAAAATAAGGAAATTAACACATGTGAAAGGGAAATAAAAAAATATTAATAAATTGGTGGAAAAATGTTATCCTAGAAATATATGTTATATAATAAATATTAAGATGGTCAAAAATAAATTAATAACATATTTAAACCATTATGTAGTCTGTTGATGTACATTCAACTAAATGAAAGAATATTGTAAGGTATATCATCCTATTTTTATTTGTGGGGGAAACATGATCTTTTCGCCACTTATTTATTTGGTGTGGTTTTTATACTGGCCCTTTGATATATTATCTCTAAAATCACATTTTATTAATGGTATTTTAATTTTAATGTGTGAATATTTCTTTAATGGGTCAATTAATTCAAATGATACTAAATCTGTAAGGGTTTATATACGAATCTCATCATTACTTGGGAATATTTATATTTAAATCTCTACTATGAAATGTAATTTTCTTAGATTTTCATGTTTTTTAAAAATATTATTTTTATTATTCCCTAGTGATAATTTTAACTCTTTTGTTCTAATTTTTATATTTTTTTATAAATTCTTTTAAAAATAATCTTCTCGTCATTTTCCAAACATAGTACATTATAACTTTTCTTACAAATGTTTAAATGGAATTTTTTTCACTTATACGTAATGATAAGATCTAAGAACCATCATGAAACTATAATAGTTTAAATATTAATTTAAAATTTTATATAATTTTATAAATAACATTATTTATTAATTAAATTTTTTTTTTTTATAATTTAAAAATTAACATCAAAGTAAAAAAATGTGTTTTATTTATGAAATATTCCAATAATCTAATAAATTTTTTTATCTATGTCATCATATTTTAGTATCTTATGTAGAGTATTTACTATAATTATACCATGGATAAATTTTTTTTAATGTTTCATGTTCCATTTTACTATGGAACTTATTAATATTCTGTCTGAAGATTTCTTCAAATACAGATAGTTATTGATTTTTAAGGTAGGTTAATTAAATTGTATTGTTTATTTAAGTGAGGAACCAATTGAATTAGTACATGAAATATGAGGACTTATATTGGAACAATATTAATTTTTAGGTCTCATGAGATAATGTACATTCAATATTGGTTGAGACATTACCCATTTATTTGCGATTTCATTATCGACGCGTTCATGATATGTTAACAATTCCCCATAATATGAATTCCCCCATTACGAAACTAGTTCTTTATAATCCAAGTGATTACATGAATAGTTAAAATATACTTGAAAATATTTAAATAACATGTAATTATTTATATGTAGTTATTTTATAATCATTTATTCTATGAATATTTTTCCCAGATTACGGATTAAATGGATTGTGTTTTAGTTATTTACATTTCTATATTTATTATTAGTTTTTTATTCATAGATTTCATTATTTGATTACCATAACTGATCATCTATGATCACCCCATTATTTTATTTTTTTGTCCATATGATACCATGAACTAATTTATATATCATATGCATGTTTATACTAAGCGGAATAATAGAATTATTAAAAAAATTTGTGTATTTTATACTTGAAATTTAACATGAATTTCATTTATGTTCATTGTTTAGAAAGAATACACCGTTATTCCGTCATTTTATATGTGATTACATATATAATTTAACAATTAATAATGTAGACATTGGCTTCGAGATACTTGATTTTGGGTTTTTATAGTTGATATTAGAGACATTATAGTAGAATTCTTGGAAACTAGAGTTAGAAAAGAATATTTTATGGAATATAACCATATGAATGAATTTGAGGATAAGTATATATATATATGATGAGGTCTTATAGATTAAGTAATTACAGTGGATAATGAGTTTCAAACCTAATTACTCAATGATTTAGAAGAACTATTTCAGGATTTAGATATCCTATAAATGATTCTTTTAGACAATAAGATTTATCGCCATGATTAGTGTTGATCACACTATATTTTTTAGTCAATGTATAGATCTAGAACAATCTGGGTTAATGTTTAATGTGATATAAATAGTATTCAGGAGAAAAAAATTGGGTGATGGAAATAGTAAACGATATTGTGATTATTTAAAATAACTTATCATGATATTTGAATTATATCATCCACCTTAACCAACTTTTGGACTCACCAAAGAATGAAATGAGATAGTTCTATGAGATATTGTGTGGGGTAGACCATGGACGAAATAATATTATGTTTTATATATATTATGAATTTGAGAAGAAACATAATTGTAAATTTTTTAGCATATTAAGAATATTTTTTGTTGTTGAAAACAAGTGGAAAATAATGTAATTATTGAGGAAAAATGTGAAATGTGGTTAATGAAAGAGATAAGAATAATTTTATCCCTAAGGTATAAAATAAGTTTTAATGTTTTTAATGTGTAATTCATATTAACTATTAAAATTTATTAGGGAATTCTCATGAGTAGTATCTTTAAGGTTATACAAGTAAAGGTTATACTGCTGCTGATGAAAAGACTTGGAATTAATTATAAAAGGAAGGGGTATTTTATAATTAGATGTCAAAGCATGGTTAATGGTTTGTGAATTATGTTCAACTATTAGAGTCCATATGTATTTGTATTTAATATTTATGTCAAAAAATTATTTTATCAATAATAATCTAGTTGTAGGAATCATGAGATATATAAGGATTTATAATCATGTGTTGAATAGTACTTAAAACTAAGAAAAGTGATTCTATCGAATTTAAAAAATTTTAAACACATAATTTAGAGAAGATAATTGTAAATATGTTTTCTACAATGAGATAATAATGAAAAAGACTTTTTCTGGGATCAATATTGACCTTGAAAATGGATAGTGATTTGATGAAAATGTATTTCATGATAGAGTTTAATATACCAGAGATTGTTAATTCATGAGTCCAAACTTGTTCTAATTGTGTTTTTATGATGATTGATGTTTTAAATATAATTAAATATAATTTATAATCAATTTAATTTAATCTAAAATTCATATTTTCTATTTGGGGACCTAATTATTGGTTTATTTTTGAAATTTGGGGTCCTTATTCCAAAAAAATGGATTTTTGATTTTGGATGATTCTTACGGCCAACTAATTATGGAATGCATTATGTTTAACATTGGAATTTCTTGTTTTATGATAAATTATGATTTATCATATTTTATAAAATGATATAAACATTTTTGTTTTGATAAATATTTAGAGGGTAAAACAATAACATATGGACCTTATGTTTTTTAAAATGTTTTTCATTCTAAAAAATTCTACTTGAATAAACATCATCTACATAATAAAATGTAGCGTAGATATATCTATGCACATCTAAATGATGGTATTATTATTAAAACAAGTAAATTAATAAACTGATTCTATTTTCATGAGTACATTATCTGGATATTAAAATAATTCGACAACTTTATCATAAGGCCTTTGAAATAAAATATCTATTAATCTTCCTTTTGATAAATCAATAGTCTTTTAAGCTATCACATATTTATGAATTTGTGATGGTTATCATTTTCATTATCAGGTTCTAGATAACTATACATTTGAACTAGATAATACTATTTCTAGTCCATTTCCATGTTTCATCCTTGGAATAATGTTCTCAAAATTTCAAACATAATATTATAGTGACTTTCAAAATTCCATTACCTGTTTTTAAAAGGATATTTCATTAATACCATTTTAATGTGGGGTTTCCATAATTGTATATTAATATTTCAAACCATTGATTACCACTACCAATTTCAAATGGTAAGGAATAAATTTATAGAATGAAGGGATAAATTGACATCCTAATTTTCGAAAAAAAATTATGTATAATATCTTATGATTCATGAAACCTCGAGCTTAAATGAACCCAAAAAAACATTATTATTTAAATTTAACTATTATAACCTATCCATTAATATGGAATTAATGAGTTTTAATAATCATTTCATAGAATAATTATATATTTTCTCATAAAATATATATTCATTGGTATATAGTTATTAAATAATAACATATTTTTTTTATAAAGTCATTTTATTTTTCTGAAAACCATTTATAAAAAATGATATTTTCATATTTTTTTAAGTAAATATAATGAAATATTTATAGAAGTTTTAGAAAATTTAATTCATAATTAAAATATAATATTTTAATTTATAAATTAAAAAATATTATATGATTAATTGTGGCAGTTTTTCTGAAGAAGTTATATTTTTTTGAATATTAATAAAATAAATATTTTATGAAATATGGAATTTTTGTGATATCATCAAAATAAAACAATTATATAAAAATTTATAAAACATATATAATTTTTAAATTATGATATTATAGCATAAATATCTATAAAAAATTTCTAAAAGTGAACATTATAATTTATTTCATTATAAATATTAAAATAATTTTCAGTTCTATTGTAATACTTGTGTTGCACTGGAAAGAATTAATCCATTATGTTATAAATAATAATTGAGAGTGATAAAGTATTTTCATTAAAATTTTATTAACTACAATTTATAATTTTTTGTTTATAATATGAATTTATAAGTTTTTATTTTATATAAAAAGAATGTTGTCGAAATGTTTCTTTAATTATATCATAAGGCAATAAAAGTTAAATTATCAAATTAAATAATTTTTATTGGAATGAATATGAGTATATTTACAAAAGGAATTAATATAAAGGTTTATATTTATACTATTTAAAAATTTTCATTATATTAAATTATTTTCAATTTTTATATTTCATATATGTACATAAAGTTCATTCGCGACACTAACGTAGTGCTTATGAAATTAGAAGAAAAATAAATAAAATGATTATAAAATAAAAAAATTTAAAATAATATTAAATATAAAATGACATAGAAACTAAGTTAAATATTATTGGATGAGTATATATAGAAAAAAATAATCAACGAGTTCAATTTAAGACATTTTTGTGAAACATGAACGTGATTATGACCATTATTGAAATTTATTTTTAAAAAAAGTAAAACATGACATACCCTTATTTTTATTAAGAGAATTATTTGTAATATGACGTTATATAGATTATTTATTGGACTATAAATATTATTTTTAAAGATAAAATATTTCTCTTAAGCAAGGAAGTGGATTTTTAATTTTTAGGTAATAAATAATTTCTTTAAAATCATTCATAATGATGATGTATTAATAATTTAATTAATCAATAATTAAAATAAATGAAATTAAAGATATTAAAATAAATTTATTATGCCATAATTTATGTGATACATTTATTTAATATATTTTATTTACATTTTTATTATATAATGATGTATTTTGTTCATATTTTACTTTCTTTTGTGAGGTTTTTAATGTCAAATAATGAATAGTCTCAAATTTGATAATAATAATATTTTATTGAATTAATATTTTGTAAAATTAATTAATAAAGAATATAAAATCATGAAAGAAAAAAATTGGGATATTATATGGGTTATAATTTCATTTACAATTCATTTTTATTCTATTTGAAAGCATTTTTATCTAGAATAGTCTTATTATATTTTCATATTTTGAGAAATTTCAAAATTACACCTCACCCCACTTATAAAAGGGAACCCATTCATTAACTTATGTACACAACATTGAGTATTTTAGCACAACATATTCCTACAAATTCCTGTTATAAGGATCCTTATACAAGTTATGGAGGTTCTTTTCTCCCCAATATTAAAACCTTACACCCCTTAAGAGAGGATCTATAGAGGGTCTCCTAAAATAGGTAATCATCTTCAACATCTCTTTCCATTTTATTTTTTCTTATACTACCTATAAATGTGTGTATTATTCATAATAAATTAAAAAATACTGTATTATATTTATATAGATATGTTATTTTCATAATTATGAAACCATATTATACTATTTATGAATCCTATGAAAAAAACACCTTGCATGCATACATACGACATACCCTCTCAAGATAGTGGTTTATTTTTTCATCAAGAAATTACTTGGATGGTTATAATTATTGAAATAATGGATACATATGATAATTTAAACATGATATTTATTCTATAAAAGAAAACATACCATATACTTCATCACACTTTTGACTATTTAGAAGTGATGTTGTTGCCTGTGAGTACATTTGACATACCGTCTCCACAATGTGATGTTATTCATTTTATATTTCGACCATACAAGAATAATTTATAAAATATATATAATGAGTAAATATAAAAGATAAAATGTTAATTTAATTTTGGAGATGATGTTGCTATTTAATATTTTAATATACATGAAATATCCTTACAAAAGAAACCAGAGTAAACATGGAAATTAAAGCATGAAACATTGAAATCTATAAAATATTATTGACACATGGATTATAAAATTTAATATATGGATTACATATGATATAATAAATAATAATATTTTTATTCTATAAATAACTATCATACATTTAAAATTTATTCATGATTTCAAATTATTTTCAACAAAAAGATAGCACACGGTAGGGGATTTTTATCTCACTTTTCTTTTAGTGGGGAACATACTTTATTCAACACTTATTCTGTTTGTGTGGTTATATACATTCCATTTTCTATATTATATCATTTATCTATATTATTAATTTAATTTAAATATTATTTTGAAGCTATTTATTTTATTGGCCTCATTATTCAAATGATATCAAAGTATTGAGTGTTTATTTCACAATCTCATCATTATTCAGGATTGTTTAGGTTTAAGTCTCCACTAAGGAAAATTTATCTTCAAATTCTATGTTTTCATAAAATGTATTCTAAAATGTTATTACTATTATCAAATGATTTTTTAAATCAATTTATACAACTTTTTTACTTTTTAAAAAATGTTTGAGAAAGAAAATCTCTACGATTTTCCAAAAAAATTGTACTTTTTTTTCAAAATAAAGTTGGAATGAAATATTTTTAACATTAATAGAATAAATTGAATTTTCTAAAATCATTATAAAATATTTATTTTAATATTATAGGACATGTTTAAAAAGTTCTTTTCAAACAAAATATTTCATTATAATGGGTTCTATTTATAGATTTTAACAATTATTTTCAATGTAAGAAAGGTATGTTTCAATAAATATTATTGTAATATAGTTAAATTATTGTCAAATATATAAACATACTTCATTGAATATTATGTTTATTATATAATATATTTATACGATTAAATATATTTATTTTTATTTTTTATAATCAATTTGACTGGGTAAAGTATTGGTATTCCATATGACTAGTTTTTTCAATGCTGTTAGTAATTTATTTTATTCATGAATTTGGAATTAGTTTCTTTAGTTTTTCTTATAAGGAATTAATTGGAATTTTTAAGTGACTATAGGGGCCCTATATATCCCCCCAACGAATTTGTAGGTTTCATTAGAAAATCTAGTTTGGGTATTGTCCATGTACATGACTATTTAAAATTGAGGCCTTGGCAGAAAATTGCTTATATGTTAAAAAGGTCTTGCATTGCGCATTCCCAGATTAGTAGATTAGTTATTGATATTCCATTTAATTATTAAAATAGTTAGAATAATCATTGTTAATTATCATTCATATGTTATTTTTTATATGTAATTATTTAATCTTCATTTATTTCTACCATATTAGGCTAATTTAATTGATGAAATGGTATGTGTTTCATTTATTTATAATTCTATATTGATAATACCTTATTTGTTAATTTTTTTCAATTTTTTGATTACCCATAAATTTCATTAGATATCAATTATATCATATGTTTTACTTCCCAAGCATTATATAATGTGTTTTATATTTAATATACAGAGATATACTAAGTGAATAATGGAATTATCACGGAAAATTAATTATATATATTGTATTTAAAATGTAAAGTGAATTACTTGTATATACCCAGTTTACCAAGAATACTAAACTACTCAACCATTCAGGAATATATTTCATGAATCATATATCAATTAATAAATTGAAAAATATATAAATAATACAAGAGTCATAGTAATTACCCTATTGATCATAGTGTTCTTATTATAAGTTCATATATTGTTACATTCGTACCACTTATTAGGGAACAACAATTCATGGTTAGGGATACCTATAATTAATTGAGAAAACTATCCACAATCCTATACACATTGAAATAAGGATAGGTAAAACCATGTTTTTTGATAAGGAATATTCTCATCACAACCATTTGGCCAAGGGGGAGACAAGTCGCGGTAGAAAAAATCTGTCTCTAACTTGATAAAGAAAGAAAAGGGGGACTAATTTGGAAAACATGATAGCAAAGCAATAGGTCTATCCAAACCCACTCTGATCACCATATATCCCATTTGATTAAAACCTATCAAATCAATCTTCTTATTTCTCACACTTCATTAAAATTAATTAAAACTAATTGTTTTCATAAAACCATTAAAATGTGACATTATTGTTTTGTGTGCACTCCTCTTCAAGATACATCCTAGGATCAACTACTGTAATATACATGGGTATTTAAAATATTGTTTTTCCATTCCCCAAAACTATCCTGCATCAATCATGGAACCATTTCTAGGATGTTAGTTCCTCAAAACCTTTTAATAAAAAATTATATTTTGAATGACATGTAGTTCAAATAAAAATTTATTTGAATTCGATCAAGAAATTGAACGCACGGTAATCAAATTACAAAATTGAAATATCCCAAAAGGTATAGAAGAAAAAAATATCACTGATTCAAGTGATACCTTGAGTGAAGCCATTGAACCTATAATAATGGATGTAAATCCCAACTGATTCATGAACGACATCTTCGCACCTCAATTTTTCAATCAAAATAATCAACTTGTAGTCCCTTCCATAGAAAATGATTTTGAACTATGAATTAACATGATCTAAGTGCTTCCTAAACATCATGTCCTTGCATGTGAGGACACAAATTGATATATCCAAGAATTCACATATGTCTTCACCAGCTTCAAACCTCAAGGAATTGTAGAAGAGCATGTGATGTGGAGGGCATTCCCCTTCTCACTATAGGGAGTAGTAAATGAAAGGTTGTACCATCTGCAACCAGGTGAGATCAGTGACTGGTAAGATCTAAAAAAATGATATCAATAAATATTCTTCCCAACATCCATGAGAACATCAAAAAAAATGAGATTTATGTCATACTTCAATCAATTGGATAAACCCTCTACTAATACTGGGAACGTTTCAAGCAGCTTTATTCAAGTTTCCCACGCCATGTAATTGATGTGGACTAATTCCATGTATGCTTTTACCAAGGACTACATGAAAATGATAAGAATTTTCTAGATTCATCATCGAGAGGATCCTTCATTGACAAATAACCTACAGATATTCGAGTTCTGATTGAAAAGATTGAACAATATTCATTTCAGTGTGGCACGCGAGGTACGAGAACCTGAAAAATCCATTAGTTAAGAACATATGATTCAATATATTGAATTAGAAATGATGTGGATGAAATCTCCAGGTTAGTGGGACTAATAACTGTGAATCATGTGAAGGAACAACAATGACTAAATCCGGTATGTCATTTATGCGGTTGTAATTCTCATTACACTGATCAATGTCCAGAAGTGAATGGGACAGAAAGTTATGTTGCAACCTATCAACAAAGGCAATACAAACCACAAAGCTAACCAGGTAATGGGTTTCAACAGAACCAATCCATACCACCGTTTCAGTAGTAATATCATAACTAATCATTTTTCCAACAAACTTATAAGCTTCCCACCAATAAAAAAAATACTTTCCATCCCCCACCTTTTCAGAAGAAGAATTATGAGAAACCATACACAAGTGCACTGATAATTGAAGATAAAAAACTGAATACTAGAGTTGCTATAATAGAATATAAAATGGAAAATCTGGATAATCAATTTGAAATATTTGTTTATTATCTCACCATGAACGAAGGTAAGTTTCCCACACATTCAATTCCCAATCTAAAGGAGAATTTTAATGCAACCACCACCTAAAGTGGGATGAAGCTCACACCCCCTGAACCATGTAAGGATGATGATTCCAAGAAAACTGTAGATGTTCTTCCTATCAAACAAAAATATTAATTAAACAACAACAAAGGAGAAAGAACAGGGTTCGAGAAGGAAAATACAGTAACACTTTTGAAATAAAACAAAGGTTATAAAAGGATATCCCATCACCATTCCCATCTACATTGGTTGATCCAAAGAATGGTGAAGAAGAATGACTTCAACTGAAAATTCCTAAAACATTAAAAAAATGAGATTAACATTACACTACAGGATACAATCAGAAAAATCCAGAAATATGAAAAAATATCTAATAGATCGTTGTACTAATCGAAGGAGGCTAGATGGAAATTAATGAATCAACATAGGAAGAATAATCTCACCAATGATCACACCAACGATACTGCAAAAATTATACAATCCAAGGACATTCACTATTCCATTCACTCTCGGTTTATTAAATTTTCTAGATGAACTTTTTGATCTCAGGTCTTTGATAAATGTGATGCCTCACTCGGTTTTTTCATATTTCTATATCATAGAACTAAAACCAACTCGTGGGGTGACACAATTAGCAAACAGATCTACCGTTTCTAGCCAGCATCATTGAAGATGTACTTGTATGAGTGAGAGGATTAATCATTCTATCAGACTTTTATGTGATTTCCATGGAGGAAGATAGAACACCATCCTAATATCCCATCATCCTTGGGAGACCTTTCCGGATAATATCAAGGACGATCATCAACGTGCATAAAGGAACAATCACCATGGAGCGTAAAGATAGTATGACACATTTCAACATTACTGATATGATGAAACACTCATCCATCAATCACTCACTTTATGATATGTCCCATGATGAAGGTATGGGAATAACTATTGAATCAGTTATGCTACATAACTTATTTTCATTAGGAGAAAACTTTTCATTTGAATGTAATAATTCCCAAGAACCTAAAAATTCTGATATCATGTTGGAGGATGAGGTAAAATATAACTTTTTCGATGACTTGTTAAATGAGAGTGAGATTATACCAGATAATGAAACCTTAGAAGTAGGAAGCCTAAATTCAATATCATCCTTTGAACTACCACCACGTAAAGAACTGATGCCTTTTCAATGTGATTTTAAGCATGCATTCCTAATGAAAGGATAAAAAATTTCAGTAATAATTGCCAATAACCTATCCCATTCCCATGAACAAACACCGATTGACCATTTCAAAAGTAATGTCAATTCTATAGGATAATGTTTAGGTGATATTCCTAAAATCAACCCTAAGGAATGCTCTCACAAGTTTTTTTAGAAGTTCATTATAAACCAGTTAGACAACCTCAGAGAAGACTAAATCCCATAATTATAGAGGTCGTTAAGAAAGGGAGAGAGAAATTGTTAGAAGTTGACATCATTTCTCCAAAATCTGATTCACAATGGGTTTTACCAATTCATGTAGTCCCCAAGAAAACAATCCTGACGATAGTTGAGAATGAATGAAATGAACTGATCCCCATCAGAGTACAAAAAGCTGGAGAGTGTGTATAGATTACAACGAGCTAAATCTAGTTACCAGAAAATACCACCTTCCTATTTCTTTCATTGATCAAATTCATTAAACGTTAGAAAAAAATTCATTGTTTTTTTAGATGGATTCTCAGTATATTTTCAGGAACTGGTTGCTCTAGAAGACCACGATAAGATAACCTTCACCTATCCTTTTAGAACATTCTCCTACAAAAGGAAGCATTTCAGGCTATGAAATAACATAGGTACATTTCAACGGTGTACGGTGAGTATTTTCTCAAAACATATTGAGGACTTCATGGAGGTGTTTCTTGATGATTTAATAGTTTTTGGAAATTCTTTTGATCATTGCTTTGTAAATTTGGAAAAAGTTATGAAAACATGCATTGAAAATAACCTTTTCTTAAATTTTATAAACTATAATATCATGGCTGTAAAATGAATAGTAGTGGGAATATAATTTCATAAAAAGGGATTGAGGTTGATACATCCAAAAGTTATGTAATAAATTCTATACCATATCCAATGTGTGTAAAACATGTTAGATCCTTTTTTGGGTATGTAGGATTTTACTGGAGATTCATCAATGATTTTAGTAAGATTTTTATTTTTCTCTCAAGATTAAATTTAAAGGATGCTTACTTTAATTTTGATTGTACATGCACTGAATCATTTGAAAATTGAATAAAACATTGATAACTCCTCCAATAATGCAACCACCCAACTAAGATTATCCTTTCGAGTTACTATGTGATGTGTCCAACCAAGCGGTGGGAGCCGCTGTATCACAGAGAATTGACGGAAATCCTCATGTAATCATCTATGAATCAAGGACCCTAGGTACCACAAAAATAAATTACACAACCACTGAGAATGAGTTCTTTATAGTCATTTTTTCACTAGATAAATTCTGATCATATCTTCTTTGCAATAAAGTTGTTTTTCTTCATATCATGCATCACTTAGGTAGTTAATGAAAAATAAATATCCAAAACCACAGTTGGTGAGATGGATACTACTCGTACAAGAGTTCAATTTGAAAAACAACGATAAGAAGGGGATTGAAAATCAAGTGGTCGATCATCTAAGTCGACTACCCCACACCGCCGAAGTAGAAATCCCAAATCATAACCCATATAATGATGAGCTTCCAATAGAACAAGGCTACATTGTCAATAGTGAAGTACCATGGTATGCTATCATTGTCCACTATTTGGTTACATCTCAGGTACCCTATCATCTAATCTCTCATCAGAAAAATTAGCGTAAACTTTAATCAAGATTTTATATTTTGGAAGAACTATTTTTGTGGAAAGAATGTAATGATTAAATCCTATGATGAAGCTTTCCAAGAAGTGAAATTGAATCACTATTTGAATTATATCATAAATTATCTGGTGGATGCCACTGTGGACCACATAGGGCTGCCCAAAAAAATTTAGAATCTAGACTATATTTCCAATCTTTATTAAAGGATGCATTTTAATTTTTATAAGATGTGAAAAATACCAATTTTATGGTAACATATACAATCCACATGAAATTCCTATAAACCTATAGATTTTTGTGAAATTTTTGATGTATAGGGAATATATTTAGAGATAAATTTAAAAATTTCATTTGGAAATTCAAATATTCTTTTGGCTGTAGAATATGTTTCAAAATGGCTGGATGTAAAAAAACTAGAACTGACGATGCAAAAGTTGTTTGTGATTTTGTCAGGGATAACATTTTCTATAGGTTTGGAGTACCACGAGGATTCATCAGCGACTAGAGAACTCATTTCTACAACAAGAAGATAAAATAATTGATAAAGAATTATGTGGTACATCATAGAACACCAACCCCATACCATCCACAAATTTATGGCCAAGTTGAAGTCTCTAATAGAGAAGTCAAAGGCAATCTAGAAAAGACTGTTAAACCTAGTAGGATGGACTAAAGAAAAAGGTTAGATGATACCTTATGGTCACACAGAATGACCTACAAGACACCCATAGGGATGATTTGTTATAGATAGATCTATATAAAGAGTTTTACCTTTCTGTGGAGTTGGATCACAGAGCCCACTATGCAGTTAGAGAGACGAAACTGAACCTTGAGAAAGCTGTAAAAGAATGCTGATTTCATTTGTAGGATCCAGAGGAAATTAGGAGAGAATATTTTGAAAATGAAATGATCTATAAAGAGGGAATAAGGATGGCCCATGAAAATATTATTCAACCAAGAACATTCAAAACAAGAGATCATGTGCTACTCTGAAATTCCAGACTTATTCTTATTCCAGGTAAGCTTCGTTCTAAATGGGGATGCCCCTTTTCTGGTATTCAGGTATACACCTTTGGTGTTGTTCACATTAAAAAAGGGGGTGGAAATATATTAAATGTAAATGGGAAGAGGTTGGAATAATTCTGTGGGACCATACCTCATGAACCAGGTGAGGAGATCACATTCCTTCACCCTGATTACAAATGAAGACCTACCAGGTTTCATGTTTCTCTTACACTTGATTCAATGTAGTAACCTCATCTTTTTGAAACACACATAAACAAAATTAATTTAAATGCACTGAATAAAATTTATTAATTAAGTGTGGAGGAGAGAATATTGTAGTCTATGAATTTTATTTTTTTTATTTTTTATATTCGGGCCAACGACATAGATCCAAAGCGCTTCCATAAGGAAACCCACATTTTTCCTCCATTGTACACTTTTCCTCATGGTCATATACCATCATGATTGAACAATCATGCACTATCAATTGTTTTTATTATTATATTTCATGTCCATAAAACTACAAGGATGAAAAATTTCAAGCCAATGATGGGAACCCCCAAACAAAAAAAATATTCCTTTCAAAACAGAGTTCACATTTATTATTTAACTTTGAAACACCTTACATTTTTTATCTGTAATGATAATAATTGAATTTACACACAAGAATTATTTTTTACTTCAAATATCTAGGAGACATAATTTTCTTAGAAATCCAGTGATTACATGTTTTAGATTCAAATATTAATAAAATTTAATGAGTAAAATTAATAATTGGATTATTGATATCATGCATGGATATTGAAATAAGGACACATGATTTGAGGGAATTAATTGATTCTTGTAAATGAAGTTTCCTTATAATTATTCATGCTTTAAGTTTCTAACATTCAGGTGAATTAATATTTTTTTATAAATCAAGCCATCAGTGACTATATGCTATCTTATTCCCATTCCGGAGAGGATTTATAGATGAAATATTTTATATTTTATCTTCAGCATAATTCGTGAGTGGTCTTGGGACATACCTCATGCCAGATATTGTATTGAAACTTGTCAAAGCTATGAATGTGGAAAAATACATTTAAAATGATGGAGGAACTACTTTGTCTAGCCATATATTTAACAAGACCCACCCTTACATGTATCCTTTGTAAGCCCATATATGACATAAGTTTCCTTATTGGTTTAAGGCACATTACAAACCAATTTATCCTTAACTACCCATAATTTTAGTATTTTTCTCATTGATATTTCATGTTTCAACGCGGGAGAAGGGCCAATCATGTGCATTTATTGGTATGTGTATTATTTGTCGGTGGTGTGAGGTGTGTGTCATCATTTTGGGCCATGTATTATTAGAAAATCGGGCATGATTCATCATTTAATTATTTTTATTTCACTTCATCCAGTTCTCCTAAAAAAGAAAGAGAAAAAAAGCATTTCATTTCTGGAGCATTACATAAAATATTAATAAAATTATAGTTGGGACTTAGAAGAGCATTATTTAAAAAAGGTGGGAGAACATGGATGATATCATTATTTTGAATAATTTATTGACTCTTGTCCCATGACATAAAAAATGGTTGGTGTTGTGTTTCAATTTCTCAAGGGGATTTGAGTGAGGATCATCTGGTGTTTTCACTGATTCATCATTCATTATAGGTAATAGATTATCTTCCTCCTTGAGCCTTAATTTTTAATGTATTTAATACTTCCAAACTTAATCCTCATATTCATTTGAACCTTTATTGAAATCCATCATGATTTTATGTTCTTTTTGTCTTTAGAAAGTGGATAAAGTTGTTTCTTTACAAGACTATGGATAAGGGACATGTTCTCATGATATGAGCATCACTACACTTTAACTAAATCATGAGTGATAAGAGAAAAGATTCAAAATAGAGGTCGATCCTGATTTAGGATGTTTAATAATAATAAATTGAGATGCTTGAATGAACGAAAGGAGAAGCTCTATCATTTTTAAAGTGGAAAAGTAAAATGCATGAAATGATTGTTTCTTTGAAAAATGGGAAATTAAATTGATATTATTTTTGTGGAACATAAAAATTTTGATAGAAATTGACAATTGTTTGATTTTATTGCATTGAAATTTGAGTATTGGTATCATTGGTTCCCTTACATTTTCAATGTAGTGATTTCATTACTGAGGATAAGCATGGTTTATGTTTGGGGAAATTGATAGAGTTAATATTTTAATAAATATTTGATATGATTTAAAATTGTTTAATATCTTTCACTTTTACAATTTGAGATTATTTTCATGATCTTAATATTTTTGGTGTGTGGAGAGATAAAAATGAAATGTTGCTTAAATCTGTATTTTTGACAGATTTTCACATCAAGGGTATTTTGGTCATTTTATTAAAACTATAATTCAAAAATGAATGTTTTTTGTTCAAATCCTTGATTTATTTCCTTAATTTTTCTCTTATAGACTAGGGGATTATTCAAGAATCTAATGGCCTAAAAAATCAATGATGTTCGCGATATTTCTGGGCAGACATCATGGACCCCACTATAATAACATAAACATATCTCGGTCTAAACTCATACAATTGAAGTGATTCCTCTTTTAGATGAAAGGGGAATCATGTTAGTGTTCGAATGTCAAAATTTCAAGAGTTTGGAATGCATTATGGTGGATGTTGAATGAACCAAATTGATGGAATCTTCCTGGAAATTTCATACAGCAAAAAAAACCTCCAATTGAAAAATCATAACTCATGTAATACATGGCTAATTAAACTGAAATTTGGAGGGTCTCTACACAATATGATGATAAACATAATTCACGAAGAAGAAAATGCATAAAGATTCTGTTTTTAGGGACATTTGTATGTGGTATTTTAAATGTGGGGAGTCTACCTAGAGAGAACAAATGCTTGGGGTGAAACGGACAAAACTCTCAGAATACTTGTCCAAATACGATGATATTTAGAAGGAAACCGTGAAAGATAATTATAAGAAACATATAAGAAAGTTTGAAATGTGTGAAGAGATCATTTAATTTGAATACAATGCTTTAAACTTTAGGGGACAAATTCAGTGTACAAACGGTGGGGAGCTTCTCCTTCTCAAAGCATTCCATTCCATCCTCAATTCCTCCAATCGACTGATGAGGGAACTATTGGATGAGGACCTTATTTAGATTTATTTCTTTTTGTTGATTAGTTGAAATGTATCCCCTATCTCGAATCATCTCAGCTTCCCGAACCATGCAGGGGTAGTACCTTTGAGTGATTGGGAATGGGAAGGCTGGACCGATGTGCTTTCTTGAGTTCTTGTGCTTTAATTTAATAAGATCACTTTTTCTTTCCTAATATTGTTTCATTTATAAAGTCAGTTTTAAACTCGAAATGTCATTTTGTTTGATTTTAATTGTACAAATTTATATTTCATTGTTCAATGAACACCTCTCCCTCCACCACATTGTAATCTATATATGGTGGAAAAGAATAGAGTCGGGTGGTGAGTGATCGACAGTTGTCAGCATGTGTGTATGATTTCATGTGGAATATTGGATTATTAGGAACAACAATTCCTATTTATGGATTGAACTAATGATTCGAGAAAACCATCAATAATCCTACACACAATGGAATAAGGATTGGCCAGTCCAAGGTTTTGGATAAGGAATATTCTCACCACATCCATTTAGCTAAGGTGGAGAGAGGACTCGGTAGACAAATCACTATCTATCTTGATAATGAAAGAAAAGGGGACAAATTTGGAAACCATTATTGAAAATAAATGGGCCTAGACAATCCCACTCTTATAACCATCTTTCTCATTTTTTTAATTAAGTCAAATAAATATTATTATTTCTCACACTTCATTCAAATTAATTAAAAACATTTATTTTCATAAACCATTAAAAAGTGACAACCATGTTTTGTCTGCACTCATATTCAGGATACTACCTAGGATAAACTACTATACTGTACTACGGTAATTAAAATACTTTTTTCCATGCCACACAACTGGCATGCATCACATGCTTTTTAATGTGTTTCTATTTTCAAATACCTAAAAATACCCTCTTGGTTGATGATCATTTTTATGATGATTTTTAACAGAATATGATATGATCTCTGAGATGTGGTCACATAGTTACCCCAAGAGATGAATTCCATGAATATTATTGTGAATTGGAAATAAATATCATATTTCTATACTCCCTTTGAGGCTCATGATCTTTTTTATTCTCCATCATAAAATGTTTTTTTCTCTATATAACGTTTTCTAATTTTGGATTTTTTTTACAATGATATATCATTTTTAAGGATACACCCTTCCCCATGGATTCATCATGATAATAGAAAATAATTTCTAAGAGGTGTGTATATAATCAACTATAACATAGTGATTCAGTCATTAATAATCAATTTTATCCATGATTAACCTATTATTTGAAAATTTTACTCTTTACACCAACTAAATTGAGCGATTAATGTGGGACATAAATAAAAGACTTTATGTTTGAAAAACAAAATTTTGTGAAATTAAATTCACCTTCACCATGTCAATAATTATCATTCATTGTGGTGATCCTAAAATTATTTATGTCTGTAGAGTGAAATTTTATTTGATCATTGTGAACATTAGAATGGTTAATAATTTCTGAAACACTTTTCATTCTATCATGTTGTGTATGATTTTGGATAATAAGTATATTATTCAGTCATTTTATTCTATTTGTAGGAGTTCCTAGAAATATTTATCAAATATATTGTGACCTTATACCCTTGATATATTACTGTTTTTTGGATTGATTTATATCCAACTATCTCTCTAATATTGATTCTTATTTATTAGATTTTTCATTATATTCTATATGAGATACTGATTAAAAAATGATGAAATAATTAAATAGAGTTTCATCATGACTATTGTATAACATTTCGATTATTTGTAGTTGTTAAAGATTATGTAAAATAGTAGTTTGTGGATGTTCATAAAACACTACAACATGAATCAATTAAATGTTAATTGTGTCCCACCCCTATTTAAAATTTATGATTTACTTAATCAATAGTAGGGATCTATAGGGTTGATAATGAATAATATTTGGTCATATTATGATTATAAAATTATGAAATAATATGATATATTGAATACTTATTATTTATTCTATTATGGTCACTTTGATTTTAATGTAATTTCATTTAATTTAAAAAATTCCCCTACACTTTTTAAGAGAAATATCATATTTTGGTATCAAGAATTCCAATATCATTGTGTGGTTCTGGTCATATATATATAATTATTTATTACAAATTTTAAAATAATCATTTTGATCATTAGAGAGATATTTTAATGATTTATTAATAAAACCAGCTCAATATGATGGTCTCGATGAAAATGTTTTGGATAAATAAATACATTTAAATGCAATTGTAATATCCGAGATGGTTTTATCTATATAACCTTTTAGTGGTAAATATTTCTATTTCGTGGATAAATCCAAGGAATACTACATATTATTATAGTTCACTTTCTCTAGGAGCATATTATTGGAAGTTTGTGGCTAGTTTATCTTAGTCTATGGTTCCTTTGATAGCTTTAACCAAGAAGAATTCACCCAAAATATGGAAATGTTAATTTCATGATTCATTTGACTATCTATGGGAGAATATGGTTTTTACTATTTTACTTCTCATTCTACATGATAGAGTCATATTTGGTCCCTTTTTTATGCTTACATTTTTTTGTGGTTGTGCAGTGATAAATCACAGTGACGTGATATCTAATGTAGCTAAACTTATAAATTCAAGAATTTTACTATGATAACCAAGATATTTGTCTCGTGTAAGTTTTTATTTATTTAAATATATAGCCATACTATCCTGTTAAAGATAATACTTTAATCCAAAAATATAACATGAGGACAAGACTTATTTTATCTGAATATGAATAAATTTTTTTCTACTGATAGTGGATGTTGTTATTTAAGGAATATAAATTTTATATATTCCATACATTAAGGAAATGTGATATTATAGATGATAACTATGTAAGATGTCTCTTATTGTTGTTTCGTGAGTGTCTAGATATGTATGTTGGATGGTGGATGATATTGAATCATTTCATTTGGATGTGGAGAATTTTATGGATAAATTATTCCCTTAATAGATATCCATGAATCCACCCTTGAAATTATAGGTGTATATATATATGATGGAAGATATTATGTTTAATTTTTCATAACAACATGTCATCTTTTGAGATTTTGATTAGGTAAGGATGTAGGATTGTAAATATCTGATTTTACTTCTTGGGAGGCTCTTTGTCATATTTGTAATGTGAACATTGGTAATTTACTCTTTTTATAAAACACATTTTGGAGTGAATACTAGTATTATAATGATGTATCAAGCTTTAACTAGCCATATTTTTTGTCTAGGGATAAAGAGGATAGTAAAAAAATTCATCCCTTGTTTATTATTCAACCAATAGGATATGGTTAAAAATTATTTTCACAAATGTCTGTTTTGACCATCTGATGTACCTTCATCAATTTGGGAGGACATTTCATTAAATTGTTATATAATTTTCCCTTAATTTGAAGGATGATGTGATGTCATGTTGGTTATTATTGTTTAATTAATGAGGGTATCTATTTACCTAATGATCATGGAGTGGGGAAAAGTAGATTCATTTTCTAATATATATATATATATATATATATATGTAGGGGATGTTGTGTGGGATCATAGGTTTTAGAAGATGATAATATTTGGCCATTAAAATATATTTCCCTCATAATGGTTGAAGGGTCATTGGTGTTATTATGGATCTATTTTATGAATTAAATATTAATTAAATCCTAGTAGGAAATGGTAGGTGGGGAGAACTATTTATATACTAGAGGATATGTTTCATTCATGTTTTAAATAATTTGGATGTTCAAGGAAGGATATATTATACTTCGTTTAGATTTCTTTTAAAAAATTTCATAATTAATAAATTATTATAGCTTTAGTCAAGCACTACATGATAAATATTGTATATATCCATTACGTTAGATAGTGGTTTGGTAGTCACTAATTTTATATTATGGGTTTTGTATAGAACAATGGAAAACGTGTAAGTGAATCATTTATGGAATAAAGTAAAAAATACAATCATTGGTCTTATACTAATTCAAAGAGGATGTCAAGGTAGTTTTATGATTGAAATCATATGTTCTTGATGTTTTATAATTATAAATAAATAAATAGGTTTCATTATGGTCATAATAATCATCCCAAATTAATTATAACATTGTAGGAAGTTTTGAAAATATTTTTGAGGTGGATTTTCACACAGTGAGTATTTCATAGATCTAAAAATCATGATGATTTAAATTTATCACATAATTTTTTGTATCATAATGATTACTGTTAGGTATATTTTGTAGTGAGTTATATTTCTATTATGAAAAAAAAAATTAAATATTCAATACAAATATAAGATCTTATGGAAAATGAATTTTTTAAATTTTTTAATCCATTTTCTCATGATATAAAGAAGATTTATGGCTTATCGGAGTGTATATGGGAATAAGATTCATAAATACATTATTGATATCCATATTTATTTTATATATTATGTTTTATATAGATTATTTATTTGAACAAAAATTGATATAATTTATGTATTGATATTTTTTATTACTTCTATCAAATGATAAGTCATCACAATATGTAGTGGATGTCATTTTGGTAATGTAATGATTCAAATTTTAGGGTAATCATATATGGTGTTTCGTTTTGATGGTTTTTTATACTCACTATTTGGATTAGTATATATTCTCTAGGATTATAATATATTATAGGTATCTAATTTTGAATCCTATACCTTATTGGTCCTATATATAATGTTATGAGGTTGTTAGGTACATTAATGTGTATCATAGATTTAGTTTTATTGTGAAGAATTATATTTGGTCACCATAAGAACAAATTACCCATTTTGAGGAGTATTCACTTTTGGAGGGACTGGTTTTTTTATGTAATAGTGGACTAGGGGTATAGATAATTTTTTTTTAAACAAGAATTGAAATGCCTATTTTCAATAAAAAATTTTCTATTATTGGAGTTTACATCATATATATTGGTCATTAAGTGGGTTTGGAATATTTTGGAGACTATTTAAAAAATAGGAATGTTAAAACACCCATTTTATGTGTTTTGAAGTTTATATTACTTTTTTTGATGTTTTTATGAAATGGTATAGATTTAGTCTGTGGGATGAAATGGAATCTTCCATCATTCAATTTCACATACATTAATCTGTTAATTTAGGGTGTGGGGACAAAATTTCCATTTCTAGAAGAAATATGTTATATTTCACTATGACCAATTTTTTAAATAGAAAATGAAACATAAAATATAGGGGATAAAGTATTCTGGATTCCAGATATTTCACATAATTATTGAATAACACAACTATATGAATGTGGTTTCTTTAGTAGTCTAGGTAAGGGTTAACCGAATCACTATATTAAATATTGGAAATTTAATTACATGGATCAAATTCCATTAATTTTCATAATCCCTTCATGACCATTACCACCACTTCAGTGCTCAATGGTTGTCTTTTTATGAATTTGATACCCCATCTTTATGAGAATAATTTTCCCATGATCAAAGGATTCTTTGTAATTCATTCCACTCAATATTTTCTATTTTTTACTCTATATAATTCCATTTGGTATTGTTGTTGCATAAAATATGGTCTTGTTTAATTGGATTTTGGATAATCTTTTGATGGGGGATTGATATGGTGCAATCCTATGGAGAACTATTTTGAGATTAGTGGTTCATGATCATTAGTTCTGGTTTATTCTTGTGTAAGTTTCATTGATTTTTCAATTGTGGTAGGCGATTCAAAATATATATCCTTTCATTAGGTATGAATATATATTTTTCTTGTATATTCTCACATTTGTGGAATGATTATAATTCACCATTAATATGATATTTTAACTTAAAAAAGATTAATAAATGTGGATTTGTGACTCATATGATCACTATATGTTATCATGTTATTGACAATATTTTTTTTATTGATTGAAGATCACATTTATAGGATATCAAGATAATTATTTATTTCCATAACATGATCATTATTTTACAACGACATAAAATACATAACATAATAATGTTGATAAAATATATAAATCGTTGAGTTATTATTAATGTATAAACTCTTTCATATAGAGATTAATTCATGTTTAGACAAGATATTTGATATCGTTACTATTGTAATTGATTATTATTTCTTCTAATATAATTTATTATTTCTACTATTTTCTATTTTTATAGTATTTTTAAAATTTGATTTTAAAATATTTTGAAATTGGTTATGACAAGTTGTTTCATCATAATATTGTGTGATTTTTTAGGATGTTATGGAAATTTTTGATGATTAATTTGAAATGGAATATGGGGAATTTATATTGATGTGTTTGGAATGAGTTAGTGTTGTAGTTTTTTATTGGTTTTGGTGATGATGATATTGCAGTTTTTTGTTATGTGTTGATTTTTATAGATTATCTTGGATAATGTTTAGATACTCAAAAATGATTTTATAGTAATTATTTAATAAAATCATAAATCTGTATGAGATGATACAATAGAAATTTCATAGAATAAATGATAGTTAAATTAATTAATCGATTACGTGAAAGTTAGGATGAAATTTGTTGGAATTATGTTGTGTTGGGTAAATCATATTCAATTAAATGAATTATTTTTATTATTTAAATGAAATGCATATATCAAGTATTTATGTAGAAATTATTTGTGTTTTCAGGATTCTATGGAAGACAATAAATGATAACATGATTAATAAATATGTATAGAAAGGAATGAATAATGAATTAAAAATATTATGTGTTATAATATGGATGGGGATAAACTCTTTAGTGATTAAACGATGATTATATATGACATGGTTTGAAGGTTTTTTTAAGTATTAGTGTTGTGATGTAGTAGTAGAGTTTTCTCATGTTGTGAAAGAACTTGTAAAAATAATGTTGTGTTTTGAAAATTGTTTTCATTATAACATTGTGTGCTATGTAGTTTTCCTTATTTTTGGTATGTGTGTTATCATATATCCATTTTAGTTATTAATAATTCTTACAGACCATCACATAAGGGAGTAAGGCCACTAATTCCCATATGGGTTATTGGGTTCTCGGCATATTCATCAATATTATGAATGTAGATGATAAATATGGGAGATTTTTAAAATTTATATACTATTTCTTCTATAATTAGTACATTTTGTGATGAATTAAGGATATATGGTAGTGATTTGGTTGACCATTGTTAGTCTAAATATAAATTGGAGGGCATTGGGTTATTTTCCTTCGTTATTACATAACATACTATGAAATGATATTTGGTTGTCCATGTGATGTGGATGTGATCTATAGTATTTGGACTTGGATATAATGTTATGTATGGTATGAGAATATGAAGATAAGATTGTTTGTATATATGTGTATAAATAGGGAATACGAGCACCAATTGTGTGATTTTATACCAACAATGTTATTCATCAAACTGTGACCAATTTGTTGATGAATTTAAGGGTCATGCATTTCTTCACTATTAAACTAATAGGGTATATTGTTTGGGGATATTGTGAAATGTTTTAAATGGAACATTAAATTATTATAACACCACTCATATCAATAAATCATAAACATTAGAGAAACATACCTCAAAAAGATCATAGTTTAACACAATTATTTTCACATATTATAACTAAAAACATGGTCATACCATTTCCTAATTCATTATTTTACCTATAATAAAACCAAACCCATTAAATTTTTAAATCAATAACACTTATAAAATTATTTATTGGCGTAAAAATAGGTGAGTATGTCCTGTATAATGATAAATATCACACAACACATAATAGGCAGGTGATAAAATGTCAACCCTTTATCAAGACTCGAACAAAATGTTTTCTATAAAAATAATTATGTTTAGATGATATAATTTAATGGGTGGAATGGTTATGGATATAAATAAGTTATAATAATTAAAAAAATATTAAAATTTTTATTTATAAAAATAAATATATTTTTGATAATAAATTATTCTAAATATCACACTAAAAATGTAATCTTTTTTATAAACAGTTTTTACCTTCAATCATTCTACCAAATACAACTATTCATATCTATCAACTTTATATTTAATTAAGTTTTTTTAATATGCTCATATTTGGAGATTACAGTTGATTTATACTTAGGATAGGTGGGATAAGACAATATTTCTAAAAAATAGTAAACCTACCTTCAGAAATGAACAAAATCACTAAAAATATTAATCCACCTTCTATAATGAAACTATTTGGGTGGATCATGTTGAGTTGGTTCGGTTTTATTGATTTTATATTTTTTTCTCACCCATTATGTCCTTATAAAATAACTAAAATCATTTTTAGTATGTTACATAATCCAATCAATGACATCTCTTCATTTAATATATTCATTAAACTATTATATAAATTATTACTTGTAATTATAAAAAAACATTCTCTCATCACATTTATCTATCACAAAATTTTAGGCATGGTACAAAAAGATACATAGTGTTATTCATTACAGAAGACATTCATTATATTTAATATCATAAATAATTATTTTTTCAGAAATGATATTTTCCCATTTACGTCATTTATATTGAATATATAATAATTAAAATAATTATCAATTTACCCTAATAATATCACTATAATTCTCTCAATAACTATCTTTTTTAATATCCACATTATAGTTAATTGGAAAATAGATACATTATTTTATCAAGATCCAAAATGATAATCCAAAATTAGACAAAAAAATTAACCAACATATGGAAAGAAAAAAGTATATTAATTGTATAGTCAAAAGCTTTCCCTAATAAAATTCTAATATGATACCTAAAATCTCCAATCCCAAAGTCAGGATCACCACTATTATCAAAATATTAAAGTCAGTAATTGATTATCACTTTCATCTAGACTATGAACCCACACCATGAAACCCATCCAAATATGTGATCAATATTCCACCTCAATCGGTATAATATATAATAAGAAACAATGTAAACAAGATTTAGTAATGTTTCTATATCCATCCTAGAGAACAACCATCACAAACTCGAGATACCAATAAAAATTAAAAACCATAGCAAGAAGTGTTGAAATACTGAAAAAAATCACTAATAAGGGACTATAAATATTTTAGGACCACTAGACCGAGAATAAATATAAAAAAACTAAAACAAAAGTCTCCTTTGAATAATGAATCATTCAGAATTAATTAATTGGGTTGATTCTTCACTATCACAATCATTCTACCCCAATAAATAATATTTTATGGGGTTCCATCATAAATCCAATTCGAGATAGGAGGATAATACAATAAATTTTTATATTTATGAAATTTTATTTTGTGGAATGTTATGTGGGAATTAGATTTAATCCCAAACACCTCCCCTCAAACTGAACACCACACATCCAGGCCACCACTTCAATGATAATCCATATTATCTGAATCGTCTAGAACATGCCTGGTCAATCATATCGTCCTCTAGACACACAACCTAATCATTATTATCATCAAAAATTTCAATATAAATAACCATTATGGATCCAGATGATCCATCATGAGCCATTATTATCTCAATTATAATGGTTTGAAGGATTCCGCATAACACATAGGCCACACCATGGATCTGAAACCACTAGTTGTGGTATAATCATCATTATCCTAAACATTATATTCCTAGAACATTAATACATGGGTGGGGGTTGAATCCTTAAAAAAATAAGTGATGGGATGAGTTTCTCATCCCTGATTATATATTACTCACCACTCATTGAAAAAAATTAATGTCTGGTTTGGTTTTCATCCAACATAAGTAACCATTCTTAAAGCTGACAACTATTAACCTCGGATAATAACAACCATATGAGTTGATTGAGGGATATAAAACATAAAAATTTGAAATGATGGAAAAATTTCCTCAGTAAATTATATTACAATACCAAAATCGTTGAATAGTAATAATTAAAATGAAACAAAGGACAACCAAATGAAGATAGATTATCTAGAAACCAAAAGGGGGGACATTATCCCCACATGAAATTCCCCATAAATGTCAAATACGAAAATTCGTGACCATAACTACGCACATAATGCAGGACTAAAATCAAATTCAATGAAAAGAGAAAAAAATATCACAGATACGTGATGAAATGAATTTCCAAACACATTTAAAATCAAAAAAACACCATCATGGATAAAAAAATTGGGGTTTGATAATGGAGGTTCATTCAGTAAGAGAAGATGTTGTGACAATCTAGGATCACACTATAAAACAATATTAGATAACTATTAATTTTAGGATGAGTATAATATATATGGGTGGGTTAGAAACAACTCATCAGAAGAGAGATGATAATGGTGGAGAGAACATGTTATTAGGGTGAAGCTAATAGAAGAAAGAGAGAATTGAGCCAATGTAGTGGGTATATTTCATGATTCTTCATCATTATCATTTTTTTATTGTTAAGATTATCATGGAATAAATTCAAAATATAATAATTAATCAATAAAATAATTTTTTGAATTTTTTCTACAATTTATATTCATATTCAAGTGTTTAAAAAATTAATTAACATCCAATTCCACTGTAATAACAATATAATTCATAAAAAATATCCCAATCCAGTAATTGTTATTAATATATATAGTATACATGTTAATGGAAACTCTCATGTACAACTCATTTACTAGTATCTTATTTCATTGAAAAACAATATTTTCCATTATAAATCAACAATGGTAATTCATAAATAAATATTTATATATGAATATAATTTTATATAGAATATTAAAAAAATTTATAATAAATAATCCATCCATAAAGATTTTCAATTTTTTAAAACACTATTTTATTATTATAAGATTCTTTCATGAATCATAAATATTTCGACAAAGTTTATTCATAATTCACAATAATAGTGAACCTATAATTTAACAATTTAAAATAATTATATATTTCATTAATTTAATTACTTTCCACAATTATAAATTAATTATTATGAATGGTTATTTATTCCCATATAATTATTTTCCAATATTATTAAAAAAATCACAATACCATATTTTAAGAACACTTATTTGATATTTATTATTATCATTCACTCCAGAATATTAATTCACAATTAAATTATTTTAATATGAATGAATATTCGATACCACCACCTATTGAATAATTTCACGGAACCAACATAGCAAATAAAATCATTATTAATTATTCAAAGTTGATATAAACATAAAATTTATTAATAATATCATTTTAACATCTTCAATACTAAATTATATATTGAATTTTCACATAATTAGAATAATATATCTCATGTATATCTCCAAATTTATTCCAAATAACACATATAATTAATCCACACTAGAATTATTATTTTTTCATACAAACCTATAGTAATATAATGAAATCCAGGCATCACATTAAAAAATAAAAAAAACATAAACTACAATCCTAATTCGAGTCAAGATCACATCCCACATAATAAATCAAAAAACATTAATAAAATTGGAATTATAATTCCACTTCAATTACCAAATAACATAAATAAACCAAAACTAGATAGAGAGAAAAAATTTAATTGTATAACAAAAAATCATATCATCTCTGAATAAAATAATATGGTTGATTAGGTTTTTCCAAACCAAACATTACCTACTCAATCAGACCCAAACCATCCTAGTCAGGTTGGATTGGGTTGGGTTATATATGGTATACAGATCTGTTTGGTAATATTACATTAGAATTATATTGGGTTCGTTTGGGTCATGAATTGGATAAATACTGAACAAACCCAACCAATACAAAATTAATTTCATCTAGATTGGGATAATTATGTGATGATGTATATATTTTTTAAATAATAAATATTATACAAGTTTTGAATTACCGTTAATGGGGATTGTTGTTCAATTTTTGGAATTGGATAATTTAGAAATAATAATTTTTTTAAAATTTTAATTTAATGGATTTCTTATAGGTTTTTTTATTCAGTCATCTAATTTTCCATTACCTAGACAAACAGACTCAACCAAAACCAAGCCAACCCATAGAAATATCAAGAGTAAATTATCTACACACCATAGTAGTCTCAATTAGGAAAATATATTGAAAATATATTTAGAAACAAATAATAAATTATAATATTAATGAAAATCATTTTACAAATATATTTTTTAGAAATCAAATTAGATGGCTATTTATCTGAATAAAAAATAAATAATTTAAAACATAAATACATATAATGAAAATAATAAAAATGACCCCATAACTTATAGGCTGATGAATCCTTAATTGATCCTCCATAAGCTCAATAATTCACCATCTTGGTCACAGGGTTCTCAGTGGATCACTAATAGCTTAACATTTTTATATTACAGAGATTATATTTTTTATCAAGGTCCCCATGGTTCCTACATTGTCTTGGTGGCCTATTACATTGAATTTTAAATTAACTTAACATATTAATTCATATAAATAATCTCCAATAAATTGTTATAAATTCTGAAGTAGTTAAACCACTAGTTAATTAATATCAGACATTATATTAAAAATAAACTAAACTCATCAATTAATTTTGGAGAAGATTCAATTTCATTATTATAATGTATTTCATCCTCTATAATGATCTTTTAGAATCAATAGTGAATAGACTAGGATAATGATACATAATTTCTATTACCAAATTTGTTGATTCCCAATGAAAACATCCATGATTATAAATAACGGGTATATGTATCATGGTCTTCCCACATATGATATTATTACTATGATTAAAGACATTAATTAGATACCCAATGAAGAACCACCCCTATAACTAATATTTTTCATAATCAAAAACCAAAATATGATTTATTTTAATATTTATTAAAATTAATTAAAATAAATACATCATGAATTACGTAGACCTATTATGGTACAAAAAATTAATATATAACCCGTAATCCAAAAAATAAAAACAATAGCACTAAAAAACCATCGTTCTATTTATTTTCTTCCATCATAGATTCTAATATCACAAACATTATGAAATCCAAACATACCCAAAATCCCATACATATAACACCAATTGTAATATATTGTCATCCACATATTATTTATATTGACTATATTAATAAAATAAAACCATTCTAATCATATGAAGCTTGTTGGTTGTCATCAACACAATGCATGCCCCAGTAGGGATGACTTAGTAACCTCAATATTACACAATATAGATTTACATGTGAGATTATACAATGTATCAAACATCACCATATTAACATATTCATAATATTCATTATTACATGAAACAATTACCTTATATATGTAATTAAACAATGCAAGTCTGAATTTGATAATACACACATAGAACATTTCTTTGAAAATATTAAGAGTACACAAAGAACAATATTTAGTACACTTATAATATATTATATATAAAATCCTAGGAGAACCTAAAGTATTTGAAACACATGACTAAATTATGAATGAAATATAAAATTTCTATGATATATAATAGAAAAGGAACCACTTGAAGTCAAAAAATCACACATAGATTAAAATTGTAAAGACCAGGAAATTCAGTGGAATTTTTTTCCAAAATATATGGTAATTATATGAGTCTGTGAAAATTGACGGCACATGATTTTGAGGCCCGGTGTGCCCGAAATCATTTTTAGAAGTTTTTTTCAGGTACATTTAGTAAACATATGAGCGGATTTTTATAACTTTTGAGCAGGTGCTCAGAATTGAAATCTGAGGGAACCGTTGAACTCACAGTTCTGATATTCTATTAAGAAGACTTTCACCTCAACAGAAGATGGTTTAAAATAAAAGATTGTTTTTGGGTTTTTAATTAATTAAATATAAATATAGTTGTATCTATATTTTTATTTTGGTTGGATGAAGCCTCCATGTGGAAGTTGGATGTGGGGACCACCACACCTTATCCTCCCATGAGAGTTATTTGTGGTGGTGGCCACATGAGGTTTGAACCTCCTCTTCTTGTTTATTGTGTTGGGGGTCACCCTGGGTTAAACCCCCTTGAATCTCCTCTTTAATGGAGAGAAACCCTCCACCTTCCATTATGTGTAGGGGAGCCACTCCAACTCCCCTAACACATAATGTCCCAAATCCTTTACATTTAATTAATCCACCCATTTGAATTTAGTGCCAACTATTATATAATCGATTAACATAATCTGTTATTTTGGTTGGAATATGTCTTTTGGTGGATCTTGGGAGAAAGGAGAGAGCATAGGGAGAAAAGCTATCGCCAACGAAGAACAAGGAACACATTCTTCCAACGATGAACGCCGGCATGGAGCATCATCGACATTCATCCTCACAACCATCATCGACGTTGAACATCATCGAACGTTCTCTAATCCTCATCGTCATCAATGAACCAATGCACAAGCATGGATTGGATGTGTGTGGAGGATACGACGAACGACGACAACACCGTCTTCTTCCCCGCGACTCTGTCAATGAACAATGAACAAAGGTAGAGGTTCAAACATTGTTTTGTTTCTCATACTTCGTTTTTTGAAGAGGATTATTATTTGAAGCTTCATGATATCACCCTAACGTGGAGGGTGCGGGCCAAGAAAACACGGCCCAACTCCTCTACCTTATTTTTAGAATTTGACGCTAAATGCGGCATGAGTCCGGGATGAGCGATTATCGTCCACAATGGTTGAAAACGGAGGTGATGTCCCAATAAGTGTGAAACTACATCAGATGTGAGAATTGGGCCATCAAAACTCGATCAGTGACCCACAGAATGTTCCCCGATGGTCAAAAATGGAAAATGACACTAGTCGAATTAAGGGTGGTCGTCGCACCAGTCGACTACATGGACAGCGGTGGTGAAACCGTACTGCCATAGGAGTGGTCCATGAATGACTGGCCGTGATGGGGCTGCGGTGGCTGGTGCATGGCCAACCATGACCAGAACTAGCAGCTTGAGCCGTAGGGTTACTGAGGAGGGCGTGGCGCAGCACACACCTCATAGTGGAAGAATAGGCTGTGGCGGCGTGGGATGGGCGGTCGGCTCTTCCATCCTCATGAGGAGGCCTAGCGTAACTACGACGCGTAGGAGATGGCAGGCCGCTCAACTAGTTGGGAAGAGCGGAGCCATTTGCATTGGTCCCGCCTGACACAGACTGCGGGACACGCACATGATGGGCCACCCCCGCGGACCGGGTCGGACCCGCAGACCAGGTCGGTCCAACTGGACCGGACCGGACCCAGACCCGTTTGACCTGTTTCAACTCATTATCACCTAACATGAGCTACGGGTGTTTGATTGACGAACTATCTATGGTGACGGAAAACATGGAAGGACAAAACTATTTTGGTATACCCCACTAGTGGATTGAACACATTTGATGTAAGTCCGGGTTAGATAGAACGTAAATCCAACCGGGCCCTCAGAACAGAAATTCCAATAACTCTCAGACATGGCGTCTGATTGACATCCTCTGTCGCGTTGAGTTTCTTCTAGAAAGACGGATATTTTGGATTTATCAACATGGGAAATCGTGGCACATGATGTATCAGCCCTTTTCTTGAGGAGCGGAACCCCCCATATTCAAGCATGCTTTGTGCAGAACCCTTTGGATGGATGCGCTCAGCCTTTTGTTCTTGGATCCTACATGGGTTCAACAGCTCCGACTACAGTTCCTCAATCCTTCATGGGTTCAACAGCTTAGACTACTATTCCTAGATCTTACATGGGTTCAACAGCTCTATCTACTATTCATGGATCCTTTGTGGGTTCAACAGCTCTGTCTACTTTTCTTGGATCTTGTGTGGGTTTGATAGCTCTGTCTACTATTCATCGATCCTGTGTGGGTTCGACAACTCTGATACTATTCCTAGACCAAGTGTGGGTTCGACCGATCTGATTTATATTCCTGGATCATGTGTGGGTTTGAAAGAATATATGACTTAGTTCCTACATCTAATCATCTCTAACTCTCTATAAAAGTTGTATACATGTGTGAGAAGAGTTGGTAACTTTGTATTTTACTCATGATTAAGATAGATTCCTTGATAACACAGGTATATGTATGGGAATATACCTAAGTGGGGTTAACTGTTGATTTCATAACTTGTGGTTTATCCTTGTTGGATTTTGCGATAACTTTAGGGTCTCGAGGTCCCTAATACGTTTCATTATACTCACCCCTGCACGAGATATGACCACACCTCGTTGTGTTGGATGCAGATGACAGAAAGCACTGATCGAGGCTGATTATATCAGGACTGGATAGCACCCAGAGGTGGACCACATAGCCTGACTGTAGATGGATGAGACGGATGGACGTGGAGTGTTGTCGAGGCTATCTGTACCTACCCTTCTGGTATGATTTCCCAATGGACGGTCCATTAGTTGTTTTCCCTTTTTATAGTACTTGTAATTTTAGTTTCTTGTACATTATAGTTGGGATTTATTTCTGGCTCCTTTTTCTTTTCATAACTCCTTTGTTATACATTTTTACTTCTTGTTTTTCTTCGTGCTTGTACTCTATTGTGTGTGTTTTCAGGTTATAAAGGAAATGACATCCCAGTTATAGGTATTTATGCCTTTGGTGCTAGTCTCCAGCACCTTGCTTATGGATGGTAGGCTTGGGGTAGTTATTGTACGTGCCCCGAGGGACAGATCGTGACAAATTTGTATCAGAGGAGTCGGTTCTACCGTAGAACATAGGACATTGATCTTTTCTATGAAGAAATAGTGTTAAGGGAACTGAGTGTGGTTTTTAGTTTAGGGAGTCCAGTGTTGCAGCAGCGGCTGACATATCCATACACCAGGACCCCACCATATGATTTCCGACTCAGTGCACGAAAAACACTATTTTCATGTGTGTTTTGAAGTTCTTTCTTTGTGATCTCTTTGAGTCAGATCACCAGGTATATATTTTTGACTATGGCACACCTGTTTCTTTACAAGATGCCTCCACACAGATAGCCAGCCAGACTTCTAGGATTTTTATAATATGGAATCCCACCGAGCGATGAGGCCTCGGTGCAGGGCGCTATCACAGTGGAGGCTCCAACATTTCCACTACTCGTTGGGCCACCGATGCCACCATCCCAAATAGTAGAGAGTGCATGCCGCCTGAGTGAGTTGAATGAGTTCCATCACCAGAGGCCGCCTAGGTACATGGGAATGATGGACCCACATGCAGCTTATGATTGGCAGGAGGCTGTGTTGAGTGTCTTTATACTTGTAGAGACACCATCCAACCTTATAGTGATCCTTGCTGCGAGTATCCTTCTAGAAATAACAGGCAGATGAGGGAACCTGATGCTCGAGGTGCATGACATAGAGACTCTACACTGGGTAGACTTCAATGCCTATTTCAGGTAGATTTTGTCCCATCCCCCCATTGTGTAGTGCAAATACATGAGCTACTTAATCTATAGCAGGGTAGCATGATGGTGGCACAATACTCATCAAGGTTCACTGACCTACCGCGCTACTCCACAGATATGGTGTGGGACCCATTCTACAGGGACCAGACCTTCAAGCAGGGGCTCAGGCGATAGATCAGGGATTCGATGGTCTCCCTCAGCATCCTGACGTAGGAAGAGTTGTTGGAGTGAGCCATCTTATTAGAGAGTTTCCTTGCTGAGTATCAACTTGCATCAAGACACGCCACCGGGCATCACAAAGTGGAGTCTTCTGCAGCTGGCATCAGACAGATGTTAAAGAGGTCCATGCGGACCAGACCATCATGTGGACGACCTCAGGACATGGGTTTGGTTTTTCTGGCACATGTGACAGAGCCAGTCATGCGAGGAACATGCAGTGTTTCACATGCGGTGGGCAGGGTCACATGGAACGTTACTATCTGAACTGACCATCAGATGATCAGCCTATAGTGGAGGGACCTCCCATGAAGAGGCAGAGATTCGAACGAGGTGATAATTATGGCACATGCGGATGAGATAGAATAGTTGGTCATGCAGCTGGCGGTGGATGACGTTATGATGTGTTACCACCACCACCACAAGGAGGTACACCCCATCTGCAGGGAGTAGGTTTCCAAGGAAGAGCTCAGCTCCAGGAAGCTAAGGATTACGATCATGTAGCTCCAGAGATGATTCGAGGTACGGTCTGTGTCTACACCGCCATAGCTATAGTACTTATAGACATAGGTTCCAGTCACTCTTTCAGTTCCACTGCCCTCATTCGGAGCTCAATGATTTTGACTCACCTGATGTCTAGATCCTTATGTCCAAAGACTCCTACGAGAGCATATTTGACAATTAGAAAATGGTGTCAGTAGTGTGGGATTAGTATAGGAGGTGAGAGATTCGGCTGGGATCTCCAAGTAGCGGCGTCGAGGCCTTACGATGTCATCTTGGGTATGGACTGGTTATCTACAATCCTTTCTCAGATCGAGTGTATTAGGCGAAAAGTGTGGTGTCTCTGCACGGATGGGACCAGGTTCACCTTCAACGGTGAGAAGGGTTCCTTTGAAGCATAGGATGATCTTTCTCAGAGGAGAGTATAGTTGATCACTCATTAGTTGTCTTGCCTTACCCTCGGAGTAGTTAATGTGGAGAGTTCGACTTATCCTGTAGTGGTGGACCAGTACACGGATGTTTTCCCTATTGATGTCCCAGGTCAACCTCATGTAAAAGAGGTGGATCGTACAATGACATGTACCCAGGTACAACACCGTTATCTACACCAGCGTATCGGATGTCTCCCACGGAGCTTTGCGAGCTATGGGTATAGTTAGATGACTTGCGAGGGAACAGATTCATCTGGCCCAGTGTTTCTCCTTGGGCAAACCCGATTTTGTTCGCCAAGAAGGCAGACGAGAGCATGAGGATTTGTGTCAACTACCATCATCGGAACCAGGTGACCGTGAAGAACAAGTACCCACTCCTGAGGATTGACGACCTCTTTGATCAGTTGAATGGAGAACAATGTTTCTCAAAGATAGACCTGATATCAAGATATCACTATCTTAGAGTTCGTGATGAGGATAAGCAGAGGACGACTTTCAGATGTTGGGATGGCCACTACGAGTTCATGGATATTCCATTCAGTGTAATCGATGATCCAGCAGTGTTCATGGGACACATGAATAGGATCATAAAATTATACCTCGATCACTTTGTCATAGTGTTCATCAATGGCATTCTGATCCTCTCAACTACTTTGGAGGAGCATTACTTCCATTTTCTTGTAGTACTGGACACACTCCGAGAGCATCATCTTTATGGTAAGCTCTCAATGTTCCAGTATAGGATCTGAGAGGTTCACTTTATGGGAGATGTCTTCTCAGATTCTATAGTTTATGTAGATCCAGCGACGATTGAGGCGATACATGCTTGAAAGCCACCCAAGAGTTTGACGGAGGTATGTAGTTTCCTTGGTTGGGCTGGATACTACTGGAGGACCATATCAGACTTCTTTAGAGTTTCATAACCACTATGTGCATTAAAGAAGAAGGGGAAAACCTTTTGTGGTCGGAGAGATGCCAGCATGGATTTCAGGAGCGTAGGAAGAGCCTGACTAGTGCCCCATATTGAGGCTTCCAGAGGAGGGCGTAGGGTATGTAGTCTACTATGATGCATCATGGACCGGACTAGGGTTTGTCCTGATGGAAGAGAAAGTATTGATTTCTTATGATTCTCATCAGCTAAGACACCATGAGAATAACTATGCCACCCATGACTTGGAGTTAGCAACAGTGTTCTTCTCCTTGAATATGTGGCAGGACTATCTGATGGGTGTGCATTTCAGAGTATACTTTGACCACCAGAGTCTCAGGTATATCTTCTCTCATACGAAATTGAACTTGAGATAGTGATGATGGATTGAGTTCATCCAGAACTATGACTTCGAGATAGTCTATAATCCTCACAAGGGGAATGTTGTAGCATATGTACTCATCAGAAGAACTGGTATACTGCTGCTAGGCGAGTCAACAGGGCATCAGGCTACTTTACAGATATCCCTTGTGGATAGAGAAGAATCATACTTTCTCTAATCTCTTACAGTCACTCCCCCACATCATCAGCGAGGTAGGGAGGCATAGCATGGGGACACATACTGTGAGAAATGGCATGCTCATATATCCACAGGGCAGGCACTGGATAGATTTTCTGAAGGTGGGGAGCACTTCATCCTATTCAGAGGAAATACTTTGATACAAGTGTCACATCAGGAGGGAGTGTTGAGGGAGTTTCACACGTCCCCTCTAGAGGAACATCCAAGAGTGGTGAAGATGTACAATGACCCTTGATGACATTAATGGTGGCCAGTTATGATGAACGTAGTTGTAAAGTTTGTCTCTCGATGCTTCACTTTTCAGTAAGTGAAGGCAGAGCACCAGGTACCAACAAGTTTGGATCAGCCTTTAGAGGTCCCAGAGTGGAAGTGGGATGTGATATCCATGGACTCTGTGATAGGATATCCATGAATATCCAGTGTTCATGATTCGATCTGGGTGATCATCGACTGACTCACCAAGTCGGCCCACTTCCTATTGATCAAAGAATAGGGTTTAGTAACGAGATTGGGATGCATCTACGTGCATGAGATTGTGAGGATACATGGAGTACCTTTGACAATTGTCTCCGATGGGGAGGCATGGTTTACTTCCCATCTATGGAAGGGGTTACAGGAGGGTTTCGGGATACAGCTTCATCTGATCACCTCCTTCCATCCTTAGACGGATGGTCAGACTGAGCAGACCATTCAGACCAATGAGGTCATGATGTGTTCTTATGTCCTTGAATTCGGTTTCTTCTAGGAGGATCACTTACCTTTGGTGGAATTTTCATACAACAATAGTTGTCACTCCACCATTGGAATGACACCTTTTGAGGCGTTGTATGTGAAGGAACCTGGAACACCCTGAGAGGGGAGGGGTGAATCAGGGTGTCATATTTTTCTTTTTAAATTTGTGGATATTATTACCACGTAGGTAGGAACTTGTTAAACCTATCAAACAAATGATAGTAGGAAGTAAACATAATACTTTTACGTGGTTCACCACAAAGCGCTACGTCCAACGAGCATATGCTGATAGGATTTCAGTCGTACCTAATTCCACTAAACTTCACTAGATGCGGATTACAATGATCAAGTACAGTCACTCTATCCTAGGCACACTTCCTTTAAAAAATTTCATAGATAGCTCTTGGCATCCCTCGGGTCACTCTCGTTGACTCCCCCTGGCTCACTTCCTTTGATGAAGTCTCAGTCAGTTTATAGACGTGAGGCTCTCTTTAATAGATTTGCATTGAAGTATTTGCCTCTGCTTTGCATGAGACTCTAATTGCATCGAAGTTCGGAAATGATGCACTTGAATGCATTGAACCAATGAACCGGATAATTATAAAGTGAAAACATGATACATAGATGATTTCGCATAGAAACTACACTTTTCACGCAATCTCTCACTTTTGCATGCAATACATGATTTTCCCGTGGAAAAATATATCCCTCAATTTCATCTTTTTACGAGCAACCTCTGCTTTTTCATGCAACATTGAATTTTCCATGCAAGCTGGAATTTTTGCACCGCTCATACTTTTTCACGCAGCTCAGATCATTTCATGAAACTCTGAATTTTATGTGAAATTCGGAATTTTTTCGTGTATCTCGGACTTTCTCATGCAGTTATGACATTTTCAGGAAACTCAATTTACACGAAAATTTTACTCGCATCAGACCTCGGATCTTCATTGAGTCTTTAACCATACAGAATAGGGGGGTCACCTCTTATTTATATGCATCCCTGGAACCTGCTTGAAAAACCCCCTGTGGCATAAAAAACATCTTATTTGGTGGGTAATATTTCGTGTTGGCACCATTTTTCACACACATCTCTAGATTTTTCTCACATCCCATGCCTTTTCAATTTTTCAACATTCTGATTACAAACACTATTTTCACGAAAAAGCTTGATCCACTATTTCGCCAACCAAGCTTTGTTTTGTGCCCAGCTCAAATATTTCATGCACAACCCTTCTTTTTCATGCACTACTTTATCTTTACACGCACCACATTTTACCAATAATCCATGTCTTCATTTTCCGATTTTGAGGCCTAAAAATTTGGCAAACACAGCAAAACAGTGGAACCTTCAATACTGTTGTCTGCTTGAACTGTATGACCACATTAATAGCAAACATTCTGAACATCCACTGTGGATTGACATCAATCAGAAACCATACTCAAACTCATGCACAGAATAGACATGGTTCCAAAAATCTGCCCCTTTGGGTTTTTTGGCAATCACAAAATAAATTCAATAGACCACTATCCACATGCAATCCAAAAACACAAGAATTAACTCATACAATACTCTATGTCTTTGTGATCAATGCTCGGTGTAGAAAAAAAGAGAGAAAGATTGAATTTGGTTCCCATGTTTTGGAATTCCCAATGACGCCCAAGCAATTCTCTTCAATTTTCCTAGAATCATTACATTTCCAATGTATTCCTTCTTATTCTATCTCTAAAATCTCCAATGTATTCCTTCTTATCCTATCACCGAATTATCATCGGGATACCAAACACGTCTTTGAATTTATTCCTTATCCCCTATTGGAAATAAACCCAATGATTGGTATTTTCTCATTAAATATCTCATTACAACCCCTAGATAGTATCTCCCCCATAAACCTACATCATATCCACACAAAAATTAAAAACAGTTAATTTAACTGGGGAGTGGGTTGTTTCGCAACCACCTTATGCAATGGGAGGTGGTTGAACATTGAGGTTCAACCGATGCTTCGTGATCATAGCAGCAGACTGTGGCTTGGTCAGGATATCATCCACTTGCTCATTAGTTCACACATGAACCATTCTAATCATGCCTTGATCAACATTTTCTTTGATAAAGTGATACATGATTTCTATATGATTTGTATGAGAATGATGGACCTTATTCTTTGTAATATCAATTGCGCTCTTGTTATCACCATAAACCCCCATTGGTAGCTTCACCTCATCACCAATATGTGTTAGTTGTTTCTTCATCCAGAGCAGTTGAGTGCATGCATTTATGGCGGAGATATACTCAACTTCAGCAGTACTAATAAAAGTACTTTCTTGTTTCTTGCTCAATGAGACAACACATTTATTCCAAATATAGAATGCTCCACAACTGGTGGACTTTTGGTCCACTACAGTTCCATCCCAGTCAGCCTCAGAAAATGATGATAATTCACGGTCCCTTCGTGTAGCAATGTATAAGACACAATTGAGTGTACCTTGAATATACCTCATGATTCTTTTTACTATTTCCATATGTTGTTCCTTTGGATTAATATGAATGTGGGCCTCTAGACATGTGGAAAAGACAGTATTTGGATGTGTCTCTGTCAGTTACAGTAGGATCCCAATTATCCCCTTGTACATGGTGGTATCTACATAGGTATCATCCTCATGATTTCCAAGTTTGGTTCCAACCACAATCAGAGTTGACATCGGTTTGGAATCATGCATATTAAACTTCTTCAGCAGCACTCTTCAATATGTTTCCTGAGAAATGAAAGTGTAATACTTATTTTTAATCACTTGAAGCCATAAGAAATATGTGAGCTCCCCAATCATAGACATTTCAAATTCTGATTTCATGTGGTTGAAAATTTTATCCACTGATTTTTTCCTACTACCACGGAATATAATTTCAACAACGTAGACTAGAAAAATGAACTGGTCTTTTGGTTAATTCATCACATATATATTGTGATCTACTCCTTTTTTGAATTCCAACTTCTTGAGATAAGAGTCTACATGAGAATACCATGCACGTGGATCCTGTTTCAAACCATTTGGATCCTTGATTAGTTTGCAAACCTTTGTTTCATAATTACCAGGAAAAAAACCACTAGTTGTTCAATGAGGACATCTTCTTCAAGTACACAATTCAAGAATGTTATCTTGACATCCATTTTATATACTTTATATCCTCTTTGGTGTGCCATGGCAAGTAAAATCCAAATTTAATCCAGTCTATCCACTAGAGAAAAAGTTTCTTCAACATCAACACCTTCAATTTTGGAGTGTCCTTTACACACCAGTTGTGCCTTATTTCTGATAACACTTCCATTCTCTTCAAAATTGTTCTTGAAGATCCATTTTGTACTAATCACATTGTGACCTTCATGTATCTGGACAAGAACACATGTATGGTTCTTGTCAATTTGATCTATCACTTGATTCATGGATTTCACCCAAGATTCATCCTTTGCTGCTTCTTCAAATGAGGATGGCTCCACAACTGACAGAAATGAAAATTGTGTGGTATTACTCATCCTCCATGTTTTTTGTCTGAACTCATATCCCCAATTATGTTAGATGGATAAATATCATATCTTTGATTTCTCCTGTGTGGTTCAGTTGCATTCTCTCCAGCTAAGGATTCCCCTTTATATTCTTCTTCTGAGTCAACATCATGATGTGACTGATGAGTGTTTTGTCCACATTCCTCTATTTCATTATTTATATTTAATCTATATTCATTTTATACCTCACTCTCTGTCACATCAGCATAAGAAATCCGTGATGAAATTATGGTTTTCTCTTCAATGATCTTCACATCACCGCTTTCCACGATCCTTCTTAATCGCTTGCTAAAACACTTATAGGCTTTGCTGTTCATTGAGTATCCAAGGAAAATTCCTTCATCTACATTGTCACCATACTTCCCTTGATTTACTTCTTTGATCTTGATGAAGAATTTACTTACAGAAACATGAAAGTATTTTAAAGAGGGCTTCCATCCATGCCACAATTAATAAGGTGTCTTCGTCTAACATATATTAAGTCTTGTTCGATTTTGAATATACATTGCAGTTTGAAAAGCCTCATTCCAGAAAATTCGTGTAATACGACTCTCAAACAGCATAGTTCATGCCATGTTGTTCACATTTCTATTCCTACATTCAACAACTTCATCTTGTTGAGGAGTACTCACAATAGCTACCTCATGTTGTATCCGTTGCTTCTCCAGGTAATTTTCAAATTCAATGGACTTGTATTCCCATCCATTATCAGATAGAAACACTTTCATTGTTCATCCAGTATCATTATCGACAATCCGCCGATATGTTTTCATGTAGTCAAGCACTTTCTGTTTCCTGTGAATGACCATTACACAGTCCATTCTGCTATAATCATCTATGAAAAAGAAAAATTACCTTTCTCCATGAGTTCCCGCAATATTTATCGACCCGCATATATCATTATGAATTTGATCAAGAAGATGATTTTTCCTTTTTTTCATTGGCCGATATGAACTACAGACCAGCTTCCCACAAATGCAAGCATCACAAGAATTTTCATGCACAAGCTTCAGGTTGGGAATGTCCATGACAACCCTCAATTTCAATATTTTCTCCATGTCGTGTTGATTGATGTGTCCCAGTCTCTGATGCAACAGATTTTTTTATTCTTCAATAGTCATGTTAAAAACATTTTCTTTACAATCAACACGATACAATATGGCTTCTTTTATACATCCCTTCATAAGTGAATTTACTGTCCTTCCCTTGATAGTGTAGCCTTTCTGATTAAAAGTTACAATAAGTCCTGAGTCACAATGATGACTCACGCTAAGTAGATTATGATGTAGGAAATCTACATAAAGGAATTCAGTCTTATTTATCCCACCATTAGCTAATTTAGTACTTCCACTTACTTTAATTGTAGAGCTCCATCATTACCAAATCATACTGTACCATCAACCTTCCATTTGATATCTGTTAACAGTCCAGCATTACCTATTATATGAGATGAACAACCACGATCCTGAATCCAGGTACTGTTGCTTTTTGTTTCTTTGAGGGCCACCTCTGCAATGTTGGATTTCTCAATCTTCTCCCTTTCTTTCCATGAGACATTGGATTGAGTATAATGTACTGATGGCCTTTCAATTATCTCATTCGTGTACATTGGTTCTTCATAGTAAATGTCTTTTTTGAGAGGAGAAAACCTGTTATTAAGTGAAACACTATTTTTTTAATGAGATTTGACTTGTCTCAAACTCTGATATAAGGTGTCCATGTCCCTTCTCTACCTACAATTAATAGCTTAATGACCAAATTTAGAACAACGAAAAAAATATCAATAGAAATTGATTCTTTATAATTAATTAGGATTTGAATTTGTACTCATCCGTTGAACTCCAATATCTTCTCCATTTAGTTGGCTTCTATACTCTTCACAATAAGACATGGTATGGCCCTAATATCAACAGAACTAACACTTCATGAGAGGAAATGTCTCCTCACTTCTATTTATCCTCATTCATTCTTTGGTGGGAAAATAATTTGAGGGCCCTTTTTTCACAGAGGCTAGAGGATAATCTTCTTCTCTTCTTTCAGATTGAATTGTGGGATTCTATTTCATCTCTTTAGATGAATTTTCCACATCACCCTCTTTCATCTTTCCTTTATTTTGGTTACCTTTATATGCAACATATTATGACTCTACCTCACAAACAATTCCACTATTTTCCATGCAGGCAGGTCTCTGATCATTTGAAATATTTTCAACTCCATTTGAGCCACGTTTTTCTCTCTCCAACAACCCAGCATTTGAGAACCTTCCAAACTATATTTTCTTCCTTTATTATTTTGAAATTGAATCTTGTTCAAGTTTACTCCTAATAGTAACAACATCCTCCTCAAGATGATCAGCAGTCTTGGACTTTTCCTCTAGTATGGAGGTGAGGTCATTGATGATCTTTTCATGATATTCAATTCTCAGCTTTAGATACATTATATCATCATTGATTTCAAGTATGTTATACTATAATTTCACTAATTCTTCTTTTCGTTCTTTTTCATCTTCAACTTGATGAAAATATTCAGTTGATTTATTTACAATTTATTTCTACTTATTACTACTCTTACATTTAATCTTAAGCTTAATAACACCATCCTTATGTTGAAACTCGGGATTGGAAGTTGTTTTCAACTGATTTTATCCACTAGTATCTTCTTGATTTTTCCATAGTGGCCCTCATGGAAGCATGGTTACCAATTTAAAATTTTGGTTCTTCTTCACCACACAATTCATTATCATCTTCTTCATCTTAACAAACAAAAACTCTTCATCGGTACTTTCTTTCTGCATTTGAAGTATCCATTTTTGAAAAACCTTTCCTAAGGCTTCTCAATGTTTTTAGTATCACTATTCTCATCATTGATTTTTCTGAAGCACTGAGAGGCAATGTGACCATCTTTTCCACACAGAAAGCAAGCAAGAGATAACATCCCTTTTAATTTACCTTTCCCTTCTGGATCTTCTTTGCAATGAGAGAAAGAATTTCTTTTTCCTCTTAATTTTCACCACTACTATGTTTTGAGTTTTTCAGTTTCTAAAAGTATTTTAATTCCATTTCCTTACTCACTCGAGTCGTAGCATCTTCTGTTTTGACTCTCATTCCATATTCCACCAAACTTCTCAGGAGGTCATCCAGCAAAAGTTTAAAAATATATCTTTATTCAAGGGCTAACACATTTTCATTGTGCAGGGATGGAAGTCTTATTAATAATTTCTTTAAAATATCAAAGTCATTGATTTCTTCACTTAGACCTCGAATAGCTCCAACCACTTCAGTAATTAGATTGAAGAATGAGTATGCATTCTCATATGAATGCATCTTTAGATCATCAAACCTGTTGTGTAGGACCTGTAGTTTTTCCTCTTTCACTTTTCTATCTACTTCATAAATATTTTCATGTTTATCCCAGATGGATTTTTCAGATGTGAAACTCATCACCATTAGATAGATCTGATCAGAAAGGGGCATAGTGAGAGCATTTTGGGCTTTAGTATCTGCAACAAGAATTTTTCTATCTGCGTCAATCATTTCCAGGCTTGTTGGATCAGGGACTTGTATTCCATGAACATTTGATAAAAGGACTTACATTCCAAGAGATCGTAGATGAGATATTATTCTGTTGTTCCAGATCTGGAAATTATATCCATCAATGATAGGGACTCCTATGACATTGGATGAATTTTCCATAATGGTTAATGACAGATCAAACACCAGTGAACCTCCCACTGATACCACTTGAAGGAAATCGGATCACCCTGAGAGGGGAGGGGAGAATCAAGGTGATAAATTTTTATTTTTAAATTTGTGGATCTTATTCCCACATTGGTCGGAACATTTTAAACCTTTCAAACTAATGAATATAGGAAGCTGACACAACACTTTTACTTGGTTCACCACAAAGGTCTATGTCCAAGGAGCACTTGAATGCACTGAACCACTGAACCAGATAATCAAAAAGTGAAAATAGGATACACATATTATTTTGCGTAGCAACTTCCCTTTGGGCGCAATTTCTCACTTTTGTGTGCAATACCTGATTTTCACACGGTAAAATATTTCGTGAAATTTCATCTTTTTACACGCAACCCCTCCTTTTTCATGCAGCACCTAATTTTACATGGAAGATGGAATTTTCAGGCATATCAGACTTTATCGTGTGGCTCATATCTTTTCGCGCAACTCTGAATATTCGGTGAATGTTGGAATTTTGTCCCACAGCTCGTACATTCTTGTGCAGCTCCTAATTTTTCGCAAAACTCCCATTAAGTAAAAATTTTACGCGCATCAGACCGAGAATCTTCTCTGAGTCTTTAACCATACAGAATGAGTGGGGTCACCTCTTATTAATAGGCATCTCAGACAACCATGCGTAAAAACCCCTGTGGTGCGAAAAACCTCTCATCTGGCATGCAATTTTTCTCTTAGGTACCATTTTTCACGCACATCTCTAGACTTTTAGCGCAGCCCATGCCTTTTCCATTTTTGGACGTTCTGATTCAAAAACACTATTTGTGTGAAAATACATGATCCACTATTTCATGCACCACACTGTTTATCATGCCCAGCACATATATTTCCCGCACATCCCTCCTTTTTTGTGCACCACTTTCTCTTTGCACGCACCTCCTATTACCAACAATCCATGTCTTCATTTTCCGATTTTGAGGCCCAAAAATTTGGAAAACACTTTGAAATGGAGCCAAATTCAATACTTTTTTCTGCTTTATTTGTATTATCACATTACTGGCACACATTCTGAACATCCACAGTGTTTTGAAAACAAACACAAACCATACTCCCATTCATACATAGAATAGACATGGTTCCAATAGTACGAGAGACCTTGAAGATCACCTCTGTGCTGGACTGACCCAGGGCATTCAGCACTAATGGGACCAAAAATGGTACGGGCTACCCCGGAGAAGGTGCAGATCATCTAGGAGAGGATGAAGACTGCACAGTTCAGGAAGAATACATATTCCGATAGGAGATGGAGGCCTATGGAGTTTGAAGATGGCGACCACGTCTTTCTACGGGTCTCATCTCGACGAGGAATACATCGATTTGGCTGAGGTGGAATGTTATCTATGAGATTCATCGGACCTTTCCAGGTCCTCAGCAGAGTTGGAGTGGTGGATTTTTTCTTATCTCTTCCATCTCAGTTGCACGGGGTGCGTGACTTTATTCATGTATCCCTACTAAGGAGATATGTGCATGATCCTACTCACATCATCGACCATGGAGAGATATACGTAGATGATGGGGAGAATTTTACGAAGGTTCCAGTGGAGATTGAGGATAGACATGAGAAGGTCCTACGTGGATGGTCGATACATCTGGTGAGCATTTTCTGGAAACACAGGAACCTCTAGGAGAGCACATGGGAGCAGGAGTCTCAAATGCATGATCATTACCCCACTTGTTCCCTTAGTTCGAGTTGTAGCTTACGGGGATGTAAAGCCCTAAGTTGCAGAGAATGTAAAGTCCCAGATAATCTGTGGAAATTTGTTTTTCATAAATACATGGGAATTTTATGAGTCCTTGAAAATTGACGGTGCATGATTCTGGGGCCCGTTGTACCCGGAATGGTACATTTAGTAAACGTTTGAGAGGGTTTTTATAACTTATGAACTAGTGCTCGGAATTGAAATATGAGGGCACAGTTGAACATACAACGCCTATATTCACTTATGAAGACATTCACCTCGATGGCAGATGGTCGTAAATAAAAGATAGCTTTTGGGTTTTTAATGAAATAAATAAAAATAATGTAGTATCATTTTTTTATTTTGGATGGTTGAAGCCCCCATGTGGAAGTTAATGGTGGTTACCACCACACCTTAACCTCCAATGATAGGTCATGGTGGTGGGGCCCAGCCGAGGTATGAACCTTCCCTTTTTTTTATTGTGGTGGGGACCACCTGGGGTTAAACCCCCATGAAACTCACCTTTAATGTGGAGAAACCTTCCAACTTCCATTAAGTATAGGGTCGCCTCTTCAACTCCCCTAACACTTAATGTGCCAAATCCTTCAATTTTAATTAATCCTCTGATTTTGAATTTAGTTCGAAAAATTAAATAACATATATACATAAACCATTATTTTGGGATGGCATTAGTCTTCTGGTATAGCTCGGATAAAGGAGAGAGATTAGAGGGAATTGCTCTTGCCAATGAAGAATGAAGAATGTGTTCTTTTAATGATGAATGCCAGCATGGAGCTTCTTCAACATTCTTCTTCGGAACCCACTTCAACGTGGGTCGTCTTCAACCGATCATCCCTCCTCATCATCGTCAAAGAACTGACGTAAGAACTTGGATTGGAAGTGCATGGCGGATGCGACAAACGACGACAACATTGTCTTCATCCCCGCGTCTCCGTCAACGAACAATGAACAAAGGTAGGGGTTCAAATATTGTTTTTTTTCTCGTCCTTCATTTTCTATTGGGGATTGTTATTCGAAGCTGCATGCAATCAACATAATGTGGAGGGTGCGGGCCAAACGAACATGTATTGACTCCACCGCCTTCATTGTGTAATTTGATACTAAACACGACATTAGTCTGAAATAAGTGATCATCATCAACAATGGATGCAGAAAGGAGGCGATGTTAAATAGAGTGTGTGGATACTTCAGGAATGAGAATCGGGTCACCGACACTCTACCGGTGACCCACCGAAGGTTTGTCGGTGGTCGGAACTGGCGAATGAGACCAGTAGAACGAAAGAAGGGCAACTGTCACACCAGTCGGCCGCATGGACAATGGCGACACAACCACGCCGTCAGAGGAGTGGGGTGTGGCTGACTGGACACGGCGGTGATGCAGGGGTCGGTGCATGGCCGGCCGTGAGAAGAACTGGTGGCCCGAGACGTCAGGTTGCCGAGGAGGGTAAGGCGCAGCACGCAACACGTAGCAGAAGAACAGACTGTGACAGCATGGGATGGGCTGGAAACTTTGATGGTCGCATGAGAAGATTAATTTGTTATACCCCACTTGAGGTTTAGACCCGTGGACCGGGTCTGGTCGGGTTAGTCCAATGGGACCGACTGGACCCGGACTCGTTTAACATGCTTCCACTCTTTTGAATAAACATGAGCTACGGGTGTCCTATTGACGAACCTTTTGCGGGGAAAGAATCCTTGGAAGGAGAAGATTAATTTGTTATACCCCACTTGAGGTTTAGACATAGTTGGGGTACGACCAGGTTGGATCAAACGTAAATCCAACTGGGCCCTCAGAACGGAAATGCTAATAACTCTTAGATCGAGCAGCCGATTAATGCACTCTCTATTGCGTTGGGTTTCTTTTGGAAAGTCAGATCTTTTGGATTTATCATTTATGGACTTCAGGGCAGTTGATGTATCGACACTTGGCTTAAGGATCAGACCCTCCTGAAATCAAGAATGCTTTGTGCTGAACACTGTGGCTGGCTCATCTCTGACTACTGTTCATGGATCTTACATGGGTTCGATAGCTCTGACTACTATTACTGGATCTTACATGGGTTAGACAGCTCCAAATACAATTTATGGATCATACATGGGTTCGACAGCTCTGACTACTCTTCCTAGATCCTGTGTGGATTTGACAACTTGGTCTACTATTCCCGGATCATGTGTGGGTTCAACACCTTTGTCTAATGATCCGGGATCATGTGTGTGTTCGACAACTCTGAAACTATTAATGGATCCTGTGTGGGTTCGATAGTTTTATTTTTTGTTCCTGGATCCTGTGTGGAGTCAAATAAATAGAAGAATTAGTGGTTTCATCTAATGATCTATAACTCTCTAGAAATGTTGTAAACCTATGTGAGATGAGTCAGTATCATTGTGTTTTTTATCATGATTGAAATGGATTACTTGATAACATAGTTATATGTATGGGAATATAACTATGTGGGGTTAACTGTTGATTTCATACCTTGTGGTTTATCCTTGTTGGATTTTTTTATACCTTGAGAGTCTCGGTGTCCCTATTGATTATCATTATACTCACCCTTGCACGGGCTATGCCTGAAACTCATTGTGTTGGATGCAAATGACAAACAACGCTTAGTGAGGCTGAGTGTACCAGGACTGGACGGTACCCGTAGGTGGACCACACAGCATGACGGTACACGGAGGAGATGGACAGACATGGAATTCTGTTGAGGCTATATGTACCAACCCTTCAGGTAGGATTTCCCAGTGGAAGATCCATGAGTTGTTTTCCATTTTTTCAGTACTTGTACATTCACTTTCTTGTACATTACAAATGGTCTTGTATTTCCATCCACTTTTAAATTTCATCACACTTTTTTTATACAATTTTACATAGTGTTTTTCTTCCACCTTGTACTCAGTTGTGTGCGTTTTCAGGTTATAAAGGCAATGTCTTCCACATTTTTGGGATTTATGCCATTGGTGCTAGTTGTCAGCCCCAGGCCTATGGAAGGTGGGCTTGGGGTAGTCGCTGTATGAGCCCCAGGGGACGGGTCGTGACAAAAATCTGCAAAATTTTAAACTATTTTCATCTCATTGATGAGCTTTAAATAAGTAAATTTTTAATTTTTATTAACCTCCACTAAATATAAATATAATTATTTTGAATATTTTTATATAATTATTAAAAAATTTATCCTGATATTATATTTATTCTACATTATAATGGAAAAATATAGTAGTTACCTAGTTATCCATTAGTTATCCACCTTCAACTATCGACATGTGAACTTACTCTAAACAACCCGAGTCATATTCATTATTATCCCGTGATGAAAAATGTTTCATTTCACATCAATATATATTTAATTTTCAAAGCCTTAGTATGTTCCAAATATAAATTATTAAAATTACACATCACCAATTCCCATATACATCATAAATCAACAAATCAATCATGTTTATAAAATATTAATTCAATATAAATTTTTTTCCAAGGAACCTATAAAAAAATTATAACCATCCATGAAAGAAATGTAACATTGATCCTAAATTCTAAACAAAATACACCATTTCCATAAAATATTAATTAATATTCAAAAAAATTAACAACTCAACCCATACACGTTAGATACATTTAGAAGATACATTCAAAATATTACCATTTTAGATTCATCATTATAATTCAGAATAACCTCCAACTAATAATTCCAAAACATCATATAGACATCAAAATTATCATTACCAAGTTAATTAAATATATAAGTTGTTTGATGAATTATATATTCAACCCAAATACTCACATTGGGGATGATATATCATAGAAAAATGTTGTACATTAATCTTTTTTGATGGAGTAAACAAAAATTCTCCCCTATAAAATATATTGTTCCCTATATTTCAATGTTTTCAGAAAAATAACCAAAGAATGGTAACAAATATGATAATTATTCTTATACAGGATAATAATTATATATTTTTATTCCAAATCACTCTAATAAGGAATCATCACTCAACAAAATCTTATACACTTTGTATTAAAATACACCATTTAATATTTACCCATATCGGGTAAAATAAGAATATTGGTTGATGTCAACCTCCACTTTAACACCTAAAATGTGATATCTCATATATCATCCCATTAAAATATCACCATATTCTATGTCAAATACATTATTTGAATAACTAAAATGGATAAATCATAATGAAAATACCTTGAATACCTTGTGAGCACAAGAAAAATATGATTCTGAATACAATATTGGTTACTACACAATACTTCAAAGTTATCACATTAATAGGATCAATGGAAATAATTAACTACAATGAAAATTTTCCATGTAATTTATCATCAGTAAAATATATGTTTTCGTTTTACAAATTGGTATAAATATTTGGAGTCTATTATGTCTCTATGTTAAACAAAATTAATACCCCTTCACCGAAAAACATAAATTTATCAATATAAAAAAAATGAAAAAATCATGAATGATTTAATATATAGATTAAGAAAACATATCCATCTACCCCACATACACAATAAGAAAATTTATTTAATTTATGACATGTATAATGATGTCATAATATCTATACTAAATCCAAATAATTTTCGTAGAAACAATTCCTACTCACAATTAATCTTATTGGTAAAAATAAAGAATATTAATTATAGAAAATCAATGGAATACATCCAAACTATTTAAAAAATCATTAATATAATAAAATTGATTTCATATAACAATCATCACCTAATTAAATAATAAATATTTCACACATAACAATAAACACAATTAAAACATTTATGAAAAATCCTAGGACCGACTCATTGAGAAAATATATACTTTGTGAAACCTTTCATATAATGATCATTTAGATATTTTTTTAAAACAAAAAAACTCTATTTTATCCATGTGAAATAAAGGAATGGAATAAAAAGACTATCTAGACCCAAATTATAATTAATTAATGTAGTAATAAAATAATTAATTCTATTATTATTAAAAAAAATACTAGCCATGGTAGATATTTCTATTACTATAAATTATATTAGCAATGATCAATAAACAGTATATATTATAACATTATAAAGAATAAGAAACTGACTAAATATATTATTTAGACTAGTACTCTTGAATTTAGTGATAAAAACATATTCATTATTCAATATCATTGATAAGAATAGAATGAACCTATACTTAACAATCTATATTTTAATATTAATAAAAAAAATTGATCCACATATATACCAAAAACTGTATACGTTCAAACAAAATATTTTTTTCCATGGAAAGATACCTTAATTTTTAATGAAAAATATAAAACCTCACAATGAACCAATAAAACTCTTTTGTGTATAAAAATATATATATGATATGAAATTTAAAATTAAAAAATAGACTTATGTTGCTAGAACTTATATGAATTCAAAGATTGATGATACCTAGAGCCTCACATAAAACACTTCAGTCAAAGTATCTTCACCCACATCCATCTTCATGAATCCTATAACAATCATCTTCGTTGAACCCATTTCCACCCAAACCACGAAAAATATATATTAAATTATTTCTATAAAAATATTCACTAGATCGACGCTTCTAAACTCTATAACTATAGTAGAAGTTGTAAACTATAATACCATAAAATATATCACCATTTTTGTAATTTTACACTAATATAAAAAATAATACATTTTGAATATAAATAATATAAAATTAAATCAAACCATAGAGAAAACTAATGAATTATGTAATACAACTTGTTTATATATCATTTTTGTTGTTAAGGAGAAAGTCCTTATTACTCAAGACCAATATTTTCATAAAAACCCATCATCATTAAATCCGGATCATGATGAAAAACCATCGAACAAGAAATAAAATATACCCAAAAAAATTAAAACCTTATCCACATAAATATAGATAGAACCCACATGTATTGACACCCACTTCCCCCTCCCCTTAAATTCATGAATATAACACAACATCAGGTCACCACCAAGGTATGGAGGCTGGACCTACACAACTACAATATTGATGGGTATGTACCTATACCCGTGATTGATGCTTGAGGTACTACTTGATAAGATATATAAGAGATTCCACTACTAATTGATTTCCACTACATCTATACTCGAATATGAAGGAATGAGTTGATTAATACATATCACATAACATATATATTCAAAGTAGAATAATTCAAGACAAGAAAAAAAAGATCGAGACAAAAATGAAGGGGATTATATCCATCAAACAGCGAAATCAATCTCTCACATGACTAAGAGAAAGGGAAAAGATATCCTAATAAATCAATATAAGTAATTTGGAAAAGTTATTGATAATCTTCAGCATAATGGGAGAATCCTTGACATAGGGATATCCATCAGAATATTTCCCTCTACATTCAATATATAGAGTGTTTTTAAAGTATCGAAGAACGTAACCAAAAAACCCTATTTCAATCCCACCAAATGGAAATTTTTCCAACTATACCCTAAAAACCATATTTTATAATATTTTTTATTATCTCATACTATAATCTTGACTCTAGATACCCATCTAGAAATATGATACTATGTGTTGGTAAAAAAGATCACAAGTGAAAAAATTGAGAAAGTGGGTATGAGAACAGAATAATGATGAGATGTAATTAAATTAGAAAATAAAACATTATACTATATAGATCATAAATCATGACTCATCATATAAATATTTTTTCATAAAACATTATTCAATAATATATAGGAATGATAAAAAAACATATTAATTAGCATATTACATAAGGGTATGAATGAAAAAAAATAGATATCATAACAGATGCTAAGGGTAGCCACCATAAAATTCACTCCACATTGGAAAAGGATGACCACCATCCCATAACCTTCCAGACATATGCCAACCATCTACACCCCATAATATTATTGAGTTGGGAGGAAAGCATATTACCTATAAACATTTAGAATTGGGATAACCACTAATGTCCCACATCATATTCCAATGAGTAATAAAACATTAACAAATATATTGGATGGATATAACATACCAACCAATCATTTAATTATTACCATATATATGTATTCCGTACAAATTTACTTATATTAAAATTTTAAACAAATGATTCAATATGTTATGGGAATGAAATACATTTCATGAAGACTTTCTTAAGATAATACTATAATAAATCTTGATTATAAATTTGGATGATAATATTAGATAATATCAACTAGTAATCATAAGAAAAATTAATTAATATTAACATAGAAGAAAAATAGTGTTTATAAAATATGTGTTCCTTAACACATTCAAATGTATCCACAGAGGTTGTGATCAATAATTTGATCATCTAATACTACAAGCTCAGTATCCTAAATGAAAAAATACATAATAAAATTTAGAGGGTATTATATAGGTAATGACCCCATGTACACTTTATTGCACACTGTAAAATTTAATTTAATATTTTCATGGGCATAAGTAGAGTCTATTAAAAAATTCAGACCCTATAACTTCATGATATTGATATATTAAAAAAAATGTAAATATAAAAAATCAATCACAAATAATTATTAAAAAATAATTTAACAAATATTGTAAAAATTCATGATAGGAAACTGATATACCCATTAAATCCATACAATGGGTTTTACCCTAAGCGTGATATAAGTTTTGTTGGTATCATGTTTTTTGGTTAAGTGTATTCACATGAAGATGTTAAATTAAATGAAATTAATTAAATTTATTGATTGATTTAATTTTTTTAATCACCATAAAAACATACCAAATTATATTTAAAACCCTTCCATATATCATTTATAGGGTTAGTTGTATAACCCTAGATATTTGTGGAGAGGTTCCAATATGAGGGAATTGGTGGATGACAGTAGGATTGAGGATCGACAATATGAAATTCCATTGTTCTCAATAGTATAAATATTGTGAGTTCAATTATTATACAATAATAGATCCACCACAGATTCATGGATTTTATTTAATTTTAATTTACCAATTGTGGAAATTAAAATGGAAACATGGTTTACCTATTTTGGAGGTCAATACATCGATCATTTTTATTGAATTTATATAGATTACTTTTATTCAATTATGTTGGATTTGTTAATTTTTTTAAACCCAATAAGTAAATTCTCATCCATAAATGAAATTTTCCAACCCCAAAATAGTAGCCAAAAATTTCATGGTTTTTTTGTTTCTTTCTCATAGCCTTCATAGAATTCTTGTCATGAAAATTTTCAATTATCTAGTGGGTAAAATATAACTTGGATCCTATTTCGATGAAAAATTCATTATCTAGGTTCAATGGATGTTTAGTAAATATATACTGCATGTTTTTTTAGAATGAGAATGGATAAATTAATCTTAAAAAATAGCAATAGTTGATAATAGACTTCCAAATTCATATTTCATATCATGTTCCTAATATAAAGGGAAATCATTGTTGATTTCTAATGATGTTACTCAAATCAAACAATGAAAATGACATGGGATTGGAAAAAGTTCATATTCACATTGCATGTATGATTCCTGGTATATGTGAAATAATTGGAAATTTATGAATAAATTTGTAGATGAATCTAGATTTATTATTTTTTCATGACTGTATTGTGTATGGTTTAGATGATAACATTCAATATATAAAATTATATGTGGTTTCCAAGATGTACATGAAAAGTTAAACATAAAAAAATTTATTGGGAAGCAGCATTCCGTTTGATACTGATCCATCCAAAGGAACTTATACGGTAAGTACACACCCAGGAATCCATGTCACATGATTGACCTTGTGTGTTAGGGTAAACCCAATGCATATTAGAGTGTAAAAAAACACAAGTAGAACATGTCAACATTCAATGATAGACATGAACTAGTACCTAGAATGACCTCATCACATTATGATCAAAATGAAAAAACATGGTATATAGATAACAACATGTTATGTGAGATGTTAGGAAACTATCAAAACCAGCCTTAGTGATACATGACATGTGCCCTATTATACCATCTATTTACTTCAATAGTAAGTAATAGAGTTTACCAACTAGACTTAGTGAAACTTTTCATCTTCCTTATTGTACATTATATTTAATTCAATATAATGTAATTAAATTTAATAGGTAATATATATTCTGCTATTGACCCCCATAGAGAGTTTGGAATCTCATATTATTGGATTGTGATTCTCCTATTGTGTAGAATATTACCAGTGTCAGTATGAGAAGGTAAGTTATCCTCAAAACTCCATAGTAGAATATATACTATCTACAGATCTTAGATGGGAGAGGGATCCTAAATTGGTGTTCATTATCGCACCAAAATTATGGGGAAGATATCAAAGAGTATTACTGGTGGTAGGGTACCATAATAAATGCTAGGCAATATAGAATGTGGGAGATGGAAAGATTGTATACATGTGGATAAACATGACAGAGCACACTCTAAGTATTGAGTACCTCCAATGAGCACATAAAGGTAGTCTATTATATTATACATTATTTGAGAATAAGATATTACTCCCTATTTGATTCTGTGATATTTTTTCTATTTTGGGGTGGAGGGGTCTTGATTGGAATATCTTTACACACCAATTCAAGGCATATTCACACATATGTTGTTCATTATGTAGACCATTGGAATTTTGATTGTGTCCCAGGTGGAGTAAGTGTAGTTTGACGTTAGACGTTCTAGACAGACCGTTGATAGATCAAGAAGTTTCAATTTACCATTAGCCTAAAAACATTTAGCATGCTATAAAATGCTACACTATTGGTTGGATTTTCCCCCTTTTATATATATTTCCTTTATCACTCTCTAATATGGGATTAGACATCAGGCATACATCTATTGGATTAGTATTTTCTCCTTTCAAAATTATGTGGTATTATGGAATTATTTCTGTGTGTATAGGTATAGAGGGAAAAGGTACCCCATGTTTGTGGTATAAATACATGAATCGAGTTTCCAACCACATGATTATTGGGGGTGGTCATTGGGTTCCACTCTCAGCATATCACCATCCAATAAAGTGATGGGGGATCCGGTATTAAAAATTTAAAATAGATGATAAGATGGTAAACAAAAAAATATTAGCTATATTAATGTTGATATTATTGTATTTGGAATTAGTAAAATAGTGTTAGAGTGTCTTCATTGTGGATATCAGTCAATGAACCCAATGATGGTGTAGTGGCAGACATATCGATTCACCAAGAATCAGATAACATGATTATTGAGCTGACACATGGGAACACCATTTACAATCAAAAAGTTGTACATGTATCATATAGGAATGATTTATGGTTTTATTTTACTTTTTGATTCATATAATCATATATTTACATTGAAAGTGGTTCATATTGACTACTCAAGTATAATTCCATATAACATACATAATCAATATTGTAGTATGATTGTGGTGATGAACCACCTAGAACTAAGACATTAGTACTATGTGGTGATCATGAGATGATCACACCTAGTGTATAGTGATTGGTTCCTTTACACATTAAGAAACATGTTAACCTATATCTGATGGATCAATTGTAAGAATCCAATATATTTGAATAGAATTTGGTTTCAAAACGTCCAAAAGAAGATGTGTTTATATTTAATTCACATCCTGAGTTCTAGATGAAATGATTGAGTGTGACAAGAATCCATGTGTATGAGGAATGGATAGATTTAGTGGATAGTGTATTCCAATAGGTTTTAAACACTGCTTGTTATATGGTAGACATCGTTGAGTGCATTCTTGAGGGATCATCTAGGTGATGGTGGGGTTTTTTGACACTAATGCCTAATGAGGAAAATCGATCTTGGATAAAATTTGTCCATTTAATAAAATTTGAGTACATTATATCTATATTTCATTTATTTCCTATTTCATATCACATGTTTCATCATCACACTTTCATTGTAGTCATAAATTATATGGATAGGTTTTTCAACTACACCTATTACACTATGAATATTGTTAATGGAAAAATCTTCATCTCTTATACCATTAACCGTGGGATTCACAATGATGTCAAAGCTATGGTATAATGACCCATTATAATCATAAATAAATAACATATTGATTTCATGGGTTAATTAATAAATTCAGAAAATATCCTCACAAACCTTGGACTAAAAGGTTTGGTGTTGTAGAGACTTGGTAAAAAATATTTAATTTTCCAACATTTATGAATATTTATATACAAACATTATCCTATATAGATTCTTTAATACTTATCATATGACATAATCACCTTTGTAACCTGGGGAATGGAATAAAAATAAGGGTTCAGCTCAAACACTATGTAAGGTAAATATAACAACTAGCCATTATGGTTAGATCTTAAATTTGAGGGAAAACAATAGTTTTTGAGATATATTTAATAAAATGAGCATGATATCATAAATGAATATTATAATACATGACTGAGCATTATGGATCAAGGAAGAAAAATAAAAATTCAATTGTTAGGTTATCCAAACATGTATTAAAAACATATAATGGGCTTCAAATCAATAAATAAAAATGTAAAAAAACATTAGAACATAGAATACCATAATCATATGGAATTTTTTGAAAAAATGAAAAATATTAGGGAAGTATTGGGACATAAATATTTATATGATAATTTTCAGAAAAAATCCAAAAAAATCCTCTCTTTATTTTTTTTAACAAAATCCTTCTTTATCCACCACTAGATTCATGATTGAATCCATGTATGTTCTTACACCATTACCTCATATGATATGAACCCATATTCGATGAAATAATCATAATTATATGACGCCACTCTTCAATATCTATACACGTGATTTCATTATAAAATAAAATAATTAAAAAATTTTATTAATAAATCATGGTAACATAAATGTGTCCTATATCTTTTCAAAATATTATAACAAAAAAAGATAATTTGACAACTAAAAATAATCATATTAATAGTGAATATGTTTGATTATTTATTAAACATTACTTTATTAGAAATTAATCTTATTAAAATGATATAGAAATTACAAAAAAGTAACTTCATATAAAATATATCTTAATATAAACACAATATATATGTTTGTTGAGAAATTTTACAAAAACAATTTTTTAATCAAAGAAAATTATCGTAAAATTATTAATTAAAGGAAAATTCCAATTAAGATACCATGAAATTAAAAAAAAAATATTTAAAATGTGATGGTGAGAGAAACAATATATGATCATTGAAAATAAAATCTGTTGTAAAATTTTAAAATACCATTATTGAATATCCGCATAATTAAAAGGGAATATATAACATGGTTATAAAATAAAGGTAATTACATGGATAAATGGATATAATAATAATTTAATTTTTTACCTTGGAAAGGTTAATATTTTTTGTATGTAAAAAAATTGGTATGGAGGGGAGAATCATCTAAAAAACACAATAATTAATCAATATAAAATTTTTTCACAAAAAAAATATACCTAATGGTATAATTCATTATTGTTAAATATGATTTCCCTTGAAAATAAAGAGGAAATATATCATAATATTTTCATTTGTTAAATACAATTTTAGTTGAAATGGTTTTTATCAAAGGGTTTTTATTATGACACAAGTAATGTATTTGAATCCTGAATAACTCATTTGTTTTTTTCTTATTAGTCAAATGAACTCTAACCCCCTATATCAAAATAATTACAATATAAATCACATATTTCAAAACATTGTTAATTTTTATATTCATTTTTATAATTCCTTTATAATCACTCAAAACATGTTTCTTAGTTAGTTATCATCTATTTTCAAAATAAGGTGTTATAAATCATTATCATTCCGAACTAGTATTGTAATCGTGGATTTTTCATCATTCTTCTCCCAAATTTTTTCATTCCAAGATTATATGAGGTGCCTTAAATGATGTTTTAAACTAATTTATAAATTTCAAATTTCACCATAGAAGTGATTATTTAATGTTTTATGATTATGAAATCAACGAAATGATAATTTTGGTTAGTCCAGTGAATAATGGGTGATATATTTTTTTTGACAAAATAAGGCGGATCCATTAATGATGTAGATCAGCAGAAATACAGTAGTGTAACCACGATGGAAAATGATTGAACCAAAGCAAATCCTCGTAAGGAGGACCAATGCCTGCCATCTTGTGAGCGGCTTCGTTCGCTTCCCTTCTAATAAATGAGAACTTGCAGGAGTTGAAGCCTTGTCTCCGCGCGTGAATACACTGGATAATGGGGCCGAACGATTGAAACTTGTCGTCAGTGAGATTGATAGCATTGATTACAGTAAGGCAGTCGGATTCGATGTGAATGGACTCCCAACCGCGATCTTTCGCGAAGTTTAACCCATCAAGGATGGCGGCGGCCTCCGCGACTGAGGGCTCCCAAAGAGCATAACGTGCTTCGTATTTGGCCGCAATAAGATTTCCCAGGTTGTCACGGGCCAGAAGGCCAAGTCCAACTGGGCCATCCTTAGGGAGAGAGGCATCCACATTGATCTTAAGAATCCCTTCTGGTGGGGGACACCAATGTTGGGGGAGAGGAGAGGGGGTGACAAGTCTTTGTTGCTCAGGATGGTTCTGCCAAACCGCAATCCATGACAATGCCCGGTCAATCCAGAATCTGGGGGGCCTCCGAAAATGATTGAAAATGGCCTCGTTCCGCCTGTCCCAGATAATCCAAGTCATAATTCACAGGGCGCCTGCTTTAGCCGGTGAAAAGGAGGAGCACCATCGCATCAGAAGAGATGTAAGATCCGAGGCGGTGTCCAGGAACAGATCAATGGTTGATCCCCAGCCATTCCAAACCTCCTGAGCTCCGGGACATTGAAAAAGAGCATGGAGAGGGGATTCAGTTACAGAAAGGCAGAAAGGACATGAGTTGTCGTTTGAAAAGTGTCTGTAGGCAAGGAGACTCATAGTTGGAAGGATACCGGTGCACACCTGCCACCAGAAAAAGCGAACTTTAGGGGGAACGTTAAGCTTCCAAATTGTTGTGCAGGGCCTCGCATCCCATTCTGTAATTTGGGCAGTCAGAGCTCGCCGGTAACCTGCTTTCACCGTATACTCTCCTGAGCTATCGTTAATCCAGTAGAGATGATCTTGCCCCGCGTCTGGCATACAGGGGATACTCAGAATAATTCTCATGTCCCACTCATTAAACCATGAGAAGAGTTTATCCAAACACCAACCCGCCCCTTGATCATCAAAAAGACAACAAACTGTGGCATGTTCGGATCCTGGAAAAAATGGGGATGACGCCTTCGTGCATGTCTGATCAACAAGCCAAGGATCAGTCCACACCTTGACCGTTAAACCATTCCCAATCCTCCAGCCAAGTCCTTTCCTCAACAGATTACGACCACCCCAAATACTTCTCCAGAGGAAACTGGGTCGATAGCCAAGATGGGAATCCAAGAAATCCTTATGTGGGAAATATTTAGCCCGGAGAACTCGTGCGCATAGGGATGATGGGTTACAAATCAAACGCCAACCTTGTTTGGCCAGCAAAGCATCATTAAAAAGAGAAAGGTCCCGGAATCCCATTCCGCCTTCCGATTTTGGTTGACAAAGAGCAGACCAGGCGATCCAATGGACTTTATTTTTTCCGTCCTTTCGACCCCACCAGAAGTTAGATGTGCTGGATTGAATCTTTGAAAGCACCACATGAGGAAGTTTAAAAATAGACATCAAATAGCTAGGGACAGATTGAAGTGCCGCCTTGATGAGGATTTCCTTCCCGGCCTTGGAGATTTTTTTAGGGGTCCAACCTTGTATTTTTCTTTCAACTCGATCCACAATAGCTGAACAGATTTCTTTCTTTGACCGTCCAACCACCGTCGGGAGCCCAAGATACTTCTGGTGCTTATCTACCCCAGGAATGCGTGCTATAGAGCAGAGATCTTCTCTTTTCGGCTGGGGAACTCCAGAGCTGAAGGAAATTTCCGATTTACTCGGGTTGATCATTTGTCCTGAAGCCCGTTCATACTATTATATCGCCTGGCAGATTGCAGTACACTCATTAGGGGTAGCACGAGAAAAAAGAAGGCAATCATCAGTGAAGAATAGGTGGTAAATCAGAGGGCCCTTGCGGCACGCTTTCGCCCCATGAATTAAGGAACGCGAAGCTGCCCTGAAAAGGAGGTTAGAAAACACGTCAGCCACCAAAATAAAAAGGAAGGGTGAAAGAGGGTCTCCCTGACGAAGCCCACGGGATGGGGAAAAGCCTCGGGTTAGCACCCCGTTGACATTGATACAGAAGGAAACTGACGAGACGCATTGCATGATCATGTCAATCCATTTGGTGCAAAAACCCATCTTGAGCATCACAAATTCGAGGAAGTTCCATTCCACTCTATCATAGGCCTTAGCCATATCCAATTTCCAAGCCATGATCCCTCTCTTTGGTCGTGTTCGAGTTTTCATGGAGTGGAAAATTTCATGAGCAATAATGGCATTATCAGTGATTAACCTTTTTGCCACAAAAGCGCTTTGGTTCTCTGAAATGACGTCGGGTAGCCAAGGACGCAACCGATTCGCCAGGATCTTTGAAAAGATCTTATACGAAACATTGCACAGACTGATAGGTCGAAAGTCCGAAACCCCTTGCGGATTTTTCATCTTGGGAATGAGGGTACGTATAGTTTCATTAATAGAAGACAGATCCGTTTTCCCTGCCCAAATATCCCGCATCAGATTGCATATGTCTGGACCAATGATGTGCCAGTAATTCTTGAAAAAGAGGGCATGGAATCCGTCTGGTCCCGGGGCCTTCGTAGAGTGGATTTGCTTTAAGGCCTTAAGAGTCTCGTCATTCGTCACATCTTTAGAAAGCTGTCCCTTCATATCATCAGAAATCACGGGTTTGATGCAGTCCTCAATCTCAGGAGAAATAATAGAATGGCCTGCAGAGAAGAGCTTCTGAAAATAGCTCAGGAATGCTTCTTGGATTCCCCCTGTGTCAGACACTTTATTACCGTTTGAATTGCGAATGCCAGAAATAAAGTTTTTTCGGCGTCTTGCTGGGGCCTTCTGGTGGAAATAACGTGTATTAGCATCCCCTTCTACTATATGAATATCACGCGCACGCGTAGCCCAAAAACCTTCCTTATTGCACAGGGCCACGTCCAGTTCTCGTTGGGTTTCGCTAATTTTGGAGAGAATGCTGTTATACGGGGGTTTGCTAAGAAGATATCCAATCTTCCTTTCAAGAAACTTGCATTGCCGGTCCGGGTGACGGAATTTAGAGTTGCTCCATGTCGTCAGATCCGACGCCACGCGGAGAAGGTTGGTTCTCAGATCATCTTGCCCATTCTTCCAGCCGGAACGGATAACCGCCTCGCACTCGGGATCTTTTGACCAGAAGCTTTCGAATCTGAATGGTTTCCTGGAACTAGTAACGTGCTCATTATGGGTGCAATTAATGACAATTGGGTAGTGGTCCGAGCAATTGAACGTGAGATGTCTGATCTGGTACATTTTGAAGAGTTTCATCCAATCCATTGAGCCAAAGAATCAATCCAGACATTCAGCGATTCGATTTCCATCTGAACTGCCTCGGAACCATGTGAAAGGATTACCCATGTAACCCAGGTCCATCAGCTCTGCCTTAAGGATAGCTTCATTAAAAGCAGACATAGACGTGGAGGAGCGCACAGCTCCACCTTTTTTCTCCTTCTGGAAAAGGATCTCATTAAAGTCCCCTCCAAACAGAATGGGGCTTGGGAGATCACGACGGAGTTTGCACAGAAGATCCCAAGATTTCCACTTATCAGACTGGGAGGGCCAGCCATAGAAGCCCACAAAATTCCAGGGGGGGTTTTGGCAATCACAAATGGATGCAGCCACGTGGTGCTGGGAAAAAGAAAGGAGTCTAACATCGACATTATCCTTCAAGAGAAGACATAACCCCCCTGAATGTCCCTGGAGGGGAACCGGGAAACAACCCTGGAAACCGCATTTTAGAGCAAGATTTGTGATGTCCTTGTTTTCCAATATGGTTTCGGACAGGAAAACCATATCGGGGAACTTTGAGCGCAATGGCGCTGGAACATACGAACCGTTCGTGGGTTGCCAAGCCCATGACAGTTCCAGCATAAAGCGATCATTGCTCTAGGCGGGGTCGGGTCTGACCCGCCTCCGCCTTTGTCTCGTGTGGGGTTAATGACGTGCCTGATGCTTTCCTCCTTTTGGGAGGATTGGTGTGCGTACCACTGGACTCGCTTTGCCGTTTCAGATCTCCTGGTTTGGGATTCCCTGGGCATTCGCCATTACCACCGCCGCATGCCCTTCTCCAGGTTCTACGAGTAACATGTCCTGAAGGTGAGGCTTCAGTCATCCCAGAATCAGCTTGCAGAAGGGAATCAGTTGAGATCCGATTTGGACTCTTCTCAGCTTCAGGCGGATCCAAGGAAACATGTTGCTGGCTCGGAAATTTCTCTGGGGGTTCTTTTGGTTTAGGTAGCGGCTCCGTTGCAGTAATGAACGTTAAATTCGGTGCAGTTAAAGCGAAGTCGGATTTTGAGATACCCTGAATCAGGTGACTGTCTTGCTGATCCCCATCATTGCATCTGACGATAATCTCTTGGGAGGCGTTTCCCTTTCCCCTGAGCTCAGCTGGGGATTCTTTAGGGAAGACAGGGGGTCCCATCCTTATAATCGGAGGTTGTCCAGATTCCGGTCTCCTTAGATGGGCTGCATTGAGACGGTCTCGATCTATTTGTCTCTCCACCTCAGTGATATATGCCTCTCTGTGTGCTTTGGCCCGGAGCCACGGACCGTATTGTAGGGTAATATTTTCGGCGGAATTCTCTGGCTTTGCCCCACACGCTTTCTCAATGTGGCCGATACGTCCACAAAGGAAGCAGAAGATTGGTAGTTTTTCGAATTCGAACGAGATCCAGGTGTTGGAATCAGCAATTTTCAGGAACATGCCTCGCATTAAGGGTTCGGACACATCGATCTCAGCCTTTATTCGAACCCAGGGGCCCCATTGTATTGGGTCCGAGCAATCCCACTCTAGGAAGTGACCGATCCGGTCTCCAATTTCTTTCATCACATGTGTTGATCTCCCATGGAACGGTATTCCTTTAATTCTTACCCAGAATGGGGATTGGGTAAGTGTACAATTCTGAATCTCGTCTCCCCCTTTAAATTCCTCCATCAGAATGAGATGATTGTCAAAGGACCAAGGTCGTCCTCTGAGGACTTTATCTTTGCCTTTATCACTGAAGAACTCAAAAACAAGGAGTTTGTTCTCAATTTCCCGGATGGCTACTCCAGCTTCCAATTTCCACAGATTTTGAAGGGTGGTTCTGAGGGCCTTTAGATTAAATGGTGCCTCGGTCGCCAGTCTTCCAACAACCAATAAAGCCATACGTTTTTTCAAAGTGTTGTCTTCAATTCTACGGGTTGTAAGTGGCTCTTTTTCTTTGTCTGTCAAAGTGAGGTTCTTCCATTGGTTCAGCAGATCCGTCTCCATGTTGAGAGCCACGAAATCTCCAAGGGAGGGATTGGCCAAACAGAGTTCCCCTATCCAAGGGGTATCAAGCCCGAAGGGGTTCCCCGACCCAGGGACTCTGTCCCAATCCGAAACCACGCAGGCAAATTCAACACAACCGATGTTTCGCGACCAGGAAAATCACAATTTTTCCAAACCTCCAGGAATCTACGGATAGTATCACAGACCGGGTTTGAATGATACTTCACACGGGTCGGGCCCAACCCAATGCTTTCTCTGTTCAGGCACAGCCCGATATAATTCCTCCAATCAGGTGCCACTGTTTCTGTCCGTGCCACTGTTTACTGTCCGTGCCCCTGTTTCTCCGTGCCACTGTTTCTGTCTGTGCCAGCCCTACACGACCCGAGCCATCAAGCTGGGGACGACCACAAGATGCTCCAAGACCTGCGCGGCCAAAGCAAAGCGCCAAGCTGGGGAAGATCACAAGCCGGGCCGAGCCGAGACCTGAGCCGCGCCGTCAAACTGTGAATAACCACAAGCAGCGCCAATACCTGCGCGGCCAAAAAAAAAATCGCTGGGGAGGACCACAAGCCGCGCAACGACCTGCGCGACCAAAAGCAGCGCGCTGGGAAACAATCACGATCCACAACCAGACTTGCGTGGAAAATCCTTCGCGCTGGAGAAACATAATCAGAACTTGCGCAAGTTCCTCGCGCTTCGAGAACCGGGAAAGCTGGGTGGCGCTCCAACTTGCGCGCCGGAGGACTCTTCTTCACGTCCACGCCCGCCGTGCCCCGGGGAACCTCCGCGCCTTCGAAGATCGGGGAATTCGTCTCGGATGGTGCTTCACGAATCACCGCGTAGCAGAGGGAACTTCGAAGCCGAGGATTTGCAAAAGCGCCCAAAGGTCACCGCCAACCTTCCCTTACCCAGATCTGGCACAGGGCTAGGGACAGGGGACGGGAAAAACTTCTGGGCAGCGTTGAGGACCAGGATCAGCGACAGAAGAGGAGTTCGAGGGAATGAAGTCCGAAATCCAGCGGATCGCCGGAACCAGAGTCCGGTAGCTGACAAGGAAAAAACGGAGGAAGGAGGCACAGTGAATGGCAAGGATTGGGAAAACCCGAGCCGCTGTCGCTGAAGCCGAAGACGATGAAGAAGAAGCACCAGAAACTGAACCGGCGAAGACGGAGCCGCCGATTCCGAACGGCCGAGAAAACTCAAAACCCTAGGAATCCCTAGGAGGAAAACTCTCAAGCGGGAGAGACTTTAATAAATCATGGGTGATATATTAATCATATAATTGGATATTTTTTTTATGAATCATGATTAATTTTGAAATATAGAATAAAATATTAGTATAATTTGTCAATCGAATAAAAACATATTTTATAGTACATAAGATAATAATTTCAATATATGTCATGATGGTGAAAAAAACATAAACTTGAGTGTGTTATATTGATTCAATGAGTTAGGTGATGTTATTTTTGATTTTTAATAGACCATTAAAATAATAATGAACATTTCATTATTATCACATAAAATTTTTAATATCATTATAACTTCACTAAAAGATGGGGCGTTATGATAAATGATATTATTTGTTAATAGAGGTGGTATATTGTTCATGCGCTCAATTAATGATCAAATTTCTCAATGAATAGAAGAAATGATTATATTTGAAAATTTACTTCTTCTGAATTAAATTTGTGACAAATATAGACTATTTAATAATAAAATACATACTTGGTACCATCCATGAGATATAATTATGGAAAATAATTTCCTCTCGTTTGGATGAGGTAGTCTGCACAATCGCATGACTAAGATTTTTTTTTCATAGTTGCAAGAAAGGAAAAATTATTTTTTAAAAAATTAAAATATTTACATTTCTTTATAATTATAATACTGAAGAAATTATAGAAACGTGGTTAGAATTGTAATTAGTGACAAGTAGAATTAAATAAATTACAAATATAAGAGAATACTCATGTTTGAAGCTTTATTTATATCTTCGAATACTCTAGAGAAGTGAAGGAATGAAGAAAACATAATGTAACCAAAAGAATATGTTTTTGGTTGACGGATCAGACATGAAAAATATAATGTTTTCCCTGGAGTAATTAAAAGGTGTGTTGTAAGATGAATGGTTTCAATTAAAATTATTCTATAAGAGAAAAAGTAAGAACATTTTGGAGCACCCATACATGGGGCATTTCCCAAAAAAATCAATAAGAGGGTGTTGGAATAGGTAAAGTTGAAACACCTCTCAACTATTCTGTTAGAAATAAGCTAAGTGTTTTTTAATTATATTTTTCTTAAATTTATTATTTTATGAAAATAAGAATTTACCTTTTAAAATTATTTTTATCAACTATAATTATTAATAATAACAAAAAATATATTGGGATTACCTTTCCTAATTTTAAACATTTGATTTAAAATATTAAAAACCTCTTAATACATAAAATGTATAATGGTGTGGAATAGTTCTTTTAAAATTTATAGACATAATTTTATTTAAATAGTTTATGTATAAAAAAATTATTTTAATTATTAAATGTATAGGTAGGAGAAAATTATTCTGAATACTAATGATATTTATAGAAATTAATTTATTATAAATAAAATAATATTTAGGTGTATTTCATGGAAATAAAAAACTAAATTCCACCATCAAAACACATAATAAAATGAAATATTGAAAATATTTTTTAGTGTAACATTATGACATATATTTAAAAATATTAAACATAAGATTATAAGCTCAAAGAATATTTTTTATGCATATTATTATTCATTAAATAGAAATTTAATTATATAAAATGATTTTATTATTTATGGTAATCTTACATAATGATAAAATAATAATAAAATATAACATTCCCAAAAACAAATTTTTTAACAAAAAATCATTTTAAAAATGAAATAAACAATACTAATTTTTTTGATATTATGAATTAATATTATTGATTTTATTTTATATATTTTTAATTATAAATTTTGAAAATATATCTTTAAAATAAAATAATATATATATATATATATATTCCAAAAAATAATATTTCCCGACACTAAATTATATTAATTATTTTCCTTTTAAATATTTAATAATTTTCTATATTAATCTAAATTATAAATTTAATAATAATATTATCCTTATATATTATAGGGGTTTTTCATAAGGTGTTATATATAGTGTAAGCTATGGAAGAAAACAACATTTTTATGAAGTGTATAATTTCATGACATTTTCATTAACCCACTTAAAATAATTTTATTCCTCAAAAATTAATGACACAGAGGGACTTAAGTGATTGTAATTTGTCCATCATAATTTCCTTATGTTCCCACATAGATTCATAAAACTTATGATTCCTCCACAAAACATTGAGTATATGAGTGGTCTTGGTCCACAGAACCTCAACTCTTCGTTAATGAATTTGCACTAGTTGTTCATCATATAAGAGATTGTGTTCCAGTTGCAGTGCTTTAGAATACATTACAAGTTATGGTTCTGGAAGGAACTTCCCCAATAGGGTTATATGTAATACATTATATACATGGGAATGGTCATGAGGTAGTGTTATGTGTCATGCTACTTACATGAAATTATTTAGGATATTAAAGAGACAAATTTACCTTGGGCCCAACTTCCCTTTCATATTAAACCATAAACTAATACCATATATAGATGTTAAGGAATAAACTACCTCTAACATAAATTTTTAGATATCATTAGTGACAATATACATAGATCTTTTATCAACATTATTCTTATTTCACATTATATTAATGGAGTGACATTACTTCATAATTTATTATATAAGGTTAGAACCTATCAACTTCCTCTATCCAACCTCGTCCCATACCATTAGAGAACTATAAATCTTTCCTTAAAAAGCCATATATAGTTCCATATGAATGATAAAAAGGAAATAGTTATTATGTCAGATCTCTACTAGGGGAAATTGTTGATCACAACATCTATGAAATTCCATCAAACATGATATTATATTATCCTCCAATTTTTGGAGGATCCTCCGAAACTAACCATCTATATATGGGTAATAATTAGTGTTAAAACACTAGTAAGTATCTAATTATTTCTAATATAAGGTCCAGAATAATGAGGTACAACATATACCTCAATTAGATATAATGGCAATTTTTACCATTTGTGGTATTACATCATATCATATTCATATCATAGTGGTTTTTTCAAGAGATAAATCTTCCCTGATGTTCATAAATTTCATAAAGATTATATGGAATTATTATAAAAAATGGATTACTCCCCTTAATTTGTTTTGAGACATCATCAAAAAAATACATGGAAACGATTTCCTATTTCTATACAGGTATTCGTAATTGTTTCAATAAACCCTTATACATTTGTCATTCCACATTAACATGCATTCACACCATTAATATAAATTTGTGTTAAATGATTTTACTCTTCCTGATATCAAACTAAAAGTTTTTCATTAGATCTTTATAAATCATTATTATTCTTTGATGAATAAGAAATACAATCTATTTGAATCATCCAAAAGATCCCTCTTCAATTAATGTTTTTATTAGACTCATACCCGTCTTCTAAACGATAAATCTCCATGTCTAAAATGGGTTATGACTAAAATTCTCATAATATATTTGTTAACATAAACATAATATTTTTGTCTTCTTTGATATTCTCGTAAATGTAATCTTGTGAAAATAATTTTTTAAAGATTCGTTTTTTATCCATCCCATGTTATTTCCAAATTAATCTACAATCAATCCCTAAATATTGAATATTTTTCAATCCTCATCATAGATATGATAGAATGATGTTTGTTGATTACGAAATCAATGCAATTTTTTTCCTTCCTAGGGTCGTAATGTATTTAGCCTTCATAGTCCATTATATTCTCTAACTATATCCCTCAGTTCATATTCTACTAATTTTTTTCAGAATATAAACTTTAGGCTCTTATAGTCATTATTAATATCACACCTATAACCATATATATCTTCCTACCCAAATATAATTTTAAAGACTCCTACTACCTACTCCAGATCATGAATTGTGTTGTTCTTCTCATGAATCATTAATTTGTATGTTTCATTGTATATTACATTTTCATTTTCCTAAAAAACACATCCTGAAACTTCATATAGGAATAACTATATATCACAAATGTATCTCAACTATAGGTTAGTCCACACACAGGTGTAGTGTCTAATCACTTCATAATCCCCCTGATGATTTATTAAATTTTATTGTGTAGAGGAACATCACTCCCTTTTGGGATGACATTGATAGTGTATTGGATAAACCAGAGAATTTTATCACAAATAACCGGTAATATCTATATAATCATAATAAAAAAATCATATCTTGGTTATATAGGTAAGTCATATCTATTTTTCAATTACTTCTAAAATTTATGTTCCTATAGATATACCCTTCATAGATATAACATGAACCTTTAAGAATTCACTTTGGAATGGAAATTTATAATTACCAAACATGATGTATAATTTATCATTTGATAATGTCCATAGAAAAAATCCCAAATGATATTTATCTACGCCGTTTCTTATAAGATATCATTGAATGTAATCAATAAATACTAACAGTAATTTATCATGTTTATATATAATGAATATATTAATCATATCAATAATGTAAAAAAATATGAATTTTTAAGGCCAATGGGAATCAATATAGACTCACAGTGTCTGTAATTTTTGTGTAAATTAGTCACATGAAAATATTCTATCTTTATACTAAACTGATGATATCTAAATTAACTGTAAATATTTGAGAAATATTTAGAAAATAAAATTCTATTAAAAATATCATAAATATGGGTTATATGTCTTTGTATTGATTATTATATTTATCTATTAATGATATAATATGTGGAGGCACATTGATCAATCATTATTCATAAAAACTAGCACAACTATGCCACAAGGATTAGCACTTAGGTGTAGAAAATATTTATATAGATTCTATAAAAATTTCATATATAATTTATACACCTCCATGTGGTAAATTCTATAAGTAATATTTTAACTAGTAAGAACACTAATTATGAGTTCAATTGAAAACACGACTTCATAATTTGGTGGAAGACTAAGAAACTCTTTAACAATGACGTCAAAAAAGTATCATACTATATGACTATCACATATGTTGAGATACTACAAAAGTATTGGATTTAAATACCTACATTTATTGATAATAAATACCTATATAATTATATAATTTCCATTAAATATTCATATTTATCCTCAAAAAGATAGAAAATAATTGGTTGTTTTATAATACAAAATGTGACATCATTATTATCAAAATTTATAAGGAATGTAGATTGGGAGATATATTAGTGATGCAGATCATATAAAATTACACGAATGGATGAATAATAATATTTATATATGGAATGTTCTTATAGGATTTAGAATTATATCTCAAAATCTAGAGTGTAGGATATGTTTTTATTAACAATCATGATAAAATTTAATAATTTGAATAGAAACAAAAATTTTGTGTTCCTAGACTTAACCATTTGAATAGTGAACTAAATCAGATAATTACCATGATTCCCCCATAAAATATTTCAAATTCCATGTAAATAAATTACCTTAATCCCTTAATTACCAAAAATTTTACATCTTACCCCTCCTTCGTGAAATTATAAAATGTTATTACTTCCAGATTCTAGGAATAATATAAATTTAACATTCATTCATCTGTGATTAATGAGACATAAACTTCCATATAATTCCATTTTACTCTTATTTGATGGGATAGGAAACAAAACAACGATTAGGTTCTAAATCATATATCATGATATCTTATTATAATTAATCACACGGTTTAACCTTCTAGATCTTATTTAATTTAGTTTCTCAAGCCTAAAATCATTATATTATCCATCACATTCAGTGTAATAATGGTTTCTTAATCATTAAAATATTAACTAAAACCAACAATCATATTATGAGAATCAATAATTATAGTGGTAAATAATATAATCAAATTAATAATTTATAGAATGTCTAAATATTAAAACATTATTTTAAAGTATTGAAACCTTAATCTTAACCTCAGTTTTTCTTGGTTATTTTATATTTATATCCTTCAAAACAGTTCTTAAATATAATTTTAATTATCCATATAATATCCCGAATCATTTATAGTGAGGTTAATAGTCTTATTCCCAGTGCTCGTGCATCAGTGTGATGATCGATTCATTTCATAATGAACCCTTTTTGGGTGATTACCCCGAGGTGCATCAATGTTGTAACCAAATTCACTTTCCATTTTGTAGACATGGATTTATTTCATGTGAACCACATAATATAAACATACCAAAATCATATTTATCTCATCCTATATGTAGACACATTCTACAAATTCCCACCAATGTTCTATAAACTATACTCTAAAATAAATAAACCATCCCTCAGATACAAACAATTATGACCTAATATAGTCATACATAAATAATACATTGATTTCATGGTTTAATTAATACATTCCAATAATATTTTCTCAATCAGTTTCCAAAAGATTTTTTATTGGAGACTAGCTAAAAAATGTAATTTTACAACCCTTGTGTACATTTATCCATAATTATTCTCTGTTAGACCCTCTTCTAGGTTTCTCATATAACATAATAATCTGCATAATCAATGGAATGGAATCAAAAGACTAATATATTATGAATTTATATTAAGGGAAACATATAAACTTTAAATAATGGTCAGATCATAAATATGAGTGAAAACCTGATTAAGGGTAGAAATAAGATAAGAAGATCCTGATATTATATGTTAATATCATAAAAATGATCGATCATTAAGGTTCATGTCATTGGAACATACAACCATATATTGGGAATAAAAAATATATTACAAACATAAAATGATGAATATAATAGAAATTTAGAACCAGGAATATTATAAAAACCTGTAAATGTTTCAAAATAAGGTAAATTTTAGAGCTGTTGTGTCATAGACATAAGTTCAAGAAAACATTGTGAATTAATCCAAGAATTTCTATTCCATCTGAAAATAAAAATAAAAAATATATAAATGAAATGATATATCATGAAAAATAAAACCATAACCAATGAATTGTATATTAATATATGATTACTCAAATAATAATCTATATATATGAGTTCTATTTAAAAGCAACTCATTAATCTTATCATAAATAACATGTTGGATGTAAAATGGGATTTATATCTCTTCTAAATACTGTCACATATAAAACCTGATAATTTTATAAAAAAATATGTCACATAGAAAAGAATATATTTTGGGGTGTTTATGAACCCTGAATGTTTTTTATAAGAATCGTTTGTAAATGATACTAAATTTTAAAAAAATTCTTAAAAAACATTTCATAATATTACTTTAAATATATTTTTTATGTTACATACAATTAACCTTTTTCCAATAATAGGGTAAAAATCATTAAATACATAATTTAAATCAAATTACAATATGGTGGACTTGTATATTATTAAATATTGTGTCAAAATTCAATAGTTTTGAAAAGAATATATTATCATTGAAAGGAACATATTTTAAAATATTTAAAAATTAAATTATTGGAAACCAACTAAATTAAAATGATATGGAAACCTTGGTTAAAAATGGTACATTTAATGATAATCAGATGTAAAAAAATTTATTCCCCATTACGGAAATGTGACCGTATTATCTATATTAAAACAAGGTTATGGAGGTAAAATTTAATAAAAGATATGTGGAATATTCTCAACAAAATTTCATTTAAAAAAAATAATATATTCTTCAAGGAAGAATGATTTGTGTTGAAACATAATTTCTATATAAATTAAGGAGGAAAAAAATACATAATTATCATATATTTGAAAAAATAATACATGAAAAAAAATTGACAAAGAGAAGTGATTATGACCCAATAGAAGTATTTTTTTCCCAGGATACACCTTATGATTACTCTAGCTTAGTCGAATGCACTATAAAATCAAATATCAAAAAATAACTCTATTAATAAAGTAGTTTAAATAATTATTTATTCATATTAGATTTTATAAAATTACATTATTAATATTCTATCATTGTTAATTATTTTACTGTAATGTATTTTCAAAATCAGATGTTAGAAGTCTTTATCCTTTTGAACTAGTTTTATTATAGGGGTCCAGTTTATTTTTCATCCAGATTTCCAAATGAATATATAATATGAATTACTAAAAATAATTTCATTACGTAATTTATAATTTTTTTATTTCATTTCTTTTGTTTTTAGGTGACATTTTTTGAGTTGAAATCAATGACGTGATCACATATGTGTCTTTAATGAATAAAAGGAGATGTATTAATAAAATAATAAATATTAATGTTATGAATAAATAATCATATATAAATATTGAATAAATTATTATTACATAATTTTTCCCAAACATAGCATTCTATAATCACAATTGACCTAAACATTACAAGATAAATCATATAAATGGTAAAACTGACCAAAATAATTGTACATTATAATGATTGAATGTATATGATAATGTTAATTTAGATTTTTAAAAAATTTGAAAATTTAATAGTAATCATATATATTTCGTAAAATAATTTTTATAAGTATACAAGATGGTTGGTTATGCCAAATGATTTCATTCCATTGAGGTGGTAGCCCATACTTGTGCATGAATAAAAATCCAATTTCTAAATTAAATGTTTGTTTGTAGGTGTATATGTAGGGGTCATTTACAAAGTATCTTTGTGAAAATTAAAAACTATTTATTCTTAAAATATATCCTCACTACTTTCACAAAAATATGGTGTTATAAAAAACCACATGATAATATGGTGGCAGTTGTCTGTAGTTTGGCATGATGGATAAAATCTTGTTTTCGTAATGGATGTAAAATATTGAGTATTTCATGTCTAATTTATATATTGAAATTTCAGTATAATAAAAATATTTATATGATTCAATTAACATGGAAATAAATTATTTTATTTCAGAGTATAATAAAATAAAATAATAATAGAAGGAATTACATACATTGGAAGGTTGATTTTTTCCTTTGAAACATTATTATATGTGATTCCTGTAAAAACATAATTTCTCTATATGATATTATAGGCGTGATTGTGTTTTTGTAGGATAGAAAACAAATATTTTATATTAATAATTGTGTGTCTATATATGAATTTTAATTGTGGATGTGGTATAATTTTAAACACTTGAAAGTAACACTTTTGGAAACACACATTATTTTTTTATAACACCATGACACTATTCAAGGGCTAACTACTAAATAGTGGAAAAAATGGTGGTCTGTAGTTTAGCATGTTGGATATAATTTTGTTTTCCTAATGGATGTAAAAGATTAATTACTTCATGAGTAATTAATATAATGAAATTTCAATATAATAAATATAAATATATTATTCAATTAACATGGATATAAATTACTTTATTAAGGAGTAAAACAAAATAAAATTCTAATATAAGTAAATACTTACATTTGAAGGTTGATTTTTTCCTTGTAAAAATTATTATATGTGATGCCCTTAAAAACAATATTTTACTACAAGATATTATGGTTGTGATAGGGTTTTTGGAGGATAATAAATAAATATTTTCAATTTATAATTATGTGTCTATATATAAATTTTAATTTTGGGTGTGGTATACTTTTAAACAGTTGAAAATAACACTTTTGGAAACACACATTATTTTTTTGTAACACCAAGACACTATTTAGGGGCTTACTCCGAAATAGTTGAAAACACGGTAGTGTTAGAAATGGTGTGGTACAAAATTTTCAAATACATTCATTATGAGGGAAGGTAAATGTATGGACCCAAATATTATCATATATAAATATTACATCTTATGGAAACATGGATACATAAATAGAAATTCCCTCATTTAGCAACATCATCTCCCACAATGTTCTTCATAACTTGAACCCTTCAATGACATAACATACATAAAACCTTTCATTACATTCTAATTTATAGAAACCTAAGGAAATGTGAGATTACATTCTCATTCATGGTAAACAAGGTATAATTAAATATAGATTTAGAATATGTGTAATAGAACATGAAAAAACGTTTAAAGACCATACCCTTCGTATCTTATATCAGAATATTTATTTATGGAAACAATATCCTTGTAGCTCATTTGAAATTAATAAAAACAGAATAAATTAAAATGATCCATCATATGATATGATTCGAATAATACATTGGTTTTAGGGATACACATAATCAAATAAAAGAATATATTGATGACGTCCACCATGAATATCATAACATATTGGGCTAGGGTTAACCAACAATATTCTATTTTCGGGTTTCTGATAAAATCATCTATACCCTATTTTGAACTTGTTCTACCCACATGTGTACCCTCTTTTTTGGATTGTATAACATCTAATATACACATTGTGTTAATATAACATTAATTATATCCAAATACCTTAGATGTAAATTTTGGTCATAGATATCACATAATTGAAATTGTATATATGTGTTTCACATGACCATAAAACATTTTCGATGTCATAACTCATGAAACTAAATGGTTTTCATAAAACATTTCATCATAGAATAAATAATGGAAAAGAAATGAGTTTAATATTCATTTAATCATTTCTTAATAACATAAACCATGGAAAAATTTACATCATTAAAAATAATTTTAACATGGTATTGGTAATGGACGAGGAATATGTTTTGGAAAATTATTGTCATCACAAAAATAAACCATCTAGGGAATGAATAATGATCGTATTGTTGGATCACATCACTAGTAGAATTATGTAACATCATATAATTTCATTTTAGGAGGAAAATAACATTGAAATATAATTTTGAATGTTTCTTAATTAAATTAGAATTTAGACTTTAAAAAATTAAAACATATAATATTTCCAAAAACCTTTTCTTCTAAAATGACCATTGAAAAGTTAAGGGAAGAAATAAAGAACATTTAAAACACTTCATGATGAAATAAACCATTCCACTTTTAAAAAAAATTTAAATATAATATATTTTAAAAATCATTTTCATTGAAATTAACCTTGGAATATTATAATATAAACATAAAAATATTGACTGTTCATTAGGGTAAGAAATCACATTCATGACATACACATTAAAATTATATTCCTTTCACCCTTTAGTAAAATGAATAAATGAGTTGTTTTTTAAAATTATTTGAAATTAATTTTTAATAAAATAATGAAGCGAATGAAAGGGTAAATTTGAAATTAAACAATCATATAGAAATATTAAAACAATTTTTAAATAGTTTTATTAAACATCAGTATAGAATAATAGGGTTCTTCAACCAAAGTGATAAATAAATTCATTTTTTATTAAAACATTTATGGGAATCATGAGTATATAAAGATAGAAAAATGAATAGAAAACATTTATTATCATGTAATATTTAGATTAGAAGTAAAATTAATTCTTTTATTGAGAAATTGATTAAAATATTTCATCATTGAAAGAAAAAAACATTACATATCCCTATAAACAATGGGAATGTATTACAAAATCCTTACCCCATTGGTAAAATTGAATCAAAAGCCCCTTTAATGAATAAAATTATATGAAACATAAAATATAATTTTACTAATTAAATAAATTATATTCCATTTAATATAGTATGTATATACACCTCATAAAATTATATTAGTGCATAACATTACATATTCTTCAATAAATTCATATTTAGAAAAAAAAATCTCGTACAAATTTTGTCACTTTTGAACCCTAAATAAATTGAAAGTGAGATCATAAAATGGATATATAAATCTACATAATTTATATGAGAAGCATAATTATAGAAATAAATGGTCAATATATATACTATAAAAAGTAAACATGTGGTGAATATGGATTGTGTCTCAGAAAAAATAAAAGTGAGACAAAAATAACATTACATTAAGGGTGAAATTCCATCAGACATTTTTAAAACTCATATATAATAAATATAAGTTTAATATAAATAATATATGGAATAAATATTATATATATTACCATATATAATCTACATATTTCCTTATACTTCCTAATTATTAACATTTCCTTGTTAAACTCATGTTCTTGGTAATATCTAGTTTGTTTTGGATGTTTGTTTTGATATGTTATTTTCAGTCCTCTAATATTTAACATGGTTTCATCATATAAATAATTTAAACCATGATATAATTATCATTTATATTTAGTATATATATATAAATAGTTGTCCATAAAGTTATATATAGATAATGAAATACACTCTTTATTTGTATAAAATGTTGTATATAAACATTAACGGTATTTCAATTTTATCGATGGATGAAATAAAGGAATGTTAAATAAAATATTACCATAAAACAATTATTTAAATGTCCCAATTTTTCCATATATTCATTAAATTTTCCCTAAATTCATTCCATTCAAAGCGCTACTGGAAAACAATTAAAATCTATGTGCGAGTTGGTAGTCTGTTGTACACATGAACGATGTTATCGTAACCCCCCAATAAATAAAAATTAAGAAGGTATATGTGATTAAATAATTATATATATATAAATATGTAACAAATATATTATATATTCAATTAATATAACCTTATTATAATATATGTAAAAAATGAAAAACATGTCAGATCGGTTCGCGTGGTGGTATTTTTCCATACACATGTGAGATGTTATAGTTTAATAAAGGATCACATGGAATGAAGTTAAGTGTGATATTATAATTGTTGAAGTAAAATTTTATAAAAAAAATTTGTATAATTATTTAAGACATCATTATTTTCTATTGTTAAAGGGGTTTATTGACATGAAAAAGACATCTATTCACGAGGTGGTAGTCTACCATACACACAAGAATTAGTATTGTATACAATTTTATGGATATAGAAATGAATATAGGTTATTAAATATACATTATAAAATATAATTATAAGGGAGGTAAGTTTTAAATTATATAAGCATATTTAAGGACTATTTTATGGAGGTGGAAGAAGAAATAAATGAATTTTTTTTTAAAAAATTATATCTTCACCAAAAAACCACATTATGTTTATGGGTAAATCCTTTATAGGAGGGTTTCATAATTAAAATAAGGACTCTAGTATGTTCATAGGGAACTATGGAATTTATATTTAACTTATTTTTTAATCTATAGGGTTTTGGAAGTATGTCTAGGGAGGATATTTGGTATCCTTTTATACGTGTGGGAGTGTACACACATGAAATTTCTAAAATGAAAAACATGTATCAACGTTTTCACATGCCCAAAATCTCCAAAATAGTCTATTATAGAATCTTATAGGTTATATGTTCAAAATATTGCCATGTAATGGGACTTTTAAATGTTTGATAGTAATTTTAAACATTATAAATTTATTTTAACCCCTAATAAAACCATTTTAACCATAGATGATGTAAATAATTTTTACAATGTTTACTCATCATTTAGATGGTTTTTTTATTCCAAATAAGAATTCAATCCAACCCAATACTTTACACATCCCATTTCAATTCCCAAACGACATTCTAAATCCCCCTAGGATGGAAACTAGTTCTTGGGAATCATACATCACATTTGGTAATTATTTCCCTCATAATAATTATCCAAAAACAACCCACAATAATCAATCATAACATCCAAAGAAATAACAATAACCAAAAGAGATACAACTATCAAAAATAAAGAAATTTTTTAATTTTAACTAAAATATACAATACCTAAAGAGGGATTGGATCCAACTATACCACAAGTCTCTGTTAAAATAATAGGATCATCACACTCATGAATCCTCCACCAATACCTTCTAAGTGAAGAACCAATCGAAACCAAATCCACCATCACCACCAAATAAAAATTTCCCATTAACGGATTCAAATATAACTTGTTCTACACAAACACGTTTTTGTATGTAGGGTGTGATACAATTATACTTAGGAAACCACCAATATTGATTTCATGATATAAACTCCTCATACAATAAATCATTCTAGATTTTATAGAAAATAAAAGAATTTTTAATTAATAAAACATGATTTAAAATTGATAAAGAAAGTAAACGAGATAGAAAAATGATTGATTATCAAATAATCATATGAACACCAAGGTTAATACCTAAGTCACAGGGGTTATCGGGGTCATGGGATCCTCACAAATTGGTGATATGAACATGAAAACCCCACCACATCCTCGTGGATAATCATATTTTGTGGAATCACATACCATTGTCTAGTGTTCATTGATCATCATAATATGTTTAATTAGTGTCGTAGTTTCAATCCTGCAAATGGAACTATTCCTCAGCCCTATAATACATCCTAGCATACCCAACCTAGTCTTCCCTTTCTATTTTAAATGGAATCCCATTGCACTCAATTCATTTCTCCCATGTCACATATCTTACACTTACATGAAACCAAAAAAAGAAAAACACACATGAAATTCCGCCATTTTTAATAAAAAAATCCCTTTCAACCCTTTATTCACACAAAAAACCACATGAAAACATGTTTCACACCACTAAGAAATTCATATAACAAATTTAAAAATAATAGAATGATTAATATAATCATTCATAACTGTTAAATCAATGAACCAAATACCGTTCAATTAGAATCATCTGAAAACTGATTGAAAACCACTACCACTTCACAACGAGACCGTATATAGGTATTATGATACCATGACAATCAATATTAAACCTAATGAATAATTATTGAACACTGTATACGAAAAAAATCTATGGGAGGAAGACGAAACCAAAATACAAGGAGAATGAGACCATGAAGTATCAAGAAAACATGATTGGATAGGCATACATGGAGATTTAACGAAGAATCCACAGCAAATCCACTAAGAGAATGAGTTACAAGGGATCTAATAGGAATTTTGAGGCTCACATATGGATCTTAGGATGCAATATAGAGAGATAAATATGTATTTGTGGTTAAAATTTAATGATAAAAAATTAAAATTAAGTATTTTTAAGGATCATGCTACGCCACATGTCTTGGATATATAGTTTTTCAAATAATGCATCAACCATGTGGCACTGATATTCAATAATAAAGGAGGACACATGATTTCTTATAGGAAGGTGCATGCATGTACACCATGTCATTCAACTCATAAAGTGAAACTGTCTCAGGTTAAACATCATCATGCATTCTAGTGTGGCCTATAATGTACCCTTATCTAGGGTACACAATCTACTATGGGACATCACATTATTTCCTATAACAAGGGACATGTCATGTGATACATACAATTATGCCCTAAACCACATATGTTTTCATCAAATTTACCAAATAAAGAAAAAGTAACAAGAGAAGATCAAAATAGAATAACACATAGCTCTAAATGAAACCATGGATGTGAAAATTATCCCCACCATTAAAACATTCATCCCTTAAAATTTCATTCCAAATCCAGATCAGAGAACTAAATTGGTACTAATCATAATCCCAATATCTCCATTCCCATGACTCATACACATCATTCCAATGTTCAATAAAATAATGAACCAATAGTGTGTACATCCACTAATAATTTTTTCTTTGATGTCAACTTTTTGTATTGGCTTCTCAACAATAGAAAATAGGGCTCTCACTCATTTCTCTCCAAATTCTGAATGTTAGACATGTCCAAATTATATTTCTTCAATATTGATACATGGAAGACATCATGCATTGATGTTAACTGGGATTGAAAAATTGACCAGTATTCCACCTTACCTACTCTCTTGGTATCCTAAAAATATTCTACACACATCGATGTTAGATTCCATTTGTTACGGAGATAATAGTGACACATGTGTGGAACCAACTTCATAAATACATGATCACCCACTAGAAATTATAATCCCCAACACTGTTGATAATAATATGGCATATGGTATCTTTTTAATATGAAAAAATGATTCATGATAAACCAAAAATTTATGTTACTTCTTCTTTATAATGATAGGTCTCAACAATGAGGTCTCACCCACCTCCACCCAATATAACGGTGACCGACATGGGAGACCATAAAGCACCTCAATGGGAGCCATATTTATAGTTTATTGGTAACTACTATTATATCTAAAAACAATCCTGAATGGATATCCTAGAGTCCTCTAAAATCCAATGCCTATCCAAAAATAATGTCTTCAACGATATGATTTTAAAACTAGTCCAACCAATTTTTTTACGGTGGTATGCAATACTCAACATGACCAGATATCAAATTTCATTTTCAAATCCAACTCATAACCTTATATGTAAAACATGCGTCCCTATCTGAAATGATAGTTTATATCACACTATGAAGCCTCACTATATCATGAATTTATAACCATCCAATATGATCCACATGGTAGAAATCACTGATTGGAATAATTTTGGTCAACTTGGTAAGAAGATCAATCACTACCAATTTTTTTTTCCAAAAAGTTTATTAGGAAACCCAATGATAAAATACATGGAATCCTTATACCTCTTTTAGGTAGGAATCATTAGTGAATATTAAAATCTAAGGTCCTCTAGTTCTCATATTTAAACTACTAACAAGTATAACACCTAGATACCAAACCATATATATTATTCTTCATACACAAATAGTTTAATTTATGAAGAATATCATAGAAAACGTTGGTGGACCTATAATGAATGGACCACTAAGACTGGTGGAATCCCATAATCAATACCTTATTCAACGAAAACAGCACCACAACATGGAAAATTATGAAAATAGTTCTCTCTAGATACAACTACCACCCAATGGGGGCCACCCCACAATTTATAAACTATATAGACCACTGGAATAACTTATAGCCAAGATTTCTTTCATGACTAAACTCCATAAGTGAGGGTGTCAACTATAATCTAGAAATGAATGCACTTCCACTATTCTCCTAGGATTATTGGTGAATCTAGGAAAACATTTCATCAAAGCCTAATAATCATTGTACTCTTTCACTTAAATCACTGTTATCTTCAAAGAAAATATGCAACAACATTTCCTTATATATAGTTATAGATGATATTAAAATAAAACCCTTTAAGTTACTCAACTAAAAGGTGTTGCATCAAATTTAGAATTTTTTGGAGAAAATATAGGCTAAAATATTGTGATCTGAGTAGACTAAATATTTCTCCCTCAATAGGTAATGATGCTATGTATTCAAGGAATTCATCACTACCACTAATTATCAATCATGGTTTCGGTAGTTATTCATATGTGTCTAGATTTGGATATATCCATACACCACCACAGGTTTATCTATCATCAACACACACCCATGACTCATTCTGGAGGCATCAAAAAAGACCATGTACTCCTTCCAGATTCTGGAATAATCAAAATAAGGGCACTACTCATCCTTCTCATAACCTCTTCAATAGAATTTTGATATATTCAACTCCACTAAAACCTTACCCCTTTCCGGGTAGGTTAGATTTTGAAAAAATCATGTAAATGGAAATCTCCAAAAACAACTTGTAATACCTTGAGTGGATCGAAAGTCCCATTATATTGATGAGATTCCTCGACTGATTCCATTAAATTACTACATATATTTTAATGAGAACCACTAAAACCCCATGATATAAAAGTACATGGCCTAGAAAAATCACCCCACTGATTGAGATGATATTCCTGGACATCAAATTGTAGAGTTGGTGATCTCAGCGAGTGCTCTAAATGATCCTCAAATTCACCTCATGCTCTTCCATGGTACAAGAGTAAACTCATATGTAATCCCAAAACATAATGAAAAAATAGTAGATGTACTGATGGAACACCCTGTTCATAAGCAGCATGAAGACACCTAGGAAATTCTAATCCCAAAAGGTATGGGAAATACTCATAATGGTCAAACCATATTCATAATGCTATCTTGTGGACATCTTCCTATATTAATCTTACATGGTGATACCCATAATGCAATTAGATCATGAATAACCACTGTTCCCCCTTGATTTGATCAAAATGTTCATCAATATGCTGAAATATGTGTTTTTTTCATGAAAATTACCTTATTCAAATTTTGTTACTCAATACAATACCAAAGATATCAATCGACCTTCTTTAAAATTATAACCAGGGAATCCCAAGGTGGGATGCTTGGTTAAATGAATCCTTTGGAATCCAAATCATCCAAATGTATCATTAATTATGTCAACATTATTTGGTCTATATGATATGAGTGAAGAGGTATCATCTATCTTCCTAAAAAATGGTGAACTCCATATCCTTCTCAATATGAAGGCCTAAAATATCACCTTGAAAAACCTCTATGAACTCATCCACCATAGGAGGAAATACATTCTATGAACCGCGGTCATCATCCTCCAACACAAACGATGGGACCTCGAAAAAAATATTCCCCAACTGTAGACGTTTAGGTCAGAGACATCCTGATCATGGATCTCATTCAGATTAGAAGATATGAGTACTCCCATATAGTGCCACAAAGATTACTCCCATGTGATCATAATACATTCTCACCTTAAAATTCTCAATCAAGTCCTTGTTGAGGATAATGTCAATGAATTCCATTTCTAGAACTAGTGAATCCCATTCTAAATCATCTTTTAATATCCTGATAGAAAAAGATAGACACTTGATACCATACTCTCTCTTTTAAGTATGTAGTCTCACACAACTCCATCACATACGATATCAGCTTAGTTGGTATATTCAAAAAATCCACAATATAGAATGAGAAAAAGGAATTATAAATTTTTGTGTCAAATAGAATAGAATCTATAAAAGATTAAATAAGAATTTTACCTAAATACCTTCTAGAAAATAAATGTAATTCAACTAGGAAATGATCCATAACATGAAATATAAATGTATATGCCTGGACCTAGGAATTACTATAGACCTGTGGCTCTGCATTTAGCAGACTATGTCTAAGAGAAGATTGAGCCCTACTGCCATGTCCACCAAACCAAGAACCCTATATATTATATGGTTCTATATAGGATAACATTTTCCCAGAGGCAAAAAAACATTAACAACCTTGATTGAGGAATAAATCCTTGTATAAAAGATCCAAGTTCACCTTATATCCTAATTGATGGAAATGCCAGGGTGGAGCAGGACATGCTTTTCATATATACCCCAGACCTCTAAACTGAAAAATTGGACCTTTCCATTATCTAAATAAATATCTGATGGAATTTGGGATGGAATTCATGAGCTACTAACTCACCTCTTCTCATGCTCATCCTACATCCTCTTCTATTTAGATGAACCATTTCTTCCCATAGCACTACTGTAATTGCCTTAGAGGAACGAGTTTTCCACTGTAATAAATCTCAACCATCGAGGCTCAATCAACCACCTCAACACCAACATTAAAATTAAAAAACATTAAATTGAACTATATGATGATACATAAACTCATATCAAAATTATTATCCATAATCTGCTCATTAGAAATAATATAATTTGTGAATTAAACCAATTCTATGAGGTTATTATTGTACTCTAACAATGTCTGATCCCCTTGGTGGATATCTGAAGACTCCCAAGTCTTGGAGAAGTACATTATCTCATCGGAATACTACTAATTTAATATGAACATAAATTATTTCAAAATTATATTCTCGTGCTTCCAAACCTAAACACTAAGTCCCACCACCTCCGACTGGGACCTTGAAACAAAAAAGAAACATATTTTTCATTAACTACCCTGGGTGTTTGATGGAACCAAAACATCCTTGTGATATTATGAATCCATTACATATCATTTTTTGTGTTAATGATATCATAGATGGAATAAGTCTTGTTCTTGGAAAACTATCCAGGCTTGTCCTTTCCAACGCATGGTTCCACTTCCTTCTCATGAGTAGGATCAGAGCCCGCTCCCTAATCCAATTTTCAGATATCCCAAACCACCATTTTTATAAGTATTTGATGAACTAATGTGGGAGAACTATCATTTTCCACTATCTTTGGTTTCATAAGTTGTTTTTAAGGAGTCCTGATTATATAACCATCAAAAAACTCAAAGAACCATCAAAACATATCCTGAAAATTATCATAAACCACAAAATATTCCAAACACTTTTATAGATTAAAATACAATAATATGAAAAATATCAATCCAAAAAACACCGCCGTCATTCAATGTTGAGGAATAGTCTTTAGCCTCTATATCTCACCTAATCATTGAGTTAAACCAAATTCAAAATATCCCATGGTGTCCCAAGACCTATCGCGAGATGTATTGTCGATACACAAGACATTCAAAAAAAGTTCAATCAATAACAGCTCTACATCAAGTATGTCTTAACACTTCATATTATCATGACCTAAAGAAAGGGAAAAAATCATGTAATACAATTTTTTCATGATATAAACTGGGATTCCATGTAAATAAGAACCTGAACCAACCCATGGGATGGATTGAAGGACATTATTGATCCACATGGTATGGTGACTACTATCTAGGAATCAAACCAAAAATTTTGGAAGATGATCAAGAATATGAATCACTAAAAAACAACCCACAATGATAAATAAGGATATCATAAGAAATAACCACGACTAAAATAAATACAAATATCATAAATTACAAGATTTAATTTCTTTTAAAAAAAACCAAAATAGAAAAATGGAGAGGTAAATAAAGAAACCATGCATACATATGTAAACACAAAGATGGTCATAAACCTAATGTCGCTTTCACCAACACCTTCCTAGAAAAAATACAATTTTAATTTGATCCCCCATAACCAAAACATAACATCTTTCATTTACATGGGTCAAACATAATAGGGTCGACATACAATAGTGGGTGTTTGTAGGGTGTGATACAATTCCTACTATGAATCCATGACTACATATTCCATCCTATAACATCATATAAAATCTAAAAATATAGTTTTAAAGGAAAATAATGTAATTTTTTTATGTTAAAAAATAGTATTTAAATTTTAAGTAAATAGGACTCCTACTGATTGATAAGAATAACACCAAATGTGTACCATGGGTAATCCATAAGGGGACCAGGACATGGCCCTACAAAACCACCAATCTTAATATATGTAAAAGTATTTACGTAGTTACCAACAATTAACTTTGTTCCCAATTTCATTTATACATGTCACACGAACCACCTCTTACACTTATAAATAACCATAAATAGCAACAAACATGTAAAAACAATTTCAATAATAAAAACCAGTTTAAAAACCTCAAGAACACCAAAACCACTAAAAAAATTTCCCCAAAAATCTCACAGTTCATATAAATGCATTTAATAACCATATAAAGAATACTAAAATCATCCAACAAAGTTAATTCATAGAACCAGCTACCTTTCACTTGGATAATTCTAAAAAGTAGTGGGAAAACAAAAACTTATCCAAAAAGAGTCCCTATAAATCCAACAGCCTACCACAACGATAAATATTAACAAAAAAGAATCAATTTTGTACCCATTTTGGGGAAAAAATCCACTGGATAAATAATAACCCATTATATAATGAGATGGAAACCAAGAAGAAGGAAAAAAACATGAGACGATAGACTTATATGAAGACTCTTCAAGATCCACACTAAAACAACAAGGATAATAAGGTAAAAGGGATCCAAAAAATGTGGAGGCATACCAAGGGATATGAATCTCTAATAGGGTTATCCAATGGTGGATTTGGGGTTAAAATTGAAGAGGGGGAAGGGAAATTAAATATTTTTAAATATTTAAGAATGCCAATTTTTTGGCCTCACAGTTATCCAAAACTACACCAACCCGAAAACACCATTATGAAAGAAGAAAAGTGTCCACATGATTTCCTGTGTGAAGTCTTAGTCATGTTTTCCTATACATGTGAATTAGCATGTTCCACTTTCTTAGGTGGACAATAAACTCACATGAATGACTGCTAGGTCATGGTATACACCAGATCATTTATTAATAAAGTTAAAATTCTTTTAATGACATATACATATAGAAAAAACATGAACAAACATTTGTTTTTTTACATCCAATTGGACTTAAATGACTATTAAGATCCTTATCTTTGATAATATAGCCATTGAACAGTGATCACATGACTAGTATAAGTATAGGTTTTTATCAAATCCTTTGGATAAAAACAATGTTATTGATGACCTCAACTAGTAGGATAATTACCCCTCGAGATAATTTATCTAAGATTCATAGGGAGATAGGATTATGGGATTTGAAATAGACCAAGCCCAAACTGAGATCCAACAACAAATGTATGAGTGAAAACATTTAGGGGAATATTTTAAACTCATCAAGATCATGACCCAAACCATGTTCACTAAACAACCCCAATAAATATTCATCATTTCACACTATACTCTTAGGGAGTATGCTGGTGTAATAAATGGATATGTATCAAGACCATAATATTTTTATTATTTTTTATAGAATAATGAATATACATTAATTATATTATTATCAAATTTTAAATGATTTTTTAAAGAACAAATAATATTTTTCCATATTTGAATTCATTTACAGAATCTATTTTGATAAATTATTATATTTTTGAAATAAATAATTTTATAAATAAAATATTATTATTAAATAATATTTATTAAATATTAATTATCATATTATTTTTGTGAAGTCAAAAGTAACATTTATTAAGGTTTGAAAACTATTTTTTCCAAAACCCATCAATTATAAAAAAATTTGGTTTTTATATTAAATGAGAAAATTCAGATATTTAATAAATTATTTAGAAAAATTTTTTTTTATTTTTGGAATGAGAAAATCAATGTTATCAAATGGTGAATTTTTTTAAAAAAAATTCAAGATAGTCGAATGTTGACGTAACAGTTAAATATAGTATAAATATACAATGTGTTTTATGACATCATAATGACAAAATAGATATTTTATAAAAAAACTATAATAGGTATCTTTATACAAATTTTTGTTTTTAAATTCAAATATTTTACATATTTTTATTTTATTTATTTTATACAGACATAGTGACTCCTCCAATATATATAAAATATTTTCTGATTTTAAAATAATTTCCTTTAATGTGTGACTCAACTCCACACAAGCAAGAGAAATGTTTTAATATCTTTACCCTTGAACTTATAAAATTATTTTCTCCACTCCCCTCTTTTAAAAACAATTGAAAAAATAATGTGCTTGTTTTTGGTTTTGATTATATTATTATGAGGTGTCCAAAACCAAAATAATAAAGAAATGCCCCTCTTTTCCTATATAAACCCACCAAACAACCCATTACTCATCACTCATACTCAATGAAACTCGTCCAAACTCTGCACTCTACCCGCTATAGTTCCACCCAAGGTTTCCAAGCCCCCAAGAAGCCTCTTCCAAGCCTTTGGGATCACTCATCAAAGGTAGGGTTCCTTCATTTCACAATTTTTGTCCAAGTTTCCTTAAATTGATACATCCATTTATTTTCAATTACGAATGATGAGGTATGTTTTCACACCCACATACTACCCATATTATATTTTAATAATGATAGAACCATTTCTCTCTAATTAATCCCTCCTGTGTACACCCGTTACCATGCCTAAATTCTGAAATGAATTTTTATCATCTTGTTTCCTTTCAAACATATATTTTATATTATTAATTCAAATTCTATTTCAATTATAGGGATATTATGTTCAATAATAACCATAATTTACATTTCATGTATAAATTATGAAATATCCATTTCTCTCTCATAATCCTATTTTATGAATTTCTGTCTGACCTCATTATGATTCCGAAATTGGACCACAATTATTCTTGCCAAAATCAACGTTTAGTAAATACCATACCCATTTCACTTTCAAGGGTATTCACCATTATGTTAAAGTACATATTTTTTTGGGGCATACATTTATGAAATAAAAATTCATTGTTCTTATAATAAGGTATACTATTCAATGAATCCTAATTTTATGATCTATGTGCGATTCTTAAACATGAAAATGAAATGATTATGAAGGGTGTGACCTAATAGCACTCTAATGCATGGTGTATTGTTTGGTATCATGATACACCATGTGTAATGATGTTTTACTAATGATAATTCATGTGAAATTTGGGCTTAATCATGTTAATTCATTTTCAATGAGGGTTTTGAAATCCTAATATGTGTGCAATGAGCCTTGGCTCATGCTAATATTATGTTGTATATTGTTTCCCCGTTTCAATGTTATGAATATCATTCTATATCACAAAATTTTGTTAATTATTCTTTTCCACTGCATTTTTATGCCTAATTACTATAATGTATAGTCTCCCCCATTTCATTCCATTTTTAACCCCTCACTGGGCCTTATAACTCACCTTGTTCTCATGTATTTCTTCAGATTATCCCACACAATGCTATGTATGAAGGACTGTTGCGATCATGTAAAAGAAGTTATCAATAATGATGTTTATTTCATGGTTTAAGTTGCTATTTAATTTTCATATTCCCCTAAGACACTATATCTTTTGATATTCTGAGTTTTATTATTTGCACGTCTATAAAATATATCTTATTTAAATTGAAATTAAGTGTATTGTTGTTATAGTCATGAATCTGGGATAGTACCATTTTCCAAGGAACATATTATTCACTTGTATTTATCACAACATCCTATAAAAATTAACATGACATGTTCACCTATATTGGGGTGCATAACCTCTATTTATTCACCAAAAGATCCCAGGAAAGCTAAAGGACCAAGATACGACAAAAAAAAAACAAAAGATACCTCAAAATGAAATAAAGGATGTGACAAAAATAACCATATTATACAACACAAATTATTCTTATTTTAATTATGGTTTACATATTTTTAAATTACATTCACATATATGGATTATCTTTATTAATAATTAAACTCATAGATATGATGAAGATGCGATTTTCCAAAGAGAAAATCCTAATGATATTAATTTGATTTTATATCAATATTAAATAATAAATTTATTTGAATTACCTAAATTAGATTAGATAATTTATAATTTAATTAATTTAACATTTATAAAGATCTTAATTAAAATTTAACATGTACATTATTTGAATAAAAATAAAGTTTTTAATAAAAACAAATATTTTTCTGTACTCATTAAAATTTTTATATTTTCAGAATATTTTAAAAATCATAATAAGATATAAAATAAAAATTATGATTTCAAAAGTGAATCTAATTTTTCAAAATAAATCTTTTAAGATAAAAATCTAAAATAAATGTGCAATATGAAGCAATATTTATTAGAAAAAATTGATTTTTTCAATATAAAATTTGATATCTTTTAATCTCATACATGTAAAATAATAGGATGAATAAAAAATTTATTGAATATAGAATTTTAAATTTTCACTAAAATAATTCACCCATATTTATTAATTTACTTTAATGATATAAATCATTTTTTCTCATATAAAAATAGTTTCCCAAAAAAGTATAACCCTTATTTTCAAATGGTTTCTAATATCATTTATAAATATTTGGTCACCTAAAATACCATTTAACATACCTTTGTGGAACCTATATTTGTATAATTTATTCTATATTATTCATAATCTACATTCCAATGACAAGTAACTCGTCATTAATGAAAAAATAAGCCCATATGACACCATACAATCCAAAATGCGAACTCAGATTAGTAGGAAAAAAATGTCGAGGGATCTAAGATTAGAAGTCCTAGCCAGTTATCAGTTTAACATCTTGAAGTTAGGACAATAATGGGTAGAGACCTCTGAGGATGGGATCCCATGGTGTGGTTGCGATAAACCTGACATGAGTGAGGACATAAACCCACACTACACTATGTATTCTAGGAGGTATTCCGGTGTTCGGGCCAAACCTAGGGGTGATCTTAAACATAGGGTATGGGCCTACAGATGTAATGTTTTTGAGTTCCTATGTATCCCATGAGGATGGGAATCAAGCCATATATAGTTCTTGAAGGTTCCATGTACATTAACGTCGTGCAATGAGGACATGGAGGATTGAAGAATGGTGAGGGTCGCATATGAGGGATCCCCCAAGAGAACTACACTCATGAGGGATATTCCATGAAAAGAGTCTAGGGGCTAGACTAAATACAAGGCATCTGAGAATTACTACATGTCCCATGAGGCTGGTAATCAATCCATGTGTAGTTCTTAGGGTGCCATGCTGTTTAACATTGTGTAGTGAGAGCATGGGGAGATCATAGTTTAATAGATTAAATCTCAGACCATTTTGCATTTTATTGTCATGTGGTACGGCAATGTAGTTTAATGTCATGCAGGAAGTATAAATTTAATGTCATTTAGGACTTAATACAGTTTATCGTCATGCGGGATGAAAAATAGTTTAATGTCATGTGTGAATTAAAATATGAAGGTCATGTATTACCATATTTGCTCAGTAAAAGTATATATTTAGTTATTTGGCATTGGTGGGGTGAGTTATATGTTCTCCATCCATGGTAACTAGAGAGTATGTGTCATTGGGTAAACATTATGAATGATTTATGGTCCTTCCCATTCGGGATCTAACTAGGCTGGTTTCCTACCATGTGTCTATGGTGTCATCAGATCCAAAACCATGACACCTTTAAAGAAATGCCAGATGTTAACATTCTTATTGAATGCTCTGGCTCTCTTGTTTTGATGACTTACTAGATTTTTCAGGTCACAAAGCCTCTTCTCTTCGCGTGCTTCTAATTCTGCCAAATGGATTTTAGCTACATTATCTAATTCTTGATGATCGTAGACAGCTATTTGTAATGAAAAAAACATAATCTCGATGGGTCGGATGGACTCGGTTCCATAAAACAGAGAGTATGTGGTCACCTATGTGAATTTGCGAGTCATTATATGATAATCCCAAAGGTAATTGTGGATATTGTCCAGCCAACTCTTCTTTTTCTGACCAACCATCTTTTCCAAGAATGTTAGAGAGGGTTTTGTTGAACACCTTGATCTGCCCATTTGCTTTTGAATGATAGTGGAATGTATGGTTAGAATAGATGTTGTACTTTTTCTACAATTTCATCAACTTGGCTGCCCGAAAGTTAGTGTAATTATCAGTGAGAATAGTGTGAGGAACACTAAATCAATAGATGTTGTTGGAGATAAAAAAATCTATAATATAAAGGTACTTTACCACATTGACCAGAATCACCTATGTCCACTTGGAAAAGAAATTTGTAGCAGTCAGGGTGAACTTACCCTGGCGAGCTGTCACCATTGGATATGGTCCAACGACATCAAGTCCCCATACTTCAAAGGGCTAAGAGTACTTGGTGGTGTGGAGAGTCTCTGGCGGCATATGCAGAATGTTTTCATGAATATGGAACACATAACACCTCTTGGAAAACATGATATAGTCATAGATCATGGAGGGCCAAAAATAATCTACTCCTTAGATATGGTGAGATAATTTCGGCCCAGTCTGATGAACACTATAGGAACCAGTATGAACCTCCTACATGAATTGAGAAATCTCAACTCCTTGACTGCAATGGATGAGTACCCCATCAAACTCGCACTTGTAGAGGATTTTCTCAAGGTCAGGACCAATCTATAGGGTAAACTGCAACATACGATGTCATATTCTCTCTCGCTCGGCTCGATCTACTAGAAGATTACGGTGATGGAGGATCTTAATAAAGGTGGCCTAAATCGGTAGTTACTTCCAACACTACGTCAGGGGGACCTAAGGGTCCTTTCATGGAGGCATAGACAGAAAAGTGGCTTTTCTGCAGGGTATCATCGTCATATAGGGTTATTGGGGTGATGAATCTCTGTTGTGTTACATGGATAATCAAATCATAGAGATCAGGCTCCGTAAGATATGTAGCGAGGCTATCCAAGGAGTTCGCTCGATGATTCTGCGATCATAGAATATGAGTAACCTTTGGCCAAGATGGGAACTGGGCCTTCAACTAGAGGGTACATTCCAATAGTGGTATAAGTTCTGGATTTCTAATGACATAGTCACTGTTTATTTGATTGATGACAAGATTGGAGTCCCCTTTCACATGCAAGTGGGGAACTTCAATCTCGAGGGCCAGTTTGAGGCTAGTGATGAGGGACTTGTACTCTTCCACATTGTTTGTACATCCATCTAACAGTGGGAATGAGTATGGAAGAACAACCTATGCTGGCATAATGAATATGATATCTAGGCCAACTCTGCTGAGTCTGGGGTCAATTACCCTTCTATCTGCACGGCTCTGGGAAGATCCATCAATGTGAGGTTTCCAGCATGTAATAGATTGGTCTACCGAGAGAATTTCCTCATCAATAAAATCAAGCACCAAAGACTGATCCATGGGGTTTCGATGGGTAGAAAAAAAGTATTCAAATGTTTTCCCCGTAATATCCTTGTAAGGGACAAACCTAATGTCGAACTTCTAGAGGATCACTATGCACTAAGCTAGATGACATATCCACATGTGGCGGTTCAAGATGTACATCAGCAGATCCACTGAGGACACCAATTGTACATCATGGTGCTACAAGTAATATCACAGTTTTTGTACTGTGAATACCAATGAAAGAAAACTGGTCTCGATAGGGGAGTATCTGGTCTCCGTATCAAGGAGAATGCATCTAATATAGTATAGATTGTTCCTTGTCCCCTCATTGTTGTTCTGGGAAAGAAGGGCGCTAAGAGTTCGTTCCAAGGAGGCCATATAAAGAACCAGTGGCTTTCTGGAAGTTGGTGGAATTATGATTGGAGGTTGGAGAAGATACTTCTTTATTTAATCCAAATTAGTATGGCATTATTCACCCCACTGATAGACATTTACTTTCATTATGATCTGAGAAACGAGCTTACACTTTCCGGGAATATTTGCGATGACTCGATGTGTGTCGGACAAGTTGTATTTAAATCCTCAATGTTGTCGAAATTTTCTTGTGGGGGACTTCTGGCTGAAGGCCATGTTCTTCTTCAGGTCAATTTTGATACCCCTGTATCTGACAACGAAGATGATAATCATTCCAAAGGTAAACGAAAAGGTACACATTAATTGGTTCATCTTCAGGTGGTTAGAATATAAGAAGCCAACCACTTTATCAATATCTTTGATATGGTCCTGATGTTTGAGAGATTTTACCACCAGATCGTCTATATAAAATTCCATCGATGACCCATGGTTCATATTAAATATGCTTTGTATAGCCCAATGATAGGTGGCACCTGCATTATATTGACTGAAGGGCATTACATGGTAGCGGAAAATTCCTTTTGGTTCCATGTAGTCTATAGACTCCTCATCCTCATGAGTCATTCAGACTAGGTTATACCTGGAAAACCAGTCCATGAAGGAGAGGGTATGGATCCAAGCTTTGGCGTTGATCAACTGTACTATCACAGGAAAGGGAAAATCATCCTATGGACAGTGAAGATTGAGATCCCAAAAGTCAATGAAAACTATGATATGTATGTTCTTCTTCCGGATAGGATCAATTTTGGATATCAATCTGGCGTACTAGACCTCTTTGATGAATTTGGATTTGAAGATCTTATCTACATCATCCTCAACCATAACACCATGTGATGAGGGCATCTATTTGGGAGGGTGCTTAATCCTGCATTCATTTACCGGAAGACTGAGGCTGTCTACGGTGACCTGAGGTTCTAGTCCTAGAATTCATTCATAATTCTATGAAAAAACATCATGGTGCTACTTTAGGAAGTCCACGTACTATTTTTTCTCTTATATGGACATAGCAACACTGATCAATGTGGGTTACAGATCCGTCCCACTACTGAGGTTTTCCTATACCAATTCATCGACCATGGTGGAGATACCCTCTTTAAAAGCAGTATGGCCAACCATGAAATCCTCTTTTTCACATTTAGAAGGGGGGTCCTCAGTAGGAGGAGTTTCATCTGAGTCAATGGATCCTGATGGGATGCTGGTGGCAACCTGAGCATCAGTGGACATAGCATCGATGGAATCCTATGTTGTCTAAACTATAACGATGAATTCATTCAATCTGATCCCATATGATCTTCATATTAAGGGTCAACACATGATGATATTGAAGAAATAGTGGTGCATCTTTTTGAGCTAGTTGATCCTAACTCAGATGAAAAAGAATGTATACCATACTTCCATTTCCATTGTGTATACATGCCGAAATCCTATGGGAGTATGGGGCTCTGGGATCACCATAGCCCCATTAGTGTAGGAATACGAGGTTATCTTATGATGTCTCTTAGTTTTGTGAATGTCAATCCCCCTTGTTTTGGAAACAAAGAAACATTTACATAGATTCGGGATCGTAGCCTCTATTCTATGGATTAATAAATTGTATGCATCATCTAGATCTGTCCACGGGTTTTTCACAGCTATGGCATGTTTAACCCCATTAGCCTAAATCTTCTTGTACATTCTCTTATAATAGTCGACATCCAAATAGAAGGCTACAATAGTGGAAAAGGGAGAAATGTAAACTTGGAGTACTCACACTCGACCATTAAGGGAGTACCTAAGGAACTGGTGATACAATGAACAGACAACCACATGTAGGTGATGCCATGGACTACCATTCAATGCTTTTTAGGTGGTGTCTTAATAGACAACCATAGACTCAGTTTTGGAAACCCGACCACCGAACTAGATTTTCAATTGAATCATGATGCCTGGTGTCTATTCCTTCTAGTCATAAACATAGATTTTCAGGTTATAGGGACTCAGATTATCCTCGGATATTCTCATATTTCGGAGCGTTCGGGTCCGGATTAGGTTGATCCCAGAGCTTGTGTCGACAAGACAACAACGAACCTCCACAACATTGAAATGTCTGGTGATGTATAATTGTAGTTTGTTCCCATATACGGGAGATCCTTCATCTTCTCCAATGAATGAGATAATGGATTTTCATTTAGTATGTTCAGCTACCTTAGCATGAATGTTTTCTAAAGTTTCTACCTTCATCTCAAACTTGTGTGTTCTTCTTAAAGTCTTGTCATAAGATTCATAAATATTCACCAAGAGTCGAAGATCTGAAAAGGTATATAGAATTTATGGAATGAATGAAATATTATTAAGGATATTATAATTCCTTGACAATCATGACCTTCTGCTTACAGGAGGTCGCTCTACGGAAGGGGGAATGATTGGACTTTCTGACTGAACTAGTAGATGTTTAGTGGTGGGAATGTCCCACAACTCAATAGTTGAATATCATAGTGAAACAATTATATGTGGCTCAAATGACTGGGGAATGTCTCAAGAAGAGCGTGGTTGATCATGACGTAGTCGAGGTGGCTCCGCTTGATCACGAACACAATTGATAGCGCAGGTGGATCTGATGCCACAAGATGAGACGGTTGCGCGTGTTGAGCTCTGCACTAGTCTTGCTATCTAGTTTCAGTGGCATGAATACCTTGTCTAGAAGTACATACCGAGGCACTCCATAGCCCCATATAGCAACAGCTTCTTCGGCACTGGCGATGGTTGGGAAGATTGGGAGGATCTGTCTGGCGCTCCTCATCGTTAGAAATTATATTCGAGTTTATGAGCATCACAGTGTTAACTGAGTTGTACCTATTATTTTCACATGAATAATCATCCACCAATGTATGTATTTTATGATGAATCCACATATTTAGGGGCATGATGTCACTGAGATCACGAGATGACGCCGACATCAGTGGGGGACTTAATTTTCCCTTACCCCATTGATGTCTGCTCTTCTTAGAAGTGGAAGGCTGAGCTATTGACATAGATGTATTGGCTGGGGGTGACACTGAGTCTTCTGAAGTATCAGTTTGATTTAGATATTAAGGAATAATACCATGGCAAAGGCGATTGTTTTATGAGAAATTCAGTCATCATACTTCTATGATTTGTGTTTAGAATCCTGATGCCAATCACCATCACTATCACTGCTTCTATATGGCTTCACGAAGTCACATGCCACCTGTGCGTGGGATGGGCCTAACGTGAAAATGTTGTTATCAATCTGGTCTTCAAGACGGTCTTTAAACACACACACTATTTCCAGGTGTTCCCCTAGATCAGGTGGAAAGGGTAGTAAATGGGGTGATTAGTGAGACCCGCCTCTTCTAGTCCAATGTATTTAGTCAAATGTAGAAGTCCTAGTTCCATGGAGCTTCAGAAATAACAGGGTAACTTAGCCTCGTTTAATGAGTAGGTCCAGATACTCTTATCTGGGAAAAGGGCTCTGGGATCCTAGACCTGAATCTAGGCTATAGGAGCCTGTCGAGGAAGTGGGACCTGTTTATCTCACCTGGGTGGTGGCGGCACATTACCCATGGGCGCTTGATTATTTTAAGGTGGGAGAAACTAGGCCAGAGGATTTTCCTAAGATGGAGGGCCTATTCGAGGCTATGGAGGTGGATCCAATGGTGATAACACCAGTTTTCTAGGGGCCTCTATATGTTCCACCGCGGAGAGCTTAGCCTTAGCGGACCATCTCGTGGGAATTTCATAAGGCAATGGTCATGCCAACTTGTCTTGCTACAAGGATTTCTCTAGAAACTAGGCCTTATTAGATAACTCTTGGAATCCCATAGGGTAATTATGATTTTTGAGATAGGGGACCTATTTGGTATTGAAATTCCCACACAAAATTCTAGTAGTTATTCCAGGGATAGCGGCATATCCAAGGTGTTGGTGAGGCCTTTCCACCGAGAGATGATGTCTTCAAAGCATTTGTTAGGACTTTAGTTCCATTTGAAGAGGTCTGTAATATTCTTCTTCAGGGTGGTAGAAATGAAATTGTATATAAACTATCTACAAAGATCATCCCAGAAAATGGCTGACTTGATGGGTAGCTGGTTGTAACAGACAAACGCAGGGCCCTCTAATGCTTGTGTGAAACATTGGAGCATGGAAGCTTCTTACTGTATGAGAGTTCCTATCATGGGTCCGCACCTCACGATGTAGATGGCCAGATGCTGTAGTGGATTTCCCATCCTATTAAATGGGAGAAGATGTGATTTCCAAAACTTGGGGGTGTTGGTATATCATCCACCCATTCCGGATATGGAATTCCATTAGGTGGGATTTCCACCTGTCGTGGGTCCAACGCCTTGAGGTGAGAAATGAGTGCCACCATCAGATCATATGGGACGGAGTTTCTGTCTAGGAAAGGGTCCTTGACCACCAGTGAATTGGAGGGCTCTTCAATGTGATAAGAAGGCCTGCCGGCTCATAGAACGGCCGGTGGGATGACTTTCCAAGTGATTGGGGGAACCTGAGCTGGATCCTGGGGATTGTCACACCGCTTATGTGGATTTGGAGACCCACACCGCGCCCTATTTTAATAATTCCTGACTGTTATCCTGTTTATATGGGTACGATGTTCAAGGTCACCTAGAGGATGTAACACTCCAAGCTTCCATGGTACGCTTCCCTTTGAATAATACAGTAGCATGTGTTGTACACAACTTCGAGTTCTAACACACACCACAACCAATCAATCTAGCTATTATGAATAGTAATACCCACTTTTTGAAATTTTATACATTTTATAATTTGAGACGGACTTCATGTTTGGATATAAATTTACATTTAAACTGGATATTAGCAAGTGTCAATCTTTTGATAGTTATTATCTCTTAAAAACAAGATTTTCATTTTATCGACTTGAATTGATTTTAAATTAATTACTGCCAATTTTGTGTTTTGAATTTAGAAAAATTGATTGCATATTTAGAATTAGGAGGTCCAGATTGTGTGAATAGGTAACTTTAATTTTTAGACATTTTGAATAACTACTTCGGTAAATATTTTATTTACCGTGGTTAAAGGGTATATCCGGTAAATAAGGGTAAAAAAATAATATTAAAATTATAATAAATTACTCTAGAACGTGTCCTAACCCTATTGGTTGATACATGTCCAACCATGGGCATCTTTGGGATGATTTTGGGACCCCATGGATCCACTTGTATGTGATAATTACACTTTATATTAATTAAGTTAATGTAAATACAAAAATGACATAAGCATATATCTTTTATCAAAACAATTCATACATAGGGTTATATATGTTATATTTTCGACAATAAATATTCATTAGAAATCTAAAACGATTTCACACATAATGGTATTTTATTTATAATTTTTAGACATTGAATAATTAAATTAATTTATGACACAGTAATGATGCAGTATTTTCCTTATTAATGAATGAATCAAATAATTAGTATTATAAATGTTAAAATAAATATAATTTGAAAGTTTTGATGACATACATGAATTTTATTGATTAATATGGCATGTTATTGCTACTAAAATGATTTTTCTCGAATTAATAAGGTTGTTAAGACTTCAACAAAAATAAATTATTAAGTAGGTTCAAATTTGACTTAAAGGAGTTTTTAAAAACAAATATTATATTATTAATTCATATTCTATTAATAAAAATATATTGTACAGCCAAAGGACTTATATAATGAAATTTTTATCATAAATGGACCACTTGGGGGTCTCTTGGAAGAATATAGTATGTTTATTAACCATATAATATAAAAAGACAAAGTGAAATGGTAAATGTCAAACTATTTAACTAAGAGATAAATATAAATGATACGGTTAATATAGTGATCCAAACCTGTCCAAAATCTATTGTATGAAAGTATTTCGACCCATCCACACCTTATACTTTGAATAATATACTTTGGAACCATTATAAACCGAATATGAATTTATTATAAATTAATACTTTAAGTTTTCCTAAAGAGCCCCTCCTCCCCCTTATAATAGGACACCACTTCTATGCAATTCTTCATACCTTCAAAACCTTTTGGTTCGGCCATCCTCGGCCCAAATACCATCTCAAAAATTCTACCTTAATCCTATAGGCATTCCTTTAGTCAGAAATCCATCCTATAGAGCCCTTTTGATCAAATAAAAAGGAAGAAGATGAAGAAGAGATAATGTTTTGTAGTCTTGGCACAAGGCCTTGACTATGTGGTTATGATAGTCTGGAATAATGCATTCCATCATTATGAAAGTCGTTATTGATATTTCATGTGATTATTCGACAAGTAGAATATCCATGTGAATAAGTAAATGGAATTATTTCATCTTATTTCGGACATATTATGATGAAGTTCATGTTTAAAAGGCCTTCATTTTAGTTATACATTGCCTTAAATCTTTATGGTTATTTATGAATGTTTCTGCTATATTGTTATCCTTACTGGTCATTTGAGCTCACCCATTTCTATGTTTTATTTTTCCCAGGATGTGAAGGAGTATTTTATGAATGACCTACAGGGATAGTATAAGGGTATATGAGTGTGGAGACAAGATGTTGTTGTAGTTTTTCACTTTATGATGTAATGTAAGCTTTATGAATGTATCTAGTGATTCAAAGGCTACTAAACTAATCAGTCTTTCGAGACATGATCTTTTGTGATAATGCCAATGGTACGTAATAATGCACAGACTCTAGGTAACTAGGGTCAGGACGTTATAGTTGGTATCAGAGGATGTTTAGTAAAAACCTTGTAAACAATATTTAGATAATCTCGGATTATAGAACATAAACCTATGATAGACTTTGACAATTAGTATAGAATAACATCCATGAATTTTGGTATTTTAGATATTTTGTGAGTTTTTCGAGCAATACATCCCTGACTAGATACGAGTAGGTAGAGGCTGCTCTGGATTAGATATACCTAGGGGAAAAAACCTGAAAACACCGCTGTGAGCTATACATGAATGGGAAATGGTGCACGACAACAGGCCTTGTTGCACTCTTGGTTACGACACTCCCGAGGGATATGCTTAAGATAATTTCCATTTTCATTACAAACTGATTTGAATTATTTTAATATAGGATGAGAATAAATGAACTTGGTTAATCCTAAGGTGTTTCAAATTGATAAAATGTTGTCATGATATTCCGTAAAATTATTTTATCACTACTGTTACTCGCACAATGCTTTCTAGTTTTAGTCATTGGATGGATTCCAAGGAAGTCATAGTAACCTTGAGAATGATGTACAAGGTGGTAATGGTAGTGGAAATGAGAAAAAAATGGAATGTTGATAGGCGTAAAAGATATTGTGTTCATGAGAAATCAGTTTTCCCAAAATATGATCAACAATATATATATTAACCAACTCCCAGAGTCAACAAAAAAGAGAAAGGTGATGAATTATAAGAGCTCCAACAGTGGAGACCATGGAGAAAAGAATCCCCAATTTCCATCATGCAGGAAATGAGGAAGGGTATACCCAGGAAAGTGTCTCAGTAGAACAAATAAATGCTTTACGTGCGGGAAAGAAGGATATAAAGTGAATAATTGCCGAGGAAAAATGAAGAGTACTATGGAAGAAAATAAAAATTGTCCCAATAATCCATTTGTTGTCATTTTTCGTAAATGTAGGGGACCTGTCTATTACCCGAGCGAATGTCATATTCTATAGGATATTATCTTCGTCAAAGAAGAAGCTATGTGGAAATAAATTGTTGGAGAAATGTTTAATAGTATTAGTTCTCCTTTTTGATGGTATTACATTGGAATTATTTTCTCTTGTATTTGTAACCCTTCAGTTTTCCATGTGAGAATGATGTTTGAGGAAGACTTATCTTTTCTCTAGTGGATATAGTTATAAATATCCATTTGGTTTTATATGATCATTGGGTTTGTGGAAATTACAAGTTATTATATTATGGGATGAAAATGAAAGGTATGAGATAACATTTTTGGTTAAATTATGTTATGGTTGTTTTTAGGAATTTATCTCATTTTGTTAAAGTATCGTATTGATCAATAATAAGCTGATTTGGGATCGTATGTCTTATCAAATAAATACCTTTAGTATAGGAAAATGATTTGGTTATTAAGTGATAAATGTTATTTTGGAAGATGTTCATTTGTTTGGAACACTATATGCCCAAGGAAAATTAAATACTCTGAGATTTCGTTTGAGGAGTAATGGTGTATTTTTATCAATGTTTTTATTGTGGATTTATAGTGATTTGGGTTATTTATGGAAATGATAATCCTATAATAGAGAATATGTTATTAGCTTAATTACTTTTAAGTATGTGAGTTTAATATTAGTTGATTTCATTTGGAGATACAATTTAACATGGAAGACTACATAACCAAATTCTTTTATGTTTTAGGTTTCAATATTAGTTTTGATTATATTGAAAGATTTTAAGGACAATTGTTTATTGAATGTTGTTTATTTAACATTAGGGTAATGGTGGATTAATTTTAGAAATTATGATTAGTGTTTCTTTCTCTAATGGAATATCCTTTCAGGGGATCATCAAATCCTATACTAACCATTTTGGTTTTGATTAATCTTTATAGACAAGGTAAATATATAGTTCATCCTTCATGGATCATGTGATTCTATATGAATTTTATTCTAGATGTTCTAGTGTGACTAAGTATTATGGAATACTCATCATTTAAAAATGTGTTATTAGTATAAATTTATTAAAGAATGAAACTTTACTTAAAAAGTAAGTATATCTCTTTATGATATTAGTCAATCTCATAAATTAATTCCTCATCTGTATGTAATGTAACATAAAACAAAAAAAATGTTGACTGTTTAATTTTCCTACTTGGAAACTAATGATCGTTTCTACCATCACAAGTTTGTGGTTTTATTATTGCTAACTTTATCCTGATCATGTTTTCTATCCCTCTCCATTAAAACATGACACTTATTTTATCATCCATATCCATGTTTTTCTACATGGAATCCTAATATAGGTTATCTCGGGTGACCTTTGTACTTGTCTCTCTTTTTTTAAATGTGATATTTTTATTGACTCCTTTTCTGATGTGGGACTTTCCATTATATTCCCAGGCGTAATTTTAAAAATTTTGAGGACACAATTTATTAAATTGGGGGATAATTTAACACCCCAATATTCCACGGTATGTTTCTCTTTGAATAATACAGTAGTGTGTGTTGTGCGGAACTTCAAGTTCTAACACACACCACAACCAATCAATCTAGACACTATGAATATAAATACCCACTTTTTGAAATTTTATACATTTTATCATTCAAAATGGAATTCATTTTTGGATTTGGAATATCGAAATTATCTTAGGGTGAATTTTTGGTACTTTTCTAATAAATTTCACAATTTGATGAATAGTGAAAATTACTAAATTTTAATTAAAAACAACTTTTTAATCAAAATAATTAATAGTGATAAATTTTTAATTTTATTGAAATTAGAGTATAATTATATTATATTTTTTCATTTTAATCAAATGTTGGTCATTGGTTATAAATTCACATATAAACTGGACATAAGCAAGTTCCAATCTTTTGATAGTTATTATCTCTTAAAAACACACTTTTTGTTTTAACAATGGGAATTAATTTTAAATTAATTACTGCCACTTCTGTGTTTTGAATTTAGAAAAATGGATTCCATATTTAGAATCAGGATCTACAAATTTTGTAAACCAGTAACTTTTATTTTTAGTCATTTTGAATAATTACTTTGGAAAAAATTTTATTTAACGTGGTTAAAGGGTAAATCCGGTAAATAAGGGTAACAAATTAATATTATAATAATTATAAATTACCTTAAAAGATTCTATAACCCTATGTTTTGATACATGTCCTACCATTGTCATATTTTGGTCGATTTGGGTACCCTATGGATCCACTTGTAAGTGATAATGACACTTTATATAAATTAAGTTATAGTAAATACAAAATTGGCATAAACATTTATCCTTTAAAAAACAATTCTTACACAGGTTTATATATGTTATATTTTCGACTATAAATATTAGTTAGAAATATAAGAAGATTTCCTACATAATGGTATTTTATTTATAATTTTTAGACATTTAATAATTAAATTTATTTATGACACAATAATGATGCAATATTTTCTTTATTAATGAAAGAATCAAATTATCAGTTTTATAAATGTTATAATGAATAAAATTTGAATGTTTTGATGACATACAAGAATTTTATTTATTAATATGACATGTTATTATTTCTTAAATGATTTTCGTTCGAATTAATAATGTCGTTAGGACTTTATCAAAAAGAAATTATTAAATAGTGCCAAAATTGACATAAAAGTGTTTTTCAAAAAAATATTATATTATTAATTAATATTATTTTCCAAAAATTCTAAGTTAAGGCCAAAGGTCTTATATAATGATTTATGTATCATTATTGTACCACTTGGGGGTCTCTTGGATGTATATAGTAAGTTTATTAACCATATAATATTAAAATACAATGTGACATGGTAAATGTAAAACTATTTAACTAAGAGTTAAATATAAATGATAAGGTTAATATAGTGACCAAAAAATGTCTAAAATCTATTATATGAAATAATTTCGACCCATACATGCCTTTGACTTTGAATAATCCACTTTGGAGCCATTAGAAACCAAATATTAATTTATTATAAATTAATACATTAATTTTTCTTAAAGAGCCCCACCTCCCCCTTATAAAAGGTCACCACTTCTAACAACTTATTCATACCTTTAAAGCCATTTTCTCGGAAACAATATGCCCAAATACCCTCCCAACTATCCTCCTTTAATACTAGGGGCCTTCTTTTTGTCAGAAATCCAAACTAAGGAGCCCTTTTGATCAAATCAAAATGAAGAACCCGAAGAAGAGGAAATGGTTTCACCACCCTCTTTCAAGTTCTTTTCTTCATCAACTTCTTCTTTCTTTGTTATTTCTATTCAAAAATAATAACTCTAGTATCTTATATATATTGTTATGTTATTATAAATATGGTACAACCATATTCAGTATTCTATCCATCCTTAGAATGACATGTCACCATACGTGCGTACGTACGGCCTACTGTTTCCATGTCGTGGTGTAATTGTTATTCAATATATTATTATTTGGATGTGTATAATAATGATGTGTAATTAATGTAAATAATAAATATAACATGATAATTATTCACTATATATGATATACTATCAAATTATATATTATTTTAATATCGAAAGAATGATATTATCGCTCGTGCGTACGTACAGATTGTCGTCTCCACAAACACGATGAGATTCATTCCCCATCATATCCATTCAAGACTATATTTCATTATATGATTAAAAATAATGTATAGAGACATGATATAATTCTGTATATTAATAATATTCATCCCATTCATAACAAATATGGCTCACATAACAAATAATATAAAGTAAAATGAATCTGTTAACACCCGAAATGAAGATAATACTAAGATATTATAAACAAATCAATGTTAAAAGATCATATATGACATCATATTAATTTATATGACTCTTGTATAATTAAATAACAATTATTTCACCATTATACAGTAGTTTAACCTACCCTCGACCAAGGTAAAATTACAAAGTAAGGGGTTTCTTATCAAACTTTTAGTTTCGTGAGATTTCCATTATTCAACACTTATTTATTGCATGTGGTGTGTGTACTACCCATTATTGTAGTCATTGGGTAATATACTTTAATTTATGTATATTTACATCATCATTTTATGATACTTCATTCATGTGCGTATGTTTCATAAGGTACCAAATCGTTAAGGGAATTTTAAATTTCAATTTCCACTCATTCATCTTTATGAATACTTCATTGATTATTTTACTCCAATATTATGTGTGTAGTAACTATTTATTTTCTTATGTCATAATTTCCTCTCCGCTTTCTATGAATATTCTTTTGATACACATAATCCCTCCATTGATAAATTCTCAACTCATCGATATGAACTTGATAAGAGTAATTTTATCTCAATCTCCATTTATTGTGTTAAATGCCTAATTCACTGTTGTTGTTTTTTAAAGAATATGTGTTAATGTATTTTGATTGTTTTACACTAAATATCCAATCACATTGAGTGTATTTATATTTGTAACACATAATTATGTCATTGATTTATCCTTATCCTAAGGATATGGATTTTATGAGAGATTTCATCTCAATTTACATTCCATTGAGACTCCTTTGTTTTTATACACCAAATCACTTTTATATGGTGTATATGATGTAATTTGACATATAATATCATGAATCACTTTATTATCATGATATTAAATTGTTTTTATTACCTCAATTATTTTAATTCATGTGTCTCTCTTTTGGATAGGAACTCTGACTAAAATATCATTTTAAAATGTTTTAATGATTTATTATTCTAAATCATTCTCATTAATGTCCATGTTTTAGAAATGTATTTAAGGATTAATTTATGTGGACATTAATGTTTTAAAATTGAAATTGATTTTAAAATTATCAAAGTGGTATGTGACACTTTGATTAAAAATTCTATTTTTAAATGGCTTCTTGACAAATAGTGTGACTTGTAAATGTTTTCATGAAAAAGGGGAATATTTCTATCAATAGTTTGATGATTATTTTAAACTATGTTGATATCCATCATTATTCTCTATTGATGTTAATCTGATACAATATAATCTTCCATATTGTAACAATTGAGTTATGATTGACTGTGGATGTGATATTTTTATACAATTCATGGTTTGTGGTTAAAGTATTGACATTTAGTATGCTAGTTTTAATATGAATGTTTATGTTATGTTTCAAAATTTTCATATGAGGAGTGCATTGGACTTATTCTGTGACGGGTGGAGCCTTCTATAGCTCCTCGATGCATCGGTAGATCTCATGAGATTGACTAGTGTCTTGGCAGAAGGCCTTGACAAAATCTTACTTGTAGTCTTGGCACACGGCCTTAACTATGTGGTTATGATAGTCTGGAATTATGCATTCGATCATAATGATAGTGGTTATTGATATTTCATGTGATTATTTTACTAGTATAATATACATGTGAATAAGTAAATGTAATTATTTCATTCTATTTCTTCCATATTATGCTAAAGATCATGTTTAAAAGGCTTTCATTTTAGTTATAAATTGCCTTAAATGTTTATGATTATTTATGAACGTTTATGCTATATTTTTATCCTTACTGGGCATTTGAGCTCAACCCCTTCTATGTTTTATTTTTCACATGATGTGATTAAGTATTTTATGAATGACATGCAGGGATAGTATAAGGGGATATGAGTGTAGAGACAAGATTTTGTTGTAGTTTTTCACTTTATAATGTAACATAAACATTATGAATGTATCTGGTGATTCCAAGGCTATTAAAAAATCCGTCTTTCGAGAAATGATCTTTTATGATCAGGCCGATGATACGTAATAATACACCGACTCCGGGTAACTGGGGTCGAGGCGTTACAGATGAAATACACTGTGTGACTGTTGTACCTTCCCCTAAATCCCTTACTGAGGATCATCATAGATTGGTCAACGCTCCATGAAAAATTCACCAAGGATTCCATCAAACATATTATTATTATCTATGAGTTATTGGTACAATGCAGTTTTTTGGGATCATCCTCTATATTTTTCATTATGCGAAACATTTTAGAGTGTTTGATAGCTCCAAGGTTCTATTTTCCCGTATTGGGATTTTGGTTGAGGGCTAATGACTTGATAGTTACATGAAGACATAATAAATTTATTTTCTTAAGGGGGATCCTACACAACAGATCCAATAAGTGTGATTCACTCTCAGGGGGTATTTCCTCTCCGAGGAGGTCTAGCTCAATCTCTTCCCAGGGTATGTTGGCCATGATAACTGCCACTCTTCTTGGAGTCATATCCTCAATATCTTCTAGGAAATCGAGCTGCCGTTGGATAGAAATGAAATAGACAGCAACATACATCCACCAACCACAGACTTGAACATAGAGGAAATCCTCCTTGATAATTTTGTTGAGAAAATTAATGCTCTAGATTCAGTATTGTTACAGGGTCCTATGGAGACATAGAGACTCAGGGAATTGGGACATGGGGAGTGCAACTAAATCAACCAAATGGTAGTGTGACCAATGTCTACAAAGTGTTAATCACACAAGGGGTAAGCCACTCACTGATGACGAAGACGAATGTCCATCACCCACAGTGTTTGGAGAAACCATCCAACATCCTCATGGTTGAGCGATTCCGGTGCATTGAAATTTGTTATTGTGACTAGACAAAACATCTCCGGGAAATGGTCAGCTGCACAGATGTCCCACTGGATCCTCAGCTCAGACTAGGGGACTAGCCGATGGTTTCCCCACTCATTAAATGGAGGCAGATGGGGAACCGGTGGTAGTACTGAAGAATACCACAGAGACGGCAGGCTAACCAGTGGATAATACAACAAGATTGATGACAAGACAATGCATATCAGACTATCCTCTTAAGAGTGCAGTGACGTATCTACCACATTGCGATTAAATGGGCTAGGAATCATAGATTCTGATGCATAGACTACAATTGTTAGCGGTGGACCATGATGTTTCTCATCCATAATTTGTCCCCTGAATGACTCTCTATGATCTCTAGTTGATGTAATGATATCTACTCATGATGATGGTGGATATTTCATGACTAGAACCTAGAGAGACACCAAATCATCATCCTCTTGGTTCCATCTACAGAGGGGTGTAGGGATATAGAGAACCTCACATTCTGAATGTAGGAGGCTGATGTGCCTCATCCATGCCACATACCTTGACATAGTGGATCGATGTGAGGGATCTATTGATGAATCATATTCCACCTCATAATTTGTGAAACAGATAGGTTTAATTGTGGTCTGTATATTCCGGACATTTTTTTTGGTGGCGGCGACCCACCCTTTTATCTCGGGATGGCTCTTCGGGATATTGTAGATTTTTGGCTCAATGAGGACCTTCAACTGAACTGGTATTGGGGTGGTGATGACATTATCCTTGGTGATATGTGGTGTGAGGAGCACCATGACAGATGTAAAAGGGAACATGGGGAGGACCTCCGGGTCCACTGGATGACCCGTGGATAGAATCTCTGTAGGTAGTGCCGGAGCGGGTTGAACGTCCATTGTAGGTGATTAGAGCATGGGTTTGACCTCTATTCTTATTTCCTCAGGCAACATCAGTGTGAGGAGGTTCATCATACTTGATTGGTAGAACTAGGGTTAGACCATGGTGTTGGGTTCCAATGAAGCGAGACAAACCTTCACTTCACCAGTTACTAGTATGAAGATGACCTTCATTGGCTTGTGTAAGGACATGGGGTAGACACCCACGTTGAAAGCTGTCCGAACGGGTATCATCTTCACATTGGCGACCCGTGACAGAAGGAATGAATCCATAACTGAGGTCCTAAGTTTGGAGAAGGCTCTCGTACGGGCTGTCAAAGCAGCGGGGAGGACCTTCATTCAAATTGAAGGTGTAATGGGGAGGACTTCGATGTCGAGCTTGTTAGTGGGATAGACATGTGCTCTCATTGGTTATGGTATGGGAAGGACCTATGTAGTTGGTGTCATTTTCACGGGTCAACCCGCGGTGGGCGGTACCTACATCAGTGACCAGGAGAGTCGACCCAGCCTGTCCATGGGGTGTATGGGGTCTCAATCCTGGCCATGTGTACGAGTACCCCTAATCTGCATAAATAGAGGGTTGAGGGTATTCATCGACATTGGAATAGTCCAAAATAGTCATTGACATTGATGCCCCTCTCCAAGCATCCTCCTCAACATGCACTCGATGCTGGGGTCGGGTAAACCGGGCTTGAGCCGGTGGTGCACTTTTATATCTTACCTTCTCCTCACCTCGTGGCATTGGATGGAGAAATTTATGTGGCCTAGTGGGATCCCTCATTGGGGGACCCTGGAACAAGATTCTGGTTGGCCTAACCCATAAATATTTCACATCATTAGTGTAAGGGAGGGAGTCATCAACACATTCTGGGGAGAGGCCCCTAAAATAGTTGTGCATCAGAGTGTGGAGTAGTGGCTCCATGTGTGTCCCTTGTTGGAAGAATTTGGGGTGAGGCGCAGAAGCCTCTTTGTCTTGATGTGCCATATATTGGTTTGGGATATATCATCATCCTCATATCGTCAAATGAGGTCATTTATCACCATAATTTGAACTATTTCAGAAGGGTAGATGGGGTGTGGGTTCGAAGAATCCATGGACACAAAGGATTCCATGTTAGGTTCAAAACCGCATGAGGTAGGCATGTTGATGTTTCCCCTGCCCTTGCGTTAGTGGGTTGTTGGTGATCGGTTTCCTATGATGTCAGCTTGGGTCTTGCAAAGAAGAAAGATTTTACGATTAGTGCTGAAAGAATGAAATTGATGTCTAGTGCCCAATCTCCATTCCATATTCTATGGTTAGTAAGAAGGATCAACACTAACAACGTTGTTGACTGGGATGTTCATCATTCAACTTCCCCAATTTCTGTTGAGTTTAATGCTAGTCCCATTACTTACATGGCGGGACCTGGTGTCAGATTCATGGATCTGGTGACATGTAAATCCACTGATTTATCAAGCTCTACTAATATCCACATTGAAGATAATATATTCTTGTTTGTTCCACCATTTCTGTTTCTGACACTTTCATCAGGGTGCACATCTGTATCCCGTTTAGTCGACACACATCTATCACCCAGTATTCCAGATTTCCAATGGTGGGTGTCATCCATCGCTTATTCAGGTATGTTATCTCCTTTATCGAAATGGGATAATGGTATAATGGTTCCTCCATCTATGGATTCCACTTTGGAACTCGTTGGATGGTCTGGGTCTCCCTCATAGACATAAGACATTGTTCATGAAACTATTTACAGATCCATTTCTTTATGGACACTAGTTAATTAAGCTACATCTATCAGGACATTCCGAGGGTTCATGTCTGGCAGAAAACTTTGTTCATGGGAGTAGTCTCGTTGGGCATTTCTGGTGTGTCTTGATTCCAGAACACTGAAGCATCTGGGTTTTGTACCCTTATTATAGGTTTTCTCGAGGGCAAGGATGCATGAGGCATCCTATGTTGTGTGCGGGGAATTATATGCCATATGCATGTCTCTGAGCTTTTCCTCAGCTTCCCCTATTTAACACCGGGTATGCCGCGAGTTTAACATCTAGAAGAGATGGATAAGACTGATCAGAACACAAGCTAGAGTGGATCAGATGGGTACAACCTTGGGAGTAATCATGATGAGTATGTATTGTTTATTGGATGGAGATTGAGATGGAGCCGATGTGAGGATGATGGTGACGTTGGGATTGAACCATAGAGGGACCTCCTATATATTCCCATGGAAGGGAATAAAAGTCTGTGTAGTTTAGTGAGGCGATGGGATACTAGAAGAGGTAAACCATGAGAATGGATGAATGGATGGGATCTGAAGGATGTATAACCTCTGGTTTGGGGCAAGAATATCCCGAAACACAATGTGTCTCAAGGGAGAGTCTAGATAAGACATGGTTGATGGACTTGACCTACAGGGAGGATTCTAACATATCCCTGTGGTAGTGAATAAATATCCTTGTGGTTTAGGATGTCGGTATAGAATTGTGGGATACACATAGAACAAGAACCCAATAATATACTAAGGCTTACGCATAGTTAGAAGCCCAAGAGTTGGTCTGACACGCAAGGGGAGAAGCAGAGATGTGGGTCCCAATAGGGGGAACACCAGAGATTACCAGTGTTTGGGGTTGAACTTTAGGGAGTCCTCATATGTACCATGTCAAGGAGAGAGTGATCAAACCTATGTAGTTTATCTTAAAACTTCTTACTATTAAATTAGGATGACAACGGCTTACCAATGCTACGAATTCCAATGGCTTACCATTGGTTGGCATATGATGACTTACTGTCAATGGGGTACTACAACTTACCATCAGATGGGCGTCATAATGGCATAGCGCTTGATGGGGTACAACAACTATCCTCTAGATAGGGTTGATCATCCTAGTGGCTTCCTACATAACCATCCTAGGGGAGATGGATCAAGCCTACCTAGTTCATCTTAGTAAAACATACCATCATGTGGGTATTAAAACGCCTTACTTTAAGTCAGGTTTCCAATGCATTACTGCTAGTTGGGATATGAGGGCATACTGTCGATGGGGTACAACATATTACCATTGTATGGGGTTCACAACAGATTACACATGGATGGGGTAAATTTCCTTACTGCTGGAAGGGGTTGTACCTAATATAGTATTCCTATGTACCCAGCATTGGAGATAGTTATCAAATCCCACATAGTTCAAATGAGTACAGTTTAGCGTCATCTAGGATGAAAAAGGGGATGCAGTTTAACGTCTTGTGGAATGAGGATGGATTGACATGGAGTGGTTGGGACTGATGGGTGTTGGGATTGAACCTCAAGGATTCATAATAAATTCAACTCCTTGGCAAGGATCAAATTCCACATAGTTCGGGACAGAGGATGTAGTTTAACATCATCCAGGATGAATGTGAACCGATTTGAAGGGGTCGAAAGAAGTAGGTATTTGGACTGAACCACATGGAGGCTTCGTACATACCTTTCCTTGGAAAGAATCAAATTCTATGTAGTTTGGGACGGTTTGGTTCTGACATGATAAATATAACTAGAGAGGATGTCATGGTCGATTCATACTCTACGCCCACATGTGTCACGCTCTGTGTGAGAAGGTAGTGGCAACAATAACCAAAAGATAACATCACGAGAGGTGCATCTATGGGAAGTGGAATGAGGATTACACCTGGTTAGTGGCCCCAAGAAGAATCATAATATTATCTGTGGTTAGAAGCCAAGGGAGATAGAGATTGGGACTTACTCTAGGATGGAGGCACGATGGCGATAAAGACGGTAGGTAGAGGTATGGGAAAATGAAGGTCTCAGTGCCCATATCTCCTCTAGAACTTAGCATGAAAGAGTGGAGGTGTAGGATTGATTCTTCCTCAAGAATGAAAAGAATGGGTATTACACCGAGATGGTTTCCCTTCCCCGTGGACAGAAACCTCTCAATCAAATAGGATCTCTTTACATGTGAGGAAGATCTAACTCTTATGGTGATGAGAGGGTGTGGAGAATGTCTGATATGTGGCACCCCATGTATAATGCATAGTTAGAGGCCACAGTTTAACATCTTGTTCTATGGATGATGGAGCTTGGTAATTTACATCTCTTAGCTCGGATGAGGTGGGTTCACTCTACACCCTTAGGACATACATCACCAGCACTCTTTTAGCCATGGGGAAGGGAAGGCACCAAAAATGTCGTGGTGAGGGTGTGTTGTAGATTGTTCCTATGAGGGGTCCATGTTAGCATTGTTGTGCGAAGAAGAAGTATTAGTTTGAATTCATATGAGATAAAGCATAAGGCTATGCAATTCAAATTGAAGCACTACCCAAGGGACCTTAAAATCACTTTGTATGAACCTAGAGGGTCGGACAGGAGAACGGTGCGTAAAAAAGATGTGTTTCACATAAAATGGGATTAGAAATGGTTCTTTTAGGTAAGTACGGAACATGGAGCGCATAATAAGGGACATGTGCAAAATGGGAGGCAGCACACAAGATGGAATGGTTGCATAAAAAATGGAAGGGTGTGCACAAAATAAGTATGATTCAAGGAAAAGTTGAACGGAAGTAAGATCTTTTTGGTGAAAATGACATAAGGAAAAAGTAAATAGACGAGGATCATCCCAAGAGGTCCCACCCAAAATAATAAACCATGGGGGTCATATCAAACAAGATACAATAACTTATGGCCATAGTTTTTTTTACATGGTTGCAGAAGAGGTGTCTTTCACGCAGTAGAGTGTTGTTTCTTCTTCTATAACCATCCCCAAACAGTGGGGGGATGCTTCATTTTTTTGCTGAAATCCACGAAGATGATGTGAAAGAGGTGTTGCGAGAAAATTATTAGTTGATGTTACATTGTGTGTTCAAGATATTTCATGTTGTATGAAGACTTACATGCTCACCCGAACTTTTATGCGTCAGCGCCTTGGCGAGTTCACAGCGGGTCACCGCGGATGTCCAGATTTATCTCTGTTTTGGTCGAACAACGCTATTTCGTGCTGAGGTGAATGTTCCTTGCATAACCCTATTATTGTGTGCACCCCCTACTCCCACCGTGAAATCGTTCCTTTAGTCTCAATATTCTATTGGTTTCTCCCAAAGAGACCCCACATGACCCTATTTGAAATTCGGCATCAACACCCTTTTATTAGAAAACATCATAATATCAGATATCATTCAATAATACCATAATCATAATTTCTGCAAACAATATTTTTATTTTTTCCCATAATAAACTAAAAGGCATTGTTAGAAAAATAAATTTAGTCCCCCTAATTTATATATATTTATCAAATTTTATTCCCAATGCATCAATAAAATTTCCAAATTACACATAAATACCTCAGCATGAGATCACATACCATCCCAAAGAGTCATCTTTACATCAATCATGTTATTTTACTAAAACCCAATAGAATATCACATATAATAATTAACCACCTAAAACTAACATCACCTACTATCTAGAAAAAATATCAATTACATTGAACATATAATAATAATAATTGAACTTATTTACCATTTATAGTATATATTATTCCTAAATTATCCTTATTATTTAATAGAATCTAAAATTGTAGAGTTACCAATATAATAATCTATAACCAAATGATACACCGTAGACCAACAATCCTTTATCTAATTCTAAAAAAATATTTATACACTATCATTCATATAAACTAAATTAACAAAAAATGACCATATATAATTTTAGTATCAATAACAGATATTGACTTACTTTCATACACAATTAATTTTCTTATAATTTATACTAATTAATTAAAATAATTAACCAATAAATTTCACATATTTCAGATAAAATCTAAATTTCTCCCACTAAAACAAGAAATACTTATTTTATAAAAAATGTTCAAAATATCCAAAATATATATCCAAACAAGATACCCTTCTAGATGTATCATTTGAAATAACCTTCTTCAAAACATATGGAAAGTAAAATATAATAATGGGTGAGAAAAATCACTCCATAAGTGTAATAATTATCAGTAAATGTCAAAGATCATAAGTGAGCATAGATTGAGAATGTGGGTATAATAAAAAATCAAGGTGGTTGAACGAAACATTTTAGAATCATTCCCAATAAGACATCTATCATTAATCATCTGTTATGGAATATAAATTTTGTTATAAATAATTGTTTAATAATCATGATTCATGAAAAAAACAAATGAATTAAATGGTATAAAATTATTTTGGAAAAAAACAATAGAAATAATGATAAATATAAAGTCTAATGACCATGAAATTTACCTAATAATAGACTATGATAATTGCCTACACATAACATTGTGGTGAATGGATTACCACATGTATCCAAAAACCTTCGGTATTTGTGTTAACCACCCAATCCATATAACCATTAATAAATGGTTAAACAATATGTTTCCTATATCCAATAATCATGAGGTTTAAAACATTACCCAATATATTAATGGAATATAGAATACCCGTCCATAAAATAATTATAACCATATATATTTATACCACATTTGTTTTGTAATTTTAAAAAATTGAATATAGATTAGTTAACTCATGGGAAAGAAATAATTTTGATGAAAACTCCCTTAAAAATTATCATCATTTGTCAATGTATTTAAAATTTTAATGGTAAAATTAGATTGTATTTCAAATTAATCAAAATCATAATTACTAAATGTTGCATAATATGAAAATAACATATATAAAAATATTTTTCACTTTACACATTTGAATAGTGTAACATAAAATTAAATAAATAATTCCATCATTTAATACATAATTATTAATGTATAAAAAACATTATAAGAAAATTTAGAAGGTAATATCCGAATTATAACTGTATAGAAGGTAGATCATTTAATGTTTGAGAGGAAAATGGAATTAAAATTATAAAACTAATTTTAAAAATTCCTTCATAATAATGGAATAAAAATAAACATATGGGCCACATTAAAAAATTATTTCAAATTGGAGGAAAAATACATTTAAAACATAAATGTTATATCAATTTTAAATGTTTAATACATGAAATGAATTGATGTTAAAGGAAATAAGTGTGGATGAAATAATAAAAATATAAATATGTTTATTAAAATCCATTTAAGAAATTTTCAAACACAAAATTTAATCTTCAATTCCTAAATGAAGATTTTTCAAAAAAAAATTGATTATAAATAAATTTGGAAAGGCATGAAAACTTGGAAAGGATTCATGATAAGGAATAATGGAAATAAAATACGGAAAAATGTGTTCAATCCAAAAATTAAACTTCACTCATATTCATATTGTTATGATCATGTGGTGGTTTTTTGGCCTTTAGTGACATTTTCATGATATTAAAGGATAGAAATAGATTCATAGTGCCTCAAGAACATTTGAGGAATGATTTTACCTTTTTAATGATAAAACACCACTAAAACCCAAAGAAATAAACATCCAATCCTACATATAATAAATTAATATATAATAAATCTAAAAGAATTAAAAAATAGTAAAAAAATAATACATTATAATATGAAACCAAAATATAGACACCAAAGGAAAAAAAGACCATAAAAAAAGAAAACAACCACGAGGAATCAAATAATGAAACAAAGAACATTATCAAAGCTCAAAATGCAAATTATGTTCACTTGATATCAAGAAAAGTCACTAAATAAGTAAGATACATTGACTCTAACTATGTCTTGAATGTTGACATCTATAAATTCACTATAGTTCCCAAGAAGTGGTTGCGTCTAACCAATATAGTATTTACAGAAAGGCTTCCCAACTAAGACCACGAGGAAGAGAACTGGTTAGCACATATTATATAATATAATTTCAATAAATACAAAATAGCTTATATCAATATTGTAAACATGTTCCAATGAAAAATATCTATAAAACATATTAAATATTATCAATTATTTATAATAACATTAATAATTTCACTATATAGACACACAAACACAAATTAATTCATTGTTTGGAGAAAGATCTGTACACATTAGTGAAGTATTTTTTATTTAATATGTTTTCAAAAGGGTACCAATACTATGATCCAATATGTAACACACTCCATACATAAGTCACATCTTTTAATGCACTCACACCAACAATGTATTCCATATTTCATGAAAAATTATTCCATATTCCCGGAAAAAATATTCCTTATAAATAAAATATGTCATTAGATTATTTTGAATATTCTTCCATGTTTCAAAAAAAATACATTATTTTATCATAATAATATTAAAATTATTATAATTTATACTTTTATATGGAAACATTTACAATCTATAATTTCAAATATACTACCCGAATTAGATTTCCATTAAAAATAACAATTGAATTTGACAACACTTTCAAGCAATTTATTTAATGGAAATGATGTATTCATGTTCTATGATAAGTAGAGATGATCTAGAATACAAATACCACTCAATGTTTGGTGGAAATGAATAATGACACTATGATATTCCTGATCCTCTAATACGTTCCCCCATTCAATAGATTCTATAACATTTCGTCAAAAGTACCATCATTGAATATAGATCTAACTATTATGAACTATATATATGATCCTATGAGAGTGGAGGGTAATAAATATAAGAGGGATATGGAATAATTAATAATTATAGATGAATCCATATCTAAATGTTTTTTTATTATAGAATATATTTCATTGGATCAAAATTAATATCTATACAAATTTTTTTATTATATAATTTATTTCATTGGATAAAAAGTAATATACAAAGGAGTCTTAAGTTAAAAGGAAATTCATGATCCCATAGACTTATGAAACTAATGAGTCTTACATGGATTAGTTCATATAACATCGAATATTTTAAGAGTGTCAACTAAACACTTCAATTCTTTCAAAACTATGCTCCAACCATGTTGTGCTACTTTCATAAGGCCACACCTCACTTGGTTGGCATGTACGTTTATAAAATCAATCCACCAACCATTGTTTTCCATCATTTCAAGTAACTAGATTTACCCTAAGATTTCGCATGGATATTCGAAACCATGAACATAACAAGTAACTCCAAAAACATGTTACTTGGTTTCAGGGTGGTGGTTCATGGTTTTTACTTATAGTTCACATATCATACACCTAAAAAAATACTTCTAAAACATTATAAAAAAAGTCCAAAACAACCCAAATCTCAAAACCAGAAATATATACGCTCAATATACATTAAAATGGTCATATAACTAAAAATGGATTTGATACATTCTACCCATAATTATTCATTAAATCCCCAACAACTAGAAAATTGATGTTGTCCTGGAATAGTTTAGGCCACTACACGAATATTTACTTTCGAATCTCCCATTCTCCATCTGGAATATCACCACACATACAAAAAACTCATACTAGGACAATTCTATTACCACAAAATATCTTCAATTTACTATCCACAATCCTTACCAACAATTGTATCAACATATCATATGAATTTAGGTAAATGTGATCCAATAAAATAAAAGGGTGAGGATTATTTTGGAATGTATTAAATTGAGACACATGAAACACATTGTTCACTAGAGTAAACCATTTTTAAAAATCCAACTGATACACCACATAAAAATGTCTCATTTTTCTGAAAAGGTCTTATGTACCTTGGGGAAAATTTCTCTACTTACCGAGATGGGGATGCCCACGTCATGAAGAAATTCTCAAGAAGACATGACCAATCACCTCAAATGGAAAGGTTTTCTAAAAAATATCCACCTTATGAGACTAGAAGTCATATCCATCCTCCTTCCCATCAACTGATTATTCTATATTGTCTCCTGGACAAGGGAAGGTCCAAAAATTTACATCACTCTTTATTAAACCTAAAAAATTTTAGAACCAAAATGATACATATAAACTAATTCAAAAGGATACATATGTATCGATTCATAGTATTTGTTATTATAAGAGAACTCAAATAAACCTAGTTTAACCTTCCATGAGTCACTAAAATCTAGTAAATAATCTTTATGAATATCGTCAATCATTTGTATAATATATTCACATTTCCATCCATTTTATGATGATATGTTGGTCCCATTGTCAACTATGTTCCATGTTAACACTATAATGAATTAAAAAATGATTCGTGAACCTAGGATCTTAGTATGATACAGTCATCAATAGAGTGTGGTGAATCATTAAAATTTTGAGAATATAAATTATAGAAAGTTTCTCAACCATATTGTTTTAATTAATAGGGATTAAGTGGGATAACGTTGTGATACGATCCAAAATAACATATATAGAATCATTTTTACTAACCATTATTGGTTCTACTCACACAAAATACCTAAATATATATTCCCATTTCCACTTATTTATCGAAAAATATAAAAACATAGTATTTATCTTTTGATTCTTTACCATATCCTGCAAAACTTTTAGGCATCTTGGCACAAAATCAGACCTATTTATTTTCATTTCAACCCATTAAAACAATGATTTTAACTATTTATACATTTTTTTAATACCATGTTGAAAAAACCCATCTCTAATGGCTAATAAAAAATATAATCTCCTATTGATATTTTTGATGTAATCCAATCTAATATTTAAATCATAGAATATATTTTCCATGATGCTATTATCCATCAATGGTCAATAAACTATTAAAATATTATCACATAGTGAAACATTCATGATTGGATGTTAGATCATTTCATATATACTAATCAAAATTATGAAAGAAAAAAATTTGAATTACAAAAAAACATTCACTTGTTTTTCATTATCCATAAGCATATCATCTATGATTTTATTTAGATTCCATCTAGCGAAAGTCTCTATCCAATTAAGAATATGAATTTCTACTAATGAAATATATTAAAATTTTACATTCCCTTATGAATAAATTAATTCAAAGTTAATCATTTAAAGACACTCTATCAAAAAATTTACATAGGTTAAATTATATTTGTGATAAAATATCCTTTAATATTTAATGACCCATATACACAATAAATTTAATATCAATTATATAGTTAATCTAAAACATAAAACCATGGAGTACTGTAGCTAACAAAAAATCACATTTTCATTAACTTTTTATCATGAAATAATTATTTTTTTGTTCCATTGGTGACATCATGGCTTCCCTACATGAAAAAAAGGCTCATGCTACATATTAATTAATCAAAATAGACTACAAATACCTATCTAGATTATAGAAATGTTATGATATGTGTTGATGTAAATCTAACCCTATGTTTATGAATGGAATTATTCCATTCATAAATAATTGTAATGGAACTCATTTACTCATCAATTCTCTCATTAGGGAGTCAATATGTGAAAAATTATGAACAAAGAAAATGAATTATCCTTCTATTCCATGGGAACTACATATCATAATCTTCAGTGTTTTCTAGGAAATAAAAACATATATATTTTTAGGATCTAAAGAATATCTATTTTCATAAATTAAATTTCTAATTAAATGTAACTCTTGAATCTATAAATCAAAATTTTCTAACTTATCATAAATTTGGTGCTCCCATAAAAACCCCACCACTACTAGAATTTGTTTATGAAGTTCCACATTAGTCCTAGAATACACCAATATTTCATTAAATAAAACACCACTATAAATGAATCATTAAAACATAAAACTAATTCATTTATTAATGTAATGAATATGGATGTTGGATTCATAATACAATATGGTGTAACCATGAAATATTAATTCCTATATCTACTCCAAATGGTTGTCTTCATAATATAGTCATTTGGATATCCTAGTTGGTGAAACCAAAAAAAATAAGTTATTTTTAAGGAACCACTATGATCCCCTAGATTTATAAAATTGGTCATCAATTGTTTGTATAAGATATCAGTTCATTATCCTATGTTGGTTAATCTTACAATATATTGTAAGAATAGATATATTTCTATCCTATTATTTCAAATCAAAAGTCGTTGTTACTAGTAGAAACATCATTCTCTATGTTAATACTTCTTTTTCAACTCTTCCAACACAAATTTCATTTCATAACATCAATTACTGATACCATATTAAAAAAATGATATAGGATCAGTCACTCATTGGAGATCAATTCAAAACTCAACTTTTATTTTGGGTAGAACCACTATCAAATTTTCATGATAAACATTAAGAAATTAGTGAATGATTTTTCAAAAATATCAATTTTCAAAATCATCTACAGATTCAAAATTGGACACTTATAACTAATAAGAGATAGTTACAACCAACAATTCCAAATATCTATCTATACATTCCTTTAAACCCTAATATCCTATAAATATATTATAAATTCAATCAAGATTTGTGAACATAAATTTTTGAAATAATAGTCAATATAATCATTGAACAATGTCATCCCATCCATACCAAAAATAAGTTCAAAGAAATAAATCTCTATCATGAATAAATTGATAATTAACTTAACCCCATTGATAATTACTGAATAATATTTACCCATAATGAAAAAATAACATTTTCCAAGGAGAATATGACATTTCAATACAGATGTCATCATCTCAACATGTAAATCCAAAAGAGCAACAACAGTAAAAATAATTAATGACTACGATATGACAATATCAAAAAATATCCTAAGTTTATAATTTAAATAATGGTACCTATCACCATCTAAGGACCTGAATGATAATCTTTGATGACTTTCTAAGCTATATACAATTGATTACTTGCTATGAATTTCCCTTTATTACCCTATTGATATTGTATAGAATGAGGAGTAATGGTCTTCCTTGAATCATCTAATGTCACTAAATTCTAAATACAAGAATTATTCATCTAAAAACATCCTATTAATGAATATGATGTTTTGGAACCATTAGATGTGCCTCCTACACCCGATCGTGGGACACAATGAATATAATGCTATAAATTTCCCATATGATTACAATTATGACATGTTCTTGGTAAATATATAAAATATATATTCATTATCAAAAAAACATTGGAAAATTATTTGATTAATTTTTGGTAGAGGTGGAATATTTATTGATCCCATTGTCTCATTTTGAGATATCCCACCAGTATATATATATATATTTACCGCTTTCACATATTCTAATCATTAAAGTCCCCAACTATTCTCATTAAAATAACAAAATATTTTTAAAAAGGAATTCCCAATGATATTTTTTTATATAGTAGATTTATTTTCCATTTAATTATTTTCCATAATAATATGAGAAAAAGGCTTTGATTGAATATCTATTTTTAGTACTGAATAAAAAATACATTCCTTGATGGAAACACTTGTAGAAAAATCCCAATAAAAATTATCTATATTCATAAATTTAGCCTCATACTCGTTGACCTAGTGGTTATCTTATTTCATGCTAAATAAAATTCTCATTTTTGAAATTAGAAAAATATGACAATATAATTTTTTGCGGAAAAATTTTAAGATTCATTCCATGTGATTCCTTGGAAATGTTAGCAGGAATAGTCAAATCCCACCGTTGGTGTAAAACTTCCTCTATCATATACATTTAAAAACTGTTTTCTACTAAATCGATATGCACAATAATTCTAAAATATTTTTAATCCAATTAATCCAAACATATACATTCTCCATATCTGAATCTCATTATAATATGGGTGGATCCTACATTTTGGACTGAATGAAATGGTCCAATTTTTAGGGTTAATCATTCCCATTACCCCTATATATATCTTGAAAATCCTTTATATTGATTTAGACTAGTTATTAGTTTTCCTATGGATTAGTTACAACCGCTTTTATAATATCTTATTCTTTCTCTTTAATAGAACAAATTTTCATCAAAAATTCCTTGATTTCTTGATTTTTAGTAAAAAAAGTTTAATAACATTTTTTAGGCTATACATTCCATGTTCCAAAAATCTTATGTCCATGGTACAATCCCATGGAATGACTAACTGAAAAATATAAAATAAATTTTGAAATGAAGGGTAAAAAAATATATTCCATTTCCATCTCATTTATCGATCAAATCTAACAACATTTATTACATCTCACAAATCCTCATTAGATTGAGATATGGTTGTCGTATTAGAAGCCTTTTGGGACATAACCAAGACACTATCCTAGGAAAATATTCCAAGTCTCTCAGGAATAATTAGGGTATAATTTTCTATTTTAATGATAGAACACCCAGAAAGAAAAAAACCATACACATATAGTCCACAATATGATGCATGAGAACATAATAAAACTCCAAACATAAAATTACTATAAAACCTTGACATTATAAAGTAAATCCAAAATAAAATGTATAAAAACCCCAAAAGGCCACCAATATATGAAAATACCCATGTGCAATTAAATTTTGTTACACCAAACCTACTCTTGGTTTTATCTCCTCATGTTATTACAACATTATCAAGAATCATCATTCAAGAAACAAGGAACCTTACTTTTACTTATGCCTCGATAGAGGACATATAAAAATTCAAAAAAATCATATGTAGAGGGTGATCCTAAACAAATGAGTATTTCCCAAAATACTTCCCTACTCACGCCACCAGGACAAGAATTAGTTATTATATATTATATAATTTTTTTTAAATGGAAATAAAACACATTGTACTAATATAGTAAACAAGTTAAAATGATTTTTTTAAAAAAAATTGTAAATCCTTTCTCAATTTCTCATCATAAACATAACCTTGTATCGAAAAAAAAAACTAATTCTTTCACTGGTGAAATTTCTACACTCTTGAGTACTCTCTCATTGGTCCACAATGTAATCGAATGGTGATCAATATAAGGGGTTCCAATGGTAGACACCCCTTCCATAAGGTGGCATATATGATTGTACTCACACCATCCATGTGTTCCAAATTCATTGAAAATCCATTAATTATAAAAACAATATTTATTTAAATACATTAATAAAAAAATATCCCTAAATCATAACAAATCACATTTTTTAAAAAAATTTACAAAAAATGAATCTAATAACTAATTCAATTTCTACAATTTCAAAGACATAACAGAAAATTTATTTCCATAAATAATCACACACGAATTTCAATACAATTTAATGGAATTAATTTTAAAAAAACTAAGCCCCAATCTTCTATGTTAATTATATTTGAGAGAGAATCCATCTACCTTTAAAAAGTGTGTGAAAATAAATAATGGAACTATTAACTTTGAGATTCAGACTTGGATCTACTTTTATTAAATATATTCAATAATATGTTATCAAAATAGCCATCAGTATACATAGATAAATCAGCACAAGACTCTATCTACAGTTTAATAGAATGGGGAATAATATATCCAATAGGAACATGGATTAATGATGACATGTTAATGAATCTAAATCTATAACATTATTTGAATTGACATAATATAACTCTCGATAGAAGGGAATAACCAATGGAATATTGGGAGAATATGATTTTAAATATCCTAGAGGATTAGGAAGCTAATGAGTATTAAATGTACTAATTCATATTAGATCTAGTATTTTTAGGGTTCAAACAATTTTCCGTATGGTTAGGCTAAATGATTTATAAAAACATGCACAACTCATGTGGTGTTACTATCTCATGGACACACAAAATATTGTTGGCATAAAAAACTAAAAAAATAATGTGCCAAAAGTTCATTTACATTAGATTTAAGTTGTATTTCTTCCTATAGGAACTATCTTTGTCTATCCATTCAAAGTTCCATCCATTACTCTTCTTAGTTACTTATTATCCCTTATTCTTGGTTTTGTGTAGTTGGTGTCTAGTATCTTGTGAACGTATAGAAATTGTTCGTCTCTAAAAACCCCTCTAAACAATTTTAAACCCATCATGAACCAAATTAAACTCAACCAGATCAATATTAAATATATAATTTCATGAAATATAGTTCATTTGATTGAATCCTAAGGTTCTACAGAAAATGTTAAAATTTTATTATATTCATGATTTTTGTAATGATATTTAAAAATAATGGGTATTTTAGAAAATATTTAAAAACTGGATTTTTAAAACTTGACTAAAGTTGAGGAATATCGATATTAACCATAATAAATAATTTATTTATAAATATAGATACTTACATAACAATTTTAGTAATATGTATATGGTTGAAAAATATTCCCTATTATAAATATGAGATAAAGCCAACACTAATTAAGAATATCCATTTAGTTGTATTCAAAACACGATAGATATGAAATAATAATAATACATTAAACCCTAGAAATTACCATAGGATATTTTATATGAAATTTTTGGATAATTATGAAAAAATGCTCAAATATAAATATATACATAAACAATATCGAATTCAAAGGTAGAATGGAAATGAAACCTTGCAGTATTGGTAACAATTAAATCGATACTAATTGGAAGATAGAAATTAAGGTTTAATAATAAATGAAAATAATTTAAATAAAATATATATATAATAATTTAGATAAATATTATATACGGCATATAAATTAAAATATTTTATTAATACTATAAATGTCTCAAAGAGGGAATTTGAGTTGAAAAACACCTACAATGTCATATTATATGTTGTGATAGTCAATAAAAAATGTATATGTGAAATAAATTCAAATATATATAAACATATGTAGAAATTAAATATTATACAATCATTTGGTATAATATACCCAAAATTAAAATTTAAAGACCAAATGCATTGAATGAACTAATTTTATATAAATTTAGTAAACAAAAACCTCTTTTTCATATCATTAATATGTTAATAAAAATAAAAAAATGAACACTGAATATAATTTAAAATAAAATTAATAAAAATATTTTGGATAAGATATTTCAATGAGTGAATTTTTACAACATTTTTATGAGAAATGTGTGCATAACATAAAGTATGTATTAAGGATACAAAATTGAGACAAAACACCCTTAACATAGACATATGTATTGTTAAAAGTACTCTAACCTCCCATATAATAATCATAGTCACATTAAAAATCTATTTATGTACCATAATAAAATTTATTACAATTTAAAATGAGAATTTATATTAATTTATTGCATTATTAATAGTTATTTCTAGTTATTACTGATATTTGATGCTGGTAGTTTTAAACATTCCATGCCTATTTTGATTTAGTCGTATTAGTAATAATTCCATGTTCATTGGTTCATAATCTTATAGAATATTAATGTTACAATAAGATATGTTATAAAATATTTTATAATGTCCCACATTTATTCCATGGGACATTTCAAAACTTTTCCTCGAGATGATATTTTTAATGTTCCTATTTTGGAAATTTTAACCAAAAATACATTACATTAATAGTGAATAAAATCCAAAACTAAATATTCTAGAAAAAAACATTTTTTCATTTATTATATCATATTATAAAAGTAATCATCTTTTTATAATCATACATAGTGTAAATTTATATCATGTTACATTTTGGTGGTTAAGCCGAACGAAATACGAAAATGATATAATCATTAAATGAGTGTGACTATAAATTGATTTGATTATAACATTATCATTAATGAAATATAATTATATTATTTAGAGATTAATCTAGAGATCAAATAGAATTATCTGAAGGGAAATAAATAATATAAATAAAAATTATTTATAAGACACTATTACTTACAAAAAAGAAATTGTATATATTCTTAAAATCCTTTTTGGTTTTGAATGAATTTATGAGGCCTTTGGAGATATGAAATAATCCAATATGGGAGATTAATATTAGGTAACGACATTCAGAATATTACTATGGGTAATTCAATTTTTTTTGTGAAGAAATGATTCATTGGTGGATGCCTTGTTTTATAAATAATATGTGTTGAATTAATGTGTATACATATATCTTGATATAAAAAGGAAATCAATTTTCCTGGGATGTCAAAGCTGAACACAAATTTTTTTACATCATATATTTAATAGTTTTTATATATTTTTTAAATTTAATTTATTCATTTTGGAGAGAATATAGTTTTTTAAACTATAGTTGATAATTATAAGTATTCATTATCATGACAGATGTTTTAAAAATTTGATCATGTTGATCCACTAGATATGATTGTTTTCAAAAAAAATTCAATGTATTAAATAATGAAATAACAATACATGTTCTAGTTATTAATGTACTGCTCTATGATTCATCATTCCATAACATAATCTATTAAACAGTAATGTGTTGTTCTTGGGGTATCATGACCCCACGTAAAACTACATCCTATAGTAATGTGCCATGTTTAGACAATAATTATTTTCAAAAATCCCAGGTAAGTACCTTTATAATTAACACTATTTGAGGGATCCTTCCACCCATTTAGATTCCTCCATGAAGAGTTATGTACTATCCCATTCTCATACTTCTCTTACATGATTTCTTGAGATTTCATTCTCTTTTGGGGATGAATCATCATGGTATGTCCATATAAATACCCCTTCCTTTTTCATTCATCCCTTTACGCATGGTTTCATTCCCAGAATATTCCATGGTGACCTAAGTGTTGTGGTTTATAAATATTCACTATTGATTTTGTTTTTTTAGGATTCAATATTCTCTTTTATGAGTAGTTATTTTCAATTTGGGATGATTTATAATCATTCATAGTGAACATAAAATATTTAGGTAGAATTTCCACATGCATGAATATTTACATTTAATCCCATGAATTGATTCCATTATAAATTCATATTTAGATATCACACGATAGTGTTAATTATTATTATATTCCTTTGTAATAATTATATTGGATTCAATTAATTTTCATCTATTTTTTAGGATTCACACACATTTTAAAAATTCTTATAGTTAACCCTATTTAATTGGGTGCTTTATATTATTATGTAAATGAACATTTTAATTTTGTAATGTTTTATTCAAAATTTATTAAGATATTTTATCTTTTTAGCTAGTTTTAAAGTTGTTTTACCTTATCAATCAAATATGTGACTTCATTCTGTCAAATATATTAAATTTTCACTATTTTTTGAAACAATTTATTGATATTTATGTTATTTGGTTTTTTTAAAATAAAAGAATTTTTATAATATTATTTCTAAAAAAAATATTTCAATGGAATTATTTCAACATATTAATTGAATGTTTTTAAATAAAAAAAACTATATAAAAGATTCCATTATAATTTTTCATTATTGTGGTTAAAATTTTCCTTAATAATGGAAATTCTTGTATAGTTATGATCATGATGAAAAGGGTCATTCCAATAGATGGTGTTCGATGTGGATTGTTTACTTATGGATCTTATTTCATATATATATATATTGTTATATTATTTCTCATATTGATTTTAAATATCTATTAAAACAATGAGTAGATATTGGGATGTTCCAGATACACGTCCAACATTATCTTATAATTATGCTCCATTTAGTGTCACTTAACATATATTTCATCCTCATTTTGGAATTTTCCACATAGATAGGACATATGTACCATGAAAAAGCATGAGTTAGGAAGGATTGTATTAGGCACACAAATACAGTAGATTCTATTTTTAATTTTTTTAAGATTTACCCTATTATCCATTGTGTATCAATGACCACTAGTTCCCATCTTATTTATGATTATTTTGTTTCATAAATTATTTTCTCCTGATTGAATAGTGCATACCATATAATTTATTCTGTTATTGTTCCTTATTTTATTACTACTATTACTTCATGTCAATATTTATGTCTTAATTTTATAATGAATTTCAAGGTCTGTATTAATTAAAATAAAATGTTTCATAAGTATTTTAGGAAATTTCCGAACTTTAACTAGACTATTTCATTTCAATGAATATGTCTAACGCTATTACTAATACATAAGTTTCATAAATATTACATAAAAGTATTAAATTTATTTTTCATTTTAATATATATCTTCTATATATATATATAATGGTTCAACATGGAATCACTCTATTATAAAGTTTTAATAAAATTAAAAATTCCATCATTAATAAATATATTTCAAAATATCCATAATTGATTAATTATTAAAGGAAATGACTAGTGGGTTTTGAGGATACCTTACTAGGTTTTGTGCCCATTCATATCTTAATTATGCCTTAGTTTGTATTCCATTTTTAAGGAGGGGATAATTAATAGGGTTTTTAGATGGATGGAGGTGGAAAGTGAATGGGTTTCAATCAGTATGTTGTTAGAAGTGATTGTGGTCATTATTTTATGTAGAATTTATTCTTCAATATTAATCATTATACATCATTACTATCTTTTGAAGTCATGTCAATTGTATTATATGGATTTTTAGATCTTTTATCATTAATGAATTATATATTTTTGTTTATACCTTTTTTGAATTTATATATTTATCAGAGTGATTTATTCTTATTGGTATGGAATATTAAATATTGATAGGTTATACTAAAAATTTGGGGGACATTCCCACAGATAGCTTTATTTTTAGGTGAAATCCACCCATTTTGTTTATTGGATAATACCATAGAACTCATTTCAGGACCATAGGGATAAAAAACACACTTTAATCCATTCCATTGGTGGTATTTGGTGCCCAGTTGAGGGATGACCTAGTATGGTTCGTGAATTAATGATACCATAGAGAATCTAATATTTTAGATGTAATGGTAAATGTGTGTTGGTAATATCAAGATTTGAGTATCCAGTGCTACAAACTGAGATGTTATCATATATTTTTCTTTAAATAAATATAATTTCATTCAGATATTAAATCACATGATATATTGAGTATAATTAAATTGGGAAAAACTATTTAAATATTTTATTAAAAAATCATTTTTTCGTCGTTTTATTATTCCTTAATGTCAATATATTTTTTCTAATTTTTTTTTATTTTATATTATTAATAAAAACAATGATTTTTTAAAACAATTATTTACATTCATAAATAATTTAAATTAATAATTTAATCATATTTTCAATTTTTTATTAATGTTATATAAGATCCATTTGATTTTAATTTTGATCTTTATTTTATACGATGTTGAGAAAAATCAATATTTAGAATAAAAATTCAATTTTATAGAAAAATATTTCTTCCTCAAAATTTTTAGGATTATTTTTATGTTATTTTTAAAAACCAATAATAATTTAATTTAATAAAATTGATTCTGTATTTTTAATAAGGATGTTTAAATTTATTAAATGATTCCATTTTATTTTTAAGCATTATGAATAGAAACCATAGAAAAATTTTACAAATTGTTAAAGGATAAATTAGGAAATTAGTGTTACAAATAACCTAATAAGGAAATAAAAATTTATCCGACACATTCTGTTATTTCATATAAGGATCATTATTTTACAATATCTATCATAATTTTGAATATATGATATTTATGTTCCATTTTTCTTTATAATTAACATTATATTATTTAGAGTATTAGAAATTTCAAAATGTATCTCTGTTGAATTTAATATCACTAAATGTTTTATGTTTGGATAATAGAAGAATAATATAGTTTCAATATTTTTATATTAAATTTTAATTTAATTTTTTTGTTATGTTAATTTTTTTATCATTTTCATGATGAAATAATTACCTTGAATTAAGAGACTACTATAACACCCCAACCATTTTATAGTATGTTCCTCTTAAATACTTTCTATTCATTAGATAACCTATATTTATTAAAACACTACGTCTTTTTTGAATCAAACCATTATAAGATAATGGTTTATGTTATCCATTAAACAAAAAGTTTCTACTTATATGTATTGAATTTAAAAAATTGGTCATCTAGAAATGTGACCAATAAGTCATTTGGAGTCTGATAGAACCAACTTAATTTTTTGATGAATAGTAACATAACATTATGGATAGTAATATGAATAGTCATATGACCCTTATAAATAGTAAATAATTATTACATTTTATTTTATTAATGTAATGAGATAATGAGATCTTAATTGATTTTTTAATGTGATATAGAAAACATTATACCTTTAAAAATTGTTTTTTAATAACTAAGATTTTATTTAATAATTAAATAAAAAATTCTTAGAAAATTATTTTATAAAAATTGATTTCATTATTGAATTCTCTGTGTCGAAAAATTGTTAGGGTGAATTTTTGGGATTTTTCTAAAATACTTGAATTTTTGTGAATAATAAAAAATATAGTTTTAAGTTTTCAGTATTTAAATGACAATATATTGATGTAATAATTAAATATAAAAGTATGGTTGACTTTTTTACAATATCATATGACATGATGTGTCCCATGTGGCTAAAACCAAGGGAAAATACCATGGTAAAGCCCATGGTTTTGCAAAAACCTCTAATGAGGTGTCTCCTTTAATTAATAAAAAACTATCTCTTAATTACTATAAATACCCACTCACCCCCATCGTTTTTCTTCATTCCAAACTCATTATCCTTAATTATATTATGTTATTACCTCCATATGAGTCCCCCAAAGGTGTCCTCAAACCCCCAAGGTCCCAACCATCATGTTTTAGGAGTTACTATACGAGGTAACAGAATCAACCACCCTTATCTATTCTTAAAGCATTCATTTAAGTTTTCTGTTTTATTTTCAATTAGACTATGTTGGGATCTATCATTTAATATTAACCTTACTACCCATATTATTTATGAGTTATGAGATACACCCTTTCACTCATCAAACTATTTTTATGCAATGTTAGGTGACGCCGTTAGGCTGTAGAATTTTCGTAAGAGATTTCTGAAATTTTTCATTATTTTGAATTCCTTTATATTATACTTATTTTCCCACCTCACATCATCCAAATTCTATGATAATTCCATTACCTTACATGAACTGGAATTATATTATTCTAATTTAATATTTCATCGTCATCTCTCTTTCCCCCTCCTCGTATACTAAAAATGAAAACACTGTCTGAGAATTATAAATTTATCACACTCAAGGATTATAGGTTCTCAATTTTCATTACCATGTACAATTATGGTCATGAAACCATTTTGATGGTAGAACCAGATCATAATATATGTATTTCATCTCATTAATGTTCTGTAATCCCTACACACTTGTAGTATGGAATAATAATATAAAACAAGTTCCTTGTTCATAAAACTGCCAAGCTTAATCCAAGCATTTATCAATAATATTCAACTAATGAATCATCCTCAAGTATATAAACTAGAATCATTATAAATAATTAATATATATTAAATGTCAAAAATAATATATATTATCACATCTGTATGTTTATCCACATTTCAAAGGAACTTATATTCATGAAATCAAGTAAACAAATCATGAAAACCGAGGAAGAACATGCTTCCCAAACAATAAAATTAAAACTCTTAAACCCATTAAAAGGGCCATGAATAAACCTAAAAAGGTAATACTAGAGAAATTAAATGTATAGTATGTTCTATACTCCTTATTTAATTAATATAAATTTTATTATTCAATACATTAAAATAAATGAAAAACACAAATGTGAAAAAGGTAAGGGGTTTCTCATCTCACTTTCATTTCTGTGAGATTTTCATTGTTCTCCACCTATTTCATGTATGTGGTATATGAGTACTAAAATTTCATATATAATAACATTATTCTGTTTATTTTCATGTTATTCAATGATTCATTTTAGGGTTATTATGTTCTAGTTATATGATTCGACCGATTTCATTGTGGAAAGAGTCTTTGTCTCAACTACTATTTTGTTGTGACTATCTTTGTGTGGTGCCCCTAATATTCCTTATGTGGTGTACCTAATTCCCATTTTATACCACTTTTCATTTGAAATTATATTTATATTAAATATCCATAATCTCATATCATGGATATGTTTTTTTTCTAAACCGTATAACATTTTACATAGTGTGTTTGTTTGGAATGATATTTTAATAATGGAAATATTAATGAATATGTATACTATACTCTATACGGATATTAAAAAGGCATATTTCTATTATATTGAATCTATGTATAATGAATTATTTGGACATTTAGTGGGGATAGGGCCTGTTATAGCCCCTTGATGCCTCGGTAGGTCTCTTGAGACTAATCAGTATGGCGAAAAACCTTTCAAGTTTGTTTCCAAAAATCAGATGGGTTTCTACCCACATAACTGAATCATTTCAATTGGTTCAATGGTATCATGAGTGAGATATTTGAAATTCAGTTAATAATCATTCTCTTTCATCATTATTAATTATTACTATATATGATGTATTCTCTATGGAAAAATCTATGGATGCAGTTTTATTCTCAGTTTATTAATGGCAGGAGTATTTCATTTATTCACCATGAAATGTTGATTATGTCAAATTGCTTACAATTAAGTATTTATTGATTCATGATTCCACCATTTGTAAACCTTACTGATCATTTGATCTCACCACTTTCATTTTTCACTTTTAACAGGTGATGAAGAGGAGATCATTTATTGAGTTCCTGTGGATTCAGCTTTTTGTTTTTGTTCTGTTTTATATTTTGTAACCTTTTACAATGAAATTTGTGTTACATATATATATATCGATTCTTTTAAGAATACTAAACAGATTGTTCCTTAAAAATTTTAATTCCTTCTAACCATGCTAGTATAATAAGTAATGCACTGGCTCTAGTCGATTGGGGTCGGGGTGATACACTTGTTATCAAAGGAAATTTAGTAGAAAACATGGAAATTGTAGTAGGAAATGTATAGTAGGGAAGAAATACCTAAGGTTGTATTGGAGGATAAACATACACGAATATATTGGAATATTGGTAAGGTATAGATTATTTCAACCCTAATAGAAAATACATCCATGTCTGGATATGAGCAGGTAGAGGTGGGTCTGGCATAGATGTACCTAGGAGTGAAAGCTCCGACAAAGTGTTTCGGGCTTAAACCAGGGTATCCTGGTACAAGACAATGGGCCTTTCTACACTCTTGTTTATGACACACCTGATGTATATTCTTAAGATAATTCATATTTTCTATATATGTCATTATGAAGGACTGAAATGTAAATTTTTCCTCAATGAAACCATTTTACTGCTTTTAGGATTAGCAATGCATATTATCCCAATTTTTGATATATATTTTGTTAAGTTGTGATTATAGATTATTAATCATAACCTAATATAGTGTGTTCCATTATTTATAAATGGAATCTAATTGAACAAGGGGAATCAATACTCGTGGGCATGGTAGGTATCTCCCCACTGAGCAAGTCAACTCAGTCAATGTTGGAGCAGATCAGATCAGGACTATATTGGGACAATTTACTCAGGTTGTAACGAATAACCATTCCACACCTGTGTTGGATCGTTTCCTACGGTAGAAGCCTCTATCTTTTAGTGGGGCTGCATACCCTATGGTTACTGAACAATGGATCTATCCCTTGAAAATATATTCATGGAATTAAAATGAAAGAAAAATGTAATGGTAGTACTGGAAGTATATATCTTCATGGGAGAAGCTTATCAATGGTGGTCCTTAATTCAGAAGACCGCATGGGAAGAAGAAATCAATGATATGGAATTGAATACTTTTAAGGAAATATTCTTTGAAAAAAATTTCCCTCATGAGAAACGAACTTAAATGATGAGTAGATTAATTGGCTTAATGTAATGGAAAGAAAAAAGTGATGAATAGTATGAGGCTACCTCCACAAGGATATCAAGGTATGTCATAGATTATGTATGTGACTTGGAAGTCAATATTGATCATTTCTTTGATGGTATTATAGAATTATTTCGAAGGGCACTATCTTTTCAAACATTATCATCATATGATAAAATTGTATCAAGTGCTATAAATAATAGAATGAATTTTCTAGATCAAATTTGTTCAAGGGGAACAATGATATTATGAGGTACTCTGTTAAGAAATGGAATGGTGAAGTTCCAAAGAAGAACAATTGGATGAAAAAATTCCCATTATACAAAAAATTGTGGAAAGATTCATCTCAAGAAAAGCATAAAAGGCATGGGAGTCTGCTATAAGTGTGGATAAAAGTTTTATCTATTTCATGAATTCAAGGGAAAGAAACAATTTGACGAAGGTCAATGCTTCCATTTTAGATGGATGAGACACTATGAAAATTAGTGTCCTAAGTGCCAAAAAAGCATGCCTCAGAAAAATCCATTAGAACAAGGGAGTTCATGTATGATTACAACTATGGAAGTTGAAGTTCTTAATGGTGTGGTGGAAAGTAATTTAATTGTTTCCTCAATATTAGCCTACACATTATTTGATTCTAGATCATCACATTCATTTATTTCTTCCCAGTTTTCCTTGAAAATTAGACATGTCCAATATTACATAATAAAGGAGTTATCAGTTAAAACTCCTAGGGGATGAATCATTGAAATAAAGCGATGTCAACTATTCCCCCTCATGATACATAAATTTGCTTTAATTGCTAACATTCACATCCTAACAAGGAATTATTTTTTTATATCTCGATATGTATTGGCTGTCAAACTATGTTGCGAAGATTTATTGCAAGAAAAAGGAAGTTTCAATTTTTTATAATGGTGTAGAATCTCTTATCTATAGAGTAGAGACCTCATCATCAGATTTTAATCTAGACCCAGTATAAGGCCCCAGCCATAAACCTTACTTAATCTTGAGTTATTACAAGATTACCCATTGAGGATCTTTTCAGGTTTAGAGTTTTAGAGAATTAGAACATAAAACTTGCATTACATTCCACATTTAAACAAAGTGGTTACATAAAAGATAGTATTCATTTTTCCCATCAAAGGAAACATATTTAAAATAAAACATGGATTCTTTTTTGACACTTCCTTGACACTATCATCATATCATGTACCTTTCCCTTGACCTATGAAAAACATTTCAAAAAAACTTGGGATGAGCATAAAAATATCAGTATGTGTTATAAAAATATGTAAAGGAAACATGAGTTCATATATACATAAGAATGAAACCATACTTTACCCATAAAACATAAGCACTTTAACATACCTCATCAAATCATGAATAAATCATAGAAATCATAAGACATAAAGTTAACTTGAGGAATTCATAACATTCTTACGTAGGGAGTAACCCTCTTGGTTACGTTTGGAATACCCATCAAAGTATATTCCCTAAATATCTTCGGAGAAACCTTAATGTTTCACTCCATCGCGTTACCCAATGCATTGGAGAGCTATATCGGGCTCACCCACCCTTAGTTTATCACGGAACCACCCGTCTTCATAATAATGCCCAAGAACCTCAACATAATCGTATCACATAAAACATGCATAAAGGAAACATAACATTTTCCACATTTCAATCACAAGATATCAATACACCACATTGATATAAAAACATTATGAAACCCATTTTCAATACCAAAATAAATGAAAAGTAAAACATGGTATTTATTTTTATTAAAAAAAAGTATGGCTTGTAGAGGAAGCCAAAACTCAAATAAAGGTCACGGTGGTGGAGAAGTCGTTGTCGCCGCATACGTATGACAAAAACATTCCCTTTTGTCGTTTAGTAAACTTTTCGTATAAAAAACAGATTCCTTTTGAATAAACATAAAAGTCATAGGTGTTTATACATCATATAAATGAAGGTTGTGTATAAAACAAAATATTCCTCAATGAAAAGAGATTGAGACGAAGTCCCATACCTCGGGGCCGACTTGACTCGATCGTTCTTTAATGTCCTGAATAATAAACTTGAGTTAATTTCTACATTCATAAGAAAATTTTTCATGTTCATTATTACTTCTATATCACTTATTTCAATGTCATGAACACTATGTAGTTTTTTAAGTTAATAACGGTTGTTTTAACGATCATTGGTACTTGAGTCAAAAATAAACCCTTTATAATTACAAGTTGTTCATGTATCCATTATATCCAGGATTATAAAAATGATGTATATATCATATATATCTAGTATATACATGCATTTATAATATTACATAATCATTTAGAGGTAAGAAATGAAATGCACCGTTCATGGAGACGGTAAGCCGTACATACGCATGAACGCTACTTTCATTTCTATTTCGTATTTTATAGAATGGAATCATAATTATATAAAGGTATATTATAATTCTAGTAAAATATCATATATAATATCATAGTTCCATCCTCTATACGTCCCACATATGGTATTTAACGAATCAAATCACTTTGAGGGGGCGGTAGTCCGTACTTCCTTAAATGAAGATATCGCGTTTACCCATAATGGAAACCATAAAGGTATGCCCAAAATGAAAAATAAAGAGGCTTAAGCAAAACATAAACATATTATATATCATATATAAATATTGTGACATCTTAATGGCCAATTTTTAAGTTGTTAAAAGAATGTTGAACAATCATCGTTTCAGGAGGCATAAATTTACCATCCACGGAAACAGTATGTCCTTTAACCATTAGATGTAGGTGTGTGTATGTGTAGCTCGAATAAATCTCATAATAACATCCTAGTATATTGAAGATACTGTAGTTTTTACAAAACATATGAATAAAAAGAGGTTAGGGGGTTGGAGAAGCAAAATAAAATAAAAGGACTCAAGTGAAGACATTACCTTAAAATCGGGTAATTCCCTTTGGTTTGAGCTCAAAGACTTCCCTGGGAATACTTGTGCCCAACGTAAGGCTTCAATGAGTAAGATAGGGATGTGGAGAGACAAAATCGGCATGTTTTGGCTGAGCCAAAGGCTTTGGGAGTGTGGGTAAGGAGGTAGAGGTGGGGGCCTTTTATAAGAGGAGAGGAGGGGCACTCTTGGAAAGTAAAGCAATGTTACTTTATTTGAAATTAATTTTCAGATTAAAAAGTCCCACATTTATATAATTCAAGTGTAAGGTGATAAGGGTTCTAAATATACCCATCCAATAGGTTTTGGACATGTTTAGGTCATTGATTTTACATTATCCATTCATTTAATTTAAATCCTTTATTAATGAGGTAATCGCTGCATCATCATGATGTCATAAATAATTTAATTTATTTAAAGTCTAAAAATTATGAAAAAAATACTATGATATAGGAATTCTTTTTAGATATCTAACAAATATTTATAGTCCAAATGATAATTTATGTAGAAAAAGTTAAAATATTTTACTTAGGTGATACATTCTTTGTCACATTTAACATTCATTAAAAATAAAAGGATAAAAAGTCACTTTCTCACAAAAGTGATTCCATGGGGCCCCCAAGTCTGGCAGAAGGCATCCCATTGTATTCCATGAGACAACCAGCAGCCTTAGGACACATGTTGTGGTCTTTTTGAATTATTATGATATCATTTTATTATCTTTAACTACCTGATTACTCATTAATCACGATAATTAAAGATAATTACCATCGTTACTATTCATAATGTCCAAAAATAAAAGAGTCTTAATTACATAATTTGGAACTTCTAATTCCAAATATTTAATCCATTTTACCAAATTACAAACACATAAATTTCAATAATTGATTTAAAAATAATTATCGTTGTCAAAACAAATAGCGGGATTTTTTGAAAAAATATCTATGAAAAGTTTTGCATTAGTTTATGACCAATTCCAAAGTGAAATTAATCCTAATGACCACCAGTGGATTAAACGGAATAAATATATTCAGATTAAACTTTAAGACCAATTAAAAGGATAATCTAACCATATAATTAAATTAAATGAAAAAGCAGTTTTGATGTAAAATGCAGTATTTTTTCACTATTCATTAAAAATTAAACATTGTCAGAAAAATACCAAAAATTTATCCAATGTAAATTTCAATGTCCCAATCATAATGAATATGTTTATTTTGAGAAATATATCTTATAAAATTGTCAAAAGTTTTATTTAAAAATGGTTTTCCATCAAAAGGCAGTAACACAATCTTTTAAAATATTAGTGTATTCCATGCATAAGATTGTATTTATTATCATTTTAAGCCTCTAAAACACTATCTTAATCATTAATAGACATAGATAAAAATATCTATTATTCATTACTTACTTGGGATGTTACATCCTTCCCCCCTTTAGAAAATTGTGTCCCCACAATTTATTTACTTATCGAATAAATGGGGGTACTTATCCCTCATTGCATTTTTAGGTTCCCATGTTGCCTCTTCCATCAAGTGGCTTTTCCACAAATCCTTTACCTGATTAATCACCTTATTTCGTAACACTTGCTCCCTGTGGTCAAGAATCTGGACATGTTGTTCCTCATAAGATAGGTTCTCTTTCAGCTGAACTACCTCTGGACTCAAAACATTAGATGGATCTGGCATATACTTTCTCAACATCGAAACCTGAAAAACATTGTGTACCTGAGATAAACTCAGAGGTAAAGCCACCCGGTATGCAATTGATCCATCTCTCTCCAAATTTTTATATGGTCCAATGAACCTTGGATTCAGCTTTCCTTTCTTACCAAATCACATCACACTTTTCCATGGTGAGACTTTGAGAAAAACATGATCACCTACCTCAAAATTTAGATCCTTCCTCATGTTGTCTGCATAACTCTTCTGACTACTCTGAGCTGTTCTCATGTGTTTCTGAATCAGCTGAACTTTTTCTGCCATCTCTTCTACCAATTCTGGTCCTATCAACTTCCTTTCACACACTTCATCCCAAAAAGCTGGATTTCGACACCACTTACCATATAACGCCTCAAATGGTGCCATCTGTATACTGGAATGAAAACTGTTATTATATGAAAATTCAACCAAAGAAAGATGTTGGTCCCAACTTCCCTGATAATCCGTCGAACAAGCTCGTAGCATATCCTCCAAGGTTTTAATTTTTCGTTCTGACTGCCCGTAAGATTGAGGATGAAATTATGTACTAAAATTTAATTCAGTACCCAACGACTTCTGAAGGCCCTTCCAAAAGTTATAAGTGAACCTGTGATCACGATCAGATACAATGGAGAGGGTAACTCCATGTAACATGACTATCTCATTAAGATAAAAACGGGAAAGTTGGTCTAGGGAAAAAGTATCTCGTATAGCAAGGAAATGAGCAGATTTAGTCAAGCGATCAACAATAACCCAGATTGCATTATTACCTCGAGATGTCTTCAGTAATCCCACAACAAAGTCCATGGATATATTCTCTCATTTCCACTCTGGCACTGGTAAAGGATGAAGCATACCTTTCGGTAACTGCCGCTCTACTTTAACCTATTGACATGTCAAACACTTCACATTAAAATCAGCAATATCTCTTTTCATTTCATCCCACCAGTAATACTCCCGCAGATCTCTGTACATCTTAGTACTGCCAGGATGAACTGAAAAAGGAGAACTATGAGATTCTCATAACAAATCTCTTTTCAACTGTTAATCACAAGGCACACACAATCTCTTCCAAAATCTCAAAACGCAATCATTATCAATGTTGAATTCAAAAAACTTACCTTTCTGAACCAGCTCTACCTTTTTCTGTAACTCACTGTCTTGCTTTTCTGCTTGCTTGATTCTATCTGATAGAGATGATCTCACTGATACCTAAAACAAAACAGAAGAACTTCCTGCACCGACAACTTCTATTCCAAAGTTCACCAAATCCTTAACCAAAGGATCACGTTCCAAACACAACTTTTCTAATGAAGCATTAATTTTTCGAATCAAAGCATCAGCCACTTTATTTTCTTTTCCCGGATGGTAATGAATTGTACAATCATAATCCTTGATTAATTCTAGCCATCTCCTTTGTCTCATGTTTAACTCTTTCTGAGTGAATATATACTTTAAACATTTGTGATTAGTATATATTTCACACTTTACTCCATAAAAATGATGCCTCCAAATTTTTAAAGCAAAAACAACAACAGCTAATTCCAAATCATGTGTAGGGTAATTTACCTCATGAGTTTTAAACTATCGTGAAGCATAAGCAATTACCTGATCATTCTGCATTAGGACACAACCAAGTCCTTTCAATGAAGCATCACTATATATAACAAACTCACCATTCCTGGAAGGTAGTTCGAAAACTGGAGCATTCACCAATCTTCATTTCAATTCCTGAAAAAAATCATCACATTCTTTTGTCCAGATAAACTTAACACCCTTCCGAGTTAGCTTAGTCATTGGACTAGATAACCCTGAAAAATTTCTAACAAACCTTCGGTAATAGCCTTCCAAACCAAGGATGCTACGAATCTCAGTTACATTTGTGGGTCTTTCCCAGTCTTCCACAAATTTTGTTTTTGGAGGATCAACAGTTATCCCATCTTTAGAAACAATGTGACCAAGGAAAGTAATTTGTTGCAACAAAAACTCACACTTGCTAAATTTTCCATAAAGTTTCTTTTCTTTTGAGGTTTCAGAGATAACCCTTAAATGTATGTCATGCTCCTCTTTACTTTTAGAAAACACCAAAATATCATCAATGAAAATCACCACAAACTTATCCAAGAACTCATGGAAAATTATATTCATTAAGTCCATGAATACAGCAGGTGCATTGGTGAGCCCAAGAGGAATTACTACAAATTCATAATGTCCATATCTTGTACGGAATGCGGTCTTCAAAACATCTGCTTCCTTTAACTTCAACTGATGGTACCCCGATCTCAAGTCAATCTTTGAAAAATACTGAGCTCCCTGGAGTTGATCAAACAAATCATCGATATGAGTCAAAGGATATTTGTTCTTAACAGTATTGTTATTCAAGGCTCTATAATCAATGCAAAGTCTCATTGAACCATCTTTATTTTTAACAAATAAAATAGGAGCACCCCATGGTGATGTGCTAGGTCGAATGAAACCTTACTCTAATAAATCTTGCAATTGCTCCTTCAACTTTAAAAGATCAATTTGATCCATTTCATAAGGGGGTTTTAAAATTGGATTAGCATCAGGAACTAAGTCAACAGTATACTCAACTTCCTGATCTGGTATTATTCCAGGCAACTCATCAGGAAAAACATCAGGATACTCATTTACCACTGGCACATCATTAATATGAACAGTTCCTTTATTTTCAACGATGTGTGCAAGGTAACATTCATTTCCATCTTTTACAAGTTTCATGGACTCTTGATAAGTAATCAACAGTAAGGGTACATTCTTGTACACAAAATGAATGTCTTTATGAAAAGAAACTTCTTTAGCTCTATAGTCAATCTTATCATGGTAAATAGATAGCTAATCAATACCCAGGATTACATCAAACTCTACTAGATGTAGAACAATAAGGTTTGCAAGTAGGTTCTTTCCACAGATAAGGATAGGATGATTCTTATAAATTCTTTTTTGTCTCTACATTTACCCCAGGTGTTTTTAATAAAAGTACAGGAATAATTTCTTGAGATGGTATTCCCATTTTTACTAGAAAAGTTTTCAGAGATGAAAGAATGTGTAGACCCAGAATCAAACAACACACTGGCATAATCTGAAAAAACAAACAAAGTACCTGATACAACTTCATTTGATGTCCTGACATCTACTGAAGTAGTTTCAAAGGATTTCACCACCCCTTTCTGCTTGTATTCTAACTGCTTCCCATCACTCAAGCTCTTTGTCGGACACTCGTTTGCATAGTGACCCATCTCATTGCACTTAAAACATTTCACTAACTGTAAATAAAATTTGGTCTTACCTTCACCTTGATCTTTTTCAGTGCAATAACGAGCCTTATGTCCCATCTTACCACATCGATAGCACTTTCCATAATTCAGAAGACATTCCCCAGCATGCCTTTTGCCACATTTATCACCAACTGGAAACTTAGATTTATTACCGTCAGTCTTTTTTGAATAATTATTCCCTTTCTCCTGCCACATTGGTCTCTTCTTCTGCTGGTTGTTATAGAACACTTGATCATCGGAAAACTCCATTTCCACCTTATCAGCACATTGAACAAGCTTTTCATAACTTTTAAAATCACGAGAAGCTAATGCCCTTCGATATTTTGGCTTTAATCCTGAGTAAAAACGATTGATTTTACTATCAAGGTCTCGGATAAAATTTGGATCATACCTTTCCAATCGTGTGAACATTTCTTCATAGGTAGCAACTGAGTCTTCCTCTTGCCTCAATTCCAAGAATTGTTTTTCCATCCTAAATCAAACATCATTAGGAAAATACTTTTCAAGAAACATACCTTTGAATTCATCCCAGTCGATAGCATCAATCTCATCAGCGTCCCTGATATTTTTAACCATCGACCACCACAGATCTGCTTCACCCTCCAAACAGTAACTAGAAAGACTAACCTTTTTATTGTCTGAACACCCCATGGCATCGAAAATCTTCTACAGTGCTTTAATCCACCCTTTAGCTAGAACAGTGTCAGATGATCCTCTGAATGATGGGGGATGTTGCCTCATGAAATGTTCCACCACTGACATGTTCCTCTGCAGTTGATCTGGCTGATCTCGTGTATGGATACCACCACCATTTATCGCTTGAGTCAACTTCGCCATTACTGCAACAAACTGTTCAGTTCCAATTCCGACCATCTCAGGATGTTGATTCGGAAGGTTATTTCCTTCTGCATGCCTTCCTAGCACTGCTTCCCTGTTTCCTCTGTGGAAAACCATTCTGAAAAAACATGTCTTAGATGAAGCAACATGGTAATCTTCAAATACTATATCACTTCAATTTGACCATAAATTTTTTTGGATAATCATTTAATATAAGTCTAACTCATAATGTTATCTAAACCGACCATTGATACCAACTATAAGGCCCCAGCCTTAATCATTACTTAATCTTGAGTTATTACAAGATTACACATTGAGGATCTTTTCGGGTTTAGAGTTTTAGAGAATTAGATCATAAAACATGCATTACATTCCACATTAAAACAAAGTGGTTACATAAAGACAGTATTCATTTTTCCTCATCAATGGAACATATGTAAAATAAAACATGGATTCTTTCTTGAAACTTCCTTGAATCTATCATCATATCAGGTACATTTCCCTTGACCTGTGAAACACATTTCAAAAAAAACATGGGATGAGCATAAAAAGCTCAGTATGGGTTATAAAAATATGGAAAGGAAACATGAGTTCATATATACATAAGAATGAAATCATACATTACCCATAAAACATAATCCCTTTAACATACCTAATCAAATCATGAATAAGTCATAGAAATCATAAGACATAAAGGTATCTTGAGGAATTCATAACATTCTTACGTAGGGAGTAACCCTCTTGGTTACGTTTGGAATACCCATCACAGTATATTCCCTAAATCTATTCGGAGAAAGCTTAATGTTTCTCTCCTTCACGTTACCCAATGCATTGGAGAGCTATATCGGACTCACCCGCCCTATGTTTAACACGGAACCACCCGTCTTCATAATAATGACCAAGAACCGCAACATAATCGTATTACATAAAACATGCATAAAGGAAACATAACATTTCTACCTTTCAATCACAAAATATCAATACAACACATTGATATAAAAACATTATGAAAACCATTTTCAATACCAAAATAAAATAAAAGTAACATATGGTATTTATTTTTCTTTTAAAAAAAAGTATGGCTTGTAAAGGAAGCCGAAACTCAAATAAAGGCCACGGCGACGGAGAAGTCGTTGACGCCACATACGTATGACAAAAACTTTCCCTTTGGTCGTTTAGCAAAATCTTTGTATAAAAAAAGATTCCTTTTGAATAAACGTAAAAGTCAAAGGGGTTTATACATCATATAATAGAAGGTTGTGTATAAAACAAAATATGCCTCAATGAAAGGAGGTTGAGAGGAAGTCCCATACCTCAGGTCCGACTTGACTCATTCGTTCTTTAATGTCCTGAATAATAAACTTGAGTTAATTTCTACTTGCTTAAGAACCTTTTTCAAGTTCATTATTCCTTTTATATCACTTATTTCCATGTCATGAACAGTATGTAATTTTTTAAGTTAATAACGGTCGTTTTAACGATCATTGGTACATGAGTCAAAAATAAAACCTTTATAATTAAAAGTTATTCATGTATCCATTATATCCAGGATTATAATACTGATTTATATATCATATATATCCAGTATATACATGAATTTATAATATTACATAATCATTTAGAGGTAATAAATGAAATGCACCGTTCATGGAGACGGTAAGCCGTACGTACGCATGAACACTACATTCATTTCTATTTCATATTTTATAGAATGGAATCATAATGATATAAAGGTATATTATAATTCCAGTATATTATCATATATAATATCATAGTTCCATCCTTTATACGTCCCACATATGGTAGTTAACGAATCAAATCACTTTGAGGGGGCTGTAGTCCACACTTCATTAAATGAAGATATCACGTTTTCCCATTATGGAAACCATAAAGGTATTCCCAAAATGAAAAACACAGAAGCATAAGGAAAACATAAAAATATTATATATCATATATAAATATAGTGACATATTAATGGCCCCCTTTGATGGTGTTAAAATAATGATGAACAATCATCGTTTTGGGAGGCATAAATTCACCATCCATGGAAACAGTATGTCCTTTAACCATTAGATGTAGGTGTGTGTATGTGTAGCTCGAATAATTCTTATAAAAACATCCTAGTATATTGGAGATACTGGAGTTGTTACAAAAGAAATGAATAAAAAGAGTTTAGGAGGTTGGAGAATCAAAATAATACAAATGGACTCAAGTGAAGACATTACCTTAAAATCGAGTAACTCCCTTTGTTTTGAGCTCAAAGGCTTCCTTGGGAAGACTTCTACCCAAAGTGAGGCTTCAAAGAGTAATAGAGGGTTGTGGAGAGACAAAATGGGCAGGTTTTGGCCGAGTCAAAGGCTTTGGGAGTGTGGGTAAGGAGGTAGAGGTGGGGGCCTTTTATAAGAGGAGAGGAGGGGCACTCTTGGAATGTAAATAAATGTTACTTTATTTGAAAATGATTTTCGGATTAAAAAGGTCCCAAATTGATATAATTCAAGGGTAAGGTGATAAGGGTTTTCAATATACCCATAAAATAGGTTTTCGACATGTGTAGGTCATTTATTTTACATTATCCTTTCATTTAATTTAAATCCTTTATAAATGAGGTAATCGCTACATCATCATGATGTCATAAATATTTTAATTTATTTAAAGTCTAAAAATTATGAAAAAAATACTATGATGTAGGAAATATTTTTCGCTTTCTAATGAATATTTACAGTCCAGATGATAATTTATGTAGACAAAATTAAAAATATTTACTTATGTGATTCATTCTTTGTCACATTTAACATTCATTAAAAATAAAAAGAAAAAAAGTCACTTTCTCACAAAAGTGATTCCATGGGGCCCCCAAATTTGGAACAAGGAATCCCATGGTCGGCCATGAGAAAACCAGTATCCTTAGGATACATTTTTGTGGTATTTTTGTATTATTATGATATCATTTTATTATCTTTAACTGCCTGATTACTCATTAATCAAGATAATTAATGATAATTACCATCATTACTTTTCATAATGTCCAAAAAATAAAAGAGTCTTAATTACGTAATTTGGACCTTCTGATTCCAAATAAGTAATCCATTTTACCAAATCCCAAACACATAAATTGCAATAATTGATTTAAAAATAATTCCTGTTGTCAAAACAAATAGCGGGTTTTTTTGAAACAATATCTATGAAAAGTTTGGCATTAGTTTATGACCAATTACAATGTGAAATTAATAATAATGACCACCATTGGATTAAATGGTAAAAATATATTCAGATAACACTTTAAGACTAATTAAAAGAATAATCTAACCATATAATTAAATTAAATGAAAAAGCAGTTTTGATGTAAAATGCAGTATTTTTTCACTATTCATTAAAAAATGAACATTGTCAGAAAAATACCAAAAACTTATCCAATGTAAATTTCAATGTCCCAGTCATAATGAATATGTTTATTTTGACAAATATAGATTATAAAATTGTCAAAATTTTAATTTAAAAATGGTTTTCCATCAAAAGGCAGTAACACAATCTTTTAAGAATAATAGTGTATTTCATGCATAAGATTGTATTTATTTTCATTTTAAGCCTCTAAAACACTATCTTAATCATTAATAGACATAGATAAAAATATCTATTATTCATTACATACTTGGGATGTTACACCCATCCCTAGTAGAACTATTGAATTCAATTCTTAGATTGGAAAAGAACCCAAAATCTATGGGTGAGGAAAGAGATCTTAAAATTGAAGATGTTCATATAGTGTAAGAATACTTTGATGTCTTTCTAGATAAATTACATGGACATCCAATAGAGTGTTAAATTTATTTTTCTATTGATTTAATTCCTAGTGGAAGACCTATATCAATTAACCCTATAGAATGATCAATGTGGAGTTAGTGGTGCTAAAAAAACAACTAGAGTAGTTGAATGAAAAAGGATTTATTTGACCTAGTGTTTCTCCATGGGGAGCCCTGGTCTAGTTTTTCAAAAAGAAATATGGATCCATGGGGTTATGCATTGATTAAAGGGAAATCAATGTTATTACAATAATGAATACATTTCCTCTTCCCAGGATTGATGATTTATTTGATCCACTTCATGGAGCTCAATAATTTTTAAATATTGAACTTCGATCCGGAAATCATCAATTGTATATGATGAAGGAATACATTCGGAAGACGAAATTTTGAACCAAGTATGGGAATTAAGAGTTTACAGGGGTGCCTTTTGGACTGATGAATGCACCATATATTTTCATAGATTTAATGAATAGAGTTTTCAAGGAATATCTTTATTACTTTTTTGTGGTATTCATTGATGATATCATGGTATAATAAATAAGTAATGAAGACCATGATGATCACTGGTAGATTATTCTGAAAACTCTTAGAAGAAATAAATTATATGGGATGTTTAGAAAGTTTGAATTCTGGCACGAATCAATTTCTTTTTTACTTCATAATGTCTTTAAGGATGGAATCCTAGTTTACCCTACGAAGAAAAAGGTAATCTCATATTGTCCCATGCCTACAAACATAACCGAGGTACGTAATATTATTGTATTATCAGGTAACTATCGACATTTATTTCTAAATTTCACCTGTCTGGATAACCCGCTAACCAAGCTCACAGGTAAAGGAGTAATGTTTTTATGGAAAAAATAAAGTAAATAATTCTTCGAAGAATTGAAAAGAAGATTGGTTAATTCTACAATTTTTAATCTCCCGTCTGGAAGTGATGGATTCCTAATATATAGTGATTCATCAAAGAATAGTCTAGGATGCGACATTATGAAAATGCTAAAGTTTTTGCTTATTCATCAAGCATATGAAGAAATGGGAGAAATATTATCCAGAACATGATCTTGAGTTAGCAATTGTAATCTTTACTTTGAAGATATGGATACATTATCTTTACAATAAAAAATGTGAGATATACATAGATCACAAGAGGTGAATTCCTTGGGTCTCGAGAACCCCGTTATGAATCAAGGATGTGGTATTCTTAGGTCCATACCCACCAAGACTCCGGTTCTTTTCAGTTCATCAAATTCCTAATATACTACTATTAGATACATTAAATTTTTACATGATACCTCAGATACACTCCTTGGATCCAATATTGACCTATAGGTGCCACAATGAAATCCTATCTAGACCTATTCTTACATATCCATATTTTACATTGGGCAATCACCATGGACTTGGTAGGCACATTATTGTGGAATGCCGTGGATTACACTCCTTGGATTAAACATTTATCCCTTAGCTAGAATCAGATACTACAATTTTAGCATTTCGTGAGATTTACGTTACCTTGGTTATTACCCTGGAACTCCCTCTGTTGATATTTTTGTCAGGATTCCTTGTTTTGTATTGGGACCTTCACTACATATACTATCATGATGTGATGTCAGTGTGGGATATTCCTCAAATGAGCATTAAACATTAAATGATAATTAATTAATTAATAAACTAGTTACATGTTAAGACACCAACCATGGGATGAAGTATGAACTAGGGTATTTTTTAATATTTACTTCTTGCATTAATTTTTACACACATTTGTGCACACTAAAATATTCCATTAAATGGGTTGGATGTTATAGAAACCACAGGTGGTTTCCCACTATGATTTACCTCACAACATCTCCGAGCACTATTAGGTACCCAGAGTAGATTACATGGTTACCGGTGTTGACAAAGGGAGGCATACAGCTTCAAACACTTGATTTTGTGATTTTTAGGATGATACATGATACAGTTTACCGATTTGGATCTCTGGATGCTTGGAGTAGTCTTTTTATTCAATTACATTGTAGGCCATGTTATACCTATTGTCATGTAACCATGTTTTATAGTCTTCTAGTGACATGATATTAAATCATCAATTTTCTAGTTGATACAGTTTTTATTATTCTTTTTTACCTATTACATCAGTTTTATTCTGTTGTATTATTTATATTTCATCCACTATTTACTATTCGTTTGAATATCTTTTGTAGTTTAACACACTAATATTGAGGGAATATTTTTCCCATGGACACACCCTAGGACCTCACATCTAGTTGGAAGCCTTTAGATTTCTGGGAGATTTGCATAAGGCCATGTGGCCCACCAGGATCGGGGAACCTGTTAAGTGGAATCCGGGACAAGGTCATCACAGGGGATCATGAAATTTAAGCATGGTGTTAGGAATTTCTAACGTAATAAAATAAATTCTTTTCTCTTATTCATTAGATATTATATTATCTTCCCCCTTAATAAATTTTGTCCTCAAAATTTTAACATGATCCTGATAATAAATTGTTTTAAATTTAAAATACATTTTTTGAAATCACAGATCATATAAAGTGATATAAAAAATTCTATTAAAAAGAAGGAAATAGATCATAAAATGTCATATATAATAACTATAACATCCCATGTAAGTAATGAATAATAGATATTTTTATCTATGTCTATTAATGAATTAGATAGTGTTTTAGAGGCTTAAAATGAAAATAAATCCAATCTTAAGCATGGAATACACTAATATTTTTAAAAGATTGTTTTACTGCCTTTTGATGGAAAACCATTTTTAAATATATCTCTTGACAATTTTATAAGCTATGTTTGTCAAAATAAACTTATTATTTATTATTGGGACATCAAAATTTACTTTGTGTGAATTTTTTGTATTTTTCCGATAAAGTTCAATTTTTAATGAATAGTTAAAATGTTGTATTTTAATTCAAAACCTCTTTTTAATATAATTTATTAGTATTATTAGATTATCTTTTGAATTGGTTTAGAAGTGAAATTAGAATATATTTTTACCATTTAATCCAATTGTGGTCATTGGAATCAATTTCACGTTGAAATTGGACTTAAACTAGTGTCAATCTTCTGATACTTATTGTTTCATAGAAACACGCTATTTGTTATGACTGCGGGAAATAATAATTAAATTAATTAATGTAACTTATATGATTTTAATTTTTTAAAATATACATCATTTTGGAATTCGGAATATCCAATATAGCTTTGGGTGAATTTTTGGTAATTTTCTGAAAAACTTCAATTTTTGATGAATAGTGAAATCACTAAGTGGTACTTATAAAAACTGATTTTCTGTTTAAATGAAATTTTACCATCGTTGTGTTTTGAATTTCAAAAATCCGACATACATGGTTGTCATTAAGAAGAAAAATGTGGTTCAATGAGAATAAAATAATTTTTTGGTGAATAGTAACTTTATTGTTTTTATTCGCGATTAGAGGTAATTAGTGTTGTTTAAGGTAAAAATAATGTTTTAATAATATGAGATGAGATTGACACATGTCCTACCCTCATGGGATGTGTCATGGCCGACCAAGACAATCCATGGGTCAACTTTGGGTCCCCATGGAGCCACATTGTTTGGGAAATGACATAAATAACTTTTTATTTAATGTAAAAGTAAAAATGACACAAACATGAAATGTTTTACTAAAACAATTTTTACATGGGGTTATACAAGTCAGATGTTTTACTATAATTATTAATTATAATGATAAAAATATTTCATAAATCATGATATTTTTTTATAATTTTTAGTCCTTAAATATATTAAATTATTTTTGACATCATGATGATGCAGCGATTACCTCATTAATAAGGGATTTAAATAAAATGAAAAGTTAATGTAAAATATATTACCTGTACATGTCCAAAACATATTATATGGGTATATTTAGAACCCCTATCACCTTACCATCAAATTATATCAATGTGGTACCTTTTGAATCCGAAAATAATTTTAAAATAATGTAACATTTTTTTACTTTCCAAGAGTGCCCATCCTCTCCTCTTATAAAAGGCCCCCACCTCAACCTCCTTACCCACACTTCCAAAGCCATTGGCTCGGCCAAACCATACCCATTTTGTCTCTCCACTTCCCTATATTACTCCTTGAAGCCGCAATTTGGGAATAAGTCTTTCCAAGTAAGCCTTTGAGCTCAAACCATAGAGAGTTACCCGATTTTAAGGTAATGTTTTCACTTGAGTCCTTTTGTTTTATTTTGCTTCTCCAACCCCCTAAAATATATTTATTCATTTATTTTGTAACACCTCCAGTATCTTCAATATAATAGGATGTTGTTATAAGAAGGATTCGAGCTACACTTACACACACCTACATCTAATGGTTAAAGAACATATTGTTTCCTTGGATGGTGAATTTCTGCCTCCCGAACCGATGATTGTTCAGCATTCTTTTAACACCTTCAAAGGTAGCCATTAAGATTACACTATATTTATATATGATATATAATATATTTATTTTTTCCTTAAACTTATGTATTTTTCATTTTGGGCATACCTTTATGGTTTCCATTATGGGTAAATGCAATATCTTTATTTAAGGAAGTGCGGACTACCGCCCCCTCAAAGTGATTTGATTCGTTAAATACCATATGTGGGACATATAAAGGACGAAGATATGATATTATATATTATATTACACTGGAATTATAATATACCTTTATATCATTATGATTCCATTCTATAAAAATACGAAATAGAAATGAAAGTAGTGTCCATGCGTACGTACGGCTTACCGTCTCCATGAACGGTGCATTTCATTTCTTACTTCTAAATGTTATATGATATTATAAATGCATGAATGTACTGGATATATATGATATATATGATATCTACATCATGAATACCATTCTGGATATTATAGATACATGAACAACTTGTAATTATAAAGGGTTTATTTTTTCCTCATGTACCATTGATCATTAAAACAACCGTTATTAACTTAAATAATTACATAGTGTTCATGACATGGAAATAAGTGATATAAAAGGAATAATGAACTTGAAAAAGGTTCTTAAACAATTATAAATTTACTCAAGTTTATTATTCAGGAGATTAAATAACGACCGAGTCAAGTCGGACCTGTGGTATGGGACTTCGTCTCAATGTCCTTTCATTGAAGAATATTTTGTTTTATACACAACCTTCTTTTATACTGTGTATAAACCCATTTGAATTATACGTTTATTCAAAAGGAAACTTTTTTTATATGAAGAATTTACTAAATGACAAAATGGAATGTTTTTGTCATACGTATGCGGCGACAACGACTTCTCCGCCGTCGTGACCATTATTTGAGTTTCAGCATCCTCTAAAAGCCATACTTTTATTTAAAAGAAAAATAAATACCATGTTTTACTTTTGTTTTCTTTTGGTATTGAAAATGGTTTTCATATTATTTTTATTATATCAATGTGTTGTATTGATATCATGTGATTGAAATGTGGAAATGTTATGTTTCCTTTATGCATGTTTTATGTGATACGATTATGTTATGGTTCTTGGGCATTATTATGAAGACGGGTGGTTCCGTGATAAACTAAGGGTGGGTGAGCCCAATATAGCTCTCCAATGCATTGGGTAACGTGAAGAAGTGAAACATTTAGGTTTCTCCGAAGAGATTTGGGGAATATACTGTGATGGGTATTCCAAACATAACCAAGAGGGTTACTCCCTACGTAAGAATGTTATGAATGCCTCAAGTTACCTTTATGTCTTATGATTTCTATGATTTATTCATGATTTTAGGAGGTATGTTAAAGTGCTTATGTTTTATGGGTAATGTATGATTTCATTCTAATTTATATATGAACTCATGTTTCCTTTCCATATTTTTATAACCCATACTGAGCTTTTTATGCTCATCCCAAGTTTTTTTGAAATGTTTTTCACAGGTCAAGGGAAAGGTACCTGATATGATGATAGTGTCAAGGAAGTGTCAAGAAAGAATCCATGTTTTATTTTAAATACGTTCGGTTTATGGGAAAAAATGAATACTATCTTTATGTAACCACTTTGTTTAAATGTGGAATGTAATGAATGTTTTATGATCTAATTCTCTAAAACTCTAAACCCGAAAAGATCCTCCATATGTAATCTTGTAATAACTCAAGATTAAGTAAGGTTTAAGGCTGGGGCCTTATAGTTGGTATCAAAGGTCGGTTTAGATAACTTTAGGAGTTATAATTTTATTAAATGATTATCCAAAAATAGTTTTTTTGAAAAGATATAGCATTTGAATATTACCATGTTGCTTCATCTAAGACATGTTTGTTCATAATGGTTTTCCACAGAGGAAATAGGGAAGCAGTGCTAGGAAAGCATACAGAAGGAAATAACCTTCCGAATCAGCATCCTGAGATGGTCGGAATTGGAACTGAACTATTTGTTGTGGTAATGATGCAGTTGACTCAAGCGATAAATGTTGGTGGTATCCATGCACGAGATCAGCCATATCAACCGCATAGGAACATGTCAGTGGTGGAACATTTCATGAGGCAACATCCCCCATCATTCAGAGGATCATCTGACCATGTGTTAGCTGAAGGGTGGAATCAAGCACTTGAGAAGAATTTTGATGTCATGGGGTGTTCAGACAATCAAAAGGCTAGTCTTTCTATTTACTGTTTAGAGGGTGAGGCAGATCAGTGGTGGTCGATCGTTAAAAATATCAGGGAGGCTGATGAGATTGATGCTCTTGACTGGGATGAATTCAACGGTATGTTACTTGAGAAGTATTTTCCTAAGGCTGTTCGACTTAGGATGGAAATGAAATTCTTGGAATTGAGGAAAGAGGAAGACTCAGTGGCTGCCTATGAACAGAGGTTCACTCGATTGGCAAGGTATGCTCCAAATTTTATCCGAGACCTTGATAGTAAAATCAATCGTTTTTACTCAGTATTAAATCCAAAATATCGAAGGACATTAGCTTCTCGTGAGTTTAATAGTTATGAAAATCTTGTTCGATGTGCTGAGAAGGTGGAAATGGAGTTTGCCGATGATCATGTGTTCTATAACAACCAGCAAAAGAAGAGACCGAGGTGGCAGGAGAAAGAGAAGAATTATTCAAAAAATTCCGATGGTCAGAAATCTAAGTTTCCAGTTTGTGATAAATGTGGCGAAAGGCTTGCTGGGGAATGTCTTCTGAATTCTGGAAAGTGCTACCGATGTGGTAAGATGGGACATAAGGCTCGTGATTGCACTGAAAAAGATCAAGGTAATGGTAAGTTCAAATTTGATTTACAGTTAGTGAAATTTTTTAAGTGCAATGAGATGGGTAACTATGCAAACGAGCATCCGACAAAGAGCTCGAGTGATGGGAAGCAGTTAGAATACCAGAAGAAAGGGGTGGTGAAATCCTTTGAAACTACTTCAGCAGATGTCGGGCCATCAAATGAAGATGTATCAGGTACTTTGTTTGTTTTTTCAGATTATTCCAGTGTGTTGTTTTGTTTGGGGTCTACACATTCTTTCATCTCTGAAAACTTTTCTAGTAAAATGAGAATACCGTCTCATGAAATGACTCCTGAACTTTTGGTAAAAATACCTGGGGGAAATGTTGAAGCAAAAATAATTTATAATAATCTTCCTATCCTTGTCTGTGGAAAGAACCTACTTGCAAACCTTATTGTTCTACCTCTAGTAGAGTTTGATGTTATCCTGGGTATGGATTGGCTCTCTATTTACCATGCTAAGATTGACTATAGATCTAAAGATGTTTCTTTTCAGAAAGACTTTCAGTTTGTGTACAAGAATGAACCCTTTTGATAACATATCAAGAGGCCGAGAAACTTGTAAAAGATGGAAATGAATGTTACCTTGCACATATTATTGAAAACAAGGGAACTATTCAGATTAGTGATGTGTCAGTGGTAAATGGGTATCCTGATGTTTTTCCTAATGAGTTGCCTGGAATAATACCATATCGAGAAGTTGAGTTTACTATTGACTTAGTTCCTGATGCTAAGCCAATTTCAAAACCCCCTTATCGAGTGGCTCAAATTGAACTTTTAGAGTTGAAGGAGACATTGCAAGATTTATTAGAGAAAGGTTTCATTAGACCTAGCACATCACCATGGGGTGCTCCTATTTTATTTGTTAAAAAGAAATATGGTTATATGAGACTTTTCATTGAGTATAGAGCCTTGAATAACATCACTGTTAAGAACAAATATCCTTGGCCTCATATCGATGATTTGTTTGATCAGCTCCAGGGAGCTCAGTTTTTTTCAAAGATTGACCTCAGATCGGGGTACCATCAGCTGAAGGTAAAGGAAGTAGATGTTCCGAAGACTATGTTTCGTACAAGATATAGCCATTATGAATTTGTAGTAATGCCTTTTGGAATAACCAATACACCTGCTGTATTCATGGACTTAATGGATTGAATTTTCCATGAGTTCTTGGATATGTTTGTGGTGGTTTTCATTGATGGTATTTTGGTGTTTTATAAAAGTAAAGAGGAGCATGAATGACATTTAAGGGTTATTTTACAAACCTTAAATGAAAATAAATTGTATGGGAAATTCCAAAATGATGTATATTTTAAAAAATTAAAATCATATAAGTTACATTAATTAATTTAATTATTATTTCCCGCAGTCATAACAAATAGCGTGTTTCTATGAAACAATAAGTATCAGAAGATTGACACTAGTTTAAGTCCAATTTCAACGTGAAATTGATTCCAATGACCACAATTGGATTAAATGGTAAAAATATATTCTAATTTCACTTCTAAACCAATTCAAAAGATAATCTAATAATACAAATAAATTATATTAAAAAGAGGTTTTGAATTAAAATACAACATTTTAACTATTCATTAAAAATTGAACTTTATCGGAAAAATACAAAAAATTCACACAAAGTAAATTTTGATGTCCCAATAATAAATAATAAGTTTATTTTGAAAAACATAGCTTATAAAATTGTCAAGAGATATATTTAAAAATGGTTTTCCATCAAAAGGCAGTAAAACAATCTTTTAAAAATATTAGTGTATTCCATGCTTAAGATTGGATTTATTTTCATTTTAAGCCTCTAAAACACTATCTAATTCATTAATAGACATAGATAAAAATATCTATTATTCATTACTTACATGGGATGTTATAGTTATTATATATGACATTTTATGATCTATTTCCTTCTTTTTAAGAGAATTTTTTATATCACTTTATATGATCTGTGATTTCAAAAAATGTATTTTAAATTTAAAACAATTTATTATCAGGATCATGTTAAAATTTTGAGGACAAAATTTATTAAGGGGGAAGATAATATAATATCTAATGAATAAGAGAAAAGAATTTATTTTATTACGTTAGAAATTCCTAACACCATGCTTAAATTTCATGATCCCCTGTGATGACCTTGTCCCGGATTCCACTTAACAGGTTCCCCGATCCTGGTGGGCCACATGGCCTTATGCAAATCTCCCAGAACTCTAAAGGCTTCCAACTAGATGTGAGGTCCTAGGGTGTGTCCATGGTAAAAATATTCCCTCAATATTAGAGTGTTAAACTACAAAAGGTATTCAAACGAATAGTAAATAGTGGATGAAATATAAATAATACAACAGAATAAAACTGATGTAATAGGTAAAAAAGAATAATAAAAACTGTATCAACTAGAAAATTGATGATTTAATATCATGTCACTAGAAGACTATAAAACATGGTTACATGACAATAGGTATAACATGGCCTACAATGTAATTGAATAAAAAGACTACTCCAAGCATCCAGAGATCCAAATCGGTAAACTGTATCATGTATCATCCTAAAAATCACAAAATCAAGTGTTTGAAGCTGTATGCCTCCCTTTGTCAACACCGGTAACCATGTAATCTACTCTGGGTACCTAATAGTGCTCGGAGATGTTGTGAGGTAAATCATAGTGGGAAACCACCTGTGGTTTCTATAACATCCAACCCATTTAATGGAATATTTTAGTGTGCACAAATGTGTGTAATAATTAATGCAAGAAGTAAATATTAAAAAATACCCTAGTTCATACTTCATCCCATGGTTGGTGTCTTAACATGTAACTAGTTTATTAATTAATTAATTATCATTTAATGTTTAATGCTCATTTGAGGAATATCCCACGCTGACATCACATCATGATAGTATATGTAGTGAAGGTCCCAATACAAAACATGGAATCCTGACAAAAATATCAACAGAGGGAGTTCCTGGGTAATAACCAAGGTAACGTAAATCTCACGAAATGCTAAAATTGTAGTATCTGATTATAGCTAAGGGATAAATGTTTAATCCAAGGAGTGTAATCCACGGCATTCCACAATAATGTGCCTACCAAGTCCATGGTGATTGCCCAATGTAAAATATGGATATGTAAGAATAGGTCTAGATAGGATTTCATTGTGGCACCTATAGGTCAATATTGGATCCAAGGAGTGTATCTGAGGTATCATGTAAAAATGTAATGTATCTAATAGTAGTATATTAGGAATTTGATGAACTGAAAAGAACCGGAGTCTTGGTGGGTATGGACCTAAGAATACCACATCCTTGATTCATAACGGGGTTCTCGAGACCCAAGGAATTCACCTCTTGTGATCTATGTATATCTCACATTTTTTATTGTAAAGATAATGTATCCATATCTTCAAAGTAAAGATTACAATTGCTAACTCAAGATCATGTTCTGGATAATATTTCTCCCATTTCTTCATATGCTTGATGAATAAGCAAAAACATTAGCATTTTCATAATGTCGCATCCTAGACTATTCTTTGATGAATCACTATATATTAGGAATCCATCACTTCCAGACGGAAGATTAAAAATTGTAGAATTAACCAATCTTCTTTTCAATTCTTCGAAGAATTATTTACTTTATTTTTTCCATAAAAACATTACTCCTTTACCTGTGAGCTTGGTTAGCGGGTTATCCAGACAGGTGAAATTTAGAAATAAATGTCGATAGTTACCTGATAATACAATAATATTACGTACCTCGGTTATGTTTGTAGGCATGGGACAATATGAGATTACCTTTTTCTTCGTAGGGTAAACTAGGATTCCATCCTTAAAGACATTATGAAGTAAAAAAGAAATTGATTCGTGCCAGAATTCAAACTTTCTAAACATCCCATATAATTTATTTCTTCTAAGAGTTTTCAGAATAATCTACCAGTGATCATCATGGTCTTCATTACTTATTTATTATACCATGATATCATCAATGAATACCACAAAAAAGTAATAAAGATATTCCTTGAAAACTCTATTCATTAAATCTATGAAAATATATGGTGCATTCATCAGTCCAAAAGGCACCCCTGTAAACTCTTAATTCCCATACTTTGTTCAAAATTTCGTCTTCCGAATGTATTCCTTCATCATATACAGTTGATGATTTCCGGATCGAAGTTCAATATTTAAAAATTATTGAGCTCCATGAAGTGGATCAAATAAATCATCAATCCTGGGAAGAGGAAATGTATTCATTATTGTAATAACATTGATTTCCCTTTAATCAATGCATAACCCCATGGATCCATATTTCTTTTTGAAAAACTAGACCAGGGCTCCCCATGGAGAAACACTAGGTCAAATAAATCCTTTTTCATTCAACTACTCTAGTTGTTTTTTTAGCACCACTAACTCCACATTGATCATTCTATAGGGTTAATTGATATAGGTCTTCCACTAGGAATTAAATCAATAGAAAAATAAATTTAACACTCTATTGGATGTCCATGTAATTTATCTAGAAAGACATAAAAGTATTCTTACACTATATGAACATCTTCAATTTTAAGATCTCTTTCCTCACCCATAGATTTTGGGTTCTTTTCCAATCTAAGAATTGAATTCAATAGTTCTACTAGGGATGGGTGTAACATCCCAAGTATGTAATGAATAATAGATATTTTTATCTATGTCTATTAATGATTAAGATAGTGTTTTAGAGGCTTAAAATGAAAATAAATACAATCTTATGCATGAAATACACTATTATTCTTAAAAGATTGTGTTATTGCCTTTTGATAGAAAACCATTTTTAAATTAAAATTTTGACAATTTTATAATCTATATTTGTCAAAATAAACATATTCATTATGACTGGGACATTGAAATTTACATTGGATAAGTTTTTGGTATTTTTCTGACAATGTTCATTTTTTAATGAATAGTGAAAAAATACTGCATTTTACATCAAAACTGCTTTTTCATTTAATTTAATTATATGGTTAGATTATTCTTTTAATTAGTCTTAAAGTGTTATCTGAATATATTTTTACCATTTAATCCAATGGTGGTCATTATGATTAATTTCACATTGTAATTGGTCATAAACTAATGCCAAACTTTTCATAGATATTGTTTCAAAAAAACCCGCTATTTGTTTTGACAACAGGAATTATTTTTAAATCAATTATTGCAATTTATGTGTTTGGGATTTGGTAAAATGGATTACTTATTTGGAATCAGAAGGTCCAAATTATGTAATTAAGACTCTTTTATTTTTTGGACATTATGAAAAGTAATGATGGTAATTATCATTAATTATCTTGATTAATGAGTAATCAGGTAGTTAAAGATAATAAAATGATATCATAATAATACAAAAATACCACAAAAATGTATCCTAAGGATACTGGTTTTCTCATGGCCGACCATGGGATTCCTTGTTCCAAATTTGGGGGCCCCATGGAATCACTTTTGTGAGAAAGTGACTTTTTTTCTTTTTATTTTTAATGAATGTTAAATGTGACAAAGAATGAATCACATAAGTAAATATTTTTAATTTTGTCTACATAAATTATCTTCTGGACTGTAAATATTCATTAGAAAGCGAAAAATATTTCCTACATCATAGTATTTTTTTCATAATTTTTAGACTTTAAATAAATTAAAATATTTATGACATCATGATGATGTAGCGATTACCTCATTTATAAAGGATTTAAATTAAATGAAAGGATAATGTAAAATAAATGACCTACACATGTCGAAAACCTATTTTATGGGTATATTGAAAACCCTTATCACCTTACCCTTGAATTATATCAATTTGAGACCTTTTTAATCCGAAAATCATTTTCAAATAAAGTAACATTTATTTACATTCCAAGAGTGCCCCTCCTCTCCTCTTATAAAAGGCCCCCACCTCTACCTCCTTACCCACACTCCCAAAGCCTTTGACTCGGCCAAAACCTGCCCATTTTGTCTCTCCACATCCCTCTATTAATCTTTGAAGCCTCACTTTGGGTAGAAGTCTTCCCAAGGAAGCCTTTGAGCTCAAAACAAAGGGAGTTACTCGATTTTAAGGTAATGTCTTCACTTGAGTCCATTTGTATTATTTTGATTCTCCAACCTCCTAAACTCTTTTTATTCATTTCTTTTGTAACAACTCCAGTATCTCCAATATACTAGGATGTTTTTATAAGAATTATTCGAGCTACACATACACACACCTACATCTTATGGTTAAAGGACATACTGTTTCCATGGATGGTGAATTTATGCCTCCCAAAACGATGATTGTTCAACATTATTTTAACACCATCAAAGGGGGCCATTAATATGTCACTATATTTATATATGATATATAATATTTTTATGTTTTCCTTATGCTTCTGTGTTTTTCATTTTGGGAATACCTTTATGGTTTCCATAATGGGTAAACGTGATATCTTCATTTAATGAAGTGTGGACTACAGCCCCCTCAAAGTGATTTGATTCGTTAACTACCATATGTGGGATGTATAAAGGATGGAACTATGATATTATATATGATAATATACTGGAATTATAATATACCTTTATATCATTATGATTCCATTCTATAAAATATGAAATAGAAATGAATGTAGTGTTCATGCGTACGTACGGCTTACCGTCTCCATGAACGGTGCATTTCATTTATTACCTCTAAATGATTATGTAATATTATAAATTCATGTATATACTGGATATATATGATATATAAATCAGTATTATAATCCTGGATATAATGGATACATGAATAACTTTTAATTATAAAGGTTTTATTTTTGACTCATGTACCAATGATCGTTAAAACGACCGTTATTAACTTAAAAAATTACATACTGTTCATGACATGGAAATAAGTGATATAAAAGGAATAATGAACTTGAAAAAGGTTCTTAAGCAAGTAGAAATTAACTCAAGTTTATTATTCAGGACATTAAAGAACGAATGAGTCAAGTCGGACCTGAGGTATGGGACTTCCTCTCAACCTCCTTTCATTGAGGCATATTTTGTTTTATACACAACCTTCTATTATATGATGTATAAACCCCTTTGACTTTTACGTTTATTCAAAAGGAATCTTTTTTTATACAAAGATTTTGCTAAACGACCAAAGGGAAAGTTTTTGTCATACGTATGTGGCGTCAACGACTTCTCCGCCGCCGTGGCCTTTATTTGAGTTTCGGCTTCCTTTACAAGCCATACTTTTTTTTAAAAGAAAAATAAATACCATATGTTACTTTTATTTTATTTTGGTATTGAAAATGGTTTTCATAATGTTTTTATATCAATGTGTTGTATTGATATTTTGTGATTGAAAGGTAGAAATGTTATGTTTCCTTTATGCATGTTTTATGTAATACGATTATGTTGCGGTTCTTGGTCATTATTATGAAGACGGGTGGTTCCGTGTTAAACATAGGGCGGGTGAGTCCGATATAGCTCTCCAATGCATTGGGTAACGTGAAGGAGAGAAACATTAAGCTTTCTCCGAATAGATTTAGGGAATATACTGTGATGGGTATTCCAAACGTAACCAAGAGGGTTACTCCCTACGTAAGAATGTTATGAATTCCTCAAGATACCTTTATGTCTTATGATTTCTATGACTTATTCATGATTTGATTAGGTATGTTAAAGGGATTATGTTTTATGGGTAAAGTATGATTTCATTCTTATGTATATATGAACTCATGTTTCCTTTCCATATTTTTATAACCCATACTGAGCTTTTTATGCTCATCCCATGTTTTTTTTGAAATGTGTTTCACAGGTCAAGGGAAATGTACCTGATATGATGATAGATTCAAGGAAGTTTCAAGAAAGAATCCATGTTTTATTTTACATATGTTCCATTGATGAGGAAAAATGAATACTGTCTTTATGTAACCACTTTGTTTTAATGTGGAATGTAATGCATGTTTTATGATCTAATTCTCTAAAACTCTAAACCCGAAAAGATCCTCAATGTGTAATCTTGTAATAACTCAAGATTAAGTAATGATTAAGGCTGGGGCCTTATAGTTGGTATCAATGGTCGGTTTAGATAACATTATGAGTTAGACTTATATTAAATGATTATCCAAAAAAAATTTATGGTCAAATTGAAGTGATATAGTATTTGAAGATTACCATGTTGCTTCATCTAAGACATGTTTTTTCAGAATGGTTTTCCACAGAGGAAACAGGGAAGCAGTGCTAGGAAGGCATGCAGAAGGAAATAACCTTCCGAATCAACATCCTGAGATGGTCGGAATTGGAACTGAACAGTTTGTTGCAGTAATGGCGAAGTTGACTCAAGCGATAAATGGTGGTGGTATCCATACACGAGATCAGCCAGATCAACCGCAGAGGAACATGTCAGTGGTGGAACATTTCATGAGGCAACATCCCCCATCATTCAGAGGATCATCTGACACTGTTCTAGCTAAAGGGTGGATTAAAGCACTGTAGAAGATTTTCGATGTCATGGGGTGTTTAGACAATAAAAAGGTTAGTCTTTCTAGTTACTGTTTGGAGGGTGAAGCAGATCTTTGGTGGTCGATGGTTAAAAATATCAGGGACGCTGATGAGATTGATGCTATCGACTGGGATGAATTCAAAGGTATGTTTCTTGAAAAGTATTTTCCTAATGATGTTTGATTTAGGATGTAAAAACAATTCTTGGAATTGAGGCAAGAGGAAGACTCAGTTGCTACCTATGAAGAAAGGTTCACACGATTGGAAAGGTATGCTCCAAATTTTATCCGAGACCTTGATAGTAAAATCAATCGTTTTTACTCAGGATTAAAGCCAAAATATCGAAGGGCATTAGCTTCTCGTGATTTTAAAAGTTATGAAAAGCTTGTTCAATGTGCTGATAAGGTGGAAATGGAGTTTTCCGATGATCAAGTGTTCTATAACAACCAGCAGAAGAAGAGACCAATGTGGCAGGAGAAAGGGAATAATTATTCAAAAAAGACTGACGGTAATAAATCTAAGTTTCCAGTTGGTGATAAATGTGGCAAAAGGCATGCTGGGGAATGTCTTCTGAATTATGGAAAGTGCTATCGATGTGGTAAGATGGGACATAAGGCTCGTTATTGCACTGAAAAAGATCAAGGTGAAGGTAAGACCAAATTTTATTTACAGTTAGTGAAATGTTTTAAGTGCAATGAGATGGGTCACTATGCAAACGAGTGTCCGACAAAGAGCTTGAGTGATGGGAAGCAGTTAGAATACAAGCAGAAATGGGTGGTTAAATCCTTTGAAACTACTTCAGTAGATGTCAGGACATCAAATGAAGTTGTATCAGGTACTTTGTTTGTTTTTTCAGATTATGCCAGTGTGTTGTTTGATTCTGGGTCTACACATTCTTTCATCTCTGAAAACTTTTCTAGTAAAAATGGGAATACCATCTCAAGAAATTATTCCTGTACTTTAATTAAAAACACCTGGGGTAAATGTAGAGACAAAAAGAATTTATAAGAATCATCCTATCCTTATCTGTGGAAAGAACCTACTTGCAAACCTTATTGTTCTACCTCTAGTAGAGTTTGATGTAATCCTGGGTATTGATTAGCTCTCTATTTACCATGATAAGATTGACTATAGAGCTAAAGAAGTTTCTTTTCATAAAGACATTCATTTTGTGTACAAGAATGTACCCTTACTGTTGATTACTTATCAAGAGTCCATGAAACTTGTAAAAGATGGAAATGAATGTTACCTTGCACACATCGTTGAAAATAAAGGAACTGTTCATATTAATGATGTGCCAGTGGTAAATGAGTATCCTGATGTTTTTCCTGATGAGTTGCCTGGAATAATACCAGATCAGGAAGTTGAGTATACTGTTGACTTAGTTCCTGATGCTAATCCAATTTTAAAACCCCCTTATGAAATGGATCAAATTGATCTTTTAAAGTTGAAGGAGCAATTGCAAGATTTATTAGAGTAAGGTTTCATTCGACCTAGCACATCACCATGGGGTGCTCCTATTTTATTTGTTAAAAATAAAGATGGTTCAATGAGACTTTGCATTGATTATAGAGCCTTGAATAACAATACTGTTAAGAACAAATATCCTTTGACTCATATCGATGATTTGTTTGATCAACTCCAGGGAGCTCAGTATTTTTCAAAGATTGACTTGAGATCGGGGTACCATCAGTTGATGTTAAAGGAAGCAGATGTTTTGAAGACCGCATTCCGTACAAGATATGGACATTATGAATTTGTAGTAATTCCTCTTGGGCTCACCAATGCACCTGCTGTATTCATGGACTTAATGAATATAATTTTCCATGAGTTCTTGGATAAGTTTGTGGTGATTTTCATTGATGATATTTTGGTGTTTTCTAAAAGTAAAGAGGAGCATGACATACATTTAAGGGTTATCTCTGAAACCTCAAAAGAAAAGAAACTTTATGGAAAATTCAGCAAGTGTGAGTTTTTGTTGCAACAAATTACTTTCCTTGGTCACATTGTTTCTAAAGATGGGATAACTGTTGATCCTCCAAAAACAAAATTTGTGGAAGACTGGGCAAGACCCACAAATGTAACTGAGATTCGTAGCATCCTTGGTTTGGAAGGCTATTACCGAAGGTTTGTTAGAAATTTTTCAGGGTTATCTAGTCCAATGACTAAGCTAACTCGGAAGGGTGTTAAGTTTATCTGGACAAAAGAATGTGATGATTTTTTTCAGGAATTGAAATGAAGATTGGTGAATGCTCCAGTTTTCGAACTACCTTCCAGGAATGGTGAGTTTGTTATATATAGTGATGCTTCATTGAAAGGACTTGGTTGTGTCCTAATGCAGAATGATCAGGTAATTGCTTATGCTTCACGATAGTTTAAAACTCATGAGGTAAATTACCCTACACATGATTTGGAATTAGCTGTTGTTGTTTTTGCTTTAAAAATTTGGAGGCATCATTTTTATGGAGTAAAGTGTGAAATATATACTAATCACAAATGTTTAAAGTATATATTCACTCAGAAAGAGTTAAACATGAGACAAAGGAGATGGCTAGAATTAATCAAGGATTATGAGTGTACAATTCATTACCATCCGGGAAAAGAAAATAAAGTGGCTGATGCTTTGATTCGAAAAATTAATGCTTCATTAGAAAAGTTGTGTTTGGAACGTGATCCTTTGGTTAAGGATTTGATGAACTTTGGAATAGAAGTTGTCGGTGCAGGAAGTTCTTCTGTTTTGTTTTAGGTATCAGTGAGATCATCTCTATCAGATAGAATCAAGCAAGCAGAAAAGCAAGACAGTGAGTTACAGAAAAAGGTAGAGCTGGTTCAGAAGGGTAAGATGACTGAATTCAACATTGATAATGATTGTGTTTTGAAATTTGGGAAGACATTGTGTGTGCCTTGTGATTCACAGTTGAAGAGAGAGTTGTTATGTGAAACTCATAGTTCTCTGTTTTCAATTCATCCTGGCAGTACTAAGATGTACAGAGATCTGTGTGAGTATTACTGGTGGGATGGAATGAAAAGAGATATTACTGATTTTATTGTGAAGTGTTTGACTTGTCAATAGGTTAAAGAAGAGCGGCAGTGACCAAAAGGGATACTTCAGCCTTTACCAGTTCCATATTGTAAATGGGAGAATATATCCATGGACTTTGTTGTGGGATTGCCGAAGACCTCTCGAGGTAATAATGCAATCTGGGTTATTGTTGATCGCTTGACCAAGTCTGCTCATTTCCTTGATATACGAGATACTTATTCCCTAGATCAACTTTCCCGTTTGTATATTAACTCATAAAGAATTGAACATGAGACAGAGGATATGGCTATAATTAATCAAGGATTATGATTGTACAATTCATTACCATCCGGGAAAAGAAAATAAAGTGGCTGATGCTTTGAGTCAAAAAAGTAATTCTACATTAACAATGTTGCGTTTGGAACGTGATCCTTTGGTTAAGGATTTGGAAAACTTTGGCATATAAGTTGTTGGAGAAGGAAGTTCTTATGTTTTGTTTCACGTATCAGTGAGATCATCTCTATCAGACAGAATCAAGAAAGCACAGAACCAAGACAGTGAGTTGCAGAAAAAGGTAGAGCTGGTTCAGAAGGGTAAGATGACTGAATTCAACATTGATAATGATTGTGTTTTGAAATTTGGGAAGACATTGTGTGTGCCTTGTGATTCACAGTTGAAGAGAGAGTTGTTATGTGAAACTCATAGTTCTCTGTTTTCAATTCATCCTGGCAGTACTAAGATGTACAGAGATCTGTGTGAGTATTACTGGTGGGATGGAATGAAAAGAGATATTACTGATTTTATTGTGAAGTGTTTGACTTGTCAATAGGTTAAAGAAGAGCGGCAGTGACCAAAAGGGATACTTCAGCCTTTACCAGTTCCATATTGTAAATGGGAGAATATATCCATGGACTTTGTTGTGGGATTGCCGAAGACCTCTCGAGGTAATAATGCAATCTGGGTTATTGTTGATCGCTTGACCAAGTCTGCTCATTTCCTTGATATACGAGATACTTATTCCCTAGATCAACTTTCCCGTTTGTATCTTAAAGAGATAGTCAGGTTACATTGAGTTCCCCTCTCCATTGTATCTGACCGTGATCCCAGGTTCACTTCTAACTTTTGGAAAGGCCTTCAGAAGTCGTTGGGTACTGAATTAAATTTTATTATAACTTTTCATCCTCAATCAGATGGGCAGTCAGAACGAACAATTCAGACATTGGAGGATATGCTATGTCCTTGCTCTATGGATTATCAGGGAAGTTGGGACCAACATCTTTCCTTGGTTGAATATTCATATAATAACAGTTTTCATTCCAGTATACAGATGGAACCATTTCAAGCATTATATGGGAAGCGGTGTCTAAGTCCAGCTTTCTGGGATGAAGTGGTTGATAGGAAGCTGGTGGGAATAGAATTGGTAGAAGATTTGTCAAAAAAAGTTCATCTAATACCGAAACACATGAGAACAGCTCAGAGCAGGCAGAAGAGTTTTGCGGATAACCGGAGGAAGGATCTCACTTTTGAGGTAGGTGATCAGGTTTTTCTCAAAGTCTCACCATGTAAAAGTGTGATGCGATTTGGTAAGAAAGGAAAGCTGAGTCCAAGGTTCATTGGACCATATGAAATTCTGGAGAGAGTTGGATCAGTTGCTTACCGAGTGTCTTTACCTTTGATTTTATCTTAGGTACACAATGTTTTTCATGTTTCGATGTTGAGAAAGTACATGCCAGATCCATCACATGTTTTGAGTCCAGAGGTAGTTCAGCTGGAAGAGAACCTATCTTATGAGGAACAACCGGTCTAGATTCTTGACCATAGGGAGAATGTGTTATGGAATAAGATGATTAATCTGGTAAAGGTTTTGTGGAAAAAACCACATGATAGAAGAGGCAACATGGGAATCTGAAAATGCAATGAGGGATAAGTACCCCCATTTATTTGATAAGTAAATATATTGCGGGGACACAATTTTCTATAGGGGGAAGGATGTAACATCCCAAGTAAGTAATGAATAATATATATTTTTATCAATGTCTATTAATTAATTAGATAGTGTTTTATTGGCTTAAAATGAAAATAAATCCAATCATAAGCATGGAATACACTAATATTTTAAAAAGATTGTTTTACTGCCTTTTGATGGAAAACCATTTTTAAATATATCTTTTGACAATTTTATAAGCTATGTTTGTCAAAATAAACTTATTCTTTATTATTGGGACATCAAAATTAACTTTGTGTGAATTTTTGGTATTTTTTCGAAAAAGTTCATTTTTTTAATTAATAGTGAAAATGTTGTATTTTAATTCAATACTGCTTTTTAATCTAATTTATTTATATTAATAGATTATCTTTTTAATTGGTTTTGAAGTGAAATTAGAATATATTTTTTCCATTTAATCCAATGGTGGTCATTAAAATCAACTTCACTTTGAAATTAGACTTAAACTAGTGTCAATCTTTTGATACTTTTTGTTTCATAAAAACACGCTATTTATCATGACAGCGGGAATTAATTATTAAATTAATTAATGTAACTTATATTATTTGAATTTTGTAAAATATACATCATTATCGAATTCGGAATATCAAATATAGCTTAGGGTGAATTTTTGGTAATTTTATGAAAAACTTAAATTTTTGATGTATAGTTAAATAACTAAGTGGTACTTATAAAAACTGATTTTCCATTTAAATGAAATTTTTCCATCTTTGTGTTTTTAATTTCAAAAATCTGACATATATGGTTGTCATTAAAAAGTAAAATATGGTTCAATGAGATTAAAATAATTTTTTGGTGAATAGTAACTTTTATGTTTTTAATCGTGATTAGAGGTAATTAGTGTAGTTTAAGGAAAAAATAATGTTTTAATAATATGAGATGAGATTGACACATGTCCTACCTTCATTGGATGTGTCATGGCCGACCATGAAAATCCATGGGTCAACTTGGGGATCCCATGGAGCCACTTTGGTTGGGAAATGACATAAATAACTTTTTATTTAATGTAAAAGTAAAAATTACACAAACATGAAATGTTTTACTAAAAAAAATTTACATGGGATTATAAAAGTCATATTTTTTACTATAAATATTCATTATAAATCTAAAAAGATTTCCTAAATCATGATATTTTCATTATAATTTTTAGTTGTTAAATATATTAAATTATTTATGACATCATGATGATGCAGCGATTACCTCATTAATAAAGGATTTAAATAAAATGAAAATATAATGTAAAATATATGACCTATACATGTCCAAAAACTATTGTATGGGTATATTTCGAACCCTTATCACATTACCCTCTAATTATATCAATGTGGGTCCTTTTTAATCTGAAACGCATTTTAAAATAATGTAACATTTCTTTACTTTCCAAGAGTGCCCCTCCTCTCCTCTTATAAAAGGCCCCCACCACTACCTCCTTACCACACTTCCAAAGCCTTTGGCTAGGCCAACCCATGCCCAATATGCCACTCCACTTCCCTATATTACTCCTTGAAGGCTCAATTTGGGCAGAAGTCTTCCCAAGGAAGCCTTTGAGCTCAAACCAAAGGGAGTTACCCGATTTTAAGGTAATGTCTTCACTTGAGTCCTTTTGTTTTATTTTGCTTCTACAACCCCCTAAACTCATTTTATTCATTTATTTTGTAACAAATCCATCATATTAAATATACAAGGATGTTTTTATAAGAAGGATTCGAGCTACACTTACACACACCTACATCTAATGGTTAAATAATGTACTGTTTCCGTGGATGGCGAATTTCTGCCTCCCGAAACGATGATTGTTCAACATTATTTTAACACCTTCAAAGGTGGAAATTAAGATGACACTATATTTATATATGATATATAAAATGTTTATTTTTTCCTTAAGCTTCTGTATTTTTCATTTTGGGCATACATTTATGGTTTCCATTATGGGTAAGCGTGATATCTTCATTTAAGGAAGTGCGGACTACCACCCCCTCAAAGTAATTTGATTCGTTAAATACCATATGTGGGATGTATAAACGATGTAGTTATGATATTATATATGATATTACACTTGAATTATAATATACCTTTATATCATTATGATTCCATTCTATAAAAATATGAAATAGAAATGAATGTAGTGTTCATGCGTACGTACGACTTACCGTCTCCATGAACGGTTTATTTCATTTCTTACCTCTAAATGTTATATAATATTATAAATGCATGAATGTACTGGATATATATGATATATATGATATCTACATCATGAATACCATTTTTGATATAATGGATACATGAACAACTTGTAATTATAAAGGGTTTATTTTTGACTCAAGTACCACTGATCGTTAAAACGACCGTTAGTAACATAAATAATTACATAGTGTTCATGAAATGGCAATAAGTGATATAAAAGGAATAATGAAATTGAAAAAGGTTATTAAACAAGTAGAAATTAACTCATGTTTTTTATTCATGAGATTAAAGAATGACCGAGTCAAGTCGGACCCGAGGTATGGGTCTTCGTCTCAATCTCCTTTCATTGAGGCATATTTTGTTTTATACACAACCTTATTTTATACGGTGTATAAACCCCTTTGACTTTTACGTTTATTCAAAAGGAATATTTTTTTTATACGAAGTGTTTTCTAAACGACAAAAGGGATTGTTTTTGTCATACGTATGCGAAGACAATGACTTCTCCGCCGTCGTGACCATTATTTGAGTCTCGGCTTCCTCTACAAGCCATATGGTTTTTTAAAAAGAAAAAAATACCATGTTTTACTTTTATTTTATTTTGGTATTGAAAATGGTTTTAATAATGTTTTTATTATATCAATGTGTTGTATTTATGTCTTGTGATTGAAATGTGGAGATTTTATATTTCCTTTATAGATGTTTTATGTGATACGATTATGTTATGGTTCTTGGGAATTATTATAAAGACGGGTGGTTCCGTGATAAACTAAGGGCGGGTGAGCCCGATATAGCTGTCCAATGCATTGGGTAACGTGAAGGAGTGAAACATTAAGGTTTTTTCCAAATAGATTTAGGGAATATACTGTGATAAGTATTCCAAACGTAACCAAGAGGGTTACTCCCTATGTAAGAATGTTATGAATGCCTCAAGTTACCTTTATGTCTTATGATTTCTATGATTTATTCATGATTTGATGAGGTCTGTTAAAGTGCTTATGTTTTATGGGTAAATTATGATTTCATTATTATGTATATATGAGCTCATGTTTCCTTTCCATATTTTTATAACCCATACTGAGCTTTTTATTCTCATCCCATGTTTTTTTGAAATGTTTTTCACAGGTCAAGGGAAATGTACATGATATGATGATAGTGTCAAGGAAGTGTTAAGAAAGAATCGATGTTTTATTTTAAATATGATCCATTGATGGGAAAAAATGAATACTATCTTTATGTAACCACATTGTTTAAATATTGAATTTAATGCAAGTTTTATGATCTAATTATCTAAAACTATAAACCCGAAAAGATCCTCAATGTGTAATCTTGTAATAACTCAAGATTAAGTAAGGTTTAAGGCTGGGGCTTTATAATAACACTGACTAGATTTATAAATTTGGGAACATTTGTGGGATAAAAAAATATATAAATGGAGGTAATTTAATTTCTTGAATAATTATATGTAGTGATAGAGAAGATTAGTAATGAGAAAGTGAATTATCATATGAATTTCAACTACCAAAAACCAATAAAACAAGGGATTTCAGAAAGAATATTGATTCATCTGATATTTTGGGAATTTGATAACATCCTTTTTCACAATCATTTTCCATGTGCTTAGGAATTGCCTTACCATATTGAATTTTAACATAATGAAGTAAAATTAATAGAAATATTTAATTTCATCATTTAAACAATTTATACCACAATATCATATTTTCCACTAAATGATGTGTATTTATGATGAATTTTTATTTCCAGGAGAACAAAAATGACCCTATAATGGTACATTTAATCTATAAAAGAATAACATGTAATTAAACCTATATTTTGGTAGTAACCCAGACCTAGTAATCCAAAATACAGTACCCACTGTAATTTCATTTTCATAATATACATGGAAACAAATCCTTTAAGTCTGAATAGTTTAGCAACCTTGTTAATCTAAATAAATACAAGAATTTCCAAATACATTTTAATAAAAAATTTACAGCCTAATTTTTTTCAGAATTCATTTATTTCACATAGAATATCCACTAATATATATAATAATAAAATCCATTGATTCCCATGAAAGGAAACAAATAAGGGTGAGCTCAAATTATTATAAAGGGTCAAATATAGAAGATGATATCATCCATCTCTATGTATAATCATTTTTGAAATGGTAAATAAAATAACACACATGCCATTTAAATAACATGAGAATAAGATAAGATAAGAATGAATCAATATATAAGTGTAAATAAATTTACACAAATTCCAGTTAAATACAAATTCCATGAATAAAAAGAATCACTAGATTATGAAATAGAGAAAATATCCTGGATATTGAGAAATAAATATGAAGGAAGGAAGTAATTAGTTATTTGAAATCATGTATCCTAAAAACCTGATTCCATTACAATTAATATCTACCGCCAATATGGTTTAAAACATATTGGGTAAAACCTGTCTTATTTGTGTCACGACCTTTCACAAGAAACTATTATCAAGATCTATCCTCCAGAAACATTGAATTGGTCAAAATAAAGATTGGTCTGTTTCTAACTGATTTCATCATATGAAACTCTAGATGAATCATATTCCTTTCATTAACTAGACCCTAAAAACATTACTACATGTTCAAATCCTTCCTCATACATTGAATAATCAATTTCATCATAGAAAATTTTAGTTATCAAATATCTATATTGAGTAGATGATGCAAATTTTACAATATTTCCCCAGTTAATCAAATAACATTCAAAGTATTCACCACAGGTAAAAATGGTATATGTTTTTTGAAATAATCATATCAGTGATGAAACTATGTGTATATATAAGAAAATTGAAACATCCAATGAAAAATTGTCCCATACAATAGATTGTTTCAAGAGAATGCCCACAATAAAAAAGGAAAGTGAGACTGTTAAATAACATATACTACATGGTAGTTTCCAATTAAAAATCCCGCGGATTAAATAATTAAAATTAAAATTTACAATAACATGAATAATTAAATATTCATAATAATGTTTTTAAATTCATGTTATATACACCATATCAATGTGAATTGTGGAATAATGAAATTTAAGTATTAATTGAATGTAAATAGAAAAGAAATATATGTACCTTATGCTTCCTTCATCTTGAACACTCTTTAAAATCATATATATGGGTTATGATCATGTTATTAACTTAAAATAGAACAATATTAATATTTATGTTATCATATATGATTATTTTATAATATCACTATTTCTGATGCTTTCGACGTGGCGTGAATCTGTACATCGTGGACGCGCTGTTTGATGCCCCTCATTCCAATTTTTCAAAGGCGGGAGACATACATCACAGATTCAAAGATGTTTTCTCCTTGATCGAAATGCGATTATGGGATTTATGTTCCTCCTTCTGTTGATTCCTCCTAAGAACATGTCACAATGTCTGAGTCTTGCTTATAGATTTAAAAATTGTCTATGAAAATCATCCTGGTGCCATATCATTGTGTACTATAGTTAATTACAGTACTTCTGTTAGGACATTCCAAGGGGTACATTCAGGGAAGCAACCTTTGATCAGGGGATTAGTCACATTGGACATCGCTGGTGTGTCTGGACACAAAAAAACTAATGCATCTGGGTTTCTCCCCCTTGTGATAGGGCTTCATGAGGGCTCAGACACCCAAGGAATCCCACATCGAGTGCAGCGAATTATAATCCATAGGCACGTCTCTGTGGTTTTCCTCGTCTTCCAATATTTAAAAAATGGTATTCTAAATGTTAAACGTCTTACGGAGATAGATCTGGCTGATTCAAACACTGATGAGAGCGGATCAGATGGGGGCATCCCCAAGAGGGATCCCCTGAGATCCCTACTAGATTGGTGGATCAAGACGTCTAATAAAGATAGATCCAAGGATAAAAAGGTCCCTATAAAGGGGATGCTAGGGTTTTCCCTTAGCCGGGATTGATCCTCATTGAGGTTTCTACATACCCCATCCTGAGAGATAGGGATAAATCCCACCTAGTTACAAGGGGTGATGAATCGGGGAGGGTGTAGAGGACAGCGACCCAGAGACATGTTGGGGCTTATGCAGGGATAGTCGCCCGTCAGAAGAGGAGCTATCTTGGTTTGATGTTTAGGAATTGTATGGGGCTTATGAGTGGATAGCCACCTAATTTCTACAAGGAGTAGCAACTATGTCGGTGAATTTATCTCTTAGGATGTGGCAGCTCGGTTCAAAATCAAGAGGGATATGTATGGTTGATTTATGTAGATAGAGAATGAGATGTAACTGATATGAAGATGACTGCGATGTTGGGAATGAACATTAGAGATTCTTCCTACATATCCCTATTGTTTAGAATCAATGTCCAAATAGTTTAGTGGGAGGATGGGATCCCTAAGGAGGCGGCTCGTGAGAATGGATGAATGTAGGTGTACCAAAGGAATTATAACCTTTGGGATGGGGCATGACCTTCCCGAAACACAAAAGCTCATGGGAGAGACCAGTATGGGGCATGGGTGTTGGGCTTGAACATTAGTGAGGATTCCAATGAGTCCTAGTGATAGGTAATCAAATTCAATCATGTTCTAGAATGGGGAAAAAAATTGACGTGTACATAGAGGATAAAACCCAAAGATATAGACGGTCTTACATGTGTTTAGTAGCCTAAGACTAATATAATTCCCAAGGAGCATACCATAGAATTAGATCCCCCTAAAGGGAACCACAATATTTTACAATTGGTTGGGGGATACAAGAGCTTACCTCTCATTGGAGACTACAATGGTTTACCGTTGGATGGGGACAATAAAGGCTTACCACTGGTTGGGGACTACAACATATTATAGATGGTTGGGGACCACGACCACTTACTAATATTTGGGGACTACAATGGCTTACCACTGGTTGGGTACTACAACAGCTTACCGCTGGTTGGGGACTACAACAGCTTACCGCTGGTTGGTGTAGAATTTCACGGTGCATTTAAACATACCCAGTCTAGAAGAAAGGGATCAAATCCCACAGTGTTTAGATTTATACTGTTTAGAATCATGATGGATGAAAAGGGGTAATACATTTTAACGTCATGTTAGATGAGGGTGAAATGACATGAAGTGGTCGGGATTGATGGGTGTTGGGATTGAACCTTAGATAGGATTCCTACATACCTTGATTGGAAAGTGGAAAGGATTTATGTCCATTTAGTTTGTAAAGGGGCTTGGGGATTAAACACTAATGCACCCTACGAAGGATTCCATGGTCGATGTATACTCTAAGCCCATGCGATTCATGATCGGTGTGAGAAACAAGAGGTAGAAAACACCATATGACCAAGTCGTGAAATTTCATCCGTGAGGAATGAAGCAGGGCATACGCATGGTTAGTGTTCGAGGGAGATTGAGACTAAGACTTACTCCTGGATGGAGGCCCAATGGAGATGAATCCCCATGACAGGGGGACGGTGTAAAAAATATCCCTATGCCAATCACTCCTCTTGCCTCTAGGAACCGAAGAAGAGAGGAGAATAAAGGATGCTACCTCCCGTTAAAAAGAACTGGGGATTACACCAATATGGGTTCCCTTCCCCACAGATAGATGAAGTTCCGAGAAAGAAAATATCATTCCATGTGAGGAAGATATCACTCATGTGGAGTCTAGTGGTTATGAAGAATGTCTGAGATGGGGTACCCCATGTATATAGCACGGGGCGAGGCTACAGTTTAACATCATGTGCTGAGGATGATGGTGCTTGTTAGTTTAGCCTCATGCAACTCAGATGAGGTGGGTTCACTCCGCACCCCTAGGACGTACATAAATAATACACACCCACCATTAGGGAAGGGAAGGCATAAACAAGCCCATGGTGTGGAGGTGTTATGGATTGATCCATTCAGGGGTTCACATTAGCATGGTTATGGGAAGAAACAATAGCCATTAGTGGGACTATGTGAAGAAGCATGATGCTATGAAATGAAATGTGAAGAACCTCTCAAGGGACCGTGAATCACTATGTACAAACATGGAGGGTCATACGAGTGATGGTTTTGTGAAGAAAATGGGTTCACAACAAATTACCATGTGAAGCTCTAGGGATACACATACTAGAGGGATTAGTGAATGGGTATGCTTTGTGAAATGGAGTGTCCTAGACTAGGGACAATGTATATATTTATATAAAGGGTGATTCGTGATGTGCATGTGTTTTCACATAGTAGGAATTCCTATAGTATGGTTTCCATGCTATGTCGGGAACTGCAATGTAATGTACTTCACAAAGCAGAGTGATCCTACCTTAGCATGGGGTCCACATGTGCATGGAAGGTATATTGTGAAGCAGGAGTTGTCTGTGAAAACTCGAGTCCCCATAGAGATCTCATCCCATTGTGATGGCCCGTGGGATCCATGATGGGCATCCCTTCTTGAAGAGGCATTATTTTTAAGCTAAGGGAAAGGTACTTCACAATGCTCAAGTACCATAAAGAGCACATTTTTCTCAATGTTTTGTTGAGAAGAAGGTTCATCGTGATTTCAGAGCTGAGAAGGCGAAGGGCCAGGGTATCAGTCCTTTGGGTCTGAGGTAAGCCTAGTATATATAGTCAAGGGGAAGCATGTAGCTCTGAAAACTCATTTGTGAAGCCACATTTTTTCCTACGACCGACCATGGATTGCGTCGAGTTTGTCGTATATGTGGATTCAACCATTATCCCCTCCTTGGGGCAGAGGCCTCCAGAATTCCCTCCACAATGCTCGTAGAAGATTTCGTCAATTTCAATGGGATCAAAGAGGTGATCTTATTCCCTCCTGAGTGTGAAGATCCTTTTCAATTACATCATAAACGCAGATCCTTGCTCCTATTTTACCTTATAGTGACCAAAGAGGGGGTTGTGGGTTTGTGATGGTCGTAGGGATAAGGGGATCCACGATGGTTGTGGTGCTAAAGGGATCCAAGAAGGAACATCGTGAAGCAAACCCTTTGGAATTGGATTATTCTTTTAGTCTGTTTCCTCTACAAATATTTTGGAGCCAACAAATCCCCCACCCTCATACTTGGATCCATGGAGAAAACAAGGTTCAATTTATGATGGTATATCGTCAAATTTTTTAGGCTATACTCAATGCAATATCACAAACAAGGGGGACGATGTAGAGAGGCGCTGCGTGGGTTGAGAATGCTATGAAGCTCACCGCAGCTAGGCACACCATGAAGCTCAGAAGTTGTTGCCTATAAATGGGGGAGGGATGCCCTTCTTTTTTCCATACTCAACTCTATTTTTTGGGGATTATGATCTCGATTCATGAAGCTCTACATTCTCTATGATCATTTTTTTCAAATTGGGTCCTTTATGCTATGTGGTTTATAGAGAGACTTTGGACTCAGCTAGTGTGCACTCCCCAACTTGTGTTTTCATGGTCTATAGTAAAGATATGTGACCTGCCTCTATGACTGATATTCATGATCAAGATCTACAATTGAGCTTCTCAATATAGAACAAAAACATTCAATAGTTTAGTTAGAAATGGCCCACTGTGAAGCCTCCATGGGGCCTTGCGGACGCTGGACACAGGGCAGACATGCCTGATTACTAAGGGATCAAAGAATGTCTGTGGGGCCTTTCAGATCATGAATCCCTGGTGGAGATACTGTTAGAAATTTAGAAGAACTAAAATTTGTGAAATATCCTATATCTATTTGGATTTGGTCTAAGGGATTATGATTCCATTCGAGAAGAAGGTAGGGATGAGCTGACCTACTAGTTCAGAAGTAAATTATGTTAGTTCCAATTGTTCAGGGAAACCAACATTCAATCATGGGAGGATAATATACCAGTAAATTATGACTACCTATATAACCATGTGACAAAAAGTTGATGGGAAGGTTTTGCCTCTAGATTTTAATCCCCTGATGTACCAAACATTTCAAAAGGTGTTCATGGGGAACCAAGAGAATGGGTTGACCTATGAGTGGGATCTACACCACGACAGCAATTTTATAGACGATTGGGCCTCTGCTTACTCAGTATGGGACTACTACGAGGAGTGTGGGGTAGATCTGAGGTGAGGGGGACTATATTAGGTGGAATGGGCCTCCCAATTCGACATCTATGAGCCGAAGAAGCTAATTCTAGAATTTATAAGAAGGTGGTCATCGAGGAACAACACTTTTCAACTTCACCATGGGTAGGTTGGTATCTTCCTCTAGGACCTGTACCAAATCATGAGGATCCCTATATTGGGGGAAATGTATGATGAATTCCTCCCCGCCATGATTTTATAGGAGGACACCGATGGGATGTCACTATGTGATTTGTTATTGATGGACTTGGTGCTAGGAGAGGACAATTATTCGGTGATGGATGTCCATTTCAAGCGGTGGTTCAGTCGGTTCCTGAATTCACCAACAGAAGGGAGGTTTCATGTGATGCCTCCTACATTCCCAAAGGGGGTCCAGTGTAGCAAAGAGAACGTCTAATGGAAACTCAGGGAGGATATCCAGTGGAATACATGGGGGTTAAACGTCAGAAATGAGTAGGAACTAGTGGTTAGGCTACATGAATTCATTTTGAAACTCATTGGCGGCCGCATACTGCCAGTTTGGCATACAAACATGGGCGTACGAACGGTCATGTTTATCATGTAATCAATGTGGGAAATGAGGGATCAGGTCAATATAGGGATCCCAATGCTAGCTAAGTTGTACAAAGTGTTGTGGCATATCAGTGAAGGGAAGAATCCGAATTGGGTGTGTGGTATGCTCCGTCTTCTATATGGGTGGATAGTAGGACATATGGGCACCTATGAGTACCCAAACCCCATTTCTCCTCCAGGTTCGGACTTCATACTGGCCATTATGAAAGCCGTGGTGTGTTTCCTGACCAATCTATCCCCGTTGCTGGTGCTCAACTGGGTCTGGAAGGTAGATGAGTTCAACATCAACTCATTCCCGTTGCAGACATGTCTGTAACTGATGACAGCCAGGGAACAGAAGAGCATCGGTCCTATGTCATGGACTTTTGAGATCGATTCATTGTGGGGTAGGTTGATCTCAATCCCCTATGTGATCCATACACCCCACACCACTTTGCGAGGTAGTTCTGGTGCATGTATAGGCTCTCCCTGTGTGTTTACATGGGAGTACACCACGAGGAACATCCGTGTGTGATGAGGCAGATGTGGATCATGTTCATATGAGAGGATGTGAATATGTAGAATGAGATGCCTCTCCCCATGACTGTCTATGTGCCAGTAAAGGAGTATGGAATGTTTTGGGAGGTAGCATTACCGAGGGAGATGCTAAAGTGGAAGACCATCACTACATGTGAGGGGTTCACCCCTCAACCTCAAGGTCAGGGCTGGAGGGCAGCGTGGAAATCCTATGGAGGAAAGGTTGTATTAGAGGTGAGGCCCCTACCGATTAGGAGGCAGGTGGTAGTAAAAAAACTGGTGTTCCTAGAGGAGAAAATTCATCTGCTGGGGAGGACACCCAGGGGGTTCTGTTGGATACCCACTCAGGATCCAGGGAAGAAGCTCTACTGCATTGATATGACTCAGGAGGCTTTCTTCCTAGAGGTTTGGGACATCAAGGATGTCAACAAACAATTCCTAAACCCTTCCCTGATATGGAACCATCTGAGGCATCTCAAGATGGATTTGGAAGGGATTGGTTGCACCGTGGATGGATTTACAGTATCATAGGCAGAGGGGGATTAGTACATTGATGAGCTAGAAGACTAAGTGAAAACGTATGGTGCTTCGCATCCAATGAAGAAATGAGTGACAGTTCTGCTCGATCAAATGGTCCCTCAACATTTTTTGTTTCCTAAATTAAGTGATATCTCCCCTCTACCAAATGAATCAGAATTGTCCTCCTAGGGGGAGGAGGCTCGTAGAGGGAGCCCTCTAATGGAGGGTGAGGTCACAAACATAGAACTGGAAGAGTTTGTGGAGGATCTTTACTTGAACCCTAAAAAATTTTCCATAGTTCTCATCCAAGTCATTTAGGGAATATCAAAAAACATTTTTCATGTGTAGGAGGGCCTCATATGGAAAACATGCTCCTGCGGAATATTAGATGCAGATGCGGGAGGTTCAGGATCTGTGCCTGGGATCCCATAATTATTACCTTCTTTCTTAACATACATTAATCCGTGAAGGTGTAAAACAATGTGTGATGGAATTGCACTTGAACATAAGGGAGTGGAAAGATGTGAATCATGGAACCCGAGATCTGGATTGAAATTAAGGTTGAATTATTATTGAGGATAATTGTCAAAAATGATTGGCACACAACATCCACTTCATGTTAGCCTGATATGGGGACAAACACATGATGTTAAATTGCTTAACATATCTGAAACATGGGACCTATCACCAAATGTCATCGGAGGTCTTCCGAGGTGTTGGCCCAAGATTGTAGGTAAGGAAATGTGACATGAGAACAAGCCATAGAGGGGGTCTCTTCAGACGTGGGAGTGGATGGAAATACAAATAAAGGGAGCATGAATCATGGTCCTAAAACAAAGTAATGTCCACATAAGAATTCCACACATTGGGATCTTTTCTACAATATATTTGAGTACACTAATGAGACAGTTCAGATAGAAGTATGTGAACCCCTTTCAAAGGACAACAGTGACACATGGTGCAGTTGTTGCAAAAAATGGACATGAATGAGGACCCAAGAGGTACTCACGACCACATGCACCCAATAGAGTTTGAGCCAAGGGGGAGGAAGGAGGATTTTATTTGAGATGCCTGGGGCTATACCCAAATAAGAAATTTTTGGGTGTTCTTAAAAAACCCAACAGAATGGGAATCAAGTCATACATAGTTCTTAAAAATTTCTTTCAGTTTAACGTCATATTAAAGGGATGCGGGGAGATCTTATTTTATGGTCATAGAGCTCGGACCGTAATGGGGAGGAGAAAAGGAGACACATGATGAATCTATTGTAAAACATGAAGTGAATAAGGAATGTAGAAGTTTGTATCAAGCTATCTGATCCCAGGGGAGATTTTAGGTTGAGGGACCAAAAATAAAAGTTAGGTTGGGCCCGACACAAAGTGACTGTTCATTCCTACATATCCTATTACGATGGTAATCATGCAAACTATAGTTCTGATATATGGAATTGTAGGGTACCAATTCCAAGGGCAACACTATCATGCAGGTCTGGTTCATGCACCAAAATAAGTGGAATTTGATGGATCGTGATTGTTTATAGGGTTTAATGGAATGTGTGTGTGTCTTTTTGAAGCATCAAACACAGCACGAAGAATCTGGGCATCACTATTCGAATAAATTATTAAGTAGGCCTTGATAAATTTCCTAGTGGATGACAGATACAAAACATTGTTTCCCCCTCAACTGAGGACATCGCAATGTGGTGCTATTTTTCATCGTGTGGGAGGGATGCATGTGTCATGGTTTGGATCGTATGATTTGACCAATCCATTCATTTTATCAACAATCCAAAAAGGAGAAATATATAAATGTCTTATGGGACCATGCAACATTGTTTAAAGTCATATGGCTCGGATTCTACAGGAAGAATGAGGTTTTATTTGGGATGGACAGGTGGGATAAAGCATACCCAATGTGAATGAGGAAAATGTCCAAACCACACAACGAGAAATTCTAGAGGAGAAACCTCATGATAAGGGGATAAAAAGGATCAAAGGATACATGGCTAGACCCGATGATGGAACATATAGGTGTACCTACATATCCCATGAGGATGGAAATAAATCCATACCTATTTCTGAGAGTTCATTTTAACGTCATGCAAGACAAGGACATTAGAGACTATCTCATAAAATGTGAGTACGTGGTGAAACTATTGAAAAACCGAAGTGAATGATGAACTAATCCCACATACTCTAAACCAAGAAAACCTATGTGAGTCAGGTCCAAAATTCTCAATATAAGAGGTAATTAGTGGAACCTAATCTAAACTTTAAGATGAAATGTCTGGGCATTCCTAGATATCACATAAACATGGGAATCAATCTGTATGTATTTCTAGAATATGTCATACATTTTAACATCATATGAAAAGGACATAAGGTGATATTAGTTTATTTTTGTAGAACTCAAACCATTTGAAGCAAGGCTCTTCCAAAAGGGCGTCAAACATGACCAAATCTCTAATCCCACGTGATCTATTCTATGTGGGAGAAATAATGATAGGGATAGTGTTCACAACACGTGGAAAGAAGATAAAAGGGGAAATAGTGCGGAACATAAAATGATGCCTCACCGTGGCTTCTTCCACTTAATGTGAAAACATGCACTGATGGATAGCTCCAAAAGTTTCAAAATTCATCATAAAAATGATAGAGTAGAAAAGGATATAAATTTATCAACTAATATTTAGGGATTAATGGGGGTGGAACAATGATGAATAATGATTTTTGACCATGTTAAAAATACAACATCCATACCATGTGACCTGAAATGGGAACAAAAAATGTGCGTCGACCGACGACATTATTTTCAAAATAAGACTTGTATCAAATTCTCTTATAGAATCCTTGGGGACATATTCCCGAGATGGTAGGAGAGCCCTAGGGCCTAGAATCCATTCCCTTACGGGGTCCTTTTGAATGTTAAAGATGATGAAATCCAAAATAAAGGGAAACTTGAAGCATTGAAAGGGATGAAAACATGTCCTTGTAGAATACAATAGTCTAGGTCATAAAACAAAGTTCTTATGGACACGTTGGGGGATTTACAAAGAGTGTTGAAGGGACTAATTTGAGAGAAGAAAACATGAGAAGATGAGTGGAAGACAGGGGGTATGTATATCTCTCAAGAGGGAGGTATGTGGAGTGTCTATTGTAAACCCTAAGTGGATGAGGGAATAAGAAAATACCACACTATATAGCCCCTCCTGAGGGACTCAGTCCAAGGGCCTGAAGGATGAAGATGTTTCAATGACATAGGGCTGGACCCAATGATAAAAAGTTCGGTCTCTCCTACATATCCCATGAGCATGAGAATCAAACCACATCTAGTTTAAGAAGATGATGTTTAGTTTAACATCATTCGAGAAGGTTGAAAATAAGAGGGGGACCTTGACGAGTAATGTGTATGGCATGGTGAATAACCTGACTTTAATGAGGGAGTAATCCCATATATGCCAAACCATTCATAATTCTAAGGGATTACATGGGCCAAGAGGTTGAGAGAAAGGATAGATGAACCTAGGATAGACCCGAAGATGAAACATCTGGGAATTCCTACATATCCCATTAGGATGGGAAACAAGACCAATGTAGTTCTCGAAAAGTTCATACATTTTAACAATTGTGACAAGGATGTGGTAGTTCATAGTATATGGTCATAGAGCTCAGACCACATTTGCCCATTTTATTGTCATGTGCATGAGACAGATGGGTTAAAAGGTTAAATCATCATGCCTATCATTTGGGATTTCAAAGAACGAAAAACCTTTGAAGAAAACTACTGACCATGTTCACAAAATAGTATTTGTATCATGTGACCATGAATGGGAACAAACCATTGAACATCAACTGTTGACCATATTTACAATCTGGGACTCAGATCAAATTGTCATCCAAAATACTTATGGACATTGGAATGAGATAGTAGGAGTGTCATGAGGCCTTGCATTCATGTTTTTTGAGGGTCCTTTCAGATGTGATAGGTTAAGGGAACCAAAATGATGGGGCACATAAATCGTGGTGGTACCTGTGCAATTATTATTCTTGTGGAAATGATGATGGTTGATGGAGGGATGTATCAAGGGGATATGTGTGGCATGGTGAAAATATCCTGACGTGAATGGGAACATGGAGTCCATACCACACCACACAATCGTAGATGAGAACATGGGCCCGTGGGCCAAAAAAGATGTGGGTTCTATGGTTGGGCCACAGACAGAAAGTCCCAGGAAGCTTGCAATTTGTCCTCGTGCAGGATGGGTACTGATTTGTTTTACATCCTTCATTTTAGATGGATCACGAAGTTTAACATTTTGCAGCGAGGACAGTGGTGATCTTAGTTTATGGTTATAGAGAAAATAACATGATCGCAAGACCCTTTATGGGGGTATTTCCTTACCAAATCTCCTAAGACATGATGATCAATGCTCAGTGTGGTAAATAAGGAATGAGATATGGTTCTACCTAACATACAAAGTCATAACATTGAAGGAAATTGATCAAGTGGGGTCGATCCCTACCAGAACAACATTCCTAATCGAGGCATATTGATGTTCGAAAGGATTTTAATATAAAATGAATCACTACTCCCATCATTTGTGACATATATAGCTGGCGATAACGATGGAGGATGTTGGTCGACCATGTTCTAAATATAGCAGCAAAATCATGTGACCTGAAATGGGAACAACAAATGATCATTGACTATTGACCATATTCATAATGTGGTACATGTATCGAAGTTTCATTCAAAATCCTTTAGGGTGTTGGCCAGAAAAATTATGAGAATCATAATCCTAGGCATCCAAATAATTATAGGGTCATTTCAGATGTGAAAGGTAATGGGAACCCAAATTATGGGATTCATAAAGCGTTAATATGCTCGTGCTGGTTATGCAGGATGGTCAAAAGAGGTATAAATCTCCAAGGAGTGGAATACGGGATGTAGTCATGATAAAACTGACATGGATGAAGGAAAAATTTCCCACCCCACATCATGTGTTTTGAGAAGAATCTGGTCCAAGGGGATGGAACCAAGATGAGATCTTGAAGTTTGGGACTGGGCGTATGGATGAAATGTTTTGGCATTCCTATGTATCATACTGGGGTAGGAATCAAGACACAAATAGTTCTGAAAGGGCCATCCAGTTTAATATTGTGTGATAAAAATATGGGTGGATAGAAGAACGAGGAGAGGCACATGGTGAAATCATCGTAAAAATGACTTGAGTGGGTTCAACAAATTCTACACTACACTGTGTGTGATCTCCCAAGAGAACTATACATAGGGGAAGTCAAAGATAATAATTTTGGGGCTTGACGCTAAGATGATGAATCTAATCATTCTTACATATCCCATGAGAATGGGAATAAATCCATACACAGTTGATGAAATTCCTTGTAGTTTTGTGTCATGCGATAAGGACATGGTTGATCATAGTTTTTTGTCATAGAGATCAGACCATAATGGTATATATTCCACTTGTAGTTAAAACATCGTGCAGGATGAAAAATCACTTTAATTCCATGCGGGATAGGTTTTGAGTATTTTTTTGTACTTCATCTTCAACGGATCACACAGTTTAACGTTGTGCAGATAGGATTGAATAGTTTTAAGGTCATGGTGGACTAGCTTAATCTGGTAAATTATTTCTTCAGTAATTTGACATTGGTAGGAGGAGTTATACCCTCATTATATATGGTATTAGAGAGTACACCTCATTGGGGTAAACCTTTTGAATGATCTAAGGTCCTTAGAATTTGGGATCCTACATGTGAGGATTCCTTCCCATTATCATTGGAATTCTATCGGACAACACGATGTCACCTTCTAGGAATGAGAAGAGACAAACTATCTTGTTGAATGCTCTGGCTATCTCATTATAATTCCTCTCTAGATTGTGAATGGCACAAATCCTATTCTCATCAAGCACTTCTTGATTAGCCAGAATTATTTTGACTACTTTATCTGGTGTCTTCTGATCATAGATAACCATGCATAATAAAGGAAACTGAATCTCGAGGGAATATATTACATATGTTCTTTACACCATGGAATATGGGATCACGAGAGTGGAATTACAAGTCACCTTTTGATAATCCCATTGAGAATTGGGGAGTTTATCCAGCCAACTCTTCTTGTTTTTACCAACCATCATCTACAAAATGTTACATTGGGTTTTGTTGAATTCCATGATCTAACCATTTTCATGCACATGATAGTAGGATCTATTGTTAGAACAGATGTCTTACTTAGAAAGAAACATCTTTAATTAGGCTTTCTGGAAGACGATACTGTTATCGGTGAGCATGAAGTGAGGGACTCTGAATCGATACATGATATTAGAGCTCATAAATTCAATGATAGATCAGTCCATGACCTCCTTGATCATAACTACATCCACCCACATTGAAATTAAATCCATAGGGGTCATAATGGACCTATATGAACGAGATTTCACTGGTGGTTATGGTCCCACCACATCGAGTCCCCATACCGCAATGGTCCAAGAGTATTTGTTATTTTGGAGAGGTTTTGAAGGCCGACGCATAAAATTAACATGGATTTGACACGCATGACACCTCTTGGAGAAATCAATAAAATCATGGATAATGGCGGGCCCAAAATACCCCAATCTCCAAATCTGGTGGGAGTGGTTTGGTCCATTAGGTTGATCTGCAAAAGAACCGATATGAGACACCTATATAAACTAGGAAATCTCATCTCCCTGAATGCAATGATGGATAATCCAATCAAACCCATGTCAGTATAGGATCTCTCAAAACTGGGACCACTCCGAAAGTGTAACTGCAATGCGTGTCATCGGATTTTCTCACGCATAAATCGATCTACTAGAAGATTACTGTGATAGAGGTATTTGATAAAGTGGGTACTCCCATCGAGATTCACTTCCAACACTAGGATAGGGGGACCTGGGGTTCCCGACGTGAGGAACTAGTGGTAAGGTGTCTTACCTGAAGGCTATCATCATCATCTGGGGTGATTGGAGAGATGAATCTCTAATGCGCCATTCAGATAATCAAATCATCCTAATTAGTCTTTGCAAGAGATACAACCAAGATGACCAAGGCAACACCTCGACAATTCTGGGACTGAGGTTCATGAGTGAAGTTTGTTCATGATGAGACCCGGTCCATCAGTTAGCAGGTATGATCTAACAGTGGTATGAACTATGGATTCCTGAAGACGTAGATACAGTTGATTTTTTTGATGACTAGTTTAGATTCCCCTTTCTTGTGTAAGTGGGGAACGTTAATCTGGAAGGATAATTTGTGACAAGTAATGAGAGCCTGGTACTCGGCCTCATTGTTGGTACAACCTTATGACAACAGGAATGAATATGGAAGAATATCATGCGCTAGCGTGATAAAGACAATTCCTATGACCACTCTATTGAGTCAGGGAACATTGAATCGTCTATTGGAAGGGCATTGGGAAGATCCCTCAAAATGCATCTAACAACACAGAATGACTTGATCTACTGATAGGATTGCCTCATCTAGAAAATAAATATCTAGAGATTGGTATGTGGTAGCTGGTTGTGTGGGAAAAATATTTCCAATTAATGTACCTTTATAGCCTTCTATGGAAGAAAAGATGATGTCCAACTGCTAGAGGATCACTACCTAGCAAGCTATATGGCCTATCAACATGGGGTGGATCTGAATTAACTTCATCAGATCCACTAGGGACACTAGCTTTATCTCATGGTGCTTGAGGTAGTGTAACAGTTTCTATACTCCAAATAAAAACACAAGGATGCTCGGCTCGATAGAGGAATATCTAGTCTCGGTACTAAGGATGATGCGGCTGAGATAGTAAAAAATATTCTATGTTCCCTCATTATTCTTCTAAACAATGAATGTGTTGAGAGATCATTCCTAAGAGGTCACATAATGTACAAGCATCCTTCCAAAAATAAGTGGAATCAGAATTCGAGGTCGTAATAGGAACTCCATGATATTCAAAAAGGTGTTCTAACACTCTTTATCCCACTGATAATCAACACATTTCATCATGATTTGGAAAAAGGGATTACACTTGCCAGCCATATTTGTGAGAAATCGACATATATTGGCTATGTGGCCTTGAAAGCCTTGGATCCCATAGATGTTTCTCAGAAGATACATCTAAATTATGGCTATGATCTTATCCAGATTCATCTTGATGCCTCTGTATTAGAAAACAAATCAAATAAACATTCTGGAGGTGACCCCAAAGGCACACTTAAAAGGTTTCATCTTCAGATGGTGGGATCAGAGGAAACTGAACACTTTATCAAGGTCTTTGATATGGTTCTGGAACTTTCATGACATTAACACCATATCCTCCACGTCATATTCTACCAATGTCTCGGGGAATGTCTTAAATATGTGATGCGTGTCACTCTGATAGGTGGCACCTTCATTCATTAGTCTAATGGTGATTACCTGATTGCAGAAAGTACCTTCTAGTTCCCTAAAAACTATAGGCTCTTCATTCTTAGGGTCCATTCAAATTTGGTTATACTCGGAACACCTATCCATGAAGGAGAGAGTCTAGAACCTAGTAGTGGAATCAATCAATAGTTTTGTTATAGGAAGGGGAAAATCATCCTTCGGACATTGATGGTTGAGATACCAGAAGTTGATGTAGATTCTGATCTGTCGGTTCATCTTACTGATGAGAATGATGATGGATAACAATCTGGGATACAAGACCACCTTGATGAGGTTGGATCTGATGAGCTTATCAACGTCAATATCGACCATGGAAATGTTAAAAGGGTGCATCTATTTGTGAGGTTGTTTGAGCCCGAGATGATTTTCTGGAAGGTTGAGGCAATGGATGGTGAGTTGGGGATCTAGTACTAGAATCTTGTCATAACAGTAGGAAAAACATCATGATGCCACTTCGGGAAGTCTATGTATCACTGTTTCTCTTCGATAGACATGGCAGCACTAATCAAGGTAGGTTTAAGATTGGTCTCATTGCCTAGGATTGCCTATACTAGTTTTTCAAAAATGGTGGAGACACCCTCTTAGAATGTGCGAGGAGCATTCTCCAAATCCACTTCTTCAATCATGGTTGTTGGATCCTTGGTAAGAGGATATTCTTCTAAATCGACAGATCATGACAGGATTCTTTTTAACAAATTTATTATACCCCACACAATATCACTGCCTCATGGTATCCCAAATAAACACATCTCATAATATGTACTCATAACATTTCAAATCTACTTGAGGGTAGGCCATGAATGCAGTTAACCAATATAATTCTAGTACTTGGCCTTCACTTATTGAATGTTGGAGAACCATGGGATAAAAACCATAATATCATCCATAATCCAAGGCCACCAATACTATATTAGTAAATATCCTAACATGTTGGTAAATCCCAAATATACGGTGAAATATGAGAAATTTGAGTGCATCATCCACACTCCATACATTCTTTCATGTGTAGAAGCCATCATATATACACGAGCTCATAAAAATCAATGGACCTATCGTGTGGTGGCTCCCTTCAAATATATATTGTATCTCATCACTATAATGTGTAAATTTTATTGTTAATTTTTATAAACCCTACTATGAAGTTATAATTTGATAGATATGGAAATATGGGTCACTAGATCATGATTTTGATTGACATTAGATTTCATCTCAACCAAGATGGATATCATCTACCATTCTTTGTTCGAATCCCATAACACCCAAGCCTCAATAATCATACTCAATGAATCAGGAATGATGTTCACATTATTAAGGGGGAATAAACCAAATTAGAGTAAATTAAATGTAGATACCCAACCCCCCATTGATATTGAAGGATCAATTCATCCTCTTTGAATATTTATTTCAACATTTTAAAGTCAATTTACACAAAAAAATATCAATTAAAATGTAGTTTTTCCAAAACATCATGGTGTTCACCTTCACGTTCAACTCCCAATAATATGTCAGGTAGTTACAATCATGAATCATCTATTTCATGGAGTGATTAGTGACATCCAAAAACTCCTGTATTAGAATATCTCTATTTGTAAATTTGGATGTATCATAATATAGTGTATACTCTTTATCTAGCACATATAATCTCATTATCAATATAGAATTAAATCTATCATCAATATCATAAAAGAATATCTCACAATAGTCTAACCTGAGAAAATTTCTCCCTCCTCGGTTTGTGATGTTAGTGTCCATAAAAATTGGAAAAATCTAATATAAACCATTGGTATTAACTGAATAACCCCATAAATCAACATGTTTCATAAATATTCCTGGACATGTCCTAAGAAACCTTTACCTTGAACTTTTATTAGTCAACTAATACACAATCATTTGATATCAAATTACTTAAAAGGTACACATTTTCATTATAAAAATTTCATTTTGAGAACATTAAAAACAATTAATGCTCTATTGTTTTGAAAAACATTATATCGAAATGTTTTATTACTTCCCATTGACCAAGAGTATAGAATGAAATCATCAACACATATAACGAAAAAATTATTCAAATATGGATGGAATTTATAATTTATCTAAGAAAAAAATTATATGAGTGCTTTTTTCAACCGAAATGGAATCATAAGATATATATAAAATTCAACAATATTCTAAATTTATTACGAGGTATGTCAAAAGGCCCCAACTATTGGAGGTGATAGCCTAACATCAGTTAAATTGTAATGATCACACTTGATCAGCTATAATGATCTAATAAATCATTGATAGATTGAAGTGGACATATGTTTTTGACCATCGCCTATTTCATATTCTAAAAACCCACACATAATTTCATGTGAAAATTTCTGCTCATACTGAAAAATATTTGGGCTCCCCATGGATACATACACATCAATATGAATCCCTTAACCTCAAAGGCATCCAACTTCTCTTTTATCCATCTAATTTATGTAGAATCCATCATATAAAGTGGAATAGATATAGTTAAACAATATTCATAAAAATAAATATAAAATCTTACTAGATGAATGATAATTAACTTACATTTTTAACCACATTAAAATCATAATGGTTTATTATATTTGGAAACATGTATAAATAAATAACTTGTACATAAATGATATACATCATCTCCCAATTTATTCATTAAAAAAATAATCATCATAGAAATATCATAATTAAACCGCTTCCTCATATCCATGGTAAAATGAAACATATGAAATGAAGAGATTAGATTATATGTAAGGGTAAGAAATGATATATCAACCAATGACCATATGTAAGAACATTAAGTGCAAAAGGGTATGAAAACATTATCTTATTATTAATAATTCTTACATAATAATTTATATAATCCAAAGGAATGAATTAAAGAATAATAGATCATAAGATATGAATCATCAAATAACAAATAAATGGGATACCTGAGGGAATAACCACATCATAAGATCATGTAAGAAAATACTGTCACAATATTTGTTATAATAATAATCAATTAAATATTTTTTATGGATGACCACTAAGATTTTCCTTACATGTTAGTCTAGCATTAACCACCTATGAACCTACATGAAGCTTTGAATGACCTAATGTTCACAATCTAATTTTTTTTTTGTATAAAAATATATATACCATATGTGATCAAAAACTATTATCATTACACAATAAATTATAGGTCTATAAGGATCCACCTATCATATAATCATTATTGATTCATACGTATACAACATGATCATGAGAATTCTTATGATTTCTCAACAGTATAACCCATGTCAATGAAAATTGGTTTCAACAATATTTTAGTTTCATAAAAATAAACCATCCCAAGAAATGATAGAGTTGGTAACAATGGGTCATGTTCCCAGTAATGAATATGAAATATTGAAGGTAATTTTTATGAGGGAAAATATAATTTACATACCATTAGAAAATTTCATTAGAAAAATACCATTTTAATTTTTTTATACTATTTTTAAAATTTAAAAAAATTCCTAATATTAGGGGAAATTGATTCTTTGAAAATAACCATAGAAACATATAATGGAATCTCTTCATCATATATAATTCAAGATGAAAGGAAAAGTCTCCTATGTGTTGTACATTAAAAAAAATTCAATATTCAGTAAAACGAAAAATGTACCTCATTGGGAATATGAATTGAAGATATATTTTAATAATTTTTATCTTAAATAAAACATGGGTAAAAAGTAAATTATATTATATTATCGGAATGTTTTAAATATACATGATTTTTTAAAATAAAATATGAATTTGGCATAAAATTATTCTCATCCAAAGAGAGAAGTAAAGTTGATTTTCCATGAAAATATTTTATTGGAATCCTATGTAGATAATGATAGGAAAATGAAATAAAAAAATTTAATATCTATAAATAACTAGAGAAGAATGTAAATTATATTATTTTTCATTGGTAGATCATATAATTTCAATATATTAAAAATTAATCATGAATAATCTTGGTAAAAAATTATTGTAATATAAAACCCTTTGTTCTTGGTAATTATTAAATTATAATTATATTGATATAAATTACATAAAATAAATCATTAATATATTAGAAATTTGTTCATTAATGTTATAACATATAAAAGGTCCTTACCTCAAGTATATTATGATAATAATGAATTATAACCTCAAGTATATTAAATTTAAATTTATTATTAATATGTATTAGGAAAAAATTAATGAATATAATACCATATATTTTCCACTTATAACATTTTAACCACAATTTTTTATAATTATTTATTGAAAATCCCATTTCAATGTGATAATTATTTCCGTTTTCATGTATGTTTTGGTGTAGAAGTTATCATTAATTTACTTATATATCACAGTTTCATCATATAAAAAATCATAAGGATATCATTTGTATCATATTTGAACATTATTTTCACTTTTAGGACTATTTATATAATGTGGGGATGAAAAATGAATCATAACACTTCATATAGATAGTAGTGCCTATGTAGGCACGAGTGATGTTATCAACATTTTGATGGATGCATAAAAAACGAAAATATTAATTAAAATTTATTTATTTACTATTTTATCATAAATATCCTATATATATATATAAACTCCTTCATAATAGTTAACCACAAATAATGGTGACAGAAATTGAATCTTATCCATACTTGCAAAAAGTATTACACAAGTGCGCACGTGTGATACATTCATTTCCCATTTGATGTACATGAGAAGAAAAATTGTTGTGAAATTATCATAACATATCAATATACCATTGATAATATATTCAATATTTTTTATGTATTATATGACTATTTATATGGTGTAATATGAAATAAAACTGATAGATCATGTTATGATTTATACACCATCTTTGAGAGACCCCCATTTCCATACACATTAAGCCTTGAAATATTGGTCATAGGAGAATAATAAGGAAAAAATGATGACTGGAATGATTGTAGTACGGTTGTTGTATGTTTATTCTCTTAAATTATCCAAGATTTTCTTATAATAAGGGAAAATAATTATCACCCTTTTAAAAGTGATATGGAGGACACATATAAAATTACACAAATGATTTCCAAAATATAATGTCATTTTGATATAATAGTGGCTAGAAATAAACATGAAATAGAATTTTGGAAAATAAATTTTTGTAATATCAACAACCAATAATTATTAGTCAATTTTATGCATAATTACTACACTTTTCTCTTAATTTAACACCTTGTTGGCCCATTTTAAACTCATCCAAATTAATTTTTTGATATTTTTTTCTATTGATTATGAAAAAAATGTTAACCATATTAAATAATATTAAATATACTTAATAAAAAATGGAATATATTTTGCTATTTTTATTTTTGATAAGTGTATGAATTTTATTTTAAGTAATCACCAAAAACAAAAGGAACACTATTTTGAGAAAAATGTATTTTTTTAATATAAAATTTGATTCACTTTAATTCAATGCCTCGAAAAAACAATAAAATGAATGTAAAAATAAATTTTTTAATATATATTATATACATTTAATTTAAATAATTAATCAATTATTATTAAATTTGTTACTATAGAAACACATTTTGTGTATAAAAATAGAATTTAAAAAAATGATTTTTAATCCCAAATATAAAATAATTTAAAAAATAATGAAAAATACATATTCCTATGTAATTAATTAACTATATATAATTAAAGACGATAATTTTACATTATTATCAAATTAAAAACATAATTATTAATTTAGATTAAATGCTTTATGGAAATTATTTGATAGTTTTACAGAAATTAGTATTTTCCAATATTAATAAAAAATAATTCTTTTTAGAGAAATTTAAAAAAATACCACACTATAAAATTGAAATGATAAATTAAAAAAATGACACTAATTCATTTAAATAATATTTATTAAACTAATAGATATTAATTATAATGTTAATTAATAAAAAATTAAATACAAATAATTTTTGAATAAAACATTCTTCTAAATCCTAAAATGTCTTTACTGATAGGTGAGAACTTAATGATTATAAATTCTTCAATAAGTAGCAATTATTTAAAACCATAACAATTTTTTTATGAATTTTTCATTGTTATTAATTCTTTCACATTTAATTTCTATGTTATAATAGATAAGTAGATCATGGATTATTTATACACATGTTTACATGTAAAGCATGATATCGAATAATTTACATTTATTTGAAAATAAATATATATAAAATCTTCTCATGATATATTCAAACTCATAAAAATAAACTTTATAACACAAAATAATATCACTATGATAAATTTAAATGAGTATTTCTCTATATTATCACATTCTCAGGTTCCCACATAGCTTCCATAAATTTCTATCTCCTCAAAAAAACATTAATCGAGTATGTTTTCATGTTATGTAGAATAATATGTATATGATCAATGTTTTATTTAAGCTATTAAAAATAAAAAAAAATTCATTGATTATTGTTGAAACCTATGATATCATTATAGGAAAGGGATCTTGTATTTATATCCTTAAAAGAGATATATAAAACACATCATGAACATGAGAGAGGTTTGGTGGATGTTTCAGGTGATAGGGTATAGTTTCAAGTCGATCAAGAATCTCAAATGGAACAATATAACTATGCACAATCATTAAATTAATTTTGGATATTATAATATTCATCCCAAGATAACTTTAGAGGAAACAATTCTCACCGACTTCATATGCCTTATCTCTCTAAAGATTATAAGTAAAACTCTTATTTCAACTCTAACCTTCCCTAATTTGCTGTTGAATAGACCTTATCATCCATTCCATTTTGTCAGCTTCATTAGGTTTTAAAATTTTTCATTATCCATAATTGTCAAATAATATCAAATTTTTATACTTTCTATCATGAAGGGCTTAATAAGGATTAATATAAATGTTTGAGCAAAAGCAATAATTTGATGAAAAATCAACTAGTGGAATGGTTTTTCCAAAGAACCATAAAAATATATAGAACTAGATCTAAAAATATACTCCTAGGTTTAATGGACCATTGTAACACCCCATGCTTCCATAGTATTCTTCTATTTGAAAAATACAGTGGCGTGTGTTGTACGCAACTTCAAGTTCTAACACACCACAAACAATCAAACTAGCGGTTATGAATAGTAATAGCCACTTTTTGAAATTTTATAAATTTAATCATTCAAATTGGACTTCATTTTAGGATTCAGAATATCAAAATTATCTTAGTGTGATTTTTTGGTATTTTTCTGAAAACATTCAAATTTTAATGAATAGTGAAAAAAACTATGTTATAGTTTAAAACGGAATTTATATTTAAATAATTATTTAGTTCATTTAAATTTAGATTAGGTAAAAATATATACATAATACCTATATAAGTTCAGGGTATTTCATTGGAGTTGTTTTATATTAAATTTAGATATATAAAAATTTTATTGAACTTTTCATCGTCTTTTACCAACCTCTTATGAGAATTTGAAAATTCACATAAAACTAAATTTTACCTCTTCTGTGAGTTGAATTTCAAAAATCCAAGAGACAAGTTTAATATTAAGGAGTAAAATTTGGTTCAATAAGATAAAAATTATTTTTGTTGATTAGTAACTTTTTACTATTATTTACCACTGTTAAAAGTAAATAGGGTAATTAAGGGTAAAAATTATATTATTATTACCTTAACACATTTCTTAATTCTATTGGATAAATTTAATTCTACCAAAAAAAAACCTTAGGAATAAAATATGAACCTCTTTGTTCCACTTTTATTAGATTAGGACATTTATTATTATTAAATTAAAAGAAGAGCTAAAAGAGTTAAAATAAAAGTTTAATAACAAATACATTGTTAATATAGGGATAAAAATAAGATAAATTAGAATATAAATATTAATTATAAAGCTAAAAAAATATCCTATATAATTTTATTTTATATATATATTTTTGAAATTAAATAATATAATTTATTTATGACACAATGGTGATGCAATAATTACCTATTTAATGAAATATCAAAATAATTGATATTATAAATATCAAAAATAAATTTAATTTGAGACTGTTAATGTGTTCCAATAATTTTATAGGTTAATATGACATATTGGGGATATTTAGATGAATTTTTTTCTATGTAATAATGCTGTTATGAATTTTGAAAAAACAAAATTCCAAATAGTATCAAAATTGACATAAAAGAGTTATTAAAACGAATATTATATTATTAATTGATATTATATTCATAAAAATATAATGTTAATCCAAATGACTTATATAATGACTTATTAGTCATTAATTAACTACATGGGTTTCTCTTGGAAGTATATAGTATGTTTATCTACCATATATTCTAAAAATACAAAGAGACATGGTAATATCAAAATATTTAACTAAGAGTTAAATCTAAAAGATAATGTTAATATAGTGACCCAAACCTGACTAAAACCTATTTTTTGAGTTGTTTTCTTCCCATCCCCTCCTTAGACTTTTCATCATCCATTTTTATACCATTGGAAACCGAAAATGATATTATTATAAACTAATATTTCTAGCTTTTCCAAAGGTGCCCCTCAACCCTCTTATAAAAGGGAACTCCCCCTTCTCTCTAATTCACACCTGAAAAGCCATTTTGTTCGGCAAAACTCTACCCAAATACCCTATCAAATCCCCTATATTTATCCTAGAGGCATTCCTTTAGTTTTAAAGCCAACCTACAGATCCCTTTTGATCAAATCAATAGAAAGAACCTGAAGTAGAGGTAAATATCTCACCACCTCTTTCATGTTCCTTTCTTCTTCCACTTCCATTTTCATTGTTTTTTACATTATAAAATAATAACTCCTATATCTTCTATATAATGTGATTTTATTATAAATATGTTAAACCAAAATCATTATTCTATACATCCTTTGAATAACATGTCACAATGCGTGTGTACGTACGACTTACCGTCTCCATGTCGTGGTGTAATTGTTATTCAATACATTATTATTGGGATGGGTATAATAATGATGTGTAATTGATGTAAATAATAAATATATCATGATAATTATTCTTTATATATGATATACCATCCAATTATATATTATTTTAATATCAAAATATTGATATTGTCGCTCGTGCATATGTACGGATTACCATCTCCATAGAGAGATGAGATTCATTCCCCATCGTATACATTCAAGAATAATTTTCATTTGATTATAATAATAATGTTTAAAGACTTTATATGTTTCTGGATATAAAAAAGGTACATTCCATCCATAACAAATATGACTCTCATAACAATGAATATAAAGGAAAACGAATCTGTTAGCACCCAAAACGATGATAATACTAAGATATTATTAACAAAACAATGTCAAAAGATCATATATGATATCATATTAATGTATATCATTCTGTTATAATTTCATAACAATTATTTCACCATTAGTAAATAGTTTAACCAACCCTTTTCCAAAGAAAAAGTTTACGGTACATGTTAATTTCACAATCTCTTCATTATCTGAGGTTGTTTATAGGTAATTATCTACTGGGACCTCTTTATCATCCAGATCCATGTTTCTTAAAAATGTATTCCAAAACATTTTTATTATTTACTATACTATGGGTTAAAGTAATTTATACCCATGTTTGACTATTTATAAAATGGTTTGAATGGAATCATTCCGTCATTTTCCAAACAATGTACTTTTAACCTTTTCGACAAAATTAATGTAAGAATGTTTTTTAACTTATACTGTGGGTGCTACTATTTTACACTGTTATTAAATCGTCGAATCATCCATTACAATTTTATAAGAACATTTTCAAATATAAATGTTTTTTATTATAAATACATGACTTTTAAATGATTTCAAAATAGAAAGAAATATTTCTCTAAAAGGGTTTTGATTTGATCTATGTCAACATCCTTTGATGAATTTTTAGATTGTTGGAAGTTGATTTATATTGATACAAAACTTCCATATTGTATTGAAGGTTTTGTGATATGTTTGATTGTGGATTTTTATTTCATTTAATTCATGTTTTATGGATAAATTATTGACATTTCGTATGCCAGTTTTAATACGAATTTTTATGTTATGTTTAAACCTGTTCATATGCGGAATGAATTGGACTTAGTAAGTGACGGGTGGAGCCCTCTATAGCTCCTAGACGTATCAGTAGGTCTCATGAGACAAAATAGTGTCTTAGCACAAGTCCTTGACAAAATCTTATTTTTAGTCTTGGCATAAGGCCTTGACTATGTGGTTATGATAGACAGGAATTATGCATTCCATATTTATGAAAGTGGTTATTGATATTGAATGTTATTATTATACTAGTAGAATATCCATGTGAATAAGTAAATTCCATTATTCCATTTCATTTTTTCCATATTATGATTAATTTCATTTTTAAAAGTTTTTTGTTTTAGTTATACATTTTCTTTAAATGTTTATGCTTATTTTTTAATGATTCTTCTATATTGTTATCCTTAATGAGCATCTAAGCTCACCCATTTCTATGTTTAATTTTTCCAAGGATGTGAAGAAGTATTTTAGCACTTACATGCATGGATAGTGTGAGGGGATATGAGTGTGTACTATGGATACTATGTTGTTGACGTTTTTCACTTTATCATGTAATATAAGACTTATGAATGTATCTAGTGTTTCCAAGGCTACTAAACTAATCGGTCTTTCGAGACCTGATCTATTGTGATAATACCAATGTTATGTAATAATTAACCAACTCTGGGTAACTGGGGTCAGGGCATCACAGTTGGTATCAGTGGAAGTTTAGTACAATACTTGAAAGCTATATTTAGATAAACTCTAATTGGAGAACATAACCCTAAGATAGACTTTGAGGATTAGTATTAAAAAATGTCCTTGAATTTTGGTATTGTAGAGATTTTGTGATTTTTTAATGCAATACATCCATGTCTGGATACGAGCAGGTAGAGGCGGCTCTGGAATAGATGTACCTAGGGGTAAAACCCAAAAACACCACTTTCAGCTAGACTCGAACGAGAACAGGTGCACGACAATGGGCCTTGCTGCACTCTTGGTTACTACACTCCCGGGGGATATGCTTAGGATAATTCTCATTTTTTTTATAACCCATTATTAAGGGTCTATGAGTATATACTTACAGAATGAAAACATTTTTATGAGTATGGATTCTATCCATAAACTGTTCAATTTATGCTAAATGTTTTAGAAGTTTGTAATTATGTATTTCGATTCATAAAAAAATCTAGTTTATGCCATTTTTTAGAAATGGCGGCTAGTGGTAGGAATGGAAACTGTATCAATGCATGAACTCCATGTAGGGATTTCCCTCTTTCTCAATATAATTATGTTGGAGCTAGTGATAAAACTGGTTCTGATCAGCTTATTACTATACTGGGACAACTCACACAGGTTATGAATAAAAACCTTACCCTTATGGAGCACCCCGATCCACAACATGGAGGATCAATGTTAGACCGCTTCAGGAGGCAACAACCATCAACATTCAATGGGAGTAAAATCATTAGTATATGAGCAATGGATAAATTCCTTAGATAAATTATTCTATGCCATGGGGTGTAGTGAAAGGGAAAAGGTAATCATGGCAGTTTACTGCCTCAATGGAGATGCTAATCAATGGTGGTCATTGGTTCAAAACACAATGGAAGATGATAAAGTATCAAATATTGAATGGAGGGAGTTTAAAGATATTTTCTTATAAAAATAATTTTTTCATGACCATCAAACTGATATGGAAAGGTATTTTTTTGGGTAGAAGAAAAATGAGGATGAGAATGTCCCAATTTATGAGGCTAGCGTTACATGGTTAGTGAGGGATGCTGAAGATAATATATGTAACCAAAGAAGTGTTATTTATCATTTCATTGATGTGTAAAAATCATTTCTCTGTCGAGAATTAGTCTCACAACCATTCTCGTCGTACGATGATATTGTATATTGTGCTATCAATACAGAAAAAGAATTCTCTATGTCTTACAACATTAAAGAAAATAAAGAGAAGAAGAGATCATCTAATCACTATGGAAATGGAAATAAGGGGAAGACGGGAAAAGATAAATATCCTTCCTGTAGTGAATGTTGGAAGCAACACCCCGGTACGTGCTTGAAGGGAATGAGAATATATTACAAGTGTGGTGAAAAAGGACATCATGCTCATGATTTCAAGGGGAAGAAAGAATCTACCAATGATCAATGTTACAATTTCAGAGAGATGGGACATTATGAAAATGAATATCCTAAGAATCAAGGGATATTACCTCAGAAAAGGCCAATGGTTCAAGGCCAAGTTTTTTTATCACTACTGCTGAGGTAGAATCTCCAAAAGATGGGGTGGGAGGTTATTTAATGGTTTCCTCATGTTTAGAAAATGCTTTATTTGATTCTGGATCATCGCATTGTTTCATATCATCCGAGTTTGCTAATAAAATTAGATATTTCTTATTTGATTTAACCAGGGAGTTGTTAGTTAAAACATTAAAGGGAAGTATCATCGCTACAAGGTTTTGTGATTCCATTCCCATTAGAGGATATAAATGTTTATTATCTGTTGATCTCATCATCATACCCATGATTTAATTTGATATAATCCTCAGTATGGATTGGATTTATGACCATGATGTGAATACTTATTACAATAAGAAGAAGGTTGCGATTTTTGATGATGATGACAAAGAAAATCATATCTTTATTGTCCAATCATCACCACCAGATTCCTATCTAGATCCTCTCCCAGTATATCCACTAGATTCAATTATTGTGGAGGAAAATAATGAAATAACTGTAGATGGTGGAAGGAATGTTTAAATAAAGGATGAAACAATTGTGAATGAATATTATGATGTGTTTCTGGAAGAGTTACTTGGACTTCCTCCAGAATGAGAAATTGAGTTTTCCATTGACTTAATTCATGTTTCAAGACCCATATCTATTTCCCCTTATAGAATGACCTCTATGGAATTAGTGGGTCTAAAGAAACAACTAGATTAATTGTGTTGTAAGAGATTTATTCTCCCAAGTATTTCTCCATGGGGACCCCCTATCCTTTTTGTTAAGAAGAAATATGGATCCATGAGGTTATGTATCGACTACATGGAGATCAATACTATAACAATAAATAACAAGTATCCCCTACCTCACATTGATTATTTATTTTACCAACTCCATGGAGCTCAATACTTTTCAAAGATTGACCTTAGATCTGGATACCAACACTTGTGTGTAAATAAGGAAGACATTCCGAAGACAACATTTCGAACCAGGTACGGGCATTACGAGTTTACAATAATACCTTTTGGATTGACTAATACACCCTATGTTTTCATTGATCTAATTAACATAGTTTTCAAGGAATATCTTTATGACATTGTATTGGTATTTATGGATGATATCTTTGTATACTAAAAAAGCTACAAAGATCTTGAAAATCACTTGTGCATTATTCTGAAGACTCTTATAAGACATTAATTATATGGAACGTTTAGAAAGTGTGAATTCTGGCATCATAAGATTTATTTTCTTGGCTATATTGTCTCTAAGGATAGAATTTATGTTGATCCTTAAAAGACCAAGGCAATCCAAGAATGGCCAGAACTGACAATTATAACTGAGGTACACAATTTCATTGGTTTAGCAGGTTATTATCTACATTTCGTCCATAATTTTGCCCGATTCGCTAACCCATTAACAATGAACACACAAAAAGGGGTTAAATTTTTTTGGACAAATGAGTGTGAAGAATTTTTTAAAGAACTGAAGAGATGATTAGTCAATTCCCATATATTGACTCTACCATTGGGGAATGATTGGTTCGTTATTTATAGTGATTCATCAAAGAAAGTACTTAGTTGTATCCTTTTGCAAAATCATATGTTTATTGCATATATATCAGGCCAGCTGAAAATTCATGAGAAAAACTATCCTACTCATGATCCTGAGTTAGAAGCTATAATATTTACTTTGATGATTTGGAGACACTATCTCTATGGTGAAAAATGTGATATTTATACTGATCATAGGAGTTTGAAGTATATTTTCTCACAGAAAGAACTCAACATGAGGAAAAGGAGATGGATTGAACTACTCAAGGATTATGATTTCATGATACACTACCACCCGGGGAAGGAAAATAAGGTGGTAGATTCTTTTAGTAGAAAGGATCCTGGAGTTTTGATCAAGATGAGAGTTGGAATGGACCATATTTTCTTGGATCTAGTAAAGATGGATATGGTAATCACCATGAAAGGTGAATCATCAATAATTTTTAAAATGGTTTCTAAACCATCTTTACTATAAAGAATAAAGAGTTCTCAGACTGATGATGAAGAGTTTCAAAATATGATTAACGCTATGATTGATGAGGGATTGAGTGACATTGTGTATGATGATGGAATTTTGAAATTTGGGAAGAGAAATTATGTTCCCAATATACCGGATCTAAATAGAGAATTGTTGGATGATTCTCATAGTTCTAATTTCTCAATACACCCTAGGAGCACAAAAATGTATAGAGATTTGAACGAACATTTTTTGTGGGACAAAATGAAGAGGGAGATTGCTGATTTTGTGCTAATATGTATGGTTATTCAACAAGTAAACGCTGGAAGGCAGTAGCCTGGAGGAGTCATGCTACCACATCCCATACCATAGTGTAAATGGGATAATATTATGATGGAGTTTTTCATGGGACTATAAAAGACTGCTAGAAGGAACGATGCAATATGGGTCATTGTTGATCATTATAAAAAGTCAGCAAATTTTCATGATATAAGATAAGATATACCATTTGAACTTCTAGAAAAACTATATATTGATGATGTTGTGAGACTTCATGGAATACCCATGTTGATTGTTTCTGATCTTGATCCCCGTTTTACGTCATGATTCTAGAAAAGTCTTCAGAAATCCCTTGATAATGAACTTCGTTTGAGCATTGCATTCCACCCTCAATCTGATGGACAATCATAACATACTATTCAAACAATATAAGACATGTTGATATCATCCTCAAATGACATTCAAGGTATGTGGGATCAATATTTACATTTGGTAGAATTATACTATAACAATAGCTTCAATTCAAGTATTCAGATGGCACCATATGAAGTGTTATATAGAAAGAGATGTCGCACACCAACTTGTTGGGATGATATTGGTGAAAAAAAACTTGTAGGATCAGAACGTGTTGAGGAAATGATGGAAAAGGTGAACGTAATCCAAACCCACATCATAGCAACTCAAAGTCGGCAGAAGAGCTATGCAAATAACTAAAGAAAAGATTTTTAATTTCAGGTAGGAGATCATGTTTTCTTGAAGTTATCTCCATGGAATGGTGTTATATGTTTCGGTAAGAAGGGTAAATTGTGTTCCAGGTACATCATAACTTTCAAAATTCTAGAACAAATTGGGGCTATATCTTACCGTTTGGAAATGCAGCCAAGTCTCTCCAAAGTTCACGATGTGTTCCATGTATCTCTATTGAGAAAATACATGCCTGACCCAACACATGTACTCACCTATGAAGAATTAGAACTGAAACCTGATATTTCTTATTGCGATGGTCCTATCATGGATCTTGATACAAGAGAACAAGTGTTGTGGAACCAGATGACTCGTCTGGTAAAAGTTCTATGGAGGAACTATAAGATGGAAGAGGCAATGTGGGAACATGAGGAACTTATGATGAAGAACCACCTGAGTTTTTATGCAGTCATATTCTAGAAATTTCGAGGAAGAAATTATTTTAAGGAGGGGATAATGTAACACCCTAAGAATCCACAATACATTTCTCTTTTAATAATACAGTAGTGTGTGTTGTATGCAACTTCGAGTTCTAACACACCACAACCAATCAAACTAGAAGTTATGAAAAGTAATACCAAATTTTTGAAATTTAATAAATTTTATCATTCAAAATGGACTTCATTTCTGGATTCAGAATATCTAAATTAAGTTAGGGTGAATTTTTGGTATTTTTCTGAAAACATTCAATTTTTGATGAATAGTGAATAACACTGAGTTATAGATTAAAACCGAATATTTATTTAAATAATTATTTATTTTATTTAATTTTATTTTAGGTCAAAAATGAAACATAATACCTATATATGTTCAATGAAATTCATTGGAGTCTGTTTATAAAAATTTCAAATATAAAAAAATTTTAAAGAACTTTTCACCGCCTTTTACACGCCTCCTAAGAGAATTTGAAAATTCAAAGAAAACCTAATTTTACCACATATATGAGTTGAATTTAAAAAATAATAGTGACATGGTTAATATCAAGATGTAAAATTTGGTTCAATAAGATAAAAATAACTATTTTGAATAGTAACATTTTTTACTATTAGTTACCACTGTTAAAAGTAAAAAGGGTATTTCGGGGTAAAAATGATATTATTATTACCCTAACACAACTCCTAATTTTATTGGATATGTTTAATTTTACCAAATATAACCTTAGGAATAAAATATTAACCTCTTTTTTCCACTTTTATTAGATTAGGATATTTATTATTATTCAATTCAAAGAAGAGTTAAAAGAAGTAAAATCAATATTTAATAACAAAAACATTATTAATTTAGGGTTAAACATAAGATAAATTAGACTATAAATATTAATTATAAATCTAAAAATATTTCCTACATAATGGTATTTTATTTATATTTTTCAAACATTAAATAATTTAATTTATTTATGACACAATGATGATGTATTAATTACCTATTTAATAAAAAATTAAAATAATGGATATTATAAATATCCAAATAAATGTAATTTGGGAATTTTTATTAATTCCACTAATTATGTAGGATAATATGACAAATTAGTGTTGTATAGATGAATTTTTATTGAAGTAATAATTCTGTTATAAATTATGAAAAAACAAAATACCAAATAGTGTAAAAATTGACATAAAAGAGTTTTTAAAACAAATATAATATTATTGATTGATATTATATTCCTAAAAATATAAGGGTCAGCCAAAGGACATATATATTGATAGTTGTTTCATTTTTGAACCACTTTATATTTGAATGGAATTATATAGTATGTTTATCAACCATATAATAAAATAAATACAAAGAGACATGGTAAATGTCAAACTATATAACTTAGAGTTAAATCTAAACCATAAAGTTAATATAGTGACCCAAAGCAATCTAAATCTTATTGATTGAGTGGTTTAAGAACAATACCTACCTTAGACTTTACATATTTTCTTTTTGAGCCATTAGAATCCAAAAATGATTTTATAATAAAATAATATTTCTAGATTTTCCTAAGGTGCCCCTCACACCTCTAATAAAAGGGCACTCCCCCTTCTCTCTAATTAAAACCATAAAAGCCATTTTTATTGACCATCATATGCCCAAATATGATATCAACTGTCCTCCCTTCATTCTATAGGCATTTATTTAGTTATAAATACAACCTATTGAGACCATCGGATGAAATCAAAAGGAAGAACCCTAAGAAGAGGTAAATATCTCACCACCTCTTTCATGTACCTTTCTTCTTCCACATTCTTTTTCTTTGTTGTTTCTATTCTAAAATAATAATTCTAGTTTCTTCTATATAATTTGATGTTATTATAAATATATTACATCCGAATTCATTATTCTATCAATCCTTTCAATTACTTTTCACCATACGTGTGTATATATGGCTTACCGTCTCCACATCGTGGTGTAATTGTTATTCAATACATTATTATTTGTATGGGTATAATAATGATGTGTAATTGATGTAAATACTAAATATAACATGATAATGATTCTGTATATATGATATACAGTCCAATTATATATTATTTTAATATCAAAAGAATGATATTGTTGCTTGTGTGTACATACAGATTACTGTCTCCACATACTGATGAGATTCAATCACATTCATATCCATTCAAGACTAATTTTTATTTGATGAATAAAAATAATTTTTAAAGACTTCATATCATTCTGGATATGAATAATATACATCCCAACCATAAAAAATATGACTCACATAACAATTAATATAAAGGAAATTGAATCCGTTAACACCCAAAATGATGATAATACTAAGATATTATTAACAAAGCAATGTTAAAAGATCATATATGATATTATATTAATGTTTATGATTCTTGTATAATATAATAACAATATTTCACCATTATATAGGAGTTTAACCTACACTTGGACAAGGATAATGTGCACAATAAGGGTTAATTTCACATCCTCTTCATTATTCGAGTTTGTTTTTGCGTAATTATCTATTAGGACCTCTTTATCATCAACATCCATGTCTTTTAGAAATGTATTCCAAAACATTTTTACTATTTACAAGAATATGGGTTAAAGACATTTATACCTTTTTTTAATTTTTCTAAAATTGTTTAAAACGAATCAATCTGTCATTTTCCAAACATGGAACATTTAACCTTTTTGACAAAATTAATGTAAAAATGTTTTTTTAACTTATATGGTGGGTGCAGCTAATTTCTGCCATTACTAAATAGTAAAACCTTACCTTACAAGATTATAAGAATATTTTCAGATATAAATGATTCCTTTTATAAATACGTGACTTTTAAATGATTTCAAAATAGAAAGAGATATTTCTCTAAAATGGATTTGATTGAATCTATGTCAACATCCTTTGATTGGTTTTTAGTTTGTTTGATGTTGATTTATTATGATACAAAACTTCCATATTTTATTGAAGGTTTTGTGATATGTTTGACTGTGGATGTGTTATTTCATACCATTCATGGTTTATGGATAAATTATTGACATTTCCTATTCCAGTTTTAATATGAATTTTTATGTTATATTTAAACTTGTTCATATGAGGAATGCATTGGATATATTAAGTGACGGGTCGAGCCCACTATATCTCCTCGATGCATCGGTATATTAAATGAGAAAAAATAGTGTCTTGGCACAATGCCTTGAAAAAATATAATTTTTAGTATTGGAACAATGCCTTGACTATGTTGTTATGATAGTCAGGAATTATGCATTCCATCATTATGAATGTGGTTATTGATATTGCATGTGATTATTTGACTAGTATAATATCCATGTGAATAAGTAAATTACATTATTTCATTTTATTTTTGCCATATTATTCTGAAGATAATGTTTAAAAGCCTTTTGATTTAGTTATAAATTTCCTTAAATGTTTATTCTTATTTATGAAATTTTCCGCTATATTGTTATCCTTACTGAGAATCTGAGCTCACCCCTTTCTATGATTTATTTTTTCCACGATGTGAAGAATTATTTTATGACTAAACTGCATGGATAGTCTGAGGAGATATAAGTGTGGACTATGGAGACTATGTTGTTGCAATTTTTTACTTTATCATGTAATATATGACTTATGAATGTATCTAGTGTTTCAAAGGCTACTAAACTAATCGGTCTTTCTATATATGGTCTTTTGGGATAATTCCAATGTTATGTAATAATTCAACAACTCTTGGTAACTTGGGTCAGGGCATTACAACCACTTAGGCTGATCAACATTAAATGTATGACAGTTCGAACTGCAAAAATACATCAGATGTAGAGCTTTCAGAAGACTTTACGTAAACATAAAGGTAAACCTCATATCTCCATCAAATATAATAGAATATGGAAACCCATGAAAACTTATAACAACATTCATTCATATCTGGGTATGTTAATCACACTACCAGAATGTGGAATAATTCAAAAGGGTAAATAATCAATATTTATTAAAACTGATGGTATAGGTCCCCTTTTACAGATGGATTGAAAAACCTATTTTTATAACATATTTCCATTATATATATACCAACTATTTTATCTAATCATCGATATATCATCCTTAGGTAATGGATACTACATTATTTTGAATTGTCCTTTGGTGTAAACCCATTATGTAATGGTGATTCCATTGTTTTAACTAATCATTGGTATATATTGGATATACAAATGGTTTTAAAGAACAATTGTTACAGGGAATGTTGTTTATCCAAGGACCGTGGCCTCCCATACTCCATGTTCACTACCATCCAAATCAATGACCCCGAAGACATTCATGTTTCTTCACTAGTATTAAAAATCTCTCATCCCTTCCAGTTTTAATTCAATTCTTCTAGAACATAAAATTGCTACTTTCTAAACAATTTTTCTCTTCTATCATCCTTAAATTTCATTTATAAACTACTTCTGAAAGAATAACTTATATTCGTTTGGATAGATTATTCTAGAAACATCGCATTAAGGATATTTTTTTATATTTTTTATTTAATTTCCTTATAAATCATATTTTATGTGATATATTTTTCGAAAGCAGTAACTCATTACTGTTAAATAAATATAATATGAACCAATTATTTATTATGATATATATGAGGTATGTATTTGATTATTTATTTCCACAGTTTTTTTGAATTTTGAAAATATTATTTGGTGATAATATTATTAATTTCAAATTATTATTTTTATAGTATAAAATATTCAATCCATATGTCAAAAAATACCACACCCCCAACTCTAAGTTTTACATCCTTGATAACATGGCTATGCTTCTATATGGAAAATGTTTATTAGAATGTATAAAATATTAAATATGAAAAAAACATCCCCTTTATGAATCTGAAATAAATATGATAGTTTGTTATGAATATTTAATCAAATTAACTTATTAAATATTTTTCATCACCTTTTTCATTTATTTTACAAGAACTATAGAAATGGAACTTATATGAAATTATCCAATGATTTCATGATTTATGGTCAATTATAATAACGTGTATTAAGGAAATTATCTAGCTTAATATTAGTAAATATAATTTAAAAAATAAAATAGAAAATTCATATTATTAAATATTGTACACACATTCTTTCCAAACTACCTACTTTAAAAAGGATAAATCATCATATGAAAAAAACATATGTCTTGAAAAAAATTTCAATCAACCCATATAAAATGTATCCACCAAGGAATTATTTTAATAATTTCAATCATGATGTTATAACTTCATTCAGTTTCCCACTATTTTATCGCCCACACACATTGTTCACACTTTCTCATTGATTCTTATAATTTTCATCAAACTCACCATTAATTTAGATTTGAACTTTTATATAATTTTCATATATTTTATCAACTCTATCATGATTTCATTTATTTTTCTTACATTTACACCAATATTTTTGGATACTGTAGTTATTATCAATCCAAAATCCAAATGAAATCATTCTTGGGGAATGATTAGTAAATACCTTAAGGAATAAAATTAAAATACATAAATATGAACAACCACTAATTATTCATATATCTAACATATAATTATAATTTATATGTGTTGTATAAGATGCTTACATAGAAATGGTACTCTTTTATACATGAATATATAAGAAAATAATAAAATATGTTAAAATTGAATAGAATATGAAAAAATACAAGAATAATAATTTGAAACACACTTTTTGTAGAATTATTAAATGTTATTACTCATTGATATAATGGAATTCAATATTAGGGTTTTATATATATATATAGTATTTTGTAATATATATATAGTCTTTTTTTACCTTTTACATTATAAATCTCGTACAGAATAGTTAGTTAGTTATGGTATTATATAAAGTGAACAATTATTGTTTCATTAAATATATATCATATTTTACTTAAATATTCTTTCATTTCATTTATGACATGAAATAAATATTTTTTTTAAAATAATTGATTGATGTCGGATTAGTTTCACAGATCCAATCTCAATCATGGTTAAAGAAATGATGGCGAGATTTTTAGATTTTTCATTTACCGATGCTTAAGATAGAGGTCTTATAAAATTATTGTTACAACCCAAGTAATTTTATAATAAATAAATTTCATATTTGTTAATAATAATTATACTTTAGTATACATTATAAAAATTTTAAGTATTTTTTAGATGAAAAAAGGAAATAATTTTAACTAAAAATTTTTCATATGGGTTTAAAAAAATTATTTCCCAAATTTTGTAATTTTAATTTTAATAAATGAATATCATTTTTATAATTATAAATATCAAAATTTAACTATGGTGACTTTTTTTAAATTTTTTAGAAAATATTTTTATTTTTCAATTAAATGGAGAAAATACTGTTTTTTGATAGAATGATTTTTTTTTCAAAAAAATATGAAATATAAAAGTATGATTATTTTTTAATATTACTTAATGTATCCAAAGTAGTATTTATATATATTTAATAAAATTAATTACTTGAAAATCAACTTTAATTTGTTTTTATTATATTTTTTGTGTTAAAAAAAGAGGATTTCAATAAAAATTAAAACATATAATGTTTTTCAATATTAATTAGTGAATAAAATACCTAATGAGAATGTTTAAATTATAATATAATGATTATATATCATTAAATATTTATTTATTTTCATACAATGATAATTATTTTTGCTAGTTTTAATATTCATTAATAAGTTTCTCAAAAAATACGCTACTTGAACACCCAGTTTTTCACAGCATCTACAGGTTTTGTATAAAATTAAAATCTCCCACATCATTGAATATAATTCAGAAAAATGGATAAAATTTTAATAATAATAATAAATTATATATTATAATATGTTCAATGTATTTTTTTTACCAAAATGAATAATGTTAATAGAAAAAATTATGCATTTTGGTTAATGTAAAAATGGATTCAAAGGGGGTTATACTAAAAATAAGAATTCATAAATGACTTCAAAATTTGTCTATAATATATTTTAGAGTAATATTTTGACCTTATTACTTATATAATGATTAATTATCGAATATTTATTCTTTGGAACATGATCAAAAAATTGGATCAAATTCATTAATTTCAAATAATATAAGTGTGCCACTCACTTCACTTATAAAATAAACATACTCTCCTCCTCCCTTAACACCATCAATACCCTTTGGTTTTGAAATTTACTAAAAAATAAATTATTAACTTCCTTCATCAAATCCTATAATTATATTTTTGGGATTATATACATCCATGAAAATCATTTTTTTCAAACCAAATTCTGTTAACTGAAGAAGAGGAAAAATTATTCAATGCTCATTTTTATTTTATTTCATCTTCGAACTCAATAAATTATTCTTAAATCATGATTATGTAAGAATATATATAACTTAAATATATTGAGATTTTATTATTTCAATGTAATAACCTTATCTTATCTCCAATTAATTTAATGGGATATGAAATCATCATATTTGTGTACGGAAAACTACAACCTCATGAACCGATGTCATTTTTTCCATTACCAGCATTTATAGTTTTCTATGATAATTTATATAAAGAATATATATATATATATATATATATGATATTTAGATCATAATTATTGAAATTTGTCCTTTATATAAATTTTAATTTTTTTACTTTTCATTTATTGGGGGTATGACAATGTCGTTCATGTGTACAACATACTACTTCTTCAAAAGCGATGCGACTCTTTTTTCAATAATGCTTCACATGGGAGGTAAAATGGTAAAATATAATGAATATATTTAATATAAATGACATAATTATGATATTAATGAAATATTTATCATTATTAAAATGTAATATATAATTTTTCATTCTTACCCATCCACTCACTAAAGAAGTGATAATGTCGTTCTTGTGTGTTTGGACTACCACCTTCGTGAAGAGATGTGAGTCTATTTATATTACCTAAACATATGGATGATATATATTATTATGTAAATTAAATTATATGATATTTATTATAGTATTATAATTCTATAAAAATAAAATATTACATTCCACCTTTCTATAATGATCATTGAAAAATCGAAATTTTACTTATCCATATGTTTGATCTATAATATCCATTATTGTAACATACATAATTTATAAAACCATCCATAATGATTGTTTTTAAATGTTTAATTTATCTATTAATAATATATTTATGTTATTATTATTATTATTATTATTATTATATGATGACCTATTTTACCATTTTAATCCAACCACAATCATTTTTAAATCATAAGTCCAATATTGTCAATACATCTCACAAAAACATAATTACATTGGTAGTTGTATGTAATGTGATAATAATTTAAATTAAATTAATAATAATCATGATAAAATTTGTCATGAAATTAAATAATTAACATAAATTTATTATTTGATAAGATGAAGACAGATGTGATTAGATAGACTCACGGTAAGGAACGTTGTCTAAATTTATTTTTGTTGAGGCATATTTTGAAATTATACCCCTATATCATTTACATGTTTTATAAAAATTTACATTTAAATTTTACATCATGAATATATATAATCTCATATTATTTAATTTTTTGTTTAATTTTATTCTCTCATGAGTCTTATGATTCAAATATTTCTATAGTGATAAGGGTGTTCTCTTTAAAAATGTTGTCTTTCAATGTTTTCGATTGAAATATTTCTCTTCCATGAACATTTTTTCAAATAATTTTATGATCATTTTAATTTATAAATAATATATTTATAAGTTACATTTTATTTTAATTTTAATCTACTATAATTTTTTTCAAAATGAGTCATTTTAAGTGTTTTATATGGCCCATTTGGAAAAAAAAAAGAAAAATAATGTTCTATTTATAACATATATGAAGACAATGAATTTTAACACTTCCATGAACATTATTTTTATATATATTCCTTTTAAATAACGCATGTTTTCTTCAAATAAAATCCTTTTTCCCATTATGAGTATTTCTTTATTGAAACTGGTTTCTAATAAAAGGGTATTTTAGTCTTGAAAACAGGTTTTTTAATAGATATTGGTATTTTGATATCCAAAAGTGAATTTGTTAAATGTTTAAAATACTTTTCTAAAATATATTATGATGGAAATGTTCGATAATAAAAAAACTATTCATGATATGTGACATGATCCATATGCAAGGGAAAATGTTGTTCACAATTTGTATTGGGTGATCCCATTAAAACTTATATGATGTGTGCTCTAAGATAGCACTGTGGGAGATTGTTATAGCTTAAAATATATGTGGTCCTAGAAAAAGGTACGAATAAGTTGGAAATATTCATTTTCGTAATAGGATCTAATTATGGATTTACCAAAGATTTTCTCCCATTAATTAAACAAGGCTTGACTAACATATAAAATGAGTGTACAAGTTGTTATGAATTTTTTGATCTATGTTACAAAAATGTGTTTTAAATACTAGAAATTGCATTTCAAAGGATTCAATTGAAAAAAGGGGTTTTCAATTTAATTGTCTTATTGATTATGCTCAAATAACATTGAATATAATTTTAATTATTAAATGAGTTTTCATTTTTTTCAGTAAGCTAACTATTTTATTTCATTTTATGTCCCTTATAATTGTTTTTGATCTCATCCCAAATTTTATAACATTTTTCCAGAAAATTTAAGGATGGTAAATGGAATTAAATTATTTAATATGATCATTGAGAATAGTTGTAATAAATTGAAACCATGTCTCTTATACATGTATTATATGGTCCGAAAATGGATACTAGTAAAAAATCTACCGTATTTATTGTATGGTTTTTATGTACATATTGTAACCTAATTATCTAAAAATAAAAGGATGAAAAGGTCCTCAAATGTAAGATATTGATTTCTTGATATAAATTTAATGATTTTGAAATATTTTTGTTCAGTTTCATATATTTTTTCTTAGAGGTCGGTTCACAAAACATTTAATATTTGGATAATGTAAATCACATTCCATTAAAAGATTTTACCTTATTTATATGTTTAAATGATATAGAATTTTATGGGCACCATTCTTCCTAATCAAATTTATTCTAGTTTAGAATGGATTTCTATAATAAAATATGGAAGTTGTATTGGGAAGGAATTTAGAGGAAAAAATCCTTCCAAATAAGCATCTAGAGATGCTTGAAATTAAAACAAAATTTTTTATTACAATGATAGATCAGCTGAAGAAATCTATAAATGGTTCTACTATTCTTACAATATAAGAAAATGATTTACCACTAATGAACATTTAAATATTGGATAATTTTATGATAAAAAATCTCCAATAATTTAGTGGATCATCTTAACCAATGATAGATGAAGTGTGGTTTCATTCCATATTGAATATATGTGTTATAATGGGAAGATTATAACATTATACAGTAAAAATTTACTTTTATCGATATAAAGGTGGAACTAATCGATATTGGTATTCATTTAAGAATATCATATACAATGATGATCATGATTCCATGGAATATAAAACATTTACAAATTTTAACATTGTTAAATATTAACATGAAGTTGTTCAACTATGAATGGAATATGAATTCTTATAAATTAGTTAAAAGGATAATTATTTTGTAATCACATATGAATAAAACATCACAATATTGGATAAGTATGTGTCATCTGTTATTCATGACACTACTTGAAAAATTAATTGGTTTTTCTTAGGGATGGAGACAAATATAGGATGAGTATTGGCCATGAGATAATTTAAAACTAATGATAATGTTGTTCGTCATGTTGAGAATTATGAACTGATGTTTGCTGAAACCTATGTTTCCTGTGATAAAAATATTAAGAAAAGATCATAGTGGAAGGAAATAAGTATGAAATTGACTAATAAGCCTAGGAGGATAGATATTTAGGGGACCCGAGTTCGTAGAGGAAATGATAGAGAAGGTTTATTTCATTCAATAATAGGTGAGGACAGTATAGAGTAGGTAGGAAATTTATATACAAAACCGTAGGAGTCATTTTTTCTTTAGGGGTAGGAGATTGTAACATCCAATTATGGTTTTATTTGGTATGCCCTTAACCTCATCGTAGTTTTCCCATCTATTGAGATTGGGAGGATACCTATAATGGTGAACACTAATATTTGTTGGACTTTCAATAATAACCTCTAATTTCTATAGAATGTAGGTTGATTTCACTTTATGTAACATGGTTACACACTGTGTAATTGTTGTTGGATGTATTTTGTGAATAGTGATTTCATGCTATGAAAGGTTACATATCGTTAATGCGACTTACATGATGTGGCTTATTAAAACAACTGTTTTAATCCGAGGAGTTGGATTTATTGGCGTACTTTTACACAATGGATTTCATGGAGTGTAAATATATTTCAAATTTTCAAATGGTCTATTTCTAGTTTTAAAAATAGTCATGCGACTGTGTTGTCATGATCCCTTTTCCAAACCTCTTGGATGTTATACCAAAACTATTCCTTGGAAATTTTTGGAGACTGCTCTCCATGTAGATTGATCTGTCTGACAATCGATATTCATTGTGGTTATGGTGCATCTCTCCAAGTGTGTAACCTTCAGATTCCTTCGTTTCCATTGATCATGGTATCACTATTGGGGGTGACTTTGGATATATTGGTCTATGATTGATGATTCATGTTGGTTTATTTTTTATCAATTGTGTGATCTCATTCTGGAGGCATTTTCTTCCACACGTCGTTGCGTGACATGCATTCTTCTTTGAGGTATGTATGTCTCATATCTTCTGCAGGCCCTTTGAATTAAAAATTATATTTGTCTTGATGTGGATCTTATTCTAGGTCTTTTATTAACATATTTGGTTTCTTATTGTAATAGGAATCCGTTAATGACATCTGCGACTCGATTTTTATGGAAGGTGGTTCTGTCTCAATCCTATGTTGATAATATTGATTGTTCCTAATATATAAATTGACTTATTAATTGAATTTTCATGATATTTTTGTGTTTGTTGAAAATAGTTTTTGAAGAGAAATAGATATTCCTTGGTTGTAGATAAATTCAATGAAAGTGGATATTTCCAATAATTGAAATTATTTTCGTAAAGTTTTACATGGGGTACCATGGGTACTTAGGTGGATGTTTTCTTTTGGGTCTATCATCAATTATTATTTGATTATCAAGGAGTATTTTCCTCAGATTTTTTTTTTCTAGGAAGATTGTTATAGGGGCCAATATTTTAATTTTTGGGGGTTAACTCATGGGGTATTCTTATGATTCTTAGGATTATGTTAAAGGGTCATATTTTTTCACTTTATTGATTACTATATGAGTACACTATGGCCGATACATGTAGTATTCCTTAGTATTGTGAAACATGTGCTTATATTTTTATATTTCATGGATTTTTTAGATTGCATGGATATTTATGCTTATGCTTGTGGAAAATGATAAGGAAACATTTTATTTAAATTGATATACAAAGTTTCGTTTAAAACTATGGAAAACGGGAAATGTTTTAAATGTATTATTTAAATTGTTTTACTACATGTCATACCCTGTTTGTATATAAAATTAGGGCAGATAAATTGTTATACAGATACAGGTTATGGAACAACTTGGTGGGATCATAATGAGAATGTTATCTCACACCCTACACACCACTTGGGTGGTGTGTAGAGCTTTGTTTGTCCTCTAGTGTAGGGAAAGGAATGGATTTCCAGTGAGGTAGAGAGGTTCATGTCAGGTTGTTTGGTAGCTAGAGGTGATATGGTGGGAGAACGTCCCTACCATCATTTGATGAAGTTGTTTGTTTGTTTAGTCCTCTATAGTTAGGCTTGTCTGGTGTTTTCACAACTTTTTCACTTGTCTATTTCTACTATTTTCTTACGGTTTTGGAATATATATCATGTTCATTTAATGTTGTTTGTTCTTGTTTTATATATATTCCATTTGGTTGTTCACATTGGAAAAAATCGTTCCCTCTATTGTGTTTTTTGATATCTGGGTGCCTGTCACCAGCATATGGGAATCAGGATCACCCTTCCGGAAGGTGACAAATCTGGATGGGTTCTAGGATTTATGGTATCAAGGGTCAATTCATTACAATTTTTTATCAAAGGAGGTATTTCCTCAAGATTCAATGTCTTGGTACATCTGTTAGACTAGAGTTAGTATTTTCGGGACATGAGAGATATGTTGTGATAAGTGTCGGACCAACTCTTTGTAACGATACTCAAGTTTCCTTGGGATGTTGGGATATCTCTTTCTAGTGTTGGGTTTTTTTTTAATTTTTTTTATTTTTATGGGTTTTCCACTTTGAGATGAGGCTTGTTCTGTTGTCTAATTTTTCATTTATTTCGGTGTGAAATATGATTCCTCAGAGACGTCTTCCATAGGAACCTCGGGAATGTTCCACTGATTTTCCTCAAGGGAAGCTACCTATATAGAAGAATCTCATCAAGAAAATCATATGGGATGCCTATTTTGTTGAGAAATATGTACTATGAGTTTAGAAAAGTACTTTTTAGGTACCACTAGGTGATAGAGAAGAGATAGATCAATCACGAGAGTTCCTCTATGAGAAACCACCACCATTTAAAGGGATGACTAGACCTCAAGAGTTGGAGGAATAGCTGGACATGATCGATAATATTTTTGACTTTTTGGAGACACATAATAACATTAGGGTAACATGCGCAACATTCACACTATAGGGGTATAGCATGTGATGGTGGAATTCTATTGTCCCATCTGATAGGCATGTAGACTTGGATTGGATGGGTTTTTTAAAGACCCGTAAAATATAAGGGAGATTTTTTTAATTTTCTTTGAGATTTTACAAGAATGCAGTTTCTGACGGCGACTGATTCTGAGGCCCGATGTGCCCGGAATTAATTTCCGAAGTTTAGCTCGGGTACGTTCAGTGAACGGACGAGCGGGTTTTTTAACTTTTGAACTGGTGTTCGGAATCAAATTCTAAGGGCACCAATAAAATCATAGCACCGGTTTTTTCTTAGAAATACCTTTTCTGGAGTTGGGTTTTCTCGAGTGTGGTTTTTAAATTTTGGGGTTATGTTAAGAAATAAAATAAAGTGGTGCGACAACTTTATTTTATTTCACTTAAATCCACTTAAAACACATTTAAACTAAGTTAAGAGGATAGGGTGGAACCCAAAATATCCTACCCAATTGGTAGGAAATTTGTGAGGTGGGGCCCACATGAACCCCACCATTTCTTTCCTTCTATGTAACGCACCCGCATCCCCCCTCTTTAATGAAAGTCAACAGTGCATTTTTTTGTTTAAGAAACACGTCATTAATTGGGCAGTTAAATCGTTACAATTAATTCATTGAATTAATTGTTCGTTTCTCTTCTTTTGAAATTCAAACATGTCATGTGCATTAATAAAAGAAGATAACTCTTATTTTATTTCTGTTGGAACTTGTGGCGTGGGGAGGATTTGGAGGAAAGCGTTCTTCTTCGACGAAGAACGTGAAGAACACTCCGACCTCCGATTAAGAACGCAAAACCCTCGGAGATCGACGACGCGACGCTGTGTACCGCGACGTCAACGATGCTTCTTCCGCGATGCTCCTTCCGTGATGTTTCTTCCGCGGTGATCCTTCTCTTCTGGGACGATCCTCTTCTTCCGCAACGGATAATTCCGCAAAAAACTCGCGTTCGACGACAACGCTTGAGGTAGGGAATTAAATGAGAATTATTTTATTCCCTCGTTCTTTTATTCTAAAGAAAAAACAAAGAACACGGATCAACTTATTATCTAGTTGATCCGAGAATGTATTCCTTGCGGGTTGGGACTATATTATTGCGGGAAGTGGTAGGGATTTATTACTTCTTGTTCGTGAAAACATCCTTTATCCTTCCTCGTCTTTTTTTGGGCCTTTGTAATAACTTAACGGGAGGTGGTCAGACCGCACGAACACGGCCGACTCTCCTCCCCCTTTGTTGTTTTGATTCGTTGTGGCATGAACAAAGGCGACATAGTGCAACGACACCGTGCGACACGAGAAAGAACGCGGCGAAGAAGCACGGCGCCGTCGCGCTGCGCCGTTGGGGCCAAACGAAACCGCGGGCAGAGTCGGGGCTGCAAAGGTAATTTGAAGACCCCACTCTTGTTGTCGAAGTGTGGATCGACGGACGATGGTGAGGTGGGACACGAAGGCGTTTTGAAGGCATTGTAGTGAAGGTTGGGTCCCAGGATGATCACTGGCGAAGACATCAGGCGAATCGGACCACCGGAGCGCGTCCGGTGGTCCGCAGAAGCCCCCGCCGGCGGTCGGGGGCGGCGGCGCCCGGAGCGCCGCCGGAAGAATCCGCTGCGGATGAAGCCACGATGGCGATCGAGGGTCATGCGGCCGCGCCGGACCGGGGAACGCGGGACGATGCAGCGCACCGCGTTCGGTGACACGAAGCGGGCCCCAGCGCGAGGGGACCACGACTCCTTGGGCACGACCGCTCGGCCAGCGCCGAGCCGCCCAGGCCGGCCGGGCCGCCCAGGCCAGGCCGGGCCGCTCATGTCGGGCCGGGCCGTGCTGGCCGGGCCGGGTCGCGCCCCGCCGGGTCGGTCCGGGCCTAGACCACCATTTTCGGACCCCTCACGGTGTTTCACTCATATCTTGAGTTTTAGACCTCCGATCGACGCACCGTCAGTGGCGATGCAACCCTTGGATCGAGATGGTCGTTTCGTTATATTACACTCAAGGTTTCTTAATACTTTGGGTTCGGCCAGGTTGGTTTGTACACGAAACCAACCGGGCCCTCAGAGCGGAAACACTCATATCTTGTGCCCCAGACATCCGATTGACGTGTCGTGGACTTTGATGGATTACTCTAAGTTAGACAGATCTTTGGGCTTAATCCTCTCGAGGTTTGGATGCCTTCAGAGTGCAGTCGGGTTGGTTCGCTCACGAGACCAACCGGGCCCCTGGAACGAAAAAGCCAATAACTCACAGACCGGACATCCGATTGACGCGCCGTCTGTCTCGTTGAATTTCTCATGATGAGACGGAACATTTGGCATACATCACCTGAGTTTTGGTTTTTGTTGGATTGTGGCCGGGTTGGATTGTACCCGAAATCCAACCGGGCCCCTGGAACGGAAAAGCTGATATCTTTCACACCGAACGTCCGTTTGACAAACCGTCAGCGGCGTTTGTGTTCACGTTGAGAAACAGTCCCTATGAGTATACCCTATGAGTGTTCGGGGTACAGTTGAGATATGACCGGGTTGGTTCTCACAAGAAACCAACCGGGCCCCTGGGACGAAAAGGCTAATAACTCACAGACTGGGCGTCCGATTGACGAGTCGTCTGTTGCGTTGAGACCCCTATGACGAGGCGGTCCTTTGAGATACTTCTTCGTGGAACATTGTGATACTTGTAGTATATAACAGTAGCTCGTGGATCGGACCATTCCAGAGATGAGCGTGCGGAGTTCGAAGACCATATAGCCGGCTGAGACCTGACGACTACTTGACCGCTCGACTCGGTGTGTTTCGGATAGCCCAGTGGGGAGCGCTTGGTTGTAGCGGCAGACCCACGTCGGAGGGGCGCTTAGTTGTAGTGGCAGACCCACGGTACTTGAATGAAGGAGTACCTCTGGAGGCTATGAGTGTGAGCGCTTGATTGTAGCGGTAGACCCATGGTGGAGGAGCGCTTGGTTGTAGCGGCAGACCCGCAGTACTCAACAGAAGGAGTACATATTAAGGCTATGAGGGGGAGTGCTTGGTTGTTGCGGAAGACCCATGGTGGGAAGCGCTAGGTTGTAGCAACATGACCATAGTACTCGACAAGAGAAGTACCTCAGCAGTCTTAGGTTAGTGAGCAGTACCTCGGAGTTGTGACAGGACCACTGTACACTCCAAAGATGGGGCTCTTCAGCAGTTACAATTTCGATAATGGAAATCCTGGTTTGAGCTGAGACTTTTGACCCTTGTGTTTACCTCATGATTGATATGGGTTACTTGATAACTTAGGTATATGTGTGGGCATATACCTGGGTAGTGGTTATCCATTGATTTCATGATCTTGGTGTTTTCCTCATGGTTGAGATGGGTTACTTGATAACTTAGGTATATGTATGGGCATACTCCTTAGTAGAGGTTATCTGGTGAGATATTATTTGTTGTTATCCATGTTGGTTTTAGTGAGGCCTTGAGGGTCTCGGGGTCCCTACTGAGTATCGCTATACTCACCCCTGCACGGTCTATGCCCGCACCTCGTTGTGTCGGTTGCAGACAACGGGCAGCGCTGACGGAGGCCGAGTGTTCGAGGACTGGACGATACCCGGAGGTGGACCACACGACGAGTCAGTATCCGGAGGTGGACTTCATGTTGATACAACACACGGATGATGTTGACGGGCAAGATCATTGAGGAGATGCACTATCTGTACCTATGCTTCAGGTAGGATCCATGGTGGATGATCCAGGAGCTTTGCTGTCTGTACCTACCCTTCAGGTAGGATCCGAGGAGGACGACCCAGGATCCGCTTCCGTTCTTCCAGCTGTTTTCTTTTTCTATTGTACTTTTGTTCAGTTGTAGCTGTATTTTCAGTTGAGTTTGTATTCTGGCTCACTTACTTTTCAGCACTTCCTTTTGTACTTAGTGTTTTACTTCCGCTTGTACTCTATGGTGTTTGTTTGATTTTATAAAGGCAATGCCTTCCCAGTTATCGGGATTTACGCCTTTGGTGCTAGTCGCTATCCCCTGCCCTATGGAAGGCGGGCATGGGGTAGTCACGACATGGGCCCCGAGGACGGGTCGTGACAAATTAGTATCAGAGGAGTCGGTTCTACCGCAGAACATATAACTCTGATATTTTCTTTCTGTGAAGCAATAGTGTTAAGAGTACCCAGTGTGGTTTTCAGTTCAGGGAGTCCAGTGTTGGTGCGGGCGGCCGACGTATCCATAGACCAGGACCCTAACAACTGATTTCCGACATTGTGCACGAAAACACTGATTACGTGTGTGCTTTCAACGGTCTTCCCTTAAAATAGCTCAAACCAGGTCAGGTTACCAGGTATAATCGTTTTACCGTGTCATGTTGTTTCTTTCAGGATGCCTTTTCACAGACGACCAGCTAGAGCCCAGAGGGATGTGCGTACTGACAGCCTGCCGAGCGACGAGGCTTCGGTATAGGGCCCTCTTGCAGTTGAGGCACCAGCGGAGGCCCCAGCGGTACTACCATACGTTGGGCCACTGATGCCACCAGCCCCAGCAGTAGGCGATGCACGCCACTTGAGTGCACTGCACGAGTTCCAGCACCATAGGCCACCCAGTTTACCAGGAGGGACGGACGCGCAGGCTGCTGAGGATTTGATGGAGGCTGTGGTGAGAGTCTTCAGGCTAGTGGGGACGCCAGCAGACTTCATGGTGATCTTTGCTGCCAGCCATCTTCAGGCAGCAGCAGGCAGGTGGTGGAGCCACTTGTTCCAGTTTTTCAAAGATATGACCTTCACATGGGAAGACTTCGAGACCTTCTTCAGGGTGGAGTTTGTGCCAGTAGCTCTACACCCTGATCGTGTACAAGAGCTTCTGCCTTTTCCACATGGTTTTTGATTAGTAGATCAGTCATCTATGGGAAGTAGACAGATGATGCAGAGGTCCAAGAGGACCAGAGCCAGCCGTACGAGGAGTAGTAAGTGTTATGAATGCAGCAGGAAGGGTCACATGTCATGTGACTGTCCGACTCCTCGTACAGTTGATCCGCAGGATTTGGAGGAGCCACCGAGGCAGAAGCAGTGGCGGGTGCTTGAATAACAGCCAAGCAGTGGACAAGGCAGTAGTGCTCCGAGAGTAGGTGGACCGGAGCGGAACTATTGGATACGTCCCTTGTACTTCTAGTTCCATGTTGCTGTTGTATTCGTGTCTTTGTACTATGAGCTGCAATAATAAAAAGACACTTATATATTTTATGTTTGCTTTCCTGTCCTTTTGTTTTATTGATACTGAGAGGTCCCGGTTAAAACTGTTGACTTGACCCTCACTTTCGATATTTCTACTGGAGGAGACCCAGTGACCTCACACTGATGCCGACAGCGTGACTCGACCCTTGGAGGTGAGAGTGACGGTTGGATCTCTTGGTAGATACGTCGAGGCCTTACGACATCATCCATGGCATGAATGCATCATTCATGTCAGTATTGACTGTATTAGGCAATGGGCGTGGTTCATCCAGGGGATGAGACTGAGTTTCTCTTTTCGGCAAAGGAGAAATTTTAGAAGCTCTTCTAGATCATAAGAAATGAAGGTGCAGATCATCCAAGAGCAGATGAAGACTGCACATTGTTTTAAGAAACAGGAAACCGGCGCCAGTCTTAGAGACTCAAGCATGTTAAATGATTCAATAAGAGGATTCTTTAAGGAGAGATGAGTCTGCGAAGCAGCGGACGTGGAGGCAGAGCTAGGAGAGTATCATGAGGTGGTGTACTTTGTTTAACATGCTACAACCACCCGCCTTAGTTGTCCCTGTCAGGCTCAGCGAGCTGCAGGATGGAGGAAGAGTACGGAGGCATGCGGTCAAGGAGTGTGACCCAATGTCTCTATGAATGATTCAAGGGATAGTCTGTATCCACTACTAGATGTCGAAGTAACAGACGTCGATATGAATCATTCCTTCCTTCCAAAAATCTTGTTCCAGACCTAGAGTTTCTAGTAAGCCATAGACTTGACCCTCACGACTGGAGATACCTTGGGAGAAGACTTTATAATCACACTTACGCCGACAGTGTGGTCAGACCCTCGAGGCGAGAGTTTCGGTTGGAATCTCCTAGTGGCATCGTCGAGGCCTTACGATGTTGGTTTGAGTATAGACCGGGCAATCACAGTTTATAAACAGATTGATGGTATTAGGAAAAAGGTTGTGGTTTAACTATGACGTCAGAATGGGTTTTCCTTGGTCGGAGAAAAAGGAAACCCCAATCAGCACAGGGTAACTCATGCACAGGAGGGTGCGACCAATCACTCTTGAGTCAGTCAAACTTACCCTCGTGGCAGCAAATGTTTTGAGTTCCATTTATAAATAGGAATTGGAGACCTCTGGAGTTCGAGGATGGCGATCACATCCTTATATGAGTCTCACCTCGACGAGGTTTACGGAGATGTGGCCAAGGAGGTAAGTTATCTCCGAGGTTCAGCAGACCATCTTAGGTCCTCAGCTGGGTAGGTGGGGTGGTTTACCGCTTGACCCATCCACCTCAGTTGCACCAGGTGGACGACGACTTCCACGTATCTCAACTGAGGGGATATGTGCTCGACCCTTCACATATCATCGACCATGAGGAGCTGGACGATGGCGACGGGGTGTCTTTAAAGGAGGTTCCAGTGGGGATCGAGGATCGACATGAGAGGATCCTATGAGGACGATCGATTCCACGGGTGCACTTTCTTTGGTAGTACGGGATCTTCTAGGTGAGCACATGGGAGCGGATGGCTCCGATGCGTGCTCTGTACCGCTTTTGTGACCCTAGTTTGTGTTAAATATTTACGAGGATGTAAATCCCTGAGGTGGGATTAATGTAAAGAACTGTAAAATTCAAGGGAATTTTTTTTAATTTTCTTTGGTATTTTAGAAGAACACAGTTCTGACGGCGCCTGATTCTGAGGCCCGGTGTGCCCGAAATTAATTTTCGAAGATTAGTTTGGGTACATTCAGTGAACGAACGAGCGGGTTTTTTGTAACTTTTGAACCAGTGCTCGGAATCGAATTCTGAGGGCACCGATGGAATCGCAGCGCCAGTTTTTGCATAGTAACGCCTTTTTCGGAGTTTCGTTTGCTCGGGTTTGGTTTTTAATTTTTGTGGTTAAGTTATGAAATAAAATAAAGTGGTGCGACAACTTTATTTTATTTCACTTAAAGCCAATTAAAATCCACTTAAGCTAAGTTAAGTGAATAGGGTGGAACCCAAAATATCCTACCCACTTGGTAGGATATTTGTGCAGTGGGGCCCACATGAACCCCACTATTTCATTCCTTCTAAGTAAGGCACCTGCAACCCCCCACTTTAATGAAAGTCAACCGTGCGTTTTTCTGGTTAAGAAATGCCTCATTAATTGGGTAGTTAAATCGTTAAAATTAATTCATTGAATTAATTGTTCATTTCTTTCCTTTTGAAATACAAACGTGTCATGTGCGTTAATAAAATAAGATAACTCTTATTTTATTTCTTTTGGAACTTGTGGCATGGGGAGGATTTGGAGGAAAGCGTTCTTCTTCGACGAAGAACACGAAGAACGCGAAGAACGCGAAGAACGCTCTGACCTCCGAAAAAGAACACCAAACCCTCGGAGATCGACGACGTGACGCCGTGTACCGCGATGTCAATGACGCTTCTTCCTCGACGCTACTTCCACGACATTTATTTCGTGACGATCCTTCTCTTCCGCGGCGATCCTCTTCTTCCGCGATGGATAATTCCGCGACGAACTCGCGTTTGACGACAATGCTAGAGGTAGGGAATTATTTGAGAATTATTTTATTCCCTCGTTCTTTTATTCGAAGGAAAAAAAATAACATAGATCAACATATTATCTAGTTGATCCGTGAATTCTTCCTTGCGGGTTGGGAATATATTGTTTTAGGAAGTGGTAGGGGTTTATTGCTTCTTGTTCGTGAAAACATCCTTCGTTGTTCCTCGTCTTTTCTTTTTTTTGGGCCATTGTTACCAACTTAACGGGAGGAGGTCGGACCGCACGAACACGACCGACTCTTCTACCCCTTTGTTGTTTTGATTCGTTGCGGCACGAACAAAGGCGGCACAGTGCAACGACACCGTGCGATATGAGAAAGAACGCGTCGAAGAAGTGCGGCGCCGCCGCGCCGCGCCGTTGGGGTCAAACGAAACCGCAGGCAGTGTCGGGACCGCGAAGGCGATTTGAAGACCCAGATCTTATTGTGGAAGTGTGGATCGACAGACGATGGTGAGGCGGGCCGCGAAGGCATTTTGAAGGCTTTGTAGCGAAGGTCCGGTCCTGGGATGATCACTGGCGAAGACCGCTGGCGAATCGAACCACCAGAGCGTGTCTGGTGGTCCGCGGAAGCCCCCGCCGGCGCACCTCGCCGGCGCGGCGGCGCCGGAGGTCGAGGTCAGCGGCTCCCAGAGTTCCACCGGAAGAATACGTCGCGGCTAAAGCCGCGCCGGTGAGCGAGGGTCACGCGGCCGCGTGGGACCGGGGAACGTGGGACGCGACAGCGCGCCGCGTCCAGTGACACAAAGCGGCCCCCAGCGCGAGGGTACCGCGTCTCCTTGGGCACGACCACTCGTCCAGCTTCGAGCCGCCCAGGCCGGCTGGGCCTCCTAGGCCGGGCCAGGCCGCTCAGGTCGGGCCGGGTCGTGTCGGCCGGGCCGAGACGCGCCCAACCGGGTCGGTCTGGGCCCAGACCCCCATTTTCGGACCCCTCACAGTGTTTCGCTCATATCTTGAGTTATAGACCTCTGATCGATGCACCGTCAGTGGAGATGTGACCATTGGATCGAGACCGTCGTTTAGGTATACTACACTCAAGGTTTCGGAATACTTTGTGTTCGGCCGGGTTGGTTCGTACACGAAACCAACCGGGCCCTCGGAGCGAAAACGCTCATATATTGAGCCCCAGACGTATGATTGACGTGTTGTCGACTTTGATGGATTCTTATAAGTGAGACGGATCTTTTGGCTTACTCTACTCAAGGTTTGGATGTCGTCGGAGTGCGGTCGGGTTGGTTCGCTCACGAAACCAACCGGGCCCCTAGAATGAAAAAAGTCAATAACTCACAGACCATGCGTCTGATTGACACGCCATCTGTCTCGTTGAATTCCTCTTGATGAGACAGAACTTTTGGCATAATTCTCCTATGTTTTGGTTGCTGTTGGATAGTGGCTGGGTTAGATTGTACCCGAAATCCAACCGGGCCCCTAGAACAGAAAAGCTGATATCTTTCAGACCGGACGTCCGTTTGACGAACCGTCAGCGGCGTTGGTGTTCACGTTGAGAAACGGTCCCTATTAGTATACCCTATGAGAGTTTGGGGTACAGTTGAGATACGGCCGGGTTGGTTAGCACACGAAACCAACCGGGCCCCTGGGACAAAAAGGCTAATAACTCACAGACCGGGCATCCAATTGACGCGTCGTCTTTTGCGTTGAGACCCCTATGACTAGGAGGTACTTTGAAATACATCTTCATGGAACTTTGTGATAATTTTAGTATCGACTAGTAGCTCGTGGAGTGGACCCTCCCGGAGTTGAGCGTGCGGAGTATGGAGACCATGTAGCCGGCTGAGACCTGGCGCCTTCTTGACCGATCGACTAGGTGTGTTTCAGATAGCCCAGTGGGGAGCGCTTGGTTGTAGCGGTAGACCCATGGCGGATGAGTTCTTGGTTGTAGCGGCAGACCCACGGTGGAGGAGTGCTTGGTTGTAGCGGAAGACCCGCGGTACTCAACAGAAGGAGTACCTCTTGAGGCTATAAGGGGGAGCACATAGTTGTAGCGGCAGACCCATGGTGGGAAGCGCTTGGTTGTAGCAGTAGGCCCATAGTACTCGACATGAGGAGTACCTCAGCAGTCTTAGGTTAGTGAGCAGTACCTCGGAGTCGTGACATGACCAGTGTACACTCCAGAGATGGGGCTCTTCAGCAGTTACAGTTTCGATAATGAAAATCCTGGTTTGAGCTGAGACTTTTGACCCTTGTGTTTACCTCATGATTGAGATGGATTACTTGATAACTTAGGTATATGTATGGGCATATACCTGGGTAGTGGTTATCTATTGATTTCATGATCGTGGTGTTTTCCTTATGGTTGATATGGGTTACTTGATAACTTAGGTATATGTATGGGCATACACCTAAGTAGAGCTTATCTGTTGAGATCTTATTTGTGGTTATCCATGTTGGTTTTAGTGAGACCTTAAGGGTATCGGGGTCCCTACTGAGTATCGTTATACTCACCCCTACACGGTTTGTGCCCACACCTCGTTGTGTTGGTTGTAGACGACGGGCAGCGCTGACGGAGGCCGAGTGTTCGAGGACTGGACGGTACTCGGAGGTGGACCACACGACGAGTCAATGTCCGGAGGTGGACATCCAAATGAGACGACACACAGAGGAAGTTGAAGGGCGAGAGCATTGATGAGCAACACTATCAGTACCTACCCTTCAGGTAGGATCCGTGGTGGACGATACATGATATGCGCTATCTGTACCTACCCTTCAGGTAGGATCCAAGGAGGACGACCCAGGAGCTGCTTCTGTTCTTCGAGCTGTTGTCATTTTCTATTGTACTTCTGTTCAGTTGTAGCTGTATTTTCAATTGGGTTTGTATTCTTGCCCATTTATTTTTCAGCACTTTCTTTTGTACATAGAGTTTTACTTCCGCTTGTACTCTGTGGTGTTTGTTTGCTTCTATAAAGGAAATGCCTTCCCAATTATCGGGATTTACGCCTTTGGTGCTAGTCGCCAGCCCATGGCCTATGGAAGGCGGGTTTGGGGTAGTCCTGGAACAGGCCCCGAGGACGGGTCGTGACAGGTTTCAAAACCCTATCCTTTCAGTAGTTCTTTTCCAATGTTATTGAAGGTGGAAAAGTCTCTAATGATCCAGCATTTACAATATGTAGAGTGTTTGGTGTTGGCATAAACCAATCAATTTGCTGAGCTAGACTGTTTTCCCCCAGAAAAGGTGTGTAATGACCAGTTGAAGGCACAAAATCACATATAGGGTTTGTGATTGAATATTTGATCGTTGGTTTTTGTAAAGAATATTTCAACCTATATAGATCTAGTAGATCTTGAAATATCGAAAGAAATTAATATGGTAGAAAGGTTTAATTTTCTTCCTCTTCTCTCCCATTTGGTGGTAGTTTTAGTGGCACTCATGTGATGAAGAGGAAGCATTAAGATCATTACCTGAGTAGTGGAGGTGGGTCTTAGCAGTGAGCCTCCCCCACACCATATGTTACAATAGGCAATTTCCCCCAGAATTTCTATCTGTGTTTTTATGAGGGATAAATAAGATATTGTTTCCTATGCCCATGATGACGTGAAATAGATGTGGATGTGTTTTTAACTTACATAACTTATATCAAGAAATTACTATGACTTATTATGGTTAGGGTTTGTTGACTCCAAAGGATATTGTGGTGTATTCAGAAGCTTCAAAGACTACATGGAACCAACTATAGGCCTTAGGTGTGAAGTATTTTCACCCTGTAGATCTGTGTCCTACAGAAGTTGATGTAGACATGACAATAATGAGATGTACTATCCTTATTGAATCATAAGTTTTAGTTTCTTTATTTGATACTGGAACCTCCCACTTGTTTATATATTCACCTTTAACTGATGTTATTAAACATCCAAAAGAAGTTGTTTTCTTTAAAATGGAGTTATCAATACCTCTTTGTAAGAGAAATGAGTAGGGTATTAGGTTTCCTTCTTTGTAATTTTTGATAGCTGATATGGAGTTGGTTTGGGATTTTATCTTTCTTGATTGGCATATGTTTTATTTCATCATCAGTATGGATTGTCTAATCTTTCATAAGTATAGGTTTATTATTATAAACGGTGGATTTCATTTCCTACATACAATGGGATCTATTAATTGTTTTATGGAGAGTGGGACCAGAGGTCAGGTCATGCAGGACCTTCCCTACAAGAGCTCAATATTTTTTTATTATCTCTTTTGTTTGATATCAATGATGTTTATTCTATTGACGATCTTCCCACTTTTGATCGAGACATTCCTGAAATTTTCCCTAAATATTTATCTATTCATCCTCCATATGAAGAGGTAGATGTTATGATTGATCTAGTGCTAGGTAGATAACCAATATTGATACCATCATATCATATGGCCCCAACAGAGCTGAAAGTGCTCATAATTTATTTGGAAAACCTTTTACAAAAAATTTTCATTCACCTAAGCATTTTAACATGGGAAACCCCTGTGTTGTATTCCGTGAACGTAGATGGATCACTTCATTTTTCTGTATAATATTGAAATTTGAACTGGGTAATAGTTTGGAATAAATATCCTTTTCCTAATGTGGATGATATTTTTTTTCAATTCAATGGTGAAAAGTGGTATTTCAAGATTTTTCATCAGTCCAGTTATCATCAGCTTAGATATTGGGAGTCTGATATACCGATTAAATCTTCTTGGAGTAGGTATGGTCATTATGGATATATTGTAATGGTTTTTGTTTTAACTAAAAATCCTATAGTTTTTATGGATTTTATGAATCAGATATTCCATCAATATCTTGTATTTTTTGTTGTTTTCAAGGTTGATATTCTAGTTTATTCATAATCTGAGTGTGAGCACAAGAATCTTTTGAGTTTGGTTTAAGAAATTTTTATAATTCACTATTTTTATGGAAATATTTCTAAATGTAGTTTCTAGTATCCAAAAGTGACATTATTAGGGGAATAGAATCAATAATAATTTCTTATCAGATGATCTATATAAGGAAATAATTTTTTTTATTGGATGGAAACACAATATGTATTTGAGATATGAAGCATCTGTGATACTTCTAGATACTACTGAATGTTCATCAAGGATTTCTCCAAGATGGTATCTCCTTTGACTACTCTTATTCAAAATTTATTGGAATTAACATGGGACTTGGAGTTTCATACTTTGATCAACGAACTAAAAATGATTCTGACATCAGATCCAATTTTATTATTACCATGACCAAGTAATAGATATGTGGTGTTTTGTGATGATTTTGGTGCTATTTTTGGATGCATGAATGTACAAGATGATTATGTGGTAGCTTATAAATCTTATCCTCTTCGACCACATGAAAAGAATTACCCCACTCATGATTTAGAACATGATGCAGTCATGCATGCATTAAAATTTTGGAAGAACTATCTTTTTTGTGAGAGGTTCATGAGATTATATGATCATAAGAGTATGAGTTATATCATTTCTCAGAAGGTCTTAAATCACATATAGTGATTATGGTTAGAATACCTTTAGGAATTTGACATCAGTATCTCCTACACCCCAAGGAAGGGAAATGTCCTTGAATATGATTTTAGGAGGAAGGTAACATCACAAGTTGTTTTGGAATCAATGGAAGAAAGGAACTTTATGGGATTTTTCTTTAGTTTCATTAGGATGATCATGAATATGTTTTTGGTATGGTTATAACCACTTTTCAGATTTCATCATCTCTCCTGGAGTCTATTTTTTGAATCAGTAATAAGATGACGAGTTTCAAAATACTCAATAAATACTCTATAGTGGCAAGACCATATATTAATGGTCTCTCTCTTTATATAGTATACTTCACTTCGGAAAATGTATTTTAATCCTATATATGTGAGAGGTTTAGTCTAGTTTATTTGTCATAGCATTTCCTGGGTCATTCATCTAGGCTCAATGTAGATGTATAATGAAATGATGTGGTGATTATGGTGGATGGGTATAAAGAGTGACATCATGGAGTTTATGTCTCGCTGTTACACCTACCAATAGATAATGTTCTATCACATGAAACCTTATGGTTTTCTATAGCCTCTTCTGGTTTCGGTTTGGAAATGGGATAAGGTATCCATTTTCAGTGTTGATGGATTATCAGAAACTATCCGACTGAAGAATTCTATCTAAGAGTATTCTGACCAGTTAATGAAGTCATCTCAATTAATTCTGATCAAGTAACCACCATGGATGATGATTTGTGTATGATGTATGGGAAAGAGATTTAGAGAATGCATGTGAGTAGTTATTCCATTCTTTCAGATAGGGATTAAAGGTTTAAATCGATGTTCTGTATAACTATTCATGAGGTAATGGGAAATCAGGTCATGTTGAGCACAACATACAATCCACAAACTGATTTTTAAATAGAGCATGTAATTCAAATTCTATATGATATGCTTTGTGCATGTGTCTTGGATTTTGGAGGATCATGGGATAGTAATATGGGATTGGTTCAGTTTTTTTATAACAATAGTTTTCATTCATCAATTAGAATTGATCCATTTAAGTCATTATATGGTAACCTATGTATATAACCTCTTTAGTGGGCTGAAGTGACGGGGGAGTAAATTTTGTTGGACTGAGTTTGTTTTTGGAAATGTTTGCGAAGATTAATGATGTATATCGACCTCTGGTTACAACCTAGAGTCGACAAAACTCGTATGTAGATTAGAAACATTACCTTTGGATTTTGTCATAGGTGACTAGGTTTTATTGAATGTATACCCATGGTTGGGTCACCATTGACTTGGAAAATATGAAACGTTGTCTCCAAGATAAGTAGGGACATTTGAGATCCTTCGGTTGATCAATTAATATTTGTATTGGATATAATTTCACCATGAGTTGATAAATATTCATGATGTTTTCAATTTATCACAACTTGTGAAAAATGACCCTGATCCCAACCACATTTTGAGTTTGGATGAAATTGAGTTAGAGATAGATTCCTTTATTCTAGATAAATGGGTCCAAATTGCCGAATCTCATGTGAATGTCATGCATGGAAAGTCAATTCCATTATTCAGTGACCTATGGAGACAAGGTTCAAATTATCATATGACTTGGGAACATGAATGTTGAAAATGGAGAATTGGCCTCATTTAATTGTGGGGATTAAAACATCCACAATGATTCATGTGGATATAATGTTTTTATGGTGGGGAGTTTTTTAACATCCCATTTACATTTTATCAGGTTCCACCTTTAACTCAAAATGGGTTTCCCGTCCATGGATATTGGGAGGATAAATATAATGGAGAAATAAGATATTTTTTGGGACTTTCAGAAATAACCATTCATTTCTAGAGAATGTAAAAATATTTCACATATTGTAACTAGGTTACATGTCATGTAATTGTTGTTGGATGTATCTTGTGAATAATGACTTCATATTGTGAAAGGTTATACATCGTGACCATATCAAAACCAACATGACTTATTAAAAGGTTATTTTTTAATCTTGAGGTGATGTATTTCATAGTGTATATGTACACCATGGATTACACATTGTGTGACTATATTACATGTTATGAAATGGACCACGACTAGTTTAAAATTGGAATATAGAATATTTTGTTGTGAACCCTTCTCTAATTCTACTATATCTACAACTGAAAGACTTCCTAGGATATTTTTTGAGACTCCCCTCCACCTAGATCGGTCTATTTGACACTAGATCTATGTAGCAGTTGCACTGTGTCTCTCTTGGTGAGTAACCATTCAATTACATCATTGCCTTTGATCATGGTATCATCGTTGGCTGGTGTATTTGGTTCCATTGTTCTAAGGATGGTGATTCTTCTTTGTTTCATCCTAAATATGTTGTGTGACACATTCTGGAGGCCTTTTCATTGAGTATTCCTAGTGAGAGGGAATTATTCATTGTGGTATGTATGTTTCCACTCTTCCAACAACCCTTGTATTCTATATTGAATCATTATTAATGTGGTTCTGAATCTAGGTAATTCATTTACATTGTTGGGTTCTCGTCATTGGTGGATTTTGTTCCGAGCATGTGCAACTCGACTTTTGAGGTATGTGATTGTTTCTCTAGACTATATTGATAACAATGATTGTTATTTCATTATATATTGATTTAAAAATAGAATTTTCATGATATTTTTGTGCTTTTTGAAAAGTGTTTTTGAAATGAAATGGGTATTCCCTAGTTGTTGATAAATGGAAATGAAATGGGAATTTCAAATCATTAAAATTATTTGTGAAAAAGAGCACTTGAGTTACCTCGGGTACATAGGTGGAAGGTTTATCATAGATCCATTGTCTATTGTTTTTTTATTATCAATGAGTTTTGTCTTGGGGATTTCCTATTTTTTTAAGGAATTTTTTTCTAGGGGAATGATATTGACATTTTTGAGGGATTACTCATGGGGTATTCCTCTTCTTCATAGGCTAATATTGTTGGAACATATATTTTCAATTGATTGATTGGGGTATGAGTATTCTACATTCAGGACCTATATTTTTACATAGTGTTGTGATACCTTCAATTTTGTATTGTATTTCTTGGATTTCTAAGTTACCCTTGATATGCATGTTTATGCATGTGAAAAATGATATGCAAAATATTATTTGAAATTGATATACCATCTTTTTTTAGAACTATGGAGAAAAGGAAATGTTTATCATGTTTTCTATAAAAAATATTTACTACTTATAATGCCATGTTTTTATATAAAATTCCCATACATGAATTGTTATATAGATATTGGTTTTTGAACTGGAAGGTATGATCTAACTGATCCTTTTGGGTGACTCCCTATGCTCTTCTCCAATGGTTCATAGTCATCTATTTTTCTACTAGTAGAGGGAATGGAAAGGAACCACAATGAGGCGGTGAGGTTCTTATTATCTGGTCTGGTAGTTGGTGGTTAGATGGAGGGAGTCCATCCCTACCATCACTTATAGTAGATATTTTTTTTCTCTTTAGTTGGACATGTCTAGGAGTTTTATCTACTTTTATAGTTGTTTGTTACCAATTTTTTCTTATAGTTTTTGAACATATATATTTTTCATATTACTCTCTTGATTCTTGTTTTATATATATATATATATATATATATATATTCCATGAAGTTGTTCACATTTGGAGAAATAATTGTGTCTATTGTTTCGTACAATTCCTAGGAAGTAGTCACCATCCCATGGGGATCTGGAACACTATTCAAGTATGTGAAGGATCGGGTCGGGTGCCAGATTTTAGGGTAACCTAGGTCGGTTCATCATAGAGATCATGTGTTTCTCATTATTTCGCCCATTAAAATAGTTATGTGATTTGGTTAGAAGGTGAATATAAGACCATAGTTAATTAGAAAGTATGACAACCTACATAAATTGTATCTATTACCAATCGATTGGCCTTATCTCTGAGTTTATCCCTCATACACAACATATTTCATGATTCCATGTTAAGGAAATATGTGCCAAATTAATCTCATGTTTTGATCCAGTATGTAGTTTAGTTTGAAGATAATAATTATTATGTGGAATAACCAGTTTATAATCCTAACATTAGATAATATTTTTTCATAATTACATTAGTCACAATGTTAATTTTTTTGTTGAAAAACTAAATTCTTGAACTTGAAACATTGGAATCTCAAAATTCTATAAGGGAAATATATCCACACTAGTTTAATAAGTCAAAATATTATGGGGATGCAATTTATAAAATGGTGAAATACTGTAAACATTATTCAATGATAAAATAAATTGTTTTCATATTTATTAATATTAATTTGGATGTTATATTCATTATAGAAATATTATGTTATTTTTAGATCATAAAGGCAAAAAATTTAACCTAACAGGTTTTTATATGTGTATTATTTAAAAGTTTAATTCATACATTTAGGAATTTTCTTTTAAAATATGAATATCAATTTTAAAATTAGAATAACTAAATTTATCAATGTATTAAATTTGGGATTTTTTTGTCAATATTGACAAGTACATATATTTTTTAAAAAGAAATTTATATTTAATAATGTATGTATTTTAAATATAAATAATTTGTTTGAATTAAATTTCACATAACATAAGTATTATATTGTTATATTTAATATAATTAATTAATATTTAGTCATATTTATATGGATATTAGTATAAGATAATTGTTTTTACAAAAACACATTTTTCTAAAAATTGATTGAAATTCATATATATTCTAAATTTTAATTAATTAAAATAATCCATAATGCTATATTTTTTAAATGAAATGTATAGATTATATACCATGAAATATTAATTGACTTTAATAATGTTATTATTATTACAGATAGAATTAATATAGAATCATCTTTTTCTCACAAAATATTATGATTGAAAACCTCCTTGTTCATTGCATTTACGAGTTTTGTTTTATATTAATATTTTAACTTATATGAATTTACTTTTTTTAAAATGGATTAAATATTTGTAATCATAATAATTTTTCTTTTATAATATGGATATCACAATTTTTTACAAAAATTAACAGTGAAACTAGTATAAATAATTTACCAAGGTTAAGGTAAAATTAGATTTACCATGGGGTTAAACTAAAAAGATAATGTTTAAAATGACTTAAAAACGTTTATAAAATAAATTTTATAGAAATATATCGATCATAACACCTCTATTATATATAATGGTATATTAATATATCCTTTAAACATGAAAAAATGTTGGATGAGATCATTCTTTTCCAAAATTACAATTGTGCTACTCTCCTTGCTTATAAAAGGCCACCCCTATCCTCATCTTCTGAAAACTTAAAACCCCATTAGATCATCCATTAAATTTGAAACTAATTTATATATGTCCATAAAGTAATTTTATAATAATTATTTTGTGTATAAATACATTTTTGTTAGGCCTTTTGGGTGAACCAAACAATGTTACCCAATGAAGAGGTAATGTTATTCAATGAGCATTTTTCTATCCTGCTCCATAAATTCATATTAAAACATGATTATATAATAAAATTAGTATATTATATATAATGATATTTTATTGTGTTAATTTAATATCATAAAAACTTATCCTTTTGAATCAAATTTATTCCAAATTCACCATTTATTTTTATGACAGACGGCTACATTAGGAGTTGATGTCATTCATTTTTCAATGACCACATCTCGTTGTGTGGTCTGAAGATGGATATAAATTATATTAGTGGTATTTATAACATAATTATACTTATGGAATCATTATATTATTTTAACCTTTTAAATTTTCATTTTTAGGGGTTATGGTTATGGCACATGTTTATACAGCGGACTGCAACCTCACGAAGCAATGTGATTCATTATTCAAAAATTCAATAAATGGAAGGTAAAAAGGGTAATTAAAAGGAATATATATTATATAAAATAAATAAATATGATATTCATGAAATATTTATCATTTTATAATGATAATATATCATTTTTTCATACCTCAACACTCAAAGAAAAAGTGATAACGTCGTTCTGGTGTTATAAACTACCGCCTTCATGAAATTATGTGACTCTAATTTCTTAAATGCAACACATTAATGTACGTTAATCTATTTAGAAAATGAAATGGTATCTACAGTTTTTTATAAATCTTTAATGATTAAATATTACTTACCCTATTATATAATGATTATTGAAAAATGGAAACGTTACACAAGCATGCATATTAACAAAGGTATCCATCATTGTATCAAATATCAATTCTCAAAATCATCATTCATGATTAGTCCTAAAAGTATAATTGATTTATATATTTGACAATTTATAAATTATTATTATTCTATAGATTTCAAAATAATGGACTTTTGACCATAGGTGGAGGTGGAGGAACATGAGGTGTAACATGTGGTTTTATGCAGGAACCTAAGGTGTAGAGGAGGATACGAAGGAAGAGGATATGAATGTAGAGCATAGAGAGGTGGAGGTGTGGATGGAGAGGAGATTTGGGAAGGTGAGTGGGAGACATGAGTCACATATTTCCAGGCTCTTGATAAATAGAATACCATTTCCAATATTACTTTTCCTAAACTAAATTCAGATTATCATCCAATTTTTATGAGCCTAATGTCTTGGGAAAATAAGCCCATTCTCCCTTTTAGGTTCAATAATTCCTAGAGCACTAACTCAGATTGTAAAAAAAATTATTAGGGACACTTGGAACACAATTATCACTAATGATACATTCTCCCGTATCATGAAGCATAAAATTATAAAACCGAAATTAAAGGTCTAGTGCAAGGAAAAAATCCAACAAAATGATATTGAAATTAACTCCCTTGAGAATGATCTAACTCAGATTCAAAATGATTTATCATAAAACGAAACTAATATAGATCCATATTAGGAAATAGAGATTCCCAATAAACATAACACTGTTCTTACTCTTAAGGATAATATCAGGAAACAAACTCTTACGGTCAACTAGCTTAAAGATGGTGACAAAACACTAAATTCTTTAATTCTCTTCAAAGGGATAGAAATGCTAGCAGACCTATCTCCTTTCTTAATGACGTGGATCTCATAATTGATAATGAGGGGGATTTTCACAATAATGTCACTAACTATTTTAGTAACCTCTTTAATGGGTCCTCTCAAGATAAGTATATCATGCCTCATATCATTCCTCTCTTGGTTGATGGAAATTATAATGTCTATTTGAATAGTATTCCAATTGATAATGAAATCAAGGAAGTGGTATTTAGTCTGAAACCTGATAGTGACCCTGGACCTGAGGGGTTCACTATTTCTTTTTTTCAGCAACATTGGGACATTGTTTCCAATGATTTTTGTCGCCTGGTTAAATATTTTTTCAACAATAGATTAATCCCTTATAGTATCAATGGTCAATTTCATACCCTCATTACTAAAGTGGACAACGCATTAAAAATTCATCTCTTTAGATCCATCACTCTAATTAAAAATATTTATAAAATTAGATCCACGATTTTAGCTAAAATAATAGCTCATATTTCAAATAGGATTATATTCTGGAATCAACTTGGGTTCTTAAAACAAAGAAATATACATGAATGTATATTCATTTCCTCTGAATGTGAAAACATGTTAAAAAATAATCAAAGAGGGGGAAGTTTGGCCATTAAATAAGATATTCTGTAGGATTTTGATACCATTGATTGGAGTTTCATTAAAAATATCATATATAGTTTCTGCTTTAATGATAGCCTTGATAGAAATATAAAAACCCTTTTAACTCTCCTCACATTTTTTTTCTTATCAATTGTTCCACTAAGGGTTATTTCACTTGTATAAAAGGTGTGAGATAGGGAGACCCTCTTTCTTCCATCTTATTTGTTACTGCTGAAGTCTACCATAGCAGGATTATCACAAATTCTATTAATAAAGGAATTATGAAGCTCATATTTTCCTCTATAACTCTAACTATCCCCTCACGTCTCTTATACGATGATGATATAATTTTATTTCTACAAGGAGATAATAAATACATAAAAAAGATTAAGGATATCCTCTCCCATTATGAGGATATCTCTGGTCAATCCATAAATTGAAGTAAATAGTTTTTTTCCTTGGGAAAAATTTCCTCACTCATAAAAAAATTGATTTCATAACTGAATATGGGATAATTGAAGGGTTATTCCAATTTAACTACCTTGTGGTCCCCATCTTCTTGAGGAAACCTAAAAGAACTTACTTTTCAATTTTTTTTACCATATCAGTAACCAACTCTCCTCCGAGAAGGGAGAGTCCTTATCAATGGTAGGACAAAATTGTCTTGTCAAGCAGACTATTATTTATAAAATGGTGTTTTTTATAATGGTGTACAAATTGGTCACTTACTTATTAAAAAAGATCAACAGAAGCATTAAGAATTTTGTATGGAGTGGAAGCACTCTTGAAAGGAAACTTGTCACTATTCCATGGAAAACCTGTTTCACTCCCATTTATAATGGAGGGTTAGGTATAATGAAACATAATCATTTCTATGATTCCCTTCAAGTTAAATATACATGGAATATTATAAACAACAACTCACAAACGTATGATTATCTTCATGATAGATTCTACAAAAACCTTAGAATAGGAAAACATTCTTATTTAGACTCCTTGATATTGTCTTCAATCAAACATAGTTTTTCTAAAATCATGACCAATTCTAGATGGGTAGTCAATAGGAATTCCTCTATTCTTTTTTGGTCAGTTAACTAGAACTGCATACCTCTCTATAACATGGTTGATCACATCCCTTTTTCTGAAAATTTATACATCACCATAAATTTTAGGATGAGTTCCCCTAATGATGATATACCAGATTAAATCTCTAATGTTATAAATAATTGTACCTTTGTCAAGACAAACGATTTCCTAGTATGGGAACCAGCTCATAATGGTGTGCTAAAATTCCAAGCTTTATTATTGGCATAATGTCACAGACAACACCAAATTTGTTTCCTGCTTATGGAATTTAACAAAAAATTGGTTATGCCCTCCCGGTACACTATCATTTGTACGATTTATCATAATATAATTCCCACTGATTATAATATTCAGATGTATGTTATACATCATTGTTCCAAATGTTGCATATGTAACCAATAAAGAGAGGACACTGATCATCTGTTTTAATCTTGTTCTACCGCTTCTACCTTATGGGCTTATATTTATGGAATTTTCGAATTTAGTTGGATAGGTATGGATTTTATTGGATTGAATCGTCAAAAATGAACTTCCATGTATTCCTCTACTCAAATTCACCAACATATCGTTGCAGATTTTGCAGGACAGATGCATCTTATCTGGAATGAGAGAAATTAAATTAAGCACAAAAATAATGCTTTCAATTTTCGTGCAGCTCAGAAAAAAATCCACACTACAATCATGAAGGTAGGAATCAGGCATGCAAGGAATATCCACAATTCAATCAAAGATTTCATTATCCTGAGGTACCTTGTGTTGAATGGACGATAAAACCAACCGAAATGTCTGTTAGATGTTTTCTGGAAACCACATATTCTTGGATGGATAAAGATGAACGTTGATAGAACCTCCAAAGGAAACCATGGACCGGCTGGATATGGAATCATATCTAGAAACCACAATGGATACATTCTGAGATGGTGTTATGGTTAATGTGGTAATGTATCATCCCAGGAATCAGATATGTGCAGTGTCATTAATGACATTGATTTGATAATGAAAAAAGGCTAACACAATGTCTGGAATGAAAGTGATTCAAAGACCATTTTTCAGGCTCTTAGACCGGGAACAATTCACCTGGCGTGGACCCTTAATGCTAAAGGGATCACCTGACTACATAACCTGTCAAGCCTCAATCATATTATCACTCACAGATATAGAGAGACAAATAATGTGTCAGATGGCCTTGCCAATAAGGGTGTTGATAACAATGAAGATCATAAAATCCCTAAAAAAATAAATTTCTCCTAAATTCCACGATGATCATAAAATCCCTAAAAAAACTATCCTACCCACTCTAATAATTTCCAATTTTTATTATTCTCACCCAAAGACAAATTTCATGTTCCATAAGAGGTCCTTCAAATATGATATTTTGAAGAGGTACGTTTCTCAAAGAACATATCTTAATTTTATTTCTTTTTTCTCTATTACCCTCGCCTCTTTTATCCTTAACGGCAGGAAAAATAAATTATCATGTATATAATGGATTGCTATTTTTATTATGGAATATCTTATATCCATAAAATTTATTACATTCTCTAATTAAAAGAAACAAAAAAGTTGTCAAAATTATGGCATTTACTCATCTATATGGATATTGGTTTTTCGTTTTCTATAAAAACCATTAAGGATGGTCCTATAAGTTTTTTATGGTTAAATAATATTTTAATTAGTATTTTCCAAATAATTTATTATCATTCATAAAATATATATCGATAATATTAAATAAAATAAATCTATATCAAGATGGTTGTAAAAACTACCGAATTAAAATAAACATGTATCATAAACAATTTTTCTAATCAAGAATACTCAACTATGAAATAAATATGAATTGTGGGTCTATTTAAACATATTGAATTTATGTAGTATCATTTATTCTTTCTTCATGAGTTTTATTTCCATTTAAAATGAATATCCATAATTACACACAAGTGAACTGACCATGGAACCATGAAATAGACACAACCAAAATAATGAAAATAATGAAATATTTTTAGTTTATTGGTGGTAAAATGATATAAAATATTAATATAAGGTATAATAAACATTAATATGGAACATTAATGAATTAATAACAGTATTTAATTTTTTATAAATGTGGTTAATATTTGAAAAACTAATTGGAACCATCAGGTATGGGTTTCTCGTCTCACTTTTACTTCAATGAGATACAAGCCTTATTCTTCACTTATTTATTTTGGGTAGTGTATGTTCTACCCTTTGATATATAATAACATGAATCTAAATTTATTCATGAAATTCAATGATTCCTTTGATAATTTATTAATTTTATAGGGAATACAAATCTATCGATTACAATGTGGTAACAGAATACTAAACACAATTTACATTCTAAAGGTTGAGCTTCTACTTAATTTATTATGAAGTACTAAAATTATGTGTGATGTAATTTTTGACAATAATATGTTATATGTAATAAACATTTATGTGGATTTACATTTTTTACACAACATCGATTGATTTGATTAATTACCACTTCAATGATATTATTTCAATAAGGGATTTTCAATAAAGAATAATCTTTTTAATCATCACTTTAATAATCTCTATTTCTAATATTCCTATTTCTGAAAAAAAATCCCAAATATTTTTTTACTATTCTCTTATGATTTTTAATGAAATTTTTACTTATTTGTTAATTTATAAAAAATGTATAGAATAGATTGTTTTTAAATTTTCTAGGATATGTTGTTTAGGACCTTTATGACAAAAATATGGATGAATTTTTTCCTTACATTACAAAATAGGTGAAAATCATATTTTCTTCCTGATGATGTAATTCCTTGAGGCATACTTGACAAGCTTATAGGGTTATTTTCAAATGAAAATTTTTCCCTTTAAAATTTCATAACAGTTTAAAAAAAATGATTTCCAAATAGAAAGGATATTATCCTTTAGAATTATTTTAAGTGATCTTTTAAAAAATAATTTTTCCCATCTCATATAACATTATTTAATGTGACTTATTATTTACTATGGTAATTATTCATGTATGATATCCATATTAATTTTATGGTTGGTTATTTCTAATGATGACATGATATTTATGAAACCCGTTTATTTTTATGGGCTATGTTGTACTGAAATGTTTATAAAACCCATTTATCTTCATTGTTCTAGTGGTGATGAATGATTTCAGTTCATATAATATATATATATATATATATATAGTATTTTCATTAAATGACTGGTTGGACCTTTATCTACCTCCAATTAATTTGGTAATGATTCCATATATCATGAGATATACATGACTTGAATTTGGAGTGATGTTGGTTTAGCAAGACAATACATTAATAAGATGTGAACTCATTTCAATAACATATATGATGGATTATGGAGTGAACACATTACACTACAGTAGTCTTGGAAAATATCATTGAAAATTATGTAAATTATTTTCTATGATTATGTATATTCCACTTTCTGTATATCATATCGGTTTTCACTTATGTCACATGTTCCCATATGATTCTTGTCTTATGATATTTTATGATATATTCAATGAATCAATATTATAATATTTTATATGCAAGGTAAAATTTTATAATTTCATGTTTATATTGTTATTCACATATGTTTATGATATGACTTATATCTACCATTTTTACCCTTAATGAGTATCTATTCTCACCATTATATTATGTTTTTTTTCACTATGATATGAAATATTTCATTATGTATTAAATGTAAAAAATGTTCTGGTAATGAAGGAATAAGCAGTAGATAATTTAGATGACTTATAAAATATTATTTTTCCATATTTAGAAAGACAATAAAGACATAGAATTTTGGAATGGTTATGATATGTATTCATATTAATATTAATATTTTTAGATGTAATATCTATTTATGAAAATATTGGGTTTTTATAGGTAGTAGTATAGTATGTTTTAGTTACTGTTTGGAATCTAGGATGATAAAATCATAATAGGAACCTTAAGCTTATTCTAGGGTTAAAATTAATGAATTATGGTAAAAATAACGATTGAACTAAGATAATCCTGAGGTTTAATATATTAAAATTTTACATGTAATTTATCATCATTAAGTTGTAACCCACTATAATCACTATCACAGACACTATTATTTTTGGGTATTAGAAAATTGATGGAATTATGAGGATTTATATAAATGGTGAATGTGATGGATAATTAAATAGTATTTATCTTGAGAAACCAATTGAAATGGGGTTCAGATGAAGAAAAATTGTTATTATGTATAATTAAAATTCTTATATTATGAAAAATAATACAAATTTCGGTTATATTCTTGACCCATATGAAAAGAGAACAATTGAGTTTCTTGGGGACCACAGTGGAATGAAATCACAATTTTCTACATGTAAATCAGGTAATAATAGTCATTAAGGTTTTTCTAAAAGAAATTTGAAAGTGTATTTGGTGTTGAAAGGATGGTTATAAAGAATGTAATTGAAAAGGAAAAGTGAATGTTTCATTTAACAGAATGGAAAAAAATTATGGTATTCTTATGGAATGATATATAGTTTAGTGTTTTAAATTATGAATTAATTGGAATAAAAAAAATATAATCCCTAGTGGAAAACATCATGAAGATAATTTGAATGGTTTTATGAGTAATGACTATATTTTTGATGATGAATAGTCTAAGAATGACATATCACATGAATGTAATATTATGAAAAAAATGATGAAGAATTGTTAATGGTTTATGAAGGAAGTGGAATGATTTTTTGTTTAAATATTGGAATTCAAGAATAATGTTGTTTAAGTAATTTTATGGTTTTGTGGAATAATAAAACATCTATAGATTTTTGTACTTTATTTTTTCATTAAGTACTAGAAATTATATATTGAATCATATAGTTAACCATGAAAAGTTATTGAGGAGGTTTTGTGATATTTCTGGTGAACACATGGTTATGGAAATTATAACCATTAACATATGCATTATGTTGGGATAATAATGAGCTAAATAGATATTTGATAGTAATAATGACCTTGGATCTAATTAGTACTATGATGATAAAGTGTTTTACGGATTGATTTTAAAGAATTTTTTGTTTTATGGAGTATGGAATGATTGAATATTTAAAATCATGCATGTTTTCAATATGGATTTATTGTAATTCATGTTATTTTCATTTATAAAAGAAAACATGATAATTTTTTTCACATGTTTGGTGCATGTGATATAAGAGATACATCAAGTTGTTTTGGGGATAAATGATAAGTCGATTTTGAAATTTTTGTGACACTCATTTAAATGTCTTATATTTTATTTTTTTGGATGGTCCATATGGTTAACAATTTATAAAATTTTTTACACTAAACATTAGATGAAATTTTAGGTATTAATGTATTAATTAATCGTATAAATAATGATGTTTAATAGATAACATATTATAATAATTTTTTATGATAACTATTTAAAAAAGGATTGAATGTTCATCCCATATGGTTCTAATGATCCTCTTGTTCTTAAGGCATTATAATTTTAAATTAATTTAATAGAGTATAAAATAAATTAGAAATTGATCAAGGAACAACCAATGACTGATATTGTACAACTGAGACGATATAATGTAAGTATATCTTTTGAAATTATATTGAAATAAAATTTTATCCTATAAATATTATTTTTGAGGATACCAATATCCTTTTTCAGAAGTATTTGGTCTTTGGATTTATGGTAATTAACCTTAAACTAGCAATGGTCTCTATGATTTCCATTATAACGTGATAGTTAGAATTTTCTTCCATGTCCATAATTAAACATTACACTTATATTATACTAATTAGAATCATAGTTTTTATGTGATATTAACCATTTACATTACATATTTTTAAAGGGATGTTTTTTGGAAATTTTTTATGACGTGGAATTCCCAACGAGAAAATTTCAAAATTCTACTTTTTATTTCTGAAGGTCAATTTCTAATTCAGAAGAAATTTTTTGGAAATTATTGATCATATTGGGACAATAGATTATCTATTGGAAATTATAACAAAATCTTTCTAGAAAATGATGTGTTCCATATATCTCTCCCAAGGAAGTACATACCATATCCTTCATATGTTATAAACATAGTGGTCATACTGTTGGAGCCAGATATTTTCAATGATGATTAATCGATAGTGATTCTAGATGTAGATATAATGTTCTAGAAAATAAGACCACTAACTTGGTTAACTATTTTTTATGATGCCACAATTTTGGGGAAGCTACATAGAAACCTATGGATGTTATGAGGTTGACGTATCATCATATATTGGTATCCATGTGATGAATTTATATACTGAAATTCATTTTAATTGAGGTATAATGTAACGCCTTATGATTTTATGGAATATCTCTTTTTAAATTATTTTAATCTATTCGATAGCTTGTGTTTCATAGATCACTAGAATGAAATGAACACCAAAAATATTATTATTTTAACACAGTAATTATAAAATAGTTATTCAATTATTGTGAATTAATAGAAATAACCATTGTATGAAATATAAATTTTTACAAATAATTTTTAATATATTAATTTATGCTAACAAAATAATGTCATCATTTTTTCTAAAGTCGTTTTATTCTTCACATATATATTTCCGTAAAACATATTTTTATTTATTTATTTGAGAAAATAAATATAATTAATTTTAAAAATGCGAGGAAAATTTATTTTTCATAATTAACATCATTATTTGAATTCTATTTTTCATTATATTTTTTTTTGAGTTTACCGAAATGACTATTTTTTTAATGAATAGTTAAAAATTACCAATTTTTAAAAAAACTATCATTTTCATTATATTTAAAATTAAATTTATGAATACAAATTAATAATAAAGTAAAATAACTACATTTTTATATAATATAATTTATTAAATTTATACAATATTTTTACCTTATTTTGGTATAGGTATATTTTGTGGCTTAAATGACATTATTCAAAAAAAATCATTAATTTTGAGGATATACTATTTACTGTAATTATTATTTTTTTAGAATGTATAAAAATTATCAATATTTGGAATATGAATCCCTAAAATATATTATAAGGCCATTTTTTTTATTAGGTATCAAATGTTTACCATAGTTAACAAAATATTCACCATAGTCTAGGTAAAATAATGTAGTAGGCTAATGTTAAAAAGGTAAAAGATTAAAATACTTAAACAATATAAAATAAAATGGGCCATTTTTGTGTGTCTAGAAAATAAATATGTATTAAAATTTTAATTTCCATCATAATTATTTGAATTTGATCCCATGGAAATTTTTTTTCATTTAAATATATAATAATCATTATTTAACCACTTAAAACAACCACTCCTAATGTATAAATACCACACCTCACCAAACTGTTTCTCCTCACAAGACAAGATGATGCCCAAATAACATCCAAAACATAAACAACTCCCTCTACCTATGTCCATGTGTTTTTGGCCTCACCCAAATACCAATTCCTTGTTCCCTAAGTGTTATTTCATGGAGGTTATATTCCAGAGGTTTCATTCTCAAACTACCTCTCTTATTACATTTCCTTTTTATATATTCTTATAACATCCTTAATCCATCGATTGATGATAAATATAGTATCATTTATATAATTTAATTTTATTCTTATAATAGATAATATTATATCAATCCCTTTTATTATGCCTTCTATTTCAATGAAATTTAATAATTTTCTAAATTATGTCGTTCAATCATCTCTATGTTTTATGATTTTTTATTTTCCATTATTTCAATAAAATCTATTCATTAATGTATTATGCTTTTTATATAAGATCTAATTAGGTACTATATAACCTATTTCATTTTTGATAAATAATAGATATATGTAATATTAAATATAACAAAACTAGTCTGCGGTGGATCAAAAAACCTCCAAATTAAACTAAACATTTATCATCATCATTTATTGAAATGAATCATCCACATGTAAGAAATTAAAATGAAAAATCATAACATTTCAAATTAAGGAAATGAATTAATACCAGTTCATTTTAATTCAAAAATTTTATTTCCATTTTATATGAATATACATAATTGCACACAAGTGAACCACCCATAAAACCAAGAAACCATAAAACCATGAAATTAATGCACCTGAAGCAATAAAAATAATGAAATATTATTAATTAATGACGTGTAAGATGTTATAAAATTATTATATATGGAATTATAAACATGAATATTTTCCAATAATGAATTAATAAAATTCATTAAAGATTTATATATGAGTTTTATGTTTTAAAACGTAAATGGAACCATAAGGTAAGGGTTTCAAATCTAACTTTTACTTTTGTGAGATATATACCTTATACAATAGTTATTTTTTTGGGTGTACATAATTCAATTTTATATATCATATAATGAATAAAATTTTCATTATGTTTTTCAATGTTTCCATTGAGAATTATTACATTTATAGGGAATACGATTTGATAGACTACAATGTGATAATTGAATTCCTAAACTAATTTCCATTATTTGGGTTAAACATCCACATCGTTGATTATGATGTGATAATATTTTGTGTGAAATTACTACTTATTGTCATATATTTTTCCCATTTTTTAGTTATATTTATAGAGTAAAAAAACATCTATTAAATTTACTAATGCAAACATAAATGATATATTATATATAATGAACATTTATTAAAAACCCATCTATTTAATGTTTCCCTTAAAAATCTATTTTTATTAAATTCCCATGATTCATTAAATTGGTTCAAATATGTTTTCAATATTATCTTATGAATTTGGAAATTAATTTTTATTGATTTTTTACCTTTTAAAAAATTGTTTGAATGGATTCCTTTTTATGTTTTCTAAGAGTGGTTCTATATGAATTTTACAACAGAATGGAAGGGGGAATATTTTTCTTACTTATACGACCTTAGAAACATTTCCTAACATCATGAAAACTTAATTCAGGGATTCTTCCATTAATATATCCTATGTTTAATTTGAATGAAAATTTTTAATTTGATAATTGTGTGGTATTTAGAAAAATAATTTCTAAATAAAGTGGAAATTTTCCTCAATATTTTTTCTCATGTGGCCTTTCCAAGAAAACATTTTTCTATATCATATGACATTATTTGATGTTATGTATGTTTTAGAGTGGTTATTATTCATGGATATTATACTTATTATTTTTATTTTTGGATTATGATTTAGATTCCATGATATTTATGAAACTAATTTCATTACCATGGGATGTGCTATAAAGAAATATTTATGAACCAATTTCATTTCATGGGTTCTAATATGGTGAATTATTCATATTTTCATGGAAAACATAATAATTTTTTTCATTATGTGATGGTTGGGACATTTATGTCCCTCTAATAAATTGGATAATGATATTATATCTCATGAGATATACCTAACTGGAATGGGGTATGGAATTTATTTAGTAAGATGTTACTAGAATTGTTAGTTAACGATGACCAGTAAAGTAAATTGTCCACTATAATAGTCTTGGGAGTAAAAATTGACAACAATGATAGTTTGTGGAGTGATCTCATTCCACTATGATAATATTTTCAAATATCCTTGAACACTAATGTAATTATTTTATATGCTTATATGTATTCCACATTCCATTTCTTTTGCTAATGTTATTTTATAATGCCTCATGTTCTATTATAATTAATTTCATATAAAATTCTATCATTTATTCCATAACTCAGGATTATGATCTTTGAAATGTAATGTCTACTTTTCAAATGTTATTCTCAAGTTTTTAAGACATAATTATTATTTTATGAATGATATATTCCCTTCTTACCTTTATGAGAATCTGATATCACCCTTTTCTTATCATTATTTTCCCTATGATATGAACAAAGGTATTTAATATGAAATGTTAAAAAGGTTTATATCAATGAAAGAATCAATGGGATATGATATAGATGTTTTATGAAAAGTCCTTTTTTGTTTTCATTTTTTCAAAGATACTTAACCCATATAATTCATACATTGTTTCTTTTTTTTGTGTGATGAATTTTCATCTAATTATATTTAATATCTATGTCCGAAAATAGTGGGTTTTTATAATAACCCATATATAATTAATTCCCCATGATGACTTCAAAAGAGCAGTGATAATATCCATAGTTATGTTTTTTTATTTCTATGTGGGTATGAGTAGTGTTTGTATCATCCCAATATATATATTACTTTCATCCAGAATACTATAAAAAATAAGGAACCATGGATGTATATTTTGAGGTCTCTTTATTAATATTATCTCACCAATAGTACTACCTGAGATATCGATACAAATTTGTGTCCATGAATGAATATAGAAGTTTGATCTATCCAAATCATCCAATAGATTCTTCATTATCTCATAATTCGATGGTACACATAGTCACGAACAAAATCACAAAACTAAGTCTTAAATAATAATTATATTCATGGAATCTCATTTTCATATAACTTCCTAATTGTTTTTAATTTCCACTACATTACTTTGAGCATCATTCATTTTATCTGGAAGGTATATTTGAGAAAACATTTTGGAAAATATTGATGATGTTCCCCAATTATTTTTCCAATATAAATTCTATTAAAGTATATTAATATAGGATACTTTAAAATTATCAGAAATTATAATTTTTGTATATAATTTCTTCTTAGAAAATTTCCACTCTATAATCATTACTAAGATAATATTGGACTGCATATTTATAGTCCTTAATCTACTCGATCCATCTTTACTGGTTCATATTCAATGCTTTCTATGTGAATATAAACTTGAGGATCTATAGACCTGTATGTATGTAAAACCTCCCCATAATGGTTTAATGTTGTAATATTTTCAATGGGATGATCATTGTATATAACTCCAGATTATGTGTTGGGGATTTATATTCAAGAACATTTTGTTTCAATAAGGAATAGGTTATCACTCAATCAATCTAGATTATTAAACAACCATATCCCTTCTATGAAGGATCACTATATTACATGAAATGTTACCCACTTGTCAGTAGACTATGTACCAGTGAAATAAGATGCCACTTTTTAACTCCTTGAAGATCACTTCATATTCACTATTCCAAAAATACTGAATTCCATTTTGAGGTATATTTTTTATAGGTTTTTGAAAATTGTGATAAATTTTTTAGAAATCATCAATAATACCCATTTAATCTTGAAAAACAAAAAATTTCTGTCATAGTGGTTTTTCATTGGTCCCCTTCAATTGCCTCAATCATTGAAGGGTCCAAACATATACATTTTTCGGGGAAACCTGAACCAAGATTGAGACATTGTTTAGCTATAAGTTTGACTATAAACTCAATGAATCTATTTGAATGGAGACGATGAAATTATCCAAGAATCACATTTTTGTTTCCCCTAAAAATTGGAATGTCTTTAAGGATGATATTTCCTTAGTTTAAATAATTTTATAAGCATACACTATCAAGTAGTTCAGTAATATCCTTTATTAAGATGATGATACCAATGGATATTTATCCAGATCCTTGAAATTGTATAAAATCAAAGGGTGATTCTTGGTACATAGGTTTATTTCCTTCTCCCATAAATTTATGTCAGATTAATAAAAGGTATACCATTTCATAACTATGATAATATTAAATATCAATAAGGGATGGATGATAAAATTTTGAGGATAAACATTCCCACAAACGTCAACATGTGATGCAATAACAAAATATGTTTATTCTATTGATATAAAATTATTTTGGGTGATGACATGATGTTCCTAGAAAAAAGACAAGATATTAAAATATAAATTGGATTGAAATAAAACAAGTCATAAACAATTATTGATTATAGGTTACACATACTTTATTCATCATGATACAACTAAAAATAGGACAGTCCTTGCTCACCTAGTGTTAGATATTATTGGTTCTCATACTTCTTATAAGCCCTTGAAATAAATAATTTTCTTGGATAATGGACCAATTATCATCATTTTAGATATAAAACTGTATATGGTACCCTTTATAAAACATTATTTCCATCAATCATGTTATTTAATTTTAAATGGAAGTTCAATACATTATTCATTATTGTTCCAAACTTCTAGAATCTCCGAGTTAATTTATGACATTTCCTTTTTATCCATAATCCACATTGTTTTAATAATGGAAAATTATTCTTCTTTCCTTAATAAACAATATCATAAGATATTTCCTGAAGAGGAACCCTCATATTCATTGATGTGTTTAGAAATTCAATTATTTGATTTTTGTTAATCACAGTTTTTGATAGTTTTGTTATAATAATCCATAGATATCTTACATATGCTCCACCAATATTAGGAATGTCATTAGGAAGACATCATATTTCCCATAACAACATTTTTTACCTTCGTTCATCATTTTTCATTCTATTGTCTAAAATAAATGGATAATTTGTGAATATTAATTTTAAACTATTAAACACATAAATAAGAATCCAGTAAAAATAACGGGATAACTTATCAATGAAATTTATTCCTTGTCTTATTAATATATATTTTCCAATATATTTTATCCATGTTAAATTTCCTAACATAGACTATTATAGGTATTCTTTTCCATTAATAATGTATCATATTGATCTTTTGAACTTACTAAATCATATCCCATTGGATTGTTGAAATATGTGTTCAGAAAAGCTCATTTTTATGCACAAAGTGATAAATGATTCCAATTCAGTGGACCCATTTCTTGATAATTACCCCTAGGTACTACAGTACCAGAGACGCATGCTGTTTTAGTATCCAGGATGGGATGTATTTCCAGGGAAACGACTTACAATATACTTTACCAAAAAATAAGGATTTTTTGTAATGTATAGTCTTATACCTAAGGATTTCACCAAATTTTTCTAATTATAATACTTAAAATAACTAAATTACACTCCAATACCAATTATGATTAAAATTATCATTATTACACATTATTTCATGATTTAATTCATAATAATTGACATTATAAAAAATGATCAGGTTTTCTTGTTTATTTTGGGTAATTAATAATATTTAATAATATTTTAAAATAGGTAGTAAATATATATTATTGAAAACATATTCATCATGCTTGCAGTTTTCCATCATTCTTAATACTATATAGGATATGACAACCCTGCTTTTATTACAAACTTAAACATGATTTATTACAAAAAACATCACTTGATACAACAAAGAAGATCAAGAGGTTTAGTGTATTTAAGGATTAAGATCATTAAATAAAAATGTAAAACATGAAATACAATATCTTTATTGAAAACATCCTTTACATGACCACTACATTCCCTCGGACTTAGCATTGCTTGGGATAACCTGAGGACATGCATAAAAAAGGGTGAGTTATAAAGCCCAGTAAGAGAGTACACATAGAATACCATCAAGAGTACAATAAATGTTAGGAAATAGTAATATCAATAGAGCATAAGAGATACATGAACATAAAGGCACAATAAAGCATGATAATCATAACATGGAATTGTGGAAAAAACACTTAACATGGAATTAGCATGAGCCAAGGCTCATTGCACATGGAGCATGACTAAATCCTCATTGCACATAAAGCATGAGTAAACCACCATTGCACATGAATTAGGATGAGTCAACAATCATTTCACATGACATATCATGATACTATCCATTACCCAATGCTACCCAATGCATTGGAGCGCTATATGGGTGCACCCTTCTAAAACATTTCATTTCATGCATAAGTGTGCCACATGGATCATAAAACATGGATTCATAAAACGTAGTAATTTATTCCATGATAAAGGAATGCTGAATTTATACATGAAACATTATAATCAATAAGTAAATGTTCATAAAGGTGAATACCCATGATGGAGGAATGGGCATGGTATTCACTACACAATGGCATTGGCTTAGAAAATCGGTGCTATTTCGGCAGCGTAACGGTGTGACATAAGAATTCATAGAAATGGTTGATGAGAGATAAAGGGGTTCCTAATCATATTTAAATGTAATGTAAATTATGGTTTCCATATTGATACATGTCCCAACAATTGTAACGGAATTTAGATTCATGATACAAAAGTATTTCATGAATCTAAATGAGGAGAGAGAAGTTCCTTTCGGAATTTCGGCATAGTAACAGGTGTACATGGGAGGAATTTAATGAGAAATAAATGGGTCTCCCATCATTCAAACATAAATAAGGAGGTATTAGGGAGATGCTAAACTATACCCCAACATTAATAATTGAAATTAAATGGTAACTACAAGATAAATAAAAATAGAAAAAAAATGAGAAAGGAAGAAAAAACCCTTACATCGAAGTGTGTTTCCAAAGGCTAGAGAGAGGCTTGTGAGATGATTCTTGGGAGAGTGGGGCACCCTGGGAGGATTCTAGAGAGGGTATTTCAGAGGTTGTATGAACTCAAAAGGCTTTGAGTGAGGAGGAAGTGGGAGCTTGGGCGGGTTTATATAGGAAAGTTGAGGGAATTGTTTATTATTTCGGTTTGGGTCCCCTTACATTAAATTAATCCAATCCACAGACCATACCATGGTTTTTGCCCATGGTTTTTGGAAAATGGAAGTGGAAAACAATATTTTATAAGCACAAAGTCCAAACATCTTTAAATAATAGGGTTTCTTATGTGGAGGTGAGTCATACTCCCATGGAAAATAATTTAAAAAGACAAGGTGTTATATAAGTATTGAGGGGTCCATTAATGCCTTGAAAAGTAAGTCAAAAAAACCCAAAATCACATTATTTTAATGTTAAACCATATATTGTCCGAACATAAAGATTATAGTATTTTATTACCTCACCATTGGGTCATTATGATGTCATAAAACACATTATATATTTAAACGGTATTTAAATTTTACCCAAAAATTTGACTGTCTCAGTAAATTATAAAAAATTCACCATTGGATAATTTCGACGTCCTGATTCTAGAAATAAAATTTATTTTATCTAAATAATTTTATAAATATGTTAATTTTCACATTAAAATAAAAACCGAAATTTATCGAAAATTCACGGGTATTGATAGAAATGCAATTCAAACCTTAACAAAAATTACAATTTCATTCATAAAATTGTAAGATCATTTATATTTAATAAAAATTAATTTAATAATAATAGTAATAATATTTTATTAAAATATTATTTAATTCAAAAATCCCTTAATTTAGTAAAATATAATTCTTAATTAAATAATAACCAAAAAATTATTTGAACTTTAAAAACTATTTACAATGTATCAACAATGACAAGAAAGAATATTCAATTATATATACAAAAAAAATAATATACATGAACATAGTATTATTTATTTGTTACATAACACCTTAAAACAGCCACATAATACCTAAGGGTAAGGTGTGTGATGGCGATGGACTCCTGGGGTGGCTCATATAACATCACTTGAGTGGTAATCTCTATCAACATCCACTTTTCCAATAGACTGTCCCATTTGAGCTTGATATGATGAAGCTCCTCTTGGGCTTGGTCAAGATCAAAGCCCAAGGACGCCACCTCATTTCCGAGCTCCGACAAATGGGCTTCATATGGAGCAATTCAACTAGATGAGGCCATCATTTCTTTTGACTGAGTAAATTTGGATTTGTTAAAGCCCTATATTTATACTAATCATGAGATCACTATTCAATGGATATATTAGCAATGGTCAAAATTCTTAACATAAAACCAATTATGTTGACATTTTATATAAACATAAAGAGACATTTAATTACATCAAGAAAGATTTCAATTAATGAAACATTGGGTCATTATAATATTCCCCCTTAAGAAATTCCTCCCTCAAAATTTTCCTTTTCCCACACTAAAATAGATGTGGATAACTCAACTTCATCATTTCCTCTGATTCCCAAGTCACTTCCTCAAACTTGTGTTTTCTCCACAATACCTTGATGGGGGGAATTGTCTTATTTCGTAGAACTTTTTCTCTATGATCTAAGATCTTCACTGGCTGCTCCTCATAAGAAAGATCATCTTCCAATTGTACCACCTTAGAAGAGAGTACATGTGAAGGGTCTGCTATGTACTTCCTTAAGAGGGATACATGAAAGACATCATGTACTTTTTCCATGGTAGGTGGAAGTGCTAGTCGATAGGCCACAACCCTGACATGATCAAGAATCTTAAAGGGGCCGATATACTTTGGACTTCACTTACCTTTATTTCCAAACCTCACGATCTTCTTCCACGGAGATATGCGTAGAAAAACCATGTCTCCAACATTAAACTCAAGGTCTCATCAATGATTATCTGCATAACTCTTCTATCGACTCTGAGCTACCTTGATATGCTGCTGAATGGTTTTCCCCTTCTCCACCAATTCCTTGACCATTTCTGGTCCAAGCAGCTTATGTTCACTGACCTCATCCCATCATGCCGGTGATCTGCACCTTCTCACATACAGGGCTTCATATGGTGCCATTTGGATGCTCGAGTGGAAACTGTTATTATAAGAGAAGTCAACCAGAGGAATATGTTGATCCCATCCTCCATTAAAGTCCATTGAGCATGCTCTCAACATATCCTAAAGTGTTTGGATAGTCCGCTCGGATTGGCCATCAGTTTGAGGATGATAGGCCGTACTGAAGTTCAGTTCAGTATTCAGAGCATGTTAAAGACTCTTCCAAAACATAGAGGTTAATCTTGGATCCCGGTCAAACACAATAGATAGTGGTAATCCATTCAACCTTACCACTTCCCTTGTATATACTGTGCCAGTTTATCCAATGATAAATCCTCCCAAATAGCAATGAAGTGTGCAGTCATTGTAAGACGATCCAAAACAACCAAGATTGAATTGTTGCCTTTGGATATTCTGGTAAGTCCGGTGTCAATTTCCATGGTGATGTTCTCCCATTTCCATTCTGGTATGGGCAATGGTTGCATCGTCCCCTTAGACTTCCTCCTCTCTGCCTTCACTTGCTGACACACAAAGCACTTTGATGTATATTCAGCGATCTCCTTCTTCATATTATCCCACCAAAAGTTTTCTCGGATATCTTGATACATCTTTGTGATCCCTGGCTGAATAGAGAAATTTGAATTAAGTGCATCATCCAAAAGATCCTTCTCCAACTCTGGACATGATGGAACACATATTCTTTTCCCAAACCGTACAATTCCTTCTTCATTAATATTAATCACCGAAGATTTCCCTTTTTCTATAGTTTCCACTTTTTCCGTGATTCCTACATCATCCTTTTGAGCATTCTTTAACCTTTCCAAAAGAGACGGTTGAGCAATAATTTTTTAAAGGATTTTTGATGTTCCCTAATTTATGATTCCAATGTCCATCTTAATCATGTCTAAGATGATTGGATCCTTCTCAATTCTCATCCTTGATAGAACCGCGGGATCCTTTCTACTTAGGGCATCTGCCACCTTGTTCGCTTTCCCATGGTGGTAATGGATTGAATGGTCATAATACTTGATGAGATCTATCCATCTTTGCTGGAACATATTAAGAACTTTCTGTGTGGATATATATTTAAGAATCTTATGGTTATTATATATCTCACATTTCTCTCCATAGAGATAACGCCACCAGATTTTCAAATCCAAGATCACCGCCGCCAACTCCAGATCATGCGTTGGATAGTTTCTGTCATGGATTTTCAATTGCCTTTAAGGCATAGAATATCACTTTATCATTCTGCATCAGCACACATCCTAATCCCTACTTCGAAGCATCACGGAATACCAAAAAAATTTCCCCACTTGAGGGTAAAGTGAGCACAAGCGCAGTGATAACCTCCTTTTTAAATCCTTGAAGCTTTCTTCGCATTCATCACTCCAAGAAAACATTACTCCCTTTCGAGTTAGCTTGGTAAGAGGGTTGGACAATCGTGAGAAATTTCTAACAAATCATCGATAATATCCAGCTAACCCCAAGAGGCTACAGATATCCGTTACCGATGTTGGCCTCGGCCATCCCTCAATTGCATCTGTTTTGGAGGGATCCACAGATATCCCATTTCTTGTGATGATATGTTCCAAGAATGAGACTTCCTTCAACCAGAACTCACCCTTGATGTATATTTCATAGAGCTTCTCCTTGCACGAAGTCTCCAGTACAATTCTTAAATGATCCTCATGATCCTCCATGGTTTTGGAGTATATTAGAATTTCATATATAAAGAATACCTCAAATTTGTCTAGGTAATATATAAAGACTCTATTCATTAAGTCCATGAAGATTGATGTAGTATTAGTTAATCTGAAAGGCATTACTATGAATTCATAGTGCTCGTATCTAGTGTGAAAAGCAGTCTTGGGGATATCTTCCTTCTTCAACCTTACTTGATAATATCCTGACCGCAAGTCCACCTTGGAGAAGTATTACGATCCACGTAGCTGATTGAACAAGTCATCAATTTTTGGGAGAGGATACTTGTTCTTTATCATGATTTTGTTAAGTTCATGATAATCGATGCAAAGACACATTGACCCATCCTTCTTCTTGACGAAGAGGACTGGTGCACCCCATGGTGAAGCACTTGGGAGTATAAACCCTTTATCCATATTCTCCTGTAGTTTTTTATTCAGCTATTCAAGCTCTAAAACATCCATTCTATATGGAGTCTTTGATTTTGGTAAAGCCCCGGGTATATGTTCAACTAAGAATTCAGCATCTCTTCTAGAAGGAAGACCAGGCAGTTCCTCGGGAAACACTTCAGTGAATTCTCTCATAATAAGAATTTCATCAAGGATGGTTTCATCCATCGACTCAATCATCTGAGCCAGATACACGTGCTCATAAGGCAGAAATATCCATGCTTGAGATGATGGAGCTAAAGGAGATTCATCTTCCTCCTTACACTTGTAATGAATCGGGGTCGATTCTCCATATGGAGTGTGATTTCCCTTTCTCAAAAATTTATATTGGCTCTATATATGGAAACACAATCCATGCCATGAATTGCATCAAATTCCACCAGATCGATTATGAAGAGGTTCAACGGGAATTTCAATCCACAGATTATAATAGGGGAGGACTTATATTAATGGGATGAAATGATTTCCCCATTTTCCGTACTCACCGACATCTTTACATCCATGATTTGTTGTGGTGCTGGGATTGTTCTACTAAACATTTGAGATATAAAAAATGCGTAAAACCTGAATCAAAATGTACATTCGCTATTCTTGAATGAATAACAAGAATACCTATAAACACTTCATTTTCGGGGTTCAATTTGGTATAAGTGATGGAAAAAGATCTTCCTTGCTACCTTGGAGGTTGTTGGTTGCCTCCGAAAACCATTAGATTAGGGAACAGATTTCAAAAATGACCTGGTTCATTGCATTTGTAGCATTGAACAACGCATTGAGGTTCAAATGGAGCGTTCCTCTCCTCTTTCGCAGCCGCAGGTCTTTCTTTCCAATAGTTAACAGCTAGGTGCTATTATCTTCTATACCTAAAGCATTTCCTTGTCCCCTTAAAGCAATTTCCAGGGTGCTTCTTTCCAAACTTTTGGAAAGTGGGGTGCCAGATCTTCTTAGATCCGTTGGATTTATCCATCAGACCACCATCATTGAATTCCACCTTACGCTTCTTATCCACATGATACCCATGTGATTCTCTGATCTCCAGTTTGACCTTGAGGGCACATCAGACAATTTTTTCATAGCTGTCGAAGTCACGGATCGCTAATGTTTTCTGTAGGCTAGGCTTCAACCCACCAAAGAAGCAGTAAACTTTGCATTCTGGGGTAACGAAAAAGACAGAATCATATCATGCAATCCTTGTGAAGTTTTCCTCATACACTCCAATAGATTCTTCGCCTTTTTTCTTGAGGGAAAGGAAGTCCCTTTCAATCTTAATCTGGAGGGTGTTCGTAAAATATTTATCGAAAAACATCATCTGGAAATCCTTCCATTCCAACGCCTCAATCTCCTCCTCAGGCTTCGTCTTTTTGATCAACGTCCACCATTGATCAGCTTCACCCTCCATATGATAGGCTTCCAGGAGAACCTTCTCTTGTTCAGACATTGAATGATGGAGAAGATCTTTTCAATGGAGTTGATCCATTGTTCAGTGATCATGGGGTCAGATGATCCACTAAAAGTAGGAGTCCTTTGTCTCTTGAATCTCTCGATAGAGACTTGTTGTTTCTTAGGGGTAGGGGGGTTGAACATTACTCTTAACCAGTGATTCTATTCAAAACATGATTTAGCTGAGAGAGAAGCATGACAAAGTTCGTGATTCCTGCTCCCATTGGATTGGGCATCTCATTAGTACCGTCATCACACTGATCTTCACAACAGTTGTTAGCCCGAGTCCTCCTATTACCGGCCATTGGCTGGAATAAAATTAAATTTAGGGGTAACACATAAAAGGTAATCCAAAGACAAAAGTTAATGACTTATAAATAAACAATTATTTCCGTAACTCATTAGTCTATAGGCTTCAATCTAGGATTTTCATGATCTAATTTCTAACATTTATTCTTAGTGGCATTTTTTTCACTTTATAAGGGTTCATACTAAGATTGTGAATTTATAAAAACATATCTCCTGGGAGTGTCGTAACCAAGAGTGAAGCATGTCCCATTGTCGTGCACCTATTCCCATTCGAGTCTAGCTCAAAGTGGTCTTTTTTAGGTTTTACGCCTAGGATACATCTGTTCTAGAGCCGCCTCTACCTGCTCGTATCCAGATATGGAAGTATTTGATTGATAAACCACTTACTCAGTACTTACCAAAACATAGGGATTTATTTATTATACTTAGTCTTGCCTCTAAGGCTTTACTACTGTTTTCTAATCATAATCCCAAAAATAACTAAACCTATCCTCTGATACCAACTATGACAACCATGCTTTTATTACACAATTAAACATGATTTATTACATAAAACATCACATGATACAAAAAAGACGATCTAGAGGTTTAGTGACTTTGGGGCTTAGGATCATTACATAAAAATTTAAAACATGAAATACAACATCTTTATTGAAAACTTCCTTTACATGACCACTACATTCCCTCGTACTTAGCATTGCATGGGATAACCTGAGGACATGCATAAGAAAAGGGTGATCTATAAAGCCTAGTAAGGGAGTACACATGGAATATCATGAGGATTAAAATAAATGTTAGGAAATAGGCATATCAATAGATCATAAGAGAAACATGAACATAAAGGCATGATAAAGCATGATAATCATAACATGTCAATGTGGCAACAACACTTAACATGTAATTATCATGAGCCAAAGATCATTGCACATGGAGCATGAGTAAATACTCATTGAACATAAAGCACAAGTAAACCCTCGTTGCACATGACTTATCATGAGTAAACACTCATTTCACATGGAGTATCATGATACTATACTTTACCCAATGCATTGGAGTGCTATAGGGGCAAACCATTCAAAAACATTTCATTTCATACATAACTGTGCCACATGGATCATAAAACATGGATTCATAAAACATAATAATTTATTCCATGATAATGGAATGTGGAATTCATACATGAAAAATTATCATAAATAAGTAAATGTGTATAAAGGTGAATACCTTTGATGTAGGAATGGGCATGGTAGTCACTACACAATGGCATTATCTTAGAAAATCGGTGCTATTTCGGCAGCGTAATGTCGTGACATAAGAATTCATAGAAATTGTTAATGATAGAGAAAGGGGTTCCTCATCATTTTTACATCTAATGGACATTAATGACGTCATATGTATACATGTACCAACAATTTTAATGGAATTTATATTCATGATACAAAATTATTGCTTGAATGTAAATGAGGAGAGAGAAGTTCTTTTCGGAATTTCAGCATAATAACGGGTGTACATGGGTGGAATTCAATGAGAGAGAAAGGGTTCTCCCATCATTAAAACATAAAGAGGTAAGTATGAAGGAGGTGAGAAACCATAACCCAAGATTCATAATTAAAATTAAAAGGGAAAAACATCATAAAGAAAATTGAACAAAAATGAGAAAGAGTGAAAAAACCCTTACTTGGAAGTGTGTTTCCAAAAGCTAGAGAGATTCTTATGAGAGGCTTCTTTGGAGCTTGGGGAACCTTGGGAGATTTCGAGAGATAGTAGGGAAAAGGTTGGATGAACTCCAAAGGCTTTTAGTGAGTAGGAAGTGGGGGCTTTGGTGGGTTTATATAGGAAATGTGAGGGATTTATTTATTATTTAGGTTTCGTTCACCTTACATTAAATTAATCCAAACCACAAACCATCCCATGGTTTTTGCCCCTTGTTTTTGGAAAAGGGATGAGGAAAAAAATATTTTATAAGGCCAAAGTCCTAAATTCATAAAATAATAGGGTTGGTTATGTGGAGGTGAGTCATACTCCCATGGAAAATAATTTAAAAAGACAAGGTGTTTAATAAGTCTTGAGGGGTCCATTAATGCTTTGAAAAGTAAGTCAAACAAACCCAAAATCAAATTATTTTAATGTTAAAACATATATTGGCCTAACATAAAGATTATAGTATTTTATTAAATCACCATTGGGTCATTATGAGGTCATAAAACACATTAAATATTTAAATGGTATTTAATTTTTACCCAAAAATTTGACTATCTCAGAAAATTAAGAAAAATTCACCGTTGGATAATTTCGACGTCCTGATTCCAGAAATAACATTTATTTTATCTATATAATTGTCTCAATATTTTAATTTTCACTTTTAAAATAAAAAACTTCATTTATCGAAAATTCACGGGTTTTGACAGAAATGGCATTCAAACCTTAATAAAAATTACAATTGCAATCATAAAATTATAAGATCATTTATACTTAATAAAAATTAATTTAATAATAATAATAATATTTTATTAAAAAATTATTTAATTAAAAAATCCCTTAATTTAATAAAATATAATTCTTAATTAAATAATAACTAAAACATTATTTGTACTTTAAAAACTATTTACAATGTATCAATAATGACAAGAAAGTATATTCATTTATATATACAAAAAAAATGTACATGAACATGGTACTATTTATTTGTTACATAAACCCTTAAAACAGCCACATAAGACCTAAGGGTAAGGTGTGTGATGGTGACAGACTCTTGGGGTGGGTCAGATAACATCGCTTGAGTGGTAATCTCTATCAACTTCCACTTTTCCCATAGACGGTCCCGTTCGAGCTTGACATGATTATGCTCATCATGGGATTGGTCCAGAGCGAAACCCAAGGACGCCACCTATTTTCCAAGCTCTGAAAAATGGGATTCGTATGGAGAAATTCTACTGGATTATGTCGTCTCTTCTTTTGTATGAGTAAATTTGTATTTTTCAAAGCCCTATATTTATACTAATCATGTGATCGTTGTTCAATGGCTATATTAGCAACGGTCAAAATTCTTATCATAGAACCAATGAAGTTGAAATTTTATATAAAGATAAAAATAAATTTAATTAGATCAAGATGGATTTATATTAATGAAACATTGGGTCCTTACATTGTATCACCTAGGGCATACATTAGAAATGGGTGACATATAAATCCTAGTAAGTAAATAAACAAAACATTACATGAATAGTGTATTACAAGTATGATAATACTAATTTAAATGGGATATAAAATTTGTATGAATAAAAAATATGAACAATGATTAATAATACAACAAGATAATACAAATGAAACATGAGAATATGGAAACATCATTAAACATTGAATCAGAAAAATATGTCCAGAAAAACCACACCGAAATAATTAAATGCTTTAAAGTGAATTATATTGGATTAGATTCAACTCCTAATACATTAAAGGAATTCTCATGAGAGTAAAACATTATCCAATTCTTTTTAAATATATATAATTATAGTCTCAACCTTTCCTTTCATATAATGAAAATACATATGGGTTCCACATCGGTCATTCAACATTTGGATTTCATTAATCATTTTTAACCATCATAAATGAATATAGGTTAAATTTGTATTCTTCCCCAATCAATTAAAGATATTAAAATATAGGTAAATACAGTTGATAGGGAATTTTGTTGGATATTCATTGCATAGTTGTTTGGAAGGAAGAATAAAAATGAAATTTTAAAATATAACGCCTCTACAGAATGATGAATAAAATAGTTTAATGAAAGTAAAATGGGTATAATATAATTTTTATATTAAAATGAATGTAATAGGGATTTATAAAAACATATAAAAAATTATGAATTTGATCAAAAGGCATAAAATCGAGAAGATTCTTAAATAAAGATGTGAAAGAGAGGACACCGTACTAAATTTTCATAATGCAACGACTTATGTAAATGAAATAATGAAGGGGTAAAAGAACTATTATTAATTGGAAATAAATTATAATTTTATGTATCTATATTAAGACATTAAAATATTTCCAATCGATATTTCAAAGGAAAAATACGATGGTGGTGCTTGAATTGAGAAGAAGAGATTGAGGTCCCTTACCTTGGGAGAGTGTTTCCAAAAGCTTGGGAAGATTTTACTAAGATAATGGTGAACTTGGTATCACCCTATAGTAGGTATTTTAGTGTAAGGACATGATCAAATAATAATGAGTGAATTGGAATGGGAGCATGGGTGGTTTTATATAGGAAAAGAGATGGGATCTCTTTATTATTTCCCAAACATAGGTTTTACTCTCTATATAATAAAATACTAAAAACTACAAACCTTACCATTGTATATTAAAATGGATTATACAAAATTAGGGTTTTTTTGTTTATTTTATATGTCAAAGGGAGATTCTCAAAAAAATATTTCCCGTAGTGATGTAGAAGCGTGTATGATTTTTAAATTTTTGTTTTTAAATGCTCAAAAAATAATATATGTTTTGGAGGGTAGTTAAAAGGATTTATTAATATAATATAATAAAATAATAGTAAAATTATTTTGATTTATAAAAAATATATTTGGTCTTGTATCCCACTTATAGTTTTTATTATAGGTCTTTTGAGTCATTATGATGTCATAATACACACTGTAAATTTACAACATATTTAATTTTTATATGAAAAAAATTTTGACTTAGAAATACTAAAAAATTCACGGTTATATAATTTTGACATGAATATTGAAAAAAATTATTTATTTTTTAAATAATATATTTTACATTTTTTAATTTTCAATTTTTAATCATGTATCAAAATTTGTTGAAAAATACTAGATTTTTCGACAGTAACAGTATTTGAACACTTATAATTATTAAATTTTTCTTCATAAAAGTTATATTTTAAATTATAATTATTCAAAATTATTTTATTTTATTATTTTATTTACCTATAATTTTTTTAAATATTCATTAAATCATAAAAAAATCATATTTAAAATTACATATTAACCAAAAATACAGTTTCTATTTTAATGTGTCCAAATAAAAATAATTTATTTTTTAACAAAAAAAGAGGTAAATATAACCATTATTAATTTGGTAATAAAATATACAAATTCATATTTTTTTTTTCATGATATGAATCCCTTCATTACACCAAAAAACACCCTAAGTGTAAGGTATATGATGGAATGATTTTCATGGGGTTGTATTGGCATATCTTGTTTCCATTTTGATCTCGATGAGATTGAACTTCTCTCATTTATTATTTCTCTCATGCTATAGTTATTTTATCTTTTCTTTGTCTTGTACAGTATCAATACGTAAAGGTTTTATCTCCCTTTGATGATTCGACAAATGGGATTCATAGGGAATGATCATAGTGGTATAGGTTGTCACTTCCTCTGTCTATGTTAATTGGATTTATCAAAATCCTATTTCTATATAGGTCATTTGGTCATTATTAAATGGGACCATTATAAATTGTTATGTTTCTTAATGATTTTTTAAATCTGATAGGATATGATATTTCAAAAAAAAAATCATTGGCATGTGTTTTCAATATCATAATTGGGCATTTAATTCATCCACAATGTTGTATTAGGGTCGTTATAGTATATCTGTGTTTAATTGAGGAAATAAAATAATATTTAGGATTTATTTATAATTAAGGAAGGGTAACTAATAGTTACCTTTTCTCCATCATGATCACTAAAAATGGAAATGTTACTCATGTGCATATACAACCTACCATATTAATGATTATAACATAGTTTATTTTTCAAAATAAAATTCATATTTGGTTTTAAAAGTATTAGTTATGTATTAAAAGATAATTACAAAATAATTTTATCGATAGTGTTAATTAAAATAAGTCCATTTGACATTATTTAATTTCCCCAATTGATTTTTGACATTTGATCCATTTATCATTAAAATGTCCATCGTGAAATTAATTTCTTATGTAGATGAATATGAAATGGTAAAAAATAAAATAAATTTAATAATAAAAATAAAATCGGTTTTTATGAATTTAGATAATTAATATAAGTCTATTATTCGAGAGAATAAATAATTCAAGATTAAAATCATTCTTTAAGTAAGATATATTTCTTACCCACCATTTTCTTTTCTTTATGACCATTACCTCTCTCAGTCAATTTCTATTTATTTTACAATATATAATGCTCCAAAATTCATCATATATTTCTCTCACATATATACCAATCTTATTGTCATTTATTTTTATGGGGTAATGCATGGATTATAATAATTCCATGAATTCCTTCATTATTGAGTATCCTTTTATTTTATTTTGATACTAGATTTCGTGCTCTTTATTTTCTTCATCAACTTGATTAATCAAGTACCTTCTCTTCTATATTATCATTTTATACCTTTTTCACACATATTATGTATACGTAAAATGTTTATTCCTATACTAGGTTTTTAGCTCACCTATTTCTTTTATATATCCCCTAGGTTATCCCATGTAGCTTTTAGAGATATAATATATTTTATGATCTCACTATAGTGACTAAAATAAGGATTCCATGTTATATTTTCTTTTAGTGCCTTATGAACCTATTCATAAAAAGAAACTAAGCCTTTAGATCCTTGTTTATTAATCAATTATTAATATTTATAATAATTTATTAATTTTGGTAAAATTTATTTGGTTACCATAGTTTCTACAAAACTATCATTGACAAATTTATCCACCAAATATAAATTAAAACCCATAGAATTAATATATTCTCCAACATAATTTTATAATTATCTTTAAACTAATAGGTTATAGTAGGATGGTACAAAATATATAAATTGACTTTCTCAAAAATTAATTTGACAACTATGTTAATAGAGGAAATTCATGCCCAAAATAATTCCAAATTCAACTAGAGGGATTGAAAAGATATTATCATGAAAAAAACTCTTATAAATATTAATTATAGAAACATCATTAACTTGAGATGTTTTCATTATACCATTAAGAGTTTTTGAATCTAAATAATTATCTCATTATAGAGGATATCCAATAAAATTCAGGAATAAAATTCCAAATATTTAGGAATTAATATAATTAATATCCAATAAGGTACATCAATATTTTATAATTCTAATAACCACCTAAAAATAACATTTATCTTTAATGAAGAAATAAAAACAAATTGATATAATGACACTCAATCCAGATTATTCATTATGCTCAATTATGAAAAATAAATCTGGTGAAATTTTAACATGTCACTTTCCCTTTAATCTAGGAAACCCATGGTGTATAATTTGTAATACATTGTCATTATATATTCAAATCCTTCATAATGAATCATTAAGAAAATACACGAAAACCAGTGAATATCACTTGGTAGTGACTTGAATGGTTTGTAGTGCTTGGAATACACATCATGTAGTGGTGATGATCTAATTAATACCCAATATTCCCCATTCAGAGTTGTTACCCCGAGGTGAATATGTTCCATAACTGCATCCGCTTTCTAGTATTAAAAATGTGAATTAATTTCTTTCGAAACCATAATATATTATGTCTTGTAACATAGGTTGTTCTATCATAAATAACATATCATAAGGGTTATCACATAATGTTTAACATCGAAGTTTAAAAAAATAAAAAAACGACCAACTATGATACCAACTATATTAACCCAAAAATAACATATATGAGTATTAGATGTCATTAAATGAAGATTCACTACCTAACATAACAATCCACACTAGAAGAATAACGTTTGTGTTTCATAGGAATCATGGATTCATAAGAAACATGAATTTTTATGTTATAATTCATATCCCATGTAGTTTTTCACAACTTACTCCCTTATAATAAATATAAAACATAAATCCATTCTTTATATACTAGGGATAATGAGACATATGAAAGGGTGAGATTATATACATTATATGGGTAAAACATTTAGATATAAATCAATGATAATATGTATATATATTGTGAGAATATTTTTATGATAACATGGTTATAAAATTTAAAATTCATACCAAAAAATATATATAGTTAGGTTCATTGAATAAATCTAGGCAGATCAGAAGGAATGAAACTCATAATAATAACATAATGTGTAGCATGAGAGGATAAAATTGATATAAAATAATGTCATTTAAGTGTTTCATTTTCATATCAAAATATATATTAATTGAAGGCAACCCCCCAAGAAATTCCTCACATGTTAGTCTTGGGATAACCACCCAAATACCAAATTCATGACTACAATAACCTCCACTGAAATCACTTTTAGGAATTAGATAACCTCACATTTACCCATTAATATCATGATACAAATAATATTTTCCATTTTCATTAATTATCTTTATAGGACCCACCCATCACATAATCATAATCCATTCGTATGTATTACACATGATCAGGAAAACAATTAACATTTCACCGTAGCATAACTCGTATATAAATTAGGATACATAAATACATCATCATTATAATAATAACACATCCATAGAAATAAAAACTTTGGAAACATTTGGTTATATTGCCTATAATGAAAAAGTAACATCAATGGGTGATTTATATATTAAAATACCCATATAGGACAACTAAAACACTTTTGAGGAAAATAACAATTTTATTTTAAAACCATTTATTCAAATAAAAAACATCAAAACATTTTAAGGAATATATTTTCTTTTTTAAATACACCTCAAATCATATAATGTATGATTCAATGATAATAAAATTCTTGTTGTTATGAAATGTTATTCATGCACAATTGTTTAAAAACCATACTTTTATGATTAATACTACATCCTTGAGAGACCACATTTCTATTACTCCTGAAGAAATGAAAGGATGGAATTTTTAGAAGAACATGATACCAAGGTTGATATGAATGTTTATAGAAAGGCATTGGAAAATTTATTAGATAATCAAGTAAGCTAAAAAAAATTCAATAAGTGAGGAAAAGATGCTACATTTTATAATTGAGGGGAGGGACCAACATGTAATTAATTAATTGATTTCATTAATATATGGTCACATTCTTGTGGTAGATGCTCAAAATGGACATGAAGTAGAAGCTAGAATAAGAATTTTTTTAAATATTCACAAATAATAACTACAATTATTTAGGTGGAATTCTTACACATATTTCATGTATACCACCCCTTAGAAAAACCATTTCAAACATAACCGTGGAAACAAAATTTTACTTTTAACACTTTATCATATAATAGAATTTTAAGTAGACTTTATAAAATTATAATAATTATTAATATTTTATATATTAAATTATTTATAATAATTTCATTAATATAAATTTAAATAATCGTGAAAAATGCAACAGAAACCCATTTTTTGAAAAAATAATGTTTAAAAAAAATAGAAGTAATTCAATTCCAAGTATTTGGAAACCATAAAATAAATGTATTTTTATTTATTTAATATATCATATATAAATTTCAGTAAAACATATATTAAATATAGTTTATGTTAATTTATTAATATCGAAATAAATTTCTTGCAAAATAATATTTTTAACAGAAAAAATTTCTATAAGCCCAAAATAAAATCATTAAAAAATAAAGAATAATTATAATTAAAAAGTAATTAATTTAATTATATAAATTTAATTTTATTTATTTTACATTAATATTAATGTAAAAAACAGAAATTAACTTTTATATTATATTATTTAATTATATGAAAATATTGTTTTACAAAGTTCTTAAATTTTATTATTTAGTTAAAATGGTATTTTTATAAATGTAAAAACAATTAACCCTATGATAATCATGAAATGAGTTATAAAATAATATTATATCATTTAAAAAATCTCTAAAAGTGGTTTAAATTAATTATAATTTTTACCCACAATAAATGCAATAAAATCCATTTGTGAAGAAAAACTATTTTTGATACATACAATGAAATTACCAAAAAAATTGCAGTTATATATTATGAATTACTCAATACAACTACATAATTTTAAATATTTATAAGAATATTTCATAATTGGATTATTATTATTCATATCTGGAAAATAAATTTCTAGGATATAAAGGATCGTTATGTCAGGGTTCATTTAGACTCGAGGTTTCTTATAAAGCATGTTATTGAATACACCGTCATTATTTCAAAAGAAATACATATAAATTATTAGATAATTATATATGGTAGGGCCTCTACACCTCTAAATATATTATTTATATACTTAATCTCCATATCAGATGAAATTTGAATGATGTCCTTGGAAAAAGATCTTGATATTTCTCTATTATGGAATAAACTTTTTCCAAAGGAATATCAACCTCCTAAAGAATCACACTTCAAACCTTGGTCATGATCCTTACCAACTATAGAATTTCATGACCTAAACAACATACCTATCAATTCCAATGTCCAATATAGATGAAATTTCCCCGTCGATAGACATATTCTACACCCATTAATGATTACTATTAGTGTGATGTTGATATCAAACTAACTAATCCATCCGAAGGATGATGTCAAAATTTATCATATCTAACCTTAATAAATCCTCAAGGAATCTCTACCCTATAAGAACCAGGGAAAATCACTAATCTATAATTACCGTTAGAAATGACCTATATTTTCAGATTAATCTATTCCCCCTATTATCAAATCTCTTGGGATATCCCTATAATAATTTCAACCTAATAAAATATGAAATAATTTGTTTCTCTTTTATCATAAAAGGATTATGGTAGTTTTAATGCCACTAGAATTATACCTATAACCATATATTATCTAAAATTTTAGTTAGTAGATGTTTTACAGTTGTATGAAACTAATAAGAACCATAACCAAGAGCCCCTTCTTGACCTAGAAAAATATACTTCCTTTTTTTCATTGTAATACATATACTTTTGAACCTTTTACTCCAAGCCAATGTGAATACCTTTGGAAACTCTAAAAAAACTCATATTACGAAATTATTTATCAAACCCATGAACACTATGAATACGTAGATCCTTTTTCAATAGATGGACATTGAGATCTCCAATAATACCCCTACAGTTTCTCCATATTATAAAATGATCACCATGAAACAAATAGTCTATCAGACTAGGTATAAACCTGTTTAAAACAATGCACTATTGGTATTATATAGAACTAATTCAATAATAAGGAAGTGATGAACCATCACATTTTATGTTATGTCCATTACTACCATATAATAAACCATTAAATTGAAACATCTTATTACATAATAACCCACTTCATGCTCACCTAGTTGAATCACTATATGCATAAGACCTACCCACGTTCATGTTACCCTCATTTATGTGCTCTAAATTCATGACCACAGAAAAATGGGGCTTGGAAAAAAATATTCAACTAGACCTGAATATCAAATATAAGTATATCATCATAAATTTTCATCCATTTATTTTAATTCAAATGAATTATCACTAATATAACAAAATATCAATGAACCACACAACATAATAAATTATTGATATCCCTCTCTTTGTTAGGTAGATAACTATGTATGAAATATCCACAGAGAGGGAATTGAAAAGGATCTGATCGAATAATTTGACATAGAAACCTTCTAGAGATAGATCAAATGTCACATACTCTCTTAGATACCTTTGTTTCACTATTTCCCACACTTATTCAAACATACCATAAAGGGAATTTTTTCACAATATGGGTTAGAAAATAACACCTTACATCAAAAATTTCTCAATGAGAATTATATTTATACATGAAAAACCCATTGATGCATAATAGAAGAAGATTAAACAATAATTAGTATCTATTACAATCACTCCTCAAAAATAAAAGTATTATAGAATGAAGAATAAATATCCCAAGGTAAAAAACTATCCAAAATAAACCACCACATCCATCAATATAAATTCTCACAATCCTTAAGAAATTTTTTTCCATAACACCACCAATCACCATCATCACTATTGGATCTAATGAATCATTCACAACCACCACCTCAATGTGGTGCATTACAATTTTCCATTACCCACCAAAAACAATATAAAAACTCAAATTGGAAAATGTAGAATGAGTGAAAAATAGTGAGGTATAGTACTGAAAAATTATACAAAATAAAAATATAAAATATTGTTAAATTTTAAATAAACAGTGAATACAAATCTATTTTCACATTCTCATTCAAATATATTTTCATTTCAAATATTTAGAAAACATTAACACAAAAAACATAAATGAATTTTATTCACAATATAGAAAGGACCTGAATATAATTTATTTATAATCACTATCATGTAATGATCAAACTAGAACCGAGGAACATTATTATAATCTCTAAGAGTTGATAGTTTTAGTATGTGGGATCCTCCAACTGATATGTTAATCATAATAGTTCAATGTTTTTGTGAAAATCCCTATGAATCATATCATATATGTAATAAATTAACACCATATATGAGGAAATCATACAGAACATGGTGAAGTTATATTTTTCATTGTCAATCCATTGTAATTATCTTATATTTCGTGCATTCTTATGGAAATTACCCATGAACAACTTCAGATCGCGTGTACATTCATTCAATCAAACAATATTGGAAAATTAATTAATTTCGAATAAATTCATCATCCATAGATCAATTTCCCATTATTTAAATATCAACATGCCATTTCAATTTAAAAAAAAATGGGTTTTAATCAAATTTAATTCATTCAATGTCAAATTTCATTTAAATCCAATTTCCATAGAATCATTATCAAATAAATAAATAAAATAAATTATCAATTCAATTCATCCTCCACCAAAATTAATCAAATTCACCAATCCTTTGAAAAATGGTTTTATTTCAAAATCAATATCTTTTTGAAAAATTAAAGATCATTTTATTTCTATTAAATTTATTGGAAAACTGTAAACTTAAATTTAATTCCTGAAAAGTATCCAGCGAATCAACTACATGGAAAATCCCTATAGGGACACATGCCTTAAATAACACAATCAATGATCACCCATCAAAAATGTGAATTTTCAAAACAAAATTGGTGGTCTAGAAGATCCAAAGGAATTCAATGAATCAAAATCTATAAAATAGAATTTATAAATCAACCAACTATATGAGAATACATCACACTAAAATGATGATAAAAGATAGAAATAAGGAATTCTAAATTATGGATAAGAAATTAGTAAAAAGAAATAAAATGCATTAATAAGTGCTTTCAACGAAGAAGAAGACTGGATGGGGAAGACAATTCACCACTTTAGATACTAAAAAGGAAAGATAATTTGATTAGGATAGAATAGGTATTTTGAGGATTAATAAAATGGGATTCGAGGTATTAATTTAATTATTTGAAACAAAAAAAGTATTCCCATGGTAAGATGGGTTAGGACAAAAATGCAATACTAACTATGTAACTAACCATGATGCCTCAGTAGACTTATTAAATTGGTGCAGGATTTGGCTTGATATTTAGTCTAACCGTTTTCGAACCATACGACCCCAATACCCTTGTATACAAGTTTTGGAGGGGTGGACACATGGTTTATACTATGTGCTAATTGTGTTCTACTCTCCAGACCCACTAAGTAGGGATCATGGTTTTTTGGTCCAGAACAAATGGTTTACCATTACTATACACCAACCATGAACTACCATAGAGCACCCAAATTTTTTCATAATTTCCAAGAATTGACTGATATGAAGAAAAACACCAAGGATGATGAAAAAAATTCCATGAAAAATATAAAAGTGATTCATGTGGTGTTACAATGTCTAAATAATAAAAAATTTCTTCCAAAAAAAAAACAAATCACAACATCACTATATTAAACAGAATAGGATAATTCTCTATCATTCGTGAATCATGATCCCATGACACTATTGAATCAAAACAACACTGCTATTGAACATTAAAAATGGTATGCACTTCTTAGGAAGAACCATTATCTTTATAAAAAAATTTTAGAGGAAACTCAATTATGGATAAATAATGTTCCACATCATGGTCCTCCCATACGAATACATGATATGGGTTAAAATGACACTTTCTTTGCTTAAAAACTTAAAGCATGTAATTAATTTAAATCAATTGAGGTAAGAAATCAGCGTTTTAATCCACCTTTCTAATCTGATCAGTAACCTCAATCAGTCCCCCTTATCTTAATATATTATTTACCTATATTCTAGGATGTTAGTAATCCAACAAATGTAAAACTCTCACATAAACATGTCCACAAACATCCAATTCCAAATGGAATTTTGGAAGATCTATATATGATTTATACTAGCTCAGTTACATCAACATTATCTAGAGAAAAAATGGAATATTTTTTATCCTATCCAAGAAAAAACATGGTTTGACCAAGGATGATTCACCAATATAAGACTAAAAAATATATTTACCTTGGTATCCATAAAAGTCCATAAATGTTTCATGTAATATAGAATATTGGTAATAATTATTTTAGGAAAACTGAACTAGTTCGAAGTAGTTGTCTCAAAATAATCCAAAATAAAGGATTAAAGCATAAATAATTACTTCTAAGATAATTGTTACTTGTTATATATAGATATCTATATGTGGTTCACATTTAATCCTCACACAATCCAACAATCCCATGTTCTTCTAGATGCCTCTATAAAAATGAGAATTGAACTGGGGATCCCTATGAAAAATAACAACATATCAAACTCTATGCAATCAAACACACTTTTACGCCTAAATATTTCAAAAGTCATCACTATAGGTTTTATCACGAATAATGGTAATGTGAGGAAATTTTGACACTTGATTGATATATACCAATAAAAAATTATTTTGTGGATTAGTATGTGAAAAAAATGATCAAATGGTTTATAGAAACCTCCTACCACTTATATATTGGTACATGAATGGGATAATGAAATACTAATGGTTTATGGTGATTAGCCTTAACATGTTTACCACTATATTAATTGGAAACACTATTAGTAATATCTCATCACATACCTGGGCGATAGAACCATTACTACATGTTATTTAACATCACATTGGTACCAAGTCAACCTCCCATTGGGAATTAGGGATGTTCCACAACCAAAAAATTCTCACCTGTGAAAGGATGGATACTAGTTCTAGAAACATTATATATCCTCATAAAAGAAAAAACACACATTAATGGTCTCCCAAATCAAAAACGATTCCCAAATGCTATGAAACTTTTTTTCAGTATGCTTCTACTAATGATTCATCTTGGAAAGAGAAGTGGATAACCCACCCTCTCCAAAACAAACTCATCATCATTATTTAGGGAAACTAAATTCAAATAAGAAAAGAGATCCATAAAATTCTACTATATTGATAATTCTTTCATTGCATGGTATATATGTTTACTAATTGAATCATATGTGGTGAAATTACATTTATAAGGGGTATATCCAATGAAAAAATCAAAATAATTCAGTTAATAAACCAATCACTTCAAGAACAGGTTTATATTTATTAGAGAATTCATAACTCAGTCTCTTGTGGTTGGAATAAATAGAATAAATTTACACGAAGGTGATTCTTCTAAATCATAAGATCTAGCATCAAGATCTATGTTCTTGATTTTGTGTAGGATTATTATTCCCATGTATCCTATGATTTTGGGAACCGTTTTTCACCATGGGATCACCACACTTGATAATGTAGCTCAAACCTAAACATGATTCATCCCAAAATTCCATGTATCCCTATCCATCAACTTGAAGATATAATAATGGCATAGAAGTCAAAAAAATTGACCCATCAAATGAATTATAATTTTTAAATATCCCTTAAGGACATTCACCCTTTCCCAATGAGAGCGGTCATCATAGAATCTATCTTCGTGATATCATTGATGAAATGGTTGTAATACCTTACTAATGAAAACAATATATAAATAATAAATTCACTCCATGATTTTACCAAGTGATAAAAAAATTCACCTTGTCATAATTTACTATAATACTATCATCTATGACCATATATTCTAATATCAACCCTTACTGAGTCCTTAATATTTATTTTCAATGCTTTGTATGAAATATCTGATCCCCATTTTTAGAACATTTCACAACTGAAAAGCATGAGCCTCCTCAATTTTATGATAAACCATGATGTCAACTAAAAATACAACAGTGAACGAATTGAGGAACTCATGAATTATATTGTTCCTAATGTTGATAAAAATGGTTAGATTATTGGTTGTACCAAGAGGTATAACTTTTTACTCATAATGGTCATATCTACTCTAGAAGGAAGTCATTTAAATGTAATATTATTTAATTCTCAAATACAATATAACCAGATCAAAGATAAATCTTCGTGAAAAATTTAATCTCATTCAATAGATCAAAAAGAATCATTCATCCATTAAAAAAACACCTTTTCTTTATCATAACACGATTTATTTTTCAATAATCAATACAATAGTGATGCATTAAATTAGCTATCTTTGAAGAAAAATACGGCACCACCAAAGGTTATACCCATAGTAATATAAATAATTTTCGAAATACATTATCCAAATGATTCATAAAATATTTAATATTAACTAGTTTCATATAGTTATAAGGAATAGATATAGTCTTTTCACATGGAACAAAGTAAATTGAGAATACTATTTCCCTTATGAGAAGTAAACTAGGAAAGTCAGTCAAAAACACAATAAAAAAATTCATGAACACCATAGGAAAGTCTATTGCAATTATTATAAATCAAGTTCAAATAAAAAACCAATATATCCAAACTAAAATCTTGAAGTAGAGGTCCAACTCCAGTTGTTATTGGGTCCTATTCTCCCTAAAATACAAGTCATTCCCCATCATGAGTTTTTAAGAAGTTCCACCAAATAATAAAATAAATCCGATAAATATGGATGATTAACCACTCTATCTCGATAATGATGTCTTGGGGTTTAATGTCAAGAACTAGAAAACCCAATTTGAGTTAGATCACTAATAAAGAGAATATTGAAAAATGGAATTGGACACCCTGCTATTTCTTCTTTCCATGTGGCCTAGAAATATCCATCAAATAATATAATATATTTTGGAATACATAAGAAATTTACACATTGATTAAATATGAAGGAATTGAATGTGTCAATATAAAATTATTAGTATCTAAGGATAATTCTATTCTGATGTTTCCTCTAAAAATTGTTGGACCCTCATAACCATCATCTATAGAATCATCCAATGCGTGAATAATTTTTTGTTCTAGATTCATGGGACTGGAAACAATTATTTTTACAATTATCATATTGAAACATTGAAATTTTAGAATCAAATGAAACTAGAAAACTATGTGATCTAGATAATACATGACCGATTTATTGTAGATATTTCTTGCCACCAGAATAACCACATATATTTAATTCCCCTTTCAAAAACCTATTCAAATGTATGACTAGGACATCATGGAAGGAATTAAGTGGAAATATAATTTATTCCATAGAAGGTCTTGATGGTGAATTCTATTATAATCCAATATGAGACTAATCATGATTCCCATTTTTTTAATGGAACATAAATAAAATACTCTAGGAATAAGTGTAAATCCAAACAACCTTGACAAACCATTTAGGTCAGGATCAACTGTCAATGCTCTATCCAACCCATTAACATATGATGTGATATTTAGAATGGTATTCTAAGATGTAATATCATTTTCAAGACCCATCTAAAACCATTAGTCCATCAAATTCTCATTTTCACCACATTAGGTGAAGCTCTATAAATTTAGTAATACAGTTTTCATACAGAGTCGTGGTACTATGACATTATCAAAGGATAAGAAACCCATTTTATTTTACCAAACGAATAATATGTATTGAAATATTATGGAAAATGAGTCAAATTACATTCCACTTGATTCCCTCTAGTTTCTTCATTGTAACTGTTGAATCAAAACATGTTCTACTAGGTCTTTCAGGGTTGAAGGTAGCACACATTCCATTTATCAAATTATTCATGTCCTTGAACTCAAAAAGACAGTGAATATTATTCCACCATTCCCATAAAACATGAGAATCATTAGATATTCAGATATATAGTTGTTTTTGGGGAAGAAAATCTGTATTCTGATTCCTAGTATTATGACATTTAGGATTAACTATAGGAACATAACGAAGAAATTGTTTAGGAACCTATACTGGTCCTAGGAAAATTTACACATGTTATTATTTGAAGGTGATATCATACTTTAAAAATGTTATTTCTTTTATTAAATTTATTTATATTAAATATTTTTTAAATTCTCATGTTTATAAAATTCATCAGTGTTTTATATATTTAATGCTTATTAATATGATGTTTTAAAAAATTATTTATTATTCTTAATGATTCAATACATATTATGTTATTATTCTTTTATTAGTGAAATAAATGTTGCAATCCTTACTGTGGTACCTTTGATAGCATTCAATGAAATAGGGACCCAATATTTCAACCCCATGGGAAGGCCCACCTTAGGATGACCAACACAAAGGCTTTAGTAATTTGTCTTCATAGTTCATGGATGAAGTGTGTGGACCCATGTATGAAGACTATAGAGTTTTTCAATATGCTTTTGGGTTGTTCGTGGTCACCTATTGGCTCATAGACCTATGGGTGTGCAAGGTGTAAACTGAGGATGATCCCTAGAAGACAGTTTAAATGGTGGATCAATGGATACTATTAGATATACTTCTCACTTACCATATCAATAAATTTATGTGAAAAAAGTTATTTTTGTACTATTCACCCTTCATTAAAATATTTGACCGAATATGTGATATTGATGGCCATTCAATTACTTTTTTTCACATTATTTTGACCTTCCATGGTTCCTCCCACATGTTATTTTTGAAATACCAAAAATTTGTGTTTTTGAATATTCATCATCATCTTCTGTTGACCACTAAATAATATATAAATTGAACATCATTACATTGCCTCATATGTTTTTATAAAATTTTATTCAAACTTTTATATGGGAATCATTTGGTTTCTACATCTTTTTATTCATATTCTTTCATGTTTCAGAAACAGTTATTCATTGGGATTATTCAATGGTTCTATGACCTTTTATTTGTATTTTTTTTCAATTTTACCACCATTGGAAATATATAACGGTGTTTCATGGGCCACAATAATACATTGTGGGGTCACGCGTAATTGGTGTAACCCAATGGCGATTCATTGATTAACTATTGGACAACATTGAGTCGTGTCACAATTAGAACCGAATGGTGAGTCAGTGAGTCACCATTAGATATTTTAAATGGTGTTTCATGATCCACATCCAAATTAAAATGGTGAGAAATTTTACTCACTAGTGTTCATCAAAGATGGATTATTATTTTATACCCATCAGTTTTGTTTCCATTATACAATATATTGTATTAGAATAATCTCTTCAATCACTATTTATATTTGTTCCTACTATATTTATTTGGTGTAGAAATTTTATTTATATTTGGATTTTATTTATTTTTACAAAATTATCATTTCAATATCCAATAGGATCTCTAAATTCTTCTATTTTTCTACAATACCATTTTATTTATTTTCATTTCTTTTATAGTAGATGGTTTCTTTCAATTATAATTATATTTATTAATTTTATTATATGTTAATATAAACATTTTTTACATGGTTAAAAAGTTTCATAGTGCGTTACTATTGTACATTTTCTATGGTAGTTTAGGAGTCACAAACGAATATCACCATTGGTGATATGTGAGTCACCATTGGGTATTAAATTGAAAAAAAATTATTCATTTTCATTAATACTTTACTAGTTTATTAGCATGGAAGAGGATATTTTTTTGGTTGGACCCTTTAATTTTACCCATAAATTACAATGATAGTATCTACACTATTCTAACACCATTGGTGAGTCACGACTCTCTATTTTACTTCTTAGTTCATGATCCACTACTCTTTTTTTGGCTTTGGTTTATGAGTCACAATGATCAATTTTATTAAGTCGCAATTTATTAAAATTTAACTCATTTAAAATTTTATTTTATATTTATATTGATGTTATTAAAATAAATACTTTTGTAAAAAATTTATGATTTTATCTTGAAATATAATTGAAGAGTGTTTAATAAAATTTGAAACATTATTTTATGGCCATTTTTTCTTGCAGTTAGATGTTCATGCTATTGTCCATTTTAGTGCATTTTTACAATATATATAGATTACAAGAATATATTTCCTTTTCAATTTTTTATATAATAATGAATTGTTTACAAATAATTTAATCATAATATGATTTTTTTTATATTTATATTTCATAATAAAATAAAAATCCTAATTGTATTAAATGTTATTACCTATGTCTTTAAAAACAAAGGTAACTATCACATTATTTAATTTCATGCACTATAATGAATTATATAGATATTGGAAACAAATATGACCCATGATGATATTATTTTTAATAATCTTGTTGAAATCATCAATGTATAAAAACATATACCATTGAAAAATTGCCACACAACATGTGATTTATCCTCGACATTCCAACTGCTCAAAATTTTTCTCATACTTATATGACTTCTACACTATAGATATGATCATAGGACTTAAACATCATCATTTGTTCCTTTCATGTGAACAATAATCATTGAGCATATAATTCTAATAAAATTTGACCATCATTTAATTTTCATTTATTATTTTTTATTCATGTAATCTTTTTCTTTCTGTTATTATTTCCCCATCCATATTTTATTCCATTACCACTAAAAAGTTAGAGATTCCATTCTCAGGCTATTCCACCACCTAAAAATATATTTGGTTTGAGACTCTCAATAAAATGTAATGTAATAAAATCATTATGTCCCATTAATATAGAGTAGGTTATAAATCCATGTATTTTTAAAAGGAATTGTTTGTATATAAGATCCTCACTCCAATATAAGTGAGGATCTTAGTGGTACTAATATCCTTTATGAGTAGAGGACAGTGAAAGGGGGAATAAGATCATTTTGATTCTAACCACTATAAATCCATGTGTTATCTCAATAGATTTCTCATTCATTTCACCTCAATTAAACTTCACTCACAACATATTAATTTGTTATATACATTTATTGTATTTTAATTAATTATTAAAATAATAATTCACCACACTCTAGTTATAATAGCCATCAATAATGATCCAATAATTTATATCAGATTATAGGAAATTATTTGAATGAATGTTATCCAATATGGTTATGTATTTTTGTTATTTTTAACTCTATATTATTGATATCTGATAGATAATAGTCTAAGGAACAAAACAAAGGTCTTCTATTAATATAGTAGTTTTCAATGTTAATGATGTCTATATACCAAAAAACCTATTCTTTGATTGGAGTGACTATAGATACTATAAAGATAGAATGGAAGAATTCAAGAAGCAACTTCGTGTATATCAGTAGAACATCAAGGATAATCCATATGATTTACCAAAGGTTGATCCAATGAAAATGGATTTTAATGACACAGCATAATAATTTTTCAATTATAGTGTTAAAAATCATCCATATATTTCTATTTTGTAATAGTGTATATATCCATGTTTCATCATTTATAATCTCCCAAGATATATGGATGATAATAATATTGACTCATTATGGTACATATAAGCTAAATAGAACGAAACTGAAAATTCTCTTAGAAAATACCTAGAATTCATGAATGGAGATGAATAATCTGTAATCTAGAAATTCCATCAGTTAACAATAATAACTATTGGTGTGAGTTCCCGTAGATAAATTTAAAACAACTATATTCAAGTGAAAAGAGTACTGAGAGCTCTTAAAAATGATGGCATTATGTGACCGTTTCCATTAGTGAGAGTAAGAATTTTACGGGATATACATTATATGAATTAATAGGATCTCTCTTGAAAAATGAGTTAGGGTGGATGAATATTATTGATGTGAAGTCAATAAAATAAAATTTAATTGTTTTAAATATATATTTATTAATAAAAATAATTTCTCTGGATCCACACACTGGTAAAGTGACAAGGAGATGGGTCAAATTAGAAATATATTTAAAATGTTCATAAAAGATGTATTTAGAAATAGGTAGTTCAAGAGGATGTATTGAAATGACTATATAAAATGTAATAATTCTAAAAATAAACATGTTTTAGAATTAACTTGTCATTATTGAAGGAATAATGGTCCCATAATGACTGACATACCTAAACTAAAACATAAAAAGGAAGAAAAAGATAAAAAAAGGGGGAAACAATTTTTTGTGGTTAGGGATCTTCAAAAAATTCTAACTCAAGTGGAAATTCATGATGTGAACAAGATATAGGAAATATTTAAAAAATGTGTAATTAATTTGAGGGAAATTATTATCTATTTACACTATTAACATCAATATGAAATATTGCTCATAATTCTTTATTAGGAAACAGAACTATTTTTTTGACTCATGTTCTGATTCTTATTTCGAAAATCAAAAATTTAAGCATTTACATAATTATAATGAAGAAATAATGAATGTTAGAGCAATAATTAGTATGAAGTATAATGACATTAATTTTAATAATAATGAGTTCATTAAATAAAATGATAAAATTAAAAGGAAAGTTGAAAATATGAAAACATTTATTTCCAATAATGATAAATTTAATGGGGATTATAATTATGAATAGAAAAAAACTAAAAGATTAAAATTAAAGGGTTAATAACTTTATGGATATAAATTATAAAGATAATCATTAAATATTTAGATTATTTTTTAAAGATCTAACTAAATTATAAAAAAATATGATATTAAATCATAAATATTAAAAATTATAAAATATATCATTTGGATCCAATAAAAAGGTATATATAGATTTGGAAAATATATAAATGGGGGATATGGTGTTGAAAAATGATGCTGTAAATCATACAATGTAATTATATAATTTTTTTAAATTGAAACATCAATATAATAAAATGATGTATTTAATGAATCAAAACACCAATAAGACATGTTTTGGATACTACACTATTAAACATATTTTAAATAAGGATATCTTTATTAAATTCTCAAAAAGACACATTTCATGTGTAACATATTTCAAATGATTAATTAAAGGGAATTATTCTAATGTATGTTCATTGAGATTTAAAAAATCCATTTTTAATACTATAACATTAATTTATAATGATTTAATTTCTAATCAACACAATATAATCAATATTTTATCAATATTTGTGCCTTATTTTTCTGCTACTTATCTAGTTGGACCCATGTTTTCATGGTTACCAAAACATTATGGTTTATTTTCTATTATTAGGAATTATTTTATAGGTTTTTCATTGAGTAATGTTATATATATAGTGGATATTCTAGGCATATGATAAGTTATTTATCAATGTTTATATCATTTAATTACTATAATGGTGCCTTGTCACATTTTGAGACAATATTAAAGGTGAGAATATTCTTATTGAGGATATTATTTTATAAAAGAGTTATAATTTAAAATGTAATTAAATTAAATGGAATGAAAAAACAAAATATAAATATCATAGTTATGTGATAAAGGAATAAATGTAATATTTAAAAATGGAAATTTTTTTGTTCTGAACAACAAACTAGTTTTATTTTACTAAAAAAATGTATATACTATTTATTTTTATAATCAAACAAATAAACCGACATGTGTCTCAATCCAATATAATAGATGAGATAATATGGAATATGGGAATTTGGCATGAAAATATCATACTATTTCATAAACTGTCAAATCATAACTAGGTTTTCCATCTACCCAAGTTTCATACAAGTAAGTACATCATGTTTGATTAATATTTATAAGGTAAACTACACAGAGAATGATCTAAATATATAAATAGTTTTAGTACTACTAGATGAATAGAATTAATTCTTCTTGTCTTATTTGCAACTATGAAACCTACTAGATTTGTGGGTAGAAGAAATGTTTTTGTAAATGTATATTTTTAAAGTACATTATTATATATTTATATCTTATCTCATAAAAATGAATCATTTTCCAAATATTGAGCTTCCTATAAGCATATTAAATATTTATAAAATAAATAAATAATCCTTATTAGAAGTTATAGAGGTGGTGAATTTGTGATCATGTAAATTTAAATGTTTTTTGAATCAAATGGATATAAACATTATTTCTCATCCATTATGTAACCACAATAGAATAGTGTGGTAGTAAGAAAGAAAAAAATCAATTTATGAAATGTCTATGTCCATTTTAATGGAATTAAGTGTTCCTAAATATTTTGGAAAAAAATCTATAAATACATATTTCCATGTTTTAAATAATGTTTCAATTATTCCATTCTTAAATGAGAAACCTTATGAGCTTTCAAAGGGATCAAACCTAATTTTTTATATAGTATTATTTTGGAAATATAGTATACAACATTAATAAAAATGTTATTTTATAAAAAATTGAATGTAAATTTGATGAATTGATATTTTTAGGATATCAAATTATAAAAAAGCTTATAGGGGTTTAAATGAGAAATTTTTATTTGATGAAGAATTTGTGCATGTTAAGATTCATTAAAATAATTATAATACACATGATTATAAATCTATAATAGAAAATTATTAGTTTGAAAATTTATTTTTATTAAAGATAATGGCCAAGACAATGACAATGCATTAGTTTAGGCAGAGAATATTTATTCTTAAACTGATCCAAAGGAATGGAAAATTATTAAAGATAACCCTATTGATGAAGTAACTGGTATTGTAGAATACATAATTGAAACATGAAAATATGTTTCAATTGAATATAAAAATTCTTCATTAGTTCCAAACATTGTTCATATATATGGTGAAAATTACTTAATTGGTTGTAATGGGATTAATACTATGATTGTTTAATTAAATAAATTTGAATGGAATAATGTGTGGGATTTTTTTTACATTCAAATAGGTAAACCTATTATATGATATAAATTATTTATTCATAATAAACATGATCAATCCGAAAACATAGTTAAAAATAAAGATAGACTATTACCTCACGGTTATTCCATGGAATATTGAATTAACTTTTACGATTAATTCTCTCTTGTTGGTAATATTAAAGTAATTTTAATTATATTATCCATTTCATGCTTAAAAAAGTTATTCCAAATTGATATTGAAAGTTTCTTTTTAAGTGGAATTATTTTAATAGTTGTATATTTTAGAAAAACCCATATATTTGAAATGAATAATTTTCCTGACCATTTTTTAAACATAATAAATCCGTATATGGTTTTAAGAAATATCCAAGTGATTGGAATGAAATATATAAATAGTTTTAATAAAAAAACGATTTTTAACAGTAATGATTATCTAAACTTGTTAATTAAATGTTTTTATTGTGATATACTAATTATATAGATATATGTTAATGAAATAATATTTGGATCAACAAATGATTATATGTTTGATTATTTGTCTAATAAATTGACAACTAAATTGGACAAGAGCTTAATGAGAGAACAAATATTTTTCCATGGATTACTAATTAATTAATGGAATGAAGATATATTATTAAATAAAGAAAATAATGCTAACAAACTTGTCAAGATGACTATAATTAATTTGAGAGAAAAATAGGAAATCGCCTATGAGAAAAAATATTCCAAAAAGGACTTTGAATAATCCGATAAGTTAGTTGATATTAAATTGTATAGAGGCATGATAGTTTTTCTACTGTATGACACTACTTCTAGACTAGACATCATGTTCTCTGTTTTTTTATGTTATGGGTTTCAATCATAGCAAACATAAAGTAATATTAATTTTGTTAAAATATTAATTTGATATTCCAATGGACCAATTTTTACTAGTTTATTATATTCTATTGAGAATATTTGTTATTTACTATCTTACAATGATTTTTACTTTGGATGTTACATACTAAACAAGAAAATCAATATAGTTATGTGTCACTTTTGAGAAAAACGTTTAATTATTGGGATATCTATGAAAAAAAATTTTATTAGTAGTAGATGAGTAATATAATGTTACTTGTAGATGTTTTTAATAATGAATTTGGATAAAACAAGCCTTGTGTGATATCAATATCGGTTATGAAAAAAATTCTATCTACAGTGATAACTCAAGCACTATTCAATTTCTAAAAACACTTTTCAACACAATATAACTAACACAAAGACATAAGATTTCAATTTATATGTAATCATTTAAATAAATGTTATATTTTCTTATAATTTTATCCCACTGAGAAACAATTAACTATCATTTTCACAAAAACCATAGATTTTGTTAAATTTGAAAATATGAAACTTTAATTGGGTATGTTAGAAGACTAATATTTTTTTAGTAAAATATATGTTCTTAAATATGTTCACATGTATTTCATATATGAACAACATTTTCTCAATTAGAAATGGTACATAGATCATATAATTCAAATAGAATTTGTTAAACTATAACACTATCTTAATAATACAATCAATGAAATTTTTTTCAAGCTATTTTCTCCCAAGATATTATCCCTTTATTTTTTAAATGTATTATATTTTTTAGAAATTGAGTATATTTTACATATCAATGTACATTTTTTATAAATTTCAAAAGAGGAATATTTTTTATTTAAAATGTAATAAAATTTTTTAGGTATTTTTAAAAAGGGTGGGTTTGTAAGTATTTGAAGGTTCATTCATATTTTATCAATAGTATTTATTTTTATAAATTAGTTAATAATAACAATTTATTAATTTCTATATGTGGTAAAATTATCAACGGTTTTTAAATGTTAATAATAATTAATTTGTTTTTATAAAATAGTAATTTTTATTCTTAATGTTTTAGAGATTCTAATGTCATTATTTTTTATTTATTTTATAGAAAAATAGGGAAATCATTAGTGAGGCATCGTGGATAGACCTCAACCACATTGGGTATACACAATGTCAACCATGTGTGAATGTGTGCCTTAGGAATCCATACAGGGTGGAATTGGTAATCTCATTTCATAGTATAAACGGGGGGGATGTGGGCCTATATATAAGGACCATAGAGTTTACCTATAGGCTTGCGGGTTGGGCAAGGTCACCCATAGTGTTATAGGTCCATGTCTGTGCAATATGTAAACAAGTGATAATCCCTGGTGGATTTCTCAAAATGAGGATCAATGTATTCCTATTTAAGAACTTCTTAATATCTCTATTGAAAATATGATGTGGGAAAAATATTTGGTTTTCAATTCATACATCATTAAAATCTATGATAAATGGTGGGAGATCTTTGTCCTTATGATGTTTTTTTCATCCAATCAATATTATATATTCCCCAAATGCATTATTTTTAAAATCATGCAACCCTATGTTTAGATATTCATCATATTATTTGGTAATCAACCCGTTCAAGTATAAATCAGTTTTATTCACAGTATCTCTGATGTTTTTATCTGAATTTTTTTGTCTTCATTATTTTCCTTGTTCGGTATTGGAATCTCCCTATGTTTCTTTATTTCACATTTAAATAGTAGTTATTCGTCATGATCCTTCTCTAGATTAAGGATCTATTATTTTTTTATTTATCCATGGTGAAAACATTTGAAATCACTAAGGGTGAGACATGAGCAACGAAAGGGAAACCATGATTCATGAGCGACCATTGAATCTCAACTGCTAGTCAGCGAGTTACCATCAGATAGTGGTGAGTCGAGTCACCATGGGAACCCAACATCCATTCAGTGAGTCAGCATTGTTCGTTTCCAATGGTGATTCATTAGACAGAACCATATTTAAAATTTGAGTCATTTTGCTAACTATTGGTTGTCAACGATGGGTTATTATTTGTTACATACTGCTTGTGCTCTGTATTTAGTAAATTGTGTCTTGGATGAACATATTCAATATCAAATAACTACTTTTCCTTATTCATTAGATAATAGTTGTTATTTGTTTCTATTTCTTGTTGTTATTTATTCTTCTTGTAGAATGTTTTCAATCTCAAATAGGAGGTCTTCATTCTTCCCATTTTCTATTATATTATTTTATTTGGTTTCATTTATTTTTTAGTTGATTTCATCATTCTATTTAAATTTTCATTATTTTGAATATATGTTTGTTTATATATCTATTCCCTTATTAGAAATATTTTCATGTATTAAATATAAGGAATTTATTCTGGTAGGTCACAATAACCCAATGGAAATATCCAGTGGTCAGTCATGAGTTGCAATTGGAAATCCAGCTATAATTTGTTTTTATTGATTCTCAAGAAGTCCTTTTTTAGTAGAATGGAATATGTTTTATTTTGGTTGGATAATTTTATTTTTTTATAGAAATTTCAATAGCATCATCTATTCTTTTCTTCGAAAATTAGTGAGTCATGACCCACTTTTTTAAGTAGTAGTTTATGATCTACCACTCCTTATTTTCTACTGATGATCATGAGTCACTACAATCAATTTTATTAAGTCATTTTTCATTAAAAGATTATATTTCTCAAATTTTCTTTCTTATTTTTATATATTTTATTAAAATGCATAATTTCTTTTGAATTTTTATTATTTTATGTTGAAATGTAATTTTAGAATGTGTAAAAATGTTTTTAAAATTTTTTAGAAACATTTTTTATGATGTTATAAGTTCATTTCATGATCTGTTTTATTGTATTTTTTGTGTATGAATAATATACAAGAATATATTTTTTTCAATTTATGTTTTAATTTTTAATTTTTAATAAATTATTTACTTAATATTTTAATTGTTTATATTAATATTTCATGAAGAAATATTTATTTTGATTGTATTCAATGATATATTGTATGGAGTTTACAAAAAATGTAACTGTTAAATTATATTATTGTTATACACTAATAATTTTCATACAAGTATTGAAAATAGATACGGTCCAAGAGGATATTTGTTTCTATGATACAAGATATTACTTAATGAAATAAAAACATATACATGTGCAGATTTTTAATCATCTTTTGATTCAACCATGATATTCTTTCTACTCTGAATTCTTTTGGAACATTAGTGATTTCAGTACTCCATTTGTGAAAAAATATGGAATTCAAAAATAATGATGTTTCCATCCATGTGATCAACAATCATCAAGATAGAATTTCATTAACATTCAAATCATCTACTAAGTTCCCTATATTAGTTTTTATTAATGTAATTTTTTTTATTTTTGTTTGTCTTTATTATTTTTTAATTCATTATATTAACCATAAAAAAGAATGTATTTCCATTCTCTGATTATTACACAACATAAATGGAAATATGTGATGCCACTCCTAATAAAAATCTTGGTAAATTGAAAATTATTAGTATCTTTTATTAAGAAAAGGATGGGCCTAGGGTATGTTGTAAAACAAATGGTCTATAAAAAGGTTCTCACGTTATTAAAATTGAGGTTCCTAATAGTACTAGTCGCCTCAAGGTGTAGTTTAGATTTAGGTGTGGACTAGGATCATTGTGATCAAAACTACTATAAATCATAGTATTCTTTAAATTTATTTTTTCTGATACTCAACTCAATAACTCTATACTCAATACATGTTAATAATTTATATACTCTAATTGTGTTTTTTCAAAAAAAATTATAACATCTATTCACCCAATGTAGTCATAATTTCCATCAATAATGATCTAACAACAAAACTATATAAAAGAAGTTATAATCAATAAGAGGATTCAATATCCATGGTTTATTTGTAGCTCCTTCTAGATGTGTGTTCAAAATTTTTCTTGGGGGAAAGGTACTACAAAACATCAACATGAAACCCATAAAAATAAATAATGATAGTAAAACCATCAAATAAATCTAGAGATAATTCAACATCAACTCCATAAAAATTAAAATTTAGATGATTTTAGGTCATCCAAATCATGTATTCAAAATACTGTGATATGATAAATTTATTCCCCATAGACAAATTTTCAAAACACCCATGGTGACTTACGTGTTTTGATAATGATTGTTGTCCAAGAACATGACCATAACAACCTATAGGGACCCGAAAATCCTACCACCTCACATCCATGATATCCCATATTGTGTAACAATATCCAGTAAATGAACTCATCTAACCTCCCTTTGACACCACTTTGTCAAGATCTATCCTAGATATCCTGGTTATATGGTACCTGAACTGACTCTAATATAGCCCTAATGGTATTCTAGATCTCCATGTATTAGTGAATGTGACATTGAATAAATTAAAATAAAAAGGGAATGATTTTTTCAAAAGAAAAAAACTTTCATTTACTACAGTTAATAATATAACAATAGTAACTTCCCAGTAGGATTCCTCCACATAGCCCGTAATAAGTTACAATATAATTACCATACATTAAAAAAATGTATATAAATAGGCATGTTAATTGATATTTACATTTTTATTAAAATTATCATGCATGTTAAATAGATTAATAATATATCTAAATTGGATTAAATGAACATTTTTCACAAATTGGAATGGGAATGAATAATGTACTAATACAATCAATATCTTGTGGTAATCAAATTAAAACTAAGGAAAATTTTAATAATCCCTTATATTTATTATTTTCTTGATATATAATCTTCAAACTACTCATTCAATCATCATGGATCAATGTTTTTAAAAAATCCCTAACTGATAAATCCATTGAGTTAGTCAATAAAAAAACCATCTAGAGAAATCATGTCAAACACAATTTTGATAGTGTTGTCATGTCTAATACATTACTAGGGAGATAAATTGATATTATTATTTTTCCTAATCACACACTAGCTACTCAAGATAATAAGTTCATTTAATTAACCAAATAATCATGGGAAAACAATTTATTTCAAATTAATTCATCATTCCCTATTCAATTTATAAATATTAACATTTCACTCAAACTTTTCAATTTGAAAATCAAATCATTGTTTTTCACAAAATTATTCCTTTTCAAATCCACGTTTACTTAAATAAATTTACTCGTGAATTAAAAAAAATCATTTTATGAAAAATTTTACATTTCAAGGCTTCATTCATAAAAATCCATAATATTAATAAAATCTAATGAAAAATGGTTTAATTTCACAATCCATGTAATTTTATAAAATTAAACATAAAATTAACTCCATTCATGGTTTAGAAAAATAAAATAAAATAAATTTCAATTAAATAGAAGAAACGATGTTTAAAATTATTGGGAAAATACTTACAGATGCACATAGATTTTATCATGTGATGCATGATCAATCACCCAAATAAAGAATAAAAAACATGTAGTTAATTGTGATGAATATAAAAGGGTGATACCTAGAATGAAAATTCATTGTATAAATAATAAAATTATATCAACAACATTACAATTCATAACTCCAATTTAAGGAGAGAGGAAAGATATAACGAATCCAAAATCATCAAGAAAACACTTACTAGAGAGGGACTAAATGCACCAACCATTGCATAGATAAAAGAATATGTGAGGTTAGATGTTTCCATTCACCTCTTGAGATTCTATAAAAGTAATGTAATTAAATAAGGGTATAATAGAAGTGTTTACAATTAATAGTCAGATATTATGGATCTTAATAAGCACTTATAGGGTATTAAATTCCAGTTTGGTTGGACTATTGGTTTTTGGATGCATGATCAATACTAACTGTCCACCTAACTCTTTTCCCTCATAAGGTTTATGTAGAGGTTTCATGGTTTGGAAATATGGTTAGTATAAATCTGAAACAAATATACAACCCACATTGCCTACGTCCTCATGGGTGTTAGGGATTCACCACCCCCTAGACCCTCTAATATGGACCATGTTTTGAATGGAAAAAACTGAACGGTTTTCCCTAATAGTTTATAGACCATGAACCACCCTAAAACTAAAAATTATATTACAAAAACTATGAAATTACTTGAATCATGGTATAATTAATTTATGATAAAAAATTATCACGAAGTATCTAAAAGTGGGTAATTAGTTGATTCACCAACATGTCTTACTACTCAAACTAGAATATCTCACATGATCTTTGATAGACCTCATGACATGTAAATGGAAATTGCTTCCCTCATTTTAGTAGTTGTCTCTTGGTGATGAAAAATTGCCTGAATTGATTCCAGACTAATAAAAACTATTTTTCTGAAATCCCCATGAATAAAAATATGTGCGTATTATATCAGGAACATGTTATTCATTGTATACATGTTAGGAACATATCACAGAGTCACACTCTATATAAATAGATGGAATAGCCCATATCAACCACTCAAAGATCTGATTTCCCATCCTCATCCATAGCATAATAAGGGGATCAAGCCTAAATGCTAGTTGGACATACTCATCCCCACCCCGATAGAGTACTCTAATTGATTCCACGAAATCATGACTATAAAATTCCAAAAAAAAATATTGAAGAATTTATTTCCAAAACTGTTATTAATGTAATATTTGGAAAGAATGATGTAGTATTACTAGAATCATTAAATCTTGAGCACTATATATCATAAAATTCTTGTAAAATATGCACTCCCCTAGCCCAACTTAATCAACCTCTATGTAAATATTAATTGAATAAAGGGTCTACATCATTCAATTTTTTCAATTTAATTTAACTATTATTTAATATTTTTTGTTTTTAAAAATAAAAATAAATTCAAAATTTAAAAATAAAAATTATTTATAAATTTATATAAGAATTTTAATTTATTGAAACTATTCATATAATATATATGATCACCTACAAGAGTAATAAATCAATATAATTAAAATTTTAGATAAAAGGCTACAATTTATTTATTTGTTGAAACTCTATATATGTTGATAATGGTACATTAAATTACATCCTCGTATATCATAGTCTAGATAATATTTAAAATTAACCAAAATGGAATAAGAATCATGTTTCCATTATAAAATGCATTATAATGTCCCAAATTTCCATTCCAAGAAAGGTTTTTAATATAAAAAATTGTAAATACCAAATTAAATGTATTATAATAGGTGATGTAACACATCTATAATAGAAAAAACCCTAAATTAGAGTCTCATTCCTTGTAATGTGGACATCCCTCGATCCTGGTAGAGATACTCTTATAAATATTATCCAAATAATGATATAAAAATATAAAATCTCTTGTATTACTTTCCCACATATGAAGACAATGTGAAAAAAGAATCAATGTATTGATACCACTTTATAATGCCCCGGTTAGACACATTCGATGGTTCTTAGACTAAAGATCCCTACTAATATTAATAGACCGACTTATATTCCACATTATACAAACTATAATTGGGGTTAAAATACTAATCATTATGAGGATATACATTTTGGGCCAAATAACGGTTTATAACAATATATGGAATAAATATATCGTCCAATAAAAAATATAGATTAAATGTACATATTTAAAAATCACCAATAACAAATATAACTCTTATTTTGTTCCCAAAATTAATATTTTTCATGGAATATAAGTTATATAACTAACATTAATTCCCCTTTGGTGAAATTATATACATCAAGAACAAAAAATAATCAAAATATGAAATATAGTAAGAGGCCAAAAAACGATCCTAAACCCCATCTCGATCCCTTCTCTTATGGTCTACAAAAACTTACACAATTAAATGTTAATCATACATCCCTTTACAATATCATCTTATATAAAAATGATATCTACTCAAATACCCAAAATAAACCAAGTTGGGTTGGAGTTCAAATTAGTAGGTCATCACCAATGTTGTCCCTTAATTATCTAATCTGAATGATGATATTTTTGATGTGGTAAAATAGATAACAAAATAAATATATAGTTCAAAAACTATTGTTCCCCACATTCTAAGGTGACAGCTAGAATCTATGTTACGTACCTCATTCCATTCCATATTCCTTTGAATTTACGACGTACTGATCATGGGTGGAAAATACCACCCTAAAATCATCTTTTTAAAACATCATCAATGTGTTGAGGAACTCCCCACCAATGAAATTTTTGTATTTTAATATTATTTAGGTGAAACATTATGTATCCTCTATGAATTTCAATATTAAAAACATTATGTGTTAAGATAATCCCAAACAAAATATATTTCATTTTTTACATAATCAGGGGGAAGGGCTCCCCACCATGGAGATATTTTTATTTTCTAATATACTTAGTGGATAAAACCCCCACCCAGAATGATTTCAATTTTAGTATCACATTCAAGATTCAATAATTTAACAACTATAAAGAAAAAAATGATCTTGTTTAGGGTAAACCACACTAGAAATCAAGATCTCTAGGTTCTAAACATTTTAATTGACCTCTCATTATACATATATGTTCAAAATTGTTAGAGAAGAAAGTGTAAACAAATTAAATATTTTTTTTTATTTTTGGGATAGGTCAATGACACCTCACATTATACAAACATAAGATTCTTGAATATGAATGGGGAAAACATATAGACCACCTACCATAATATATTCTAAAAGTTAAATTTTAATATCGATGGATAATTCAATCTCGATTAGAAAATAATGATAATTTTCAAAAAATAGAGAATGTTCCTAAAATTCATTGACAAGAATATTAATTTTAAATAAATTAATTAAATTAGTAAAAATTGAAACAAAGTAATTTATTTGTAGTTATTTACCATATTGTATATACTTTTATTTAATATAATGATTAAAAAGAGAGATATTACATTTGACTCTAAACAGAAGGAATTGACTACAGGAAACCCATATATATAAAAGTATGTTATACGAAAATGTTTTTACCACTAATTGATACACCATATATTTAATTTTACCTAAATTGTAACATTTTTATATAAAAAAAATAATATATATATATGAATTGTAATTTTTCATGTAAGAAAAATCTATATATAACATATTATTTTATATATAATATATTTATATATATGTATATGGTTATTACCTGAATAAAAATATCATAAGTAATAAATTACACAAATGTTAGAATTACCTTATTATAAAAATGAACATGTAATATATTTTTCATTACATATGGTGATTCACTATTTAAAATAAAAAATATATATTCTCTTCCTAGGATAATATTTTTTTTATAAAAATGTATGGATTATGTATTATCTAATAGGTAATATATTTACCCATTATGTATAAACATATAATATTATTTCATTTATTCTACTTTTATAAAATATTTCATGCTACACATTTATTTCATCCATGATATTTATGTCCTAATATGTTAAATAATTATTTTTCCAATATAGTGCATAAGGATAATAAGAACGAGATTAAAAAAAAAGATAAAACAATAAAAACCCATAATTCAAAAAAACACAATCCTAATAATTAAAATACATAAAACCATCTCGATAAATATAATATATATTCTAAGAAAATAGATTTAATCTAATCCTTGTCATAGAAACAATATTGGGATTTAATTACTAACCAATTCCAATAACCCAAGAAATCTTTTCAAGACCCTCATATACTTGGTCATCCCAAGGTTCAACTGAATGTACCATTTCAGAGTAACCAACCATATATGGAAGCCCAATACATTTAAATACGAATATTTCAATAATAAAATAAATAGGTAAATTTTTTAGTGAAAATTCAATCATTTTCATTCCACAACATAATATATAGTGTTACATACTTCTATTCTTTATAAGGCTATAATCAAGTATGTAACAAATAACCAATGATTTTTCAAAATAGTTATTTTGTGTATTCTGATCAATATATTGAATTACCAAAGTAAAAAATACATCTAATAACTATATATAGGTAGAATAAAAATTTTCATATTTGGTATCAGTGAATGTTTAGTTGATTCTATGGGAAATACATTTAAAAGATATTATCAAGAGAACATAACATTATGAGAAAAAAACTAGAAATGATTGAATTTTATAGAACTGATATATTATTGATTCAAATTTCAATGATATTAATCTTAATTATATATTATAAAATATAATAATTTTTTTATATAAAATAATAATTATATGTCATTTTTTAGGAAATGGATCATAGTTGGATGATAGAAAACTATATCAAAACCCATATAACTGTTTTCATTTCCCTACTTTCAAAACAAACAAATAATCCACTAGACATGAAATAATTATCAATATATTTTGAATGTTTAATCCATTTATATAAAAAAATAATTGTTCATATTAATGGACTTATTATCTCCCAATAACATATTACGACATTAGATAATTTGGAAATGATAAAATGACAATAATTCAATAGAATGACATTTCTAGGAGTGGAAGGACAGTGGATTGTGTTCCTAGAGAAAATATTCATCACCTTAGGATGTAATGAATGAGAAAATATTATTATGTTTATATGTCATCTAAATGGAATTTTTTATCTATATTGACAATTTATTCATGATACTAAAAATGATAAAGTGAATTAAAACATAGATTATTATTATTTTTGTGAATAATTTATATGAAAATGTTTTCACATGATTAATAATTTGATATTAATAATTAATATTAAAAAATATTAATTAAATAAAGATGAAACTGTTATAGGTTTTGAAAATAACAATATAATTTTAGTGAGATATGTGGTGGATTATGTGAGAAATAAAAAAATGAATTATCAATCACTTATAACATGAAATAATGTTATGTATTCAAAGGGGGTTATTCCATCAATCCTTTAAATCATATGAGAATATTTGGAAAAATTCCATCAATAATAATATGTGGTTCTCTAATTAATATAATTATAATAAAATTAGTTAGAGGAATACAGTGATTATGGAAAATAAATAATGAACATTACTGAAGAAGTTGAAAGGTTAGAAATGATAACAGAAATCAGTTATGATAAATGATACTATATATTGATTTGATGGTATTTATTGTTTCTTTCATGATTGGGTCCATCAATCTCATGATTAAAAAGTAGGTATATATAATAACCTTTTTTAATCTTTTATTTTCATTTATATAGAAATATACTCCAATCAGTCCTATAAATATCAATGGAACATACTAGGTAAGAGGACATGGGTGCATGGTTAGTATTATGAAATTAGTTTTATTTAATCTGTACTGTCAAATGATGTGTTGTCATGTAGAATTATTTAAAAATCATTATACTATAATACAATATTTTATTTTTTATCTACATAATTCCATAAACTAACTATATTCCATAGATGAGATAGGAACCCAATCATGATTGGGACATACAGGAGGGTAATTTACAATCCCCAAGCGAAAGAAAAAACTGCTAGTTATTTGGATCAGAACTCAATGGATTGAATTCACACAAAAAATTATAAATAAAACAATGTGTTATATTTACCCAAATTCAATCATGAATACTCCATACATCATATTTCTAGGCTAAATCATAAAAATAGTTTCACAATTATAGGACCGAAATTGAAAAAAAATTAAGGTAGAAAACATAAGATAAATTCTCAAACCAAATTTTTTTAAAAAATGGTATTTTTCTTGGTTGAAACCAAAAAATGAAAAAATGCACCAAAGAATTGAACTACTCTCTTTGTAACTCCACGAGCCCCCTCAAATTGAAATCCAGAAATTCTCCACGATGGACTAGGATAATATCTTAGAAACTAAAACTAATATATATATATATATATATATATATTCATGATCATAAAACTAAGTAGGCAAGTCAAATAATCAACACCCCATTCATTATAATTAAATAATATATCCAATTCAATACAGTTTGAAAAAAAAATTACCCCAATTTAGGTTTTTCAATATATGTTTTAAAATTATATAACATACATTTTCTACTTCACTTCAAATTTATTCCTATATAAATCAAAGAAGATTAATTAATTATATGAAAAATCATTATTTCATGATTTGATATAAATAGATCAATATTATTTTCACAAAACCATTAATATTTAGTTTGAATTTAATACTAAAGGTTTAATGTAATAATAATTAGAAACCACAATAATAATTTTAAACATAACTATGATATTAGTTTGATGAGAAATAATAATCAAAAATATCATAATAAATAATGTAAAATAAGCCAATATAAGATAATAAAGTAGAAATTATAAAGGAAGTATATCCTTACATGAATGTAAACATTAGTAGTAAAAATGATCCTTAATATTAGGATTATTAGTGTAATTGAACCACCCTAATTATTTGTCATAACCTACCTAATGTAACAATGTAGAGAAACTCTCTATCAAGAGAATTATCCTATTAGGTTCCATTAGTTTGAGTAAGACTCTAAACTAAGAAAACATGTTATCATGGATATTATAAAAGGGAATTTTGGTTTCCAATATATATATATATACAATTTTTCTTATACAATTGAACATAAACAATAAATGGTAAAAATATGGGTATACAAACAAATAAAAAGAGAGAGATAATTTCACCAAAAAAACGAATCACCCATAAGAAATATTATTGGAATAACCCCTTATTCAAAACATGTATAAACATAACATTTTTTCAAATAACTAGGAAAATAAAACAATTAAGAAATTTTCATATCCCATTGCCTTTTATCAGTATAAATTTAATGTTTAGAAAATTCCAATGATTCTTCATAGTCATTATTTGGGTTCAAATAATTAAATAATATTTGAAAATTGGTATATTATAATTTAAAAACTTGAAAATATTATAAAAATTAGAGAAAACCATTTCAATTTGTAAACACACCCCTAAAAATTAATAATTCCTTTGAAAAAATAGTTTAACTTATAAAACATATGTGTTTTCATTGAAACACCATTAAAAATTATCTTTAGAAACATTATCCAACATATTCTGTGGGAGGTTAAATAAAAATAGATTTCATCTCTTTTATTAAATTAACTAAGAATTTTAGCCAAATTAAAATGACTTTAATATGTTCTTTCATTCGAAATAAAATTCTAATATGTTTAACTGAATTCATTATAATCCAATAAAAGTATGAAAAAATAATAAATCACATTTATAGTATTTATAGTTGAACGAAAAGGGAAATATATCTTAATATTGAGTTCAATGGGCTAGAAAATCAAAAAATGGATGTACATAACTTCGAAGATAATGTTCACAAAATAAACAATAATAATCACAACGAACAGGGTGAAACCTCATACTCATGATTTTCTAAAATAGGACAGAACAATTGGTAATGTGAAAAAACAATATGAAATAAGAGATATATTAAATAGGGAAGGAAGGGGCCTAAGATTTAGGAACGAGCTTTATTCCATGAGGAAATTTCCTGGGATCACTTTGTGAGGTAATTAAAACAAGGTAGTGGAGATACAATACTGTTTCACCATATAGGTGAAAATAATATGGGGATATTGTTTAAAAATCTAATGGGATTAAATTGTGATTTCAATGTTTCAAAAAAAATTACTACGTAGACTACCAGGTTTGGTCACATGGTTTACTATATCATGTGCCAAAGGTGAACCTTTTACTAAAATATTCTTGAGTCCTACATGGTTTGGTTTCACTATTAGACATATTGTGTAATAACCATGTAAAATGGATCATCAAACATTAGAGGCCACTAAGATTTTTTCCACCTTTTCTTTTAGAAATTCACTAGTCCTGCACTAGTTCCCTTACACACAAATGTTGAAGAATGGTTTCCCTTGGGTAAACCATGGGATATAACTATGAATATGTACATATATATTCAAACCATACATGAAGAAAAAACTAAACAGGGAGTCCCATATGTAATGGAAATATAATGGTTTCTCCTCAACAAAATTAACAAACCATTCAATGGAGTGATAAAACCAAGACATTATTTAAATTTGAAAATTAAAATCTAAAAAGTAAAATTCAAAAATTATAATAAATAAATGAATAAAATAACAATGAAAAAAATTTCATAGTGTGTATATAACCCCCCCCCATTATAATGATATTTACTCAGAGAATGATTTCTTAGTTTCAATTAATCAAAAAAATGATATGTCACAACCTCTATTTTTTGATTAGATTTCCAAAACTGAACAACATCACAACCACAAAAATATCCAAGATAACAACCCAAAATATATAAAATCCTTTTCTAAAATAAAATAAACTCTATGTGAGAATTATAGGACCTAAATAACAACCAAATTCTTCTATTCCAACATGATCATCCATATGGAATTCTAAAAAAATCATAAAAAGATACATGGTTAAACCATTAATGGTGGTCTACCCATAAAATTAAAATTCTTATACAAATACGATTATATAATGTATAATAGACCAACTAGAGGATCTATGGAATTTTTTATATTGGTACTTGAACAACATGAGTAGATCCCAAAAAAACTATCAAGGATTGAGAAATCCAATAAAATACTAGGAGGACATATAATTCTATATGTTCCTACCAAATCATATGGATCTATAATTACCTTAATATTAAATAATAATCAAGGGACATAGTTTGCCAAAAAAAATAACACTATTAAACTAAGAAACACATCAATTTAAATTAATGTCAAAATTATTTTTTGTTTGTTTAATTGATAAATTCATCAAAGTGGAATGTATAATGGCCCCAAATTCTGATAAACTCCATTAAAAAATTAATTACATATATCTAAAACCAACAGGAACGTGATATTTATTTGTATTTTTTAAAATATGAAGGATTATTATTATCAGAATTTTCATACTAATCAATAATGAACACCAGAAGAAGGTAATCAGATAATGGAGAGACGATTGATACCACTATATATCTACATAGATTTATTCCACTTCCATTTTTATTTTCTGAAGTTCCATATATCACAATCGATAATATAAGAAGTTTAATTCACCTCAAACACTCATACCAAAGTCACCTCAAAGAAAAAAATATTACATTCCACTTCTACATTAGTGGTTAAAAAATCTAACACCCATTAATGAAGATCGAGATGAATAACCCATTAAAAATAATGATCCTTCCATGAATCAATCATATAAAAGTCCAGATGATAAAGAAATAGAACAATTAAAAAATTAACATAATCCCATACCAATCCATAATAATATTTATGATATTAAGACTCTATAACCATATATACGTTTATGTCATCAATGAAATTCTTTTGGATGAAAAATATATTAAAATTGGCCTATGAAGGGTCCTTTTAAGGTATCATATTTTCAATAGTATTCCAAAACATTCATTAGAAACAATAAATAATAAATGAAAAAATAATAATATAGATGGACACTAGAAGCTCTCGTGGTCCATAGATACTTTTATTAATCAAATCCATTTTCACACCTCAAAATGATATGAACAAACATAAAAAATGGAGGGAAAATCTTATTGAACAGTAGAAGTTAATCTATAAGTTTATTATCTCAAGGATTATTACATAGATAACCATATATAGATTTGCCTCAAAAATATAAGGAAAACTGATAGTGGAATATAATAAACGTTGAGTAAAAGTCTTAAACCTAATAAAAAATCAAACTCAAACCATGCACAGTTAAGGGTAAATGTCAATATAAAAGAAAACACCAAAAAATAAAATAAGAAAACCCTAAATGATATTCAAATACATCATTAAATTATGTTATCAAAATTATATGAGTCCCCAATTAAAATTATTTATTCATTTCTAAACATTGAGGTTATTTAAATTCAACATAGAAAAGATATTTCTCATGTTTAAAAGAACAAAATTTTATTAGTTAAACCATAGTTATATAAAAATCCCCATTAAAATTTATAATCCCTAATACTCTTCTCATAAAACTATCTTTCAAAATTCTAAACACCAAATCCACATCAATCCATTTAAAAATATCTATTATTAGTTTCTAAAATGATCATAATCATTCAAAAAACAATTCCAAAATCTATTAGACCCAATGAAAATAACATATTTCACCACAGAACATAAAACAAAATATATGAGGGATAATTAGATATAGATGACCTAAAAATATTACTTAGTGAACCATATTTCAATCATCATATGGTCACTTGGAATAATACCAAACCATGTATGTGGGATCCACATTATTTAAAAGGCATTGTAATATCACCATGTACCTCTAGTCAAACTCCCATTATCAACCCCCCAATAATGGAATCCTCTAATTATTATACATATATTAAATATATTTTACGAAAAATAAATATTTAATTAACAATTCAACAAGTAAATAATAATGGATCAAAAACAAAGTATCAAAACATAGATAACTATATATATTAGGAACTAAATTGAGAAGATGTCACAAATATCGCCAATAAATTTTATATAGAGTTATAGATTTGTTATTACAATCATACATTTCATTTACAATATAAATAAGGTTGTGAGGGATCCCAGTACCTCTAATGAACCAAGGATTTGATACAATTCTATCATTAACCACATATAGTCCATCATTGATAATGACTCCAATGATAGTTCAGGAAAAACGGAGGGGAGTTCCTAAACCCCATATAATGGAAATAATCAATATCGTATTTGATGAGAACTCATGGGAATAATATTTTTCAAAAAATGTAAATAAAAAAGTTGAATCTTTAAAAAAATTCTATGATAAATACTCCATATCTAACAGGTCCACGTGCTAAAGGAAACTATTTTTATAATAGGAAGACCCAAAAAACATGAAGAATATAATGTTTCAAACATTATATAAACGAATTAACTAAAAAAACAAGGCACATAAGGAGTGTTATTTGTTATAAAAACATTAAAATAGAATATAAAAAAATCCCAAACTGATCTATGGGTCACTCCATGGGTTTCCATCTATTAATAGACCAAAAAAACACCTTAAATGACCAAATTATGTATCTATAACATAAAACTAAAATATATATATGTGTCAGCCTACCATGAAATAATTTTGTGTTATTCATCTTATTATTATTATTATATTATTATTATTACAGTTGTTTTGTTAAATTTGATTTCATAGTTTATTAACATTTTTTTTCAAATGTTTTTATAGAATTCATTGATTTTTGGATTATGTATTAGATATATTTTTACACATTTATATGAGGTTATAGTCTCTCCATTATACCACCTTTGACACTCACATTTAATCAGCCTCTTATGGCATAGTTGTAGGAATGGTTTAGGCCATCTGACCCAAATTCTTAGATAACTAGTTAATTGGATCCCAGTAAGAATGTTACATTGTCTACTATGAATTGTTTTGAATGTGTGGGTAACAGAAGGGCAAGGTGGACATTTATAAGTTAGGTGAGTTGAACAATTTTAAATTTCTGAGAAGAAAAATTTGTATCTATGTATTTTCTATTTCAAATGGCATTAAAATGGTGCATTATTGATCAGTATACATTATTGTGTTATCTTTTGCAAGATAATACATTTTGTACATGGTTTTAGGTCATTATAACCCTAATCCTTTAAGTTACCCCCCCCCCCGAGTTAAAAAATTAACATACCAGCAATAATTGGTTTTTTACTTTTTTCACTGTTAATTTGGGTAATAAATTATGTTGAAACTATTAGATATTATAAATTATTCCAATTATATATATGTAATCCATTTTTAATAATTCAATTCATAGAACTACAAAATTTTAATTTAAAACTAGTATTGTATATGCGATAAGAATGTTTGGTTTTCTGAGATAAAATATTAAGAAGTTTATAATGTTTTTATATCAAGATGCATCATGAGAATGATTTCATATAACTAAATGGGATATATATATACATATAAATATGAGATAATTCAACATTAACACAAATTTAAAATATAATTAATCTTTATAAATAGTTTTAATGAAAAATAATTTTTCAATATAATTTGATTATTTTTAAGTATTGAAAAAGATGTTAATTGTTTTAGAAAAATATCCAAAATTTATCAAAATATAATCTTGATATTACAATTTGAAAAATTAAAATTATTTTTTGAAGGAATTTTTATAAAATTTTGAAAAAACCATTTTAAAATAATTATACAAAAATGAAATAAAAATTGTTTTTAGAAAAATGAAAATTTTAATCATGAAATTGGATTTATTATTATATATTTTCTAAATAACATAGAAAATTAATTATAAAAATTTGATTCAATATATAAAATATAAATATCATCAAAATAAATCACCGATGATTTTGTATTGAGGTAAAAAAATTTGTTTTTATAAAAAATAAATTCAATGAATGATTTTATTTATTTTAAAATAGTTTTTTATTTTAAATATTAATTAATTGGTAACAAATTAATTCATTTTATTTAAAATTATCTACCACATATTTTCATAATTTATTTAATCAATTTCATATTTTCCATTCCAACAAATTTGTGATAATTATCGTATAATAACATTTTAGTAATATGAAATGTTTTTTTTAAACACAAGGATGCATGTAAGTAAAGCTAACTTGATGTTGGGTGTAACACATAATATCGAAAGAATAAATATATTTGAAAAAAAAATATTTCAAAAAACATCAGTGTCTTAAATTATACCCCCCCACCATAAAAAGAAATTTTCACTCAAAATTCAACATATAGGTACAAACAACTGAGGATACTTCTTTCTCATTAGATCCTCAGGTTCCCACATAACTGTCTTAAGTTGATGGCCTCACCAAAAAACATTTACTAGGTTGGTGTTCTTGATTCATAGAACATTATATGTAAAATATTCAATATCATCCATTTTTCTCTTATAAGATGGACCTTTCTTCAATTGTAAGACATAAAAGTTTAGTATATATGGTTGACCAGGTATGAGAATCCACAAAAGACATACATGGAGAACATTAGGAACTCGATATTGGTTAGAAGGTAGTTTCAAAGCAAATGAAAATTTCATGATATGATCAACTATTTCATAGGGTTCGATCTTCCTATGGCATTGTTTTCCCTTCTTTCAACCATTTAGATATTCATAGAAACAAATTCCCACAAATGTCAAATTCTAGAGCATGTTGAAAATTTTCAGAAAAAAACATCTTATAGACTATGTTATTCTCTTATGTGTTATTTAATATCTACGAAATTATATAAAATTTTATCAGATAGATTAGGTCCCAATAGATTTCATTCTAAAATTTCATTCTCATGTGTTGAAGATATAAAAATTCTATCATAATGGGATAAAAAGGATATATCTTAATGCCCAAGTGAAATATAATTTTTATAATAAAATTATACTAGTGGAATGTGAAGATCCAAAAAACCATTTCAATTTCATAAAAAATATCTTAGTGTATCCTAGAGGGTTAAAATTTTTATCTCATATTCAACATCTCTATAAGGAAGATACACAGTGATCAAACTCAAATACATATCAAGATATTTTTGAAGATATTACAAAAAATCTATGGTAATCTTCTAATCCCGATCAGATATAATTTATTATGGTACCACTGGAAATCATTACAGTTCATTACCATATATCCTGGAAATTTAATTGAGAGAGAATTCTTCTCTGATTGTAATGAATTGTGATAAATTCATAATGTAACTGACTAAAACCCATAATTACCACAATATCAAGATTAGATAAACCGTAAAGGTTACTAGTGTCACTTATCATACGTCCATAAAGTGTAATAGAATTCCAAATTTAAAAAAAATTTCACAATGACATTTACAAAACCAAAGGGTTTTGTTTTAATAAATGTCACCCAAATATCTATAATCACGATAAAATCCCATCATATAAAAACTTATGATCACACATAAACTTATAAACCCCTGATGAAATCCATAAATATTATGTTAATCTCACACACAGGTATATATTAATAAAAAAATAACACAAACCATGAATATTTAATGATTCTTACTTCCAAAATAAAATAGGAAAAATACATCTACATCATAATTCTAGAATCCCAATATATAAATAATTTATTCCTTCAACTTTAATGATAAAAACTGAATAGGTCGTTATTTTTCCTAGAAGATAAATATTGGGTCATTGAATTGATTTGGATAATTCCCATGATCCAAACACATAATAAATTTATCACATGGAAATGTTTCCAGTCTATAACCTTCTTTTCCACATAGATAAAATCATCCCCTCCATTTGATATTTTTATCATGGTTTTTCTTCTCACCATATATACATGTTGGAAGATTAATCTTTTTTCAAGAATTTTTACCACATAAACATTTATAAATATTCATATTCCTCTGATATTATGCTAGTAATAACATTGAAGTTCATGTTATTAATAATATATCATGATAGTTTATTAGGAATAAAAAACTGTATTCAATCATCATCCAATTTAGATATGTATAGTCAATAAATTTTCCATTAGGTTCAACCTTAACATGTGTCATTCCAATTCAATTCCTTTAAAAAACCAAAAAAATAGGGTTTCAGAAACACTAATAATAAGGGAAAAGAATTAAATAAATTATATAATTAATAAATTAGGACAAATTTTTTTCAATGTATGACACATTAGGGTTTTCCTAGGTCAATCATGGTCATTATGATAATCCTTCATGATTTCCTGTAATAATTTTATTAATTTTTAATGAATGTCCCCTAGGTGCATCAAAATTTGTGTGTATCAAGGATGATTTTCATGAACTAGTTGATAGTTGTGTTGGTGTTGGTGCACTATAAACAACTTATATGTACTTTATTATAACCTATATTCATATTTTTTAATATTAATAAACAAAGTATCACATCACGAATGTTGTGTAGTGTAACATGGTATGTGATAATGTTCTAAAAGTAGTTATGTCACAAAATGGTCCTAGAAGTTCCCCTAAATGATAAGTACACATAACTTCCATGAATGTATTATTAATTATATTTTCATTATCTGTATAAAATCAATTACGGGATACAGGTGATCCAGTCTATCATGGGAGGAGACTCATAGGACTTTTTGGCACCATCTCAAGGTTTATTCCCTTTGTAATATCTAGTGTACAATATAATTTTAATGTGACCCGCAATTATAAATCATTATTTAAATGTTGCATTGGATGATCATATATATACATATCTCCATTTAACCTTTTAATTTTATATAGTTAATAATGACTATTATAAATCCTTTACTTTTAGGTGTTGAAAAAAAAAGTGGTGAAAACTATGTTTTCTGTGTAGTATTACACATTGGGTTTGTCTTGAGTAATATTGCAGTAATGAATAATGTAAGAAAGGATTTGTCTCTAATGTTATTTGATGAATTTTTATATCTTAGAAATTTTTATTCAAATGATATAGCCTAAATAAATCATAATACATTGTGTTCGATGGGAATGTTCAATTTACAAAAAATTAAATGAGGTACATTGAGAACATAGGTTGGTAACACCAAAATATAACCTTTTTTATTATAGATATCATCATAATGGGATTATATTACATAGAAAGAATCTGTATAAGGTATTGTGTCATTTTGGGATTAACATCATTCTCTATATTTTCATTAGGGTGATTCTTGATGCTACTCATGGACATTATGATCCTCAACCAAATCCCATAGTGAAAGATTTCGAGACCGTAAGACACTATCTATATCTATAATCTCATTTAAATAATAAATATTATTATTGATTGTTTAACTAGTTGAATATAAATTATTTTTACAATGTGGATTAATAGTTACTCATGTTTTCATGATCTCATACATTTTATCACTTGTTATTTAAGAGAACATTATTTGAGAGGAATATTTAATAAATTTTTATTTATTATTTAGTGAAAATAATATTTATTTATTTATTGTAAAATAAAGCAGTGATATTTAACTAATTGATAAGTAGAAACTATTGACGGAACAACAAATATTTTGGAAGAATGGTGGCCCATGTTTCTAGGTATGGTAAGAAATAATATATATTGAATATTATTTGAATAAATAATATTTTATTTTACTTAAAGAGTTTAGAGAATGATGATAAATAATAATAATTTATTTATTATAGACATTGGGTTTTATAGGGATTAAAAAAAATAAAAACGGGTACATGGGATATTATTTATTTCTAACCCTAGTGGTATATAATCTATGTTATAGTATTTTTCAGGGAGACCATTAATTTTTGTTGTTGTTAACAATGAATCTTTTGAATCATTTCAATTCCATGGAGAGATCCCTTCTCTATGAAATATCCCAATATTAGAGAATGATCTTCCTCCACCTCTCCCTCTTGAATCAATAATGATAAGATGTAGTGCATTGGACTAAATTCTTGAGGTGATAAATGGTGAATATAAAAAAATGATAGGATCTACCGTTTTAGAATCTGGATGTTACTACAATGACATTTAGAGAATTGTGGAATGCATTTTGATCCCCACTAGAGGGAAATAATATTTATTCCTACAACTCGATTATTATACATCACATATCGGTTGTCAAATCCATAAAAAATAAATAACTCTCACAAGGATATTCTTTAATTGATTAAATTATTTATAAATAAGATATTAGGATACTGCACTTTGGTTCTACTATTTTATCTATTTTCTATTTTATTTTATTCAATATCATTGATCATGACATTTTTCTTCATGTAAATCTCATATAGAACATAAATCATAGAAAATAGAAATTTTGGATACTAAGCATTTCATTATTCTTCTACACATTTAAGCTACATGTGGAATAAAAAGGGTCACCTCATCATTTATAATTATTTAAATATTTTTGATTGATTTTATAACTACTAATTTATTTTCAATGGATTTATATTATTTATTTAACCGAAATTTGATTTCTCTTTAATCCCTAATAATTTGTCAAAAATATAATCAAATAGATTTATTTTATTAATGAAGTATAATCTAATATGTCATCTAGACATACTAAGGAATCTATTTGGATAACGAAAGAATACAAACTAGGTATCCCAGAGGTACATACATCATACCATTGTTTAATACACCAATTTTTTTTTCAAAATTAATTAATGGTTTTTTTATTTATTAAATTTTGTAGATTTAATTATACAACACATCTTCAACAAGCCATACTAGTGCCTGATTAGCATGAAACCATGTCCTGTAACTTCTATGCAGTATCTTTTTTCTTTAGTATCATATGGGCCATGTAACATATTACACGGCCTAACTTACTAGTCACTATGTAACATAGAGAGCACTCACTGTCTATCCCATGTACACCATATGTACTCCAATATTATTTGTCGCTCGGTTTACACACCATGTCCCTGTGCATGTGAATTGGATAGAAAGTGAGAGAAGTGAAAACCATGTCACTTTCTAATACACATCATGTACTTATAAAAAATCGAAAGGATTAAAAATTAAATTATTATACCATGTAAATATTACCAACATGTTCCTTCTTGTGGTAATCAAGATGATAGGACACACCATGTGGTGGGTTTTAATATATATTAATGTTTTATTATTTTCTTCATAATCTTCTGATCAACATATTATGTATGAGTCATATTAGATTCAATACTCTATGTGCACTGAATATAAATACATGATAGAAATATATTTTAATACATTTAGTAATTATGTTGTCATTACACATCATGAAATTACAAAATATGTCAGGTATCCCACATATATTAAGTGTAAACACTAGATGATTATATTACATGTTGGATTGCTCGGATGGGAACTCACCATGATTCCTTGACGTTACATTTATATACACAGTTAATTATGAATAAATTCATTTATTTTGATTAAAATTATTCTTTGATAAGAATCTGAAATAAATTCAAATATTAATTAAGATAAAAAAATTTATTAATTAAATAAGATAATTAATTGGATCGTGTATGAATTTTTTGAAATAATAATAATTATAACTGAATAATAATTTTATTAAATGTTTCTCTTTTTCATACTAATGGATTATCTTCAGCTTATAACAAGAACTTTTTATGTTATTGTATTCATTCGATTTTTTATAAAATTAAATTTTTGAATTGGGTTTCATATCTCTTAATACATTGTATGGTCCTATGTCCCCATGGTTTCATTCCCCTAAACTGATTCCCATCACCTATGAGATAATAAAAGAATATGTAATTGATGGATCTCATAAGATAGAGTAGGAGATATATGTTTTTAGGTGAGGAGAAACCAATATATGATAAATTCATAAGTGAACTTTTGGAAACCTACAACATGAACCCTAATTGGGTCAAGGTGTCTCCCCCCTTGGAAGACAATTATTTTATCTCTTACTATATAAACATACCATTATTAAATGGACTTGATCCTTCCACATTAAATTTTATTTTCAATTAGGTTTCATGGATATTTCATTATGGATGTTTTTTCATCATCATGTGAATTACTGAATTAACAAGCATAAAATATTTAAGTAATATAAATTTTATTATTATAAAATTTTATCTATGACCTAGTGAATCACTTATATAAATACAATTAATATTAAAATGTAATAAATAAATATAATTATATTATCTTTATGCATAAAATATAAAATCCCTCAATTATATATTAAGATAGTTACATTTCCACTACTTCAATTAAAATTAAACCATAGTTTAATTTTCATAACAAACAAATGTTAGGGTTCTTTCAATTATTGGGTAATTATAACATGTAGTTTTTTTTAATTAACATAGTTCCTATCAATGTTTGACTACCAAAGTAGGGAATTTTGTAATTGAGAGGAAAGTGTTGAGTAAAATATATTTAAGGATTTTAGGATTTTGGAGTCAACTAAACATATTAATGAATTGTGATTTTATATAGTAGGCATTTGGAATGGCTATTTTAAACATTCATGTTTCCTAACCCACCAATATTTTTTTAATGAGAAAGTGAATATGGGTACTTGTCATTAATACCCATGAAATAAGATATTCTATAGACAATGTTGTGGGGTGTTGAGTACTGATAAAATAGTGGGACATTAATAAATATAATATCTATTTATTTGTCAAAATTTTATCAACAAAATTACTAAAATTGTTCTCATATTGTTCATAGAAATGTCAGTAAAATGGCTTCCAACATATCATTGAGATCCATACATGATATGGATAATCTTATTTTCAACATAAATATAATATAGAGTAAATGGATCTTATCTGTTATCCCTCACCCTGGAACGAAATTGGGTGTTCTAGGAGAACATATTTATAATTCACTTGGTAGTGAGGTAAGTAATGAAGTGTAAAATATCTATGGGAACCATTTTAACAATATCATTGATGTTTAGTGTGTCAGGTTATCATAAATGATTGATGACCTTTTGAAGCAACATGAGTACATGGATGCATATATAACGAGGTATCGCATTCATTATTTATAAAAAGAGACAATGAGATAAGATATATAAAAGACCTCCCAAACTGTATTTAGAACAATACATGGAGAGTTGGCACCAGCTAGGCTTCCTATAATGATGATTATATGTTACATTTAATTCTTAGACATCATTGATATTAAATTCCAATATGTTCTTCACAAAGATCTCATACTTCCATCACCCCAAAATAATTTCTTTTGTTGTATTGTAAACTATAATATGAGCATTAATGAATAATGTCTTTTGGAACCACTTTTTATGAATCTCCTTGTAGTTAAAGACATGGGGAATGAAAAAACAATTGTCCTTATGGTGAATAAGAAAAGAAATAATAAGGAAAAGTTGACCAAGACTCATAATAAGTATAAAGCTCCCACGAACCATCTATACATGATGAGGATGATTTAGAGGTAAGTTAAGGGAAATAAGGATGTATATTTTTCATTTGGTGGGAAGGGGAACCCAAAAAGGATGTAAAACCTAAATCTAGGCGAATTGAAAGGTTTATTTTTCTATCAAGTGTATTATTTCAATATGTACATATTAGATATTAGATACAGCTTTTGGTGCTCACATAAGTATCCCAATGTAGGAACCTTATTGATTTAGAAACATTTCTATATGATAGGTGGATATGTTGGATTCCAATGGTGAAAGGACAGATATTCTATCTATTTGTGACTACATCCATTAATCTCCAAAAGTATTGATATTTTTTATAAGGGATTATAGTTATGTTCCTACTGTTATAAAGAATATTATTTCGGTATAATTCATTAATGCTGATGGTTTTAGTTTCATATTTACAAATTAAATGTGTATATTTTATAATGAAAACACGTGTTATGTTATGGTGCATTTAAATAATGGTTTTTATGTATTAATTTATAAATACCATGTATTGGAAATCAATAATGAATCATGATCACTTGACTCATATAACACCCATTTACGACATCACGTCTTGGTCATGGAAATGATATGCATTTAAAAATTATCTGTGAAAATGGTTCTCTATAATACTATGATATAAAACCTCTTATACTATGTAATTATTGTTTATAAATAAAAATGACCAAACCTACCTTAGGTGGATAGGGTAAAAGCACCATATATATTCTAATATTAGTACACACTAATTTAGGTAGACCATTTCTAGTAGAATGAAGAGGTGGGTATTATTACTTCATTACATTAATTGATGGCTTGAGTAAATAATATTTTGTCTACTTGATGAGGTATACGTATTAGTACATTGATAAATTTAGATTACTCAAGAATAAATAAGATAATCAACATGGAATAAAGATAAGGAAGATTTGATCCAATAAAGGTGGTGAATATATTAACCATTAGCTTATTAACATTCTATAGATGTTTGTGACTCTATCTCAATAACTACACCTTACACACAATAGTGGAATTGTGTTCGGGAAAGGAGGAACCATACCTTGTTCGACATGGTAAGGTATATTATGATCCATAAAAATATTCCACTATCGTTTTGTGTATATGGAAAAAAAAACTATAACATATACATTAAAATATCCACCAAATAATGTGGAAATTGGAATTACCGTCTAGTTCTGGAGTCGAATGGAACCCATTTTGTCACAAACATTTGTATGAGATTGTGATGAATTTCATAAGGCCTTATCTTGAAACAATCTAGCACCCCATTTCTTGATCTGACCCAATGGGGCTCGAGCTGTGACTCCCCAAGCCTACCTCGATTGGCTAGGGGATTCCATATAGCACCATGTAGGCGATCAAACTCATAAAAGCACAAAGACTAAAGTACATATATGCACACATCAATATATACCTCCAAGAAACGGTGTAGAGATTTATAAAATTAAAAATAATATTCATGCATATATATACCCTAAATGGAGTAAAACAAAATTATAAAATGGAGAAATACATTCCAAAAATAGAAAAATGTAAAAAAATTCAAAATTCTCAAATGGAGTGAATCTCATTCAAATGGAACCACTAGATTTCTCCCCACTAAATCTCTAGTAAACTCCCCCTTCATTCTACCTCTCTAATTTTGGCTAGCTCCGAGTCCTCCTAGGACTCCATCAAATGGACTATATTATACACAAGACACAACACATGTGGTAAATTCCCAATCATGATTGAGTATAAATATACCCACCAGGCTCCCCAAATGCCTCAAAATGGAGAAACATAATTGAATCATTCTTCTCATCCTTGGTAGAGGAACCCCAATGTGAGAGAAACTCCATCTCAAAACCATACTAGGATAAAAATGACCAATAAACTCATACAACAAGGTGTGTTAAACATGGGAGGTGACAACACCATAATGAATCCATGAAATTCACCCATATGTACTCATCTAAGACTCCATTTATCTTGAGTTTCTAATCTCGTAGCTATCGAAAGGTTCCTACTCTAGGCTTTAAAGCAACACTTCACCAAGATCACACACTCCACAATCACATAAATCCAAGGTGACACTCATCAGAGAGATACACTCCATTGGGTAAAACCCATCCATCCATGATGAATTGTCTATATATACCACTCAATTGGGAATCATAAATTCCACGGTACAAAACATATATCCTGATAGGGAATAATTATAAGAGTACACAGTCATCAGGTCTTTCCAGTAATAACATCATATTGGGACATAGTGGAATTAAACCATCCATGATGGGGGACACTGTAAACTCTATTGGAACCACCAATGTATCATATCTTAGAAATGGGATCCCTTCTGGGATCCATTAGAAGATACTAAGAACCCAATATATAATGTCATAAGCTATATATCCATACAAAGGGGATCACTACTAGGGTTTTCTAGGGGATAGCACAACCAAATTTGATAACCTAAGGATCTCATTCAAAAAGGGGGTCACTTGTAGGATCAATTGGGGGACACCACATCCCAAAATAATGTTAAGGAAATCATAACCCATATATAGGGGACCATTTCTATAAGGACCATACCCCAGTTACCCAATGTTGGTGCATTATTATATAACATTGGCATGATATAAGGAAATAGTGTCCTGAAAGAGCGATCAGTTTAGCAGTCTTGGAAATAGATTACATATATCAAATTCCCACTACAACTTTAGACATAAAATACAACATAGATGGTTTTTTGATAATCCATTATTCCCTTATAGCTTAACCCTTCATATGATTAATAATACATATCTTGGAAATCCTAGGTAAATAAATCATAAGAAAGGGGTGAGCTGAGATTCTCAGCAAGGGTAAACAATTTAGCTGAAGATAACATAATCAACATGCATGCTGAATAATTGTAAACACATTACTTTACAAATAATAAACATGAACTTTTTATGGAAGAAATATGAGTTCAGTAAATAATTCCATAATAAAACATATTCATGGGAATTCAACTAATCAAATAACCACATGAACCCTCAATACTATTTTCATAATGAGGGAATGTGTAATGTCATACATTCTGAAACATTTTTTCAATGCCTCAGCCAAGATGCCTAAAAATGATTAAGGCCCTGGCCAAAACCATGTATCAAATTTGGAATGGCCTACGATAATTCCACATATAACTGTCTAGTGAGACCTACTGATGCATCAAGGAGCTATTGTGGGCTCCACCGATCACTTATTAGGTCTGCTATATTCCTCATATTAAAAGTATTAAACTTAACATAACATTCATATTAAAAATAACATACAAAATGTAAATAATTTATCAATAAACCATGAAGGAAATAAAAAAACACAACCAAATTCAAATATATCAAAAAAAAATCATTACAATATAGAATATTTGTATCATAATAAATCAATATAAAAAAATGATTAAAATCCATCAAAATATGTTGACATAGATGAAAATTATTTGTAAAACTCTTTGAGAGAAGTATCCCTTTTCATGAAAACATTTAAAAGTCACAAAATTTTCAAAGGAATACATTTAATTACATTTTTTAATAAATGTGACCCACACCAATTTTAATCTTTTTAATAGAATTATCATTTTAAATTTATTCATGTCCATATAAATAAATTCTTAAAAAACAATTTGGAAAACATGGACATTAATGAGAATGATTTATAAGAATAAATATTTAAATCATTTAAAATGATGTTTTAATAAAAGAGTCCCTTAAAAATAATCCATTTCAAAAAAAATTTATGAAACATGGAAATGGATAATAAATATTTTTCAGTAGATAATTACGTAAAAACAACCTCAAGTATGTAAAGAGATTGTACCATTAACCATTTCCATGCACTTTCCTTCGGTCGAGGGTATGTTTAACATCCTATTTGATGACCATAGTATATTATTAAATTATACCAGAAACATATTAATATTTATTGTATCATAAATGATTCATTTATTACATTATACAACCCATTTAATAATGCTTTCCATGTTAAATTAACATTTTGGGTAATAATCACTATCTTTATCATATGTTTTTTAACCTGTTATTCTTGATCGTATCAATTAGTTCATGATTTGAATACATCAAGAATACAAACATTGATTAATATATCATATATATTTAGAATATAAATATTTATAATATATGATTATATGAAATGGATGTTACCATTTATGGATACGGTAGGCCTTACGTACACATAAATTTTGTTTCCGTTTTCATATCATATTGAAATGAAGTAAGTGAATAAGATATATTTTTGTACATACACACACATATATATATCCATTAGCATAATAATGTAATATATTACAAAAATATAAATAATATATATTTTTATAATCATTGTTGAATGGTGAACATGGGAATGAATCTCATCGTGTTGTTGATATGGTAATCTGTACGTACACACAAGTGAAAATATCATTATATTTATGGTGAAATCATTTGTAATTGGATAGTATATCATATATATATATGTAATTATTAACTTGTTATATTTATTATTTAAATTAGTTATACTTATTATTATACCCACCCAAATAATGAAGTGATTGAATAGAAAATTACACCACAATGTGGAGACGGTAAGCCATATGTATGCGCGTACGGTGACTATAATTTATAGGATGGATCGAATAAATAATATAGTTGTACCGTAATTATAGAAACATCGCAGTATGTAGGAGGTACTGGATTTATTATTTTAATATGGAAACAATAATGAAATAGGAAGTGGAAGAAGAAAAACATTGAAAGAGGGTGGTGTAATTTTTACCTCTTCTTCTGGTGTTTCCTTTTAAGTTGATGAAAAGGGCTCCATAGGATGGCTTTTTGATCAAAGTAAGGGCTCAAGGATGATGGGAGGGATGTAGTGAGGATATTTGTGATATTTTTGGCTGAGACAAATGTCTCTGGAGGTTTGATTTTGGGAGAAGGGTATGTTCCCTTTTATAAGCAGGGTGAAGGTCTGTATAGGAAAAGATTAATAGATTTATTTATTATTCAATAATTTGCAGTTTATAATGTATCCTAATGAATTATTTTTGATCCTTAGGTACTTAGGGGTCGAAATACTCTTAACAAATTTGTTTAAGACATGTTTGGGTTCCATTTTACCCTTATCAGTGATATTTAACTCTTAGTTAAATAGTTTAACTTTTATCGTGTCTTATAGTATTCTTACACTATATGGTTAATAAACATACTCTAAGCTTACATGAAAACATCAAGTGGTTCATTTATGACATATATAATATTATTTAAGCCCTTTGGTAGAACCGTATATTTTTGGGATTATTATATCAACCAATAATATAGTATTTGTTTTAAAAATTAATTTATGTCAATTTTGACACATTTTGGTTTTTTTGTGTGAAAGTCATAACCACCTTATCACGTCAAAAAACATTTATATAATCTACCCTAACATGTCATATTGACCAATAAAATTAGTGTAATTCATCATAAATATCAATTTTAATTTATTTTAATATTAAATATATTAATTATTTTAATATTTCATTAATTAGGTAATTATTGCATCATCATTGTGTCACAAATGAATTAAATTATATAATGTCTAAAAATAACAAATAAAATATCATTATATAGGAAATATTTTTATCTTTTTAATTAATTTTTATAATTGAATTTATCTTATGTATATCTCTATATTAAAAATGATTTAGTTATTAATCATCGAATTTAACTCATTTAACTCTTCTTTAAATAAAATAATAATAAATATCCTAATCTTGTACATATGGCACAAAGAGGATAATATTGTATTCCTAAGGATGTTTTAGACGAATTATACTTATCCCACAATATTTTGACATGTGTTAGTGTAATTATGATATCATTTTTATCCTTAATTGCCCTATATACTTTTAACCATGGTAAATAATAGTCAAAAGTTACTATTTACCAAAAATTATATTCATATTATTAAACAACATTTTACATATAGATATTAACCATGTCTCTTGTATTTTTTAAATTCAACTCACAGAAGTGGTAAATTTATGTTTTAAGCAAATTTTCAAATACTCATTGGAGGTGGGTAAAATACGGAAAAATGATCAATAAAATTTTTATATATCTTAGCTTATTATAAAATGAATCCAATGAATTACATTGAAATTATATAGGTATTATGTATCTATTTTGAACATAAATAAAATAAAATAAAATAAAATAAATATTTAAATAAAAAGCCGGTTTTGACCAATAACTCAGTGCTTTTCACTATTCATAAAAAATTAAAAGTTTTCAGAAAAATACCAAAACTTTACCTTAAGAAAATTGTGATATTCTGAATTCCAAAATGAGGTCCATTTTACAAAATTAAAAACATCAAATTTTTATTTATTAATTTAAAATTACTTCATGTCATCAAAACAAAAAAAAAGGTTTTAAAAAGTAAACTCTATCAAAAGATTGACATATGTATATGTCAAATTTAATTGTAAAATTACTTATAATGACATAAATTATATTAAATGATAAAAATATCATCTAATTATACATCAAAACCATTAAAATGAATAATTTAACACAGTAAATTATTTTGACTAAAAAATTTATTTTCAATTAAAACAAATTATTTTTCACTCTTCATCAAAATATAAAAGTTATCAGAAAAGTTAAAAAAAATTAGAGACTGAATTTCTATGCCCCACTTCTAAATAAGATGTTTATTATGTCAAATTTAATATAAAAGTTTCATATATTACAATTGAAAAAAACACCATTAGTATGTGGTAAAATTTCATTTTTAAGAAATATTTCCTTCATCTGAAAAAAGGGATTTGTTATTATATTATGTAAAAGAAACACATAATTTTGGTGTTAAAATTATATAGAGTATATAAGATTCAAAATGTAGTTAATTCTATTCATAACCACTTTTTGAATGGTTATTTTTCTAATTTGTGGTTCGTTCGAATTCGGTGTTGTGAGTAGTGCAAACTATTGAATTTCATTAATGATATTACATAATATGAAATATTGGGGTGTTACAATTACTGAACAAATTTTGGTCATGGGGATTACAAACCCCCAATCTTGTATAATTAATTTAATAGGGCATCATACTCTTGATAATTTAATAAACCCTATTTAAAATATATCCTCAGTATGAGATCTATTAACCAATGATGTCATAACCCTACTTAAACTCCACCCTGTGTATGGGATTTTACTCCAGATGATACCACAAAACCGATAGAGCTATCCTACTTGACATGGGGACCATTGCCTATATATTATTGGCCACAACGACTCTACGAACCTGATATATGGAAAATATATGCAAGTTGATCCTACCCCATAATCTCTGGAGGGATAAAAAACTCTAAAAAATGATAGGGCACCCCGCCCTAGCCTCTCCAAGGAGATGATAAAACTCTATCCAAGATCTCCTAATTGAGGGGATTACAATCATGTACCGAGGATGTAATACCACACATACCTCGTAGGGACAAACGAAGGGAGATAACTCATCTACTACAGGTCCATATGTAGCTAAAACTCGTGATCTACAATATTGACTAACCTCGCTTATCTTATTCCCAAACTGAGGCAACTATCATGTTTTACATGAAAACTACTCAGGATAGGTTACTCGTTGTCCCAAAATCGAGCCCCAAAGGGTGATAGACGGAAGGTAGAATACTTTTCCAACAATAGACCACATGACATGTAAGTGGGTATATGTAGCATGTGACCCCAAATTAACATGTAGTTAGGTCATCTTATCGAATGTCTTGGAAGGAAATTTATGCCCCCATGGTTTGTTCAAGCAGTACACGACATGTCTCGCCAGACTCGGGACCCAACAGGGTATTTTAATTACATGGAACAGATAATTATGTTCACCACATGACGTGTACCCCCTGGTATATGGCATGTCCCATATACATGGCCCCTTGGTTACTATTTAAAAACAGACTTTTATTTAAATATTTATTTATTTAATTTTATTTTATTTTAGGTAAAAATTGATACCTAATACCTATATAAGTTCAATGTAATTCATTTGAGTCATTTTAGAATAATTTTAGATATATAAAAATTTTATTGAACTTTTCACCGTCTTTTACCCACCTCATATGAGAATTTGAAAATTTACATAAAACTTAATTTTATCGCTTTTGTGAGTTGAATTTTGAAAATCTGAGAGACATAGTTAATATCAAGGTGTAAAATGTTGTTCAATAAGATAAAAATAATTTTTGGTAAATAGTAACTTTTTCCTTTTATTTACCACGGTTAAAAGTAAATAGGGTAATTAAGGGTAAAAATGATATTATTATTAATACCTTAACAAATGTTATAATTATATTGGATAAGTATAATTTGACAAAAAAACAACATTAGGAATATAATATTATCATTTAGGTCCACTTGGATTAGATTAGGACATTTATTATTATTTTATTTAAAAAAGAGTTAAAAGAGTTAAAATCAATGTTTAATAACTAAAACATTTTTAATATAGGTTTATACATACGATAAACTCAAATATAAATATTCATTAGAAATATAAAAATATTTACTACATAATGGTATTTTATTTATAATTTTTATATTTTAAATAATTCAATTTATATATGACACAATGGTGATGCATTAATTACCTAAATAATGAAATATTATAATAATTGATATTATAAATACCCAAATAAATATAATTTGGGAGTTTTTATGAATTAAAATAATTTTATAGGTTAATATGACATTTTAGTATCGATTTAAATAACTTTTTTCGAACTAATCATGCTGATATTATTTTCATAAAAATCAATTACCAAATAGTGTCAAAATTGACAAAAAATAGTTTTTTAAAACAAATATTATATTATTAATTTTTATAATATTCCTAAAAATTTAAGGTTCGGCCAAATGACTTATATAAGGTTATATATATTAATAATTAACCACTTGGGGTTCGTTTGTCTTGTTATATGATGTTTATTAACCATATAGTGTAAGAAAACATGAAGACACTGTAAAAGCTAAATTATTTAACTTAGAGTTAAATCTAAAAGATAACGTTAAAATAGTAACCTAAACTTGTCTAAAACCTGTTGGTTGATATTATTTTGACCAATACTCACTTTAACTTATAAATAAATCAGTTTGGAGCTATTATAAAATGAATATGACTTTATTATAAAATAATATTTTAGGTTTTCCCAAAGGTGCCCCACTCCTCCCTTATAAAAAGGGCACCCATTCCCTCTTCTCTTCACACCCTTTTGAGCCTTCATTCTTGGACAAACCCTATCCATTTCCCTTTTAATCTTCCATAGAATCATTATAGAGGTTCTGGTCTCCAATAAATACCAACCCTAGTTCCTATAGAGGAGGTTAAGAAGAGGCGCATCAAAGAAGAGGTAATATCCTTTACCGATTCATTCCAATTTATTTCTTCTTCTACTTCTTATTATCTATTTGTATCATCATAAATTAATAACATAAGTATCAATAATATACTGATATGTTATTATAAATATTAAACAACCCAATTTAATCTTCTATCCATCCTACGGAAAATGAAATCACCGCGTGTGCGTACGTACGAAATACTGTCTCCACGCCGTGGTGTAATCTATTTTCCACCACCACATTACTTGTAGGGGTATAATGGTGTAAATAAATAACCATATATGATTATTTGAAATTTATAATGATTCTTAAATATTATACAAACAATTAAATACAATTCCACGATCATGGGAATGATATCATCATTCGTGCGTACGTGCGGACTACCGTCTCCACGAACGCGATGAGATTCATTTTCCATGATTAACCATTCAAGTATGATTATAAAGTATATATAATAAATAATCATGAATTATATTACATAATAATGATACTGTATTTATAAACATATATTTTTCATTTTCTTAATTCCATTTAATTCAATAAGGAAATGAAAACACCATTCATCTGTAAGCACGACCTACCTTCTCCACGAACGTTGTATTTCATTCCATTTATCGATCTATCATATATATTTATATACTAAATATATATTATATATAAATCATGTTTTACATTCTGGAATTAACTATATCAGGATATAAGTAATAATATCAAGAACAACGTGTCGAAACACGTACGATAAATGAAACGATTTTACCCAAAATGTTGTTTTAACATGGAGTTTACAAAATAACCGGTAATATAATGTCCTAAGTGAACCATATATAATATCATAACAACGAATATGATTCTGTAATAAGTCAATGACATTTTTGAAAACATTATACAGGAGGTTTGGATACGTACGAAGGATATCGGACCTACGAAAAGGGATAACTATTCCAATCTCGTTCTTATCTGAGGTTGTTATTCATAAGTATTTTCTGGGGTTATTGTAATCATTCAAGCCCATGTTTTCTAAAAAAAATTCATGTATTTTTAAAATCCTTTTTACCCATTTTTTAAATTTACCACATGTTATGAAAGGAATCTTACTTTTTTTTACCACATGGGGAACATTAGGACTTTTCTGAAAAAAGTACGAGAATAATGTTATTTTTAACTAATACGGCGTGAACGTATTTTTACAATTTCATAACACCTCGTTTTTATAAATATTACTCTAGAAGATTTTTTAACTTTTTTCAACAAAATAATTTTATTTTAAAATTGCAAGGCATTTTTTGAAAATAAATGATTTTGAAGAAGAAAGGGTATTTTCCTCATTAATTAATTTCAAGTGTTTTATCAACACAATTTTCTATATAAGATGACATTATTTCATATGTGAATGTTTCAAGTATAATGTATCTATGATTTACATGGTTTAACTTTTCTTATGATGAAATTTCCATTTTTTTATATGGATTATGTTATGATGTGATGATGTTTATGAAACCCATTTTATTCTTTGGGTTATGATGAATGTTTTAAGTTTATTTTATGGAACAAGTAAGAATGATTTAATTATGAGATATGTGGGACCTATATCTCCCTCCAATGCATTGGTTAAGGATTTATATCTCATTAGATAGACATGTGTGGAACAGTAAGTTAATCTGGTTCAGTGTTACATGACTGAAATGATGAGTGAACACAATTCAGAAAAGGACTTTGTCCACTAAGTTGGTCTTGACAGCAATGCCTTGGATACTATGGAAATCATGACATGTTCATAATGGTTTCCACAATTACATGTTTTATTCCCATGATATTTATCATGATTGATGTCCCATTATGATATATTCATTATGTACTGACATGTTTTATGTCATTTCTCAAGATATTGATGTTTAAACATTATGTTCGTGTTTTTAAGTTCAAATTTATATGATTTGTTTTATTTTCTCCATGAATAACCTTACTGAGCATTTTAACTCACCCTTTATATGTTTTCTTTTCTCCAGGATATAAATAAAGGTTTTAGGTATGAAAAAAAGGGAAGATCTTTATGGGAGATGTTGAAGATATTTCACCAATATTAGAAGATTATTTTTCTGAGATTCCAACGAAACCAAACTATTAGAGTCCTTGTGTGATTATTTTTATTATGTATTAAGTATTCTGAAAAATTAATGTAATATATGTACTTCAAACTTTGGTTCTCTACACTATATTCCAATACAAACTCTCTATATCTGATAAACTATATTTAATACTTTTTATTATCACCAGGTTGAGTCTCTCCAGCACCCTGAACTCTACACCGACTCAACTCTATGCTTCAAAAGTATTATTAGATATATTCAAAAGTATTACAAGTCAATCCTAAGTCACTAAATCCTCCACACATTATGTAATTTATTCCCCAAAAAGAGAAATCCTAGGAAATCTAAATGAAACTAATCTCTATTATGGGACTCCCACAACATGGTGTTCACCAAGACCACCACAACAACCACCGTGGATTCTCATGATCCCAATGATCATGCAATCTGGGGAACCACAAGGGATACCACAACCAATTCCTCCTCAAACATGTTGAAATCATGAAACTCATGGGAAATTCTATACTCAATTTTGACATGTGGAAAACACCATGCACCTGGTACATCTGTAATCATAGGGTCTAGCGTAATTCCCCCTAGTAACCAACCACAGAGACCAAAAATACCCTACTCTAAACCCACATATCAAAGGAACTCTTCCAATATACATTGATATTATACACTGTAGGTGGAACTATCTCTCTTTCATGGCTTGAGATTGCATCTCAAGAATGTATCTTAGTAGTTAAAGAATACTACATCCTTATGAGTCAAATTCCTCAACCAACTGAAGAATTCCCTCATCAAGTGTATCATATAACAACCGGACACTGAATACACGGGAGTAAAAAACCAACAGTTAGGGATACCCAATCACAAACACACTGGGTCATACTTGGCCATCACATAGAAACATAAGTACACAACCATATCTGAAATGATTACTACATTGTGACTCATCCACCACACCATGAAACTAAAATATTTGGGTTGAACATACTAACCCAAATAGTTATAATCGCATCACAAAAATGAATATAAGTGGGCGATGGATCCCTTTTACTTGAGAATTCAGAGATACTTCGAGAAAGACTAAAACATGGTCTTATGGATTCCCCATATCACCATGAACATACCTCAAGAAATGAGTGAAAAGAAAAAGCTACATCAAAAAGTGTCTACTAATTCTGTAGTAGAAAGTATAAAGGACATAGAGCATTTCTCTACCCATCCTCAGAGCCACTAGGTCAAAGTTATTTTCGGTATGTACCGTTCTTTACCCTAGTCCTCTAGCTACCTAGGCCGGGCAGGGACCCCATAGGGGTTGTGGTAGAAATCCATACGGTCTTTCTCGTCCTTCTTCTCCACCCACTCCACCACCACGTTTACCTCCTTATGGACCAACTTGATCAAAACACGTTCTCTTAATATATGATTCTTCGATTAGATACCTATCAATAGCATGATTGGTTGGAATATATCTTGCAAGATTTCCCCTGTTTTCGTATGTGTAGCACAACATTTTTGATTGCTGACCAACACCATTTCAGAATCCCTGAGCCACATAACCCCCATTATAGGACCTCCTCCTAAAGGGTTGTGAGCTCAAAGATCCCTAATCCTCCCATCGACTACTAGGTATGGAACTATTTGCTGAGGAATCTACTCTTACATGACCAACATTAATGGTTGGAGTCTGATCATCAAAAATCTCCCCACAACTAAGGCCTTCTCCAATATTCTAGTATGAGTGGGTTTTATAACATCACCCTTGACACCCTAATCTACCAATGAAATCCTAGGTCAAAGTCCCATGCTATGAGGAACGTATCGTGAACCATTTCCATGGAGAAACACAACATGTGTGTGAATATCTAAGAGGACTCCATCACAGACATGTTATCTTTCCGAAGTTGTAGAATCTCCATGATTCCCACATAACATAACATGAAAATATGGAAATACAACCTGAAGATCTACTCAAACTCTTCCCAAAAGAGTTCTAACTCATTGTGGGTATGGACAATACTCAACTATCTTCTAGTTGAACCATGAAAAAGGATCAAAGGGAGGACCACCATCTATTTATGAGGTTTTCTATCAAGGTGGAAAAAACGTGTGCCTACCTTGATCTAGTAATCAATATCTAGGGGGTCTGAATCTCCCTCGAAACTCAGAGGTCATTGCCTCGAGAGCTCATTCTTCTAACTCATTAATCACACTTCCTAGCACTCTACTTCTAGTATGACCCACTATTCTAATAGTGGTGGCTCATCTGGTAGAACTCTCGGAGGTCCAGCCTCTATACCAGTTCCCAACACTAAAGAATCAACTCAGGGAATATCATGACCACAATCCCGCCATAGAACCATGTCTTTTTGTCCTCATGGTTTCATACTAAAATACAATCAGGACACACCATGATCAAATAGTATATATAGTGATATAATAAAATATGGATAGGAAAAAACCACAAAACATTTATATATGATGCATGTAGCATTTTTTCCTTCAACCAATTTCGTAATGTAACAAGTCAAAAAGAAGGTAATTAGATTCCCATTGTATTGATATGGAAACTACTGAACCAAAATGGGAGTCTCTAGCCTAAAATTCAAACATGAAACACCATAAAACTATCACGATGAAAACCAAACCAAGATCACGAAATTATTGTCCCAAACTAGAACACAATCTCATACTACATAGTCATGACTCATTGCAATGGGATTAGAGTAATGACTCCCCAAGCCCACATCCATTGTCTAGTGTGTGGGATCTAGTTCCAATTAGGTTATCACAAACATGGGAGACTTATTATATGTTACCTATATGCATGCACCCACATACACCTCCATGCAATAGTGAAGAGACATATAAAACTAAAAAGAAAATTCATGCTTACATCTATCCCAAATGAATTACAAGAAAAAATATAAATGTGAAAAATAAATTTCTCACAAAAGAATAATATAAAAGAAACTAAACATCTCATATGTTGGGAATCTATATCATATCCATCCACTAGAAATCACCTCATCCAAGCTCTTGTATGCACTACTGACAGTCTATCTCACTAAGCTTCGTTGGCTCCGAGTCTTCCTCCGACTCCATTAAATTGAATGTGGTTTTCACAAGACCCAAAATTTTAGAGAAATAACCATGTATGGGTGTGTATAGTGAAACTAATTAGGACCCCCCAGATACCAATAATGGGAGAAACAAAAAAGTAAAAAATCTAATCAACCCGGCTATAGGGATACCAAATGAGAGAGAAAATCCATCTCGAAACCATCATCAATTAAACATGAATTCTCAACTCATACCACATGGTGTGTCAACCTAGGAAGGAATAAAAACCCAATATAATTCAAAAAATACACCAAGATATAATTGTTGACGCTCCTTTCGTCACAGAATCTAATGATCGGAAAAGGGAATATCAGAGCTCAAAGTGATTCAACCTTTGATGAAAACATCAAAAATCGACAAAGGGATGAACAAGGAGAACATTGCCTATAGGCCGCGCAAGTTCCCTCATGGTCGCGCAAGTACACTTGCGCGCCGCCTAGTGGTCGTGCAAGTACTTGCACAGCGCCTTATGGTCGTGCAAGTGACTTGCGCGACCTAAGTGATAACCGCCTGGTAACCGCCCGGTAACTGCCCGGGGTCTTCTTTTGCCTATAAATAGACCCTGTGGGCCCCCCATTCGAGGGGGATCTTTTTTCCAAAACTCGGATTGAAGCTCCCGACGCCCAAGTCTCTTCTCAAAGCTTCCGGAACACTTCTAAGGTAATTTCTTACCTAGAACGGAAGATCTAAAGAGAAAAAGGAAGGCCTAAGTGTTGAAACTTATCAAACACTTGCGCGCCTACTTAATTCCTTCAATATAACTTGCTCGTCCCTCTTCTGGAAGAACCTCAAGAGGATGGTGAAGGGTTTAATAAAGAGTTGCTCAAGTATTTCAATACTGGTTGAAAATCGCGCATGTACCTATCATGTCGCGCAAGTATACTTGCGCGACCAATACTTGCGCGCCGCCGCAGGACTTGCACGCCTTTCAAGACTTGCGCACCCCTAGCTTTTTGGGTGCCCATCTTGCCCATTTTTACCCCTCTTAAGCCATTTCACCCTTCCTATTCAAGATTCAGTCTTCAAGATACTCTTCAAAAGCCATTTATGGCATGATTTCTTGATTTGACATCCTTATCTGAAAGGAATTCTGTGAAATACCTCTCAACACCCAGTGATTTAAACATCTTTATGTCACCAAATATTGAGAGTTCATTCATTTCAACCTCATCCTTTAAGATGAGAGAATCCTAACCTGGGTCTCCTTTTCAGGAATAATCCCCAGTTATAAAACCTTTGATTTGGGCATCTTTCTTAAGAATAAACCCCAATCAAGTCCTTTAATCTTGGGCATCCTCCTCAGGAGTAAGCCCCAAACCTTAATCCCTAACCTGGGTCTCCTTTTCAGGAATAAGACTCAGTCATAACCTTGGGCTTCCTTTTCAAGAGTAAGCCCCAAGTCCCCTAACCTAGGCTTCCTTCTCAGGAATAAGTCCTAGTCATAAATCTTGGGCATCCTTCTTAGGAGTAAGCCCCAAGTCTCTTAAAATTTCTCTTAACCAGTCATAAATTACCTTTGATTTGGGTTTCCTCTTTAGGAATAAAACCCAATCATAAGTCCCCTCCTAACTTGGGCATACTCCTTAGGAGTAAGCCCCAAGATTAGAGTATTCAAATCTCCATGAAGCACATATAACTTTGTGGACCCTGTTCTTGGATTTTCTCCCTAAAAGTAAATCCTAAACCTTCGTCTATCTGGGCAGTCATCTATACATAAGCCCCAAAACAAAATTCTTATGATTGCATCTTTTACGGCACAATTGTCTAAATTTTACCAATACCTCTTGTTTCTCACACCGAGCATGACTCACGTGAACTTAGAGTGTAAAAGTAATTATGACATTCATCTTTGAGACATCAATCATAAAACATCATATCCCATTCCTCGAACTACGTGGGTTCTGATTCCTTTTTCAAAACAAAGGATACGTAGGAAGCCCATTCATGGGTTCGATCCCAACATTGAAATAATCTCTGTCCTTCTGAATGACGATAAACTTCAAGTGCCCCACTGAGTGGCTTTAAAACCATCCTGGTCATCAAAATGACCAAGAGACTTTTATATAAATGTTTTGAAGGATACCATTGACCAAGAATCTCTAAACAAATATAGATGATTCTACATTGATGAAGAACCTCGAATACATATAAAAGATTCTCTAAATTTCTTGCATATTTAATCATTGATTGTTAAAACTAAAGGAAAGCTCATTTTATACTTGGTAATGTAATAAGGATTCACAAACTTAACTTAAATCTATAAAGAGAGTCCCGGAGTAGACAATAATTCCCCTCAAAAAGGTGTGATGAGTCCGACCTCCCATCCTCTCGACCAATGCAAATTCCTAAGCCTCATTAGCCCACAAGCTAATGAGCGCCTGCCTTTGGAAAGTAGGTCCAAACGGATGTGGAATCATTGGATGTTTCCGGTTCTACGAACAAACCCGTTAGAAACCGATCGGAACGTTTGAATCTCCCGTCCAGGAGGTCATCCCCGGATTCCACGCGAAACAAAAATGGTGAACCCGACGTGAATCCTTAACCAAGTTAAAGTGATGTTCTTCTTATCTGTTAGGCCCTTTGGGCCAACAAGGAAATCATTGACATGTGCTCATCCAATAGATGCAGTGGCCGGATTCATCTTGATTATGTCTGTTACATGGAACAGGCACTCTTTTTTCAAGATCTTCTACAAAAATGGCTTTCCTTAAATTCACCCCTGTGAATACTACTGCTGGGAACACCTCTACTGTGAGGTCTGCTGCTGTGAAAACTAATGCTGCTACTCCTGCTGGAACGTCATCCGCTCTGAGGATGACATCACCAACTTAGCGTCTTCAACGCTGTGTTTCTAATGCACTGGTTAAGGAGTACCGTCGCAACGGTACTATCCCAACTCTGGAGGCCGCTCGTCAAGCCCTCCAAGTTAACAATTCTACCTGGTCTTCCGGACAACGGCGACCAGCAATCAAGAAGCAGACGGTGCTGACTACCGTCTCCAACCGTTTCGGGTCGTTATCCCCGGAACGCAATTTCCATTCACTCCCTTATTCCGATGAAGTGAATGAGCAGGTCCCGCAGGACCTTAATTCAAAAAGACAGGAGTCCTTCTCAAGGGATCCCATCAACAATCGCCGCCAGACTCGTGCGGTAGTGCGCCCTCAACATGATGAGGGTACCGACTCCAGGCGTTCAGCTCAGGTTCCTCGAACCTGAGCAGGCAAGATGAATCGCCAGAGACGGAATCCAGTTAACAATAGGCAGGTTGTCATCCCTGCCATCTCCGGAGAAGTCCACCAACCTAACTTGGTGGCAAACAACGAGCAGGCATACACACCTGCCTGTTTTAATCCCGCTGTCCAGCAGACTCGTCTGGCAGCATCAAGCCGATCCCGCCAGGCAATTCCGGCGGAGTACCATAGGCAGGAACATACACCTGCTTATACATCAGCAGTTAGTCAGCAGGCTCGTCTGACTACATATGATGGATCTCGTCAACTGCGTTTGGCGAAGTGTAATCAGCAGGCACATATACCTGCTAATACTAATCAAGCCTACCAACAGTCTCGCTTGGTAGCGCACGGAGAAGTCAGTCAGAAAGCCCCGACGACAAACAGGAGGCAGACTAAACTCTCTGCCTCCACACTTGAGTACTGTCAGGATTCACTGACAGGAAAAGGAGGACAGGAGCAGGCACATACACCTACTCCAAGCCCGAAATGGACGTATATCCCCGTTCCGGCGGCTGAAGTCACCAAACATATTTTGTCAATGGTGAAAGAGCAGAAGCAAATTCCTGCTCATATTCTAGATGCTTGCCAGGATATCATAACAGATTCAGCATCATCTCAGGGACAGACACATAAATCTATCCCTAGCAGTGGAGTGACACATCAACAATTCACTCCGGAACAGACACACACATCTGTTCCAGTCCAAGAGGGTTATGGGGCCTACTCCCCCATATCATATGGACAACCAAGTCAGGCACATACACCTGATTTGAGCGATGATCGTCAGCCTAACCTGACCATCTTTCCTGATCAGGCACATACACCTGCTCAGAGCAATCACTTTCGTCATCAAGTGGTTTCTAAAGCGAGTAAGAAGGCATCTAAGAAAAAGATCTGCCCAGCACAGTCATGAGATCAACGGCCAATCTGCAACCAAGCCTTGCTCGATGCTGGAGTTCTTGAAGCCCTCAGACATTTATCTATCGGAATTCAAGATTCTACTCCCTCAGTTCCCAATAACAGGAACATTAATCCCGAAGGTCTTCAACAAACACTTCCTCATGAAGACTTTCTTCATGAAAATTCGGTCAATCTTGAAGTTTCTTCTTTAGATGAGAACCACAGGAACCCTCTGTGTGGTCAGAAGGCCAAGGAGCAAGAGATTTCATCTTTTGCTGTAACCCATCATGAAGGTCCTCCTCATGGTGATGAACTTTGCTGCGAAAGTCCTCTCCGCAGTAGTGATTCACATTGTCTCGAAAATTCTTCAGAAGGCAATGTAGTGACGAGAAAGCCCTCCTATCTCGAGGGACTTGCAAACGTAAAACCAGTCATGTCTGAAGTTTTACTATCGGCAGGTGAAACTCTTTCTCCATCAGAAGATAGCTTGGGGTTCAGGTTATTCTCCGAACCTTCCCTGGGTCATTCATCTTCCAGCATGAATAGTGATTCCTCTACCAATCTTGTTGAATCCGATGAAGCAACAAGGAAACACCAACTCTGGTCCAAACAGGTAGAAGAATCTTCATTTAATGATAAAGAGGAAATGCTGAACATGAGGAAAAAACTGGCAAAAGGTGAAGTACCAGTCATGTTTTGGCCTTTGGCTGATTCACAGTATGACATTCCAAAGATGTTGACGGATGATGGTATCCATGATATTCGTCTTAACATATGGAAAACTCTTTGTCAATTAAAGAAGAAGGTATTATCTTATGATGAATATGAAAATCATCTTAAGATAATAGAAGGGTTACAACGCCAGATTGATTTGGCATCTCTATCAGTCTCTCGGTATCCGAAGGCTGAAAAGCAACAGAGAACCCTTCAACGTTCATGCCTTGGCGCACTAAGAAGATTGCGTCAGTTAATATCCAATGCTCCATCTAATGTTCATATCAGAGGATGGGGTGTTCACGGAGCACTACATTTCACAGTGCTTTCCGGTCAGCAGAGCCCGCCGAAAATGGTCTCATGCAATGTTATTGCCCATGGCCGGCCACAGTCAATGGGCTTTGTTCATAATCAAAATCTTGCTCGAGATCAAGCTTCAAATAGTTCCTCTCAAAATCAAGTATATAGAGAACAGGTTGTTGAATTGCTCCTACATCAAGCAGGCGAGAATATTGCACAAGCCTCTCGTCTGGAGCAAACACGTCATCAAATGACAGAAGTTTCGGAAATCATCCAACGGTCTGTTGAACCAGGTGATAAAAGTGGATACAGGTTAATGCATCCAGCTAATTTCCGAACTAAGATCCGCAAGATCAAGAGAGATTTCAAGAAGATCTCAGACATAGCATGTCAAGAGACACCCCAGCTTGCCAGACTGGGGACTTCTCTAACCCAACCCTTAGAATCAACGAATGGGATTCGAGGAGTTGAGTGGAAGCAACAGGAACATCCCCAGTCCACCGGACTGGGGACTTTTTCAAATCATCAATCCCTCCCTCAGAGAAAGTCAGTATTCTCTCGATTAGGGAATAATCCTCAAGAGGAACGAAGAGCCAAGATGTCAGGAGATTCTCTCCAAGTGACGGTTCTCCAAGAAATTCCTGAGGGATCAAGTCAACGGAATGCCATGTCTTATCATGGACATAGAAGGAGACAATATCACAAAAATGCTGACAGAAAGGATTCCATGCAATATGCATCCATTAATGTCATCACTGCCATTGCTGCTGATTCACTAGATGAGGCTCAATCAGAGGGATCATACGAAGAGGTTCCTGCTCAAGAAGTTGCGCACACAGACCTAAATGAAGAAGGTGTGCGCACACGTAATCAAAGGCTTACCCAAAATCTGGGTATTCCTTCAAGTAACCCACTTCCCCCTCTCCGAAAAGGATCCAATAAGGGGAAAGGAAAGAATCAGGTTACTTCTCACCCTTCCTCTGAAGGAGGACAATCGCTCTCATTAGAGCAAAGGTTTGCACAACAGGAGGAAGAGATGAAAGAATTAAAAAGGTTGAATACAGAACTACTTCAGAGTAGTCTTCTTCTTAAGAATGCTGAAGTTCGACAGCCGAAGGAATTTTTTATAACTACTGAGATGGATCAGGAATATCCTCCTTTATCAGTACACCCACAGAGGTCTAATCCTACGGGTCAAACGCAACAACGGTTGGCAGCACTACCATTAGTTGCAGCACCAACCTCCACGGCTGTCCAAGCTCCATTCATTGCACCTACCCAAAACCAAGTTCTACCTGACGTTTCTCAAAAGTTAATAACTACTATTGAGTCATTAACAGCTCGGTTAGAAACTATGGAAGGGAAACGGGCGCAATTTCAACCTGAAAAGAAAGTTTACCCTGAATGGGTAGATTTAATTTCTCCTCCATCCCGTTTTGGAAACCCTATTTTCCCTACTTTCAATGGATCAGGCGACCCTGAACAACATTTGACGCATTACGTGTCTTGTTGTGATCCTATGATGGGAACTCCAGAGCAACAAGAAGCAGTGAAACTCAGATGCTTCGTGTGAACCTTGCAAGGACCAGCTTTTGTCTGGTATACAAGCTTGCAATCCCGGTCAGTCATCGGATGGGAGGATCTTCGTCAAAAATTCCTTCTTCAGTTTAGCTCAACTTTGCCAAAAACGACAGTTTTCGATCTTACAAACTGCAAGCAAAGGGAGAATGAAAGAGTCTCTGATTTCATTGCTCGTTGGAAGGGATTAACATATTCCTTGAGTTTATCACTCCCTCAGGAGGAATTGTTGCCAATCTGTGTGGCAAATTTGCGTGACGAATTACGCACGCCATTGATCCCTGTGAAATACACAGGAGGGTTTTGAGACCTTACTTCAATCGCTCAACAGATTGAAGATTCCCTTATGCAGGCTAAGGTTAAATCTCGTGTAATTCCATCAGCTCCAGGAAGAAGAATGGGTAAAGCAGAAACTGCTACAGTTATGCTTAAACAGACACCTGTACCTATTTCTACATCAAAACCTTCATCTTCTCGAAGGGCTCCACCTCCTGAACGCCAACAACAAAGGCTGTTTCGTCCAAATGATCAAAAAGATCAACGACGAAAACAATTTGAGGATATGAAGAGTAAAACATACTCTTTCCGAAGTGAGAAAGTTCCTGGTTACTTCATTTCAGCTCTGGAAAATAATTTGGTTCAATTACCAGTGCCGAAGAGACCAAACAAGGAAGGAGATGAAGACCGTCCCAATTATTGTCCCTTTCATCAAATGTTGGGACATCCCATCCAGGAGTGTTTTGTCTTTAAAGACCTCCTACAAAAGATGGTCGACTTGGGACAAGTCAAATTGAAGGGTTCTTCAGCTCATGTAGCGTGTATTACCGCTACAGATCCAGAGGAAGGAGGCGAGTGGCAGGAAGTCAAAAGCAAAACTGCGAAAAAATATGATGATTGGATGGTCAGAAAGACAATCAATCAGACCCATTCCATTTTGCGAACACAATTGAAGAAGCCAATTGTGTCTCCTACAAAAGCTGCAGTAAAGCCTCCATCAAAGGACAAATCCTCAAAAGGGCAGCGCAATTCAAAGAAGAAAGATGAATCAGGAGAAGATGAATATATATCAAAGCCTAAATTGTCTTTGACTTTGGCAGATTTCATGCCATCTACTTCAAAGCCACGGGCACCGTCCCACCAAACGGCACAGCCTAAACAGGATAACCAGGCAGAGTCTTTAACAGACGAAGAGTTAATCTTTGGTTCTGTTAATATGATTCAATTAACAGATTCATATTCCAGTCTTGATGAGCCTGAATTCCCTATATCAAATAAGGGAACCCGAGGAAGTTCTAGAGGTTCAGGATATAGGGGAAGACGTGGATCTTTCCGAAGCCACTACTCTAATTCTACCCCTGCTAGCACTGTATATGCAGCAGAAACTCGTGGTAGAGCCCTTCAGCGAGCTCAAAATGAACAAGCAAGTTCTTCTACCAATGGCCAACTCAGCTTCGACACAGTTATTTTGGAAGACCGATTAAAGGTTCCATCTTCTTTATCTCAGCAAGTAAATGGATCTAATCAGTCTAATTTTCCAAAACCAAAGATGTTGCCAACTTCAATACAAGATGCATCAGCTTCCAAAGCATCTGCTTCCAAGGTACCTGTTAAACCGCATATTCCCATTGGGAAACGCAGGCCTCTAGATCAAAAGTATGATATATTGAAACACTTGACCCAAGTACCAGCCAAATTATCAATTTTGGATGCTTTGAATCTATCAAGAGATCTTCGGGAAGCACTCATCGAAGCTTTGTCAAGTCCTCAAGAGTTTGAAGCTGAAATTGCTGCAGTTGAAATTTATCACATAGAGAATAATCCTGCAGAATGCCATGCAGTGATATCTTTTACTGATAAAGATGAAGATGATGTTGTGCATGGGCACATAAAACCTTTGTACCTATCTGGAAAAGTCAATGGTATAGATGTTCGAAGAGCTTTTATTGACAATGTTCCAGGAGTCAACCTCATGCCCATTCGCACACTTCGTCGATTGGGCCTCACGGAATCTGATTTATCTCCTTCTACCATGATGTTGCAAGGATATGATAAAAATGAACAAGAACCACTGGGAGAAGTTACGCTCAGAACTCAGTTTGGAGATCTTGTTTCCAATTCAGATTTCATGATTGTTGATCAAGACTCAGCTTTCAATATCTTGCTTGGAAGACCCTGGTTACATCAGCATGCAGTTATTCCGTCATCATACCATCAATGTCTCAAATATTGTTTCGATGGTCATGTTGGAACATTGTATGGTGATAAGGCCCCGTTCAAAACATGTGAGTCTCAATACATTGAGGCGGAATTTTATCACATGAAGGGAAGAGAAAAATCTACAATAAAGGAAATTACCAAAGTTAATGCTCCATATGGTTTGGAAAAAATTCCAATAAATCCATTTTCACATGTGAGTACAGATTATGTGTTACCTATCAGTCAAATTGACAAAATATGCCCAAATCAAAATACTCTTACGGAAAGATCCATAATGTCAATTACGGCAATCGAGCCAGACAACATGGGAGAAATTGGTAACTTACTAAGCAGTGATGAAAGCATGAGTGGTGACGTTTTCATTTCGTCTGCTGAAATCCAACAAGTCTATACTTCGCTAATCAGGCCAGAAGAAGTTATAGCAACACCAGAGGTGAATATTGATGTCGATTCTCAATCCATCATCCCCTCTTTATTTCCCAAAGAAGACCCTTTTTCATCAATAGGGTCGGAAATGGAAGCTTCTTCTTCAAAATGTGAAAATTTTGACATCTCTTATGATCATGAGAATTTCGTTTTTTCATCTACTTTGCAAGTAGAAATGGAAGAAATAACACATGATGAAGAGGAAGAGGAAGATCTTAGAGATGCTCCTCCAGCATTTGAAGAGGGTATCTCTACCACTGTGGATGAACTCAGAGAAGTAAATCTGGGTACAGAGAATGATCCACGCCCCACTTTAATTAGTGCGGCCATGACCCTTGAAGAACAAGAGATGTATATTTCTTTTCTAAAGCAAAATAAATATATTTTTTCTTGGAATTATACAGAGATGCCTGGCCTTGATCCTGATGTTGCCACCCACCATTTGGGTTTGCCAAAAAGAACATCGAGGATTCAAGCAAGCCGCGAGAAGAACACACCCAACCTATGCTTCCAAAATCGAGGCTGAAGTGGATAAGATTATCAAAGCTAACTTCGTCAGAGAAGTTCAATATCCCAAATGGTTGGCTAATATTGTCCCTGTAAAGAAGAAGAACAGACAAATTAGGGTTTGCATCGATTTCAGAGATCTTAATCGGTATTGTCCCAAAGATGATTTTCCAGTTCCAATTACAGAACTCTTAATTGATGCGACGGCAGGCTATGAAGTACTTTCTTTCATGGATGGGTATTCTGGATATAATCAGATCCGAATGGCCCCAAAAGATGAGGAATATACAGCCTTCAGAGCTCCTCAAGGTGTGTTTTGTTACCGGGTGATGCCCTTTGGTTTAAAGAATGCAGGTGCAACATATCAACGCGCCATGCATCGTATCTTCAAACCTTTTCTTGGGAAATTTGTTGAATGCTATGTAGATGATTTGGTGGTTAAATCCAAAAAACTTTTTGATCACTTGGCTGATTTGGAAATCATATTCCACAAGCTTCGACAACATAATTTGAAGATGAACCCCTTAAAATGTGCTTTTGGGGTAACCTCAGGAAAATTTCTCGGCTTTGTTGTACGCCATCGTGGTATTGAAGTCGATCCTGAGAAGACCAAATCAATCCTTGGTATGTCACCTCCTCAGAATTTGAAAGAATTAAGAGGACTTCAAGGACACTTAGCCTATATTCGGCGTTTCATCGCCAATTTGGCAGGCAAAAGTTTACCTTTTACCAAATTATTGAAGAAAGGAGTCACTTACCAGTGGACTGAAGAATGTCAAGAAGCATTTGATGTTCTCAAGAAATACCTCTTAAGTCCACCAGTACTCATGCCACCTGTTGAGGGTAGACCTCTTATCCTCTATGTGACAGCTTTAGAGCGATCATTGGGTGCCTTTCTCGCTCAAAAGAATGATGCTGGGAATGAAAATAGTCTCTACTATCTCAGTAGAACTATGCTTGAAGCAGAAACCCGGTATTCGAGTATTGAAAAGTGCTGCCTAGCATTAATCTTTGCAGTTCAGAAACTGAGACACTACCTGCAACATCACGAGGTCCAATTGGTATCTCGTAATAATCCACTCAAATTCATCCTTAGTCGTCCAATGCTTACAGGACGTCTGGCAAGGTGAGCGGTTATTCTACAGCAGTTCGACATCCAGTATGTGTCTCAAAAGGCAATTAAGGGCCAAGCTCTGGCTGATTTCCTGGCTGAACACCCTTCAGTGGAAGACACGTATCCAGATATCGAACTCCCTGATGAGGAAGTTTTTTCTATTCAAGAGAGTCCTCAAACATGGGAAATGTATTTTTATGGTGCTTCTAGAAGTCCAACAGGGAAGAAGGATTAATCCCTTTGTATGATTATGCCATCAGAAAAGAAGGATTAATCCCTTTGTATGATTACGTTAGGGAGTTAAAGTCGGAATTCCCTACAGAACCGACATTTTCTTATGTCCCAAGATCACAAAATGCTCAAGCTGACGCACTGGCTAATATAGCCACAGCTTTAGCAGATCCAAATCGGGACGAGACAACCATCTGTATTGCCCACCGTCGTGCAATTTCAACTTATGTTCAAGTCAGAACAGAGGAAATTAATGAAATTAGTCCCATTCCTGAACCATATGGTCATACTACAGGATGGATGTCACCTATCAAGGAATACCTTCAAAATGGAACACTTCCACCTGATAGAGCCGAGAGAGAATAAATTCGGCGACGTGTGGTCAATTTTACTCTTTATGATGGTCCAAACCACCTCGAGAAAATTCTCTACAAATGTGGTTTTGATGGAGTTCTCTTCAGATGTATTGATGGTGAAGAGACAATGGCTGTCATAAAAGAAGTGCATGCAGGAGTCTGTGGTGCCCACCAGTCTGGACATAGATTGTCTGATCAAATTCGAAGGCTTGGATACTTCTGGCCTTCAATGATACAAGATTGTGTTAATTTCACAAAGAAGTGTCATTCATGCCAAGTATATGCCAATTTCATTCATCAACCTCCATATTTGCTTCATACAGCTAAATACTCATGGCCATTTTCCACATGGGGAATGGATGTGGTGGGACCTTACCCTTCAGCTACGGCCAAGCAGTTTAAGTACATTCTTACTGCTACTGATTTCTTTTCCAAATGGGCAGAGGCAGTACCTCTCAAAGAAGTCAGTTCTAAATGCATTGTTAGCTTCATCAAGTCTAACATCATTACTAGATTTGGTGTCCCTCATACCATATTGACAGACAACGGCACCAACTTCTGTTCTTCTGAGGTAAAGAGATTGTATCAAGAATACAACATTAAGTCCAACCATTCATCTCGATATCATGCGCCGGCTAATGGCCAGATAGAGGCCTTCAACAAGACTCTTTCATATATACTGCAAAAGATGGTGGATAAAGATAAGAGGTCATGGCCTGATAAACTCTTTCATGCTTTATGGGCTTATCGGACTACCACTCGCAATGCAACGCGGTCTACTCCATATTCATTGGTATATGGAACAGAAGCAGTCTTGCCAATTGAAGTTCAATTGCCCTCACTCAGAATAGCCATTTGTGATCAGTTATCAACAGATGAGCAATCCCAAAAGCGGTTGAATGAATTGGAACAGTTAGATGAGAAAAGATTGTGCACTTTGCACCACTTGGAAATCTATCAGAATCGGATAGCACGAGCTTTTAACAAAAAAGTTCGTATTCGTTCATTCATTCAGGGAGAATTGGTATTGGTTCTCAGAACACCAATGATACCAGGAAAGAAGCCTCCCAAGCTTGAACCAAAATGGGAAGGACCTTATTCAATACATAAGGTCTACTCCAATGGAGCGTATTCTCTGATTTCAATGGATGGAGAACACATCACGACTCCAACTAATGCCAGATTTCTGAAGAAGTATTTTGTATAAACACAAAATATTGTTCCCAGAACCAAGACTCTTACATTTGGTTCATACAGAAATGGTCCAGTATGACCTTAAACTACAACTTCGTCCAACATGACATTAAACTGTGTCACACTTCTGTCCGAGATGACATTAAACTATAATACGTCCAGCATGACGATAAACTGTACGGTCCATGCATATGACCTTAAACTATTCGCACTTATTTCCCTACAACATGACACTAAACTGTGCAGCACCAATAGTCCTAACTGCAAGACTTTAAACTGCATAGTCCCTGATTTTGTCCTACATGACAATAAACTGTATAGAAGTTCCTATATTTTGTCCGAGATGACATTAAACTATATTGTGTCCTAGCAACATGACATTAAACTGTGTGGCACTTTCATCGTCCAACATGACGTTAAAATGTGTCAGTTCCCTTCTCGTCCAACATGACGTTAAACTGTCACATTGGTTACTAATATGTCCTACATGACACTAAACTGTATATGTCCGAGATGACATTAAACTATATTTTGTCCTAGCAACATGACATTAAACTGTGTGGCACTTTCATTGTCCAGCATGACATTAAACTGTAAAAAATCCCCAGAACTGATATCCTCATATTGGTTCACCTTAGTCCTAGCTACATGACTTTAAACTGTACAACACCAGTTCGTCCTTGCTATATGACGTTAAACTATACAGCAATGGTCCCGTATGACTTTAAACTGCATCATCCGTGGTCCATGTATATGACCATAAACTATTTACAAATATGTCCAGCAAGACGTTAAACTGTGACGTCCTAACTACATGACGCTAAACTGTATAAAAGTCCCTCACGTCCGGAAAGACGTTAAACTATATAATCATCAAAAGTCCAGCATGACATTAAAACTGCACAATCCCCCTTTCGTCCAATATGACGTTAAACTGTATTGTCCCCATTGTCCTAACTACATGACGCTAAACTGTACAGAAAGTCCTTGATATGTCCTACATGACATTAAACTGTGCATCGTTAAGGTTGTTATTACCTCTTGTTTCTCACACCGAGTATGACTCACGTGAGCTTAGAGCGAACATCAACCATAACACTCCCTTTGGGCCACTAACCATGTGTAAGTCCCAACAATATTTTTTATTAGATCATTGTCCACAAGAACAACTTGATCATTGATTCATTCTTTAATTGAACTACACAGACTTTGATCCTTGCCCTCCAGGCTGGGTATGTAGGCAACCTCCCAAAGGTTCAAGCCCAAAAACAATCTCTTCACATTGGTTCACCACCATCTCATATGATGATGATTTGTGAAACCAACCCTGGAATCAATATCTTTACATTTATTCACTTTCGTCCTTGTTATATGACGTTAAACTATACAACACTTTTGTCCGGTACGACAATAAACTACAATATTCTTTGATTTCCTCATTTGAGAAGGAACCATTATTAACATTGATTCTTTTTCAATCATGGTTTTCATTTTCAAAAAGACTACGTACATACATGGTAATGCCTAAACTTTTTATCTTAGGTTAAAACCATCATTGCACTAAAGTCCCCTTTCACCCTTCACATGTACGAACCAAATTTGTACAAAGGGTAGCTCTAGATCTACGTGGACTTGATTCCCATCCTTATGGGATACGTAGGAACATTCGAGTGTCCCTCGAATCCAGTCCCAAGTCTTTTGGGCCTAACCCCAAATTTCACTTTCAGTCCCTTGGCTGAAAAGTCCTCATGAAGACACACACTGTGTATTCATTATTATGGTCCGAATTCTATGACCCTAAACTAAGATTACTCATACTTTCGTCCTGCACGACGTTAAACTACATTTCAAGAACTACGTATGGCTTGATTCTCATTCTTATGAGATACGTAGTGAAGTCCAAGTTTCAATTCAAGACCCAGCCACAACATGATTATGGTTTTCATTGACCTATGTATCTCTATATACATTGGAAAATACCCATCTTTATGTATTATAATCCTAACCTTAAATATTTTCAGATCTTCATAACCCTTTTCATGACTTCTAGTCACAAAAATGTCAAACTTCTGAGAATTCTTTTGCCTGACTATGCTGCACGTGCCCATAGGTGGCCTTGCATAAACAGTCCACATAAAAGACTTGTCAGCCAAGAGATGCTATTTATTTGACCATGCAGCCAATGCCCATAGGTGGCCCTGCATGTTTTCAACCCCCTAACGGGTTTGTTAAATAATAGTAACTTCATTCTTGGGAAGAATGCCTCTTTTGTCCTTATTTGTCTTAAACGACAGTATGTAGGGATCCGCAAAAATAGCCATCCTTAACGTATTTGTCCCATATCCTTTTTCATGATCTGAAAGTATTCAAGTCTATGGTTTATTCTTCTTCCCTACGTTTGGGTCAGACCTTCGTAGGAGTGATATTCATCCAGTTCTTTGATATTCTTGTTTGGAAATATCTTCTCCATATTCAAGTACCTCTTTCCATACAACAAACTCTATGCTTTAGAAAATTTGAATCTCCATAAACTTTCACTAGCTTTTAGCACTAGGAAAGCAAATTTCTGGGAGTTCTTTTGCCTGACTATGCAGCACGTGCCCATAGGTGGCCTTGCATAAACAGTCCACATAACAGACTTGTCAGCCAAAAGATGCTTTTTTATTTGACTATGCAGCCAATGCCCATAGGTGGCCCTGCATATTTCAACCCCCTAACGGGTTTTGTTAAATAATAGTAACTTCATTCTTGGAAACTACTTCTTCTAATGCCTTTTAGCTCTTTTTCATATCATTCCTCAGATTCAAATACTCTTAAGCCATAGTTTACATATTTTCTCTCATAATTGAGTATGATAATTTGTTTTCAGATAAATTGTCAAGGAATTGTGTCAATTCTAATCCATTTCCGGTCAAATCTATTTCGACCTTAAACATTAGCCCCTTTATGTCCGTCATGCATGACTTTAAACTGCCCACAAAAGACAAAGCAACTCTGAATAAAAGTCAAGTTCCAACACACTTGCGCGCCGCCCTCTGTGCACTGAAGACTTGCGCGCCACCCTTTTCCTTTGAATGGATTCGATTTCCTCAGAGTCAAATCCTCATTTCTCTCCAGATCCAACTCTGAGGGGGGACTTTTGTTGACGCTCCTTTCTTCACAGAATCTAATGATCGGAAAAGGGAATATCAGAGCTCAAAGTGATTCAACCTTTGAAGAAAACATCAAAAATCGACAAAGGGATGAACAAGGAGAACATTGCCTATAGGTCGCGCAAGATCCCTCATGGTCACGCAAGTACACTTGCGCGCCGCCTAGTGGTCGTGCAAGTACTTGCACGACGCCTTATGGTCGTGCAAGTGACTTGCGCGACCTAAGTTATAACCGCCTGGTAACCGCCCGGTAACTGCCCGGGGTCTTCTTTTGCCTATAAATAGACCCTGTGGGCCCCCCATTCGAGGGGGATCTTTTTCCAGAAACTCGGATTGAAGCTCCCGACGCCCAAGTCTCTTCTCAAAGCTTCCGGAACACTTCTAAGGTAATTTCTTACCTAGAACGGAAGATCTAAAGAGAAAAAGGAAGGCCTAAGTGTTGAAACTTATCAAACACTTGCACGCCTACTTAATTCCTTCAATATAACTTGCGTGTCCCTCTTCTGGAAGAACCTCAAGAGGATGGTGAAGGGTTTAATAAAGAGTCGCTCAAGTATTTCAATACTGGTTGAAAATCGCGCAAGTACCCCTCATGTCGCGCAAGTATACTTGCGCGACCAATACTTGCGCGCCGCCGCAGGACTTGCGCGCCTTTCAAGACTTGCGCGCCCCTAGCTTTTTGGGTGCCCATTTTGACCCCTCTTAAGCCATTTCACCCTTCCTATTCAAGATTCAGTCTTCAAGATACTCTTCAAAAGCCATTTATGGCATGATTTCTTGATTTGACATCCTTATCTGAAAGGAATTCTATGAAATACCTCTCAACACCCAGTGATTTAAACAGCTTTATGTCACCAAAGATTGAGAGTTCATTCATTTCAACCTCATCCTTTAAGATGAGAGAATCCTAACCTGGGTCTCCTTTTCAGGAATAATCCCCAGTTATAAAACCTTTGATTTGGGCATCTTTCTTAAGAATAAACCCCAATCAACTCCTTTAATCTTGGGCATCCTCCTCAGGAGTAAGCCCCAAACCTTAATCCCTAACCTGGGTCTCCTTTTCAGGAATAAGACTCAGTCATAACCTTGGGCTTCCTATTCAAGAGTAAGCCCCAAGTCCCCTAACCTAGGCTTCCTTCTCAGGAATAAGTCCTAGTCATAAATCTTGGGCATCCTTCTTAGGAGTAAGCCCCAAGTATCTTAAAATTTCTCTTAACCAGTCATAAATTACCTTTGATTTGGGTTTCCTCTTTAGGAATAAAACCCAATCATAAGTCCCCTCCTAACTTGGGCATCCTCCTTAGGAGTAAGCCCTAAGATTAGAGTATTCAAATCTCCATGAAGCACATATAACTTTGTGGACCATGTTCTTGGATTTTCTCCATAAAAGTAAATCCTAAACCTTCGTCTATCTGGGCAGTCATCTATACATAAGCCCCAAAACAAAATTCTTATGATTGCATCTTTTACGGCACAATTGTCTAAATTTTACCAATACCTCTTGTTTCTCACACCGAGCATGACTCACGTGAGCTTAGAGTGTAAAAGTAATTATGACATTCATCTTTGAGCCATCAATCATAAAACATCATATCCCATTCCTCGAACTACGTGGGTTCTGATTCCTTTTTCAAAACAAAGGATACGTAGGTAGCCCATTCATGGGTTCGATCCCAACATTGAAATAATCTCTGTCCTTCTGAATGAAGATAAACTTCAAGTGCCCCACTGAGTGGCTTTAAAACCAGCCTGGTCATCAAAATGACCAAGAGACTTTTATATAAATGTTTTGAAGGATATCATTGACCAAGAATCTCTAAACAAATATAGATGATTCTACATTGATGAAGAACCTCGAATACATATAAAAGATTCTCTAAATTTCTTGCATATTTAATCATTGATTGTTAAAACTAATGGAAAGCTCATTTTATACTTGGTAATGTAATAAGGATTCACGAACTTAACTTAAATCTATAAAGAGAGTCCCGGAGTAGACAATAATTCCCCTCAAAAAGGTGTGATGAGTCCGACCTCCCATCCTCTCGACCAATGAAAATTCCTAAGCCTCATTAGCCCACAAGCTAATGACCGCCTGCCTTTGGAAAGTAGGTCCAAACGGATGTGGAATCATTGGATGTTTCCGGTTCTACGAACAAACCTGTTAGAAACCGATCGGAACGTTTGAATCTCTCGTCCAGGAGGTCATCCCCGGATTCCGCGCGAAACAATAATCTATTCAACATCCATGCTCTTGAGGTTCCTAACTCGCAGACAACATTAGGTTACAACGTGAAGCAGTAATGAAACACTCGACTATGAGCACACACTCTACAATCCAACACATACAAAATGATACATATCTAAGAGATATAATGTATTTGGTACAAACCATCCATCCTATATGGAATTTATAATATATAACACTCAATATAGTATCACAAATATGATGGAACAACACCTCAATCACGTGACGAAAAAACATCTGAAATGACATGATTTTTAGATCTCTAAAATAAGAACATGATTTTAGAACTTAGTGGATCTCAATACTCATATAGGGGATATAACCCATACATGATTAGGGATGTAGAAAACCATAATAGAACCACCCATTTCTCATCTCTCAAAAATGGGATCCCACCTAGGATCTACTAGGGGATACTACTGACCCAGTCTAGAAAACATTAAGACACATCACTTAAGATGTGGGATCACTCCAAGGGTCCAATAGGGATACCTCAACTGAATATGTTAACCCAATGATCTCACATAGGTTTGGGATTACTCCTAGGATCCGATGGGGGACACCAAAACCCAAACTAACATCATGGAGATCATAACATTAAAAAAGATCATCATCTCCCAAGTTTTTTGGTCATGAAGGTTCCACAAATTTCATTTGGTAAAGTCGACATAGTAGGGGATCATACACCCCCACCCCCACTATGCCCCAATATCAACATAATAATTCTTCTGAGTAGGGGTTCACATAACCAATAATTTCACAACCCTATTGAAAATAACTTATTTATAGGGGATTGTACCAGCAATGATTCCACAAACCCTATTGGACTATCCCATAAGATTGGGGATCACCGCCCATGTAGTGTATGCCACATTGATTTACATAACATGAAATAGGGGAATGATATGACAGAGGATCCAACCACAACCTTTCGGTTGGGATAAAAAAATCTTAAAAATGATATTGGATCCCACCCCTACCTATCTGGAGGTATTCTACAACTCTATCCATGATAACTCTATCAATGGGATTACATTACTATACTATGGATGCAATTCATCAAAAATCCTCATAGGGATGAACCAAGGGATCATTCTGAACCAATGATGGTCCGAAAATATCTATCCCAAGAGATCCACAACCATGTCTCACCTCATATCTCATCATCCCAAATAGTGGAATCCACAACAATCTACGTGGAAAACTTCATAGAATAGAATACTCCTAATCCAGAATCCAATCCTCGATGGAGAAGATACGAAATGAAAAAACTACTCTAAGAGGAGAATACATTGGGTGTAAGGGGGTTTACATTGTGTGTGACCCCACCATAATAGTCGATCATGTCCTCTCCCCACATGGTGTGGCCGAGAATGTATGAAAACATGGAATTTATTGGATGTACATGGTGTTTATCGCCTCACACAGGTATTGAACTTGTATTTCCTTCACAGAGATCAACTAAAATTTTCACTAAATGAAGTGTACCTATAGTACATAACATGTCTTAAATACATGACCCCTTTGTATACCACATATATTTTCCATCCACAAGGATTCAAAATCCATGATTTCACGCCATACTTCTTGGTGTCACTACATGATGTTTAAGTCCATTATAAAGTGTGTAATCCCCACCGATCATCTTCTATAAGGGGGAAGAACACAATACATGTTCCATTGGCCTATATTTTATGTAGATAATAAAATATATTATAAATTAACTATGAAAATACCAGATCATCCATGTTCACATAAAAATAAATAGATCAACCCTCAAGGGGTCCCTAGAAATTGTCTAAGATACCTAAAACCATAAAATGTTAAAAAACGGGTATTGGTACATAATACTTAAACCACCTAACTTAGAGTGAGAAAGTTAATCTTTAAGGTTAAATCAGAACTCAGAAACTAATGTTTCATGATCCAGGAGTGACAGACATCATATTAAAAGATCGACGACCCATAATTTACTCAATTCAGTCCTTGGGTCATCTATCACCAAGAAGGGCAGTGGAGGAGATTGATTTAATTTTTACAAAAAAATCCACTAATTTAACTCCCCACTAATGCACACCACACCCACCTGCTACTAACATAAAACCTAAAGTCAATAATGATTATTTCGTACCTAGGGGAACATTATGTGATGCACTCAACCACGATATTAGAAATCCAATTTGAGACTGTCACGACCCGTCCCTCCAGGCTCGTTCCGTGACTATCCCAATCCCACCTTCCCAAGGCTAGGGGATAGTGACTAGAACCAAAATACATATAACATAAAAGGGAAGGCATTTACTTTAATGATATACAAATATACCATCCTATAACACTACAATAAGTAGGTGTGAAGTAAACTACTATAGAAAAAGGTGTGTTGAATGTAAAACGGTATGGAATACAAGCCCAAATGAAAGTACGAGTACAACTGATGAGTAAAAATAAAAATGAAAAGAACAATGAAACTAAAAAAGGGGAAAAATTTACTGGGTCTTCCTCTGAGTATCCTACCTGATGGGTAGGTGTAGATTTCCTCCTAAGTACTCAGTGACTTCCTATCTCCTCCATGTACCACCTATTCCTGGCTCCCTCTAGCCTCATCCCAGCATCTCTTCGTCAACCCAAGATACAACATTGTGCGGGTTTATCCCATGAATGTGTGAGTATAACAATATCATTATAGACCCCAAGACCCCTGATGGTCTCTCAGAATTCTAAAAATAAAACCAAGAAGCATGGTCTCAATCACAAAGCACAAATAAATAGACACAACTAAATTAGATACTCGGCTCAAACCAGGTATACAAGTCAAAAAAATAATATTATGATGTTGAACCACACATGATCACTATGAATGATGATATCCAACCATGGATTTTGTAGGCCTGGTATCTATTAACATTCCCAGATCCAATTTTTAACACCTCATCTACTAGATAAATCCTCCTCTATCGAGTATAGTGGACCTATCGCATCCCCTAGAGGCGCTTCCCACTAACCTTAGACTAGTGCGGTACTCCTCCCCATCGCGTACCATGGGTCTTCGGGGTCACACAGAGCCACTCCCCACCATGTCCTACTGAGGTACTCTTCCCCATTGTGTACCATGTGTCTTCCACATCACATGGAGGTTCTCTCTACCGTGGATCTTCCACATCACACAGAGGCACTCCCCACTGGTTTGTTGAGTCACTCGATGTCAAAAAGATCTTCAGCCTTAGAGTCTCATCTATTCACATGGTTCCTTACATAGTGCACTTGGGAGAACCGCTCCTCAAACCATTGGTTATATTACATTTGGAACAAAGTCTCACAAGTAAGTAACCTGATTCCCCTTCATTTCATAAGGGTTACAATTCAATAGACGACACATCAATCAGACGCATGGTCTGTGCTTTTTTGGCATTTCAGTGTCGAGGGCCCGGTTGGATTCAGGTGTGATCCAACCCATCCATACACCAAATTTCTCCAAAACATTCATGTAGAAAGTCAAAGGGACTGTCACACTCCAAATATCCCAATGCCATAGATGATTCATCAAATAGTCATCTAGTTCTCAAGATAAGGCCCTTTACGTGTTATTGGCCCTAGTTCGGTCTGGGTCTGGTCTGACCAGGTCGGACCATCCGAGCCCGAACTTGTTATGACTGGCGGATGCGGACTTGACCCACTGGACCGAGGTTTGGTCCGGCCTGAAAAAAGGGTTGGCTGGCCCCCAAAGGCGGTCTACGGGTGGGGGGACTGGTAGAGAATCATGTCGGATGTATGAGGCACGACCCCCAAGGGGAGCGCCCTACTAGCCACTTGGTGAGAAATGCCCCAGTATTCCCAAACAACAAAGGTCTGTTTGGTCTTCTCGCAGTGTCGGCACCACATAGTGCCTCCAGGTTGATCATAGGACCCGCGAGGGTGCGTCATTCCGATTCCATTGTGGCCAACCGACCTCAGTAGCGGCACGTGACAGTGTGCCACACCGTCACCCATGGTCAGCTGGTGTGTTGGTCACCTACCTCTAGTCGCCTTCACTGACGAGCCATGACCCTCCTTGCTCATCAGTGGCGCATGATGGCACGTCGTGCCTCCACCACGGCTAGACAATTCCAGCCACACTTATAACCGCTGTGGATTTTTTCCGCAGCCTTCTCTCGCGTCATGCATCGACATGGTATCCCCCACATATCCGGTCATTATCGTTGTGTTTCCGGTAATCCATAGAGGCACTAGGATATAGAAAATATAACGGAGGGTTTGGGCCGAGTTAGTTAGTCATGAGCCCTCTGTGTTAGCTCGAAAACATGATGGGGTTAAGGGTTTAGTAAAAATTGAATTAAAGAACAAGATAAACCCCACATGATACCCCATAACAAACTCCCGCATTGACGAATGAATCATTGGTCAACCCATTAGTCGGTTGACCTGAATTATTCATATTATATAATAATGGGTAAGAGGAATGTCATTTACAAAGAATAAAGGAATACCCCCCTGGAATCCTCGAAGAAAATGCCCGCACATGAAGGTGGATCATGTTATTCATTCCCACAACCAGTTCCCAATGACAAAACTCATATGTCACCCTTCGGTTCATGGTTCGGTGTCGTCCATCACCTCCTGTTGGGTTAGCTTAATCCTCTAAGCGTTCATCATCACATCGCTCCTTCAGCACTATGTTTCTTAGTGAACCTATGATGATACCCCTACCCATGATCCATATTTATTGGAGAGGGGGGAGGGGGTATGTAACGAAGTTGTAATTTAATGTTTCTCCGTAATTAGAAAGCTTCTTAATTCCCCGACGACGTCGTTGCATAAGCTTAGTATATCAAGCCAATTACTTTCTTGACATGTCACTGGCCCCAACCCATGGCATGTATGTTGGAGGATATTAAATAAAATAAAAAATTATTTTATTTCATTTCTTTTAAAAAGTTTCAAAATTTAACTTTTTCTCCAGACCTACTGCGGTCACTGTAAAACCTCCACAAATCGATTCTCGGCCCTGTGGATTCAACATTGCCCTCAAATATTTATTTCACACAACGGTTAAAATGTTATAAAATTCCATTCATGCATTTACTGAACATACCTAATATAAGTTTAGAAATTCATTTCGGGCACTCCGGGCCATGGAATCACGCGCTTTCAATTTTCGCAAACTCGTAATAATTCCATATAATTAAAAAAAATACATGGAAAACATGGGTCATTATAGAGACTCCAATATGGGATTTATTATATTTCTTATTAAAAACAATGCCATCTTGAAAAAATATAATTAATATTTTTATTATCACCAAACCGAGCCTCTCAGGGCCAGTAAATCTGCCCCGGCTCAACCCCAATCATTAGAAATATTATTTAAGATATTTGAAATTCTTACTTGTCATACCCAAGACATTACACCTCAAGGGAAAAATGTTTACCTCTATAGGGATTCCCAATGAAACAATGTAATTCAATCCAAAAAATCCATCAACCAATAAAGAGAATGTTTCCAGAATTTTTTCATTCTTTAGAGGGAGAAAATACTCTAAATAGATAGTGGGAGAAAGATTGAATTTATTGTTGTTGATTCTAAAGATACAAAACAGTATGTATATGAAAAGATTCCATAGGTCCATGTGGAATATGTAGTTCATGAAACACATGTAATACATTGGACCACAAGAGTGGTAAGAGTACCAGAGAGATGTGGTATTGTAGTCCCCGAATATGGTTGCTCAATATTGGTTTAAAATTGTGACCCTCTATCCATCTATGTGGTAGTATAGATCTCAAAAGTATTAAGATTAAAAAATACCATTAGTTTTGAAATATTTTTTTTATTAGAACCATTATTGGGTTCTAGTCCATATACTAGTTAATGTAAAACTCGTTTTTTTGAAAATGGGTATTCAAGAGAATAATGGATATGGAGGTAATGTATGATTCAATAACGAATGGAAAGTGGCTAAAGAATTTAGACAATGTTAAATAATTGACTACTATGAGACCTTTTCACCAGTTTCTATTCATAAATAAATCATAATTCTACCTGCCATAAAATCTCATTGACACTATGAAATTTGGAAGCTGAATATAAAAATTGTTTTCTTTATTTGGAACCATCGTGATGATTTCTATATGACACAATGAGAAGTATTTTTAACTCCAAATGATTGCAAAATAATTTTTAGGATTCAATGATAAATTTATTAATTGATGAAGGAAACTAGGCCTTTGAACATTTATTTCTGTAATGATATAAACAAATTTGGATTTATTAAGAATGAATGGGATCCTTGTGTTTATATGTGTTTTAGTGAGAATGAAGTCCTTGTCAAAGTATCATATGTTGGTGTCATATTACATATTGGAAATGACATACTAATCTTATAGTTTTTAAGGACTAGTTAGATAAGTGTTTCTAAATAAAGGAAATATATGAATTATCCCATATTATTGGGATCAAGATCATTCATGATAGATCGAAGTTGATTCTTGTAATATGTAAATGTGCATAAATAGACCATATAATAAATATGGTTTTCATAGATCATTCTAATATTTTATTTGTTCTAGTGTTATGGTATATATCATTCAATGAAAGTGTGTCCAAATACACAATCAAAAAATGATAGAATTAGTAAGATCCCATATTCTTCATTGATAGGATTAGTCATATATTCCATTTCTGTACTATAATTTATTTTTCCTATATAATAATAATGCGTGTAAGAAATCAATCAGATATAAGAGAATCATATTGGTGTACTATTAAGGGTACCATAAAGTATCTAAAATGAAATTTGGATATGTTCTCAGTGTATGGAGGAGATGTGGTACTAGCCATCTTGGGTTATACTGATGCTAGTTTTCAAACTGGTCCGAATGATAAATAGTTATACTCATGATATGTTTTCTATACCAACGGAGGAGAAGTGAGGTAGAATAAGTCAATGCATCTAGTGGTAGCTGATTCTATAGTATTGTTATGTTATATAGCATATTAGGATGTAGTCAAGGATGTGGTTTGTATTTGAAACATTTTATAGGATCTTGATATGCTTCCTAATATTATAGACTCTTCCACGTTGAATTTTTATAATACTATTGTGGTGGATATTTCACAAGAATCAAGGTCTCCCCAACAGGGAAAGAGCATACTAATAATGTATCACCTCTTGATAAATTTTTATTAAATGGGTAATGTTAGACAGAGATGTGTTCCCATAAATGAAAATCTGGATGAAACCTTAACTAAAAGCCTATCTTAGTAGAAGAATGAGTATCATGTGAGAACAACTAGAGTGGAGGATTTTATTATTTGTATCTAGTGCAAGTGGGAGTTGGTAAGATTTGGGGCCATATAACCAACATGAACATACATTATGATAACATATATTAATACTTTTTAATATTATTGAACACCTTATAACATCATTGTTATTTTTCCAAGTAACATATTATGTGATAAAGTACTAATATTAGTCATCAAACTAAAATTTCATAATAGTTACCCAATATGATAATAACCTAAAATCAAAAAAATATTATTCTTAAATAAATTTTCTATAGATGGATGAGATATAATGAGGGACACAAATTATTTATGATACCATGGTTGGAGACTCATAGGACATTGAGGAACCTTTCATGGTGTACACCCTTGGTAATATCCAGTATAAAATACTAATAGAATGAGACCCACCACTATAAAATCAAAATAATAATGGGTCATTGTATATTCTTATCAACATATGTGTGTATTGATCCTTATACTATTATATTATTTATAATTAATATTATATGTCGTGCAATTTTATTTATTGATGGAAACGAATAAGACATATGTTAACGACATGGTAGGATACATTCGGTGTGTCAGGAGTAATATTTCATTAATTAATAGTGCAATAATGGATTTTCCCTTCTCTTCACTAATGTATATTGATATCTCAGGACCTATGATGGAATTGATATATCCAAAATAAATCTATGTAAAAAGTTTTCATTGGGCATGTTCATTTTTTGTGAATTCAATAAAATATACATCATTCAAATAAGTTGATTTCAAGGACATGTATCATACATTATTAGAGATGTGACGATAAAGGGATTATATCACATAATGAGAATCTATATTAGGTAATATTTCATTATTATATTCACTTATCTCTCTATGTGTTCCTTGGAATGTTAACAGATTATAACCATGAACTTTAGTTTCCAATTCCAATTGGAAAAATGAAAGAGGATAAGAGGGTCACACACTCAGTGTATCTAGAATCTCAATTAAATAATATATATTAGTATTTATAATTTGATAATTTGAAGAAATGTTATTATTGCATATGGTATAATTATTATTCATGTTTTCTTGATTTCATATAATCTATCACCAGTTATTCGAGACAATATTATGTGAGGGTAATATTTAATAAATATTTATTTATTATTTAGTAAATATAATATATATTTATTTCTAGTAGAATAATGAATGGATATTTGTTTAATTTATAAGTAGACATTAATCAATGCCTGATACAATTTTGGAGGATTCCCAGACATCGTTCATTGTTTTGGTTAGAAATAGTATATATAAATATTAATTGAATATTTGTAATTGAATTTTAATTTACGTGCTTAACACATTTCAAGAAATATTATTATTATTATTATGGACATGACGTTCCACAAGGATTGAATGTATAATAATGTTAAATTGTGATGTTATTTATTTCCATCCCCAGTGGAATATAAAACAAAATATACTTTTCAAAAGGGATCCAATTCATTTTTTTTTTCTATGCATAATGAATCTATAGAATCCTATTGATGCCATTGGGATATCCTTTCTCCATGAATGGTCCCAATAATGGGGAGTGATCATCCTCTGCCTCCCATTATAGATTCATGATAATTCAAAGAGAACCCTTTGGATGTCATTCTCGAGGAGATGAAAGGTTAATGAAGAATGTGACATGATCTTTCATGTTATCACATAGAGATTTCAATGACGAAATTCAATGATTTTTTGGAACAAATATGGATCAATGGTAGATGGAATCTTCTGATTAATCCAATAATGAAATAATGATAAAATGATGATATATTTTTTTAGATCCATACCAGAAGAAATAATTATCACAAGGCTACACACTAATTTATTATATTTATAAAAAATATTATGTGATGATTTTTCACACTAGTATCATCATTTTATCCATTTTATATTTTTATTGATTCAATTCCATTGATCACGGAATTTATCATAATGTAAATATGTGATTTATCATTGATCATGAAAAATAGAGAAGTTGGGAACAACCCATTACACCATTCCACTATAACTAGACCCTACAGATCGAACCTATATTAATTAATAATTTTGGAAGATATTATGAATATGTAACTATCTGTTAGAGCCACATCAAGTTTAAGTATCTAGACATGTATGAATTTTTTTTGAACCACATTCACTATCCTTTTGAAAAATCACAGATCAATTTATTATACATTGAATCATCATAAATCTTGTCCATAAATACATCAAAATAGATATCATTAAAATTTCAAAAAAATTATTACTAAATTTTTTTCATCCTAGTTTTCTATGGTTAACTAATCATTTCCTCACATACCATATATAGTGACTCAGAATTTTCATACATGGATATTATATCTTTTTAGATTAATATTCAATATATTACACAAACACACATATATTGACCATAATAGTTTAGTGACTTTGGAGACTAGATACACAATGTTTTAATTTGGAAAAAAATAGTCAACATCTCAAATAAATATATTATCTATTAGTAAATTTCACAAAAAATACTATACTAGAATACTATATCATAACCTAGTGAAATGATACTTTATAGTGGGTGATATCAGATACCCAATTAGGGAAAAAATGTTTGATGCATATGAACAAAATGAACATAAGGTTATGAAAACATGATGATAACAAATGAAAACAATACCATATACATTAAATTATTTAATCATGAGTCCTAGAATATTTATTTATATTTCATAAGACATTAATTATAAGGAAATCAACGTGCATATTCATAATAGAATAAAAATTTCATCAGATAGGGAAATATTGAATACAAAAAACAATAAAAACTAGTTACTATAGTAGTTAATGATTAAAACCATGGATATCATATTGTAATGGATTTACTCCTAAAACCAAAAAAGTAATAAAAATCACACTCAGAACTCTCATAGTAGATAATGTACCTTATTAAACTTGGTTTACTCTGCATTTCCATCCTATATATATTATGAGATAAAAATCAATACCCAATACATTGGAGGGGCTTGTTGGTCCCAACACTATTTGGTTGTAATGTAACCAACATCATATAAAGAAAATAATACTTATATTTTCCTCAAGATAATACAATATTCATTATATATTAATCCATGAAATTGAACAGCATTCATAAAAAATTATTCATAAAATAAAGTATGGAATAATGATATGATTTATAATATTTTCACCAATTCATCATTGAATAACTCATTAAAATATTTGTGTTTCATAATAGTTCTATCAATGTATAACCCATGAAAGATAAATAGGGTACATAAAAATGAAATCATCACAAACACAAACTATTTAGAAAAAGAATAAGAATGTTATACTTAGTTCATATACATAGAAAATTATAGTATACAAAATGTATTTCATCTTATTAAGAGAATTATTTTGAAAAAAAATTTCCATGGGGAGTTTCTTGTGTAAAATAACCATTATTTGAAAATTAAATTTTATATGTAAAATTTATAAAATATTCATAAAAAATTTTCAGTTGAAAATATTCTTGAAAAAATATAAATAAAAATTTAACAATAAAATAAATTCCTTTGGAAAAATATACGATCCTACTTTGAAATAAATTTTTGGAACCTTTTTAAAATCCATGTCGTTGAAAAAAACCTTAAAAACTTAAATGGAATCATTAAAAAAATTAAAAAATCTAATAAGGATAATATAAAATATTCTTTGAAACAAATTACGGTTTTAAAAAATTATTTTTATTTTAAAATAACCTAAAAATTAATAATCTATGCTTCAATTAAAAAATACACATAACCGTGTGAATTTTTTTCATATAATACCTGTTACAATAGTGATTCCTTTCACATTTTTAATACATACCAAACGGGTAATTTTGAAAATATTACGATGTTTCATTTAAATAATTATTTTTTAAAAATCTAAACATTTAATGAAATATGGTTAATAATTAAAATTAATAATGTAAAAAATATGAAATTAATTTTATAAAACATGATTTTTGAAGACAGGAATGTTTTTGAATGAAGAGTGAAACGAGGATGCATAACCAAAAAATGTTTTTTTGAAATCATGACTACATTATGAGTGAAATAATGAAGGGAAAAAATAATGGAAAAAATTTAATTCTTAATATATAACCATATAAGAAGAAAATAGAAGAATAAATGACATCGATTTTCGAGGTGGTAGTCCTCCGTACACATGAATAATGATTTCGTAACCCATTTGATTAATGTGGAGGTTGTAATAGGTCATTTTCATAACATAAAAACATATCTGTATATAAAAGATACTATATATATTATGTCATTTTGGTTTAATATTAATCTAATTAGGTGAATGAATAAATATAATAAAAATAGTCATTTGATAACATTAACTGTTCTTCAGGTATCCGCCATAGGTGTTTATAGAAATCCATCTTTGGATTCATTTATTCCAAGAATAAGCCTTATAGGATGTATGGATGAAAGTTCAGAAGTGATTTTTTGATTTGATTTTCCAACAAAGTTTGAATGTGTGGAGAAGAGAGAAGAGTGGGTGACCTTTTGTTAGTGAGGTGAGTAACTCACCCTGAATATTTTGAAAAGAAAAGTATCGATAAGATTTTTTACTAAAAGGGATAAAAATTGATTATAATCCATAATTATAATGTATAGTGTAGATATATTATCATAAAATAAATTTTAAAAAACATTTTACATCATTTTCCCACATATTTGTAGTTTAAGCCACCAGTAAACCCATTTTTACCTTATCTATGGTAAATATTTTTTTCCAAGTTTTCACTATTCATTTTGGTTCAATTATTTTAAAAAAATATTATAATATAAATTTTTATAATTTCAAAATATTGATTCAATTTTTTTAAAATTAAATTCCAATTATTATAAAATTTTAATTTAATTTTAATCTCCTAAAATAGATGAGAAATAATGTTTTTAAATAGAATATATTAACAATCATATAATGTTATTAATATAAAATTAAACATGAAAGTTATTCCAATGACCAAAAATATTTTAATATATATAAATATAATTTTAAAAATTTAAATTTGAAAAAAAAAATTTAATTTATCTGTAAAAGAATATTCAATGAAAAAGGTTTTTTCAATTAAAATTCATCAATTTTAACTACTAATCAAAAATATACTTTTTTAAAAATTATAAAACATTTACTAACATATATTATTGAATATGTGATTTCAAAAATGAAATTAATTCTTTAAAAAAATATCAAATTTTCTCAAATTCTTTTTAAAATAAGTGTAGAAAATGGTGACCAAATTTCTTTGTTGAAAAATAATGTTTTACGCATAAAATAGGAGTGATTCTAATATATTTTCCAAGAAACACCTATGATGAATGGTAATAATTTTAGAGATTTTATAAAATATAAATTTTAGAAAATTCATTCACTAAAATTTCTATAATTATATTATTGAAGTAAAACATATTAGATTTCATGAAAATTGTTTTTCAGAGAATGAATTCCATTATTTAAAAATATTTTTTATTTGTAGTTTTAATTAATTGGAAACAAAATAATATAGTTCATATAAATTTGAAAACCATATATATTCAAAATTATCATAATATTATTCATATTCTCCATTCCCACAGGTTGGTGATAAGTATCATGTAATAATATTTTAATTATAGGATATTATTTTTTAAAAAATCATGTTACGTGTAATGAAATAAAGCATGGTTTTCCATTTAACAAATTATATAAAAAATATTAAATTTATTTGCTAAATAATATTTCATAGAATAGTTGGGTGTTGCAACCCCTCCCTCTAATTACAAGTTATGAAAAGAGTGAATCAACCCAATATAGTTATTTCACATGTTATTTTCCACTCTAGGAATCTCAAATAAGGAACTTTTTTATGGAATCCACACCATTTATAGAATCCCTTAAGCCAATGGAGTTAGTTTAATTGACTTATTTAACACAACTGAATCAACCCAAAATATAATGGGGGTCTCAATACCTTCAAGAAAATCACATTATGGAATGTAGGGATATAGTTTTATTCATTGATCGAAGGGGGAGAACTAAAAAAATTATAAATATTATAACCCAAACACTCAATATTACTTTATATTTACATATCAAACATAGAATAACCTCATTCTTTGAAAATTTCTATAAGGGACCACTATTTAGGGTATGATTATAACAAGTGTAAAATCTTCTCCTTGAAATTAATATAGTTACTTTTTGTTACCACTATTTATATAATGTGAGTTATACAATTCAATACATAAAATCAGTGGTGCAAATATAATTACATATGAACATATATAATGACCATTAAACCAAAATGAACATAAAAATAAGGTAGATCCATTGATCACCCATCATGGATATAATAATTATTCCTAATATATAAGGTCAAATAAATCATTTCCAAATTCGAGAACCATAAAATATATAAGTCAAGGGTATAACCCATGGGTGTGTTTTGATGACAATAATAACCTTTATAAAGTTATAACTAGACCATTTAATAAATCATTGGGTTTAAATACTGTAATCCCACTTCGAAACTGTTGTATAATACATTTAAATATTATAAATGTTCTAACAATTTAAAAAAACCTTTCAACAGACCATGAGATGCATTAAAACTTATCTATTTCACTAAAAATATACATTTAATGATAAAAAAAATTCAATGGATTGAAAATTCCATAAAAATTTAATTAATGAAATTTATAAATCATTTCATGTGGGAGGAAAGAATACTAGTGATTTATATATTGTGTTTGAATTGGAAAATGATTTCTATAATATTTATCCAATTAATGACATTGTAACTTTGAATATAATTTCTAGAAGAATTTAATTTTATATTTTGGATCCTAAAATAGGAATTTAAACCCACACAAAAATCATATTTATAGTATTATACTGTGAATTAACAGGGAAGATATCATTAATGAGATTTAAATGGTCTAGGACATCAAATAATGTACGGACATAAAATTATATCAACAACTTATAGCCTAAACATGGAAAATCAAATAGAAAAAATGTAAAAATAATAATTTCCTTGGGTTTATCTAACTAAAAAAACAACAGAGGGAGAATTGAAAAAAATAAAGAATAAATAAATAAGTATTATATGAGGAATAAGCCTAAACATTGGAATTTGACTTCAATCAAAAAGAAAAATTAATTAACCATTAGATGTATGTAAATAATAATATATGATATATATATGGCTCTTGAGAATAAATGGGGGGGAAATAGAGACTTATGGGAATGAAAAAGGGTTTAAATATGTAAACCTAAGGTTTATTTTTCATTTTTTGGCTTTGTGGTTATGGTATATGGTTTAATAAATTTAATGAAAATTGTGTGACCCCTTTTTAATTCATCGCGGAACCTGTATGTATTGGTCAAAATATTAGACATATATTGATTTAACAATGAAAAAATGATCTTCAAAAAGATACAGTTAACCTATATGATTATCAGATTGTTTATTTTATCTATATAAGGTTTTTTTGCTAGTAGCCTCACTCACTAAGAGGATCATATGATTTCCCATTACATATTAATGCTTTGAACCCATCCAATAATTAACAATGAGTCCAAATAATTGATGAAAAAATGAACTATTATTTATCTTGGGTAATGGTTATTGAATAATTTCTACTAAACTAAGAACAACAACCATCTGATATAAGAAATAAACTAATAATGTTTTAAATATTTAAACCCAATAGTCTCAAAATAACATTATATTAAAATAATTAATAAATAAAACACTTAGTTAAAATCTTAATGAAATAATAATATTTTTGATTGTTCATAATAAATTATCAGGAGGTTATACAGTTATAAACTGACTAATGAGGGTAGAAATTAATTAAATGTGATTTAAAAATATTTTTCCCAAATATTCATATGATATATAATGGAAGCCCAATATCAAAATTTTTAGATGATAAAAGATGTCAAAATATAGGTCGTATACATGCTGTCATAATTAAACATAAGTTTCATAATTTAAAAATATTATGTTTTTTTCATATAAATAATATTTCTCAGATTTTATTTTTTTGATAATATAATTACGCAAATTAATCATATCAAATTGGATAAATTATTGAAAATAATATCAATTATATAAAATTGATGAGAGTATGTATTTGGAAACTCATGAATCGTAATAATAAATCATATATAAAAAATAGTGGTGACTTGTGAAAAACTAATTATATACATATTATATGGTAAATTAAGAGTTCAATTTATAATCATAGATGAAATGGTTGAGTTCTAAAAAGAAAATTTATATAGTAACAAACATATTTTAATAATCCCCACATAATTTATTCACAGGTTAACTTATATAGAAATTGTAATGACCAAATTTAATTTAGGGAGGAGAAAATAACATCCCATAATTTCATTATATACTTTAAAAATATTATATATCAAATTATATATATATTTTTTAGGGAATTTAATTGGTTTGTTTTTAATCACATAAAACAAAAATTTATATATAATTCCTAGATATTTAGTTATAATTATTAAATAATTTTATGTATAAAAATTATTGATTCATTTAAAATGGAATACTATATATAAAATCCATAATCACGTATCCAAAACATCCAGGTTCAAAACTAAGAAGGGATAAATAATCATGTTACATTAGAAGATAGAATAGTTGTAGTTGTAGATGTTATTGTAGAATTAGAACTATTCACCCGATTTGGGAATATCTGGTAAATATTTTGACCTTCTGTCATTAGGTCCTTTAGGCCCCAGGACTATCACGGTAGATCACTCATTCAATACATGTTATATAAGGTAATAGATCCATTGCTCTCAAAAGCAATTAGGTCCAAAATTACAGGAGATTGCCCTGAAGGGGGAATCAAAGCATGTATCATCCACCAGTGTAGATCTGTCTTGATTAGGAATGAAGGGATGATATGGAACATCTATATCCATACCATAAACAACGTGACTTATTAGGGAGAAATCTAGTCATTCCGCTGGGTGATTTTTGGGAACCAATATTACTAATAAATAAATACTAGGTAGAGGTACTAATTTTTTAGTTTGGTAATTGGATATTATAGTAATGTACGAACTATTCGAACTCTAGTCTAATATGTAATGTAATGATTACCTCACAACCCACATACAAAAGGGTCTATCAAAAAATATAATCTAATCTATGTCCATTGGTGAATTATAGCATAATACTATAGATAGAAAAATGATAACTCAAAAAAATACATTAGATTTTTATCATAATCAACACATACAAAAGATGAATATCACACATAAAATTTATAATTGTAAAATGGTATACTAAAAAATAATAGATTGTAATAGTTTAATTTTGAATTTTGTTCATGGTTCAATGAAATACCAATACTAAAAGGAAAACTCTGAATGGATTATAACAATATTGGATATATGGTAGTTAGAATTGGAGAATAAGTATTTGAATAATATCCCGATTATTGAAATAATGGACTGACCACAATGTAGAAATTGATGTATCCTTCTTGATAATTGTTATCATCAATAAATAAGTAACTATAATTACAAAAGTACAATTAAAAAGTAAATCATTAAATTTAATAAAAAGTATTTATATGTTTATATAAAAAATATATGGGACTTTATTTTATAGAACACTAATATTTATGGTATAATTAAATAATATAATTACATTATTTAAAAATTAATTTTGAAAAAAACATTTATAAAATAAAAAAAAATATTATAAATTTTAAAAAATAATAAATTATTAACTATTTAATAATGATGCAATGATTAAAAATATAAATTTCAGCACACATTGGGAAGGAAAATTATAATTATTTTACATAAAATTGATTTTGAATAAAAAATATAACTTCATTTAGAAATAAAATTTCAAATATTTATAATTTTAAATTAATAACATTTTAATCATTATTAAAATATATATTTTGTAAAAATTTCAGGTATATTTTTATGGTATTTTTCTTAAATAATAATATAAGTGGGTGAATTAAAAATTCTATAGGAATAATGTATTTTTTAAGAGTCACGTATAAACCAATTATGGGGTTTCCATAATTCTTATATATATTAAACTACCAAATTTAAAATAAATTATAATTTTCCTTAATATTGAATAATAATTGTTTTTCACTATTTATGGAAATACATTTTTTCCAACATTTCACTCAGAAACACCCATCTCTTCCACCATTTCATACTTCTCCACACCAGGCCAAGAATTATCAAACCTTAATATTATTATATTACATGTATTCATTTCCATAAATACATTGTGATCTATTATAATGGTTTTTGAGGTTCTGGACCAATTAAAATACCATCATTTGATCATCATGGTTAGATATAAAGGTAGTTATCCCAAATAGTATGCTGAGTAATCCAACCATTATTTTTTATTTCCTAGTCAAATATTTCATCTAAATTGAATTTATATATATCAAATAATGTTTAATAACACAAAATAATTTTTTTTCCTATATTAATAATAATTTTAAAATCATATAAGATCATAATGTTTAATTTTATAACAAATAACCTTTTTTATGATATAACCACCTATAAGGATTCCTTTATTAAGAAACTAAAACATAAATTATATATTTTTATGGTAAAAGAATATTATAATTAAATGTTTTCATATTTTTAATATAATGAAATTGTTTATATTTTTATATGGTTAAATGATCATAAAATTAGATAAACAAATTTGAATCACAATTGATAATAAAATCGGTTACGTGAATGCACCATAATAAGAGAATAATAATAAAATGTTGACCATGAATATATTCGATGAAATTATTATATTTGGAATCATTTTTACTTGCAAAATGAAATAAATTACACATCATTACACTTCTATATATTTATTAACAGTGGAAAAATATAACCAACTATTACAGTTATACAGAGGCAATATAATAAATTTTGAATGAAAAATCATTAATAACTGTTTTAGGAAATATTATCTAATAAATGAATGACATATGTCGATAAATGGATTGTAATATAGTATATAAATTTTATATTTTTTAAATCATTTAATTCACTTATTTAATTCTATAATTTAAGATTTCAAGAGAGCATCTTAGTGAGCCTATACTCATGGAAAGTGGACACTCCCACATATGTTTTTCATTCAATTTATACATTTTTTGTAAATATTTTCCTAATTGGCTATTTAATTTATTTTCTTTTTATAAATATTCCTATAATTTGATTAATCTTTTATTACATTATTTTATGTTTGTACGAATTTCCTCTTAGTTCCCTTTCTAATTTTTTCATTAAATCACTCATTGGAAAAGAAAATATTTCTAATTCTAAAAACAAATCATGTATCACTCTAATTATGATTACTAACATCGATTTATTTGTATAATCGTCTTTATTTTAACAGAATTATTTCTATTTCTAATATATTTTTTTGAAAAACAATATTCCTTTATTCAATTTAAAATATTTTTTACCCAAACCCATTAAATTTTATATAGGGTTGCCTCTCAATATTTATTTTTGGATTCTATCTCTTTGATTAATATTCATTCAAAATATATTTTTTTTATATCATAAAACAAATAGAATATTTATTGCATATTTTATACAATTAGGGATTTATATACCTAATCCAAAATATTCCGGTTGAACTCATTACCAATAAAACTTTCTAGGGGATGTATGTATCAATCTGTTCCTTAGAAATAATGATCTCTCTTCTTCATTTTTTTCTTCTATGCCTATTCCTTTTATCTAAGGGATATATTATATATCATTTCCAATATTTTTTATATTTTCCTTTTATTTAAATGATAATCTATCCAAGAACCTATAAAAATTTAATACCCCATATTTATACATATTTTTTGAAATGTGTTTACCTAGAATATAAATATTATGTTGTATGAAAAAATAATAAATATATACTTACACATTAATCAATAAAAATACTGATTTATTATGTATCCATGAAATGTAAAAGGTTCATTAAATTATGTATTTTATTATTTATATGATATTTCAATATTATGATTTAATTGAACATTATAAGTGACTAGTGAGTATTAAATTTTTTTATCCCCAATAAGAATGAATATGTCTCATGGGATTTGATAACTAGAATATTTGGTGCATTCCACCCCATTTATGAAATATTTCTTTGGACAAGGCACTGAGAGAGTGTTTTTATATCTACTATTATTCATTACATCTTTATGAGAATTATTATTGTTATCCATGGGATCCACAATTTCAATTATAGTAGACATTGCATTATATGTATTTAGTTATAGATAATTTGTGTGATTATTTATTCCAAAAAAGATATATATTTTCAAATTATTCCATGATATTCATTCACGATATTATACAACTTATAAATCATATCATCTCACCCATCATATTTTTTCTTCATTTCCCATGGAAACCATGAATAATGACACATGTGATTTTTTGATATGAAATGAATGAATAACACATGATTATATTTTTTATGATGCACATTATATTTTAATTTCATATAATTATCATTTTTTATTTTATCCAATGAGATAATTTAATATTTAGATAATATGCATTTTTAATATTTATATTCAATTTTAATGGTAACAAAAGAAACACCAGCTCTAGGTTTTTGGAATCATGGTTGTAATAGGAGGCGTACATTGAATTGAATGGGAGAAAAAAATGAATATATAGGGAAAAATAAATTTAAATCCAATATAAATACATGTACTATTAAATAATTTTGATCCTGCCATTATATTTCCTATAAACTTATCTATAGAAAAATTTATGAATAAAAAATTGATGTCTAATTAAAACTTTATTTTGAAAAAAAATCATTGTAACTCATTTTCACCATACAAAGTCACAAGACACTTATAAATCCTTATATAAATCTTTAATATATTTATTTCAAAAAAATATATTAAAAATGAATTATCTCAAACAATTAATGAAAAATAAATCCATAAATTAATCATTATAACATATATTTAGTTTAAAACAATACATATATGTTGTAACACCATCTCAATGATAAAATATTATAATTCTCAAAATATCAAAAAAAAACTCAAACCCCTATTATATAAATTACCAATATCAATATTAAAAAATAAATCACAAAATATTACTTTTAATCCTTTATTTTCCTTATGTGATATAAAAAATTATCCTTGGCACATGTGTTACCACCATATAACACAAAAATCCTCAAAACATAATATTTATCATATTATATCTCTATAAACCACAACGTGACTCATACCTATTCAATAATTAACTTCCTTATGGCTATCTTTGCTGTAAATATTTAGTTTCTAACTAATTTCTTCTGAACCCATAAAAAAACAATCCTATGATGGTTCCTTATAACCTCAACACCATTTTTTATTCAAATTTAGTTTTAATGTATAAATGATGTTTTGAATTATAGTTAAATTGGGTTCCCACTATCATTCAAAAATTTTAAAATATAGTTAATTAAAATAAATACATTAACCAAAAACAAATACAATTTTTTTTTCAAAAATAGTATGATATCCTTTTTCATTTGAATAGAACCCCCTTTGGAATCTAATGATCATATAAAAAAGATAAATAAATTTATAGAAATCTGGACCCTCACTAATAAAATCGCAATATTACACTAAACTGAATCAATGAAGAAATAATATTGAATATTTAACATTCATCAATTAAATCCTCATATAACATCATCAAATATATTTTTTATATACATCTCCTGAATGAAACAATCAGATTCTTTCCTCCATGTTGTATCCACAAAATTATCAGAATCACCAAAAAAATTTAGGGATTCTTCAATACACCCCTGGTATATTTTTACCATTCATTGGTAATGGTAGAATGAGGAATATAAATTTTAGTTATTAATAAATACTCATACAAGTTATTAACTCGTATCTCATTACCATTATCATCTTTGTATATTCCTCACGAATATTTAATGAGCTTCCCACAAATTTTCTAATACATTATAAAATGTGCCAGGACATGGAAGTTATTATAGTACATGAAACTTTTTATCCAAATAGATTATATAAAAAAATTAATATTATAAATTTATCCAGATAACGGTATCCATATGTGGTGGAAAAATAAAAAAAAATATTTTTTAATTTCAATTGTTAATCATAGAGATTAATATGACTCATATAATATGATTCTTCAAAAAATAATACCTTATGATATGGTCGGGTCATAAAATACAACAATCCCAATTTATAGCATTTTTATATCGATATATCATATGAAATAATTTATAATAAATGATTAATAATTTCAATATGAAACTTGTATTACATTCCTAATGAAACACTATATCATACCATATGATGTATTCTGAAACTAATAAATTTTTACTATCATTAGATAATATGTCCAATAATCTCTCACATTTAATAAATCATCTTATAATTTTTTTTATTTCACCATGTGTATTATCATATATATAAACTTGTGAAAAAATATAAAAAAAATATTTTCAATATCCAACCAAACACATAATGAAATATATTAATAAATTGATCACATATCGTATCATATGTAATACCATTCATATATCAACCACAAAATTCTATGGGTAATATAAGAATGGAATCAATGTATGGTTATCCACCTTATAGGTTTCTTTCAATCCTCAAGTACATGGATTCAAAATGAAGCGTTCATCACTAGTTTACTAGTTTAATTCTATATGGCACTCCATAAGGTTTGCATGGGGTTCCTCTAGTACACAAAACATAAATTGAGCCTCAAGATCATAATTTGTATCTCTATACCAAAATCTATACATAGTAACATTAATATTCAATTATATCCTATATTTTACTATGATGAAAATTAGTTACGATTAAATTAAATTCATTCGTTGAACAGTTGGTTATTAATTCACTACAAGAAATATTTTCAATCAATGTGGAAGAATAGTTAAATAGAGAATATTATTTTTATAAGATAATATATTTTATTTTTTTTAATTCTATTATAAATATTAACCGAACTGTTATAAGAGTCAGTCTAATAATATATAATACTATAAATCACCAGTGTAACATTATACTTCTAAAAGTATTTAATAAATAAAGTGAAATTCACATTGAATTTTTCCTAGTAACATAATTTATTTTTTTTTACATAATAATTGATAAGTCTAAACATAGTTCTACATTAATCTTAGGGAAAATATTCTATTTAGAATACACAAATACGTTACATAAATTGTTTTATAACATGAAAATAAAATTTATTTCCATTGGTTGTGATATTTAATAAATAAATTTTTTAATCCGTGTCATATATGATGTTTTTTTGGTATTGAGTAATATTATGAAGAGGTTGTTTTATTCTTTAAAAAATTTCAATAATGGTGTTGGGATAAAATCCATTATTTTTTAACAATAATCTAGATAAACAATTGTATCTTGGGTAAAACTCTTTTTTCTCCATATTATTGTCAATCTATTCCTTGGATTTGATAAATTGTAGACCATGCGACTCATCTCATTTATTCATATATTATTTCAAATAAAAAGCAATATCTATTATCATATAAGTGAAATGTGATGAATAATTTTCACATTATTCATATCCATATAATATTAATATATTTTATTACTTCAAATATATGATTTATCTAACCTTTTCCTCAATATTTAAATGAATACCCCTAGATCAATAAATTATTTTCTATATCATATTTTTCTTTATAATTTCATCCATATTAATATAAATATTTTGTGTTATATACACTTCATATTCAATTATGAGATTTATATAACATCATTAACAAGCATATATTCTCCATATAATTTCACTAACACCTTCAGGCCACCTAAAAAATTACCATTCTTTGGAATCTGTTCCACTATATTCAAAAATAAAAGTTTGGTTTCAATTATAGAATCTGTCTATTGGAAATATCCATTAGTATTTCATGGAAAGTCCACTATCTAACTATATTACCAACAAGCGTACTAGTGTGTAGAAATCACATTAAATTTTTATATTTGCTTAATACTTTTGTGAAATTGTATAAAATATTATCTATCTAATTATTGTTCATATAAAATTTAAAATGATGATTAAAAAATTCATTCGTGAAATAGACTAATCCATAGAGGATATCGTTAGTCCCATAGAGTCATTTGTGTAATCAATCACCTTATGTTTATAAGAGGATACTAAAGTTAATCAAGAAATTTTGTCTCTAATTAATTTAAAAATAATAAGATCCCAAATTAACTTCTCATCAGACTATAGATCCATCTATTGAATAATTCAACAGAAAAGTGTTTCAGATGGTGTAACATAAATAAATTGAATTTCAACACACATAATAATTAGTATAAATATGTATACCAATATAAGATTTATTTTCTATTATTACTATTCTTTTTAGACTAGTACTCAAATGTAATATGAATAATTTTTTTTCCTTTAATATAAAATAGATTCATTTATTAAATGAGTAATGTTTTTTAAATAAATTTAATAAGGAATTTTATTAAATATTATCCCACTAAAATGAATACCCCATGCACATTATGTCATATTTATTTGTAGAATGATATCCATATTGAATAATGTAATGAGTCCACTTTAGTATTCATCTCACTAATTTTCTATTTACGTCGGTTATGATTCCAATAATATCATATATATAATAGTTCAGTGGTTGGATAATCAAATTTTTTCACATTCCATCATGTAAATAAACTCAATAGCATTCATCATGTATCCATACATAGGGATTTCAAGTTATTTTTAACATTAATAAAACATTATAAATGGGGAACCTAATTCATAGAGTTAATAGATTACTTACGTGACCTCCAAAAGAAAATAATTGGGAAACAAACTTTTTAAATGAAACTACCTAGATTGATGATCATGGTCTTGAAATGTATTCTCTTCAAAAACAATATAACACATATTATTTCAATGGTACTTAATTTAAAATTCATATATCATATATTCCATTTTATTTTTAAATTAATGTCATGATTCCATTTTGAATCATTATTCCTTTAAAAAAATCAATATGTTCAAACCACAATGGTGTGTAAATTAATACTTATCATATGAAAATCTAAATTCATGGGTGAATTATAATAAAAAAAGATTTTGTAATAATCACATAACTCCTTAAATTGATGTATGAAAATTTAAATAATCAATTTAACACCATAAAATAATTATTACATGTAATCATAATACAACCAATTTATATATTTGAATCAAAAAATAAAGTAAAAAATACAAAATACCAACTCATATATTTAAAATTGAAATAAACTATTATGAATGATTAATAAGTAAATTATGAAGATATTTTAATTTTGTTAAAAAATATGTAAATTTTAAAAATAAATTGGTAGAAATGATTAATATTTATTTGTAAAATTAAATCCTTCATCTTGATATTTATATATAATTATTAATAATCATATGAAATAACGAATATAAACATTATATATTTGAACTATTAATATATTATGTAAAAATTTAGAATATCATGAATCCAATAACATTTATCCATGATCTTATCTTTTTCAAAACATAATTCTATACCTGGTATATATAATTTTTCAAATATGAGTTTTAATTTGAACACATGAAATCAAAAATTATGAATATTTTATAATTCTATATAAACTGAATTATATTTTGTCTTATTTTCTCAGTTATAAATATTTATTAAATTACACATATAATTTATATATAAAAACATAATTTTAAAAATATATCTTAATCCATATAATTAAGAAATGAATTAAATATGTATAGTTAGTATTATGGATATTTAATTAACAAATTATATTTTAAATTTTATTATTAAATATATAATTTTTTATAAATAATTAATTTATAAAGACCTTTATCAGTTAAATAAATATATAAATTACCTTTTTATATAATATAAAAAATATCTATAAATTATATAAGTGAATTCATTATAGTAAGTTTTGAAAAATTGTAACTCTAATTTATGTCATATTTTATGATATAATCAATATAATATGCTCTCTTAAGAAATATTATATATAATATTTTATATTTTCTAATTTATGGCTATGATATTTTATTTATTTCATGAGAATTCATATATTATTAGAGGGCCTAATTCATATTTTTTATCACCGAGAGTTAGAGGAATCAGTAGTGGAAATATTTTAAAAATTCTTTTTATAGATTTTAACCGCTGTGAGAGGTTAATTCCTTTACTCAAAAAATTAATTCACTTCTTCGCCAGTATATTGATATATGAAAAATAGGCAATTCATAATTACTTTTTATGAGTTTCAACCTCGATTCGAGAGCCTAATGCTTATCGTAATCAACCATTAGTTGATGCATTGATTAAATTTAGACCCTAATTTTTACTGTTTAAAAATGAAAACAATCGTCACATAGGGTTCTGAAAAATTTTATTCTAAAATTACTAGATTATTTTTAAAGATTAAATTAAGTTAAATATAGTTTTTTCTACACCCCACTGAAGCCAAAAAGAAAAGTTATTATTTAAATATGACCATTTAAACTTTTCCATTAAATTTTTATAATGAATAAGGTAGAATATTTTATGAAACATAAATATATATACATATATATATATATATCATTATCTATATTAAAATATTTATAAATTGTTATTTAATAATCACCCAATTTTTTGTAAGGGAATTTTATTATTCGAAAATATATTTTCTTCAGAAATGATATTTTTGATATATTATATTGAATTTGTATAAAAATTAAAACATTGATTTGATAAAACTGACATCATTTTTAAAATAATAATATCAAAATTATCTTATTGTGAATTTTTTAATGTTTTTGGAAAATATTTATTTTTCATTGAATAATGAAAATATCAATTTTTGTTTGTAAAACTATCATTTTTTTTTCTAAATTCTGTAATTAAAAATCCCGATTATTATTTTAATTTCATGTACCATAATTATTATATATTATTATTTATTCGAATTAATTATTTTTAAAACATATTTATTCCATATTTGAGTATAAGTTTATTTTTAGGCTTGAAAATACTTTTTTAAGGAATATTTCAAATTTAATAATGTTTGTAGTTTTTCATTAGTTAATGATTAACTATAATGGGTAATGAAATGAATTTTATTTTTGGATCATATATAATCCATTATGAATTTAAATTCATATATTGAAGATTACTTCCTGTAGATACAATGTGAAATCCTTTTTACATGAAAAATGCATCATTTAGAAAATCCTCGTTCCATCATGCCTGCCGATTTTATTTTAAATTAAATTAATCAATATATATTAATTTATTTGAATTAAATGTTTTCCATATTTTTAATAATCATAAATAATAATAGGTAATATGTTCAAATTAATTTTTTAAGATTATAAATAGTAATGGAAGAGAATATTTATTATCACTGTAAATGGAAAAAATGTTAAATGAGGTTAAAAATAATTTACTACTGACTTAAAATAAATTAACCCTAAAAGTATGATTTTTTATTTTTAACAATATAAATTATTATATTTAAATATAATAATTATTATATTTTTTTTTTCAATATAAATAACAATGAAATTATTCTGATTAAAATTAGATTTTGATATGATATAATAGAAATTATATTTTTTAACAAGAAATTTATATTCATAAATTTTATTTTGATGGATTCATGAATTTTAAAAATAAAATATATTTTTTAAAAATAATAATATTAAATATTTTTTTAATTTTAAATTATAATATGGTTTTTCTGAAGGTATGTGTAATTTTTATAATGGTTCGAAAATTGTTATTAGAAAAAATCAGCATTTTAAATAAATGTTGATTCTTTTTTATAAGAGAGAATTCACATATTTTAAAAATTATTTGGATATAATAAATATTATTTTTGGAATCATCACATCAATATTATCCAATAGTAATTTTTTCAAAAGTTTCAAAGATATTCAAATTTTACGGAAAAAATTAATAACTATATAAATTAATAGTGTATATTATGTCACCATAATGACCCTGAAGTGATGTAATAAAGTCAATAAGGGTAATCAAAACCAATTCTATGTTTCCCTGATTAAATTTGATATATTTGTGGTTCTTTTATTAATTTGTTAAAGACATTATGAATCCTCCAAATCCTATATTATATTATATGTTTTCAAAATCAATTACTTATAAACATGACTCTCTTACACATCACAATGGGTAATGTATTAATTACATCGGAAATTGGAAATATAAAATAATTAAAAATTCATATTTGGAAGAAACCATGGGAAATATCCATTTTACGATTTTTGGTTTTGATTATTTTTTTTATAGAGTTCAAAACCAATGTTGGTGAAATAATAATGAACATCACTAAATTTTCCTTTATAATCACACCGAATATCCTGTTAATGTTATCTCAAAAACTTTTACAAAATAATTTCTCTTCCCTTATATCACTCGAGATATTTTAATGTTCCCCATTATCTTAATATGATTGACCAAAGATTTGTGAGTCAACCACCCTCAGTAAGGTACCACTCTCTCTACATTTCCATTCAAGCACATTATTTGTATTTAGCCATTTTACGCTCTGTTGGTTATTTTTTGAAGCCTTTATAAATAAACATTAACTATTGAATTTATTTTATTATAATTATATATCATTTAAACACTCTCATTTTATCATTTACCAAAGTAATCACTATTATGATATTTATTAAGATACCTCTCTCTCTTATTTTCCATTCATGTACCTTATTTGTATTAAGAATTGTGATTATAAATTTTTTGTGTTTTAATACCTTTATAAACATACCATTATAATAATTATTTCAATATAATTAGTTATCATTTGTAATGTTTTTCTATAACTTTATCTAATACTTTATTATTCCAAAATTAATTAAGGGGTGTCTCTCACATATTTTCAATTGAAGCACCTTCATTGTATTTTCACCATTCAGAATAAATAGGTTATTTTAAAAATACCATAAAATGATACCCTTAAAGTACAATTTTTTCATGTAAATTAGAGGTCATTTTTCAGTTCATATTTTATAAATCACTAAAGATTTTAATATACTAAAATTTTGTTAGGGGTCTAGTCTTACTCCATTTTATTGGAGAACCTTATTTATGTAATGCACATGGAATTACAATTCCTATTGATGGGATATTCTTTTCAACATCCATATTACATCCCTTTTGATTTCAATGTGACAATTATCCCCTTTCACTCTCATTTATCAATACCATGATTCATTATGTACCCTTAACATGATGATGCAATTATCCTGCATTTTTTCCATTCCATGTTATTATTACAACACCACATGTTATTATCCCTATTAATTCAAAACATTTCATGTGTGTTTACTACCATACATTACCTGCACAATATCATTTTCCAATGAACGTTATTAGAGACCCATCTATCACTTATTGAACCATTTAATGATTCTTTATATACAATCATTACACCACCCAAATGTCCTTATGATTTTCCATGCCGAAAATATGTGAGGTGTGTACTACAACCATTTTTACTCAATGTTATTCACATGGATATAACAATACATCCATGATTGGGTAAATATATATATATATAACACATTACTTAATGGTATGATATATTTTCAGGAAATGTGTTCATTTGTTATATGATATATGAGGAACACCTATGGATGTACATGATATGATTACTATAGGTGTGCACAGATAGCACTCTATTGAATTGGATTGTGTTTTATATTCATAATATGAAATTTATGGTTCATGTGATGTTTTTAGAATCAATATGTTTTATGATTTATTTTTTTATAACTATGACATATTCATATGATGTCATGTTTAATTTCTTTTCCATATTCCTATATTACCTTTATATTATCATGCTACACCATCACTCATTGTTCATGTTTATGATTATGAACAATTTTATGTCCTCTATAAATGATTATTTTATGATAGGAAATATTATCATTTTGTTTTTATTATTTTTATTCCCCTAATAAGCTTTATAGATCACCCCTTTAAAATTTATGTCCCCATATTATCCCATGAAATTTAATTAATGGTGGAATATTATTATCTTATGAAGGATTTTTGAAATAATGACGACACACCCTTTATTTGATGTTGTCATATCATATGCCTAATTACAAAAAGATAGTAAAATTCTCATTAATTTGGATTTTATTGTCTGTAATCATATATAATAAATCATAAATTAATGTGCAATAAAGGAATGCGTTTTCACTATTTGAATCATGTGAAAGTTTATTTTTCTTTGGGATTAGGATTAATAAATGTGAGATAAAGAATTAGGGATAACACTAAACATAAATAGAAATCCATATATTTTAGTAATGTATAGAGTTTGTACTTTCCATGAAAAGAAATAACCATTTGGAAAATATATGTGGGTGTGGCCTAGGTAGATATGTACCTTGGAATAACATCTAAAAACTACATATTGATAAATACCTGATCCTGAATTGGTGTATGAAACAAGCCTTTCAACACACCTTGTTTGACACTCCTGGCATATATGACTTGGTAAATTTACCCGGATGTTATAAACCATTATTAAGGGAAAAAATTTCAATAAGAATATATACTAGAAGTTATATCATGGATAACATATATAGATGTCTTAAAATTCATATGTTAAGGAATAAATGTCTCTCATTAATTATGCATTTAATGTTAATATATTTACATTTGTGTGTTTCATGTTTTATAAGTTGTAATCCATATTTTTCCATATATTCACATAAATGGATGGAAATAAGAATAACTGAGTCAATTAATAATGTTACGGGAAATTTTATGACAAAACAAATGAGATGCCAAATATTTAGGGAGCTCACAAAAGATATATTGTGATAATGCAAAACCAGATGTCATAAATCAAAATTTACAATAGGAACATAATTGAATTTCCAATGATATAAAATAATAGAAGGATGATGTCTCAAAGAAGGTTCATCCAATAAAGGCGACGAATGAATGATGATTTAATTTCCCGTGTGATAAAATTTTGGAAAGTGGAACCAAGGGAAATTAAACATAAGAACTTGTAGGTATTTTAACTATGGAACAATAAGATAGAATGTAGTTGGTTTCTATAAAAAATGAAGAGAATAATTGATGTTAATAAATTGCTTCATATGACACCCTTTTTCATTAAATATATTATGTGTGGAAAATATGGAAATTATCAGAGTCAATTCACTAATCTTTATGTTAAATCCTAGAATTTGTAAGGACCAATGATATTGAAATAATTAAATTTCAAGGATTAAAATTTTTAATTGTAGGTGTTTGATAATTTTATTGTAAAATGCGTATATAAATTAAATTATGGAAATAATAATCATCAATAATCTAATTATTATTCCACAATTATTTTTTAAGGACACGAAACATATTTATAATGGTATTGATAACATATTACCATGATTTATTTATAAGTGGATGTTTTTTAGAACAAATCATTGAGGTATGGATCACCCTCAATATATGTCTACATTTTGGATTAACTGAATGTGTCATGGGATGATATGTCTAAATCTGATCATATGATTAGAAGATACGAAAATACATTGGGAGATCTATGAAATGGAAGTCAACTATGCTTAATTATATTTTGGGAAATAAGTTATATAATAAAATTTTTATATTTATGAATATTAATGATATTTTATTAGAATTTTTATTATAATGGTTTAAATATAACCATTAAGACTAATATAATGTACTATTTTAGTAGAATGATATTATTTATTGGCGGAGTAAAATTAATGTATAAGGAATCCATTGAGGTTAAAACATTTTTTAATATTGATATTATTAGTGTTATTTGGGATATCAGAGTATTTATTTATGTTATGATATATTTTAATCAATTTGGTTTTTTTGATGAATTTTATAGATCAATGTATTATGTATTGTTCATTTTCAAAAATAGCATACATTAATCTAACACTTTTGTATTAATTAAATATAGGAGTAATTTATTATTATTCTTTTGTGGATTGTGTGATTCGTTAGAAGCTTAATAAAATGAATTCAGAATAAAAATCATATAGATAATACATTGTTTTGGAGAAAAGATGAGATTATAGTGGAAATTGATTACATATAGAAACTATAAATCTCATGAAATTAAATTTTCATTTTTACTAGTATATATGGTAAAGGAAATACATAAATCTAGGAAATAAATCACGAAACAAATTTTTTTCATATTATGAATTTATGGTATTTTCACCCATCATATATTTATGGTTTAGTAGTCACTGACATTAATATAACCCTGTTTTCTATCACTATTTATTAGTTTATGGCAATTAGATTCCTTCCATCCAAATCAATATTATTACATCTCACTATTGTTCTCTGAAATGGAATCCATGTAATATGTTGACATGCACGCCCCTTTCTCCCTTTTCAAGTAGATTTTTTGTTATCCATTTTTTACAATGTTGGTTTTCATTATACATATTTTCAATTGTCAATAATTTGTGTACCAAGAAAAAGTTAGAATTGTGAGGACAAAATTTACTAATGTGGGAAAAAATGTAATGCCCCAACTTTTTTTAAAAAAGTATGTTCGATATTGTATACATTTTGAAACCCAAAACCAAAATAAAAAAAAATATTATTTTCATAAAACCATTTCAAAAAATGTAATAAATTCATTGATTTTCAATTGATTAAATACATTATTAAATATATATATAAATTAACTATTAAATATATATATATATATATATATATATATTACTAAAAAAACAATCCCTCAATTTTTGATAAAGATAGTTTATTATTAAAAAAATGAATTTTCTTCTAAAATTATTTTAATTTAAATTTCAAAAAAAATATTATAATTAATTTATATAAAATATAAAAAAACAAATTTGCTAAAATTTAAATTATTTTTAAAATATCATACCAAAATTAACATATAGTGAAATTTTTTGATCTTTTGGAAAATATTTATTTTTCAACAAATATTAAAAATATTTATTTTATTAACACATTTATTTATTATGAGAAATTAAGTAATTTAAAGGTTCCATATTACATTAATTGAATGTAACATAAGTATTATTTAGTTTTATTTTATCATATTAGTTACCATTAAATAATAATTATACAATATTTTAGAATGTGTTTATTTTGGGGCTAGAAAACACAATTTTCAGATCACATTTTAAAAATGTATAATGTTTTTCATTTTAATTAATTAAAAATAAACATTTATTGGGGAATTATTTAATTTAAATTTATGGATAACATATGTACTATTATTTATGGAAATTAATTTATTGAATAATAATATTTATAGAGTTAATGTAAAATAATCTTTTCCTTGATAAATTCATTTTTTAAATAAACTGATTTGCCTCACAGTTGTCTGTTTTATATTAAATTATATTCTAAACCCAATATGAATTTATTTTCATAAAAATAATTTCAAATTTTTAATAGTAATAAATAGTATTTTATAATAAGATCAATTTTTTGGAAAATATCAATAGTGACTATATTAACTATTTGTTACCATGGAAAATGGAAAATAAGATAATTAGGGTTAAAAATGATTTATCAAGGACTATTTAAAAGGTAAACATAATAATATTATTGGGTTTATTCAACTTAAAAATGAATATATTTTTCTATTTTTTTATATATAATTAGTAAATGATTCTGATAAAAATTCTATTCTAATTCGATAAAACACAATTTTTTTTGAAATTAATGATTTCAATTAACATGTTACTTTCTTGATGAATTCATGAATTTTATAAATAAATTACATTTCAATAATATAATAATATAAAATTTATTTTATTAAATTTATTTAATAGTATTTTTTGAAGTTAAATATAGTTTCCATTATGGTTTGCAAACTATTATGTAAAAAAATAAGTATTTATCAATACATTTCAATTCTTATATTAAAATTGAAAATTTATATATTTATAAAATTATTTTGAAAAAATTAAAATTATTTTATTAATAAGATATTCAAAATTATAGGATGGATAGTTTTTCATGTTTTTTGAGAGATTAAAAAATTTCAGATTAAAATTAAATACTATACAAATATATGGGGTTTATTATGACATCATAATGACTAAAAAGTGATGTAATAAATTCTCTAAATGATAGAAAAAACTAATTATATGTTTCAAAATATTTATTGTGTTTTTTATGTTATTTTAATAATTATATAAAGCCTTTCCTGATCCTTTAAAACATATATTATATTTTAATGTTTTAATATCAATTCATTATAAACATGACTCACATACTTATCACCTGGGTAATATTTTAATGAGATCAGACTATTCAATTATATAATTACGAAACCATTCTTTTTTGTTACAATCCTTAGGAAAATAGTTGTTAGGTTTCTGTTTTTGATTATTTTATTATATAGAGACTAAAACCTATGCTTGTGAAATAATAAATAACTCATCTCCCTTTTCCTATATAAACGCACCCATTCTCCCATTCAAAAACCATATAGAAATTTAGTCCTCTTCAATACACTCTCTAGTGTCCTACCAAGGTGTCTCAATCTATCATGAATATCCGGTCATGTTTTTTGAATCACTATCCCATTGCAAGGGACCACTCTATATTTTTTTCAATTTAAGAACCATATTAGAATTTAGCCTCTTGGTTCTCAATTGGTTATTTTTTCATTCCATTATTAATTTCCATTTAATTTAAAATTTATGTTCTTATAATGAGATATCAATTATTCCCTCTCCTTATAACATGTATCTACGATGTTACAATACCATAATTTTTTAATGTATCTCTATCTCTTCTTTTAATTTCTAGCATCATATTTTTATTTTCCTTTTAAATTTCATTTTTTGGGTTTCACACTTTTTAAATTTTTCATTTACTATAAATTCTATTTTTATATTATTATATATCATTTATACCCTACCATTAAAACTTTTTCCTTAGTCATTAAATTATTGAACTTTATTAAGGGACCTCTCACTATTCATTTTTTTTCAAGTACATTCTTTGTAATTATCCTTTAAAATATCTATTGTATATGTTTCAATGAATTTATAAAGCGAAAAATAAAATCAAATTGGTGTTATAATTATGATATATCATTTATCCTCTCTCATTATTACATTTTCTTAAGCCATAATTGTGCCTAAATATTGTAAGGGATCATCTTTTTCTCATCATTATTCAAGATTTTTATATATGTAATTCACTTTGTCTTATAATTACTATTGATGGGGTATGATTTTACACATCACTATTACATACCTTATTATTTCCAGGTGATGGGTGATCTGTTAAACTCTCATTAATCTCTCCCAGAATTCATTATGTACCCCTGTTATGTTGTTGAAATTATCCTACAATTTTTCCATTACATGTTTTTGTTCAAAAATACTCCTTAATTTATTCCTATTAATTTCAAAATGTCATGTTGGATTATGTTTTTATATATCCATCATACTACCCATGTTACTTCCATGTAATGAAATTTCCATTTCTCGCTCATTAAATGATTTTATGAATCTTCATGTACTACCATTATGTTCCCGAAATGTCACTAGTATTTTCCAGGACGAACAATTGTGAGGTGTATACCGTACCCATTTCTTCTCAAGGGTATTCACATAGTTGTTTTTATTCTTCACTGATCAGAGAAATCCATTTTTGTAACCCACAATTCTTAATAATGGAAATAAATTTGATGAAATATATTTTTATGTTATATAATCTATGTGGAACTCTTATGTTTGCACATGATATGATTATGATGGGTGGGTCAAAATAGATCTCTAATTCATTGGGTAATGTTCTAATCTCATGAGATAAAATGTATTGGTCATGATAGATTATCCTAATAAATTTTTTTAATGATGTATTGGGATCTAACCAAGAATTATGCTTATAATATCACAATGAACATGTTTTCCATATTCCCATGTCTCCATTATGTTATCTTGCTATATCATAATTCATTGTTGACTTTTAATATTATCACAAATTTTATATCCTATTGAAATTCATATTATCTAATATTTAATAATTTGTTCATGTTATGATTTTTTTCCCTTACAAGGATTTCAAGATCACCCATTACTTATGTATGTCTCCCAGATAACCCAAACGGTTTTAAGAATGATGGAATATTATGAGCATGTTATGGATGTTTTCAATAATGATTATGTACCCCGTATTTTATGTTGTTATGAAATTTTCTTAATTACCAAAGGACTCAATAATTCTCAAAATTATGCATTTTATTATGTGTAGTCTTATTTAATAAATTATGACTTAATGTTTAATAAAGACATGAGTTTTTATATATCCACTACAATTTTTGGGGAGTTACCATATAATTACAAAAATAATATATATGTTTTTATTTATACAAGAACCACCTGTTGAATATAATTTCTTCATTATTATTGTTTTTGAATCATATAACTAGATTATCAGCATATGTTGGAAGACCAATGGATGGATATTTTTCCAGAAATACATTGAATTTAAGATTTAAAATGGTGAAACAGTAACAAATCAATATTATTTACACTTTTATTTCTAAAAATTGAGTTTTCCAATACCTAATGTGTTTATGGTGTAATAAACCAAACGTATTCGATCTGACATGTCAACCAAGATAACCTTCCAAGGGATGGAGATAATATCCTAGGATTCAACATATAATACCATGAGAATGATTTCAACCTGATAGGTAACACAAAATCTATCATGTATAAAAAGAAAAATGTATAAAAAAATGACCATAAGGAATAAAATGTGTGTAACCATGAGACAAAATAAACACACCAAATCTCTAAACAAAAAAAGAAAAATAAAGTGATGAAAAAAATTCAAGTCTCCTTGTGAGTCATTATATACAAAATCAAGACCCACAATGGATGAATTATCATCCATGAAATGTAAACAATATATATGAAATCATTATCCTTACATATATCCTATATAACCATTATTACATATCGTGATTGTCTTTTGTAAGGTATTAAGAAAAGACATTGATGGATACCACTATGAATCGGTATAATTTCTATCACCATGAAACCATTAGTTTTAGCTTTAAATATTTATTTATAAATCCATTTTAGTTGAAAATTTTTTACATTAAACAACTATTGGAATTATGACATTTTTTATTATTTAAATAGACAATGAATATTTAAATAAAAATTAGAGATAAATAATGGGTTACAATAAAAACTGTCCTTGGATGTTTGTAGAATAAACATGTCAAAAATAAAACAATACCATCATGGATAAAACTAAAGAGAATTTGGGTTTTACAATTAAGGAATATTTTCTAGGACACCCAAGGAACATTAAGACTGTATAACATTAATCATTCGACATTAATTATTATAGAATCTATCTATATCTGAATCAAAACTATTATTAGTCCCATAATCATTATGTATCACATATGTCAATAACCCAACACGCCAGTGGTTCTATAAGTGGAACTTTTTCTAAAACAATCATGTAAAACAGACACAACATTTTAAAAAACACTTTTCCTAAACAAATAATTACCATTCCTATTATTGGAAGACAACTTTGGAATCAAATACATTATTGAGGCATTTTATCAGACACATGATGTTCATAAAAATATTATTAAACTAAAACCCACTAAAAACAATTTTTATGAACCAATAATGAATTTACAAAATATAACCATAATATATATAGAATAAATAATTTTAAAAGGATAAATTAATGGAATATCTATGAAAAAACATTCCATCAGAGAGATCAATTATTTAATTTCCACAACACCACTAATGGTGGAAATTTAGTTGCAGTTATAAATCATGATTTGAAAAAATTATTTGATATTCCATGAGGATAAACCAACAAGGTGAATCCCCTGGATTAGTTAAACACCCAATGATTACACATGAAAATTTTGGATACCAAGGAACCGTCTTAGAATCTACAAGATTGGAAACATAGAAAGTGGAGGAGGATAACCATCTTCACTAGGGGTAAATTAATTTTCTATATTCTATTAGTTGTCACATGTTACATCATTATGTGGTGAATAATATCTTGAATATTAGTAGGTGGATTGGAAATTTCAAATTTTGAAACAATTACCAGAATAACATGGTTTTGTACCTCATGATGTGGGGTCCATGATAACTATAATGTCAAGCATCACAACCTGATAAACAATGTTAGAATTTCATAAAACCATGTCTTTTTTTGTAATAAAAAACTCTCCAATGTAGATTTTTCATGTATAATCTAACATTAGTCCATAGGAAGATGGAACATCATTCCCCACATAATACGACACATAACCATTGTAATTTTTACGGTACCCAATTAACAATTGAGGTTCTTGGGCTGAAAATGGATTGGACATCTAGGTGGCCCATACCATATTGAAAAAAATGTACCAAAAACACTAATTAAGATGAAAAATAATCTCATAAATATAAAAAAACTAAATTTCACCAACTAAAGGATTAGAATTAAATATGCAAGATACTTAGAGTGTGTCAATATTCTATCCATAATGGAACTTTTTCCCCCTGAATACACATAGGATTCTGGACAAAGAAAGAGATATGGCCACTATGGAATCATATGAGCATGATGATCCTACATCTTAGGGTTATCCAATTCCTACTAATATATTACATAGATATAGTAAATCATTTTACAAAACAATACCATATTCAGATGATTTGTGATTTGAATTAGTTTCTTAACCTCTATGGCGTTGGTTAAAAGTTCAATATCATCAAAATCAGTCAATTAAAAAGGTTCTTTTGATAAATCCTTAATTTGGGAACAATAAAAAAATTTCATGAATAAATGTAAACTTTTAAAGTAAGAAAAACTAGTATAAATCATTTTACAGATATTTTACAGTCATTAAATTGATAATAAACATCCCTTCAAATATAATATGTCTTCAAAAATGATGATGTCTCATGTGATTAGAGACACTAAAACACCTGATCACCAACCCCCAATATTAATGGGTGAAAATTATAGTCCAAATGGGATTTATGGTCACATTCAACTCTACATAATCTCTTTTGGTCAACTGCTTGTTCTCATCATCTCATGGATTAGATTTCTTCCAACTAAACATCATTCCCACAACACCACAAAAAATAATTGATATTTCCAGGGCCACCATGAGATGATTTCAAAATTAAAATAAAACCAAAATCCTAATAAATATTATTAGAGGTGAATTTGAAAAGGGTAGATTCCTTTCTCATGAACATCCAGAATCATGAATGAGTATATGAAACGTATCCTTAATAATTTTATAGGATTTCTCAGTCTTCCTGTCCATTTTAGAGTGATATAACTTAAATAAAATCAACTAGGTATCCATAAAATCCTATAAATAATTAAAAAATAATGATGAAAATTGGATACCTCTATTATAAGAAACAAAAAAGGTACCTTATTGAAGTTTATAATCTCTCATATATATAGTTTCTCATGATCTTCCACATTCATCATCTCTATAAAAGGAAGGAAATGAGTCTGCATCCTTAGACAATCATTAATAAAACAAATGAAAATTTTCCTAGATGGATTACATGGTAAACTAATAAATTTGTCCATAGATATATCATATTACATCAATAAAATAATTAGTAATGGGTGTAAAAAATTTAAATTTTTATGCTACTCCTCCTTAATCATATAATATATAAGTAATCATGATATGAAGTTGAAAATAAACCTACTTATCCCTGAAAACCAATACTAAAATCTAAAATCATGAAACATTTTATTATTACTTGTGTGTGTAGAAAAAATACGGTAACGTAATATATCCATAAGACCCTCCCTTAGAGATATCATAACATCTAATCTTCTTTGATAATGGAAAATTCCATCTAAAGATCGAGACCATTTTCTTTTGGGTTCCCCGTTAAAATGGATTTAAATAAAATGATGAATATAATTTTCTATATCTTTTCCAATATGGATTTGACCATTAAATAATTATTTACTATTAAAAAACCAAAACACACCTACCCATCAACATCTTATACATCTATGTTAATCATTGTGAATGGACTCATCAAATATAACTATTCTAAATATTCATTTTAGGCTTGAGCGAGAAAAATAATAGATAATTAATTAGATACAACATTACCATTTCTTAGTGGGTATGGAATATCAAAATCATATTTTTGAATATACTCAACATAGGGTCTAATTCAATGGATTATATCTCTATGAGTAAAAAGTTTCATCATGTTGTTATGATCTTAATTTATAATAAACTGATATATAAAGATATAGTGGTGACATGTATTGAATGAGTGAATTATGCAAAACCCAATATTATTGGTCATTTATATCATATCGTGTAGGAAAATTTAGAATGATTTATGGTCCAAAACCTACCTCCCATTCATTAACATGGATCCTTAATCAAGTTCCTAAGTTATATAAGAAAACATCATAACACAAACATGGTTTTAATATAATAATAACAATATTTGGAGTTAAACATAAATTTAGTTTCCCAAATTACCATGTAAAATTTTCATCCATTTCATATTTAACACCATTAAATGTAAAATTTGGAATATAATATTTAATCTTGGATAAATAATAAACAAAAAAACATGTCATAACCGACAAAACCCAATAATCTCTGACTATCAGACACATTCCTTAGTTGTTCACATTACATCACATATCAAATAATTTATTGATCACATATGATTACTATATCTAGTATAACATAGCCCGTAAATTTCACTTCATTGACCAGATTGACATTTAAAAATATTTCTATATATGAAATGTTCATTCAGAGTTTGGAGAACAGTACTATGACTATCCTTATATTCTTAGGGTTTCTTATAAATCACCAATGTATAACCTACATATATAGATATAAAATTATCCAAAATAAATATAATATGTGATTTATGAAAATAATAAACACCATAGGATATTAAGTTGGACTAAATGGAATAAAAAATACTCATAATTCAAATACATGCAATCGAATGTTGTCTTAAGAATATACTCCTCTCAGACTCTTAACTGATGGTATGCTTATACAAAATAAATCTTAGAAAACCATTTTGATCCTTGAGTTGATAATAAATAGTCATATATCCTAGAAACATATAATTTTTCATAATATTCATTAAATTATTGTTTATGTAATCATTAAAATTTCAATGACCGATATCTTCCTTCCTAGGAAAGAGAATCGAAAACATCGTAGGTGGAATCATTAGATGAATAAATATTTTGTGGTTAAATGCATCATTTTGAACCTTATATTCTATTAACACACTAATTTATATATGATATTATAGTAAAAAAGATGAGGTCCATCCATAGAAGGATGTCAGTTACAATATCGACCTCTATCATAAGTAGTAACCTAGAAAAAGCATCATGAAATACCTCCTCATATAGATTTAATAAAGTAGAAAGTGGACCAATTAATTTCTGGACATCAAATGATTTACAAAACTTTTATAATATTCATGAGATAATTTTTCCCTCAATAACAAAACCTGACACTATAAAAGATATTAGATCCAATTCACCCAAAATAACAAAAAAATCCAAACTATAAGAAAGAAATTAAACATGTTGATGATAACAATTGACCATATATATACAACTCACAAAATAATCATATCCAATTATTATGTATAATATATCATGATCATGTTACAGTAAATCCTATAGAACCATATAGTGGGAGATCATAACCTGGTACCCATAAAATTTCAAACTCTATTACTTAATTTTTCCAACAGAGTTTAAATATCCATCCCAAATGAAATAATCTTCAAAAAAATTCCCACTTCATCAATTAACATATATAATATAAATGAATATATATAATCAATATTAATAAAAAAATAAATTTAATGGGTGAAATAGACATTATACCTATCACTGTAGTTATCCCCAAAATAGATTCATATGGTTTATAATCTATTATGTTAATACATCCTGCCTTATCCACTCTATGAGAATTCATTACTTTAACAGTATCCCCCTTTTCTTGATAATGAGATCAACCAAAATTCACTACATCTGAAAAACCTATGAAACTTTAATAAGTGAGGATCCAACACTCTTACATTATATGCCTTTTGAAAGGGATAATCCATCTATAATTCAATAGGTTACTTTTATATAAAATTTATTTACATAATAATATTGTTAACAATGATGGAAAATATTCTGTACTACTACACACACATAATTAGTATGTGATTGTCTTCAACACTAATATAAATCTACCAGGTGTGGTATCAAAGAAGTCCCTCTTAATAATACAAATGTAAACCTATCTTGGTATTTTCACTTCTACTTCTGAATAGTAAACAAACTCTAGTTACTGCATTTTATAATAAAAAAAATCCATATATTGTCTTCCTGACAATTTTTTCCCCAACTATATCCACATTATCAACAACTTCAAAAAAGATATATAACACATCATAATAAAAATCATTGGACTGAAATATTTCATATCAATCTCAAACTTTCTATCCATGAGGTAGTCATTAGTGAAAATTTCCTGAGATATATAATCCATATAATAAAATAGAGTAGCATATTCTATCACAAAATGGTATCATTTCTCTGTTATCAAAAACTCCTAAGCCTTCGCCAAATGTAATGTATTGGGATAAAACTACTAATTACAGGTCTTTGGGGAAGAAGTCTAAGTGAGATAAAATACGTAATTATTATTTCATAGTGGAAGTTAATCTTTTCATTCAAGGCCATTCATGTATATATAAGAAAAATATTACATTAGTTTACTCTAAAGACCTCAAAAAGTGGAAAATACATTCAATATTCTCATTTCATAAAATGAATTCCTGAGTTCCTTTAACACCATAGAATATTGGAAGATTTATTTTGTAAACTCTAAAGCATGATCCAATATTCATTCTATGTTCCCTACACCAGCATGAGCTATGAAAGGAATAGTTTTGATTACTATTTCATCTAATCCATGACTGACTATAGGATTTTCCATTAGAGAAAAACCCATATGCCTTTATCTAAAATTACATGAGATCCTTATAGAAGAAATATATATTAAACATGATATATAACACATAATTAGATTAACAATAAGTATTCAAATTAAAAACACATATGAAAATGACCAATAATCAGTCCCTTATATAATATGTATTTAGTAAATAAATAGATTCAATGAATGAGGGGTATATGCAATAAGAAACTGCGGATCAACATGACAACTTTAACATAACCCCCCCAATGTCAAGATCAATCTTGATGAAAAATCCTTAAAAACACATCATAACTCTTGGTATGATAGGAATGTGTAATAGCTAGGAGCCCTTATTCATTAAGTACATCAGATATGATTTTCAAACAATAATATATCAACCAACAATTAAAAAATAATATTTATACCATTTTGTAAAGAACCAACATGATTCATCCAGACACATCACCCAAGATGGCCTACCCTAAGGCTTGATGGTAGTTCCTGATCATAATGAGATGGTGAAAATCACATGGGTATAAAAATAAAAAACTATTGGAATGATTTCACCACAAAAGATAACATAACTCATTAAAAAAAATGCAATTTGGATATTTTTTTAGAGATTTTTTTAAAAAAAATCTTTAAATTAACATAGATTCAAGAAAAAAATCCCTAAATTTGGGAACATTCAATGAAACATCACTAGTTTATCCCCATTTTTTAAGGAAAAATCGCTAAATAAGAATTATTTTGATGAAACATTGCTAAAAATGTATATATTTATAAAGATCATTTCCCTGGATCTATGTAAATATATATTTTGTTATATATATATATATTGATATATACACACATATATGAAGATATATATCCATATATTATATATATAAACACACACACACATAGATATATATATATATATTTATTTACTTATTAATGTATAAAAATGCAAATATATTTTAATATTTAGCCACATTTTTTAGAAAACATGAAATTTTTTATGTTTCTTAAAACATGGATATATATATATATACATACAAAAACATACATTTATACACACACACACACATAGAAATATATGATCATATATATATATGGGTGTGTGTGTGTGTGTCTGTGTGTGTGTGTGTATATGTGATATAAACATTTATGTATATATATTAATATAAACATGTGATATATATATATATAAGCATGTAGATTTATATCTATACATATTAATATTAATGTATGATATATATATAATTTAGATAAATATAAATATATAGTTATATAACATGTAAATACAAAATATATACATAAATATAAATATAATATGTAATATACGAGAATATATGTAATATAATATATAGACACACAGATATATAATATAAACTTATATATAGGTACATAAAATATAAACTTAAATATATATATATAAACATAAAATATGTACATATATATCTATAAAATATAAAAAATAAACAAATAGATATATATAATATAATTATGTATATAAATATATATATGATATTTTTTAGAGAGATGGGAGACCATCTCTCTCAAAAATAATCATGATTTTAGGGTTTCTTTTCCCTTTCACTTGGTCTCACTCATCATGGTGGCTGCCATTCTTAGACCTAGGAGGTTCGAATCCAACCGATTCATGTATAATCATACAATTAAACCCTCAACAGATAAAAATCTCATCATTGAAAATCAAAGAGTTTAAATCCCTGAAGAAAAGGTTCACAATCAGACGCCTATGGGAAGACCCCATGGGATCTCATTTCTAGATGCTCTAAAGGGCACCGCACAAGGAAATGATAATGAAACAAAGGCGCCTCACTTCAAAAAGCATGATGATGGAGGATACATAGTGGAAGAGGACCCGACTACACTTCTTTAGAGCACTCAAATGATAAAATATTTTGTTATGGGCCGCATATCCTACCTCCAAGGTGACTGTCCCTGGACCCTTACTGATTAACATTTGAGTATTAATCACTTTTAGAATTTCATGAATTGGAAAATTCTACCAATTTCCAATGGGTATTAAAATATACTGTTAATCACACAAGAGGATCTTGATAATGTTTGGAGGACTGGTAATCATAATATGAGACTGGTTTTCTCAGATTATCTGAGTGGGATTTTTCCTTCAACCCACATAAATATAAGAACACAATGGCATAACTATAGATTAGACTTCAAGGCCAGAATTCTTTCTTTTAGCATCCAAAAATTTTCAATGTAATTGTTTCATGTTTAGGAACCCCTATCAAAATAGACCATCGAATATTAAATGTTCACATAGTAATTTTTGTGTGGGTGATGTTTGAAATAATCCTTGATTTAATGCTGCATAAAACAATCAACATCAATAAAAATAATTATAAAACAAAAATCAGAATAGAATATGATATAAAGACCCCATTGGGTTATCTATGTAATATAATTGGTCTCGACCTTTCTAATTGCAGGGTGGTTGGGAAACAAGTTAACCAACCAATTGAAAATGAATGGTAGTAAATAATGAAAAAAAAGACAGATAAATCTCCCTTGATGGATTTACCAAAAAGAAATAAAATTGAATTCTAGGTTAAAACAACACACAATTTATCACTCATAGAAGACTCCTTGGGTGTCACGTGATATGATGTTTCTAAAGGGGTTGATAATTTAATTTCTCATCAAAAACTAGTAGAGTAATTATATACTCTAGTTCTAGATAAAATTAGGTTCTCTCACCAAGAACTGGAGAGAGTAGATGTTGATACTTTCCCTTTTGAGAAATTTTCATTATATAAACTCACAAAGAATGGAGTTAATAACCTGGGTAAGAGAAATAAACTCTATCCACTTGTTGAAATAAAATTTAATTATCGTTGTTCTTTCACTTCACCTAGTCATAGAAGAGGTCAGCCGAGGTTAATTTATGTGAAAGTGATGAAGGACCAAACCTTCTCAGCATTGCACACTGGAATGATCTAGGATTCCCTCTCCTCAAATTCCTCTACTATACTAGAGTATGAAAATAAAAATAGTAATAAGGGGAAGGATTCTAATCCTAATAGTCATCCTCTTGTTCGTTCTCATAATCATGATTAAATTTGTAGCACTGTTAACACTGGAGCTAATGTCTCGAACCAAACTATTGTTCATGAGAATATATTGGCCATTTCCCTTGACGTATTGCATACTGGTGATAGGTTCTCAAATTCTATGATTCCCATTACTCATGTATAAGAATCCTCTATATCGATGCAGAGTCTTATGAATGTGTGTGACTCTGTTGTCCTAGTTTTGAAAGATAATTTATGCCATGTGGTATAGTCACATGGGTATTTGGACTCTATTGAAACTACAGTTTGACAAAAGACACATCCTTCTACCTTCCAATAGTAGGTCAATGATGTCACCAAGTACCCAATTTTGATTGTAGAGGCTTCTGGTGCAATGTAGAAAAATAAAGAATCCACTCGGTAGAGCATCTGCTGTTTCAGTTTGAATATTGAACTGTGGTCAGTTGTTCTTGCTGAAATGAAAGCAAGTACTCCTGACCCAAGCACCCTAAAAGGTACATTAAGTATATATGTTCAGAATTTTACATTTAATAATAAATTTTTAGATGTTTTTACCAATAAGGAAATTAGTAACCAAATGACATCACTTACTAATAATAACAAGAAATATATTGCAATGCAATTTTTAACTACTAGTGATATTACCAAATAATTGGACTCCACTAATGGTAAGAAATGGTCAAATTAGAGACCTAATATGTCATAAAATGATATAGTATCAATTAGATATAATGGATCAAATAGTAAGAAAAAGGGAGTTTTAACTCCAAATGTAGGTTTAAATGAAATATTATATTGGAACTGTAAAGGTATTGTAAACCTTGAAACCTTAATTATTTTAAAATGGATGGTAAAAATTCATAAAACATTAATTTTGTCCATTTCTAAACCTAAAAAAATATTCTCCAATAATTTAGTTCATTTTTGTAGGATTGGATACATATTTATAGGTGCAGGTCAAAACAACACCAATTAGGATACTCATTGTATTTTCTCTCATTCATCTTAGTATAGTGTTAATATTTTCCATGTTACTGATAAAAGATTCACATTTGACATTATTATAGAGAGCACTCATTTATTTTGTTCCATTATCTATGGGAAAAAAATATCAAGAGAAGAGGACACTTTGTAACAACATATCCTCCATGATCTATAATATTCGTTTTCCCTGGATAGTTGTCGGTGATTTTAATATTATTTTTTCTACAAGTGAAAAAATTAGTCCTCTCGATTCATATATATCTATGAGTTTTTTTAATGCTTAATTATAAAACGCCAATCTAACTGAAATTTCTCACCTCAGTGCTAAATATACCTAGTATAAGATTCATTACAATAATGTTGTCTCATGAAAACTATATAGATCCTTCACTAATGACCATACTTTAGATAAATGGGATACCATTTCTCGCACCACCCTACCGAGAATTCATTCTTACCATTGTCCTATCATGGTCTATATTTCTTACAAATCCCTAAAACATTCTCTTCCCTTCAGATTCAACAACTCTTGGTTTTTTGATCATTAATTTTGTAATCTCATTAATCATTTTTGGATCTTTATGTCTCACTTTGATGATTCTTTTTTTTTCCACATAAAATAAAATATCTCAATAAAAAATATTAAAATGAGGTGCATCATTAATGCTAAACAAATTGATAATTACATCCTTCTTCTTTAGAATGAGATTCATCAAATCCAAATTAGAAACACTCACTCGGACTTTTCTTCTGATAAATATCATGAAATTAACATTACAATAAAATCTTATTTACATCTCACATTCAATGACAACATATGTAAAAAAACTTCCAAAATCAAATGGTTAACTGATACTGATAGAAATACCAAATTCTAAAATTCTTTATAGAGTGTATGGAAAGCATGTAGACCTCTAGATTCCCTCAATGATGGAGGAAAAATCTTGGATAATGAAGAGGACACATCTAGTCAGGATTTCTCCCATTCTGAGTATTTATTCAATGTCTCCAACTCTATGAAGGACCTCATTGATGATATCGCTCAATCCATTGTCCCAAATTTTGATAACACTTTTCTCATTGGGGTTCCCCTTGATCATGAAATTAGAGACACTATCTTCAGCTAGAATAAAAACAGTACCTTGGGTAATTAAGAGTTTAATAATGGATTCTATCAAAAAAAATTGGGATATCATCCAAGCTGGTGTTCGGAAACACTTCAAATACTTCTTTTCAAATGTCTTCCTACCCCATGGGTTAAATGACCAATTCCTAAATTTTGATTCCCAAGGTAGATAATGCCTATGAAATTCATCTCATTCATCCCATAGCTCATATCAACACTCTCTGTAAGATACTCACCAAACTGATTGAATATAAACATAACACTATTACAGATAAATTTCTCTCATAGAATAATTTTGGTTTTTTCAAGGGGAGGTCCATCCAAGACTGAATTTTCCATTCCTCTAAATGCACTAACTTGTAAAAAAATTAAAAATAGAGGCGATAACATCACCATAAAACTGTACATTAGGAAATATTTTGAAATAATGGATTGGGACATCATTTTCAATGTTATACATATCTTTGGATTCAACAACATCATCATATATAAAATTAAAATCAACTTCAATTTTGCTCACATTTTCATCTTGATCAGTAGCTCTCCCAACGGTTACATCTATTGCTCCAAAGGTATCAGAAAAACTGATCCCATATCTGCAATTCTCTCCCCTAATGCATAATACTATTTATTTTATCTACTCACTCTTATGGTTGACCCAAAAAAATTAATGATAATAAAACTTATAGAAATGGGAATGCTCCCACTAACCTCCTTTATGCAGATGACATCATTATATTTTTAGAAGATGGTATATTAAACATAAAACTCTTCAAACTACTCTCACTCACTATGAGGAGGTATTTTTTCATGTTAATTGTTGGAAAAATTCCTTCTTATAATTTGGGAAAAACATTCCAGCTAGTAGGGAAATTGGTATAATCAATGATCTTAAAATCCAAGAAGGTTTATTTTCATTAAAATACATTAGGGTTCCCAAATTTTGGGGCAGAACCAATACAAGATACTTCTCAAACATTGTTGATAAAATTATTAATAATCTTTCCAATAGTAGGGGAAAACTCTTTTCAATGCGGGGATAGTATGTCTTGTCAATTATATCATTATCTCAAAATTGGTCTACTCTATGATGGCCTACAATTGACAGGCTGGTCTCATTAAAAATTAAATGATTACACAAAAAAAATTAGACATGCATCAGGTTGGACAGGACACTTGTGACTAATCGTTGGGATAAATGTTGTAAACATTTCGACAAGGGTACTCTTGGTATTAAAAACATAAAACTTGTCAATGAGGACCTTCAAGCCAGATTAATGTGGAACTTTATTTATAACAAATACTTCTCAATTTATTTCACCAAAAATAAGATCCCTGATAGTTTGAAAAGATGTAACAATAATTTTAAAACTTCTTGCATTTCAGCCTCTATCAGAAACGTGAATTTCTATATTATGTCCAATTATAGATTGATGGTCCCTAGAAAATCATCCATGAGAAGCTGACTAGAAAACATGACAGGTGATCCTTTTATATCTCTGATCCCCCTAACCATATCCCGGTAAATATCAGAACCACTATTAGAAATTTTCTTAATTCTTATATTGATACTCTTCCTGATAATTTTCATCAGATTATTGATAATTACTCATTTTCTTTCTCATAGGATCTTCTGATTTGGGAATCTTCTCACAATGGGATCCTAGATTAAAAAATATCGATAACTAGTACATATATAAGTAATAAAATTACTTTAAATGGATTAAATGTTTTGATAGGAATTAGATTAAGACCTCAAGACTCACTCTTATTTGGCATATTTCCTATAATTGACTTCCCACTGATTCTTGTCTGCTAATTTTTGGAATCCATATTTTCTATAAATTTCATCTTTTAAATCATCATAGTGAAGATAATATTAACTTTTTTGAATATATTTCTACCACCCCTGCTCTATGGAACTATATTTTTGTCATTTTTGATTTCATATGGTCGATTCTTGACTCTATCAACACCAAGCTAAATATTTATTTTGCTATGGATAAATCGCAACAAATCAGGAACTTGTTTATTACTTGGGTTGTAGAGAATCTTCATGTGATCTTGTAGGATAAAAAATTAATTCTTCACAAAAATTTCACCATCCACATTAATTCAGGTATAATGAGTATTCTCATCTCTATTCAAGAAGTTATGTTGATTCAAAATGGGAGTTGCGACAACTACGTGGAAGATTTTATGACCTTAAGACGTCTTCGGGTCAATGCCATTTTCAATCATCTGAGATGATCAATTGAGGTTTTCTAGAAACCACTACTCCTAGGGTGGAATAAAATAAATGTTTTTTGGAGGTTGTAATGGAATGCCGGAGTCATGCTGGGTGTGTCACCTTCTTCAAAAGTCATCGTGGTCTGATAATTGGGTGCTTATTTGGTGGATGCAGTGCTACAACCTATCTAGAAGCCTAAATGAATAGTGTGAATCATGCCATCACGTTCACCTTACACCAATTTTGGAACAACTTGTGGATTGAAATTTCTTCTACTACTATATTAAATTCCATTTGGAAGGGAGTAATACATTTTTCATGGATGGTTACAACACGTTGGATGAATTTCCTTCACTCTCTCCAAAACATCAACTACATTTCAACTCATACCTACTGTGAGGTGAATATGGTTGTAGATGGTCTCTCCAATAAGGGAGTTTCTCAAGACATAACATATGGGGAGGATATCCTTGAAAACTTTCTTCCCCTGTATGTAAAATATTGTGATATGATTCCGTCTTTTTGACTCATGTAATGTCACTTTTTTGAATAAAATTTTCATTGATCTTTTGAAAAATGCACCACCTTATTGAATATATATATATCTATATATAATATAACATGTTAACATATATTCATAATATAAATATAAAAAAAATTATATATAAACAAATATATATATATAATATAAACTTGTTTATAAACATAAATTTAAAAATATTAATACACACAAACATAGATATATATATATAAATTAATTTATGTTTATTAATATATGTGTGTTTATATGTATATTTACTAAATTATATTTTTAAATATTATTATATATATAATTATAACATAATATAATTTATATATAAAATATGAATAGGTGAGTTAGTAGGGTGTCTTGTTGTAACTGGTCAGCTAGTGGGGTCAATTTCATTTGGAGGTCGATTGTTTTCTTCTGCATTTGTAGGGATTCTTGTGGTGGGGGTCTCAGGGTGGGGCCATGTAGGCATGAAATTGGTGGAGATAGAGGGTGGAAACATCAGTAAATGACATAGATATGTTTTGAAGCATCACATATACAAAACAAAACATCCCTAATTTACTCATTTTAGTGTATGTATGGTGTATAATAATATTATGATAAAAATTAGATAAAATATTCGAGGGAAGTAAAAAAACTATGAGACATTATTGAAATTATATAATTATAATCACAGAAGTCAAAAAAATAATGACCCAAACTATGACTCCTTATGAACTTGTATCCCCGCCATTGAAACTCTCCCAAAAAACAATATCAACAATGAGAAGTCATCAAGCTACATGAAGAAAAACACATCACCTATATACTAAAAAACCAATTCACCATACAAGAAAAGTAGTAAAATGGGTTTAAGGAAAACACCATATAGGGTACCACAAAGACTATATTCAGTTGTTATCACCATAGATTTATATGTTCATGAATATAAAAATTAAGTTTCCTAAAGCTATTATATTTTTAATAATATTACAGAAATTAAACATTGGTTTCATTTTAAATATCCCACAATGAAACACACCTATAATATTAAATTATATATTTGAGTCAAATAGAGGGTAATAATTAGAACCATCCTTGGATGAATATTGGAAAAAAATTATTATAAATGAAATATGAATATTTACTTTCATGAAAAACACCAAGAACAAATTGGTCTCTAGGTGAAGGAAACATGATCTTGGAAATATATTGAACACTAGGTAGTTTTAATGTGAATATAATGAAATAGAGTCCTACCATAGTTTATCAATATCATAATTATATTATTTAATGTGGTAACACTCACTCTACTTTAAAAATTTCATAACCAAATGCATTCAAGTATCCCGATGTGCTTTGTTTTTTAAAAACATTCTTGTAAACCATTCCCATATTTTTATAACGCATTCTCATAAATAAAAAAATTATAGCACCCATGGTATATAAATTATTTTATAATAAAAAACATATTTGAGAGTTTTTATTTATCAAATGATGTGCATAAAACTTTTATTATATGAAAACCACATAAAAACGATTTTTTCAAGATACCAAAAAAGAATTTACACAATTAATCCATTAATGATATTTATCCAATATTTTAACAAGATAACATAAAGGAAAATAAATGAATAATAAGGAATTTCTTGAGACTGAACCACCATAATGTGACTAATACCACACTAATAGAGGATATTTAGACACTATTAAAAAAAATTATTATAATCAAAGAGGTTGAGATGTCATAATCCTAAATAAAATGCATAGTACAAATAATTACTGAATCCCCTTTAGACAGAACTTAGATAAGGATGGATGACCAACAACCTATAAATAATCGAATGAATTATAACCCTGTAATGCAGAAGAGGAATAATAGATTAATATACGGGGAATCAGGTTTAAAGAGTATTCACCATCCCCTATTAATAATAACACATTTCTTAATTAATAGGTTTCTACCATCCCAACAATACCCATTTATATAGCTAGGTTATATGTTATATTTAACATAGTTGATTTCCCCTATACATAAAGGTAAAAAATAAGTTTGAATAGACACCTTTACATTTGGAGAAGATTTCCCAATAAAAAATAAAACCTAACAATAAAAAATATAAATGAACATCAGACTATATGATGAATGATCGTAAATAATAAAACTCAGATGAAATATAAAAACAATAATATCTAAGAAAATTGTAAAATTATAGAAAGGTGACTCAAAAAATGGACATACAGACATAGAAACAATAATATGGGATCACTCCAACCACATAATGATAGAATCAACAAGATCAATACACCATATGTGTATTCAACAACATGTTTCCCTACTAGAGTAATAAAAAATATTTCTTTCACCAATATCATGAAGAATAACATATAAATGTGAAGAAAGGATTATATTTAGGGGGTGAGTAATAATACCATGTTGGATTTCTTATAGAGACGCCACATCTCACGCCACTATGAAAAGAAGACATTATCACAAAATATAAAATATTTTTTAAAAACGATATGAACATCAAAATAGTTATTCAATTTGAAACTATTAAAATTAAAGGAATATTTATTCATTCATTATAAAAACATAGAAAACGAAATCTACATCCATCCAATCACACAAACATGAATTATATATGACTGTTAAATTTACATGATCACTTACTTGTAGATCCACTAATTCATTAGAAGTTGAATATTTTCTTGGTGAATCTAGTCTGCAACCACACCCATCAAGGGGAACATCTAGTATAATTATAGAAACATGCCTAAAAAATTCAATTATTTGACTCAACATTATTCCATATAAGTTCAGTATATTCTAAAAAATCAATTCTTATATATTTATTTGAATTAAATAAACCATGTTATAAAACAATTAATTAACGATTTTTCTCAAAACTATTCAATTTATAAAGTCTCCCAAATCATAAAAAATGGGGTTTCTTAATGAAAAATCCCAACATTTAATTCAATGAATAAGAAAACCATTTAATACAAAATTCAACTTTATATTCTAGGAAAAGTAGAGAATATATATAAACCACCTAACTCTCAATAGAAGAAGAAAATATTGAACAAAAAATTAAACCTATAATTTCATGATCGAAACAAAATTTATTCAATAGATCTAATTGATATGTCATCAGAAAACATCATGGATGATAGTTATTTCTATATAAAATTAGATCCAATATTTTTTTGGGAGTTTGTATGGTTATTTACTGTGAATGATGGAAAACAATGACTTGTAAATGATTTTGAAGATCAAACTCAATATGATTTGTAAAAACTGGATTCTTGATCTGAGGGAACAAAAAGTGATCAAGTGAGGAGTGGAGTTTAGATAATGAGTGGAGAAAGGAAACTGATTTTTTAAGTTTAAAATAAAATTAAAATCTAATTAATTTTGGATTAATTTCACATGGAATGGTAATTAATTATGGTTTAGGAGACCTTTAACATTATATATATGTGATACAACCTATAAACCAACACCACATATTGTTTCCTCCCATGATTTAACAATGTATCTACAAAATATGATTTTATTAATTATATCCACTTGATATATTTCGTATGGGAACCAATAAAGTTTGGAAAAACCACGTACACCCTCCTTCCCTCTTAAACCTATCAAATAGATTCTAACAATAAACCATATAGTTTCCCCTAACCAATCATAAATAATTATCCCTTAAAATAACATCCAAAGGAAACCAAAACCATCCAAAAACTCCCAATACTCATCCCATGTATTATATAAATTGAAAAAAAAAATTAAAATGGTAATATACATGAAATAAGGGGTGTTACATTCTCCACACCATTAGGATTTCCATCCCAAGAATGCTAGAGATTTATTGTGTGTAGAAAAATGATATATATTGTTCCAACATCTAATTTTCAGATTCTCTTGTTTCCTCTTAATCCACACCATTTTTTCATATAGGTAGAAATATTTAAATATGTTTTCTAAACAAGAACATATATTTTTTTATCTTAGATATGAATCGGTTCACGAAGAAGGGTTTCATTTGGTTCATGATAAATATGATCCCCTCAAAACAAATGTATAAAATTGGATAAGTATATTGTTATTTAAAAAAAGTGATAATATTATGATCCATATTGAATAACATTGGTTATTAAATCTATATGAAAATATAACTATTTCATTTATATATCCCCAAATGTTCAATATAAATATGTGGAAACATTGATTTCATACCAAAACGATGGTGTCCTATCCTCAAAGAGACTTTTAGGGACATAACAACTATAATTGAAAATGATAAAGGGTATGAAAATTATCGATGTAAAATTTATATTTTCTTTGGGATGATACCATTCTTCCCTTGATAATTTCAATTTTTACAGTTATCTCTTATGTTAGGAATTGTCCCAATGGGGATTTTTCTACAATATCTACACAAAAAGGGGAGAACAACATGGATTTATAACAATTACATGAACATATACATCTATATTATTGATTGATAACTATTTTTAGAAGAAAATCCCATTAATGTTAAATATCCTCACTTGAGACATTAAAATCTTTTTAAAAACCATTGATTATGTCCTCCAATTATCTAATTTTCCTATTTGAAATCCCATTCTATAGAGGTTGAAATAACGTTCTCATGGTCAATAAGTTACCCAATAATACATAAATGAAACACTAAATAAACGAGGGGAAATAAGGATGTCATTTAGAGATGATAAAATCATGTGTCCGTGTATTTTTATCACTTCATGAATGATTATATTTTTCATGTAATTTATCGTACATGGTTTACAAAAAATGATGAAGTGGGTTAAATTTTTTATTCAGTCCAGTATCCCAAAAATTTTACTTTGATTCCAAATATTTATTATTGTAAAAGTGATATATTATACAGTGATAAAATCTAATTTCATAAAACAGATATGTAAAAACTGCATCATTATAACTTTTTGTTGATTGTATATCTTGACCAGTTTGATGGTTGAAAACATTGTGTAAAAATCAAACATATTTCTATTGATACCTTACCAAGAAAAATTTTCACCTGGATACATATAAATCCTTTACATGGTTTGGTTAATTACCAATTCTGAATGGTGATATGAATAAATAATCTTTTCTTGAGAACACACTATAAATATAATACAATCTTGAAAACCCATAGCATATTTTCAATGTTGTTTCCATAGAAAAATGTTATCCAACCATTATGTATTGACATAATGGCAAGGTTACCAGATTTTGATATTTGAGGATCCCCAACGTGACCAACCATGTTTGGTATAATATTTTCAACTTCATTTTTTTCGATTATATTTTAATTAGTTTCAAATATTATAATCAAACATTATTATTAATCACATTTTTTTTGAAAAATGATTAAATGGATCACCTCTTAAATCATATAACATAAAATTTACATAGGTCATTGCATAAACTAATTTAATTCAAAGCATAGTATTATATTCCACCCATCTTATATCTCTGAGGTTCATGTATATTCTATAAAATACTTGTTTGAAACACTTATGATCTACAAACACAATGAATATATCACCAAAGAGACAATGACCCTATGTTTTAAAATCATTCTCTACCAAAGAAAATATCATGTGATTGGTATGATAATTTGTTTCAATAATTTGAAAATATCATGATCTATAATCTATAATATTATCCTCTTGTATGGGTAAATATCCATCTCTAGATCCATATGTGTTCTAGTAAACCACCTAAACATTTATAGGTTCGGATAAAAAAAGATTTCATGTGGACATGAGCCTTGAATTTATATCTACAAAGGATTGTTAACAATCCTCACTCAAATAGAAAATAGTTATATTTCATATAATCACATTTTTAATGGTTTTTAATAATGGTATGTATTCAAATAATTTTCGATAGTAACTTATAAATTCATCAATGTTTTTATATCATATTCATTTTTTCGGAGTTTTACAAGAGACAATAGATTATATCTTTCTATATTCTTCTAATGATCCTTTATCAAAAATAACATAACTATGGTAGTGAGATTCTTATATCAGTAAGTCACATTTTGGTATTTTTTCAATAAAACACCTTCTCCGATAAAATGCTCAAAAAATTCACTAAATATTCTCCTTATTCTTTATTGATCCACGAATACTCTAGAATGTCTTCCATGCATTCCACCAATAAAGAGTCTTCATACTACTAAAACTCAAAATTCATCAATTCCATTAAATATAATGGTGTATTTGTAAGACCATTGTGCATGACGACATATTCATAATGACCATAGTTTATCCATAATTATTTCATTAGAATGTCACTATTTCAAATCTAGATATAACGATAGCTAGAGCTTAAATCTATTAGAGAGATCCATTGGGATCCCATCAATAAGAAAAATATATATATTTTAAGGTTGTGGACAACTATTCACATTCATAATCCAATTAAATATATGATAATAAACATAGAGTTTTAATGAACAATATTCCATCATAACAAAATAAACCAGAGACACCCAAAGGTGACATATTTAGTCGTATGAACCCTTTACGTACAAATTATTCTAATCAGATCCTGAAAAAATTTAATTTTAATGGTTCCATTAAATAGGTTTGTAGTGAACTAGGATTTTTCCTTCAATAGAGATCAATAAAAAATAAGAAATTAATTTTTATGAGGAAAACAAGAGAAAGGTTCACAAAACACATCTTGATACTGATACACTATTGTAGGAAAATTTATATTTTAAATTATATCATTAGTCCCCAAAGTGAATTCTTATAATTGATTTGAAATAGTTGCAACCATTAGCACTACAAGACCTACTCTTTTGGTCATTAAATACCAATACATATTAAAAAGTTATATCATCCCATAAGGTGACATAAACTCTACTCATCATGTATAGAAATCGATATGGACCTTAAATAAAACTAACCAATCCATTCACATGATCAATTAAAAAAATCCATGTCAAAAATAAAAAATCACTAATTTAAAATGACTCTATAAACTATTATTGAACTAGATTCACATTTAAATCACATACACTATTTCTACATAAATTTTTTCATATACTCATCCTAAATGGAATCGTCTTAATATGAAGACCTATTTTATCAATTACACATGATGGAATAAAAGAGTAGGTTGTAACAATGAATAATTGAATATACATAATGGTGGTGTTGAAAGAATTGTTACTTTTATATTGTAGGGAAGTGACTGGCCCTAAATGATTAGTTTTTCGTCAATATATAAATTCTTACTCGCTATGACCTATTTCGTGCATCCCAATTGTCGTTGCATTGTTTGAGGAGTTATTGTGTTATGGGAATCAAACATGATCAGTTGGTTCCAAGGAAAACATTCGTAACATTATATTCTTATTGGAGAATAATATTTTTAATAAACAAAAGATTTATTTCCAACAAAAGGATTTGTAGAATTATAAATATAATGTTATTTATGACCCAAATTATTATAGTTGTGGAATTATCTAGGTGGTTAATTACAACATCAATTCATATAGTCTAATAAACAGTAATGGAAACATCCATACATTCATCATGGATGTGAAGGAAGGATAACTATTCCATTGGATTGATTATCTTATTTGGAATCAATCTAACTAATCCATGAAATAATATCCATGCTCTAAACATCATACAAGTAAGTGTCATCATTAGGATCTACTATAGAAATAAGAGAACCATACATTACCTTTTTTCCAATAAATAACATCATTATACACACGAAGGTGAACATGAAAAGGTAAGTAATGAAACCCATTATGATTTTCCTAATATACTTTCCAAATCATTATACAAGGATAAGAACATGTAAAATTGCAATTTAAAATATAAGTTATAATATAGAGTAACATATAGAAATATAATTTAAATTTAAATTTATTTTAATTATATTTAGAATAATTTATTAATTACAAAAACATAGATTACCCAATCCACATCCATGAACTCACACACACATACATTCTAGGTTATGGTTACATATCATGAGCAGTCACTCATTGATCCAGGAATTCGTCACTAGGGTACTATTATCTAGGTGCCTCAACTCTATACCACACCCATGAAGGGTCACATACAATGAAATGATGAACACACACCACCCATGAATATAATTTGTCCCCAAAAATTTATTCCACATAAATTTATTATTTTCATGAAATCATTAAATTGAACATCTTTCAATTATTAAACCAAAACTATATTTTAAAACTATATTTTAAATGGGTGTTTCCACAAAACATTAAAATTACATTATTTTCAAAATCATAATCCAAAAGATTTTACCCTAATGAAATTATCCAGTTTTTCCATTTCCATTCCCATTAAAAATAACAATACAAACTAAGCCTTCATGTTTTAAAAAATTTACAGGATGGAGAGAATCCACCTTCCACTCAATTGTGCAGAAATGAAGAAAAAAAATAGTCTCAATATCTATGTCTAAAACTATTTCCCTTCATTATTATAAATAAAGATCACATGAAAACACATAATTGGTCATATATATATATATCTGAAATATATTAGAAATTTTATTTTTTGTTAAGGAAGATAAGGGAATATAAAAAGAAAGAGATAAAATAGATAATTTTCATGGATTATGGATATAAAACTCACATAGAATCGTCAAATTAAGATTCTAGATCTAAGGTAACCACCCATAATTCTAAGGAGAGGAGTGGAGTTTTATGTCCAAAGGTAAGTGGTGTAAATTTGGGGCATCGAGGAATAAAAATGAATAAAATTAAATTTTCTGATGCATTTATTACTGTAAGACTAATTTTTAAACTATTATGAAAACTATGAGTTATCTGTGTTCATTATAATACGTTTAAACAACCCCCTTGCATGGTTTGGACAAAAAATTTGCACCATCCATCCTTCATAATCCTATCTCATAGTTTCTATGTAAATTTTTTTGATATCTCATAACCATGCACAAACCGTACACACATAGAAACACTTCTGAAACACTCTAAATTATTGGAAACTATTAGAACTCAACCCATGTAATTTATATTATATAAATACCAAAGAAATCAATAACTGATGTAAATACCTAGGTTTTTTGGGGAAAAAACACACATATGATCAGTGATGGAATTAAATATATCAATTTCTTAAACATCCACCACCATGGTATGGTGTTTCTAACCACGACATGGTGTCCTAGACAACATCATATCCACGAATCCTGACATAATAACCATCTATCACATTTTGTTAAAACATTGGTTGTTTTGGACCAACACGGTATCCCACAAGGTGTGGTGGTGTCCACTCACACCCTGGTCTATAGGGAGACACCTAGAATCATATTCTTGAGACAGCACCTAGAAACATATGATTCCCCCTACCTATTTCACATAAGTAGTTATCAGGATCAAAATAAATTTGACCATGGTATAGTAATACATTTATATAAAATAAAAGTTCCAAAAAACCATATTAAGAAACTACGTAGCTGCAAAATATCCTGAATTCATATTCAATCAAATTATGGATTGAAATAAAATAGACTTGTTACGTGGAGGGAATCCCACATAAGAAGACCTTCGTCATCCTATGTAAAAAATCAAATTTCATAAAAATTATTTTGAATATAAAACACCTATCTTCCATTAATAAACATTTTCATAATCCAAGTAAATAAAAATTCATTTATTTCACACTATGATAAAGACTCCATCTATCTTGACAATGAATACCAAAAAATTCTTATGACTTTTTCCATTAATTAAAAAACACAATATTTTAAATGATGAACATTGTGTTCAATATATGTTGGATTCAAATAACCAATTTTAATAGGACCATAAAATATATTACTTTAAATGTAATATCTTTAACATCTTGTGAGGCATGAAACACTAGGTTCAAAGGATTCATGACAGTTTATTAAAATATTATTATTTAAAAACGATCTTATAACCTATTTATTATATTGGTTTGTATTAACAGGAAAAACTAAATTACAAAATTATATAGTTTAAACATGTATAAAATTATATAAATATATATAAAAATTATTAATAAAATAATATCCTCTTCATGGAAAATGAAATGTTTATGAAAATTTGTATTTCTCTAAAGTCTGTTTTTGTCAAACATTGTGCAGCTAATTTAGAATAATTTTTTCATCACATATAGAATATTAATTTTATATTATAAACTTCTATTTTTAATATATATCTCAACAATATACATGGGAAAATTTATTATAATTTTTAAAAAAGTTTAATTTTTTCATCAATACTAAATAACACTAATGATTATTAAAGACTTTTTTTTGTTCAAATTATGTAAAATGATAAATTTTAGTTAAATTTTTTTTAAAAGTAAAATTGGGTAGGTTGATTTTATATTTAACTAATTTATTTCATTGATATAAAATTCATATTTAATTGTGATTTAATTTTTTTTTCATTCAAATGTTTTTCTTTGGAAAAATAAATTTTTTGTCATGTCCGCTAATTTTATTTGAAGTTAAAATTTTCAAAATCCGTGAGATGAATATGATAAAATGGACTCCATATTTTTTATCCACATTATTAATATTAGGTAATTAGTATTACTAAATATTTTGTTATATTAATTAATATAAATATAAAAATTTAATTAACAAGGTAAATAATAATATGAGGTTTTGTGTGTAACATGTTCTTATGTTAAAATTAAACCTCTAAAAAATAGATTTTTTATTTGATAATATTAATTTTATATTCAAAATAATTTTTACCAAGTTATAAAATAAGGATAATTTTATTTTGGTATTATGGATAAATTTCAAAGGATTTAAAGACTAATATATTTATTAAAGATAAAAATGGTTACATAATATCAACATAAATGATATAGAATCACACGATAAAAAATGATTTTTTAGGTGTTTGGATTAAAAATATATTCCCTCAAATACAATTTTTTATTAATTTTTTTGGAACCTATTGTGAGAGTGTCTTCCCATTATTTTATATTTTTAGGTATTTACAAAAAGGTCTCTCCTCCTCAATTATAAAAGTTCACTAAATCCCTTACATATTCATAACTATAAATCAATTTTATATAGAGAAAAATGGTTTTCATATATATATATATATATATATATTAAAATTTTTTTTAATTTATATACAATATGTCAACCAAAAAAATCCAGAGGGATGTAATAGTCTAGTGTCTTTGGAACATGGTACAAAATATTTAAATTTGGTTATATATATTCAATATTTCACACAAAGTTCAAACTATTTAATATTCCTCATAGAAGTACCACCACATAAATCATTTATTTATATCCTAGGGAAAGTAATAATAATAAATTTTTTATTTGTTAATTTTTATGGATAAACAAAAGAGTTATATAAGAATTACATTAACATAAGGTTATGGTTTCCATTGAGTAACATCTGAAAACCATAACCTACATATAAAAGATCAAATTCATGAGTCATGTAATAAATTGTGGATATTCATAATACATGAATAATAATTTAATCAATTATAATGATATATTTGAGGATATCATTTTAATAGGAGAAGTATTCGTGGAATGCACATAAGCATTGAAAATAACATGTCAAGGCTACCCACAAAGACATTCATAGGAAGTTAGGCTTGGGATAACCACATATATACCTATTTCGAGGTTGGGATGTCCTCCCATCTACCCTCTTTCTGGAATGGGTTAACCACCCTTATACCCTCTATTTCATTCATGGTTTATCTAATAATTTACCCTTCATTTTAGGATTTAGCTAACCACACATGTACCCTTAAATTTAATTAAACATTTATTATTACCCAATTAATTTAAGGGAGATATAGGTATAACCTCTCACATAATTAAAATCATACTACCTTTTTTTTAATGATCATAAAACAATCATCATATCATAACCCTCGAAATGAAATTGGTTTCATAATCATTTCACCATATCATAACTTGTGTAATAAAGACAGATTTCCAACTCCTTTAATCATTTAATAAAATAATAAATAATTAAAAAAAGGAATGGGTTTCATTAGAATTATTTAATTGTATAACTTATTTAAAAAAATATTCATAAGCATCATCCCATAATAAAAATACCATTTAGAGAATGAATAATAATTTTATCCTTGGATAATATCCCTACTAATGCATAGATTAAATAAAAAGATGTCATTATAGATGGAAAATAATTTCAAATGATAATTTTAAAAATTCATTTAGTAAAATAAATTTCCAATGGAATAATTTTTTAAAAATATTCTGTTTTGAAAATAGATATCCTTATAAATAAACTTCAATGATTATAAAAGATGATTTTTAAATCATTTAAAACTTTTATTGAGGAAAATATCATTTCCAATTTTAAAAATAATATCTAAAATAAAATAAATAGAATTTATTTTCCTTCTAAAATAACCAATAAAATATATTAATGAATATCAAATTAAAATAATGGTATTGATGAGGTATGTTATGGATATTCCTTATACAATAACCAAATGGATTCTTTTAAATTTTTATTGATATCCAAAAAGGGATTGTTTAGAAAATGGCACAAATATTCCATTCAAAATAATTTTGTAATATGTAAATCATTGGAAATAATTTCTTTAAAATGTAACTATTAAATTATTAAAAAATTGAATTTTTTTTTTGAAAAATTGGTTTCGGAAGAAAATATATTTCTCACTCAAGAGAGAAATAAAGTCCCATTTTCATTAAAACATATTGACAATTATTTTAAGTCAAAAAGAGTGTAAAATGGTAATTTTACATGAAAATAACTTCCATAACCAACAAATAATAATTATCAAGATTTTGTCGAGATGTGGATCATAAGATTTTGTTATCATAAAAATGATAATAATCATTCCTAATAGACGATGAGATTGAATATAAATTCATTACCACATTAGTATGTTTTAATCATATACCATTTGATGGAGTATAATTAAATTGAACATAAAATATAATGAGGTTAATTAAATTAATTAAATTAAATTTAAAAGGGCATATATACACACCTCATGAAATAATATAGTTCCACATAATATCTTATATCTTAGTAAAGGAAAATTAAGACAAAAACACATTAAAAATTTAGTAGCTTTTGATCCATAAACCTCTTAAATTTCAGGTGATAAAAATGATATTTCAATAAAAAAAATAATATTATATGATTTATAAAATTTTTTCATGGTTTGTACATAAATCACATAATGGAAACATGTACGGAAAAAGGTATGTGGTTCATAGAAAAATAAAGGTGTGACAGAAAAACAGATACCATAAGTATCGAATTCCTTTTTTAAACATTAAAACATCCTATAAAATAAATATAAGTATATTATAAATATATTAAAGAACCATAATTATATATATCATACAATATATGTTATACTTATGTGATTTTTTTATCCTTTTATAAAACAATTCTATGTTAACGTCACGATTCATGTAATATCTCTTGGTTTTTATTTATATCTTTTGTTTTGTTTTTGGCCATCTTATATTGATCGTGTTTCCATAATATAAAGAAAATGAATAATGAAATAAATATTATATATATTCAATAAATTTCTATTTATAGTAATTTATAACAGATATAGAATGAGAATTTAAAATACCATTCATAGAGATTGTAGACTGTATATATTCACCAACAGTACGTCCATTTTCTCAACATAAAGAATTAAATAAAGGAAAATGATATAACGTTATCATGAAATAATTTTTATTTAATATAGATAACATATTTTCATTAATACCATACTTTTACTTTCAATATAATGTGTGTATCAATCATAGCACTTCCAGATTCAGTAGTCCACCAAACACACGAGCAATGTTATCATATTCCTATAAAATGGATTCCATGAAGGTATGTGTGTTATAAAAAATCTATGAAAATAGAAAAAATTAGATATATTATTTAAACAATAAATCCATAATTATTTATAGATATTATAGGTGTTAATGTAAAACTGATGAAATTCATTCGTGAGGTGGTAGTCCACCGAACACATGAATGATGATTTCATAACACATTTGATGGATGGAGAGATTGTTGTAGATCATGAACATAAAATAAAAATATCTCATTATATGTAATATAATGGGTTAATTATATCAAGAAGTTATAATATTAATTTTCAAAGGTGGAGTATGAAATAAAAAAATGGTCATTGATGAACATTACTTGTTCTTCAGGTATCCCCGGTAGGATTGCACCCAAATCATTCTTATGTGGGTTTTGGGTCCAAAATAATTCTTATAGGGTTAGGATATGGAGTTTTTGAAGTTATATAAGAAGGTATTGGACTATCTAAATTTTTTTAAAGGAGTGAATATGAGAGGTTAAAGGGAGTCCATTTATAAGAGACAGGGGTGTCAGACATATAAGTTTTCAAAATAATCAATTATAGATAGAACTGATTCATAAAATAAAGAAAAAATAATTGAAAATTATTGATACTATAAGTAAAATATCTAAATTTTTCCATAAATTTGTTTTTGTAAATTTTTAGTTTATATTTTGACCCTTATTATTTTAGTTTAACCCCCTATAAGAAAAATTTATATTACCATGGTAATCAATTTTTTACTATTTTCACAATTTATTTTCGAAAAAAATATGTTGAAATTATTATATAATATAAATTATTATGATATAAATTTTGGAATATAATTTTACAATATAACTTTATATATGTGGAAGAAATGAATTTGAAATTAATCATGTAGATGTTTCAAAAAAATGGGTTTCAAAGAATAAAGTTCAAAATAATACAATGTTTTTGAATTAAATTTAAATATTAAATAAATTAAAATGACTTAAATTTTATTAATAGATATATAATTTAAATAATTTAAAATTTAAAACAATTTTAAAATCTATTTATATTTAAAAACATTGAGTATAAAATTTAGTTTTAGATTGAAATTTTGTATTTTCACTCATTATCATATAATTATTATTTTCTGAACATTATAAAAATAATAAAATTATAATTCTGATATTAAGAAATAAAAAATAACTTCATTTAGTTATAATAAATTTTCTAAAAGTCTAAAAAATCTAATTTAAAACAAAAATCGTAGGGGTGATGAAACAATAGGTTTTTGAGAAGTGTAATTTATTTAAGCATAATATGATTTATGTTAAATTTATGTCTAATAATAATTTTTTATGAATCTAAATTAGAATTTATAGATATATAGTATATAAATTTCATTTCAAAAATCATCATTATGGGTTATTTAAATTATTTTAAAAAGAGAAGCATCTTTCACTTTGAACCAGTTTTATGAAAAAAAATCATAATGTACAAAAAAAATTAATATATACTGAAATTGAATATAATGTGGTTTAAATATTAATTCAGTGGTTTAAATATAAATAAATAATATTTCATTTACATTATGATATAATGGGGAATTTAGATTACACAATTTATTTTTTATGTATTTTTGAACAAAAATCGTTATTTTTCATTATTCACTGAAAAATTGAAATGTTAAGAAAAATCACAAAATTTTAGGTGAAGTTAATTTTAATATGTTAATTTATAAAATCTATTTTATCTAATAAAATAAATTTTAGGAATTATAATATGATTTATTTTACTATTTCTTCATAAAAATAAATAAAAATTATTTTTGAAGGAGTTTTATTTTTGAAGATTATAATTTATTTGGAAAAAATTGAATTATTATTAACTATGAATTTAAAAATAATTATTTTTAGTAGTAAATTATATTTTTATTTCAAAAATTAGTTTATACTATTCTTACGTACTTAATTAGTTGACCTATTTTAATTGTTATTTTTAAATTCATATTATTTAATGGTTCTCTAATAATCGGTGCCTCATGTCATTAACTCTATTTTTAGATCCTATAACACAAGATAAATTCAATTTTTCATATGACTCAATATATAATTAGTATTTAATGTAACATATGAAAAAATAAATTTTTTTGTAATCATAAATATCAATGATATTATATTAAATATTTAAAAAAATTCAGAAAATCATGGGGTTTTACATTCTATACCCATGAAAATGAATTTTTCCCTCAACGTTCGTCTCAGTAATCAATGGATTTATATTTTAATGTTACATCCTAGAAACTCACATCATTATAGGAATAATAAAAATCCATCTTCAAAAAGAGAATGTTATTCGTGAATTTTATCTCGGATTACACATACTAGGTTTCCAAAAGTAATAACATATGAGTGAAGTAAAAAACAAAGAAATAGAAGAGAAAACTGACACTCAAATAATGAAGATGGTTAATAAATAACATTCATCAAAAGAAAGAGTTTTATCTTGACTAGGATTAGAACCCAACTAACATAGACCAAATTTGTTTGAAAAAGATTATTAATTTCATCAAAAATGACAATATCATGAAAAAAAATTATGCAATATTATTTTAAAAAAATATGAATGATTTTCACAAGGTGGTCTACTTACTTTATTTAATTCCATATTATTATAAAAATCCCATACATTTCATTCTCTTTGATGAATTTCCACTCCATCTATTACCCCTTAAAATAATTTCATTCAATATAATGATATGTCAAATCAGCTATACTTTATTAAAAAACCTAAACACTGGTCATCCAATAGAAATAAATATTTACATGGTGATGTAATAAATTAATCTCTAAAACCTCATCCAATTTTTAGTTGAAACCACTAAATAAATGGTTAACATTATAACCCCTCCAAAATGAAAACTTTATAACAAAAATCACTATACTTATAAAAATCAACATATAATTATTCATCAAGACGTTATTAAACATCTCTTATTGGTCACAATCTGAATTTATGAATTCCATGGTCAAATATTTTCCCGAATCTAGTTAGTAACCAAAATAACCCTAAATATTCTATGAAAATAATAATTATAACCAATTAATTTAGTAAACCCAAATATTATTAAATGTATTCCATAAATCACATGTTTTTTTAAACACCATCAAGGATTTTATGAAAAACATTTTCAAAAATTTCCTTATCATTTTAGAGGCCATCAATATTATGAAATTTAATTTATCCACATCAATCAGCTCTTCATTGAAACAAAACACAATTTTAAGACCCATTGGAACTTATTAAGGGTTATTATACTTTAATTAAAAAAATTAACTTTCCAATAAATCACATTTATATTCTATAAATATCATTTAACATATTCAGGAATTCATTTCTGAAAAACTATTTCGGAACAATCCATTAATGGTTCATGATTCTAAGAACCAAAATAACACGGATAAAAAAATACAATTATTTTTATCCCAATACATTAATACATCAATCATTTTAATTCTTCATACCCCAATTACCATTCTTTATAGTCTTATTCCATAATATTTATTCCATTAATATGTCATTTTTGTTTCATCATCATCTATAATGTAACAATTACTAATAAAACATTAATAATTTTCATCATAAGATTTATCTTGAAGACAAAAAATTGCATAATTCCTAGAACTTCAACATTCAGAACATTCGACAATCAGGTATTCTTTAGAGAGACCGAAATTCTCATCAATTTTGTTAACTAATATTTAAATTTTTCTTTAAATTACTTTCTTTGTGTCCTTTTTCATTCACAAATCATATGTTCATCCATCTTAGACATTCCATTGAGTGATAATTCCAACATTCTCGACATATACAAAACTACATCATCATTCTTAAATGGTCTCTACTACCAATACTCCCAAAAAACTCTATCCTTATCTTCTTTTTAAATTCTTATTTATTTTTAACATTAAAATTTTTAATCATGATTGTTGATAAATTATTAGTCATAATCACAAAATAATTCATTACAATAATCATCCCATTTGCCTATTCATATGATATAGTTCTTTCACATTTGAGGTTAACAAAGTGCCTTCTGGTTCCTTCAATTGAGGAAAACCAGAAAACATAGTGTGAGAAACCTAATCATAGTGAAAACCCACAAAATCTCAAAAAATACTTCTAATTTCAAAATAATTACAAATTTTTTAATATATAAAACCATTAGTTTATCCTAGGCCACTCACAGTCATCATTTATTTAAATCCTCCATGATGGTTCATAAGAAACTTGTGAATTTATGAATAATATCACCTGATAAGTGTCATATCATTTGTTTAACAACACATGTTTTCATAAAATAGTGGATGATCAAGTCCATCTCAATATACCCCTTTTGAGTTATTACCCAAAGATACCTCAATGCTAGATATAGGCCTTCATTTATTATCTAAATAGTGTTTTAATTTCTTGGAAATAACATTCTCTATCCTTTACCAAAAATCTTGGAAAATTTCATTAACATTTAATCTTCCTCATAATTATCCACAAATACATCCCTTGGCATATAGTTAGAAATATTTTTTGGGATTTCAATATTGTTCTTTTATCCTAGTTTCACATGGTAAACTGAATTTTTCCTCTAATATCTACTATAGAGACCTAGGATTTTGATACATAGATAATACATGTTTTTATATGAGTATTCAATAAATTACAAAAAAAAAATCATGAGGACCATTGTATTATGGTTTCATTGGATAATATGTTAATAATAATCTAATTTGTTGAATGATCATGAATGATTCATAAAAAGATATTCACATTTAGTACTCCTTCTAGATATACCCTATAGAAATATTTCTTCATAACATAGGGAAATTAAATATAATAAATGGTGAGCTCATATGTTATGTATGGATAAGCAATGAAAATACATAAGCATGAAATGAACACATTTGTATGAGAACATGATCATAAAATTTGAAAACCATACCATATAAATTAGAGAGCATAATCTTGGTTCTTGTAACAATGAAGTGTGGTTTATAATACATGAATCCAAATGGAATTAAAAATAATTATCCATGATAGCATAATATTTTCATAAGACATGGATTTGTGGAATGCACATAAGCATATAAAATATTATTACAAGGACACATAGCAAGACATTCCAAACGTTCTAGGATTGGTCTAACCAGATATATAACTACTCAAGCATGGGATAGCTTCCAATGTACCCTCTCTTGGAATGTTCCATTATCATTTATTCATTTTATTAAATAATATCACATTGAAAAATAAGTGGGTCTCATAAGAATCATATAATCATATAACATATTGTCATGAACCAAGATAGTGTGCCATCTTACACAACACCCAACCCAGTTTGTGGCAGGGATCAAAGTGTGTTCTCAATCCCCACAAGATGGAAACTAGTTAGTGGTTTTCAAAAATTTATTTGGAAATTGTTTTACCCATTTACATATGCATAATGTTCTAATATAATTAAATAACACAATGATAAATAACCAAATCCAAACAAGGAATAACAATTTTCATATTCAAATTTTTATAACATTATGACATATCTAAAGGAGCTAAAATATAATTGGAATAAGAAAACTATCCCAAAACTAGTATATGAGAAGTGGGATGTCACCCTCAATAAACCACTACAACAAACACCTACATGAGTAAGACCGCTAGTAACCCAAACCACCATCTCTATACTTCATTCCTTTGCCTCTATCAAAAATAACAAGGTTAACATACACCCAATGGTATATGTATTGTGTGATCCAAAACATAATAGGATTACAAAAAATAAAGGGATATATGAATAAAAATTATAATACAATTTAACATGCGTGTTTTATAAATATAATTGCTTGAAATAATTTTATTTTAAACCATAAATGGAAGCATTAATTATTTTATTAATTACCAAAAAAGTGAATCATATGCTGATGATATGTAATATTTCAAAAAAGATGACTAATTCATGAGGAATAACTATATAGAATAGATATATTGGAGAATTAGGTGCCTCATATCTCAATTAAACATAGTTTGAAAACTTTAGTGATCATCGTCTTCATGCACAAGACACTGGAGGGGAATCTACCCAAAATACTAGCGGTATCCAATCATCTTAGTTTAGTTAATATTGTATCGTCAATCCCACATGAAATGACTAGGCCTCAGACATGCTGATCCAACTTTTATTATATTCCTAGATCCCCCAACTAGTCACCTAGGATTCCAATTATGCATAATTTATATTCCATATATCACTTAAAATATCACTTTCTCCCATTCATATGTAAATCAATATAAAAACACTTGATAAATCACCATTTATTTAATCAAAACTACTTTTAAATCCAAATACACACCCAAACCATTTAAAAATATTCTTCGCACCATTCAAACATTTTTTCAATCACCTTTTAGAAGCAAAAAAGGAGACACACATGAAATACACATGTAACATAACCCATTTCCTTTGAAACCCAATGTTAAACAGAAGTGAATCTTGGATCCTTTACAAAACACATTTCTCACCTAATAAAAAATATATTGAATGCATCCACGAAGCATTTAAAGAATATAAATGTAAGGAAATAATGATTATGCATGTGACCAGCTACCTCAAACATAGAAACTACCAGGAATCTGTTCTAAACCAAAACTACACCACTGAGGGATCTGATAAATGAAATATCACAGCATAGGCATCATTATTTAACTATGAAAATAATTATATGACCCTAAATAGTTCAGCCAACCTGCTAGAGACATGATACCCCAAGAAAAAAGAAGATAAACCTTATATAATAATTGTAATCGTTAAATAGGGGACTTGCATGGAGTTCCTTTGAGATTTCCTGTAACACCTGAGATTTTTATGAGTAATATTTTGTTTTTATATCATCAAAGGAATCTTTCACTACACACTTGCTTGGCTTACATTACACGCAATCGCGACCTTCCTCGATAGCTTGCGTCGTACGCAATACCGAGTTTCATTAAACAACGATATGCTATTAAAATATTATTAAAACTAGCCGTTATGAATAGTAATAACCACTTTTTGAAATTTTATAAATTTTATTTTTCAAAATGGACTTCATTTTTGGATTCGGAATATCGAAATTAGCCTAGGGTGAAAATTTGGTATTTTTCTGAAAACTTTCAATTTTTGATGAATAGTGAAACCACTAAGTGGTAGGTTAAAAACTGAATTTTGCATAAAACGTAATTTTACCGCTTCTGTGAATGGAATTTCAAAAATATGACAGACACGGTTGATATCAGTAAGTAAAATGTGGTTCAATGAGATAAAAATAATTTTTTGGTGAATAGTAACTTTTTACTATTTTTACCGTAGTTAATAGTAAATAGGGTAACTAAGGGTAAATATGATATTAATATTACCCTAACACATGTCCTAATTCTATTGGATAAGTGTAATTCGACCAAAAACAACTTTATGAATATAATATGACCATTTAGGTCCACTTGGATTAGATTATGACATTTAATATTATTTAATTTAATGAATAGTTAAAATAGTTAAAATCAATGTTTAATAACTAAAACATTTTTAATATGGGGTTATACGTAAGATAAATTCGACTATAAATATTTATTAGAATGATAAAAAGATTTCCTACATAATGGTATTTTATTTGTAATTTTTAGACATTAAATAATTTAATTTATTTATGACACAATGATGATGCAGTAATTATCTTAGTAATGAAATATTGACATAATTGATGTTATAAACACCAAAATAAATGTAATTTGAGACTTTTTATGAATTAAAAAAAATTTCTAGGTTACTATGATATATTAGTGTTTATTTAATCAACTTGGTTCGAACATATAATTTTGTTATGACTTCACAAAAATCATATATCAAATAGTGTCAAAATTGACACAATATAGTTTTTAAATCAAATAGTATATTATTAATTGTAATTTTATTCCTAAAAATCTAAGGTTCGGCCAAATGACTTAGATAAGGATATATATATTAATAATAAACAATTTGGGGTTCGTTTGGCATGTTATAGTAAGTTTATTAACCATATAGTGAAAGAAAACAAAAAGACATGGTAAAAGTTAAATTATTTAACTTAGAGTTAAATCTAATTGATAAGGTTAAAATAATACCCTAAACTTGTCTAAATCCTATTGCATGATAGGATTTCGACCCTTCCCCACATTATCTTCGACATAAGACCCTTTGGAACCATTATAAACCAATTTTGACTTTAATATAAAATAATATTTTGAGATATTCCTAAGGTGCCCCTCTCCTCCCTTATAAAAGGCACCTCCTCCCCCTCCTCCTCACACCTATTTGAGCAATCAAGCTCGGCCAACCGCTGCCATTTTCTCCTCTCCACTTCCCTAGAATAAACCTAGATGTCCTGGTCTTCTTCAAAGACCAATCTTAGTTCCCTAAGTGGAGAATTCAAAGAGGCGTTCCAAAGAAGAGGTAATATCCATTACCGATCTTTTCAATTTCTTCTTCAACATCTTTTTCTTTAGTTGTTTCATGATAAAGTAATAACATCAGTATTTCATACATACTGATATGTTATTATAAATATGAAACAACCCTAATACACCTTCTATCCATCCTACTGAAAAATGAAATCACCGCGCGTGCGTACGTACGGAATATCGTCTCCACGCCGTGGTGTAATCTATTTTCCACCATCACATTACAAGGATGGGTATAATGGTGTAATGAGTAACTATTTAAGATTATTATAAAGTAATATTTATACTGAAATAATATATATATACTCCAATACAGTTCCACGATCATAGGAACGATATCATCACTCGTGCGTACGTACAGAATACCGTCTCCACGATGTGATGCGACTCGTTCTACATGATCATCATTACATAGTAATTATATAAATGAATTGAATGAATAAATATGATATATGTTACACTAATAACATTCTGGATATAAGGTATCTATAACCTTAAAAGAATAATAAGAATGTATTCGGCAAAACACTCATAAGAACAAAAGGCAATAAAAACCCGAGTAACAAGTAACAATGAAATATTACTATCAAGAAGATAAGAATATGACCATATATGATATCATATCAATATGTATGATTCTATAATAAGTCAATAACATTATTTAAACAATTATACAGGAGCTTCAGACACGTACAAAGCAAATTGGACCTAAGGTAAGGGAAAGTACCACAATCTCATTTTTATCCGAGATTGTTTATTCGTAAGTATTTACTGGGGTGTATTTTATCATCCACATCCATGTTCCCTCAATATGTAATATTGTTTCCATCCACTTACAATAGTTTAAATCCAATTTTACCCTTCTATGAGTTTTTAGTAAAGAATATGAAAGGAATCTTTTGTCGTTTTTTTTTCGTACGAGGTACTTTTTGACTTTTCCGAAAAAGGTACGAAGAATGTTTTTTTTAACTTATAAGGCATGAATGGATTCTTAAAACATTATTTCCAAGAAGATTCCTTTACAAGTATTCAAGTTTATTTTTAATCAAAATCTTTTAGTTTAAAATTGTATGACATGTTAAGAAAGGAAAAGTGTTTTTGAAGTAGAAAGGATATTTTCCTCAAGAATGGAGTTCAAGTATTTTATAAAAATTATTTTCCATCTAAGATAATAAAAGGGTTCTGTTTTTATCCCTATTATTACATTGATTTGATCATGTTGCGATTGAATTATTTTTATGAATTCCTTTATCTTGTATGAATTGTTTTATGATGTCATGATGTTTAAGATTCCAATTTGTATTACATGGGTTATGCAATGATGTATGATTTATGATTATGTGGCACACATAAGAAAGGATTCATTATAAGATGGGTGGTACCTATATCTCCCTCCAATGCATTGGGTAAAGATTTTATATCTCATGAGATAGACATGGCTGGAATGGAAGGTTATTTCGGTTCAGTGATACAGGACTGAAACGAGGGTTACTCGATTCAGAAAGGGACTTTGTCCACTAAGATAGTCTTGGCATTGAGTCATGACTAACAAGAAATGATTTTCCATGATTATGTGTGCATGCCACAAATTTCCAAGTTTCATGTTATGATTATGGTGATCTCATATTCACTTCTATGATTTATTCCATGTTAAGATATTATGATCTCTTTTGCAGTTTATGATTTTCAAAAAGATATGATATGATTTTTAGTTCCTTTATTTGCCCTTTCTAAGCATTTGAGCTCACCCTTTTATGTTTTCTTTTCCCCAGGTCAGGAAGATGGATATTAAGTAGAATATGCTAAAAGGGACCCTAGATATGATGAAATAAATGGGAGACACTGTAGAAGATTTATGAACCAGATGTTTATGTTTCCCAGTTTCTAGAGACACTATACCTATACGGTCCTTTGTGGTTTTGTCATATGTTGTAATAAGTGTGCATCAATTTTGAATTATTAACAATGCATGTAAAGTATGGGTCGTTATAGTTGGTATCAGAGGAAAGGTATAGTCAACCATTGGAAACTAGGATGTGAAAGCCTTAGTAAGAACCCTAAGGATAAGTCTAAGCATAGAATACAATCTTAGTGTTTTAGAAATGGCCATGAATACCCTAGGATAAGACCTTAAGTGTGAAATTTTATTCTTGATTATGTGGTTTTCCTATTATAATTAGTGTTGCTCACACTATTCTTCTTGGTTTTAGTCAATGGCTGGAACCCAAAGGAACCGTGTTAATGTGGAATGCGATGGGCAATTCAATGATTGTCCCCCTGAGCAACCAAACGATATGGGAGCTGGAATGCAAAATCTTGTAGCCATGCTCACACAACTTTCTCATGCTATGAATCATGCAGGACTTCCAAACGAGCAAAGGAAGGAGCAACATTCTGTTGAATCCTTCATGAGGCAGTGTCCACCTTCTTTCAGTGGGTCTATTGATCCATTAGTTGCGGAACAATGGATTAGTACTACTGAAAAGATATTTTCAGTTCTTCAATGTTCTGAACATGATAAAGTCATCCTAGCAGTGTATCGTTTGGAAGGAGGTGTTGATCAATGGTGGAATCTTATTAAGAATACGAGGCAAAGGGATGAAATTGAGTCTATGGAATGGGAAGAGTTCAAGAACTTATTTTTCAATAAGTACTTCCCTCGTATTCTCCGAAAAAATATGGAGAAAGAGTTTCTTGAACTGAAGCAAAGGGATGATGAATCTGTTGGTACCTATGATGCAAATTTTACAAGACTCGCAAGGTACGCTTCTGGTATTATTATCCCACCTGAGAGTAAGATCGATCGATTCTTTAGTGGCTTAAAACCAAGTCTTCGAAGGGCATTAGCCATAAGGGACTTCAACAGCTACGAGGAAATCGTTCGATGTGCTCTCAAAGTCAATATGGAGATTGGAATAACCCATCAGTCACATGGGTTTGATAAGAAGAGGATGATGGAATTCAAAGGAAAATCTAAAGAGCACACTGAAAAGAAGATGAACTTTCCCTTATGCTCAAAGTGTGGAAAGAAACATGGAGGGAGTTGTCTTAAAGGGACAAGTAAATGTTTTAAATGTGGAAAGGAAGGTCATCGGGCATTTGAATGCCGCGATAATGGGAAGAAGATGTCTAATGATGCAAACAACGTAAGGGATACACAGAATGAACCTACTACACTTCAATGTTTCAAGTGCAAGGATATGGGGAATTATGCCTATCAATGCCCAAATCCAAGGGTTGATGATGATGGCCGACGTCAACAAAATCTTAAGGCTAAAGACAAAGGAAAGTCACATGCAATTTCTATCAGCGATGTGGAGTACGATAACGAAGTGGTGAAAGGTACACTTACCATCCACTCTAAAGTAGAAAATGTTTTATTTGATTCTGGATCCACCCACTCTTTTATTTCTGAAAATTTTTCTAAGGGTATCATCATATTACCTCAACAATTAGATGTTGAGTTAGCTGTGACAACACCTAATGGCACAACAGTCGCATCAAAAGTTTATAATTCTTCTCCGATCGAAGTTTGTGGGAAAGTGCTTCCTGAAAATCTTGTGATCCTTCCTTTAGTGGAATTTGATGTGATTCTTGGCATGGATTGGCTTTCTCTACATGGATCTCATATCAATTGCCAAAGAAGGGAAGTCACATTTCATATTCCAGATCAATCTATGATCGTCTATCAATGCAAGGATGAACATAACCTTCCAGTGGAAATTTCTTCCATCTTATGGGTATTTATTCCACTAAATGAAGGTTATTTATCTCAAATGGTTGGTGAGAAACTCACGATTAATAATATGCCCATTGTACGGGAGTTTGATGATGTCTTTCCGGAGGAATTACCGGGTCTTCCACCAAATCGTGATGTTGAGTTTTCAATAGAACTCGTACCGGGTGCTTTGCCTATTTCAAAGACACCTTATAGAATGACCCCAATTGAGTTGCAGGAATTGAAGCAGAAACTCCAAGAGAATCTTGATAAGGGATTCATACGCTCTAGTGCGTCACCTTGGGGAGCACCTGTTCTATTTGTTAAGAAGAAAGATGGATCAATGAGACTCTGCATTGATTATCGAGAACTTAACAAGATCACTATCAAGAACAAATATCCTCTCCCACGCATTGATGACTTATTTGACCAACTACGCGGAGCTCAATAGTTTTCCAAGATTGATCTTCGTTCAGGGTATCATCAATTAAGGGTCAAAAGGGAGGATATACCAAAGACAACTTTCCGTACAAGGTATGGACACTATGAATTTATAGTGATGCCATTTGGTCTTACTAATGCCCCTGCTATCTTCATGGATCTAATGAATAGAGTCTTTAGAGACTATCTTGATCAATTTGTGGTAGTCTTTATAGACGATATTCGTGTCTATTCAAAGAGAAAGGAAGAGCATGAAGATCACTTGAGAATTATATTGAATAACCTGAGAAAGGGGAAGCTTTATGCCAAATTTACCAAGTGTGAATTTTGGATTCAAAAAGTTGCATTTTTGGGTCACATATTCTCAAAAGAGGAGGTATCTGTGGATCCAGCAAAAACAGAGGTTATCGAAAGATGGTCGAGACCAACAACAGTAACTGAGATCCGAAGTTTTCTTGGTTTGGCTGGATATTATCGACGTTTTGAAAAATATTTTTCACGATTATCTAATCCACTCACCAAGTTGACTCGGAAAGGAGTTAAGTTTGTCTGGACAGAGGAATGTGAGGAGAATTTCAAGGAGTTGAAAAGAAGGTTATCCAATGCACCTGTGCTCACACTGCCTTGTAGTGGAGAAAGGCTTGTGATCAATAGTGATGCATCCAAGAAGGGATTGGGGTGTGTTCTTATGCAAAATGATATGGTGATAGCTTATGCATCAAGACAGTTGAAAATCCATGAGCAAAATCACCCAACACATGATTTGGAGTTGGCTGCGGTAATATTTGAATTAAAGATTTGGAGGCATTACCTTTATGGTGAAATGTGTGATATTTATACTGATCATAAAAGTTTAAAGTATATTTTCACACAAAAGGAGATGAATATGCGCCAAAGTAGATGGTTGGAGCTGATTAAGGATTATTAATGCTCAATCCATTACCACCCTGGGAAAGAAAACAAGGTGGCAGATGCATTAAGTCGACAAGACCATGCTAGTTTATCCATGATGAGGATCACAAAAGATCCAATATTTATTTATTTACAAAGGATGGATCTTGGAATTATAATGGAAGAGGAAAAAATCTTATCTTTCTCAAATGAATGTTCAACCATCTATACATGTGAAGATTAAAGAGGCACAGAAAGAAGATGTCGAGTTACAAAAGAAGGTGAGAAATGTTCCTGAGTTCAACCTTGATTGTGATGGGATAATAATGTTCAGGAATCAGGTTTGTGTTCCTCCCATACCCGAATTAAAGAAGGAGATACTGGATGAGGCTCATAGTTCTTCATTCTCTATTCATCCTGGAAGCACAAAGATGTATAGGGACCTGAAAGAGTACTTCTGGTGGGATGGAATGAAAAGAGATGTTGCTGAATATGTCTCTCGATGCTTGGTTTGTCAACAAGTTAAAGCTGAGAGACAGAAGTCTAAGGGGATGTTACAACCATTACCCATACCCGAATGGAAATGGGAAAACATCACTATGGACTTTGTCACAGGACTTCCTAAAACATCCAAAGGAAATAATGCTATTTGGTTCATAGTTTATCGTCTTACAAAGTCTTCACACTTCATTGCTAATAGAGAGGATTTCTCTCTAGATCAGCTTGCCAGGATATATGTAAAGGAAGTGGTAAGATTGCATGGAGTACCACTTTCTATTATATCTGATCGGGATCGGAGATTTACCTCGAAGTTCTGGCGAAGTCTTCAGCATACTCTGGATACAGAGTTGAGTTTCAGCACTGCTTATCATCCCTAGACAGACGGTCAGTCTGAGAGAACAATTCAAACCCTAGAAGATATGTTGAGAGCTTGCTCCATGGATTTCAAAGGAGGTTGGGATCAACACCTACCTTTGTTGGAATTTTCTTATAATAATTGCTTTCACTCCAGTATTCAGATGGCTCGTTATGAAGCTCTCTATGGAAAGAAATGCAGGACTCCAACATGCTGGGATGAAGTTGGGGAAAGAAAGCTGTTAGGACCTGATCTCGTTGATGAAATGGAAGAAATGGTCAGATTTATTCAACAACACATAAGAGCAGCTCAGATTCGACAGAAAAGTTATGCCGACAACCGAAGAAAAGACCTAGAGTTTGAAGTGGGTGATAAAGTGTTCTTACGAATATCTCCCTGGAAGAGGGTTATGAGATTAGGAAAGAAGGGTAAGTTGAGCCCTAGATATATCGGTCCTTTCGAAATACTGGATCATGTTGGAAAGGTAGCTTACCGATTGGAGCTTCCACCGAATCTCTCTCATGTTCACGATGTGTTCCATGTATCTCTCCTGAGAAAGTACATACCTGATCCTTCACATGTACTCAGCTCAGAAGTTGTACCGCTGGAGAAAGATCTTTCTTATGAAGAACAACCGATAGAAATTCTGGATCGTAGCGAAAAAGTCCTACGAAATAAGACCACTCGATTGGTGAAAGTTTTATGGAGGAACCACCAACTTGAAGAAGCTACATGGGAGCTTGAGGATATGATGAGGGAGAAGTATCCTCATCTGTTTGTTACAATGTGACGAATTTCGAGGGCGAAATTCTTTTTAAGGGGGGTAGAATGTAACACCCGAGATTTTTATGAGTAATATTCTGTTTTTATATCATCGAAGGAATCTTTCACTACAAACATGCTTGGCTTAATTTACACGCAATCGCGACCTTCCTCGATAGCTTGCGTCGTACGCAATACCGAGTTTCACTAAACAACGATATGATATTAAAATATTATTAAAACTAGCCGTTATGAATAGTAATAACCACTTTTTGAAATTTTATAAATTTTATTTTTCAAAATGGACTTCATTTTTGGATTCGGAATATCGAAATTAGCCTAGGCTGAAATTATGGTATTTTTCTGAAAACATTCAATTTTTGATGAATAGTGAAACCACTAAGTGGTAGGTTAAAAACAGAATTTTGCATAAAACTTAATTCTACCGCTTCTGTGAATGGAATTTCAAAAATCCGACAGACACGGTTGATATCAGTAAGTAAAATGTGGTTCAATGAGATAAAAATAATTTTTTGGTGAATAGTAACTTTTTACTATTTTTACCGCAGTTAATAGTAAATATGGAAACTAAGGGTAAATATGATATTAATATTACCATAACACATTTACTAATTCTATTGGATAAGTGTAATTCGACCAAAAACAACCTTATGAATATAATATGAACATTTAGGCCCACTTGGATTAGATTATGACATTTAATATTATTTTATTTAATGAATAGTTAAAATAGTTAAAATCAATGTTTAATAACTAAAACATTTTTAATATGGGGTTATACATAAGATAAATTCGACTATAAATATTCATTAGAAAGCTAAAAAGATTTCCTACATAATGGTATTTTATTTGGAATTTTTAGACATTAAATAATTTAATTTATTTATGACACAATGATGATGCAGTAATTATCTTAGTAATGAAATATTGACATAATTGATGTTATAAACACCAAAATAAATGTTATTTGAGACTTTTTATGAATTACACAAATTTTCTAGGTTACTATGATATATTAGTGTTTATTTAATCAACTTGGTTCGAACATATAATTATGTTATGACTTTCAAAAAAATCATATATCAAATAGTGTCAAAATTGACACAAAATAGTTTTTAAATCAAATAGTATATTATTAATTGTTATTTTATTCCTAAAAATCTAAGGATCGGCCAAATGACTTATATAAGGATATATATATTAATAATAAACAATTTGGGGTTCGTTTGGCATGTTATAGTAAGTGTATTAACCATATAGTGAAATAAAACAAAAAGACATGGTAAAAGTTAAATTATTTAACTTAGAGTTAAATCTAATTGATAAGGTTAAAATAATACCCTAAACTTGTCTAAATCCTATTGGTTGATAGGAATTCGACCCTTCCCCACTTTAGCTTCGAAATAAGACCCTTTGGAACCATTATAAACCGATTTTGACTTTAATATAAAATAATATTTTGAGATATTCCTAAGGTGCCCCTCTCATCCCTTCTAAAAGGGCACCTCCTCCCCCTCCTCCTCACACCAATTTGAGCACTCAAGATCGGCCAACCCCTGCCATTTTCTCCTCTCCACTTCCCTAGAATAATCCTAGAGGTCCTGTTCTTCTTCAAAGACCAATCTTAGTTCCCTAAGTGGAGAATTTAAAGAGGCGTTCCAAAGAAGAGGTAATATCCATTACCGATCTTTTCAATTTCTTCTTCAACTTCTTCTTCTTTAGTTCTTTCATGATAAAGTAATAACATCAGTATTACTTACATACTGATATGTTATTATAAATATGAAACAACCCTAATACACCTTCTATCCATCCTACAGAAAAATGAAATCACTGCGCGTGCGTACGTACGGAATACCGTCTCCACGCCGTGGTGTAATCTATTTTCCACCATCACTTTACAAGGATGGGTATAATGGTGTAATGAGTAACTATTTATGATTATTATAAAGTAATATTGATACTGAAATAATATATATATACTCCAATACAGTTCCACGATCATAGGAACGATATCATCACTCGTGCGTACGCACGGAATACCGTCTCCACGATGTGATGCGACTCGTTCTACATGATCATCATTACATAGTAATTATATAAATGAATTGAATGAATAAATATGATATATGTTACACTAATACCATTATGGATATAAGTTATATATAAACTTAAAAGAAGAATAAGAATGTATTCGGCAAAACACGCATAAGAACAAAAGGCAATAAAGACCTGAGTAACAAGTAACAATGAAATATTACTATCAAGAAGCTAAGAATATGACCATATATGATATCATATCAATATGTATGATTCTGGAATAAGTCAATAACATTATTTAAACCATTATAAAGGAGCTTCAGACACGTACAAAGCGAATTGGACCTAAGGTAAGGGAAAATACCACAATCTCATTTTTATCCGAGATTGTTTATTCGTAAGTATTTACTGGGGTGTATTTTATCATCCACATCAATGTTCCCTCAACATGTAATATTGGTTCCATCCACTTACAATAGTTTAAATCCAATTTTACCGTTCGATGAGTTTTTAGTAAAGAATATGAAAGGAATATTTTGTCGTTTTTTTTCGTACGAGGTACTTTTTGACTTTTCCGACAAATGTACGAAGAATGTTTTTTTAACTTATACGGCATGAATGGATTCTTAAAACATTATTTCCAAGAAGCTTCCTTTACAAGTAATCAAGTTTATTTTTAATCAATTTCTTTTAGATTAAAATTTTATGACATGTTAAGAAAGGAAAAGTGTTTTTGATGTAGAAAGGATATTTTCCTCAAGAATGGAGTTCAAGTATTTTATCAAAATTATTTTCCATCTAAGATAATAAAATGGTTCTGTTTTTATCCCTATTATTACATTGATTTGATCATGTTGTGATTGAATTATTTTTATGAATTCCTTTATCTTGTATGAATTGTTTTATGATGTCATTATGTTTAAGATTGCAATATGTATTACATGGGTTATGCAATGATGTATGATTTATGATTATGTGGCACACATAAGAAAGGATTCATTATAAGATGGTTAAGACCTATATCTCCCTCCAATGAATTGGGTAAAGATTTTATATCTAATGAGATAGACATGGCTGGAACGGAAGGTTATTTCGGTTCAGTGATACAGGACTGAAACGAGGGTTACTCGATTCAGAAAGGGACTTTGTCCACTAAGATATTATTGGCAATGAGTCATGACTAACATGAAATGATTTTCCATGATTATGTGTGCATGCCACAAAGTTCCAAGTTTCATGTTATGATTATGGTGATCTCATATTCACTTCTATGATTTATTCCATGTTAAGATATTATGATCTCTTTTGCAGTTTATGATTTTCAAAAAGTTGTGATATGATTTTTAGTTCCTTTATTTGCCCTTTCTGAGCATTTGAGCTCACCCTTTTATGTTTTCTTTTCCCCAGGTCAGGAAGATGGATATTAAGTAGAATATGCTAAAAGGGACCCTAGATATGATGAAATAAATGGGAGACATTGTAGAATATTTATGAACTAGTTTTTTATGTTTCCCAGTTTCTAAAGACACTATACCTATACGGTCCTTTGTGGTTTTGTCATATGTTGTAATAAGTGTGCTTCAATTTGGAAGTATTAACAATGTATGTAAAGTATGGGTCGTTATATTTCCCACTAAATACACTACAATATTGTTGGTCCAAGGGAAAATGGAAAAGGGTTAGAGGCACCAAGGGATATGAATCCTAAGTAGGGAAGAAAATATGTTATTTGTGTTAAATTTCTATAGGACATAGATTTCCTTTTTAATATTTTAATGAACTAAACATGAACCAAATTTTTCCCACATTGTTTTCCGAACTGTGGAGAAACTGTGAAACCATCACAATCAAAGAGGGAAACGATGCATGATTTGACCGCACGACCAACAAACTATGTTCCAACCATGTGGTTCATCTCTTTACCAAAATGAAACAAGCCCACATGGTTTAATTGGAAATAGTCCATCATTTTATTAAATATTTTCCACAATATTTAAACCAAAAAATTAAAATTTTCCTCAAAACTCATATGAAAAATAAATGATAAACATAGGATTGATAATAAATATGATAATACCTCAAAATAAAAATATGGATGTCAAAATATCTCCCATAATAAAAACATTTCATCCTGGTGAATTTAATCCAAATTTTGATAGGAGAATAAAAATGTATACTCTTCTTCAGCCAATGGTTTCTTATATCCTATTTCATTCACATGATTACCATGTTTCCCAAAAAATCAAACTAGTGGGATAAACTTCCCACAAAGAACATTTTCTTAGTAATAAAAATAAAATCATTATGTTAAAAGGATAAAAAATTCTTTCTCTAACTATATTTATTTCCAATTCAGTATATGATATATATTTGGGATAATGTTTTTTCAAATAAGAGACATGGAATATGTAATAAATTGGCATCAATTGAGAATGAAAATATAACATGTATTCCACATTTCCATTCTACATGGTAATATCAAAAGGGCAGACATACATCAGCATTATCATTCCTTACATACCCAAATGATGTTGAATAAAGTGAGCTTCCACGTTCAGAAAACCCATTCACCCATGGAAAACAAAAAATCTCAGCATCACATATCATCACAAGATTTATAGAAACTATGAGCTGTCAATAATCTCTTTATGATCAACATGACTTTCTGAGACATTTTCTACACGAGGCACTGTCACAGAAGCATAGTCTCACCCACTTCATCTTAACATAAAGGTGATTAACAAAGCGGATTGTATAGTGCCTAAAAAGGAAATACTCTAATTGAAGTTTGGTCTCTATTTTTATTTTGAAACTCATCCAATACAAAAAGACTATCTCATAATCCTCTAAAATCCAAAACACAAGCATGATTCTTGTCTTCCAAAATCTTTTTTCCCTTTTCCGTATGATCATCCATTTGATGTTGGAATATTGTACTCAACATGAATGGAATCCCAATCACCTTATGAATTCCATCCAAAAAAATTTCTACGTGAGATGGGTCCCTATCAGAAACAATTTCTAACATCATATCATGAATCCTCACATAATCTTGGAAATATAACTACCCCAACTCATTCACCTTAGTTGAATATTATAACAGAAGGAAATTGGATGACTTGGTGACATGAAAAAATACAATCCCGATGGAATTACTTCAATGGGGAAGATAAGGTATACCAATAATAAAATCCATGCTGATATCATCCCACTCTCATACAGGAATGAGTAGGGATTGAAGCAACCCATATGCCCTTCAATGCTCTTCATTGACTTCCTAACATGTATTACATAGTGATACAATGTAAGCTATTTACAATCTAATACTTTCACACTAAACATCCATATTACCTCAAAATACATCTTGATGTCATTAGGATGAATGAACCATTGAGATTGGTGGTTATCGTATATCACCACCTTCATCGAAGACAACAACACCATGGTGTGACTATTAAAGCACAAAACTCACTAAGGATATAAAAACAAATCACAAGGCATCCCCCACCAATTAGAAACTACATAGAACGCAAGAAAAAACTCATCTTCAGGATTCTACCATAGAACCAACCCAAATAGATATGGTCTTAGAAAAACACTATCTAAAAATTCACCTCCACTATGATCCCTAGTATCCAAAAGAATTTGAGAAAAAAAGTACCATCAAATTCCACTCACCAGTAGATTTAATCGATGTCTCCAATGGATCATTTTTTCTTATAGCATCTTCCACAACATTTCCTTTACCATATGTATTATGTTTATCAAACTCAAACCTTTGAAGGTACTCAACATTATGATGTTTCCACAAATTATGATCATTTTGGGGGATAATGTAACCAAAGATCTTATGATAATAATAAGACAAAAACTTCTCCCAAAAAATAATGATGGTTCCCATTTTTCAAGGCATACATCATGAATCAAAACTCTAGGTCATGGTTCGGGTAGTTATTTTCATGTGGTCGGAGCTAGAGAGAACCATAAGCTACTATATGATCCTACTATGTCAACATAAAGGTATGTACCATACATGGGGGATCATAATAAACCACATATCGATTTATATATTCTAGTAGGATCAAAATAGGGGTAGTTTTCAATAACCTCTTCACATCCTAAAATTACACATGGAATTTTGGGCTCAATTCAAACTTCAACCCTTTCTGGGCGAGCACTATAATAGATAATGCAAGCCATGAGAAGTCTTGAAGAAACTGACAATAATACCAGGTCGGGCCCAAAAAGCTCCTGATCTTGAAAAATATTATAGGATTCCCCCATGACCTTAGAATGTGGTTTTTTGGGGACCACTAAAACCCATCGTTCTAGGATAAAATCACCCTAAAACATCACATCCCTGATTCAGAAGGTTCATTTCAGAAATTTTGTATATAGGTAATGATGTAAAAGTGTTCCCATCATGATCCTAAAATACCCCACATGGTTCCCTTTAGATCTAGAATAATCCATTATTTTCTTAATGAATACTATGAAAAATGAATCAAGATAATGAAGCAACACCATGTTCATAAGTTCCATGAAGACCGCTAGAGCATTTTTCAGTCCCCAATTCACGACAACATACTAAAATTGGGCATACCTAATTCGGAATGATTTTTTCAAAACATATACCTTTTTAAATATTAATTCCTTACAACCAGAATGCATGAATTTTTTTTAGAACCACCATTCACCATTAATCTGACTGAACAATTCATCAATGCAGGGAAAGTGATACTTGTTCTTGATGGTCGCCTTATTTGACTTCTAGTAATCAATGAATAACCAGCGAGTCCCATCATCATAATTTGTATTCATAACTGTGGTGGAATAAGGATAGAAACATGTTCTATTTGATAATTAGGATTCCAAACTTTCAATTTGTATATTTATATCCCTTAACAAACTAGGGGACTTACGGTATGATGGAAGTGATATCAGATGTGTTCTAAGAATAAAATCAATAGAGTACAATATATAATACTTGAGAGGAAGACCCATAATATCATCAGGATAAAATTATGGGAACTCGTCTTCTATAAGAGGTAATCCACCATATATAGAACCACCGACAACCTCTAGTGAAATCAATGATAACAGAAAAATTTGATCACCCAATTTCATAATTGGATGTCCTGTACGACCTATCTGAGGTACCCATTCACCATGAAAAACTTGTGTACTACCATTAGGGGAGATAATTATAACCTACATCCTATAATAATTGATGTGTGATGGAAATTTCACCATATAATTTATACCAATGATCATGTTAAATAGTTTCATATCTAGAATAATGAAATCTCATTCCAACTTGTCCCCTAACATGATGGATAAAATAGAAGAAATCTGGTGACCCTACTCTCTCTTCTAACCATATGGTATCACCAACACCATCACATAGAAAATAATCTCAGTTGTAAATTTTAAAACATCCATGATATGGTAAGAGAAAAATTAACTAGAAACACTAGTTTCAAACAAAACAATAAATATGGATGATGCTATAAAAATCATACTTTGAACTGTCGCATGTCCCACCTCTGTTACCACAAGTTACTGATTGAAAGAATGCAGTTTTTTTTTCATCTAATGTTTATTAGGACATATTTCAGAAAATTATACCATAAACCTACACTTCCTAGAAGATGATATAGCCATTCCACCACAACATTGAAACTGAGATCTCACTGTCTTCGACAGCTTGAAATGGGATGAAATTCTTCTATAATTTATAGATCCCATGCCACTCTAATAGGGATATGTATCACTAAATAATTGATGCAAGTGTCCCATATGTCCATATATATTTCAAGATCTGTGTGGGGTAAGAAATTTCAACTGCACTTGCCCCACCATCCCACTCTAATGGAAAATGATCGATCCAGTATCTGAAACTACAAACATTGATAGTTATGAAGGATGTCTTGAGCTACCACCTATTATTACATCATTCTCATCCAGCTTCCTCTTATTCTATAATGAACTAACACTGCTGATACTGATCCTAAAAAAATATTCTTTCCATTTTGATAAGTTTCTAACATAATTGAATGATCGACCAAATTATTATATGTCCTATACTCCAAAAAATATCTGAAAATAAATCTATGGTTTCAACCCCATTTCATTCCTTTGAAACTTTATTTGTTCATTAAAATGATATCAGATGTCTACCATGCCACCTCTATAAAGTGATTCACATAATCCATCACTTTCATATCTCCCTAGGAATGATCCATGAACTCCCAGGACCCAGAATAGAATAAAACCACAGGATAGTACTGGTTGTTTAAAATGATATTGAAATCCTTCCAACTCAAATTCTAGTTCATTCAAGTTTGAACATAGTGTCCCAACTCCTTTGAATAGGACCATCTAGAAAGAATAAAGTGCATATTAACCTAAGCACATTATAAGTGTTATGAAATTAAAACATCCTCCCAATCTTCCCAATATATTCATCTACTTCCGAATTTTCTACATTGGCCATGAAATAGGGTCTCTTGTTCTTGAGAAACCCTTGATATTTTTCCATTACTAGATCTTGTTCAATTTCTCATTCCAAAATAGAACTAGAGCCCACTCCATGTCCCAATTCATGGATAGCCCAAAACACAAAATCCATAAATATTTAATTAATTTTTGAGGGAGAATCCCTTTGGACACGTCTCGTGATTTCATATGACGTCTCTAAGGAGAAAAGTTTCTAAAAAAGTAATAAAAACAAGGATACCCCAAAATTCAATCAACAAAACTTATGATAAAAATTTTTAGTAGAAAAAGTAAATCTCAAATAATTTTATAATTCAAAAAAAACCAAATCCACCCCAATAAGAAGACCATCTAGGCAATTAAATCCCCACATAGTGTCCATATATAGACAACAATATGTACACCTCATTAGAGGAGTGATCAAACAAAATTCCAACATCCCATAGTGACTCCTAATCTCTGAGGATGTGTGACGGCTAGGAACCCTATTCACTACCTAAACCTCATGCCCCAACAATCCTATCTCAAATCAATACAGACTCATCCAAAATTACTTACCCCAAAAGGGAATAACCTTCTCTAATACAATTTTTTCACGAACCAAACCAGATAGTCATCCACCCTGACACCTAACCCATTTTGTGGCATTGACTGAAGGTCATTCCAAGTCCACATGATCTTGAAACTAGTTCCTAGGTATCAATATATAATTTTTGAATGGATTCACCAATTTAAATAATCATTAATAACTAACAAAAACAAATTACACAATGATAAATAACCAAATATAAACAAGGAATTTCATTTTTTAGACTCTTGGTTTTACATCTTTAGTGAAAAAATAATAGATATAATAAAGTGGGAATAATAAATTATCCAAAAACACCCTTCGGAAAAGAATGTCATCAAATTCATGACACCACACCACCAACACCTCTATGTGGAGGACCTCTAGCCGCCCAAACCACTATCTCCAAACATCTTTCCTTTACCATAGTCAAAAAATAAAGGTCTACATGAACCCAATGGTTTATATAGGGTTTTAGAAAAAAAAACCCATTTGAATAACACCCTATAAATAGATTTCAATAGAAGACATTATAATAGAAAATAATATGGATGTTTTATAAAAATAAAGCTATATTTTTTATAGAATCTACCATAAAGAGAATCATAATTTTCTTTGTAAATAACCAAAATAGTCCACCAAATGTCGATGGTATGTATGGTATCACCAAAGAGAATAATAACATTGAAAATCCAAATAGGAACTAGCTATATAGAAACACTAGGTAACTCATATCATAGTTAAACATGGTATAACAACCACAAATATCATCGTCCTCATTCACTAGACACAAGAGATGAATCTATCAAAAAATTATAGTGGTTTATAATTATCTTAATTTAGTTAGTTTTGTATCCTCAATATAATTAGAAATAACCATCATTGGCTCCACTAATCCAACTAGCACACTAGTCTATGTCAGCCCTTTTAGCCACCTTGGATTTCCTTTGGTCTCAATTTCATTTCCGTATATGAAATAAAACATCTCTTTCTCTAATGAATAAGCCTATCCATATATAGACACTTGACAAATCACTTTTCCCATTACCAAAAAAAATTAAAATACAAAAACACACCAAAAAAATTAAAAAATTGTTTCTCACCATTCAAACATTTTTTTCAAAAACCATTATGAATAAACAAAGAGGAGCACATGAAATACACAGGTCATAAGACCCATTTCCTTTAAAAACCCATTTTTAAACACATGTGCATCATGAATCCTTTAGAAAACACATTTCAAACCTCATAAAAAATATATAGAACACATAAAAGAAGAAATTAATAAATTTCAAAGGTACAAAATAATGTTTAATCATTAAACCACCAACCGTAAGTGCAGAAACATTTGGATATCAGTCTGAATCCAAATCTGCTATAAAAAGAGATGATATAAAGGAAATATCAATCCATAAAAATCATGACCGAATCCATAAAATAAATATCTAGGACAAATAGTTCACCCAATATAGTAGAGATATGTAAAACCAATAAATAAGAAGAGAAACCCTTGAAACAAGGAATAAATCAAGAAATGAGGGACTTACATGGAGTTTCATGGACATTTCCCACAAAATTCAACACAAAATGGAGGACTAAGGGATAATGAATGAGGGTAGGAGGTTCCTTGGAATGGAAATCATGAGTGGGGTAGAAAATGGGTGATACGAGGTTAAATTCTAATAGAACAGAAAAGTAATTTTAAAATTTTGGTTAACAATGACATTATGCACGGTTTTCACACACGATTTTCCAAACTGTGCAGAAATAATACACCCCTAAATATACAAAAGGGAAAACATACATGGGTTGAATTCAGGTCCTACAAATAATGAAATAAAGTTTTTGTTTTCCTTTAATTATAATTCAAATATCCATAAAAGGTTTTCTAAACCATGAGCCACCTTCTATTATAAGAAACTCAATTTTCACTAAAACTCTTAGGAAAACATATTGATAAACATAGGATTAATTGTAAATATAATAATAGGTCAAAAATAAAACATGTATGAGAAACCTAATGAATATATATGGGATTAATAAACATCATACCATCATAAACATAATCCATTCAGTGAAAGAATAAGAATTGTATCCATGAATCATATCCATATTATGGAATATATAGCATAAATAGATTTCATAATGATTTGAAATGATATTATTTGATCCTTTAAATTATATATTGAGGAAAATAAATTGTCATATTAAAACTGTTTTTAAAATATAAAATTGTTTGGATAGTACGTGTTATTGGAAATAACCATGAAATATTATAAAGGAATCTTCTAATAATCCTTGAAAACATTTCTTGAGGAAAATATCCTTTCCACATTGAAAACACTTTTTAAAACATAAAACCATTTGAATTTTTTTTCATGAAATATAAACATGAAAATTTATAATGGAATATTCAAATAAAAATATTATGATGATGGGATTTTTCATTTATGATATACATGTTAATATAGTGGTTCCTTTCACACTTTTTGGTTTAAGATAAATGTGGAATGTTTGGAAAAAACATGAAGATTTATTTAATAATCATTATATTGAGAATATTAGGGGTAAAATTATATTTTTAAAAATAAAATGAGAAGAATAATTGATTTTGGAAACATTTTTAGAGAACATGGTATTTGATGAAAATGGATTTCTTGTTTAAGATAGAAATGGAGATGGATTTTGATAAAATTATATTCTCAATTATTTTAATTACAAAAGAGTAAAAAAATTATATTTTATTTAAAATACCATATATAAAAAGAGTTAAATAAAATTAATGAGTTTATTTATAGATGGATCATAATATTTTATCATCATAAACATGATCATAAACAATCATGATAAATAATGAGATTATTAAATAAAATCATTACCATTTTGGTAATTTGAATTATAATCCCATATAAGTGATAACATAAAATGGAACCTAAAATATAATGAGGATAAATGAATTCATGATACGACTTATAATTGGGGCTTTATGTACACCCTGTGAAAAGATAGAGGTTTATAGAATAACATAAGTGTCAATGAAAGAAAATTAGGGTATAAATCCTTACAGATTTTGTAAATTTTGAAGCTTAATGCAATGATAGAGAGATTATAAAATATTTATGTAAATACAAATAATTTTAATTATAATAATCAAAGAATATGTTCATGGAAGTATATACACCACCTAAAAGTAACATGTGGTGAATATGGAATGTGTCTCGCAGTACAATAAAGATAAATGAAAATTCATTACACTATGTTTCAACATCACATTTACAAATTAAAACCTAATGTATAATTAATATAACATATTTTACATATAATATAGAATAATAATTATATAAAATAGGATATATTATTTACTTTTTTCATTTTTACCCGTTAATGAACTATTCTATATTAATGTAACGTATTGGGTAATAACCATTTTGTTCTTTATATTTGTCATATTTTATGTCCTCTTACTTTGATGAAGGGTCCATAGTCCCCATAATGTTAACCATTATATTAATATAATACATATTAATTATGATTGTATTTATATTAATTTATAAAATATTGAGATTGAAAATTAAATACACAATTATTGGAGATGGTAGGTCACATGACCGCATGAATGTTGCTTCCATTTTTATAAAGTATTGAAAGGAATGATTTTAAACGGTATAATATCATTCTATAATTATTTGTATGTCATATATATCACATATGTTCACTAAACCCATCATTTTTATCTTCCATGTATATCGTGAATGAATCACATCGCTCCATGTTGTGGATGTCTTTTTAACACATGAGTGACAATATATTAATCCCAAGAAATAGTAATCATGAAGGTATGTGTGATATAATTATTAAATCAGATTAACAATATCAAAAATATCCAACATAAATAATAAATAAAACATTATGTCTAACAGTGGTAGGTGGTAATGGTAATAATGATAGACCACTATTTATGAGGTAGATGTTCATTTTATAGACAAATAATAATTTAATAATTCATATTATGGGAGTAGAGATGGTTTTGGGTAATAACATTAAAAGAAAAACATATAATTTTATTTTATATAAATTTTATATTATATAATCATTATTAAATAATTATTATTATTGTCAGTGGAAGAAATAAAACAAAAACGCATGTTGATTAATCTCACCTCTACTTAATGTATCCTTTTTAGGATGGAAAATAAAAAATACTAGGAGGGACTTTGGCTCCAAAAGAATATTATAGGTTGATATTAGTGAATTTGGTATGTTATAAAGTAAGGTATGGGATGATCAAATTGGTTTTTAAGGTGTTAATAAGAGAGGAGTTAGGGTGTCCTTTTATAAGTGACGTTTGTGGAGAACTTTTAATTTTTTGAAAGAATGAATTACACCCTTGTTTGTTTCTTGTCACAAGGATAAAATAATAAAAAATTATGAATCCTAGAAGGTATAAAGTTAAATTATTTCCATAAATTGAGTTTTTGAAAGGTATTTGGTTATTTTTGAAACATAGATTTTTTGTTAAACCCCTGGTAAAACCATTTTTACCCCAAGCACAATAATTACTTTTTTTCTATTTTAAAATTTCATTTTGGTAAAAAAAAATTAGATTTAAATTATTATATAATATACATTATTATGAATAAAAATATGGATTCCATTTTTTCCAAAACTTATTCTTAGAAGTGTATGAAATTTATTTTAAATTATTCCCCATGTTGTGATGAGAATACAGGTTTTTAAAGATAGAATGTTCCAATGTTTTAAAAGTTTTTATATCCAATTTCAAAATGAAATTAAGTAAAATGTAATAATTTTTTTAATATATATGTAATTAATTTTTTTAAAAATTTTAAAATAGTTTATAATATAATTTATCTTAATAAATAATTTTAAAAAAAGCTTTCAATTAAAATTCAAAATTTATCACTATTCATCATAAAATTTAACTTCTCAAAAAACTATAAAACATTCAACACAAGAGAATTTTCATATGATCATATATTAAATAAAAATTATTTTTTAAAAAAATTATAATATTTTCATGAAATAAGTCAAAATCCAAACCCATAGATGCTACGAAAAAGTGTGTTTCTAAGAAGTTAATTTTTAAGCCTATAATGATTTATATTAACAATATGTATGATATTGAAAATTTTATGAATATAAATTTAAATTTTTATATTATATATATATATATAATTTAAGAAATAACTCTTTAGGGATAATGATAATTAATTTAAATTGGGAATCACTATTCACATTTAAAGAGTTTCCAGAAGAAAAAAACCCCATTTTCATCTAAAAATTAAGTTATACTAAAAATGAATATAATGTTCATAAAAATTAATTATTTAATTAAATATAAATAAAATGAACTTAATTTACATTTATAAATGATGTTTAATTTAATTTAAATAATTTTTTTAAATGAATTGATAGTTCTACCAAAATCGACATTTTTCACTATTTAATAAAAAAATTACATTTTCTGAAAATTCATAAAATTTACTTCTTGTTAATTTGTATTTGATGATTCAAAAATGATTTAATTTTATTAAATATTTTTTCTAAAATACTATATATATTAATTATAATAGTTTTCTAATGCATAATATTATAACTTAAGTAAAAATATATTGATTATTTAATAAAAACTTATAGATATAATTATATTTTTTAAATTTATATATATATTTATATTTTATAATATAGTTTACATTATAAATGCATCCCCATTTTATAGATTGGTTTTATTGGTCATATTTTAAGTAATATTATTTCATGGTTCGTTGAAGATCAGTGTCGTATGTCATGCATGTTATCATTATTGCATGTATTGTAATCTAAACTTGTTATTTCATATTGATAACTATATAATCAATATTTCATATGAGAGAATAAAAAATCAGTGTTCAGTGTTATGAAAAAATTCTAAAAGATTAAATATAATTGATTAAATTACATAAATTCCCAAGTTTTTGTAATTTTTCTTAACCATCACATAAAAAAGGACTCCAAAAAATCCTTAAACATATTCTAGATCTTATATTATTCATAAATGTCTAACCCAAAGGTCCTTTAGATTTAACCCATAAGAGGTTTCTCTTGGATATGGTAATTGTCTTCACTAAACTCATTATTTTTCTTTCTTCTTTTCAATCATTCAATTGTTCCTTAAAAATTACCATATATCAAAACTATTGTATACAATATAAACACATGTTATTATATTTATAGAATAATATTTTTCCATCTACACTTCCATAAAATGCGGAAAATACTTTTATATTTTGTACAATGAAATATCTCCTTACATACTATTTTCACTAATTCTCCATTAAAATCATTTCATGGTTGGATTTAAAGATGGATTTAATATTGATATATATTATATATTATATATTTGGAATCTAATAGTTATAATATCACATTTAGAATCTTAATGTCAACTTTATTTAATATATGATAACATATCTCATTTTTATGGTGGACTATAGACTCACGAATTGATGTGATTAGATTTTAACCTATTCATTCAAAAAGAATGTAATTGGATAAATTTAATATATATATATATATGTCATATATGATAAGTGATATAAATTATAAAAATTCAATATATCATATAATTCCTAATAATTTCAATATTTAAGGGAATGATATTGTTTACCATGCATATGTATGACCTATTGTCTCCATGAAATAGTGAGATTAATTTTCAATATATAATTTTCAATAATTTTTCTATGGTTATATATAATAAATAAATGTAATATTAATAATATTGAGAACATTATATAGGTGATTGAACAATATCCAATTTATATGAAATGAAACTTTCTTGAAAAAATATATATGAGAAAACAAGGAAACTATCACACAAAACAATGAAATATATGAAATATTATTAACAAAAGGGAGGTAAAAAAATATTATAGGATTATGAAACACAATGATTTTTTGAAATATTTTTCACAATAAATTATGATTTTTTATAATTATCATTTCTTGCAATAATAAAAATTGATTTTATGATTGAAAATACTATTATTTCCTTGTATTATATACAATACCATGTTAATAATGATGTTCCCACAAAATAAAATTACTTTTTCTCACACATGAAACTAATTTTAGCTTACATTATATGAAAGACTAAATTTCATTGATGCCTTGCATAACACAGACGACCAAATTTTACCAAACAATAATATGTTATTAATATATTATTATTTAATACATTAAGACATATTGTAGTAATTAATATAGTGTTTATGAATATAATTATATAACTTTTGAAAACCTATGGTCTAAAAAAATATAAAATGAATTCATTTAGTACAATAAACTAATATAGTATAAAAAAATATTTTTATAGAAAACTATTTTTATGATCTCAAATATGTTTCATCCTAATAAATTAAATTAATTACTATTAGTGAGTTATATTAATTTAATATATACAATATTTATTCCATAATTATTTTTTGATATTAATCCAATATATTCTATAAGTAAATAATTAAAACGAATCTAACATTACACATAAAAACCAATATGTTTATTATGGTAATTTACTGACTTTTTATGGATTACATATTTTATATATAAATTATGGAAGTTTTATAAATTTTATATGTAAATAATTTCATTTTAAAAATGGAAACATAAAAATTCAGTTAGGTTTAATATTTGGTATTTTCTTTGATGTATCATTTTTTAGTGAATATAGAAAAATACTGAAATATAACATAGAACTACTTTTAATATATTTTATTTATAATCTTGAATTTTATTTTGAATCATTTTTAATGTATAATTACTTAAATAATTTATATATTTATCAATGATGGTACATTGGAATCAATTTCAAATTTAAATTGGTTAAAAAAACTGAGAAATATTTTAAACATTTATACATTAAAAATATGGTTCGTCATCTCATATACATTATTAAATTTTAATTAATTATTACCACTTATTTTAATATATTTTAAAATAATGGATTAAATATTTTAAATAAATATAATTTTTAATATTTATTAACTAAAACGTAGTTTTTTTACAAAATTAATATTGAATGTAATTAAAATTAATATTAATTATGAAGACTAAATTATGAATAAGAATGGATTAAACCTTATATTAAAGGCCTAATATGACATAAAAGTATTCCAAAAAATAATTTTATAGAAATATTTCGACCATATACTCACCATTCAATACATTTAACCATTATTGAATCCACTTTCAAAAATTAAACATGGGTGGGGTTTCCCGTTTCTAAAATATTACAAGAGTGCCACCCCTCCTCCAATATAAAATGACTCCTCTCCTCCCTCTTTAACAGACCTCTCAGGAAATTTATGATTGGAAAATATCTACCTAAATATCTCCAAAACCCCCCAAACCTCATCCTGGGTTCCATTATTTGTGAGGAAAACAATCCAAGGAAGTCCATTGGTGAAGACCAAAAGGGGTTACCCAAAGATGTGGTAACATCTTTCGTCATTCTACATTATCTTGTTTTCATTATATATCCCATAAACTCTCTTTATTCCATTATTAGATAATAAAAAATACCCTAAATATTCTGATTTTTTTTCTATGATTTACCCTTCACATACATTTAATTCCATCTAATTGTAAATGAGCATATTGTTTATGATTATGGTGAATAACCACCTCCCAAAACAATGATGATTCACTCTTCCTTTACCGAATCTAATGTTGAACGTTATGATGGAAACTCTATTTTATAGAATATTTATTATATTTAAAATGTCCTCAATCTCATTTAATTATTTTACAACACATATAATTATACATGCCATATTCTGTAAATATGATAATTTCTTTTGAGGAATGAGGGATTACCGCCCACTCGAAGCGGTGTGGTTCATTCACACGCCAAATTTAAAATATTAAATATATTTTTAGAGAACAAATAAGGCATATAGTATATAATAATTCTACTAGAATAATATTATTTATAATCATATATACTAATATGTCATTTACTCCCTTTTATCCAATGTGACAATAAAATGGAAACAACATTCATGTATTCATATGACATATCATCTCCATGAGCTGTGTATTTCATTTCATACATCAATATCCTATAGATTATTATAATACACATATACTGAATAGAAATTATCTTTATATCATTTTTAATATTATTTAAATCATGATATAAATATAACTACCAAAATATAACAAATTATGACACATTTGAAGAACAAATTGGATATTACCTGAAGTTAAACCATGACATATAATTGCCAACACGTGGGTAATATAAGGTCATAATAAAAAAAATATGGTGTTTGATATAATAATATTTTTATATAAATGATTTATAAAAAAATAAATTTATTATATATGAATCATTTATAATTTTGAAGAGTGTCAAGACACATGGTATGGGAATTTCAACTCATAGTTCATTTCATTTGATACATGCCTTATTCACTGTTAATTTTTTTTGGTGTATATACTTCAATGGAATGTATTATATGATATATATACATAAATAAATGGGTATTTACATAACAATTTTATGATATTTTTTCATGTGGGTTATGTTTCAAAACGTACCAAATTGGTAAAGCAATTTTTTCTCAATTTCCATATTTGAGATACATGCCATGTTATAAACCAATATTTTTATATGTGGGGTATAATCATGCTTTTACATGTCAAAAAATTAATCTAATTATTATAATGTGATTTTAAACCTCTATTTAATTTAATTTACCTACTTCTGTAGTATTATTCAATGCTAATGTGTTGTAAGAGTTTATTGAAACAATCACAATGTATATCAAGATTTTTTTTATCATGTTTTCAATGATGAAATCTGATGATACATATTTAAATAAAACTCATGCCCATTTTTCTCCATATGTTAGTGTTGTTATATTAATTTATTAATACCATTTTCCACTCTGATTAACTTAAGATAATTTAGAAAAAAAATTCAATGGATTATGTCATTACCTTTTTTTTGGTCAAAAATCTCTATTCATTCAAAATAATTCTTTAAAAAAATTGATTTGAAGAATATTCTACTAATATAATATGATAATTAAAATTAATTTTTAAAATTTTATTATTTTACCAATTTTTTCAATGGAATATCCTTGTTAATTTCGGAAGAAGACATTTTTTAACATTTTTACCTTGGAAAAGTGACGTTATATTTACCTTGTATAGAAATTATTGATTTACTGGACATCATTTCATTTTTCATTCCTTTTCATGTTAAAAATGTTAATTTTTAGGAATGTTCCTTTAAAATAGTTTTTCAATTATATGGGTTTTGAATTGTTTTCAATATTCATAGAAAATAGATCATCGAAAAATGGGATTCAAAAGGTTTTCAAGATCCCCTACCAGTTTTTAATGGAATAAGGCTTTAAAAATGATTCCATGATTCCATTATAAGTTTTCACGTTTATTTTCAATTAAAATAGTTTCCAAAAGGTTTTATCTTGTAAAAAAGTTTAAATAATAAAGATACTTTCCTCATGAAATGTTTTTAAAAAGTCACTGAAAATTATTTCACTTCTAAGATAACATATTTTGGTGTTACTCATGCATTTATAAGAAAATGATTCAACGTTTCCATTCATATTCTTTCTCAAAATGGTTTATTTTTTAGGGAATGATGATCTAGATACTTGTTTCTATTTACTGGGTTATATGCTTCAAAAACTAGCTATTATAACAGGTTATGCTATTGTTGAAATGATTATGAAGGCCATATATTTTTCCACAAGTTATTTTATGATTACATTTTAATGATACTAATATTGTTTAATAGGTTATGATATGATTACTTATTATTTTATTGGAAATGTATTTATTATATCATTATGATATGGGTGGGACCTATATCTCGCTCCTCTACTTTCATTATTGATTTATATCTCATGATATAGACTAAGATGGTCTTAGGAGTGAAACTAAACTTTTCAAATGGCTATGAGAGCGAACAATAATTAATAAGATGTTATGAGGAGGGAAATAATTCAACTATGAGGCCCAATGAAGTTAATCATGACTACAAAGATGTTATGGGGAGTAAACCCATACTACTTAGATGGTCTTGGAAGCAATTCATTCTCAACTTTGGAAATAATATTATATACTTATATATTCACCATGATTCCTTGATTTATTCCTATGTTATGATTTTTTAACTTATGTTATTTATTCACTTATGATTCATATATTATGAAATATCATGATTTATGACATGATTCATATTTCTGATCTTATATATGAAGGGTATTATGTTAAAATGTGTTGATCGGGTAGTCTTGTTTTTTATTAAATTTCTCCCTTGTTTACCCTTACTTAGAACATGATATCATACCTTTTTATGTTTCCATAACATGGTTATGAAGATATTTATTATGTATGATATGTATAATAAGGGTTATAGTTAATTAAAAATAATGGGAGATGATATAGCTCACATATTTACCAGTGTTCATGTTTCCACATTTTAAATGACACTAGACAAATATGGTCTTTGAGTGTCTATTTGTTTTATTTATTCCTCAAATGTGATGCAATTTCTATATACGATAATATTGAGTCGTTAGAGTTGGTATCAAAGAAATTTTTTTATCCTTTGGAAACTAGGATGATAAAACTACAGTGATAACACTAAGGACTTGTCTAATGATAAATCTATGGATAAGGAAATGTATATAAAAATATAATGGAATTTTCTAAAAGGATAGAGTCATTCGTTTCATAGAAATACATCACTTTATGGATACTACAAGTGGATGTGGAACTGAAATAGTTGTACCTTATAATAACAACTTTGAAAAGGTATTATGGGCCTAACTCGGGTTAATCTGGTACCCGACAATGGGCTTCACTGTACATCTAGTATGACACTCTTTGGGGATATGGTTTTGAAATTCCAAAACTCTTCAAGAGACATTATGAAGGATTTCAATAGAATATGACAAATAATAGCCTAATATAAATATAATATGTCCTATATTAATGATTTTTTTCATAACCTAGACAACATATAAGTGAATCTACATGATTATGTGGATCCTCACTATAATAGTCATTTATTATTAAATAATTTTTAATTTTAGCTAATATAGGGAATAATAATGAACTAGATTATTATTTAATGTGATGCACAATATACTAATGTTAATTGAAATGGTATGACCACTTGATTGAAGGATGTTATGATCATTCCAAATCATTTATCATGGAACATGGTCATCAATGTGTAACTTAACAAACCCTCAAACTCACCAAATAATAAAAAGAATTATTATTGAAGGATTTTAACTAATGGATACCATAGTAGAAAGAATATTTGGATTCCTTTGGTTCAATAATGTGGAAAGAATCACCTAAAGAAATATCTGAGTGGAACAATAATGGTTTTTTATTGTGGAAAAGATGCACAAAAAGAGAGTAACATCAAAGGAAAAAGAATTGTTAAAATAAAAAATAGATGGGAATATTTTCCTCTCTATGATATTATTGAAGGATAAATTCTATGTGTTTGGAATGAATTTTCATTATTAAAATATTCTACCTAAGTGGAATTATTCTAAAGTGAATAATAATGGTTTTATGAGTATTGTTTATAATGAAGATAATGATGAGACTGTGGTGGAAATATTAAAGGAAATATGTATAATTTAATAGAATGACGTTTCATTATTATGACTTATGGATTAAGTGTAATAATCAAAGTTTCTATGTATTCAGATTTATGAATTATGTATTATGAATGGTGAAATATTAAAGGATTTTTATGTATATTTTTTTGAAAAGATTTACTTGATAATGTTGAATTTTTTTGATGGAATGGAAAACCGATTCAATTACATAGTGATATTCATTAGAAACTAATTATTAACGTAAATATAACACATAATGTGTTCCTTATGTTATGATAATAAGGTTTAGATAAGAGTCATGTTAGATATCAATAATTTTTTTGGATGTTATTGATTACCTTTAAAATAATAATGAATATGTTAACAATGATGTTTGTAATATAATGGATTGTGTTTATAAAACTTTTTTATTTAAGTAATATATACAGTATTATTCTGAATAAGGAAGAATTCATGTTTTCAAAATTATTTATGTTAATTTAGGTTATTAATATGTTTCATGGTAATATTTTATGAGGGTGTTCACATGTTAGGAACATGATTATGAATAGATACATTACGATATAAGGGGGATTACTGTTAATATTATTTAGTTAATTTCTTTATAATGGTCTTGATTTTCAACCATTGGAAGGGTTATAAGGTTAACCAGTTATGGAATGTTTAATTTAAACATTAGATGATGTATTTATATAAAAATTTTGTACTTAAAGTGTAAGTTAAAAGGCACTCTAGTGATTAAAAAAATTTCAAGGATCTATATAATATTTATTTGGGAAATTATATTATTTTTGTCATAGAATAGGACATCATTCATTTCATGTGAAAATAAATCATTTTTGGCCAAGTAGTATGTGTTGAACCCATGACTGAAAGATGATAAGGGTTTCATACCTGCCACTGGGTTATAGGATGGCTGAGTTAATGTGTAATTATTTTTTTGAAATAAAAATTTGATGAATAATTATCCGGTATTTGTTTTAGGACATCTATAATTCCATAATATGTATTTTTATCCTCAATGTTCATATTTTCACTTCCCTCTTTTGTTCTAAAATCTAGAAACCTATTAATGTGTTACTTTGGGAAACCATTATGTTTCCCAACTTTTTTTTTGAAGTTTATGTACTGATGATTACGATGTGGGTTCCTATGAATGGATGATTCATGTATTAAACAATTCATAACCTAGGTGAATTTCACGGATGAAATTAATTTTAAGGGGGAGTAGAATATAACACCACATGATTTTGTGAAATATATATTTTCGAATAAATTTTATATTTTTTATATTTTCCATTTCATGCAATAATTAAAATTATATCTATATATCGGAGAACTAAGTTTATCTTCCATTATAGTAAATACAATGTTAATCATGAAATAAACACAGCATAAAAGGTTTTCATTCTCTACATGGGACACTATGTTTGGCTTATGTTATATGCATGACCGAACTCCCATGATGCCATATATAACATGCATGGACAACTTATACCAAACAACAATATAGTGTTAAAATTTTAGAATTTAATACATAAATACATTATATAGTAATTAAGATAGTGTTTATGAATAGTATTAACAAAAAAAATTAGAACCCATGGAATAAATAAATATTAAATAAATTATTAAGTTATAATGAACCAATTGAATATAAAGGGAATATTTTTATAGAAAACTATTTTTATTCTCACAAAGATGTTTTATCGTAATAAATTATTATAATTACAATTATTGAGAGATATTAATTTAATATATATGTTATATATTCCATCAAATATTTTTTATATTCATCCAATAAATTCAATAGGCATAATATAACAACAATCCCAATTATACAAATAAAAACCGATATTTTTATTGATGTTCTTTTACCAACTTTTGATGGTGAACCAACTATATATATATATATATTAGTAGTTTTATAAATTTAATATGTCAAAAGGAACGTCATTTTTGAAATCATATCTTAAATAATATGTTTAGGAGAATATTTGGTATTTTTCTATGATGTTTCAATTTTTTAATTAATAGTGAAAAATAGTGAAATTTAACACGAGGATCCATTTTCATATAGATTATTTGTATGGTTAAATTATATATATAGTATATTTTAATGATTGATGGGATATATTTTTTATTGTTTTATCCAATTTATTTCATTGGAATCAATTTCAAATTGAAATTGGTTTGAAAACTAGTAATCATTTTTAAATTTTTACATCAAAATGCCACTTTGTTAGCCCATCAGCAGGAATAAATTTAAATTATTTCCCCCCACATCTATTATTGGTATTTGTAAAAATTGATTCCATAATTTTTTTCATTAGAATATATAATTTCAAATTTCTAGTAATATCAATTTTTTTACCAAAAACATTACTGAAGGCAATTAAAATTAATAACATTGATTAAGATTAAATTAATCTTAATATATATCTAAATTGTAAAAATAATGCCCAATATGACTTAATATTCATCCAAAAAACATTTTTGGGATATATTTTGACTATATAATCCCTTGTCACTAATTTATATTATTATTGGATCCACATTCAATAAAAAAACATGGGTGAGGATTCCCATTTCCAAAACATTATAGGAGTGCCACTCCTCTTCCATTATTAAAGGCCTTCTCTCCTCCCACATCCACACATCTCTCAAGAAACATAGTTTAGGAAAATATTTACCCAAATATCTCCCAAATATTCCCTACCATAATCCTTGGGCCTACCTATTGGTAGAAATTAATCCAATGATGTCTTCGGTGAAAACTAACATGAGTTAACCAAAGGAAATGTAACATCCTCCCTCAAACTCCTTAATCATATTATCATACTATATCCCCTACTCTCTCATTATTAAATTGTTATAAAAAATCACAGTAAACTCAATATAATAAGATTTTTATGCTAATATTTATACCTGGACATACACACACATCCATCTAATGGTTAAGAGACACGCTGTTTTTGTGAAGCTCGAACTATTGCCTTAGAAAACGATGTTTGTTCATTATTTTGTTACCGCCTCTGCGGGTATAAATTATGATGGATGATTAATTTTTATATAATAATTATGAAATTTATAATGTATTTATTCTCAAATAATTATTTTACAACACATATATTTATTCTTCCCATTTTTTGTAAAAAATATAATTTCATTCGAGGATGTGTCGTCTACAGCCTCCCTAAAAAGATGTTATTCAGTCACACACTACGTGGAATGTATGAAATATGGTATTAGTGAAATTATATGATATATATGTTATACTAATAATATTTTAATAATATATATATATTTATATATACTTATATTTAATTTACTCTATTTCTTCTAATAAGATAAAAATACTGAAACATCATTCATGCATATGTACGACCTACCATCCCCATGAACTGTGTCTTCCATTTTGTACTTATATATCGTATAGATAATTTTAATACACCTATAATTAATATAAATGATAGTTATATAATTTTATCATTTTTTAAATCATTATATATGCATATGAGCCAAAATATATAACAAATTAAGACACATGTGAAGAATAAAGAAGATGTTACCCAATGTTAATCCACAACAAAAAATTTTTACAAATAGATAATATATGGCCATAATAAAAAAAGTATATTATATATAATAATATTATTCTGAGAAATATTTATAAAAAAATTACATTTATTAAATTGGATGTTTGTATAAGTATGAATAAAGTCAAGACACAATGTATGCGAATTTCATCTCACTCTATATTTCCATTAGATACATGACTAATTCACTACTCAATTAATTTGTTTGGTTTATATAAATACAATAAATGTATTATATTAATATTATACATTAATATATTTTTATTTACATTAAAATATTATGATATTTCTATCATATGGTTTATGTTTCAACAGATTCCAAATCGATAAAGTGATTTTTTCTAAATTTTCTTTCTTTGAGACACATGACACATTATACACCTATATTTTTATATGAGGTGTGTAATCAGCATTTGGAATGTTATAACATGAATATAATTATTTTTTTGATATTTTAATTCTATATGAAATTTCATTTTCATGCATGAGGAGTCTGATTTATTTTTACCATGTTGTAAGATTTTATTGAATCAATCTCACTGTTTTTCAAGATTGTTTCTGATCACATTTTCATTAATGAAATACAATGATCATTATCTTAGGAACAATAATGTATTTTATTATAATTTTGTTGGTATTTACATCTTCATTTATTAGTACCATTTTCCCACTCTTTAGTACTTATTATAATTTATAAAATATTTTTTTGAGAATATAACCATACTTCTCCCATCATTCGGAAATATTTATTCCTTCAATACTATAATTTCTGAAAAGGTATTTAATGAATATTTGTAACACCCCGAACACAGTTACCTAGAGTTGGTGCATTATTTTAATAGATTGACATGATTACAAGAAATCATGTCCCGAAGGACCGATTAGTTTAGCAATCTTGGAAAATAGATTACATAAATGAATGTAACATTACACTTCATAACATACAAAACAACATAAATAATCCTTCATGAACACCATTATTCCCTTGTCTTAACCCTGCATATCAATCACTATACACTTCTTGGAATCCTGGGAAAAATAAAACATAGAATGGGGTGAGCTCAAATGCACAGTAAGGATAACAATACAGTGGAAACTTTCATAAATTAGCATAAACATTTAAGGAAATGTATAACTAAAACAAAATCCTTTTAAACATGAACATCAGCAAAATAGGGAAAAAATAATATGAATTAATGTCATTTACTTATTCACATGGATATTCTACTAGTCTAATAATCACAAGCAATATCACTAACCTCTTTCATAATGATAGAATGCATAATGCCAAACTTTAATTTCTGTGTCAAGGCCTCATGCCAAGAACTAAGGGATAACTGTAACTAGAACCCAACCCAGAGAGCCTCTGTAACCAGACTCCAACCCGGAGTGCCTCTAATAACCGGACACCAACCCGAGTGCCTCTAATAACAGGACACCAACTCGGAGTGCCTCTAATAACCGGACACCAACTCGGAGTGCCTCTAATAACCGGACACCAACCCGGAGTGCCTCTAATAACCGGACACCAACTGGGAGTGCCTCTAATAACTGGACACCAACCCGGAGTGCCTATAATAACCGAACACCATCCCGGAGTGCCTCTAATAACCGGACACCAACCCGGAGTACCTCTAATAACCGGAAACCAAGCTGGAGGGTCTACTATAACCGGACCCCAACTCGAAGGGCTTACTTTTACCGATCCCCAACCCGTAACAAACTAATCCAACACAATCATCTTAAAAAGAGGATAAAATATAACATAAAAATTCGTATTAAAACTAGCATAAGCAATGAAAAAACATTAATCATAAACCATTAATGGAATAAAGATAACTCATCCATTGTCAAACATATCACAAAACCTTAAATACAATATGGAAGATTTGTATCATAATAAATCAACTTAAAACAAGTGTAAAATTTATCAATGGATGTTGACATAGATGATATCAAAAGTATTTGAGAGAAATATCTATTTTTCATTAAAACATTTAAATGTCGCAAAATTTGGAAAATAATTCATTAAAATACATTTTTGAATCAAAATGTTCCATACCACTTTGAAAATTTTGAAAGGAATTAACATTTTAAAAATATTCATGTCCATATAAATAAATCCTTAAAAACCATTTTGAAGACATGGAAATTAATGAGAAAGATTTAGAAGAATAAATATTTAAAACATTTGAAATGATGTTTTTAGTAAAAATTACCCTAAATGAATACCTTTGAAAATGATTTCATAAAATTTTGAATATGGATAATAAATATGTCCTAGTAGATACTTACGTAAAAACAACCTCGGATAATAAAAAGGTTGTGAAATTAACCCTTATCAATTTGGTAACTTACGAGACATACAACCCATGGAAAAGGTAACATACAATGAATATGTAAATATACATAAATTAATGTTTATTACAAAAAGAATACAATTATGGGCAGTAAATACACCACACAAAAGGTAATAGTGGAAATATGGCATGAATCTCACGGAAATAAGGAGTGAGATGAAAACCCCATACCTGGCACTTTACTTTAGTCATGGGTATGTTTAGCCTCCTGTTTGAAGACTATAGTATGTTATTAAATTATACCATAACCATATTAATATTTATTATATCATACATTATTCATTTATGACTTTATACTACCCATTTAATAATAATTTCCATGTTATATTAATATTTCGGGTAATAATCGCTTTCTTTAACATACGTGTTTTAACTTGTTACTCTTGATTGTATAAAATAGATCATGATTTAAATACTTCAAGAATATAAAACATTATTTATTTATAATATATATTTATAAAATAAAAAATTATAATAGACAAATATATGACATGGAAAACACCGCTTATGGAGACAGTAGTCCGTACGTACGCATAAACGTTGTTTCCGTTTTTACATAGTATTGAATAAGATATATGTAAGTACATAAATACTTATATATAAATATATATATTTCCAGTAGAATTATTATGTCACATATTAAATACTTATTAATAATATATATTTTTATAATCGTCGGTGAATGGTGAACTTGGAAATAAATCTCATCGCGTCGTGGGGACAGTAATCCGTACGTACGGACGAGCGAAAATATCATTCTTTTGATATTAATATATTATATAATTGGATGATATATCATATATACAGATTCATTATCATTTTCTATTTATTATTTACATGAATTACACATCATTATTATACCAATCCAAATAAAAATATATTGAATAAAAATTACACCAGGACGTGGAGACGGTAAGCCGTACGTACGCACGTATGGTGACATGTCATTCAAAGGATGGATAGAATAATGAATATGGTTGTACCATATTTATAATAATATCAAATTATATGGGAGATAGTGGATTTATTATTTTATAATTGGAATAACAAAGAAAGAATAATTTGATGAAGAAATGAACTTGAAAAAGGGTGGTGAAAACATTACATCATCTTCGTGTTCTTCCTTTTGATTTGATCAAAAGATCTCCTTAGGTTGGCTTTATGATCACACTAAGGCCTCTAGGTTGTAGTGAGGAAAGTTTAGAGAGTATTTGGGCAGGGTTTGGCCGAACCAAAAGCCTTTTAAGGTGCGAAGAATTGGTTAGAAGTTGGGTCCTTTTATAAGGGGGTGGAGGGGCTCTTTAGGAAAAACTTAAAGTATTAATTTATAATAAATTCATATTCGGTTGATAATGGAACAAAAGTGAATTATTTATTGTTTATGGTGGGTATAGTTCGAAAGCCACTCAACAAATATGATTTAGACAGGTTTGGGTTACTATATTAACCTTATCTTTAAGTATTAACTCTTAGTTAATTAGTTTCACTTTTACAATGTCTATTTATATTTTTATATTATATGGTTAATAAACTTGCTATATACATATAAGTGACCCCAAGTGGACCACTAATTATCTACCTATCATTATATAAGTCTCTTGACCGATCCTTAGATTTTTATGAATTTAATATCAACTAATAATATAATGTTTGTTTTAAAAACTCTTTTATGTCAATTTTGACACTATTCAATAATTGATTTTTGTAAAAATCATAACAGAATTATTACTTAGGAAAAAGTTAATTAAATCAAGACTAAGATGTCATATTATCCTATAAAAGTATTGATATTTATAAAAGGTCTCAAATTACATTTATTTGGGTATTTATAATATTAATTATTCTAATTTTCATTAATTAGGTAATTACTACATCACCATTGTGTCATAAATAAATTAACTTATATAATATCTAAAAATTACAAATAAAATACCATTATGTAGGAAATATTTTTATCTTTATAATTAATATTTATAGTCTAAAATCCAACATATATAACCCTATGTAAAAAATTTGTTTCTAAAAGATATATGCTTATGTCATTTTTGTATTTATTTTAACTTAATAAAGTGTCCCTATCACCTACAAGTGGCTTCATGGAGTCCCAAAATCAACCCAAAGATGCCCATGGTCGGACATGTGTACACCAATAAGGTTAGTACATGTTTTAGGGTAATTTTTTACTATTATAATATTAATTTTTAAACCTTATTTACCGGATTTACCCTTTAACCATGATAAAAAAAATATTTACCAAAATAATTATTCAAAATGTCTAAAAATAAAAGGTAACTGTTTACACAATTTGGACATCCTGATTCCAGCTATGGAATCCATTTATCCAAATTCAAAATAAAGAATTGGAATAAATTAATTTAAAATTAATTCCCGCTGTCCAAACAAAAAGCATGTTTTTAAGATATATTAACTATCAAAAGATTGAAAATTGTTTTTGTCCGGTTTAATTGTGAAATTATTTCCAATGACCAACATTGTATAAAATGGTAAAAATATATTGTAAATATACTTTAAAACCACTCTAATACATAATTTATCACTATTAATTATTTTGATTAAAAAATTTGTTTTTAATTAAAATTTAGTAATTTTCTCTATTCATCAAAATATGAGATTTATCCAAAAAGTACCAAAATTTCAGCCTAGGACAATTTCGATATTACGAATCCAAATATGAATTCCATTTTGAGAGATAAAATTTATAAAATTTCAAAAAGTGGGAATTACTATTCATAACAGCTATTTTGATTGGTCGTGGTGTGTGTTAGAACTCAATTTTGCATACAACACACGCTACTGTATTATTCAAAGAGAAGCATACCGTAGAAACTTGGGGTGTTACTTTCTCCCCTCCTTCAATAAATTGTGTCCTCGCAATATATACTCGGTATTGGAATGTTGGGGTTGACATATCAAAATATTTTAGTTGAAATCCCACATCGAAAAAATGGATTAATGAGGCCTCTATTGAAAATAATGAGTGGTAAGTATGAAGGTTGCCGAAAATAACACATACTAGGGTTCCATGTAGGAAAATATGGATATGGAAGAGAAATATAACCGTTAATATCTGATGGAGAGTGGTAGATAACATGGCTATGAAAAGGCCAACAATCCCAAAGCCATAAAGTTGTCATTATCAAAGGTACCATCTAGGACAACATTTTTATTCAAAGTTCATTTTCTTAATGTTGAGGAATTTATTAATGAGACTGGATAAGATTATAAGGAGATATAATTACTCTATAATTATATTTTTATCCATTAATAAATTTCTACCAAAAACTCAACTTTCACTACAAAACATAATACAACTCAAAAATACTATATTTATCCTAATCGTATATGGTTCCAAATATAATGAATGTATAATTCACATTTCAGACCCATTAAAAGAAGAAACTACATTATACAATCTAGGGAATTCACGTAGTTCAGTGGTAGGTGATAAATCCCAATCTCACTATAGTTGTGGGTTCAATTCCCGGAGCTTCATCCGATTGAATGGGTTGTCACACGGTCTGCGTGTTTTCCTTTTATAAAAATCCAAAAATAACCTTTCAAACTTAATCCATTCCAACCTATACACTTATCCAAAATACTACTATCTAAACTCACAGTCCAAAATTTATAATGAAGTTAAACACAATGAAGATCCTTTTTGCCATGTAATTTCCAAAATGTTTAACTCACTGTAGAGTAACTTTTCATAGTACTATAAAATCTCAAATCCTCAATGAAATAGTACTGTAGTAAAATCCATAATTATTTCAAGAAAATAATTGATAAAAAACATAAATAAAATAATTCCAAAATAACAACATAAGAACACAAGTCATTCCTCTACATTTGTGGTAGTATCATAACTTGATTATTATCCAATAGCATCATTTGCATCATAGTCTGATGACTGGGACATTGGTTCACGTAGTGTCCAAACTCCTTGCAGATGAAGCATTGTACATTTGAATCCTTTTTCTTACACTTGCAGTCACGTACATGGTGTCCTTTTTCTCCACACTTATAACATTCTCTCATTCCCTTCAATCATTTTCCAAGTTGATTCTTTCCAAAGTTATCACATATGGGAAAAACCCTTCTTTACCTTCTTCCCTTTATCTGTCCCTCTCTCTACCATCATTTCCTTCTCTATCTTCCGTTCAAAGCCATAGGACTCCAATAATTATTTACTTATCTCATAAACACATGATACTATTTCTTCATTTGATGATAATATGTGGGAGAATATTTCCCTTCTATATTCTGGCTTAGGACCATGAAGGATATGATCCTACTTACTCTTTGGATCATGTGTATTGCTGGAGTTCTCATTCCTTCTACTGGGAACCATTTCTAAACAATTACATTCACTAGATTAGTTTATGAATAGAAATATATGATCCCAAACTTGTAAGACACTTAACATAAATTAAACAGTTTATGGATATAATCCATAATCATAAAAATGTTTTCTTTGAGTAAGTATATACTCATAAGCCCTTCATAATGGTTTATAAAAAAATGAGAATTGTCCTAAGAATATACCCAGGGAGTGTCGTAACTAAGAGTGTAGCAAGGCCCATTTTCATGCACCAGTTCTTGTTTAAGTCTAGTTCAAAGTAGTGTTTTCTTATTTTACCCCTATGTACATCTATGCCAGAGCCGCCTCTACCTTCTCGTATAAGGACAGAGATGTATTTCTCAGAAAACTCACAAAATCTATACAATACCAAAATTATAGGAAGTTATTCTATACTAATCCTCAAATTCTATCTTAGGGCTATGTGATCTAATCATTGTTTATCTAAATTTTGTTTCCAATGTTATTGCGAAACTTCCTCTGATACCAACTGTAACGACCCGAACCCAGTTACTGAGAGTCGGTGCATTATTTTAATACATTGGCATGATTACAAGGAATGAAGTCCTGAAGGACCGATTAGTTTAGCAGTCTTGAAAAATAGATTACATACATGAATGTTACATTACACTTCATAACATACAAAAAAACAAAATAATCCTTCATGAACGCCATTATTCCCTTGGCTTAACCCTGCATATCAATCACTATACACTTCGTGGATTCCTGGGAAGAATAAAACATAGAAAGGGGTGAGCTCAGATGCTCAGTAAGGATAACAATACAGCAGAAACTTTAATAAATAAGCATAAACATTTAAGGAAATGTATAACTAAAACAAAATCCTTTTAAACATGAACTTCAGCATAATATGGAAAAAATATAATGAAGTAATGCCATTTACTTATTCACATGGATATTCTACTAGTCTAATAATCACATGAAATATCACTAACCACTTTCATAACGATGGAATGCATAATGTCGACCTTTAATTTATGTGTCAAGGCCTCATGCCATGACCTAAGGGATAACTGTAACCGGAACCCAACCCGGAGAGCCTCTGTAACCGGACTCCATCCCGGAGTGCCTCTAATAACCGGACAACAACCCGGAGTGCCTCTAATAAACGGACACCAAATCAGAGTGCCTATAATAACCGGACACCAACCCAGAGTGCCTCTAATAACCGGACACCAACTCGGAGTGCCTCTAATAACCGGACACCAACCCAGAGTGCCTCTAATAACCGGACACCAACCCGGAGTGCCTCTAATAACCGGACACCAACCCGGAATGCCTCTAATAAACAGACACCATCCCAGAGCGCCTCTAATAACCGGACACCAACCCAGAGAGTCTGCTATAACCGGACCCCAACCCAGAGGGCTTAATTTTACCGTTCCCCAACCCGGAACATACTAGTCAAACACATTCATCTTAAAAAGAGGATGAAATATAACATAAACATTCATGTTAAAACTAGCATAAGAAATGAGAAAACATTAATCATAAACCATTAATGGCATAAAGATAACTCATCTATAGTCAAACATATCACAAAACCTTATATACAATATGGAATATTTGTATCATAATAAATCAACTTCAAACAAATGTAAAATTTATCAAAGGATTTTGACATAGATGAAATCAAAACTATTTGAGAGAAATATCTCTTTTTCATGAAAACATTTAAATGTCACATAATTTGGAAAATAATTAATTTAAAGAAATTTTTGAATCAAAGTGTTCCATACCACATTGATACTTTTGAAAAGAATTAACATTTTAAAAACATTCATGTCCATATAAATAAATCCTTTAAAACCATTTTGAAGACATGGAAATTAATGAGAATGATTTAGAAGAATAAATATTTAAAACGTTTGAAATGATGTTTTAGTAAAAAGTCCCTTAAAATAATACCTTTGAAAACTCTTTCATAAAATATGGATATGGATAATAAATATGTCCCAGTAGATACTTACGTAAAAACAACTTCGGATAATAAAGAGGTTGTGAAATTAACCCTTACCAATTTGGTAACTTACGAAACATACAACCCATGAAAGAGGTAACATACAATGAATATGTAAATATACATAAATTAAAGTGTGTTACACAAATAATACAATTATTATATGTATATACACCACACAAAAGGTAATAGTGGAAATATGGCATGAATCTCACGGAAATAAGGAGTGAGATGAAAACCCCTTACCTTGCACTTTACATTAGTCGAGTGTACGTCTAGCCTCCTGTTTGAAGACTATAGTATGTTATTAAATTATAACAGAACCATATTAATATTTATGATATCATACATCACTCATTTATGACTTTATACTACCCAGTTAATAATAATTTCCATGTTCTATTAATATTTCGGATAATAATCGCTTTCTTTATCGTACATGTTTTAACTTGTTACTATTGATTGTATCACATAGATCATGATTTAAATACTTAAAGAATATAAAAAATTATTTATTTGTCATATATATTTATAATATAAAAATTTATAATAGACATATATATGAAATGGAAAACACCGCTTATGGAAACCGTAGTCTGTACGTACACATAAACGCTATTTCGGTTTTTACATAGTATTGAATAAGATATATGTAAGTACATAAATACTTATATATAAAAATATATATATTTCCAGTAGCATTATTATCTCATATATTACATACTTATTAGTAATATATATTTTTATAATCGTCGATGAATGGTGAACTCGGAAATGAATCTCATCGCGTTGTGGAGACGGTAATCCGTACGTACGCACGAGCGAAAATATCATTCTTTTGATATTAATATAATATATAACTGGATGATATATCATATATAAAGAATCATTATCATGTTATATTTATTATTTACATGAATTAAACATCATTATAATACCCATTTAAATAATAATATATTGAATAACAATTACACCACGACGTGGAGACGGTAAGCCGTACGTACGCACATATGGTGACATGTCATTCAAAGGATGGATAGAATACTGAATATCATTGTACCATATTTATAATAATATCAAATTATATAGGAGAGAGTGGATTTATTATTTTATAATGGGAATAACAATGAATGAAGAAGTTGATGAAGAAATGAACTTGAAAAAGGGTGGTGAAATCATTACCTCTTCTTCGGGTTCTTCCTTTTGGTTTGATCAAAAGGGCTCCAAAGGTTGGCTTTATAATCAAACTAAGGCCTCTTGGTGTTAGTGAGGAAAGTTGATAGAGTATTTGGGAGGGTTTTGGGCGAACCAAAAGGATTTTATGGTTTGAATAATTGGTTAGAAGTTGGGTCCTTTTATAAGGTGGAGGAATGGCTCTTTAGGAAAAACTTAAAGTATTAATTTATAATAAATTAATATTCGGTTTATAATGGCTCCATTGTAAATTATTTAGATTTTAAGGTGGGGATAGGTCGAAAACCACTCAACCAATAGGATTTAGGTAGGTTTGGGTTACTATATTAACCTTATCTTTAAGTATTAACTGTTAGTTAATTATTTTCACTTTTACTATGTCTCTTTGTATTTTTATATTATATGGTTAATAAACATACTATATACATTCAAGAGACCCCTAAATGGTACATTAATGATATAACTATCATGATATATAGTCTCTTGGCTGAAACTTATATTTTTAGGAATTCAATATCAATTAATAATATAATATATGTTTTAAAAACTCTTTTATGTCAATTTTGACACTATTCAATAATTTATTTTTGTAAAAATCATAACAGAATTATTAATTAGAAAAAAGTTAATTAAATCAAGACTAACATGTAATATTATCCTATAAAAGTATTGTTATTTATAAAAAGTCTCAAATTACATTTATTTTGGTATTTATAATAACAATTATTCTAATTTTTCATTAATTAGGCCATTAATGCATCACCATTGTGTAAAAAAAATTAAATTATATAATCATTAAAAATTATAAATAAAATACCATTATATAGGAAAACAATTTTCCTTCTAATTAATATTTATAGTCGAAAATCCAATATATATAAGTCTGTAAAAAATGTTTCTAAAAGATATATGCTTATGTCATTTTTGTATTTATTTTAACTTAATAAAGTATCTCTATCACCTACAAGTGGCTCCATGGGGTCCCAAAAACGACCCAAATATGACCAGGGTCGGACATGTATCCACCAATAATGTTAGGACATGTTTTAAGATAATTTAGTATTATTATAATATTATTTTTTAACCCTAATTTACCGGATTTACCTTTTAACAATGGTAAATAAAATATTTAATGAAGTAATTATTCAAAATGTATAAAAATAAAAGTTACCTATTTACACAATTTGGAAATCATGATTCAAAATATGGAATCCATTTTTCCAAATTTAAAACACAGAAGTGGCAGAAATTAATTTAAAATTAATTCCCGCTGTCCAAACAAAAACCGTGTTTTTAAGATATAATAACTATCAAAAGATTGATTCTTGTTTATGTCGGGTTTAATTGTGAAATTATGTCCAATGACCAACATTATTTTAAATGGTAAAAATATATTATATATATTCTTTAAAACCACTCAAATTCATAATTTATCCCTATGAATTATTTCTAATAAAAAAGTTGTTTTTAATTAAAATTTAGTAATTTTCACTATTCATCAAAATATGAGATTTATCTGAAAAGTACCAAAATTTCATCCTAGGATAATTTTGATATTACGAATCAAAAAATGAACTCCATTTTGAGAGATACAATTTAAAAAATTTCAAAAAGTTGGTATTACTATTCATAACGGCTATTTTGATTGGTTATGGTGTGTGTTAGAACTCAAAGTTGCATACAAAGCACGCTACTGTATTATTCAAAGAGAAGCGTATCGTAGAAGAATGGGGTGTCACAATATTATAATAATTTCATAAGATAATTGAAATTATTTTTTATCATTTTTTTCTTTTACCATTTTTTCTAAGGAATCTTCTTCTCTCCTTTCAAACATATCACCATTCTGACCATTTTACCATGAAAATGGAATTTTCTTTTTTCCTCATATGACATGTACGAATTTAAATTCCATAATTTCTTCAATTAATTATTTTCATTTTTAAAAGTTTAATTTTTATGATAATTTTTTAAAGATAAATTTTCAAAGAAGAGGTTTTGAAATTTATATCCATATTATTCACTAAATTTTCACAAAAATATGATTTTCAAATGGTTTTAAGCTCCTCTACATGATTCCCAAAGAAAAAACTTTTTTAAATGTATTTATGATTCCATTATAACTTTTAAATTTTATTTTCAAATGGTTTCATGTTTTATAAAAAATATTTCAAGGAATAAGGATATTTTATAATGAACTTTTTTTAAAAGATCTGTGAAAATTATTTCCTATCTAAGATAACATCTCTTGTTGTTACACATGTCTTTTTGGGAAAATGATTCATTGCTTCCATTCATATTCCTTATATGAATAGTTTTTTTGGATGCAATTTTGTTTATGAATATCATTTAACTTTCATGGGTTATATGATTTTAAAACCTACTTCTTTGATAGGTTATGCCTTTTTTGAAATTATTAGGAAGCCGGTATAATTTTCCATATGTTATGATATGATTACATGTTTATGATACTCATTTAATTTCATGAGTTATAATATGATTGTATATGATTTTTTTAAAATTTTATGTATGATTAAATTATGAGATGCTTTCCACCTATATCTCCCTCCAATGCATTAGTTAATTTTTTATATCTCACGAGATAAACTAGGATGGTATTTGGAGTGATCCTTGACTAATATAATGGATATGAGAGTGAACCATGAATATTAAGATGTTATGAAGTGTGAAATACTGATACTAAGATGAACATGATGGTGAACAATGACAAAAAAATATTTTATTGGGATTGAACCCATATTAATAAAATTATATTGGTAGAGATGCCTCAACTTTAATAGAAATCAAATTATATTCTTATGTGTTGGCCAAAATTCCTTGTTCCATTCTTATGTAATGCAATAATAGATTGTGTTATTTATTTAAATAAGATTAATATCATTTGATCTATCAATATTTATTCCATGATTCATGTTATGGATCTTTAACATGCAGTGTAACATCATGAGTATTAAGAAATAAAGATTGTGTTCAATAGCGTACATGATACGCCACATAGAGCTTAAATGAACAACTAAATATTTTTATTTAAATATTACCATTATGAAATAGTTGTTGAAAATGATGGAATGAAAAATATTAATTGAATTATTAAAATAGAGTGTATACATGTTCATATAATTATTCATTGGATAACAAATTAATTAGAAAAGGAAATAAAAATCAATTGAATAAAAAGGATGAGTATTTATGGAAAATAGTTTAAATGAGAATAATTGTTTTTATAAAATAATAATCCAATATTGTTGGATTATATTTATAATATATATATATAATATCAAGTTTAATTTTTATAATTCATTTTAGGTTTTTTTATACATTTTATAAGAACCACTTCAATTATACATATAAAAGAAATATTTTACAAAAAATTGCATTTTTTCCACCAATTGACAGAGATCCCCTTTTAAATGTAGTTTTCGATACATTTATAAGTTCCAAATGAAAAAACAAACATCTTATAAGGAATATAGCGATAAAATTTATCATTGGATATATTTTGGTTATTTTTATGATAATATTCATTTTTTAAATGAATAGTGAAAATACTGCATTATAATTTTGAAACTGTTTTTTATCTAATATATTTATATAGATTGATTTTAGATGAAATTAATTTTAGAGTATAATTAAACTATGTTTTTATAATTAAATCCAATTTAATTCATTACAATCAATTTCAAATTTAAAATTTATATAAAAACATTTTAAACATGTGAACGATTCACTTTAAAAACCAAAATTTTCATTTGTCCACGGAATTAATATTAATTATAATTCATCCAATTATTAGAATTTAATTGGGTAAAATGGATAAAATATTTGAGTTAATAATTTCAAAATTAGATTTTATGTTTAATTTCATTTTTTCTTATAAAAAATGTACCATGGTAAAAAAATATTTATCGTGGTATAATTAAAAAATGAAACATGTTTATGTTAATAGTTTAAAAGATTAAATTATCTATAAACTACAACATTAAATGTTTTTTTGAGGTGTGTGATAACCCTATACATAAAAAATAAATAATTTCGTTTAGAATTAATTTAAATTATTTCCGCCTTAATGTGGTATTCTTTAAAAATAAAATAATCCATAATTATATCACATAAACCCACCTCTCCTCAAGTGTAAATACCACAACTATCCTTACCATTTGGATCCAAAAAGGCTTATAGCTGCTCTAATCTCTACCCAAACCTCTCATTATCACTATCCCCAATTCCATATTCTTTTTTTTCATACATGAATACCATATTCAAGGACCTAAATGGTCTTTTATGGACGAGATATTCAAGATGTAATTTTATCAATGGATACCTCTTAATTTCCTTTATTTTCTTAATATCTCATCACCTCCTTCATCCATAAATGTCTAATAACTACATAATCATCTATATAATTTATTTTCATGTATTTAATGGAATATCTCATATCCATTTCATTTCTCACATCCTATTATTCAATGAAATGAAATTGTTGTCCATGTTATGCCGGTTAATAACCTCCCAGAATAATTTTTATGTTCTATTTTCGTTACTGCATTAATGGATGGTCTTAAAAAAAATTTGGTCAAATAATATGTTTATATTTATATTATATTCTATTTAATATTCATTAAATGTAATAATAAACACACCTTCATGCATTCCATATTGTTGTTATATGATAACTTTTTTTTGGGATGTGTGGACTGCCATATCCATAAAAAAGTGTGATTCGTTCACACACCACATGGAATGTATTAGTAATTTTCTAGTAAAAATATGATTTAAGTTTCATTTTAATTCTAATTTAATTATATATATATATATTAATATATTTATAAATACATGCATTTCATTTAATTTTGATATTGAGTAATATAGGGAAAACAAAAATTATGATCATGTGTACATATGACCTACCCTCTCCATGAATTATTATTTTTATTTGTATTTAAATGTAATTATTAATAATTAAATAATGAATATATAAGATATTTATTTAATGTTTTATATTTTTTATATTATGGACTTATGACCCCATGGATTATTGATATCATATCAGGTTCATCTGTAACTCGTGTACTGAATATCAAAAAAGAGTTCAACATGAAAATAAATAATTATGTAACTATATGACCATGGTAATTAATGATACAAAAGGAATAATAAACATAATTTTTTTTTCATCAAGTATAAATTTCCCTAAGTTTGTTATTTAGAAATAAAAATGAACATATGAGATGATTCAGAATTGACGTTTTGGAATTCTGTATCCCAATTTCTATTCATTGGGTTAAGTTTCTACTTTTTGATTGTGTAATTCCCCACTTATGTCTGAAATAAATTTTTAATATCGTATATTTTATTTATATCTTGAATTTCATTCCATGTTTATCAAAAGGAATTTTTTTATATGGGATGTTTGAATTTTTATAAAAAATGACAAAATGAATTTTTTAAGGTATACAGTGATAATTAATTCTTCTTCCTTGTAACCATTATTTGATATTTGAATTCTTATATAAGACCTAATGTTTTTAAAATGAATAGAAAACCATTTTACCTTTTTTGGGTATTTTGGAATTGAAAATGGTTTTGAAAATGGATTTAAAATTTTAATATCATCAAAGGATTTCTTATAATTTAAAATTTAAAGACCCAAAAATTACATGTAATTTTTTTAATTAAATAGAATTATTACGAGTCTGTAAAAATTAATGGCACGTTATTCCAAGGCACAGAGATCCCAAAGAGGAATATTGAAAAAAAATTAAGGTACATTCAGTAAACGTGTGGGCATTGAATTATATGTTTTAAACTAGTGCTCGAATAATTAATCTGAAGGAACTGTTGATTCTGCAGTGTCGGGATTCTCTTGTGGGAAGCTTAACATCGACTGGAAAGGGTTGGGACAAATAGTTAATTTTTAGGATTTTATAAAAAAATTATAAAATTACTCAACAAGTTATTTTATTTTTTTCTTGCAATTGTTGAGAGGTGGTGGTGGCAGAGATGGTTTGTCAGAACATTAAATGGATGGTTACACTTAGTTGGGTAACCGCACAATTGGTAGAATTAATATGTTCATTAATTAAATTTACTAATGAACCTCATTAATAGGGCAGTGCGTTGATCCAACATTTCATCTATTTAAACAGAACTCGGACATATGCTTTTTGAACTAAAGTTAGGAACCTCTGATGAAGTGTCGTTTGTGTCTTCCACCAACCTAGAATGAGGCTTCAACGACCATTGGAGGATTCAAAGATGAGAACCAAATGATGTGAACCTTCTCCTTCTTCTACAACACCCTCAATTGTGGACACTCCTTCATCATCCGCATTGACTTCCAATGAACTCAAGGTAGGGGTTTTATTTATGAGTTAAATTCTTCCACATCCTTTAATGATGTTGACACCTTCCCGTGTTATAATGATAATGCAAAGGGTGTGGGTCGAATGAACAAGGCCTTAACACTCTGCTGATATCTGTAATGGTTTTGTTCTACATGGGTGAATGAATGATATGAGGACAAGGTGGAACCAAGTGCTGCATTGCATTGTCACCATCTAGTAAATCTCATAGCTGTAAGGGAGAATAAGATAGAGCTATCGGATCATTGTCGGTGGCCCGCAGAAGATCCACCAGCATGGCGGCACTGGCGACCGAGGGAGGATGGAGCTAGAAACAGCCGGTCATGAAGAGGTGGTGGTTCCTGGAGGTGCTGTAGTATAAAAGGGGTGGTTGGATGATTTTGGCTGCATTGATGACAGTGGGGCACCCCAGCAATGTGCCGCATAGGAGGGTCGCGGCTCCAATCTATGTTAGACGAATGGGACGACCATCCATTATCGACCGTGTTGACATCGGGCGGTGCGCCACCACTTCGCACTACATAGGAATGTTGAGACTTCAAGATATAATGGAGGGAGGTTCCCATGGGTGTTCGGTCCAAGTGGACCTGCTAGGTGGTGCGACGCCATCTGGTTCCCCTCCTTTAATGACCCGAACTACATAGCTCTTCAAGATGGAAGCGGACCCCGGTGCCTAGCCAGGTGAGTCGGGCCGCACCCGCAGCCCAGAAGGCCTAGCCTATAGCCAAGAGACCGTTCCCAATTCCCAGGGGTCCATACCATACCAAACTAAACCGGGCTGAGTCCAGCCCCTTTGTACCAGGCCCAGCTGTCCGGGTAGGGTCGGCCCAACTATGTCGAACCAGACTCCGACCCTTTTTCAGCCCAGTTACACTTAAATTGGAATATATCCTTAACGGAACGTTTATTTGATGGACCATATTGGGATTCATAATTCTTAGGATGAGTCAAGAGATTTATGATACTCCACATGAGTTTTGGAGAATGTTGGAGAACAGCCGGGTTAGATCGACCCTGAATCCAGTCGGGCCCTCTACACTAAAATCCCTATAACTCATAGACTAGGCATCTTATTGACGCGCCATTTGATGTGTTGTAACACAAAAGAAATTTCATTTCATAGGGTTTCTTATTCGTGGGACATCATGGAATTACTGGTACTACCTATTTCTTGAGGAGAGGATCCTCCTGGAATCAATCGTGCTTCCTGCAGGAATTAAGTGGTCGGATTTGAGGTGCATAATGAAGGGTGATATTATGGGGGTTAGTACGATATCGATCCAATATGGGTCAGATCTTATGTGGGTCCGTGATCAGCAATCATGTGTGGGTTAGTGCTCAGTGACCCTGTGTGGGTTAGCACATACTAATTCTATGTGGCTCAGATCCTGTGTGGGTCAGCACTTAGTGATCCTCCGTGGGTCAGCACATACTGATCCGATGTGGGTCAGATCCAGTGTGATTTAGTAGCAGGTCCTAATGATATAATAAGATGATCCAACATTACGACTAATCATTTGTACTTTTGTACTTATGTTATAACTAGTTTGAGCTGATTCTTTCCTTGTTCTCTTTGTTTGAGATGATACCTTGTGATTTTTCCTTTGTGGAATTGTGATAGGCCTTATGAGGTCTCGGGGTCCCTACAGGGTATTTTTATACTCACCCCTGCAAGGGCTTCGGCCGCACCCAATTTTTTCTTGTACAGACAATGGACAGTTTTGACCGAGGTTTTCAGAGCTCAGACAAGACTGAGCATGGAGGTGACTGGTTGATGTGAAGAGTTGCTATGATGGGATGTGCCAACCCTTTAGGTAGGATCCTTGGCGTATGATCTCATGAGTGATTTTCTATTTTCTGTTTTATTTCCTCTTTCAGTTGGGCTTGTATACAAGACCCTTTACTTTTGTTAACCCTTTTACATCAGTAGTTTTACTATGTGGTTTACATGCATTGTGTACCTAGTCTGTTTCTATACAAGGTTAAAGGAAATTCCATCCCATTTTAGGGATATGCCTCCGGTGCTGGTCTCCAACCCCTGGCCTATGAAGGCGGGCTTGGTGTAGTGATGACATGTGCCCCAAGATACGGGTCTTGAAAAAGTGGTATCATAGTGTCGTGGTTCTACTAGAAGAACTAAAAGTATAGGTTTTCAATGGTGTAATAGTGATGACTATCATGCGTTTGGGGTTATATTCGTGGAGTCCATAGTTGTGGTGGAAGATGACGAATCCATACACCGAGACAATGAATTCCGATTTCTGACTCAGTATATGAAAAAACTATTTGTGTTTGTTTGAAAATTCTATTTTTCATTTGATATCTTTGAGTAATCTCACAAGGTATAACTTATTGACTGTGGAACACCTATTTTTTTCAGAAGCCTCCATGTAGATAGCCAGCCAGGATTCTAGAGATATATTTGGATAACGGACCACCGAGTGATGAGGAATCGATTCAAGGCCCTCTTACGGTGATGCCACATCCAGGTGGTGTACTGGAAGAACCACCAATTGTAGGGTAACAGTTCCCACCAACCCCATAAAAGGACCATTCACAAAAATTGAGTGCATTTCACAAGTTCCAGAGATAGTGGCCTATGCAGTTTTGTGGAGGGATAGATCCCCAGGTAGTTGAGGAATGGTTGGAGGCTCTGGAATAGGGTTTTCGCATAGTTGGGACAACAGTGGATCATAAGGTGATCCAAAATACTTTTCTAATTCCATGGAAAAATAGGGAGATTGTGGAGTATGATGATCCAGACGCATTATGTGGTGACACTATTCTGGTAGTAATTCCAGACCCTCTTTAGGGCGAAGATCGTACCAAATACATTACACTCAGTGCGTATCCAGGACCTGCTGCACTTACAGCTCGGCAGTCTGACAGTGGCCTAGTACAAGGTGAGATCACTTACCTCTTTCCCTACTCCACTGACATAGTACAAGACCCATTAATCAGGGCCTCGACCTTTGAGCAGGGTCTCCGACAGTAGATCAGAGTGTCGATAATATCACTCAATATACTAACGCATGCAGGGGGATTAAGGGAGCACTATTCGTGGAGATCTTTTTAGCAGAGCAGAAACCAATGAGGAGAGCCACCAATGGATGACTGGTAGTCAAGCCATCTAAATTTGGTAGTAGGAAGATGGCATAGAGGTCGATGTCGGCCATACCTTCTGAAGGGTGACCCCAGGATGTATGGTCTGATTTGTGGAGCTCATGAGACAGAGGGGGTCAACATATGAGTATATTATGCTTCACATTGAGAAGGCATAGTCTCATGGCTCACGACTTCCTAACCCACCATACTGATGATCAATAGATGGTCAAGGAACCTCTAAGTAAGGGGTAGATATTTGAGCATGGTGGTCCATAGGGGGGAGTACACAAAAGATGAGCTGGCCGAGCAGCAGGTGGTGGGTGACTATTTGATATTCTACCACCCCCACCTCTATGAGCACCACCCAAACTTAGGGAGGAGGTGGACAAGGATGAGATTAGATTTATGAAGCTAAGGCCAATGATCACGATACTCTATATATGTTTCAAGGTACAATCTGTGTCTATTCCATCATAGATATAATACTTATAGAGATAGGTTCCAGTAACCCTTTTTTTTCACAGCTATCTTTCGGAGAATGGAGATTCCAACAGAGCCATTGGATTGACCCTTACTATTTAAGACTCCTACATGAGAGGATTAGAGGATTATGCACTACGTATGGTAGTGTGATCTTACTCTATTAGGCGAGAGCTTTCATTGGGATATCCTATTAGTTGCGAAGAGGCCTTACGATGGTATCATAGATATATATTGTTTATCCATTGTCCATGCTCAGACTAACTATTTTAGGTGCAAAGTTTGTTGTGAATTTGATAAAGGGAGGAGGTATTCTTTCACCGATGAGAAGAAAAACATTCCAGATCAGGATTTACACTCTTGGAGGATGGTGCAGCCAATCACTCATCAGTTGTCTAGCCTTAGCCTCGGAGCAGTTGACAGGAGGAGTCTGAGTTAACATGTAGTGGGGGACCGGTTTGCTGATGTCTAACCTGATGATGTTCAGGGACTACCTCCTTACAGAGAGTTAGACTTTTAGAACGACTTGTATCCCGAGAAGGAATAGATATCTACACCCTAATATCAAAATGGATCCCCTAGATCTTGATGAGAAGAGGGTGCAGCTGGAGGATGTTCAAGGCATGGTGTTCATATAGACTAGTGTTTCTCCATGGGCAGCCCCAATTTTGTGTACCCAGAAGGTAGACAGGAGTTTGAGGATTTGCATGGACTTTCGGCACCTAAAATAGGTGACTGTGTAGAACAAGTATCCACTCTTGACGATTGATGATATATTAGTTTAGCAGAAGGGAGATCGGTGGTTTTTTAAGATAGATCTCAGGTCAAGCTATCCCCAACTCAGTGTACAAGATGTGTACATACTGAAGAAAGCCATCATATGTCTGTATGGATATTACGTGTCTTCAAGATGCCTTTTGGCATGACCAATGCTCTGACAGTGTTCATGATACTCATGAACATGATCTTCCAGCCATACCATGATCTCTTCATGGAAATATTCATTGCTGACATCTTGGAATACTCAACATTGGATTAGGAACACGCTACTCATCTGCAGATAGTTTTGGATACACACTGAGAGAAAAAACTATATAGTAAGCTCTCAAAGTGCTACTTCTAGTTACAGGAAGTCAAATTTATAGGACATGTTATCTCAGAGGCCGTAGTTGCTTTCGATCTGGAGATGATTGAGGTAGTGCCTGCTTGGGAGCCACCCAGGTGTGTGACCACGGTGCAAGGTTTCCTGGGATTGGCTGGGTACAATTGAAGATTCACAACTGACTTTTCCAAAGTAGAAGAACCCTTGTCATCTTTGACAAATAAGGGATAACTGTTCTTGTGGACAGAGAGATGACATTTGAGTTACCAAGAGTAGAGGAAGAGACAGACGAGTGACCCCATATTGAGGCTACCAGAAGCGGGTGTTGGGTAAGTAGTCTATTGTGAAAAATCCGGGACTATACTGGGATGTGTATTTATGTAGGAGCGAGTGGTGATTGCATATAGATCACGACAACTGGGGAAACAAGATAAGAACTATGATACCCATGACTTGGAGTTAAAATCACTATATTTTTCCTTGAAGATGTGGCGACACTACTTGATGGGTGAATGGTTTACTATCTACTCAGACCACAAGAGTCTCAAGTATATCATATCACTAAAGGACATGAACCTTGGACAATGGAGATGGCTGGTGTTTCCCCATGATTTTGACTATGATATAGTCTACATTATTGGGAAGGGAAACGTGGTGGCAGACACAATTATCAGGGGGTCTTTTTTACAGTTTCTAAGTGAGGTGATTGAGAAGCTAGCCACATTGCAGATATCCTTCATGGATTGTGATGGAGTGGCGTACCTCCAGTTTATGAAAATTACTCCCCCACTTAATCTGTGATTCAAGGATGCATAGCTTCGGGCATTGACTGCGAGTCCCGACGTGCTTAGATATCCTCAGGATGAGCTCTAGAAAGATTTTCTAAAGCTGGGGAACACGTCAACCTTTTTAGGGGATGCACCATGGTACCAGTGAAGCTATGAGTGAAGGTTTTGAAAGAGTTCCATACATCCCCTTTTCAATTACATCCTAGTTTGGAGAGATGTACCCGGACCTCTGGCATCAGTATTGGTTGAAAGGGATAAAGAAATCGGTGGCAGAGTTCATTTCGCGATTCCTCACTTTTAAGATAGTGAAGGCTTAGCCCTGGGTTCCAGTAGGCTTGACTCAGCCACATGAGGTGCCGGATTGGAAGTGGGATGGAATTTACATGGAATTCATGACCGGGCAACCACAAATGTCTAAGGGCCATGATTCAATATGGGTGATCGTTGACAAACTCACCATGTCGGGCCACTTCTGACCCATCTGAGATCAGGGATCAGTAGAGGGTTTGGGATCCTCTACGTAAAGAATATTGTATGGCTACACAGGGTTACATCAATGATCATTTCAAATTGTGATGCAGGTTTTACATCTTGGATGTGGATGGGATTGCATGACACATTTAGGACTCAGCTGTGTTTGAGCACCGTCTTTCATACTCAAGTAGATGGTCAGACAGAGCAGACTATATAGATGCTTGAGGACATGCTTCTTTCTTGTGTCCATTATATTGGTCGTAGTTGGGAGTACCACCTTCCACTGGTGGTATTCTATTACAACAACAGTTATCACTCCAACATTGGCATGGAACAGTTTGATGCCATGTATGGGCGAGCATGCAGATCACCTCTATGCTGGACAGACCCAATGGTGTCAGCACATATGGGTCCAGAGATGGTATGGGCTACAACTAACAAGGTTCATATCATCCAGGATAGTATGTAGACATCACATAGCCAACAAAAGTCTTATTCCAATAGGAGATGGAGACCCTTGGAGATTGGGGAGGGATACTTTGTATTCCTATGGGTCTCACCCCGGTGAGGATTGCTGATATTTGGTCGGGGAAGTAGGCTATCTATGAGGTTCATCAGACCATTCCAGATCCTAAATATAGTTGGCAAGGTGGCATACCGTCTAGCTCTTCCCCCATAGATTCACCAGGTGCATAATGTTTTCCATGTGTCACAGCTGAGGTGGTATGTGCAAGCTCCCTTTCACATTATCGACTGGGGTGAGGTATGCATAGATGAAGGGGAGATGTTTGTGGATTTCCTGGTGGTGATAGAGGATAGAAAGTAGTGGTTCCTACATGGAAGTTTTATTCCTCTATTGCAAGTTTGGTGGAAGAACGGGAACCTCCAGGAGAGCATATAGTAGCGAAGGACTCAAATGCATGCTCAGTAACCCAATTAGTTTCCCTAGATTACTTTGTAGCTTTTGGGGATGAAAATACTTATGGTGGGGATGATGTAAAAACACAGAAACTCTATGTAATGTTTTTTACCACGTGATTCTAAGGTCTAGATATCCCAAAGTGGAATTTTGAACTTTTTTAAGGCACGTTCAGTAAATGTGCGGGTTGAGAATTTTATTTTTTGATCTGGTTCTCAAATTAAAAATCTAAGGGAATCATTGAATCTTTTACACCACAATTCTGTTAAGGAAGCATAACTTTGACTAGAAAGTGTCGGATGAAATAGTTAATTTTCTGGACTTTAAAAAAAATAATAAAATTACTTAACGAGTTATTCTATTTCTTTCCCGTAAATATTGAGTAGTGGGGGTGTGATCACTGTGTTGTTAGACCATTAAATGGATGGTTTCACTTGGTTTTGTAATCGCACCATTGAGAGAATTAATAGATTTATTAATTAAATTTATTAATGAACCTCATTAATTGTGTGGTGCGTTGATCCTATCTTTTGTATTATTTAAACGAATCTATGGCATGGAATTGTTTCACTCAATAGAGGAACTAGTGATGATGTTCTGTGGAGTCTTCCACCAACCTCGAACGAAGCTTTGAAAACTGTTGGAGGATTCCACAATTAGTGGCAAAGAATGTGAACCTTTTCCATAGTCTGAAACACCCTCGAACGTGGACAGTCCTTCCACATCCGTAGTGACTTCTATCAAACTCAAGGTAGGTGTTTTGTTTTAATAGTTAAATTGTTACACATCTTTGATGATGTTGAATGATTCCCATGTTATAATTCTTACATAGAGAGTGTAGGCCGAACGAACAAGGCCCAGACCCTCCACCAATATCAGTAATGGTTTCATTTTTCATGGGCAACTGAAAGATATGACATCAAGGTGGAACCAAGGGCTGCATAGCATTGGAAGCATCTCGGAAATCCCATAGGTACATGCCAAAAAAAAATAGACCTCCAAAGGATAAGGGAGGCAATGGATGGAAACTGTCGGTCGTGAAGAGGAGGTGGTGCCAAAAGGCACAACGACAGACATGGGGCGAACGACCAACGTTGACTTCATTAATGACAGTGGTGCATTGCGGCAGCATGCCCTAGAGGAGGGATGTGGCTCCATGCCATTTTGGACGAAAGGGGCGGTCAACCATTGTTAGTCGCGCTGATGTCAGGAGGTGCACTATTGAAGCACGCCGCGGAAGATGGTCATAGGGGAGGGAGGACACATGCCCCACAAGTCCCATGACTGACATGTCAGAGAAGACTAGTCGGGTCATGTGGCCCCATCTGGAGCTGCTGCAATGATGACCCGGATGATTGTGTCGTTCGGGAGGGAAGTAGACCCCAACTTCCAGAAGGCCTCACCTAGGAGGCCACACCCATATGGGTGACACAAACCCATCATACGGCCTAGTGGGCCAGACAAGGGCCAATCAGACCAGGCTGATCCCAACACCTTCGTACCTGGCCCAGTGGGTAGCACCGGGTTGGTCCGACTATGTCGGCCAAGACACAGACCCTTGTTTTTCCCAGTTAAACTTAAATGGGCATATCTCTTAAGATGGATGTCTGTTTGACGAACCGTCTGTGGAAATAAAACCCATAGGATGAGGCAGACCATTTTTGATATTCCACATGAGTTTTGAATAATTTTGGAGAACATTCGGGTTAGATCAACCTTGACTCCAACCAGACCCTTAGTATTGAAATGCCTATAACTCACAGACCGAGCATCCAATTGACACGCCATGTCATGTTTTGCATCCCTTTTGACATATTGGTTCATCAGGTTACTTATTTGGGGTATTCATGGAGGTTGAGGTATGATCTGTGGTTTGAGTAGAGGATCCTCCCAGAATCAAGTGTGCTTCATGTGGGAATCTAGTGGTTGGTACTAAGGTGTAGAATGAAGGGGGATTTTTTAGGGGTTAGTATCTATCAATCATGTATGGATTAGATATTGGGTAGGTCATAACTAATTGATCATGTGGGATTCAAAACTCATGTATCATGTGTAGGTTATATCTTATATGAGTCAACGCTCACTGATCCAGTGTAGGTCAGCCCATACCGATCATGTGTGATTCAGATTCTGTGTGAGTCAATGATCAATGATCCTATGTGGGTCAGCGCATACCATTCCTGTGTTGGTCAATAGTATATCCCCTTGACTAAATAAGATGATATAACTTTATGACTAATCAGCTGTACTTTGATACATATGTTATACCTGGTTTGATATGAGCCTTTCCTTGGGCTTTGTGTTTGAGATCATACCCTGTGGTTTTTCCTTTTTGGAATTCTGGGTGACTTTCAGGGGTCTCATGGTCCCAAATGGGTATTTTTATACTCACCCCTTTACGGGCTTCTCCCGCACCTTGTTGTGTCTATTTCAGTTGACATACAATAGTAATAGAGGTTTGGGGAGCTAGGACTAGATAGAGCATGGAGGTGACCTGTTGACATGGAGAGCTATGATGATGAGTTGTACCTACCCTTCAGGTAGGATCCTTGGCATACAATCTCAAGATATTTTTTCTATTATCTATTGTATTTTCTCTTTCTATTTGGTTTGTATAATGGCCCCTTTACTTTCATTTCACACTTTTACATCAGCAGTTTTACTACATGGGTTAGTTTCATTGTCTTCCAAGTATCTCTGTGTACATGTTTAAAGGAAATGTATTATCATTTTAGGGATATGCCTTTCTGGTACTATTTTCAAACCCCTGTCTTAAGAAGGTGGTCTTGGTGTAGTCATAGCATGGGCCCCGAGATATGGTTCATGAAAAAACGGTATCAGAGTGTGGTCGGATCTACCAGAATAACTATGAGACTATGTTTTCAATGGAGCAATATTGATGACTATATTGAGTTTGGGTATCTATTTGGGTAGTCTATTTTTTGTGCGGCAGATGACGTATACATACACTGAGACCTTGAATTCTGATTTCCGACTCGGTACAAGAAAACAATAATTGTGTGTGTTTGAAAATGTTGTGTTTCTTTTAAAATCTTTGAATATTCTCACCAGGTATAACTTATTGACCGTGGAACAACTGTTTTTTTTTTAGGATCCCTCCACATAGACAACCAGCATGGATTCCAGAGATAGATTAGGATGATGGCCCACTGAGTGACGATGCATCGGTTTAGGGCACTCTTATAGTGATTTCACCCTCAGGTGGTGTACTAATAGTACCACAACTTATAGGGTAGCAGTTTCCACCATCCCCACCAAAATATTGTGCTCAAAAATTAAGTGTGTTGCATGAGTTCCAGAGATAGAGGCCTCCATGGTTTTGAGGAGAGATAGATACTCAAGTAGTTGAGGACTGGCTGGAGGTTATAGCACATGTTTTCCACTTAGCTAGGTCAATTGTAGATCTTATGGTAATCCTAGCTACTATAATCTTCCAGGGCACAACCGGGTGATTTTTGAGTTTGATGATCCAGACGCATGAGGAGGCGACACTCTCCTGGTTGGAATTCAAGACCCTCTTCTTTGTAGAGATCGTACTAGAGACATTACGCTCAGTGCCTATATTGGAGCGGCTACACTTACATCATGGCAGTCATAGAGTGGCCCAATACATGGAAAGATTCGAAAACCTCATTCACTACTCCACCGACATAGTATGAGACCCAGTTATTAGGTCATGGACCTTTGAGTAGGGTCTCCAACATGAGATCATAGTGTCAATGATATCAATGAATATACTGATGCATGCTGGGGTGCTTAAGAGAGCAATATTGGTGGAGATCTTCTTAGCTGAGTAGGAACAAACGATGATAACCACCATCAGATGACTGGTAGTCGAGTCATCTATTGTAGGCCGTAGGCATATTATTCAGAGGTCTATATGAGCCTTTACTTCTGAAGGGTTTCCACAATTTGTAGCGTCGGAGTTGTAGAGATAATGAGACAGATGGGGTTACCAGAGGAGTAGATTATGCTTCACATGTAGTAGGTAGGTTCACATGGATCTCGACTGCCCGAACTATCGTAGTGATGATCTATAGTTGGTCGAGGTACCACTAAATAATAAGTAGATATTTGAGCAAGGAGGTCGGTAAGGAAAAGGACATGGAGGAGAAGCTATCCAAGCAAAATGTGGTGGGCGAAGATTTGAGGTTCTACGCCACCGCCTCTAAGATGACTGCCCCGACCTTAGGGAGAAAGTGTACAAGGACAAGCTCAGATTCCTACAGCTGAGGAAAATGGACACGATTCTCTAGAAATTATTCAAGTTACGACCTGTGTCTATTCCACCTTAGATGTTGTACTTATAGAGACCGGTTCCAGTCACTCTTTTATTGCCACAACTATCATTCGAATCTTGGAGATTCTGACAGAGTATTTGGCTCTATCCTTAGGATTTGAGACTCCTACAAGAGAGGATTCAATGATTACGCACTATTTTCGGTAGTGTGAGCTTACTCTATGAGGCAAGATATTTGGCTAGGATATCCTAGTAGCTGCGTCGAGGCCTTATGATGTCTTCATGGGTATAGACTGGTTATCCACAGTCCATGCTTAGAATGACTGTTTTAGGCACAATGTTTGGTGTTACTATGAGTGTGGGATGAGTTATTCTTTCACCAGATAGAAGGGAACCTTTGTAGATTATGATGGACACTCATGGAGGATGGTGCAGCCGATCACTCATAAGTAGGAGAGCCTTATCCTCGGAGCATTTGACAAGAGGAGTCTGAGTTATCCTGTAGTGGGGGACCAATATGCTGATGTATAACCTGATGATGTTCTGGGATAACCTCCTTGCAGAGAGGTAGAATTCTACATCAACATTTATACATAGAAGGAACTGATATCAACACTAGAATATTGGATGGCTCCCCCAAAGCATTGTGAGTTGAGGGTACAGATAGAGTACATTCAAAGTATGGGGTTCAGAAGGCTTAGTGTTTCTCCATGGACAACCCCAATTTTAGTTCCCCAAAAGGCAGATGGTATTATGAGGATTTGTGTGGACTGTTGGTGCCTGAACTAGGATACCGTGAAGAAAAATTATCCACTCTTGAGGATTGATGATCTATTTGTTTAGAGGATAGGAGCTCAGGGGTTTTGAATAATTATGCATGGATATTTGATGGGTGTTTAAATGAAAAACCAAATATGGGTGGTTCAATGACAAACCAAAGATGGATGGATACATTATAACCTCAAATTAATTGGTTATATATTTTGGTTGTATGATTATTCTATTTGTAAGAGAAATATGTATGGAAGTCGACTACATGGTTATTCTATTTAATTATTATTCTATCCCAAAATAGCATTATTTATTATAATGTTATTTATATTGGTTTTATGGTAATATTTTGACTACATAAAAGGTAATAAATGATCTTATATTCAATGGAAATTATTTACTAATTAATAAATGACAAATATTTTACATTATAATAAAATATTCATGGTTTTCATGTTTTTTATGGACTAAGAGTTTTCCTTATTTGTGTATCCCTTACTGATAATTTTATACTCATCACAAGTTTTGAAATGTTTTTCATAGTAGTTAATGGATAATAGAGCCTTGGATAGGATCATGTAAAATTTGTGATAATTAAACATGTTAGAAAACTATATTTCTTTTCAAATTCTACTATTTTATGAAAAAAATGGATTGTGATTAGAAGTGTTTTATTTTTAATATTTGAGTTGTTATGTATTATTTTTGGTCAAATTCTATAAATACATAATCTTGAAAAGATCTTTAATTGGAATTAAGGTCAATTTATTGAATTAACTCAAGATTGTGGAATATTTAAGGCCAACACCATATATATATTATAATATTCAGATGTTTTGATTATGTTTACATGTTTATGTTTACATTTCTCCATTTTTTACCATTTTTTACTGATCTATAAACAACAAATAATCTTGTGTTTTTTTGATGAATTAATTATCTTAGATTTTAGAATCTTTTTATGTTTAATTTATTTTTTGAAAATTTGGTCATACCACATACATTAAAAAACTATATACATAACATTTGGACATTTCCAATCAGTATCCACATTCCTTATAATATAAATCAATTTTAATAAAACACGACTTTTTATCAAATAAAAGCATCATGACATTTAACTTGAACTCTTTCTTACCCTTACTATATTTAAACCCTGTAATAATATTTTAGATTGTTGGATGAGAAAAAAAATTAGTATATTACTTAAAAAGAATAATTTAAATAATCTAATGAAAAATAGGATCACCCATGAAATTTTTTCCTTTAATTATATTTTCATTGAGTTAAATGTAGTAAAACAATTTTAATCAGAATCAAGAAACATTTTCCACATTGAAATAATTTAAAACCCATATAAATGTGATATAATATTGTTGGTAACTAGGGATATCATCATTCATATAATTGTTAATAATTTAATGACCAATAAGGTCCTCATTCATCTCTGAAATATTGAATTCATTGTAGGGATATCATGGACCCACCCATAATTGTATTATATTAGAACCACCCATCCTTGTTTAATAAGATAACCACCCATTTTTGGATTATAATGGAACTATACTCCTTTATTTTGTAACATAACAGTCAGTAATTTTTTATAATTGAACCATCCATTATCAAAAAAAAATACCAACAACCATAACTTCACAAAAATTAACAATGTATTTAATTTTCAATATAAACCCCTTTTAATACAAATTTATCCCCATATAAAAAAACATTCAGATCTCAAAATAATTATTTCAACTAAAAATAATACTCAACCCAAAATACAATTTCATTTTAAAACTAATTTGCAATAAAAAAACAATAGAATGAAAAATTTGAGATGTTTACTTTGAAGATTAAATGAATTATTGTAATGTAATCCTAAATTCATATATTTCACATAGTGGATCTAAAATTTATTTTCTCTGTATAAAATAAATTGAAAATTAATTTTACCCGTTTTAAAAATGCCATATATTCCCTGAAGAGAATCCATATTTAAAAAAATATAAATATAGACAATAATTTCATTAATACAACTCCCAATTTATATTCATTTAATCATTTTTAAAAAATGGGCAAGGAAGAGACTGATTTTCATATGGAAAAATTTAAAATATGTTTTCTTTTAAAAATCCCCTTACTACTTTCGAAACATTTGATTCATAATTATCAACAATGAATAGAATTTTAAAAACATTAAATATCATGAGAATAGATATATTAGTGATAATACTTGAAAAGGGGTTTTATATACACCTCATAATTTAATATAGGTTAATAAAAAAAGTTCCATAATGAAAGGGGGCTGAGATAATGTCCCATAACATGATTTCGATTCGTCACACTCATTATTTGTCCAGCTAAACTATAAATATATTTTAATTATGTATTTACTTATTAATATTTTCATGTTTATTAACATATTTATTTGAATTATTACCATGACATTTATAATTACATATTTTATATAGATTGTGTATCATATTTTGATTATATTTATATTATATTCCAAATATGAATTTGGTAGGTTGAATATTGAACAAAAAGGTCATTAGTTCATGATATATAGAATAATAATATTGAAATAATTACCATATTTATAAATACATTAGATTTTTTAGATCACATACTAATTTGGGCTATTAAAAATGATATATATTACGATCATGGAGATGGTAGGTCTAACGTAAGCATGAGTAACATTTCAATTTTCAAAGATAATTTTGGAAAGAAGGTATGTGTTATTTTACAGTTCCAAAAAAGAAAAATGATATTAAAATAACATTATTCCACTTAATATACTTATATTTTTTACATATATTATTTAGTCACGATAAAGAGTCACATTACTATGTTGTGGTGGTAATTTCCACATATCCATGAAAGATGTTATAATTTATCATAGTAAGAAAGAAAATGATATATATTTCTATTGATGGAGAGAATTATTTCGCAAATATCCTGATTTCTTCATGTATATGGCGTATATTAATAAACATTAACCTTATAATTTTATATTTAAAGATTTAGTGAAAAATAAATCACATCATCTTGGGAGGAGACATTTTTTCGTACACAAGAGTGACGTTATCATGTCCCCCACTGAGTGGAATTTATTATTTTATATGTGATATAGTTGATATAAAACTATAAATTTGTTAAAGTTTTCATATATATATATAAACACTTTAAAAATGTCATTATAACATGTCCTAATAGGTGATGATTGGAGATGAATAACATTGGTTTGCATGGTTGAAGTTGTTCATGCATATGAAAGATGATTTAATGTAACATTTTATGTTAGAGGATATGGATTTAGGGTATGAAATTATCTAAATGACAACTATTTATATGGTATATAATGTTTTCATTATATGATCATAGTTGAGGATGATTTTATGAATGTGGAAGTGGAAATAAAATAAAGATTCTCGGTTAAGCATGATTACTCTTCTCCGGCCAACCTCTTTATGTAAGAAAAAGATGCCTTCATATGATGAATTTACCATAAAAATAAATAATCTAGTAAAGTTATATAGATGTAAGGACTAGATTTTTTTTAATTTTAAAACATTAATTTAATATATTATTTTAATTAGATATGTGAGTGGGTGGCCTTTCATAATTTGGGTGAGTGGAATACTTTTGATTTTTTAAATGAAAAATGTGTTCCCGTATTTTTTATATTCCAAAAGGGTGAAAAATGTACCATTCTAGAGACATAGAAATTATAATATAGAAATTTGTGAATAAAACATATTTTATAAATGGTTATTATTCATTTTAACACTTATCCTTTTTGTTTAACCCTTAGTAAATCTACTTTTACCATAATTATCGTAAATAATTTTAACTATTTACACTATTCATTATTGTAAAAATCAGATTTAGATTATTAAATAATATACATTATAACAAAAAATATGGTATCCATTTTACCATATTCAATTTATTAAATTGGATAATTTTTAAGGAATATTAAACCAGAAGATGTGACTAAAACAAGGGTTTTCAAGATGTGTAATTTGTTAGAAAAATATGATTTTATATTAACAATACAAATAAAAATAATCATTGTATGAATGTAAATAGATACTTATTTATATAAAATATATACATTTAAATTAAAATGTTCATAAGTAGGTATTGTTTTAATTTATTAAATTAGAGAAAAATTATTCACTTTGAAACCATTTTTAGAAAAAACCGTTTTTAAATAATAAAAATTCTCATAAAATAAAATATTATATAATGTTAAATAAAAAGTAATTCATATGATTAAATATATCTAATAATTAATTATATTATATAATATCATATAAAAAACATAATGGTACTTCCACATTACATAATTTACATAAATTTAGTGACATTATAATGAAAAGTGGTATTTTTCAATATGTATTAAAAAATCATGTATTCTATAAAAACAATTATACAATTAATTATTTTGATAATCTAATTCCAAAAAAATTATTCATTCTTATATGTAATTTACAAATATATATAATATATCATTTAAATATAATCTTTATAATAAAAGTGTTTAGTTAAAACTAAATCCATTTTCTTGAAAAATTTACCTAATAATTTTATCATGACTAAAGCTCTGAAATTCATATTGACAAAGATGAAATGATTTATTATATCATTATATATTTTTTTATAATTTTTTCTACTATTGGAAATTGCATCCTTGTAATTTTATTCACGTATTTAACATATTGGGATATCATTCCCTCATATTATTTTTAGATTCCCGTGATTCATATTCAACATATAATTTTTCCATAAAACCATAATCTAGTGAAAACCAATTTTAAAAAACACATGATCTCTCATATTATTAGTATGAATATAATTATATTCATATGAATTATTCACTTTTTACTAAACATATTCAATGCTCAAAACATTATATGAATCGGGAACATGTTTTCATAACATCCATACAAAAAATACATTGGTAGCGAAGTAATCAATTTTTATCTATGATTTAATATAGTATAATGAATGGTGGAATTAACCTTATCTATTTAAAAAACAAATCACTCCTTTCCATGGAGGTAAATTATGAAAAATAGGATCACCGACCTCAAAAGAAAGATCATTTCTCTAGTTATCCACATAACATTTATACCTTCTCTTATCAATCCTCATATGGTAAATAATCAACAACACATTCATTAAAATCATATTTTCCATCTTTAGTTCCACCAACATCATTACTCATACTTAAGTAGAGAAATATTGAATTCAAGGCCACTTTCTATATAATGCAACAAATATTTCCGTAGATATTCTCGAATAAAAAATGTTATTTTAAAAAAAACTAAAAAAATAAATATATTGATACCAACTACCCATAAAATACATATAAAATCAATGATGAATATCATCCAAGATCTGAATCATCCCCTTAGATCAACCATCATCCTAAAAATGAAAACATATATGAAAATTTAGTTGAGTGCTTGATGACATATAACGCCTTTTTATATAAATTTTATGTGAATCTATGATCATGGTCTGATACCATAGAGATATGAACACCAAGTAACCTAACAATATCCTTTTGATACAATTGATAAATATGATACGTTGTTAGTGTTTCTAAAATAAAATCTAAATGTTGAGATTTAGTTAATGAATCAATAATAAACAATTTCACAATATTACCTCAAAAAGTATTTAGAAATCGCACTATAAAATTAATTAATATATTTTCCCATTTCTATTCAGGCCCCAAAAAATTGTTGAGGAGTTCCCTTTCAAAATATTCAATCTTCATTAACCATATGACATGTCAAACACTTCATCGTAAAGTTAACAATATCTATTTTCATCTCATACCAGTAGTAATACTCTAAATGATCTCTCTTCATTATAGTGCATCTAGAAGGAAATGAAATTAGAAATCTATAATATTTAATTGAAAAACAAGTCTTGAACTATAAATAATGAGGAACAAATTTTTTTTCAAATCATAAAACACGATCATTAACATGTTTAAAATTAAGAAGAATACCCTTATTGATAGATTCAAACTTCTCATGAAAATAATGGTCCTATTTAAGGGATTAGATAGTTATTTTAAAAATATTCGTCACTGATAAAAGATGAAAAAAACCGTTGTTTCCACTTTATCAACAACTTCTAATAAAAAAAATCCACAATTCATTAAATATAAGAGCCATTTTCTGAATTTTAAATGGTTAATTTATGATAATCTTTTTGACACATATCATTATAAATATGGTCTTTATTTCATTGATGGTAATGAATACAGTAATAATAATACATGATATGTTCTATTCTTATTATTTTTATACATTTTAATTCTTTTTGAGTGAATATTTACTTCAATATTTTGTGATCAATATATATTTCAATCTTTAATACATACAAATGATTCTTATAAATTATATTAGATAATAAACTAAAGTTAATTCAGATCATCTATAAAATAATTTATCTAATAGGGATCAAATTTTTGAAATGAATAATAAATAACCAGATCATTCTGAATTAGGAAATAAACAAGTCCCTTTTATGATGTATCATTGTAGATTAAAAATTATCCATTTCTGGAAGGAGGGAAAAAATGATGAATTCAACAATATCCTTTTTATTTCCTAAAAAATAATAAAGAAAGTAAATTTTTAGATGGATTTAACTCTTTTTATAGTGAACTTAGTTAGTTGGATAGACAAAATTTTTTTTTAACAAACCATCTTCAGTATCCCAATAATCACCAAAAAATAAGAACCTAATATAAATTTTTGGTTCATGGAAATTCATCAACAACATTTTTCATAAAAAATTTAATAATTATATATTTTTTATGAATAATATATCCATGTAATTTAATCTTTTGACACAAAAAATTATACATAATAAATTTTCCATATAGTTTTTTTTTCATTTTTTAATTAAAATAAACCTTTGGTTTTTCCTATATTCCTCCAAAATTTCAGATTATTCCAAAATATGATCATTAAATACAAAAAAAAAATTATCCATGAACCCATGGAAATATATATTAATAAGGTTAATAAATTTACAATTTTAATTACAATACCCAAATATAATAACTATAAAATTATATTTCCTATATCAAGTCTATAGTGAAATCACCAAAATTCATTCTTTGTTCACATTCCACTGATGGTACGCTCAACCTAAGGTTAATCTTAAATTTTTTTCTCATTACAGCTATTCATAAAAATCATCATTTCAAGGAAAATGATATTTTTTCTTTAAATTCATATTATGAAAAGATATATTGGTCATTAAATGTATCATCGAACCATTTTCATTTTAACAAAAAAAAATGAGATCTTCATTGTGATTGATAATGTGAATGAAACCATTATCCAGAAACTATAGTTATATACTTTTCAATTTTAAATTTTTTACTCTATAAATTGATTATGTGGTTTTATAAATAAAAAAACATCATGAACTGATTAAATTGTTAATTATTCCACTTAATACGGATTAACAACATGAAAATCGTCATGTAATAAAATCATGTATTCATTCACTAATTAAACATCAATATTTTATACATTTTTTTTCTTTTCAACAATATAAGGTAGTTAATAGTAAATTCCATCAATATTTAAATTATTTGATTAATGGTAACATATCAAGAGAATGGAATCAATTGACAAAAATTTTGTATCACTAAAATATATCTTATCTTGATTAACAAAAAGGAATTTCATTCCAAGAATGACATAAATCTCTACTAAATAATGTTCAATAATATTTTATGAAAAGGTATTACCACAAATCAAAATAAGAACATTCCAATATGAGTTGAATACTTTAATATTTATTCCATGATTTTTCACCAAATGTTCTATCTTTTTTTTTCATTTGGTGGTATTCTTAGTTTACAATCATGTCTATGTGAAATAAAATAATGGTAATATAGATAGTCAAATAAGAAAATGGAATAATTTGAATAAGTAGATGTCAAAACTTCACATGATGTTCCATAATCATCAATTTTAAAAATAGAATATTTTTCCACTATATTACACTTGAGGCCTAATGCTTCCCCCCTCGGTGAATGTAACATGACACAAAATGGAATAATTTACCAAAACATTGCATTTTAATCAATTTATTGTAAGATTTTCACTAATAGTCTGCAAAATTTCTTTATATACGCAACCCATATGTCATAAAATACAACATCATGATCAATTCATTGATGTCATATGACATTTTACATGATTATTTTTAACTCACAATACACAAGACGTGAACATGGTTTTTCTACCTCCATTTCTCTCTAATAGATAATTCCCCATTGAATTCAATAAAAAAAATTCTATCTCTTTTCATCTAGAGGAAAATATGTTTCAGAAAACTCTATCCCCACTTTCTCAAAATAATGAATAACATTATCATAGTTTTTAAATTCATTCATGGAAAAATATATTCATTGAATTGGTTATAACATTGGGTAAAATAAATAATTTTTACAATCAATGTTCTAAAAGGAAATTAGGTATATACATACCAGTATTGTAAAACTGGATTCACATATGGATAAATAATCTTCATAATTTTACATCAATTCTTGGAATTTTTCTCCCATAAAAATATGAAAAAACATAGGGAAGTACTTCTCAATGAAAAAAAAAACTTAAATTATTCCCATTCCATGGAATCAATAATAAAATTATCTATATTTTTATTAATGAGAAACCACTATTTATCATCTTTATAGTCAATATCATAAATGAAATGAGTTACCTTTTGATGTTTTAAACACCCTATGACATCAAATATCTTCTCCAGATCATTGTTCCATCATCTATTTTCTACATGTTTTAATGATCCCCTGAATTCTAAAGGATGTTGTATCATACAATGCTCCACAACAGACATGTTCCTTCATGATAGATCATGTTTCTCTTCATCATGGATTCCACCGTCATTGATAGCTTATGTCGACTGATCCATCCATGTAAAAAACTACTTACTTAAAATTACATCCATCCCTTGGAATGATATTAACCTAATCATACGTTACCACTACATATTATTTATTTTATCGATTGATTTTTTATGTACATACATCCCTTTGATGAGGTGACATGGTAATAATTAAATGTTATACCATTTTAAATTAACTATTAGGTAAAAAAATTTAATGGAATTATATTAATGTTATATTAGACATTAATTTCAACTAAACCTTTATAATGATTACAATTTGGAGGATATGACCATAAAAATTGTATAAACATGTGTTTTATATCAAGATTTCACTCTTGTGCATTTGTTTATCATTTCAGGATTAGGGTTTTAGAGAATTATTTCATTAATCATGAAATATAGAAATATATATATATATATATATTAAACTTTTTATTTGCATTAAATCTTTATATAATATAAATATTTTTAAATTAAACATGATTTATTTTCATAAAAAAAAATTAATGAATCTATCATGACCTCTATATTTCCATTACAAATAAACAAACATTTATTTATATTGAAAAAAAATGGGATAAGAAAAAGTATGAATGTTAAAAGAATAAGAAGACCATTAAACAAATTAAAAACATGAAAACTAATTAAATGTTTTCCATTATCCCAATTTTATTGGTTAAAAAGAATAATAAAAAAAATTTCACATGAAATAAATAAAATCATTCTTCAAATAATTATTTTAAACCCCATAGAAAGAATATATAATGAAATTAGTTAACCTAGGATATCATCAATCATATTACTATTACAAATGGATGAAATGATATGGAAATATTAAATATTTAGTGTATACAATGAATTTGAGGGCTATCATGGACCCTCTTAACCTTGGTTTATCATCGAACTACCCACCCTTGGTTAATAACATATGGGCTTGTCCTTAGTTTATAATAGATTTTCCTATATTTGGTTTTTAATTTAATTACCCATCATTTTTTTCTAATAGAACCAAATATTATCATAAAAAATTACTATGATCCATAAAATATTAATAATTTAATAAATCTTTCATTTTGTTTATAAAACACTTTAAAATATATTCTAATGCCATATTAAAAACTCCTTCGAATATCAAAATAAAAATTTATTTAAAAATAAATTTTAATTCTTAAATAATCTTTTATTTTTAAAGACATTTATGATACAAAAAAACTCAGGAAAAGGGAAATATAGTTCCTCATTGAATAATAAAAGAAATATTTTAATGTAATAGAAACATCAAATAATGCTTATAATGATAGGAAGAGTCATTTTTCATTATCTTTTAAAATAGAAAATTCCATTTTTTTATTACAGTAATTATAACATTATATATAAATAATAAATTTAAAAAATTGAAGAAATAAATTTCCACTGTAAAACTCTCAAATCACATTCATATATTTGTTTTAAAAACTTGGGCATTGAAGAGAAATTTATTTCGATGTCAAACATTAAAAGATGATTTTTTAAAATAAAATCTATTACTACTTTAGAAACATTTCAATGATAATATATATGAGTGAATAAATTAAAAAACATTAAAAAAACATAGAATAGTGAAATTTATGATGCAATATTTCAAATGTGATGTATATATACCTTATTAAAAAATATAGGTTCATAATAGAAAAAACATTTCATCAATGAAAGGTGATTGAGAAGAAGTCCCTTACCATGAGTTTGATTCATCACGATTATAATTTATATCCATCAATAATAAAAATATATTAAATATATAATTTCTTAATAATAGTTTTCTTATTTTTATACTTCCTTTAATTTATCTTGTTACAATGTAATATAAATTACATATTTAATTTTTTTAGGTCACATGTTTCGATGATATTACACTTTCATGTCACACATTTCATTATTAGGTTCCCTATTATATATAGTGTTCATTATTTAAGAATATTAAAGTTAACAACAACAAAAAAATTATCATATTTATAAATAAATTATATTTTATTAAATATAATATGTTTTTGATAAATGAACAACATCACGAAAATAAATATGGTAGGAAGTACACACACATGAGAAACATTTACATTTTTTAATGATCAATATGTGTAGAAGTTATGTATTATTTTATCTTTAAATAATTTAAATAATATAATAAATAACATATTATTTATTTAAATATATATATTGATATCATCCATGTGATTTTGTGATGAAAATTTTTCATATTGCGTCAAAGAGGTAGATGTCTAAATGTATGAAGAAAAATTATTAAAAAAATTAGTTTAAGAGAGAAGATGATATATTATATTTTAATAATGATATATCTATAATGTATATGACATATATACATTTATAGTTTCATTAATACATTTCATTTAATGCATTAATGAAAATAGATCATGTTTCTATGTGAGGAATATGTCTATCGTACACATGAGTGACATTATTGTATCTGCCACATAATGAAACTTAAGGAAGGTATATGTGATATAATAACATAATAAGTATAAATATTTTAGGAATTTTTTATTTATATATATTAAATCAATCATTATAAAATGTCTTGAGTGGGGATGCTGGTAATGAATTATATTGGTTCACGAGTCGGAAGTCCATCGTACACACGGATGATGATATCATATCCAATTTGATAGAATATGTGATGGATTTAGGTTACAAAATCAACATATTAAAATATCTATGTATTTTAAAAAAATTTGTTATTAAATAATTTTAATTTAACACTTTTTTATGGTGGTGGAAGAAGAAATAAAATAAAGAAACTCGGTTTAGCATGATACCACTTCTTCGGAAAACATCATTAGGTAAGCACAAAAAGCCTGTTTGAGAAGACATATTGATAAAAATAATGTATCTAGGTCATGAGGAGGGAATTAAGAAATTTTTTTATAGGTATTGTCTCATAAAAAGTTATTTTAATGTGACAATATGAGTGAAAAAATAGTGTCCTTTTATAAATGATTTCAATGACACACTTGTAATTTTTAAATAGACAATTGTATTTAATTGTATTTCACAAGAAAAAAGGATCCAAAATGATGATTTACCGACACATAGAAAGTATAAGGTATAAATATAAAGGAAAATTATATTTTATTCATGTTTTTAAGTCATGTTAAGTCTTATCTTACTAGATAAGCCCCATGTAAATCTGTTTTTATTATTACGATGATAACTAATTTATAATGTTTTTATTGATCATTAAAGACAACAATTAAGTTAAATGTGGTATATAACATAAATATTTATGAATCAAAATATGGAATCAATTTAATAAAATTCAATTCTCCAATGTGGAAAAATATAATTTAAACATTAAGCTTATAGACATGATGAAAAATACTATTTTTGACCCATGAAAAAGATGATTTTGTATTAACAATATGAAAAATAATAATACATTCATGAATATAAATTAATAGTTATTTCTATAAAATGTAAATATTTAATCTAAAATTAACCTCATTATTTTTCATTTTAATTAATTAAAATGCTGAACAGGTATGTACTTTAAAAAATCATAAAAACTCATTTTTAAACCTAATAATAAACTTATACTAGAATCCAAAATAATTATGATTAAAATGTAATGAAGTGGATTATATATAACTAAATAATATTTATATTAATTTAAATGAAATTAAAAAAATAGTTTTTTATTAAATTACATAATTAATTGACATGAAATGGAATTTTTACAGAATTCAGAATCTTCGCTATTTACCGTGATTAAATTATATTTTATGAAAAATACCAAAATTTTACCCAATATAAAAATTTTTCATAAACATTTAGTAAATGAAATTAATTTTTTATAATTTAAATTTTAATGTTAATAAAATTAATTTCTAAATAAATACCTTTAATAAAAAGTGTTTAGTTGTAACTATTATAACTCTGATGTAAAAATTACTTAATATTTTTAAAAGTAATATAACTATCAAAATCATATTAATAAACATTATAATGATTTATTTTATCATTATTTAGGATCTTTAACTTATAATATTCTACTAAAAAAACACATGCATTTTTTCCTTTGAATGATGCCATATTATTATTTATCTGTAGTGATTATGATCAATTTACTAGGATGTATAATACTGATAACATTCACCATGTTACAATTAGTGGTTTGTGATTATGTTTGTTAACTCGGGAATGTTTTAAGATTTTATGAAAGTTTTTCAAATAAAATTTTTTATTTTTATTTTGTTTCATGAATTTAATATGATGAATTCATTATATATAATATGTTATGGGTGGGGAAGACTATATCCCCTTGATGCATCAGTATATCGAATGAGGAAAACTATCGTGGTTTTTTTATTGAGGACATAACCATCTATGTATTATATATTGGAATGATTACACGAAGGTATGGCTATGTAGTTAGGAATTACGAATTCCCTCATTAGGACATTAGTTATTAATTTCCTTCTGATTATCCAATTAGTAATTATATTTATGGATATGTTTCAAGAAAATGGTATATTTTATATAGAGTTACATGTTTAACATTTATTCCACCTATATTATTTTTCATGGTAATTTTAATAATTAAATAGAATTCATTCCATCTATTTAAATTTCCTTATTTATTATGGTTTATTTTTCTCCTTATATATTCCACTTAAAGCATACCCTTAATGATCATTTGTGTTCTCCCATTTCATGTGTTTTTGTTCCTGAATATTTGAAGATTTTTTATGATTGATTTATAAGGTTATACTGATGGAAATAATTTTCTTCTAATAGATAATAATTTGTTATATTTTATGTTTTCAATTATAATGTGAGACTCGTGTATGTATCTTTTTTACTAAAAATATGAATCTATTTATTTCCATTAGCTACTACCATGTATCTAGTTCTAATGTAATAATGTTGAAACATACTCATAGATAACAGGGTATGAGTATTAAAAATTGGTATCAAAGGAATTTTAATTGAAAACATGTGTAATATATTTTGTGTAACATACATTAGGAAACATAAAAATATTATTAAATTAGAAAATAGGTTTAAAAGAACATCCTAATTTATTTGTGGGGAAGATATTATGTGTTTCTAGAAATTTATCCATGTATGTATACTATATTAGATTTGGTTTTGGAAGAATTATTCCTTAGGGTAATTAATATGAAAAGGGACCCTTTGTATTTGACTTAAAAATCACCTAGCGGAAGACAAATGGCCTTATTAAAAACTCATTTTAAACTCCTCAATAAAATGCATGAATTAATTCATATTCTCTTTACAAAAAATTATGAATTATTTAGAAAAAAATTTATTATTTGAAAACATTACAAAAGAATACAAGATTAATATTACTATATTATGCATGCATAATGTTTTAAATTTATTTTAGGTGGCTCAATAGTTTGGGGATTAACAATTGTGTTTCATAATTTTTTGATCTAATGTCATGTATTCTATTATTTAAAAATGGATCCTAGGGGAAGGAATTAAAAATGTGTCAATTCACATACCCAATTTTGGGATTTCCTTCTAGGTAAAGCTAATGTAGTTGGAGATGGGGAAATTGATAAAACTAATACAATAATAAAACAATTTGGGAAGCTTACTAGGTTTATGAGTAGTAACATTTATTATATATAGAATTCTATAAATGTACCATGTTGTTTAACAATGTTAGGCATATTTTTTTATCAAGAACATCCATCATTTAATGGGACTAAAAATCATTTTATAACTGAGCGGTGGATAAGTTACATAGAACATATATTTCTCACTTTGGGAAATTAGTAAATGTTGAATTTTTTCTTGGATTTTTATTGTATCTTAGGATATATTGATCATTTATTTTTATTGAGTTAAAAAACTATGTTTTTAGAGGAAATAATAAAAATAAAATGGATGTGTTTTGAGGTATTCTTCTTGAAAAATTATTTTACTCATGATAAATGAGTAGTTAGGGAGAGATATTTCCCATATAAGTGAAAAAATGATGGTAGATGTGTTTCAATGTATGAAACCTACTTTAGTAGGTTTTCAAGGAATGATGTAGACAATATAAGATATAAAAAGAGTAATATTTACCATTTCATTGATTTGTTAATGTCAATCCATATAAGGGAACTAGTCTCCAATACATTATAATAATATGAGTAAATAATATAATTTATTAACTATATAGAGATATAATTATCCATGTATTGTAGTTATTTTTAGTACAATAGATGAAGATACTGAAATATAAAAAACATATACAAATTGATGATGGGAATGATGGATTTTCCCCCATATGATAATTGTGGAATGAAACACCCTTGTACTTTATTGAAGGGGATGGTAGTTTGATACATATTTGGTGATAATGGCCTCAATTTTCATGATCTAAAGGAAAATAAATCATTTTCATATGTTTAATAAATCAAATGCAAGGATATAAGGAACTAGAAAAACATATTACCCAAGAATCGTTGGATTATATATCAGAAGAAGCATTGATATAAAGGTAAATAATATTTTATTAATAAAGAAGACGTGGAGTTCATAAAGCACATTAGTATTTGGATTAATGAATGATTTTATATAAGAATATTTAAAGGTTGTATTTTGGTTATTAAAATCTTGCAATATATAATGATTTTACTATATAAGTTATTATTTAATGTATTTCAAATAACCTGTAAAATTGTATTGCAGGATAATAAAATAGATTTGATGAAAATGTTTATTATTAATTGTATTCAGTATATGTTTTGGAAAAAATATATAAATTATATCAATATATTTTTATAAAGAGTATCTCCCATATGCTGGGTGAAATCAAGTTTCATCCATTAAAGTCATAGGTTTTGAACCCATAACTAAAGGCGATAAGGGTAAAATTACTACCACTTTCCAAAATGATGTCATATTTACTATGATATTGATAATATATAAGTTATTTTAAGGAAAAAATGTTATTTAATAGATGAAAATGAAATTTGGGAGTTACTATTGTGATTTCAATATTCATGTATTATATTAGATTATCAATGCTATTAATTATGGAAGATGAAGATATTATGAGAAATATGTAAGGACCACCCACTCTATTATGAATCATATGATAAACTAAATGTTTATTTTATTGAATCAAAAATAAAAAAAATAATCTAGGAAATTAATTTCATGAAGAAATAAATGATGTGGAAATTGATAGAAGCATAATCAAATCATGAAATTGTGCCTATGAAGTATACATTAATCATGTAATTAGATTTAATTTTGATTTTAGACTAGATGGTAATGAAAATATTCAAATCTATGAATAGTATTGTGAAAAAATATATAATCCCAGTACATTCTTATCTGATGAACAATTAGTCTTTTGACACAATAATCATTTAAGGTTTTGAGTTCATTAAATTTATATTAACCATTCACCTTGTTTTGATCAATGATATATATCTCTCCCCATAATTATTTTAAAAAAATTCCGTATCTTCACATGCCACCAAATGATCCCCTATTTGAAATCCTAGTATGTGGTATTTCGGATAACTATTGTTCATCCCATTCTCTCTTATCAATAGTATGTTTTGTCAACACTTTTTATGATATTGGTTTCCAATATGGGTATTTTTCAATTGTCAAATAGTATATGATCGATATCAAGAATAAATTTCCATGATGTAATTTATTTACAGTTGTAGAATGCAGTAAATAGATATTTTAAAAGAAGAACACTTTATGTGGTAGGATATGTGACATTGAACACCGAGATTATATGACTAGAAGAATATGTTTATTTAAATTTAATCACTTTGATAGATTAATATTCATGAAATTACAAGTTTAAATAAATTTTGATAATCTGTTAATATATTATTATTTAAACATGTCCATTATAAACTAGATGTTTAGTAGGTAGGTATGAATGGAGTAGTAAAATTAGGTTAATTATAAGGTGGAAAAAACATATAAAATAAATAAAAGGTTTATAAGTTGATTAAAGCATAAATAAGAAACATTTTATTGAAAGAGAATTTTTTTTTTGAAAATTTATATTTTATAAAAAAGTTGTTTAGTCACACTTCACACACAAAATTATAAATATTTATTTTTACCACTGATAAAAAATTTATCTGAAAAAATAAACGTCATTTTTGAAATATACAGTAAATAGTTATCCTATGATGATTTTTGGATAAGTTTCTCAAAAAGATTAATTTTTTAAGAAATAATGAAAAATATTGATTTATATTGAAAAATTCCATTTTCTGCAAAGTATATATGAAGATAAATTAAATTTAAATTTATTTAAAAAATAAAATTAGATCAAATATATAATTATTGTTTTAATTTAGATTATTGGGATTAATTTCATATTGAGAATTATTTTAAAATATTTTTACCCTTTGAATGTATGTGTTTGGAAAACTTTTTTCATTGCATATACGGCTTAAATTTTAAATTAAAATTTTCCAATTATAAGATTTGATTTTGGTAAAATTGGATCCATATTAGGAATAATAATAGTAAATAATTTTTAATAATTTCATGTCATAATTTTTTCATAATATTTTATAAAAAATTAAATTAATTAACATGGTAAATATTAAAACGAAGTGTTTCACTTTAAATGTGCTTCATTTAAATTTTTTCTTCACACATATAGTTTTTATTAGATAAATATGATTTAATGTCTATAATCATTGGGTCCAAATTATCAAATAAGGATCATTTTATTGTTGTATTAATTTGTAAGTTAACTAGGTTAAAATACAATTTACCATAGTGAAAACTAAAATGGTAAAATTATGTAAACATAAAGGCTCTAGAATTACATAAGAAAAAAAATTGTATTAAGTGCATCTTGACCATATCATACCTCTAAACCAATATTTATAAATATAAGAGGAACATAGGGTGAGCGGCAATTCAAATTTTTTAATAGTTTTATATATTTAAAAAAGACAATAATTCCCCAAATATATAAGCAATGTCACTCCCTGCACATTTTCACCACTCTCATGATATTTTATTTGATGAAAATATAAAAAATAACACTATTAAATCCATATAAAAATTATATAGTTGATGGTATTACCAAAAATTATATCCCTTGGGTCCTTGTGAAGAGATCCAAATGTGTTTTCTCTTTGTGATAATAATTGTCATCCCAAAGGTATTTCTTTTTCATTATTCTTTTACAACATTTAATTATTCCATAAAACATGCAATATAATAAAATATTTATATACCATATACTAATATATTATTATATTTATTAAATAATATCTTTATTCCTCCTCTTACATCAAATGGGGAACGAAATTGTTAATCATGTGTATAGTGGACTACCCGTCATGAAGTGATGTAACTCATTTTCCATCAACAGTTCTAATAATATTTTATAATAATAGATTATATATATATATATATATTTATATTATAATAATTATAGATTTATAATATATCATATACCTACATTCATTCCATTCACTTTAGATTATTATTACATCACTCATGTGTACGGCAGACTATCACCTTACCAAGAAATGTGATTTGTTTTTCAATAACACATTACATGGAATGTAATAAGGATAAACTAAAAGAATATATGTGATATATATTAAATGATATAAATTCTAGGAGGTCAATATATTATAATATTCCATACCCTTTCAACTATTAAATGGAAATAAATCGGCACTCGTGTATACATTTAACTTACTATCTCTATAAAGCGATATAATTCATTTTGAATGTCAAATTTTCAAGAATGGTTCTATGAATGTTTATATTGAACCAAAACAATATTAATAAAATTTAAATTAATTATTAAATTATGGATCTATTTCCTTTTTAAAGTAACAATAATATTAATGAAAAGACACATATAGAAAACAAGTATATTAATAGCCAAAACATTGAAAATAAAGATATGTTAATAACAAACCAGAGATAAAATGACGTATGAGAATAATTTATGGTATTAAATATATGATTTTGAATATTTAATATATAATAATAAACATAAATGTTTTATATAAATGTATTGGACACATACAAAGGAAGTCAAACCATAGTTCAGGGTTTCTCGTCTCACTATTACTTCTGTGGGACCAATTCCATATTAACCACATAGTTTTTTTGTGAATTTATATACATCCCATTTGGTATGTTTTTTCATGAATATGACTATATTCATGGTATATAAATCTTTAGTTGATATTATTTCATTCTTGGGGCTTATGATACTGATGCTACTAACATGGAAATGGTTTATGTTATAATTTTATTGTCTTTCAGGAAACATTTTGACTTATTTTTCGATGATGAAATTATATGATATAACTCTTAAAATACTAATTAATTTTATTCTCCATTTTTATCATGAACATATAATGTATTAATATAATTTTTACTCTCATTTTTACATAAAATTAATTATAATGTTTTTTTGAAAATCCAGCATTATTTATATTTTCGGGTGGAAATCCTTATTCTTACAAATCATTGTATTTTATAAATGTTATTAACATTTTCCAAATGATTTAACAAATACATTTTTAGCCATGTTTTAATTTTTTATAAAAAATATTTAAATATTCTTTCATGTAATTTTCAAAACAATGGCTATTCCTATTTGAACAACATTGTGAATGATATCTTTTTTTAGCTTATACAACAAGTATGGAATTAAATACTATCTTGAATAATAAATTTTTAAAAATTAAAATTAAAATTATTTGTTGTTATTTAAAATCAATATTATTATATTATGTTTTACGAACTTCATGTTTTAATGGATGAATTCTAAAATTAAAATGATATTTCCCTCATATTTATTTTTATTGGAGTTTATTAGGAATTTCTAATAATAATTAACAAAAACATACATTTTACCTTATAATCAATTGGAAATATGTTGTAATTATACCATATATTTTATTTATCTAGATGGTATATGAACATTTGACTAGTAATTTCTATTTTGATACCTTTTAATACATTACCTTGAATGGTGTATGATTGTGTTTATTGATTAGGGAAAGTATTAACATTTCATATGTAATTTTTTATTGTCGAAAATTATATGTTTCTTATGTTTCACCCCTTTCTTATAAGTAATTTATTAGACTTAGTATTTGATTGATTGTGCATTCTAGGGCCCCTCGATGCATCAGTAGGTGTTATGAGTAAAACTAGCATGAATGTTTGGTCGAGGACAAACCCATTTTTTGGAATAGGTGTTTAAATGAGTCAATGTATTTATGTTTATGATTCATAGAATTATGAATTCCCACATTATAATATTTGATAATGATATCCACTTGAATATCTGATTATATAAAATATCCATGGACTTGTTTCAACCACATGTGATAATTTATCTGGAATTATTTTATCAATATTTATTTCATTAATATTATTAATGATGTTCATGTTATTTATTAAATGGAATGTGTTTTTTATATTTACCTATCCATTTTTATAGCTTATTTATTCATGATAGATTCCATTGTACGCATACCCTTACCAAGTATCTGAGCTCACCCATTTATTATGTTTTTTCACCATTATTCCAAGATGTGTATTATGAATTATATGAATAGTTATTGTATGTATAATAATGGTGTTCCTAAATAGAATATTTTGTCGTATTTTATTTTTTCAATTGGAATTTCAGATTCAACTATGTATCTAGTTTACCAATACTTCTAAACTATTTATTCCTTCTGGATGTGATACATATATATGTTGTGCGAATAAAATAATGTAAAACCTGACTTTAGGATACTATGGATGGTGTATTTACAATTAATATCAATTATAATTGAGGTAATAAACCCATTTTAGTTTTAATGAAAGAGGAAAATTGTCTTCTCGTGTGTTATTTTAATATCTTTCACCTAATCTTCTTAAAAAAAACATTTAATTTGAGATGTTCCCCCTCTTCCAGAATCGCACAACAACACAACATAACCTATGAAACTACTCTATATTCAAACATTAATAGTGTCTGGATTTATCAACACTAGCTAATAGAAAAGGTAAATGCCACCATTATTAGCACCATCAAATGTACTGATAAAGGGCTATTTATCTCCACAAAAACAACCCATTATGTAGGGGGTCTTTATTAGTGTTGATAAAATGGGATCATTTATTAGTTTCAATAAATAATTTCTGATAAAGGTGTCCCTTTAATTGTGCTAAAAACCCCTAATAAAGTGGGGCCTTTATCAACACTATTTTTCTAGTTCCAATAACTATTATATTTCCGGAATAAAATTATATTTAATTAAAAATATTATATTAATATACAATTAATCTTATATTGATGTAAATATAATATTTTAAAAAAAATATGATTTAGATAAAAAAATACGTAATTAAAGTTAATATATAACATATTTAGTGAAAATGTATTTCAAAATATTCAACAAATTACATAATTTTATAATATTATATATATTGTTGAATAATAATTGTTTAATAATAATTAGATGACATAATAATTAAATTTATTAATTAACAGCCTATGATAAGTTGATAAAATAGCATAGATGTCAAATAAACATGACTTCTAGAGTCCATTTGGGCTTCACAAAATATCAAATCAAAGTATATGAAGATATATGTGATATGTTGATCAAGAAGAACTTAACCAATATTTTGTCATGTCAAAAAGGACCATATGTCCTCAAAAACTGACATTTTAGTTTGGATAACCTATTTCATAATATTTTATATTTTTTTCGCATCTATTATGTATGTATTTCTGACTTTTTTCAATGAAGAATGAATTTATTTACAGACATACATTCTTTTATATATTTTGGTTTTGAAATTTTATCATTTTTTCTAATGTATTTTTATGTATAATATAATATAATCATATTTTATAATATTTACTTATAATAGATCAATTTTATAAATACATGATTAAGCATATTTAATTAAAAATGAATTTATATATATATAAACTGAATGGAAATATATATTTATTATCCATTTTACTTAAAACAATATATAACTATTTAATATTCATTATAAAAATATTCAAAGATATGTATACCTATAAAATTTTATATATAACATATATATATATATATATCTGTATGAATTAATAAACATATATATTTATATTTATATATACATTGTATTATACATAAATTAATATAAATATATTATATTTATAAATAAATATAAGAGATCATATATATATACATATAAACTATTATAAATATATAAATAGAAATAGAAATATTGTAATATATAATAAAACATGATTGGAATAATGGTAAAAGTTTTTTAAATGTATAACAAAGGTCATATAATCAATTTCAACAACATCAGGACATTGGGGAGCCATTATAGACCACATGAATTGTTGATGGTTTTTAGAGAGTGAAATGTAGGGGATGTGGGGTGTGTGATGAAAGGATGTCGAGTGGAAGGCACAGATAAAGGTTGTCACATGCGTTGAGAAAGGGGGTGTTGTGGTGTATGACTTTTTTCATATTTTTTATCAGTTCTACAAATAAAACTAAAAAAGGAAGCCTTTATCAACAACCTTTTAGTGATATTAAATCCATCCTTTATCATTGATTGAAAAAAGAACTTATAAACTTCATATTTTTACATCGCATTGTTTTGTAGAACATTCTTATTATGAATATAACTTATTTATAGACTTGTTTGTGTTCGAATCTATTGTAGTGTGATGCAAATGGGTCTTACAATTGTTTATAAGTGGACATCTCCCATGAAACACTCACATTAATGGCAATATAAAATATTCATTTGTGTTGTTTGTTATCTAATTCATATATCCCTATGGAATTGATTCCATATTTTTTGCATGAATCTCCATATAAATCATCAATGAATTTAATTAAAATTACATAGGTGCTAGTTTCCATTACATCTTTCACTAAAAATCCTTACACAACACACACAAAAATGGTGGAATGGATAAATGAATGGAATAATGATTAACTAACCTTTGCATAGGTCGTGTAATCTGAAAAATACCCTAATATATCATTTAGAGTCATAGAACTACCTTTTCACTTCACATCTAGAATACCTTTACATACATAGAAAACATTTTAGATTAAAATAATATATGTACATATTTACAATCACACAATTGGTCAAAATTACAATCCACTGTTATGTAGGCCTATAATTATTAGGAATAATATTATGAATCTACAAGAATTTTGTGAGATATTTAGTTAGGTAATTTATTTCATTTACATTGTTAAAATATGAACTTTAAGAAACTGTGGATCAAATTTTTAACTGTGTCAATATTTTAGGGGTATCTTTCAATAGGTAATTTTCACATTTATAAATATAGAATATATCACTAATGCCACGAAATGTAGGTGGACTAACACATATGTTGAGCTCTATCACACATATGCTACATCTAATGAAAACTATTGTGAGAAAAATCGCACATACACTCATATTTTATTTCCATATTTTTTTTATTTCTGATATTAAACACAATTATTTTTTAACCCTAAAACTTATACAACCCAAATAATGTCATTTTTTCATTATTCTAGACATGCCCTGTTTTCCTAATCTTTATCTAGTAAAAAAATATTCCCCTAAGAATAATTCGATGTTCCGGGCACTTGTCTACAAGAAATCTCAACCACCAAAAAATAATTCATGGAAACATTAAAAATCATCATAGCCACAAAAAATGTCTAAAAAACTAAAACAACTTACATAACTCTAAAGGTACTTTATTGTGTACCTTTTATTTTTTTTAAAATCCATGAAACTATTTCAAAATACATTCACTAAACTCAATAATTTAAATAAGATACATTGAATCACAACTTATATCGTAAGAAAAACATCTTGAAATAACAACTTTGGTTAGAGTATTGTTTTTGATATAACACCACGTCTTAGTGAATGGAAATACTATTTCCATGTAAAATTAAACTCTCCCTCAATGAGGGAACTCCAAACTCTATAAAACTATACCTCTTCACAAAAAACCCCATATAATGGAAAATATGTACAGAAAAGGAAAATCTCCCCCTATGAAAAATGAGACTTCATGAAATGTGTTATGAATATAATAATCTCCAATTGAAAATATAAATTATGGAATAATTAAATACATACCAAATACTACTAATGATGTGGGAGTGTATGAACACCCATATGCATCTTATTTATCTAAAATATATCCTTAGTGATAGTCTTGGGATATTATCTAACAATTGATCTCGGGTTTGAATAAATTCCAACATTATGTGTCAATTTTTCACCTAATATTTAAATGAATTAAATATAATATCTATATAATTATATCCTCATTATTCTATTATATTCTTATAATTTTCAACTTTAATATTATCATCACTGTGAATTCTATGATTTCTCTCAATATTAACCTTTAGATTATTTAACTGATCCTCTATAAAAATATTTTGAGATCATGTATTTGTAGTACAGATATATTTTTCATATTTTATAATCTACGTTAATATGTTATATATTTGTTGTACTAAATCACACCACTATATAACAATAAAAAATATGATTTTTACCTCATATCATCCCTATCACTAACCTGGTCAGTATTTATAGTCTCAAAAATATTTAAATAATTTCTTGTCTTTTAAATTGACATATATTTTATTGTACATTTGATATATCTAAGGAATATATTGGAAGAAATATGATGTTAATAATTTAGTTCACATTTATATCTTTCATAATGTCTCATATTGTAAACAATATCATGCCTAGAAGCTATTATATAATGTTGTCTCTGATAAGACTTCAGTATTTCATTTTATTCACACTCGATCCTTCAACATCATTATAAAATTCCATCCCTACATCAATGTGTGTAGACATGGGCATTAACTTGACGATTTCAAAATTAATATACTATTCAATAGCATGCTTTACTTGGAATAGGTAAATAATATATTACAATTAAATAACAAGTGACCCAAAAAATTCTCTCAAATTACTTCATATATAAATCATAAATATTTGAAACATTTTTTTTGTAACTCATTACTTGAATTTTAATGAATATATTCAAACATTAACCAATAAATATATATAATTATAGTGAGTATAGGTTTTTCATTTTATTGATATATTGATTGATATATACTTTTCCTTTAATGAATTAAATTTCATTTAAGTTGTTTAACATCAATAAATACTAGGTCACTGTGGCCTATTATCCGCTATATTGAGTTTTTTTAATTTTATTCTCTTTTCAATCATTATCAATCACAAAAAATAAGTATTCTCAATATAAACCTATTCTTCAATATCTCCATTAAATAATTCACATTTGAAAATAATTTCTAATATTTTACTATACCTACAATATTCTAATATAAAATCCTAATTTCATTAAATCCATCAATTTTCATTAATAATTATTCAATATCAACTGATTTTTCTTGAGAATATCCCATGAAGACATGTTTTAATGTTTTCTAGAAAATTTCCCAAATCAATTTGGTTGTTTCTATAACCCAGTTGGTCATAATAAAATTGGTGCAATCATGTCTCAGAATAAGAAATCATATTTTTTAATTTTCAAAATTACTAATCTCTTAATTTATAGACGCATTCAATTTATCACAATCCAATGGTTATCCCAATAAATTTTTTTCATCTAGCCATATGAGGGATATCTGATTTTAAATCTCCATAATATATCTAGTTAGTTTTTTTATATACTCTTCATATCTTATCTCTCTTCACTTTTATATAGATTTAGAATATTATATATTGATATTGATTACCTCAACATGTTTAATTACAATATTAATCTTCTATGTTTCATTCTCTATATCCTTTTACTCATCACTTGTTTAATAAACTCCTCATTATAATCTCTTGGATTATCCTTAACATATTATTCCTTATTCTGCCCCAAAATCTACTTTTTAGATTCCTCACATTTTTCAATAATTGTTACATATAAAAAAAAATTAGTTTCATTCTTTTTCATTAAACATGAATTCATAACCATAAACCACCTTGTGACATTTTTTTTAATATCTATAGACTTTCATATTATATTGGATCCCATATATGTTTTCATCTTCAATCATATCAAATTTTCCCGAACATGAGTTTTTTATTTTCATTTTGGATCTCGTTATAGGATTATTATTATAACACATCTTATATGATGTTTAATTTATTATTTTTATAAAATGTAAATATTTTTAAATTTTTATATAAGTTCACACAACATCACTCGAAATGAATATTGACCTCTCAAAATCACCAAAAATAATTCTCCACATCTCCATAATGATTCTATTCAGTCACTCTTCAAGGGAAAAATGATTTCTTCATATAACCCCAAACATGAAAAGTCCCCCAACCATAGATTAATATATTGTTTCTCATAATTATAATAATCTCTATGTTTATCTGTGAGATGTTTTTATCCCTTCTCCTCATTTTGTGGAATATGAATATTGTCTGAATTCACTCCCCAAATCTATTAGTGTGGTAAAAAATTCATGGTCAAATAGAAGATTTAATTTTATAGATCTGTAAGAGAAAGATTTTATGCTACCAATATCTTTAACATAAATATAATAATTATATACTCATTTATATGAAATGTCAGGGGCATAATATAACCAAATAAAAGTGAATAGATTTATAATTTTCTTTATAACCTGCACATTTCTCGAATATCATCCTTAGAATCAATTATCATGATTCCTTACATCAATTTTATTATAGGAAAAAATTGTATGTATAATTAATATTATAGTTCCCTAATTAGTACTAGAATTTGGTATTTCTTTAGATAACCTGCAGTTGTATATACTTCATTGATGGTCCCTCCACATATCACCATCAGGACCAGTTAATGTAACTAAATCTTATTCGTGTATATTGTTCTAAAAAAATATGTGTGTGTCAAATGAATAAATATATTGGAGAGTATCCTCATTGAATCATGTCTCCCATGTCTAGTTTTTTAGTGGTTATTACAAAACGATCCTTCAATATTCATGAAAAGTGGTGGGTGAATCTAACCCAATAATTCTATGAAATATATTTTCTAATTTCATACCCAAAATAAAATATTGTATTTTGTATTTCAATGGGAAAATTATACGTGTGTTAATAATAAAATTATTTAATATAGAATATTTGGGAGACTAGATAGATATCTGGAAAACCTTTTTATTATCATAATTTATTTGGGGATAATCTATCAATCGTCAGGCAAGAACCTTGTTTAATTGTTACCTCTTCCAACTCTTGATTCAATGTTCTGTAGATAAATATAGATATTAATTTTATTTTGTAATTTGATGAAAATAATAAGGTTTAGGGGAATGGTCTGTCTATCATGAATCTATCCATTGTTAGTATAATCTTATACTTTTTTATTACAAGATAAGTATATTAAAATGATACATTCTTACATTCAATAATAATCAACTGATCCCAAGAATCACATTTTATTTCCAAAAATAATAAATCCATTATTCGGAGATACGGTTATAGGATAAATTAGATATGTACCATTTAATATTCATTTCTATTAAGAGATGTATAATAGAGGAGAAATAGTATAATGATTAAAGGGAAATATGGTAAATATCTAAATACATATTCTTGTGGTTGAGGGAAGGAGGTCATAAAATGTTCAGATTTCATGCATTCATAAGGAAAACAATTTATATAGAACGTATATATTTATCATCGATATGGATCTCAAAAAAAGAAATTTTTATACCACTTGATATGTAATGGTGTCTAACTTCACTGAATTACACTCATGTCCTTATCAATTATTAAATAGATGATCCTCTATAATAAATAAGGATTGTACCATGACTAAAAACATCCAAATTAAAGTTACTGATAGGGGAAACTCTTTGATAAATATCAATTATGGGAAATCTGAAATTAATAAATCTATTAGTCCCTTAATCCAAAATGGGTACCCAACCCTAATAGATTCCAAGTGCCCTTCTACTCTTCTATTTTAAACATTATTATAGTAGAGGACATTGAATCAATTCAAGACCACATTAATGGAGGGATTCTTCCCTGATTCACCCCTACCGCTATCCTTGACCATATTTCTAATGTGATCTAACCTAATGGCTTTAGTTGAATTTTTAAAATTTGTATATTTAACTTCTCAAACATTATTTTTAATGTTGTTTTGATCATAAGGATTACCATTCACATGAACCTTAATACTTTTTATAAACAATATGAATTACTCATAGGTAGTATTATCTATTGAGATATTGTTCTAGACTAATAAAGGATATTTGATATTGATATAGAATCATTAAAATTAAATATTCTGGTGAATGTTGGAAGGGAAAAGACCAATTACAAATTAGAGTATAATTTAATCTTCAATTTCCTAAGAAAGTGTATCTTCTATTAGTGGATATGTGACATATTCTATCAATGTTTATATTTACCTTCATTCACTATCTACCTCATGGGAATAACATTTATCTTATTCATGTTGGTTTGGGGGACTTCTCCAAGGGGATCTTCTCTCTCTGATTCTTTTTTTCAAACTCAGAATTCCATTAGAAGAAATCTTATCAATGGTATTGTGAATGGATTGATTCACCATTTTATAGGGAAGTATGGATTATCTGGAAACTCCATTTTATTTATTGGTAATGAAATATATTTACCTAATAATTATATTAGTAATTAAATGAAATATAATATGTTTTCCATGGCTGTCTACAAAAAAAGAATTATTAAATTTGTTAATAATAGAAAAGGATGATTTTATACCTCTAACAAGTGAATGGACATGTGATTAAAAATAATTTAAGAGAGGATTGGTATTTATGAATGAAATATTCTAATGGAATGTTTCTAAATAGTACCTAAAATAGATGAATTTTTATTCAACATATTCATGGCATTTTCAATATAATATTTGATAAGATAATTACCTAGAAGTGTTTTTTCTATCAATTGGATGTAAGATTACTCTAGTGAATACTGATATTCTATCCACCCATATTCACATTATATAAAGTTTCAAAGACCCAAATGATATTCATAGTAACATTGATCTCACCCTCAACATATTCATTTTGAAATATCATAATGAATTTCATCACCTAAGGGTATAATGAGTAGAAATTTCAAAACAATTGAAGTGGGGTATTTATCATAGGTTCATTGAGGAAAATATGGAAAGAATTTGGCCTATATTGTGACAGGAAACGACCATGGTAAATTAAATTTGAACTAATTTTACTAGGATGAAATATAGTTACTCTCTATCTAGATTACCTAAATAATCTATTGGTCCTCAATTATATTGTATTATAAAAATTTATCATACACATATCCTTGAAAATTAATTCTAGAATATAAATATTTGTGAATCTTCCTTCTATAAGGACATATATGTTGGAATTATTATTCCTAAACATGATTTATTACTGCTCAAATCAGCTTCAATAAATCTAGTTCCCTTAAACTATACACTAAAACATTTCTAAAAGTTAAAAAATTTCTTATTATACAATTATTAAATATATGATGTACCTGATTGATGTTTCTATTCTTCCCTTTCAAAAGGAAACCTTTTTTTGAGTAATTGATGATTTCTTTATAGATAATATATGTTAGATATTATAGGAAATAATCTTTGGTGATAGGATTTTCTACCAAAAATCAACTAACTCATCTGGAATATTCATAATCATGACATATCCTTGGATTCAGAAATTAAATCGATATGTATTGAAAAATGTTTCCAAATATATGTATTTCGATATAAAAAATATTGAATCAAAGAAAAAAATTTATATGCAAAGTGATGGATAAAATAAAATATGTAATTCAAGTATGGGTCTCTTGGGAGTAAATATTTTTTATAATAGTGAAATATAATTTTCTTCAAGCATGCATTGATGTCCCAACGAGCCTAGAAATTTATTATAGGGGTTGAAAATTATCTTTATTTCAGGGTTTTTTTGGGTAACTCAAAATATTTTCCATCATATTAAATGGAACCCAAATACTACACACCCCAGTTTTGAATCTTTATACTGTCATACTGCTCACCGGTAACTATGTAAAGAGGCAGCCATGCATCGACACTTTTAGAACTATATTATTTTCCCATATTCATCTTCTACAGTAGAATATATGTTGGACTATTCCTCTTGGGAGTGCTGGAATGTTCCAATGCATGGGATCAAATTAACCATAGAAAGATTATCAGTCTGTGGTATCATGTGCATATGAGGTAATATCTTCGATTCATGGGGTTAAATAAATATCTAAATTTTATCCTTATTTATATAGGTAATGTATTTATAATGTATGTATTGTGTTATGATCATATTGATTTTTCCATGTATGTTGAGAGACTTGAATCACCTATTTGATGAATATAAAAGACACATGGTAATAAATTTATTGTTAAGAATCTATTATAACCATTGAATCATTTATTATATTATCTATTAATACTTAAACAACATTTATTAATATATAGATACTATGTATACACTGTGGGTGTAGAATATGGTGGCTAATATTTGCGATTCAATAAGGGATAAAGTATAGTGAATGGTTATTTTTTCAGTACATGGTTCTATACATTTGGACTACACATTCATTATCTACAGGGATAACCCCAAAATTCATCACATATAACCTCCATGAAATCTATTTTGTAATATATGACCAATTTAATTCAATTTTTGAATTGGAATGAAGATTATATTGGAGTGTGTAGTGGTTTTATATTGATTTTTCATACCATGTTTACCATTTTTTATCTCAAATAAACAACCTATATGCTCCTCCCCATTATTAGTTCTAAAATATTATTTGCAATACCATGTTATCACTAAACATTACTTTTATAAACCTCAAATATATCCACTAACAAGGGCATGAAGTTCATAAACAACACATCTTTCTGTCTTGTAATGTTATCATTGATTTTGATAAATTATAACTCATGTTTTATTGATTTGTGTCTAATGGTACCAATATATATATATGTGTAAACTAACTGAAAAGGTGTTTTGGATTGTTTCCTTACTCATCTATGTTTTTTATTAATCATTTTCCATTTTTTATAGGTTGTTCTAGCCTGATGTCTCTCTCTCGACTTGGTTGAGGAAAATTTCCTATAGAATCTGATTAAATATTTTACATAGATTATTTTAGGAAAATTGGATGAAGCATTTTTTTCAAAGATAATTTCCCTCATTAGAATTGAAATATTTGGAATTAAATAGATCCTTAATCTAATAAAATTCTTATTTGTCATTAATAATGATTTGATTATTATACCATCTATAAATCATTAAATTAAATAATTATTTTTATTTTAGATACCCAAAATACTCATATACCACAATTAACTCAAATTCAATTGATTTTTAATAAGTTCATCAACAAAGAAAACCTCACATGAATTTAATCTAGTAGGTTCAATAACAATTGATCTAAATCCCATTATTTTTAATGAATAATTATTTAAAAATGGCACGATTCCACCATCATTTTTTTCAGCAATTTTTAATGTCATAGTATCTCCAGACATGTGTAATGATCCACCACTATCAATGATCCAAAGCCATCTACAATTGAATGATTTTAGAGCTACCATATAATTCATTGATTTTTATATAAATTTTTTTATATTCCTTCAATAAATATGAAATCAATTGTAGTTTTCCATTAATCAAATTTATATACCCTTATAATTAGTTTTATTCTTAGCCTCGCCTTCTATATTTTTTTAAGATTTTTAAATATAGTTTTCATGTGTTCACATATTGGTTGACCAAATTTTTATTGACTCAAATTATATTTTTTTATCTAATTTTTATTTTCACTCCCAATAAAATGTAGCTACCATTTATTTAAGGGAGATATATCTTATAATAAAAAATGTTGGATATATTAAAAAATGATCCATAATAATTATTGTAACCCTGATGATACACCTTCTATAAAACTACTAATTCTATCTTTGAATATATACATATTATTATAGAATGAAGTCATCATTATTTTTCATATGTTTTGAAGAAAATTTAATATTTTGAATAATATACAACAAAAATATGATAATAAATTTTTTCTATGGGTTTCTAGAAAAAAAAATTCCAAATATTTATAATCAGTTATATATTGTTAGAATATAAATATTTCATTTTTTAAGATTTTATAGGTGAAATTTTGCCTATGTACATGTACGAGTATTCATAATAATTTTTATTAATGAAGCATAGAATTATAAAGATCTAAAAAAGAAAAAAATATTTTTTATATATTAATTTTAATATATTCAACCCCTTAATTCTTCATAAATATTTTTTCTTCTTAGGTAGCCTGTATGAAATCTATTACACTAATAATTATTTTATAATCAACAACATTGAAATTGAGATGATCTATATCCTAAATATTCTAATTTTATTTTATTCAAAATTCAACTTTATCATTATTTTTACAATTGAGATCCATAATTAAAATTTTAACTTCACTTTTGAGTATAATATTTTTTTAAATACTAACAACGTGTTCTATCCTCAATATATGAATCATGAAAGATATTTCTCATTCTTCTCCTCCATTATTATAGTTTAATTCATTGATTTAAATATATATAATACTATTAATTCCTTTTCCTGAACAATACACCTCTAAATCACCACATGAATAAGATATATCTTCATCCACTTTTTAGATAATTTTTTAATTTTTTTTCCAAATGTTTTTTTTTCATTCCTAAAATTTCATATTTTTTTATTTGACTTTTTACCTCCAATATTGTTTTTCTTCTTCTTCTTTTTTAATGTAGTCTATAGTAATAATCATCATATGATTATTTTGAGAAAAATTTCTAATTACTACACCTATAATAATTTATGTTGATTATAAAAAATATATATATATTTTCCCCAATTAATATGATTAAATATGAGATCCATTATTTTATTTTGATTCTCATAACTCTTGTATTAAATATCTAAATCACATGGGACATAAAATATTTCCCCAACATCGATCTCTAGCTTGTTCAAATCATTGAAGTCCAGTAATTTTTTTCAATTTTCATTAAAACATGTGATTTTCTCTTTTTATATTTCTGAAGAGTATTGTTCTTCCCATCAATAGATACATATTGAATTTCAACCAAAGATTAAAAATTATTGTAAATTTAATATGGAATGTTTATCATTTATTTTTTGACCATAGTTGAACCGTCTACCTTGTTTATAATGACTATAACATAACTAACTCATTTAAACTATACATAGTCATTAAAATTATATTTGGTATGAATTCTTACATCTTTAATTTTTTTCCTCCAAAGTTTCATTTTTTAGAAATTGGTATTAATGATTCCTTCATACATGATCTCCAATTAATCCCATATTCCCACACCTTTCAACAGACCCATCACATTACTATAATCTTTTTATGTATGATTATATTATATAATAGTTTACATTATCATTTATATGAATATCCCTTAACACTAAAAAATATATAGCTTAATAACATAAAATTGGCAGATATAGCAAGATGAAAAAATCACTTACATTTATTCTTTCTCCTAGTATATATTTTAGAATTCAATTGTTCCACTGATGAAAGTTCATTACATACCAAAGTGACCACATCTAATAATAATTGATTTCTGATTATTTAAAATAGGTTATAATATCTATAATCTTAAGGGATATTTTTTATTGTTGATATTAGTTGTAGGTCCCATAAAAATGATACTGTTGAGAGGTGTTGAATCTATAGTAAAATTCAAATTAAAAATTAACCATATATAGTTTAACATAAGTGATAATTTAGAGTAATGAATTAATTTGATATGTAACTTCCTAACCTTTATACAAAAAGAAGATAAAAATTTGAACTGAATAACATTTAAAAAGGTTAATCCTCATTATGAGATCATACTCCTCTATGTGATCAAATATTGGTTTGGACATTGATATTATAATATTTTTTATATTGATTAAAATTTCCAAAAAATCATTACATAATGTTTAAGATGCTTTTTTCCACTTATTATTATGGGAAGGATCATTATTTAATTCCATGATTTTTAAAGAGGATCATCGTAATAGATATCCTATATTTCACACAACACAAAGAGAGTAAGGTAAATTAAAAAAATAATAATTTATGATATATATCTTTTTAAATAAATTCAATTTATCTGATAGATTTCTATGATCACAACACCGGGTTTAAACAAAACATGATACACTATTATAATATTATTATGTAAACATAACCCTTATTTACTAGCTATTAAGGCAAAGGTTATAAATATAAAAAAAAATTAAAAATATTTGGTTTAGACATGTATAAAATAAATTCAAACATTTATTTCTTTGTTAGAAATAAAATAATAACCATTTGAAAGTGAATGATATATTTTATGATATATTTTATTTTTCTAAAATGAGGATTAGTCATACATTAATGACATAATTTAAAATTATTTTTAAAAAAATAAGAAAATTTATTTGAATGAATAGAATTAATTTTTGAAATATACCTTTTAATGTTTTCTAAGGGTTTATTTATGAAAAGGTTCTAAAATGATTTAATTTTTGACGATTAATGAAAAATAATTAGCTTTTTATTAGAAATTAATTTTATTAAATTATTTAAAATGTTATATGATATTTTAAATCTTGTTTTAATTAATAAAATTTCAAAATTATTACAATTATACTCATTTATATAAATATATTATTTTTCATATTGAATTTTCATATTAAAACATTACAAAATTATGATAATTTTCTCTTTAGAAAACCACCCTTCCATCACATATGTAGTTTAATAAAAAACTGAATTATAACAGTTCAATGAATAGAATTTCGAATAATTTATATCCTATTTTGAATCATAATAATTTATGTTATCAATTTTTCTCTCCTTATAATTATTCTATTATGAAGAGTAATAGTAGTAATTATTAATTATCGTGGTTATGGTAAAAATTAATTTACAGAGGGTAAAAATATATAAGTGTCCAAATGATATTCCAACATTTATAAAACCCATTTTATTGAAATAATTGACCTTATATCCTATAAAGGTAGATAATGACCCTTTTTAGGCTTGTTTTCATGGTTATTATATGGGTGTAATATATTCTTTAAAAAATTTCCATGTTTGTCCTCTCTCTCACTTACCAAAAGGCCTCCACTCCCATCCCATTTTACAAAATAGAAAACCATTTAATTTGTCCAAGAACATCGCAAGTCACATTCATAGATCCCTCATAACATACTATTCTATATTTTGATAAGGATTCTATTCTATGAAGGCTTGAGGTAAATACCTTAAGAGGTTCTCTAAAGAAGAGGTAATATTCATTAATGTTCCTATTTGTGTTATTTCATATTCCACTTCTTAAATACTTTTTAAAATATTCTTAATAATATTAAAATATTTATATATGTACTTATATGATATTTTATAAATTTAATATCCAATTTCCATTTCCAATTCCATAAAATGAGAAATGAATCAGTCAATCGTGTAATGGTGGAATACCATCATGCAAGCCGATGAAATTGTATTACAATAAAAACATTTCATAGATGGATATTATGATGTATTTAAGAAATTTTGATGATATTTATGTGTTTTTATACTTATATAAGTATTATATCACAAATAACATCATATATTTGTTTCCATTTAATATATGATAACGTTGCTCCTGTGTACATTGGACTATCATCTCCCAAAGAAATGTGATTCATTTTTCATTTAAAATTTATATAGAAGTTAATAAAGATAGATATAATAAATATATGTTATATAGATTACATGATTACATTTTTTTAATAGAACATATCATACACTTATTTATCAAACAAATTGTTAAGGGGTTGATATCATCGCTGGTTAATACGTACAACATACTGACTCTAAGAAGCTATGTGATTTATTTTCAATAAAAATATTTTTATAATTGTTATAATAATATAAATGATTTTTAAATAATACATTTATAACATTATAATCATTATATAGATGATTTATTTATACCCCATTCACAAGAACCAAAACAATCCAGACCAAACATGCATGTGAAAACAAGGAAATGAACACGTGAAACAATGAAAATAATGAAATATTATAAACAGACATGGGGTAAAATATTAATATAGGATCATATATGGTATTATAAATATATTTATTTTTATATTATAAATTAATAATATACTTAAAACCATTATAGTAGTTTTCAAATACTGTTCAACTAACAGAAAGTGTGAGGTAATTTTTTTTTCACAATTTTCCTTATGGGATATATATGTCATGTTATGCACATATATTATTGTTTATAGTTTATTTACATCCCATTTGTTTTTTAATTATATGTATTTAATTTTTCTAATTATATTTTTTGTATAATATATTATTTTTCTTTCATGGGGCTTATAATTTATTATTACCATCGTGGTAATGGTGTTACGATTCAACCAGATCAATGATCTAGATTGTTTATGTTTATGCTTCTGATGATGAAATTTTATGATACTTATAAGAGGAAACTAATAAATTTATTATAACATAGTAATTTCCTATGAATATATGTTTTCCCTTACATTTCCATGAATTATGTATTTAATATTTCCAAGAAATATAATCAAGATAAAAATGTTGAGCAAGTGTTATTTCAGCAATAAATGATTTAATTATTAATAAGGATGATATTTTTGAGAATAATACTCTATTTATTTAGGATGATTTTGATGCTCACAAAATAACCTTAATTATTTTCAAATGATTTTACTTTATGTAAATTTTAGGAATTAAATATTTTATATATTATTATTTTTGGAATATTATTAAAGAATTTATATACTGTGAAACAAGTGTTAAAGTATTCAGAAATCAATTCAGCATGTTCCAGAAACATTTTTCATACACTACGTAGAGAAGCGTAGTGTATGGATGGATTGTGGTGTATAGTATAAATAGATATCAGAAAAGTATCGTTAGTAAACCATATGTTATCTGAAAATTATGGAAGAGGAACCCTACGTTTGGGATATTGAAAAGTATGGGAGAAGAACCGTATGTAAGTTCCATACATTGCGTTTGTTTCTCAAAAGTATGGTTCATAATCTTTACTTTTGTGAACAACCTTATGTTTCATCAAAATTATGGATCATGTACCTTATGTTTGGAAGCTTATAAAAGTATGTATCATTTATAATTTTTTTGAATGTTGGGAAGAAAATTATGGATGATCAACCATAAGTTTGTATTCAACCTTACATTTGAAGGATGTGTATTCAACATTATGTTTGTGATCTACCTTACGTTCAGAAGATGCAAGTTATACAGTTCAACCTTACATTTGGCGTCAAAAAATTAAAGATGATATTATTATGAAACAGTCAACAAGTGGATAATTAGGATGATTATAATCTTAATTGAATGCTGTTTTTAAAATGTGTCTTTGACTGATTCAAAGCCATTTTATCTTCGATTTAAAGAATCAATATAAAAAGATATTTTCATGCCGAATTTCAAGGGGAGTTACCACTGCTCTGTTAATTCAGACGTTTGAATATCGTGAGTCAAATAGAGACTTTTTTGGATCTAAATTTTCATAATAAATGCTTGTCGTTATTATATATATTTTAAAAATATAGATGTGATACATATAGAGATTCTATTTACAAGAACTAGTGATAAAAAACGACAAATATAAAAAGTAGAGAAATAAGGACTATAAAGATCTACAAATCTGCTGATTATGAATAGAGACGAAGCTCTGTTTATTGAAGAAGAATAAACACGATAGAAGATTCACCTATTTGACATCAAAAAACTATTGTGAATCTACTGCTGATGTTGCGAATTATATTTATTTACTACTATGACCGGATCGATTGAGAATTACCCTTACTTGAATATCATAATTTATAATGATGATGAACCATATTCTATCAGTTTCATTATGTTGCCATTGTGAAGAACAATGGGAAAGTATTTTAAAATAACAAATGCTTTTTTTATCTTGAGGGACCGGCTTCTCATACATAGCTTTTTTGGTTCTGCGATTGAACCAGAAGGCTCTGTTTTTCTTTAGATTGTAAAGGTGTCAACTACCTGTACTCAGTTGTGGAATGGTATGTTTATAAGAGGACTATATAGTGAATATTGCCAAGATCGTGGAGTAGAGAGTTGGTGTAGTGGACTAGGGGCCTTCTGTTCCCCGAACCAATATACTTCGTGTGTCCCTACTATTTAAATGTCCAATACTTTATTCCATCTGACTAAAGTTCAAGGTCTGATCTTGATCTCATGAATAATTTTTAAAATATAAAATTCACCCCCCTCTAGTATATATTTGGTATAACCTATTCCAATAATTGGTATCATAGGTAGAGCTTTCTGGTAAATCCTTAACAAGATAAAAGTTGTTATACACAGAGCATGATGACAGATATAAGAGAGGGAATGTCTATGGTCAGAGCATCATACTTAAATAGAGAAAATTATGGATGTTGGAGGTCGCGAATGAAAATTTATCTGAAAAAACCTTGGATATAGAGTATATTCTAAGATTCAGACTCCATATGAAATAACTGAAAAACCTGAGACATGGAGGGAAGCCACTGAATCATAATATGATATGAACATGAAGGAAATGAATGAAATTATATGTTGTCTATGAAATGATGAATTCCACAGAGTATCACAATGCATGACAACATATGAGATGTGTAAAACTATTGTTGTTGCTTATGAAGGAGCTGAAAATGTCAGGAAAATCAGATATGCTACTACTATGCTTAAATTTGATACATTCAGAATGTTTGCAGGTGAAATAATTATTCAAATGAAATGAATATTGATAGAAATTATCACTAGTATAACTACATTCGGAGTCCCAATCAAATAATATGATCAGGCTTTGAAAGTAATGAGAGTACTACCTAGTAAATGGAATGGAATCTCTTCTGCCATCAGATAATCAACATCTGTCAAAGACATAACCAAGAGAGAGCTGATTGGAACACTTATAATGTATAAAGTCGAACGGAAATATGAAGAAAATGAGCATAAGGTTCTGATCAAGAGAGAAGACACTACCTTAAAAGTATCTTCTCAAGGTAAAATAAAAAAGATTCTGAAAAAAATAAGTAAAGGTGAAATCAGAAAGTTCTGATTCATCAAATTCTGATATAGAACTGGATAAGCTAGCCAAAAAGTTTAGTAAATTCTATAGAAAGAAGAAAGGCTTCAGAAAAACATTCAAAAAGGATGAAAAGGAAGTCTGATTTTATGAGTGTAGGAAAATGGGGAACATCAGACCTGACTCTCCTCAATTAAATGAATACAAGAAGAACAAGATCTTTAAAAAAGTTTGATTATGTGAAAAAAGTTAACATAGCCATGAAAGCTACATATAGTGTGTATAAAGACCTAGTATCACTTCAGAATTAGACTCAGAAAAAGAAGAATTAAATCTGAAATCCACCATGTTCTTTATGGCAGAAATAGATGCGGTATAATCATATTATTCTACTAATTCTATTGCAGACTCTAGTTATGAATCAAGCTATTATAATAAAAACATTGTAGCCTACTGCAACATGCTTGGTGAAAATTTTTCATTCTCTATTTAAGAAACATAATTATTTAAAGAAAATTCATAAGGTTGTTTCTGATGAAAGAGATATAATACTGAATAACTTAAGGAGTTAACTAATAAGTATAAATCAATTATCACTAACTATACATATTATGAATCAAAGGTAAAAAACAATGCAAAATAAAGTGGAAACATATAAAATTGAAGCTCTTATTTTTAAAAAAATATAAAATACACTAAATTAAATTATTGGAAATAATGTGATTAAAATGGGAAGATATGGAATTGGAAGTAAAGGTGAAAATCCTAATCTGCACAAAAATATATTGTGCCAAGTACTAGAAAGGTAATGTGTAACTAAAAAAGTAATATATAACTATTTAAATACCCTTACAGGAATCAGGTCATAGAAGCAAAAAGGCCATATGGTAAATGGACAGTTGCTGCACTAAGAATATGAGTGGAAACTCATCAAATTTCAGAACACGAACTCAAAAAGATGGTGGACTTGTCACTTTTGGTGAAAATGCCATAGTTAAGATAATTGGAATTGGAACCTTTGGGTCTCCATAAGTTGTCTGAATCAATAAAGTACATTATTTACAAGGATGGAAACACAATATGGTAAGTATCTCTCAAATCTATGATGATGGTTATGCTGTTGATTTCTCTAACAATTGTTGTTCTGTATTAAAAATTTCACAGCTTAAATTTAGAGCACCTAGAATAGATAATGTGTATACCCTGAACATAAATTCCTTGTGTAAACAAAAAGTAAAATGTTTAGCTGCTAAGATAAATGAATCATGGATCTGGAATAGAATACTTGGACATTACAATATATAATCTTTACATAAGTTATCTAAGAAATAATTAGTTTCTGATTTGCATAGTCTTATGTTTGAAAGCAATAGATTTTGTGATTCATGTCAACTTCGAAAGTAGTATAAATCATCATTCATTTCTATTAACAAAATTTATATATCTAAAACTCTAGAACTTATCCATATGGATTTTTTGGACCTTCAAGAGTAGCAATCTTGGATGATAAATTATATATATATGTTTTGGTCGATTACTATTCTAGATTTACATGGATTTTCTTTTTAAAATTAAAAAATAAATAAATTATATTATTTGAATTTTTTTTCAAATCTATTCAAAATGAAAAATGAATTAAAATAAATTCATTATGAAGTGATCATGGTGGAGAATTGGAGAATCTGTTATTCAATTCCTTTTTCTCAAATAAATCTATTAAACACACCTTATTTTCACCAAGAACACCTAAACAAAATGGAATTGTTGAAAGAAGAAATAATACTATTAAAGTAATGTCTATGACTATGCTAAATGAATATAGTCTTTTTACCTATTTTTAGGAAGAAGCTATAAGTACATCCTACTATATAATGAATAGAGTTTTTATTATATCAATTTTGAAAACGACACCCTATGAACTCTATAATAATAGAAAACCTAATGTAAATTACTTCAATGTTTTTGGATGCAAGGTTTACACCTTAAGAACCAAGGACAATCATTGTAAGTTTTATCCAAAATATAATGAAGGAATTTTCTTAGGATATTCTGCTACTTCCAAATCATATTCAGTTTCTAATAAAAATTCAAGGATTGTTGAAGAATCAGTTCATGTGAAATTTTTTGATTCAGATCCCATTGAGAAAAGCACAGATCAAAGTGATGAATCTGACTCTAATGATAACATGAGGCTTGAGAACCAGAAAGTTGATTTTTAAAAAGATATAAATAAAATTCAGTCCAATCCATAAGAACATGACACTGAAGAACCTATAAGTATACTACCTAGATATTCAAGGACCCGGAAGAATAGCCCTTTAGAAACTATAATAGGATACATAGAAAAAGGAATAAAAACTAGAAGGAACATAAGAAATCTTGTTTAGTTTTCTTCCTTTCTATCCCAATTAGAACCAAGTATATAGAAGAAGCTTTAGATGATGAATGATGGATGAAATCAAAGAAAGAAGAACTAAACCGATTCAAAAGAAATGAAGTCTGAAAATTAGTTAAAAGACCATATAATTATCCAGTTATAAGAAAAAATGTGTCTTTAGAAATAATCTACATGATCAAGGAGTAACAACTTGGAATAAAGAAAGACTAGTAGCTCAAGGATATAATCAGGAAGAAGGTATAGATTATGATGAGACCTTTTCACCTGTAGCTAGATTAGAATCCATTATAATTCTTTTAGCCTACGCATCTCATATGAACATTTAATTATTTTAGATAGGTGTTAATTCTACCTTTTTATATTTTTATTTAATGGAGGATTTTTATGATGAGCAAGCACTTGGTTTTGAAAATTCACAAAAAATAGATTTTGTTTTTAAACTTACTAAATCTTTTTATGTCCTTAAATAAGAAACCTAGATCTTGGTATGAATGATTAGGCACTTTTCTTTTGAAAAATTAATTTACTATTATAATGGAATATCCCACACTGTTTATGAAAACTATTAATTATAATATTTTATTGGTTCAAATTTATTTTGATGATGTAATTTTTGTATTAACCAATAAATCTCGTTGTCATGAGTTTTTAAATCTAATGAAAAAATAATATGAAATGAGTGTGATGGGAGAATTATATTTTTTTTAGTACTACAGATTTTTCAAAAATAATTTAGAAATGTTTTGAATCAAAGAAAATACATTACTGGTTTACTAATGAAATTTGGATTTGAAAACAACAAGAGATATACAACTCCTATGTGTACTAATATAAAACATGATTTGGATGCACCTGGAAAATCCATTGACCAAAATTTATATAGATGTATTATTGGTAGTTTATTATATTTTAGTTCTAGAAGACTAGATATAATGTATACAGTATGTATTTGTGCATGATTTCAATGAAACCCTAAAGAAGCTGATTTAACTTCTGTCAAATGAATTTTTAGGTATTTAAATGGAACAATTTTTTAATATCTTATTTTTCTCAAAACGTATGATTTTAATTTAATTTCTTATTCGGATGTAGAAATTGGATGTTGTATATTAGAAATAAAAACACCTCAGGAACTTTTCACTTTTTAGCAAAATCCTTTCTGTCACGGTCATGTTTGAAACAACACTCGATTTCTCTATCAACAATTGAGGAGGAGTATGTAACAGCTGGGAGTTGACATGCACATTTTTTGTGGATAAAAAACAATCGTATGGATTTTGGAATATGTTTTAATAGTACGCCTATTTTATATGATAATACTAGTGCTATAAATATTTCAAAAAATCCTACTAATCATTCTAGGACTAAGAATATTGATATCAGACACCATTTTCAAAGAGACAATGTTCTTAAAAATGATATATTTTTAGAATTTATAAGTAATGAAATTCAATTTGCTGTTATTTTTACTAAACCACTACCCACTGCAAGGTTTTATTTTATTAAGGGGGAGTTAGGTTTATTTTATTTTAAATAAATAATTATTTTATTCAGTTGATTATGCTATTTCTATATATATTGTTTTAAATAACTTAGTTATTTGTTTTTCAAACTGAATATTTTATTTTATTAGATCTGTTTTTAAATTCATACAATTTTTAAAAAAATTAATGTTATGGTTATTGATGAAATGGGAATCAAGGCTATCAGAAAACATTCAAATTCTGAATAAATTTAATTTCTACCAAAAAAACCTTTCAAACCCGCAATGCATTACCGCTCTTTGTCAATTTGATCATGAACCTTCGAAAACCTAATCCTTTTTTGAACCTTTATATATTCACAAAAGAAATGGCCAAGACCAAAATAACCGATGAGGATGAGACCTGTACTGCCAATATGCAGTACTTGACAGAAATAAAAGTTTTGCAAGGATATGTTATTGATCTGTAATGGTTATATCAGATGAACTTATTGCTAAATCAAGATCTTTCTCTTCAAAACATTGAACATACATTTAATGGAGATCATACATAGTTTCTATATGAGGTATAACTTTTTCATTTCTTTATGTCGGTACAATTTACTCCTAGAACTGATGAGGATTTTATTGTTTCTAAGATTGAGGGTCGAGATTTTTCAATCTCATCTGTAGAAATAGCTCGAATTCATAACTACCCTCATGAAGGTGTTTTTCATTTTGATTGAAATAATATTGGTGATTTTGTGCATAATTAAGAAGATATTATGACAATTTTGTTTGTAAATTCATCTATAAAGAAAAGTTTTGTGAAGGATTTGGAACCAGATTATAAAATTTTGATTATGTTTGTACAAACTCTTATTTCACCTAAAATGTCAGATATGGAAAAGATACATTACCCATATATATACATAATGTTTTTACTGCTGAGTGATATCAAATTTAACATTCCACGATACATGGTAAGGTATCTCAGTTACTGTTTCCAACCAGAGGCAAGTATGAACTTTTATCCTTTTGGCCGGTTCATCTCAAAAATTATGTTTAAGGCTGATATGATAAGATTATTGGATGCTCAAGTGAAATTCCACCACAGAAATATCTTCTATGCTGGTACATTGATAAAAATTGGATTTTTATGGAGCACTAACAATGGAAACCTACTACCCATTGGACCAGAAGAGGATGAAGAATGTGCTCAGGCCCAACCAGCAAAATCAAATAAAGGACAAGCTAAATCACGAATAAGTGATGTATCAAGAATAATTAGGTTTGAGGATATGAATGTATCTGAAAAAATATGTCAGGAAGGACTTCAGATCAAAAGGACTAGGGGTTCTAATCCTGTTGAATATCCTACTGTAACTTCACATGTTTTCACATATGGTGATCTCTTAAACTATATGTTTGTGATAAAAACTACTGTTGAAGAAATGCTACACGGAGTAGTGGCTCAAGATAAGGTGAATCCTCTATTAGAACAATAATTTTTGGCTCAGAAAGTGGCATATCAAGAAGATTAATCAAAAACTATAATTGATACAATTCTAAGTGATGGAGAAGCAGTGGCTCGAACACCAATTGATCAAGTCCAGGTTGATCAAGAAAATATTGTTTTGGAAAATCCAGTGATAGAGGAAGACCATGAAGATGATGCTAATGAGGAGCCACCTCCAGCACTTGACAACCAGTAAGAAGATTCTTATGAGATTCATACTGACATACTGAATGAATATTTTTCTGTAGATGAGTCTGGGAATGTCTTGGAGGAAAAATCTATTAGAAATCCTACTCAAGAGGAAGATAAGGAAAAATCTGATGTAGAGTCTTTAACAATAGTGTTACTGCATCAAACACAAGCTGAGGATATGAATCATGCACAGGGTTCCACTGAATTAGTTAATAGGGAAGTAGAAGAACTATAAAAAAAAAGTGGTCAAGTTTGGAATCTGAAAATGTTGCTCTGAAGAGAGCCTTAGAGAAGGAACAATTGAATTTTCAGAGACTGAAAGCAAGTAGTATTTCCAGACAGGAAGTTGACTGTTTAGGAATGAAATGTCAAATGATGTTACAATTTTGAAATCAGAGACGGTTATGAAGATAGATTTAATGGAATTTAGATCTTTTATGGAGCACCAATTTACATCTATCAAACCCAGTGAGGCTAGTACATTAGGTACATCACCTGATTTAATCAGAAGATTCGGGCTATTACAGTGGTCATGGAGAATATGAATGAAAGATTATAGGACCTTCAATGTAATAGTTCCCCTTTTTCAGTACTATTAGATGATCAGAAGTTTCTAGTTGACCAGTTAACCTCAAGTGAACCAAGTATTAGAAATGCACTATCTCAGTTCACAATGATGTTAATTTTGATTATAGAGAATAAAGAGAGGATTCATGAGTTTTTCAGAGTAAATATGATTGCAAATATTCATATGACTCTTGTGAATAGAGATCGTATTATCAAACTAGGAGATGTAATGATGAGACGGTTGCAAGAGTAGTTGACCGAAATCATGGTATTAATGTAGAGGAGATAGACCCTCTCTCATACCCTTATCACACATTGATTCCTTTGTTCATCATGATTGTGATTGTTATATATATTTTTATTGAAATTGTATTTCATTCTATATTTGTGTGTTTCTATTTGTTTTTTGGTCTTTGTTTAGATATGCTAGTAATCTAGATTAAATTATTGAAAACAGTTTTTAATAGCATTTACTTAATTTCAATTCTTCATTAAATTTTTTCTATTCCATATTCTATAATTCTTTTTTATATAACTAAAAGGGGGAGAAATTTGGATAAACTCAACATTTTATTTTAACTATTTAACATTTTCCTCTAAATGTTTTAATTTTTTTATTTATTCTACTCTTTATTTGGAGATAAATTTGGATGAATATATACATTTTATTTTCAATTTGTGTAAATCATATTTGTATTTTTATTTTTCATTATTCTAAAATTTACAAATGGGGAGAAATATTAAGCATTATCATAATTTTTTAGGGGGAGAAATTAAGTTAAATCTAATATTTTATTTATCTTTGAAAAAATAAAAACTATAAGTAATTAATTTTGTATGTTAATTTCATTGGTTATTTTATGGGTTTTCTGATCATCAAAAATGGGGAGATTGTTGAGAAAGTGTTGTTTTCAGTAATACATGATTTTAATATTAATGAGGGGGATATTGTTGAGAACAATATTCTATTTCATTAAGATGATTTTGATGATCACAAAATACCCTTAATTTTATTATAATTATTTTAGATTAAGTATTTTTGAGGAATTAAATATTTTATATATTCTTATTTTTGGAAGATTAATTAAGTATTTATACAGCGTTAAATAAGTTTTAAAGTGTTCGGAAATCAATTCAGCGTGTTCTGGAAACATTGTTCATACCCTATGTGGAGAAGTGTAGTGTACATATGGAATGCAGTGTATACTCTAAAGATATATCAGAAAAATATGGTTAATCAACCATACTTTATCAAAAATGTATGGAAGAGGAACCCTACATTATCAAGAAACCCTACATTTGGGATATTGAAAAGTATGGGAGAAGAACCGTACATATGTTTTAAAAGTTACTTTTGTTTCTCAAAAGTAAGATTCATCAACCTTACTTTTGTCAAAAACCTTATGTTTCATCAAAAGAATGGATCATGTACCTTACTTTTTGAAGCTTATAAAAGTTTGGATCATTTATCATTCCTTTGAATGTTGAAAATAAAAGTCAGGATGATCAACCTTACATTTTTATTCAACCTTATGTTTGAATGATGCATCATCAACCTTACGTTTGTGATCTACCTTACGTTAAGAAAATTCATGTTATACAGTTCAACCTTACGTTTGGCATCAGAAATTAATGATGATATTATTATGCAATAGTCTACAAGCAGATAATTAGGGTAATTTTCAGCCGAGTTAAAAGATTTTTTTTAAAATGTGTCTTTGACTAGTTCATATTAGTTTTATCTACGATTCAAAGGATCAATTTAAATAGATCTTTTCATGATGAATTTCAAGGAAATGTTACGACTACTCTATTAATTTAGATGATTGAATATCGTGAGTCGGAATGCAAATTATTGGGATCTAAATTTTTATTATAAGTGCCCATCATTATTATATATATATTAAAAATATAGATGTGATGCATACAGAGATTCTATATACAGGAACAGATAAGAAACAACGACTAAAATAAAAAGGATAAAAATAGATACTATCAAGATCTATAGATTTGTATATTACGAAGAGCGACAAAGCTCTTTTTGTTGAAGAAGAAGAAACACAATAGAAGATTCGCATATTCGACATCAATGATCTATTGTGAATCTACTACTGATGTTGTGAATTATATTTCTATAATTACTAGGACTGGATTGAATCAGAATGAATCTTACTTGAAGAACATTATTTCTGAATATGAGGATCCATCTACCATCAGTTTTATTCTGTTGCAATTGTGAAGAACACCAGGAAAGAATATTCAAAGAAAAAATACTTCTTTTTTATCTTGAGTGACCGACTTCACTTACTAAGCTATATAGGTTCTACGATTGAACCTGATGGCTCTATTTTTCTTTAGAATATAAAGGTGTCATCTCCCTATACTTAGTTGTGGAATGGTCTGTTGATAAGAGGACCAGATAGTGAAAATCACCATACTCATGGAGTAAATCAATGGTGGAGTGGACTAGGGGCTTTCTGTTCCCCGAACCACTATACATCAAGTGTCATTTCTATTTAAATTTCCACTGCATTAGTCTATCTGATTATTCTTAAAGGGAAGAACATGATATTGTTAAGAATTTGAAAAAGACGCAATTCACCCCCCTCTTGTGTATATTTGGTATAACCTAATCCAACAAAAACAACAATTTTTCTTTCTTCGATAGAAAAATAGTATTCATCCATATCCGTGTTTTATAAAAGATTATTAATTTTTTTAATAATATCAAATGAAATTTAAAATACATCTTCATCCAATTTTTTACTTTTTTATTTGTATTTAAATGTTTTTTTTCCTCATTTTATAAATAAGTCATTCGTTTCTTTTTACCATATGGGGGAAGGACTATTTTATTTTAACTTGTTTTCCATGAAAGTAATTTTTTCATGTCATGAATATTATTTTTTTATAAGGCTCCATTATATTATTCCAGGGCGATTTTAAAATAAAATGATTTTGATGATATTTTTTATTTTCTAGTTAGAAAAATATATTTTCAAAGAAAGATTATTTTCCTCATGTAACTTTAATGGTAATATTTCAAAATCAATTTGTATCTATAATGACATACATTTATGTTACTTATGCTTTATTAGGGATATAATCTAATTAATCCATCATTATTATTAATCGGGATGGTTAATTATTTTTATGAATGGGAATATTATCAAATTATTCCATCCTAATTATTTGTTCGAATAGATTATGATTTTTTCAACTATGGATTTACTATTTTGATACTATTCTCCATATTACACTAAATGGTTTATGATTATTTTTTTATTATTTGTGTAATTATTATCATTATGTACTATATTTTATAAATATTAATGTTTATGTTGATTATTTTTCACACTTTAAATATAAAGAATGCATTGGACTTAGTATGTGATGGGTGGGGTATGGTATAGACCCCTTATGCATTAGTGGGTCTCATGAGAGAAAACAGATTGGGGGTTTCCCTTTGGCCAGACAAATTTTAGAAATATATCTTGACATAAGGCCTTGATGTTATGTTTTTTATGAATAAATTTATGAATTAAACAATTTCTATATTATATATTTATGTTTTATGAGATTTTTTTATAAGATAGAACATCCATGGTTATTTATAAAGCTAATGTAATTATTTATAAGGAATTATTTGATCACAATTATTTTTTCCATATTTTTAATCATGTTCATCTTATTTATCAAATGTAATAAGTTTTAGTAATTGTATTTCCATATTTATTATGGTTTATGTATTCACGATATCATATACTATATGTGTAACCTTAATGAGAATCTATGAACACCTCTTATTATGTTTTATTTTACCATGGATACCAAGAATTGTATTGTGGTTGATTCAATGGGATCTTATAAGTAGATTAATGGTTTTATAAAATAAAACACTCTTTATATTTCATGATTAGAATGTAATATGTATTTAATAAAAGTATGTATTTTATGAAGAATAGTAAACTATTCATTACTTCAATATATAATTCCATGTTTCTTGGTCCAATGTAATGAAGTAACAATTAAAAATGGGAAACTACGTTTTGGGTCATTACATTTGGTATAAGAGGAAGGTTTATAGAAACATTTTGAAATAGATTTAAAAAATATATATTTGGTAATATTACCATATGACTTACATTAAGAATATTTATATGTATAATATAACATAATAATGATTCAATAAGGTATAAATAATGTGATTTTTCAAGAAATAAATAATATTATTGATAAAACAAGTGGATGTGATTATGGAATAGAATTAACTATGGGTAATAACTCTAAAAAATGAATATCAGGATTGAATCGATCATCACCTGGTACATGAAAATATTTATTACTATTCACAATGTTTAACACTCCTAGGTGATATTCTTTTGTTAAATTACATATTATTTATAAAGAATTTTGAAGGAATTTATTTTTGTTATGATTTTGAAATATTCACAATGGAGGCATTTTTATGATAATGATATTATCCATGCATAATTTTATTAATTTATGTTAATGGTTTAACTTTTTTGGAGTTATACATTATGATACATAATGTTATGATCTCATCTAGTGTATTCCATTTTTGATAAATTGATCCAAGAAGCATGAATGTTAACTATATCAATTCACATAACCCATGTTGGCATTTCCCACATTGAAATGATAATGAATCTATAGTATGAACTATAGGTCGAACTCTTCAAATTATATCCATGTTGTGGTACCCAACTCAGTATATGAGTAATAATCCTTGCCTCATGAAACAACCTATTGATCTACCATGTATTGTATTAATGACAGATAAAATTATTTTTCAACATTCTACCTCTTATAATTGGACTATAATTACATTTTTTCTTACCAATGGATATATTCATTAAATATGATATTTATGTCTTTTTTAAGTAATGAATTTTTGAATTTTTTCAAGGAAGTTCAGAATAAATTATTAGATTAAAATTAATGGTTTTCATTGATTAAAAATAGTAAGAATGATGAGGAAATGTAATTAATGGAATATAGGGTTTTTAACAAACTCTTCTTGGAAACACGTTTTCCTCATAATAAATTAGTATATATGGTGAGGAAATTCATGAGTTTAAGAAAGAAGGACATGTAAAATTTTACTTCAAATGATTAAAATAGTACACGGTTATTATAATGACTCAACACTACTTACCAGAATCGGTACATTATTACATAACATTGGAATGACAACAAAGAAATCATGTCTCGAAACACCGATCAATTTAGTATTATTGGAATCAATATTCAGATATATGTTCAAAATTAAAACTTGAAAAGAAATACAAAATGAATTAATTCCATTAGAGACATCCAATCATCTTAGATTATGCATGCAAGTCACTCATAACTAACTTCTTTATATCCTGGGAAAATGAAACAAAAGAAAGGGGTGAGCTCAAATTCTCATTAAGGGTACGAAATACAGTGGAAGAAAACCTAAATATTAAGCATGGTGATTAATTGATACCACATTCCTATACAAATAATAAACATGAATACATTTATGGAAGGAATATGAGATAAGTGAATAATACCATTATAAAACATAATCATGGGTATTCTACTAGTATAATGAACAGATGAACCATCAATATTATTTTCATAATGAGGGAATGTATAATGCCGGACAATCTAGAAAAAAAAAATTCAAGGCCTCGGCCAAGACGTCTAAAAATGATAAATTCCTCGGCCAAAACCATATATAAAATTGGGAAAGGCCTCGGTCAATTCCACATCTAGTTGTCTCATGAGACCAACCGATGTATCGAGGTGTTATATCCGGTTCCACCCATCATTTACTTAGTCCAATACATTCCTCATATGAAAAGGTTGAAATATAACATAAACATTCGTATTAAAACTATCATAAAAAATGTCAATATTGTAACCATAAACCATGAATGGTATAAAAATATCACATCCATGATCAAAAATATCACAAAAACTTCAATAAAATATGGAATTTTTGTATCATAATAAATCAACTTCAAACAAACTTAAAATTCATCAAAGGATGTTGACATGGATGAAATCAAAAACTTTTTCAGGGAAATATCTCTTTCTATTTTGAAATAATTTAAGAGTCACGTAATTAAAAAGAAAACATTTATTTTGAAAATATTATTATAAGGTTGTAAGGGAAGCTTCGACGATATTATAACAGCGGAAAATAGCCACACCCGCCGTTTAAGATAAAAAACATTCATACCATTATTTTGTCGAAAAGGTCATAATGTACCTTGTTAGGAAAACGACGGAAATATTCCTTTAAAAGAATATAAGGTCAAATAAGGGTATAATTTACTTTAACCCGTTGTCTAGTAAAATAAATTGAAATACATTTTTAAGAAACATGGATGTGGATGATAATGAGGTCTCATTAGATACTTACGCAAAACAACCACAGATAATAAAGAGATTGTAGAATTTACCATTAACTTGTACTTTTCCTTGTTTGAGTGTAGATCAAACTCCTGTAAAATGTTGTAATAATTGTTATTAAATTATTTATGAACTATATACATTGATATGATATTATCTGTGATCTTCTAATATTGTTTTGTCAATAATATTTTAGTATTATCGTTGTTTCAGGTGTTAACTGATTCGTTTTCCATTATATGATTTGTTACACAAGTAATACTTTTTTGGATATGATTTATCCTATTAATATTCATAATGATATAAATTATTTAAATATTATTTTTATTCATTGACTGAAAATTATTCTTGAATGGATACGATGGGGAATGAATCTCATCGTGTTCATGGAGACTGTAATCTGTACGTACGCACGAGCGACGATATCAGTCTTTTGATATTAAAATAATATATAATTGGATGGTATATCATATATACCAAATCATTATCATGTCATAATTATTATTTACATCAAATATACATTATTATTATACCCATATCTATAATAATGTATTGAATAATAACTACATCACGATGTGGAGACGGTAAGCTGTACGTACGCACGCACGGTGACATGTTATTTAAAGGATGGATAGAATAATGAATAAGGTTGTACCATATATATAGTAAAATCATTGTATATAGAATATACAAGATTTATTATTTTATAATTGATACAATAAAGAAATATGGAGTGGAAGAAGAAAGGAATGTGAATGAGGTGATGAAATATTTCCCTCTTCTTCAGGTTCTTCATTTTGATTTGATCAAAAGTGCTCTGTAGGTTTTCATTTTGACTAAAGGAAGGCCTCTAGGATTAAGAGAGAAAATTTTAGATGGTATTAGGGTAGGGTTTGGTCGAGCCTAATGTATTTGAATGTGTGAATTAGATAGAAGGGTGAGTTCCCTTTTATAAGAGGGGTGAGGGGAACCTTAGGAAAAGCTAGAAATATTATTTTATAATATAATCATTTTCGGTTCCTAATGGATAAAAAATAGATTATTCAAAGGATAAGGTGTTTATTGGTCGAAACAGACTCAAAAAATAGGTTTTAGACAAGTTTGGGTCACAATATTAACTATATCTTTTAGATTTAACTCTTATTTGAATAGTTTGACATTTACCATGTCTCTTTTTTAATTTTTTATTATATGGTTAATAAACATAATATATACTTCCAAATGAACCCCAACTGGTTCACTAATGATACACCTTTCATTATATAATTATTTTCTCCAAAATATATATTTTTAGGAATATAATATCAATTAATAATATAATATTTGTTTTAAGAACTCTTTTATGTCAATTTTGACACTATTTGGTATTTTGTTTTTTCTAAATTCATAACATCATTATTACTTCGAAAACAATTCATATAACCAACCCTAATATTTCATATTAACTTAAAAAATGATTGTAATTCATAAAAAGTCTCAAATTACATTTATTTGGATATTTGTAATGTCAATTATTTTAATCTTTCATTAATTAGGTAATTACTACATCATCATTGTGTCATAAATAAATTAAATTATTTAATTTCTAAAAATATAAATAAAATAACATTATGTAGGAAATATTTTATATTTCTATTGAATATTTATAGTCGAATTTACTTTATTTGTATCCCTGTATTAAAAATGTTTTATTTATTAATTTTTGATTTTAACTCTTTTAACTGTTCTTTGAATTAAATAATAATAAATTTCCTAATCTAATTCATATGGACCAAAGAGGTTCATATTTTTTTTACTATGGTCTTTTAGTCTAATTATACTTATCCAATAGAATTTTTACATGATTTAGGGTAATAATATTATCATTTTTACCCTAAATTACCCAATTTATAATTAACTATGGTAAATAAAAGTAAAAAGTTACTATTCACCAAAAATTATTTTCATCTTGTTGAACCACATTTTACTTACAGATATCAACTATGTCTCTCTAATTTTTTAAATTAAACTCAATGATGTGGTAAAATTATGTTTTATTTATATTTACAAATGCTCCTTGGAAATGGGTAAAAGACGGTAAAAAGTTCAATAAAATTATTATATATATAAAATTATTATAAACTGATTCCAATGAATTACATTGAAATTATATAGGTATTATGTATCTATTTTGACCAAAAATTAATTTAAATAAAAAAATAATTAATTAAATAAAATTTCATTTTTAAACTTTAACTTAGTTTTTTCACTATTCACCAAGAATTGAATGTTTTCAGAAAAAACACCAAAATTTTATTGAAACTAAATTGATATGTCCTGATTCTAAAGAAGAAGTTAATTTTGTAAAATTTAATATATAAAAGTTTCAAATATTGGATTTAAAAAGGGTTCTCCATTAAAAGGCGGTAAAATTGAATTTTTTGAAAAATATTATTTTATCTAAAAAACAGAATTTGCTCAAACATTATTTCTAAAAAAATCATAATATGGATGTTATTGAATAACATTGAAGAAATAACGTACTATGAAATCATGGGGTGTTACATTCTTCCCACCATCAATAAATTGAATCCTCGCAATTTGAAATTTTTATTTGAAAATAAAAGTGTGAAAATAAAAAATACTTTTTTGGGATAACCCACGTCATTAATTGGGTTAATAAAATTTAGTCGTAATAAGAGGAAAAAGGGAAGGAAAAAGTCACCACAAAATTATGATCTCGATTAGGATAACATTGGTGGAAATTAGAGACCAATAATTGGATGAAAAATGTAAATATTTATAGGGAGTGATTGAGGTCATTAGTCATAAAAAATTGTAGAATTGAGGGCTTCAAATCCATCAATCTATGATGATTGCAAATATCATCGGTTCAACAAAACATAAGGTATTAGGATAACACATTTTTAGTTTTAAGATCCCTTACCTAAATTGTAAGAATTATTTTATTCATAGAATAATAGAAATAAAAAATATATACTTGAAAAGTACAATTCCATACTTTAACTAATTTCTACCATAAAATCATATTTAACTCTAAATGATAATAGAACATAAAAATATATTCTATTTATCATATTCATATAGGGTTCCAAAAAAATAAATTTATAATTCATCTATCAGATCTTTTAAAAAAACTACATTATTCAATCTCGGACATCACGTGGGCCAGTTTTAGGTGATACACCCTTGTCGCCCTTCAGTTGCGGGTTCAAGACTCGCGACCTTTCCGGCCGTGACGGGTTGCCGCTCGACCTCTCTGTTGTCCTTTTTATGGAAATAAAAAAAATAGTCTCAAACTAGAATTATCCAAAATACATCTGTCCAAACTAACAGTCCAAAATTTATAAATAACGTAAACATAATGAAGATACTTTTTTCCACTTAATAACATGTGAACACCTTCATCATGTATTATTTTAAAACACTAAAACATCCTGAATTACCATAAAACCTTATTGATTACATTCATGCTCCATTATTCCTTATAGAATACTGGATAAACACATTCTATACAAAAATTTTTTAAACTCCAACAATGATGGAATATAAAAATCATTAATCAGTTTCAAGGTAGTCAAGAATATCCAATACAATTTATCCAAATCAATCATGTATTATTAGAAAATAACTACCTCAGTATCATAACCATGTTATGGGTTATCTTTCTCTCAACCATATATTTTACAAAAATTTAACTTGATATTGAGTTACTTTTCTTGGTTCCACACAATTTCAAGTCCTCAATGAAATAGTACTACAGTACAATCCTAATATAACCTATAATTCTTATAACACATACACCATTAATACAATACTCAAATGACACAACACTTTGACAAAAACATAAGAAATATAATCATTCCTCTTGATCTTCAGTAGTATGATAACATTATTATTATCCAATAGCAGCATTTGGGGTATACTATAATGATTTATACATTTATTCGCATAGTGTCCCAAATCTTTGCAAATGAAGAATTGTACATTTGAATCTTTTTTTACCCTAGCAATCACGTTCTTGGTGTCCTTTTTCACGACACTTATAACAAACTCCCATTCCCTTCAGGCTTTTACCAAGGTGAATATTTCCACAATTATCACATATGAGAAAATTCTTCTTTTCCCTCATCCCTTTATCCATGTTTCTCTCTTCCATACTTTTCTTCTCTCACTTCCCTTCAAAACCATAGGACTCATATAATTCATTACTTTTCTTATTAACACATGATACTATTTCTTCATATGTTGAGAATACATGGGAGACTATTTCCCTTCTAAATGTTGGATTAATACCATGAAATATATGATCCTTCTTACTCTTTGGATCATTTGTGTTGATGGAGATCACATTCCTTCAACTTGGCGCCATTTCTTGATAATGGCATACACTATGTCAGTTTATGAATTGCAATTAATAATTCCAAACTTGTTAATACCTATTGTAAATTGAACAGTTTTTGGATATAATCTATAATCATAAAAATATTTTCTTTGAGTAGGTATATACTCATAAATACAACATAATGATTTGTAAATAAAATTACAATCATCCTAAGCATATCCCACGAGAGTGTCTTAAACAAGAGTGAAGCAAGTCTCATTGTTGTGCACCGGTTCCCGTTCGAGTCTAGCTCAAAGTGGTGTTTTCCGGTTTTACCCCTAGGTACATTTGTTCCAGAGCCACCTTTACCTGCTCGTATCTAGAAAACGATGTAATTTCTTGGAAAAATCACGAAATATCTACTGTACCAAAATTCTAGGAAGTTCTTCTGTACTAATCCTCAAAGTCTATCTTAGGGCTATGTGCTCTAATTAGAGTTTACCTAAATCTAGTTTCCATGTTTTTTACTAAACTTCCTCTGATAACAACTATAACACGCCGACCCTAGTTACCAAGAGTCGGTGCATTATTACATAACATTGGCATGATTACAAGGAAATCATGTCTCAAAAGACCGATCAGTTTAGTATTATTGGAAACTACATTAAATATTAAGTTCAACTTTACAACTAGAAAAGAAATAAAACATTAATTTATTCCATTAGAAACATCCAAGCCTCCTAGATTATTCCTACATGTCACTCATAACTAACTTCTTTGTATCCTAGGAAAATGAAACATAAGAAAGGGGAGAGCTCAAATGCTCAATAAGGGTAAGAAATACAGTGGAAGATAAAATAAATATTAACCACGTTGATAATTGAAACCAAATTCCTTTACCAATAATAGACATGAATACTTTTATGGCAGGAATATGAGCTGAGTACATAATTCCATAATAAAACATAATCATGGGTATTCAGATAGTCGAATGACCACATAAACCATTAATATTATTTTCAAAATGAGGGAAAGTATAATGTCGAAAATTTTGAAACATTTTCTCAAGGCCTCGACCAAGACGTCTGAAAATGATTAAGGCCTCTGCCGAAACTATATATCAAATTGGGAAAGGGCTCAGCCACTTCCACATCTAGTTGTCTCATGATATCTACTGATGCATTGATAAGCTATTGCGGGCACCACCCATCACATACAAAGTCCAATAGAATCTTTATATGAAAAGGTTGAAATATAACATAAAAATTTGTATTAAAACTAGCATATGAAATTTAAATAATTTAACCATAAACCATGAATGGTATAAAAATATCACTTCTATAGTCAAACATATCACAAAACCTTTAATACAATATGGAAGTTTTGTATCATAATAAATCAACTTGAAAAAACGTAAAATCCATCAAAGGATGTTGAGATAGTTGAAATCAAAACCTTTTTTAGAGAAATATCTCTATCTAATTAAAATATTTTAAGAGTCACGTAATTATAAAGAAATTTTTTTTTGAAAATGTTTTTATAAGCTTTTATGGGAAGCATCGATGATGTCATAACGGCAGAAAATAGTCGCACCCGCCGTATAAGTTAAAAAAACATTCTTACCTTAATCATGTCGAAAAGTTCATAAAGTACCTTGTATGGAAAATGGAAGATAGGTTCCTTTCCAAACATATAAGGTCAAATAAGGGTATAAAATAAATTTCCCCATTTTCTAGTAAAAAATGTTCTGAAATACATTTTTAAGAAACATGGATGTGGATGATAAAGAGGTCCTAGTAGATACGTACATAAAAACAACCTCGAATGATAAAGAGATTGTAGAATTAACCCTTACCTTGTAATTTTCCTTGGTCAAGGGAAGATTAAAATCATGTTTAATGTTTAAATAATTTTTATTGAATTATTAAAGAACTATATACATTAATATTATATCATATATGATCTTCTAATATTGGTTCGTTAATAATATTTTAGTATTATCGTCGTTTCGGGTGTTAACTAATTCATTTTATTTTATATGATTTGTTACATAAGTAATAATTTTTTTGGATATGATGTATCATATTCATATTCATAATGATATTAAGTATTTAAAAATTATTTTTAATCATCAAATGAAAATTAATGATGAAGGGATACAATGGAGAATGAATCTCATCGTGTTCGTGGAGATGGTAATCTGTAAGTAAGCATGAGCGACAATATCATTATTTTGATAATAAAATAATTTATAATTGGATGTTATATGATATATACAGAATCATTATCATGTTTTATTTATTATTTATGTCAATTATACATTATTATTATACCCATCCAAATAATAATGTATTGAATAACATCTACACCATGACGTGGAGATCGTAAGTCGTGCATACGCAGGTATGGTGACATGTCATTTAAAGGATGTATAGAATAACGAATATGGTTGTACCATATTTATAATAACATCACAGTATATATAAGATACTATAGTTATTATTTTTTAATGTAAACAACAAAGAAAGAGGAAGTGGAAGAAGAAAGGAACTTGAAAGAGGTGATGAAATATTTACCTCTTCTTCAGGATTATCCTTTTGATTTGATCAAAAGGGCTCCATAGGTTGGATTTATGACTAAAGTAAGGCCTCTAGGATTAATTTAGGATAGATGAGAGGGTATTTGGGCAGGTTTTGGCTGAGCCTAATGTCTTTTAATGTGTGATTTAGAGATAAGTGGGGGTTCCCTTTTATAAGAGGGGTGGGGGAACCTTAGGAAAAGCTAGAAATAGTATTTTATAATACAATAATATTTTGGTTAAAAGGGATACAAAGTGTATTATTTAAAGGATAAGGAGGGGATGGGTCTAAAACCACTCAACCAATAGGTTTTAGACAGGTTTGGGCCACTATATTAACATTATCTTTTGGATTTAACTGTTAGTTAAATAGTTTGACATTTACCATGTCTCTTTGTATTTTTATATTATATTGTTAGTAAACATATTATATACTTCCAATATAATCCAAAGTGGTTTATTAATGATAAAACTATCATTATATATTTCTTTTTTCTGATTCTTATATTTTTAGGAATAAAATGTCAATTAATAATATAATATTTGTTTTTGGAACTCTTTTCAGTCAATTTTGACACTATTTGGTATTTTATTTTTGATAAATTCATAGAAACATTATTACTTCAAAAACATTCATGTAACCAACCCTAATATGTCATATTAACCTATAAAATAAGTTAAATTCAATAAAATGTCTCAATTTTCATTTATTTGGATATTCATAATGTCTATTATTTTAATCATTCATTAATTAGGTAATTATTGCAACATCATTGTGTCATAAATAAATTAAATTATTTAATGCATAAAAATTATAAATAAAATTTCATTATGTAGGAAATTTTTTTATATTTTTAATTAATATTTATAGTCTAATTTTTATTATCTGTAACCCTATATTAAAAATAATTTAGTTATTAAACATAGATTTTAACTCTTTTAACTGTTCTTTGAATTAAATAATATTAAATGTCCTAATCTAATCCAAGTGGACAAAATATGTTTATATTTTATTCCTATGGATTTTTTGGTTGAATTATACTTATCTAATAGAATTATTACATGTGTTAGGGTAATAATAATACCATTTTTACCCTTAATTACCCTATTTACTTTTAACTGTGGTAAATATAAGTAAAAAGATACTATTCACCAAAAATTATTTTCATCTTATTGAACCAAATTTTACTTACTAATATTAACGGTGTCTCTCAAAATTTTGAAATTCAACTCATAGAAGCGGTAAAATTAAGTTTTATGTAAATTTCCAAATGCTCCTAGTACGTGGATAAAATATGGTAAAAATCTCAATAATGTATATATATATATATATATTTATTATAAGCTAACTCCAATGAATTACATTGAACTAATATATGTATTATGTATCTATTTAGAGATAAAATAAATTTAAATAAAATAAAAAATAATTTTAATAAAAAATTGGTTTTAAAATATAACTCAGTGTTTTCAAAATTCATCAAGAATTGAATGTTTTCCTAAAAATACCAAAAATTTAATGAAACTTAATTCTTCTTCCCTGATTCTAAAGAAGAAATTCATTTTGTCAAATTGAATATATAAAATTTTCAAATATTGGATTTAAAAAGGGTTCTCCAGTAAAATGCGGTAAAATTGCTTTTTTTTTTAAAAATAATTCTTTTATATGAAAAAAATGAATTTGTTCTTACATTATGTCTAAGAAACTCATAATGTGGATTTTAGAATTATAAGGACTATATGAAGTTCAAAATTCTGTTAATACTATTCATAACCGATTTTGAATGGCTAGTATCGTGAGTCGTGGTGTGCTTGAACTCAATGTTGCATGTAGTGCAATTTATTGAATTACATTAATGAAATAATGTACTATGAAATCTTGGGCTCTTAAAGTTAGAAAGGAATTATAGGGAATATATATTTTATCCAAAGAGAATATTGTACATTTATTTTATTTTATAAATCAAATTAATTAATGGGAACTAGTCACCTAGTCATTCTGATTTTATGAGGACATTAAATCATGTGAAATAAAGATAAATGAAGAATTAATAATTTCAAATGGATACAAAATTAAGTAAGAAAATAAGAGGATAACATAAAAAAGTAGATTAAATGGAATAATGTAAAAAAGGATCCCCCTGATATGATAATTTGGGATGGAAAAACTCTAGAACATCATTGAATTGGATCGGGGATTTCTATATGTAAGGAGGTAAATGACATTATTCAATTTATTCTATGGGAAATAAATATGTTTCTATTGTTCATTGGTTCAACTATAAGGATATGGGGAATAATAAAAATGAATATCCCATGTTCTTTGTAAATATAGCACATATTAGGCTAATGGATCAAGATCAAGATAATGTTATTACTATAGATGAAGTTGAATGAGTAATGTGCTTGTGTTTGAATTCAATAATTATGTTATATGATCCATTTATTAATGATATAATGGTTATATGAATTTTGAAATATATACGGTTTATACTATAATACTTTTTCTTTAATTATTTGAGAGAAAATTTTCAATGGTTCCAATAACCATGTAATGTTATTAGGTGGAGAATTGATCATTTTGGAAAACACATGATTGAGAGATGATAACCATTAATATGTTCACTATGTTTAGATAATATTGAAAAATATATTTTACTAGGATATTATTTTTATAATTAATATTTGTTAGTGATATATGATATATTTGTTAGATTTTATTGCATGTTTATATTTTTTGAATATATTTGATAACCTAAATACAATCTTGAGATTCATTCTTGTTTTCATTCTGTTTTAGGGTGATAAATGTAAAAATATCTATTGGAATATGAAATTATGAACTAAATTTCAATGTATTGTGATTATAATGTTGACTTAGTTACCCTTATTCAAAAACATTGTTCTCTAAATTTGGATAGAAATATTTGGAGTCTTTTGGATATGAATATATGGAGTATATCAAAATTAATGTTGGGTTGAATTTGAGAAAATGATCTAACGTTTTTTGTTTTGGAAAATATCAAGATATCGGAGGATTGGCATGTATTTATATTGTTCTATTAAAAGTTAATATAGAATAAAAATTAATTTTTTATATTCATTTCATAGTGAAATAAATAATGTGTAAATTGATCAAAGAACAACCATAGTATGAAATTTTTCCAATGAAATAGAAGTATATCATGTAGGTATATTTTAATATGTTCTAAGTCAATATTATATTAGAATTAATCAACTCTTGGAAAATTATTTTTAAAAAATGTTATCCTACTATATTCATATATGATGAATTAATGTCCATTGGACTCATCAAATAATTAAGGAGTTATGGTTGTTTAAATTATCTTTATCATTAACTTTATTTTAATCAATCAACTCTATTACCCTCCTTCATCAGTTGGTCATTATTGTTTTCTTCCATGTCCATATCTTCACTTGAAACATATGTTATCCAACATGGAAAACTAGTTGTGTAATTATTCATTAGGAACATTATACATCCCTTTATCTCTTATCCAAATGATGATATATTAATAGTTCTCATGATGTGGGATTTCATGAAGGGTAGTTTCAAAAGTAATTATCACGATCATTAAGAACATAATAAAATTTTGATGGTGAAAATTATTTATGTGTGTATAATGTAAGAACATGATATTTAAAAAGTGGAACATAATTTCTGACGTAGTATATGACATGAAAAAACAATCCTATAAGAGTATGTTACAACCAAAGGGGTGACGATTTATTTATTTTCAAATAAATTCATTCTCATCGATAGCCTATAATTTACGCATCAATGAGTTTTAATGAAACACGATTCTCTATTAAAATATTATTATTCAAACATGACCATTATAAATTACCAGTTCTGATGATAGTTATGAGTAGTAATAAAAACATAATTAAAATTTTACGGTTTATAAAGGTATAAAATAAATTCAAATCATTATATATTGTTTAGTCATAAAATAATAACCATTTGAAATTGAAAAAAATGTATTCTAAAAGTATTATTTTGCTTAATGGAAGATTAGTAATTCATTATGTAAATACGTTTAACATAAATTTTTCCAATTTTATATTTTTTTAAATAATATCTTATTTTTGAAATATAAATTCTAAAATTATCATTGGGTTAATATTCGAGAGTATTCTAAAAATATTATTTTTTGATGATAATGGGAAGATAATGTTTTTTATAAAAACTATATTTTCATTTATATTATTTAAAATGTTAAATTATATTTCAAATTAGTTTTAAAGTATATTTAGTTAAATAATATTTAAATTTTACTAATTTATGTCATTTTAATAAATTTTATATTTAGTTTTAAGATTAGAACAATCTATACTAATGAAAATTTTATCTTTGGAAAACCTCTATTTTGTCACTTCTATTATTAAACATTAATTTAAATTCTATAATCTTATTGAATTGAATTTATAAAAATGGAATAATTATTTTTAATCAAAATATATATATTATCTAATGTGCTCAACATATATTTTTATCATTATGAATTATAAAACTTATAAAAATTAATTACTGCTGCTAAGTTAAAAAAAGATTTACCATGGGGGTTAAAATAAAACATTATGGTTAAAATGAACTAAAAACAAGTCTAGACCCCATTTTTAGGACACAGATAGACCATGTAATCCCTAAGGGACTATAATATCAAATTTAAGAGGCTTTTTTGTATGATAGAAAAATTTTCGTAATTAAATCTCTTGAAACATTCCATGTTTGTCCTCTATGGAACATGTAAAAGGATGCCCACTATCCTCCACAATTCACACATCAAATACAATTTGGTTCAATCAGTAACTACCAAAATACCTTCAAAATATCCCTCCCCACATCCTATATGAATTATTTATAATATTAATCCATCCAATGAAGGGTTTAGGTATAATTCTGAATAGGCCCTTAATAGAAGAGGTAAAATTCTTAATTATTATTATCTTTGTTATTTCTTATTCCATTCATTAAAACATAATTAAATTCATATAATCCTCCCATAATTGGATTACTATATGTTCGTGTTTATTTATCATCTATTTATTTACCTCAAAATTTGGTGGTGAACCAGAGGAAGTTAGATATAACGTTTGTATTGTTTTAAGATATTCAGTTTTATATATTGTTACCAGTGTACAATTACTATATTAAAAATGTATATATTTTCTGATATGAGGTTTAAGAGGTATGAAAATTTTTTGTTTCTGAGAATTTTCATGAAATTAAATCAATGTAATTTTTCAATGATTATATTTTATTTATATAAATTCCCCATTCATATAAAATACATAATGACATTTATCTTTTAAATTTATTAAATAGTGTTGAAAATGTTTTCCTTATATATAAATGGAGTGATTTTTCATTCAAATTATTAGTGTAATATTAGATGAAGTGTATATTTATCACAATAATGATATATATTTATCTAATGTTTTGGAAATCATAATCCATGTATTGAAATTATTATGGTTTTAGGATAGATTTTTTATGATGTGAGGTGGTCCTGTAGTTTTTAATGAGAATCAAATGAAAATACATAATTGTAAATAATATCATAGATAATATCTAATGTGTTAATGGTTTCTATATTCTCTAAACAATTAGATAAATTATCATTTTAGTGAGAGGATTATCATACATGATAATACCTATATTATGATATCTATTCTCTTATAGAAGGGTGTCAACCATAGTTATAGGTGGTGAGAAATGTAATTTCAGTACGTTGATTACATCATTATATAGAATTCATGTAAACATAAGGTAGTAGTTAGCTCTTTGAGTTATAAATATCAATGTATGCAGTCTGTATATTGATAGAGGAATGATAGATGATGTGAATTATATCATAGATAATACTAGATGCAGTTTTTAGTAAGAGTGGATTTATTTTACAACTACACAACATTATATATTCAATATATATATGTTTGTTGGATTCTCATAGATATGGCCATGAAATTATCCTGGTGAATGAGAAATTTCATCGAGGGAATTACTAGACCAATTAAAATTAAAATATTTATATTAATTTTTATATAAATAGTAGGATAGTGGTATGTGTACATTTGAGAGAGTTTGTGATGTGGGAGATTCATTATGTGTGATTGTTTATTCAAATTAATTTCCCAATGATTTAACATGATGACATGAGAAAATTAATTATGGATGAGATAAAAAAAATATAATGTGCCTTTTCCCTAGTTTCCTAAAATGTTATAAACTGAATTTTAATTCTTAAATGATGAAAAGTACATAAATGATGATTCCCAGTCCAATATTGAAATTTTTTAATGGGGTTCATTAAGGATTTTTTTATTACTAATATGATAAATCATATAACATATATACCCAAAATTGATATTTAATCATCCCATAAAGGACTAACACACTCCCCAAACACATTCCTTGATTTGACAGGGATGATGGACACTAGAAAAAATGGGATATGGTTATCAATGCAGAATAAAATACCCAATTTCGTTACATAATAGTTCTATACATGTATCTATCAAAATTCCTATTTAACCCATCATTTTATCAATAATTTTAAAAAAATTATCCAATACTAAATGAATACCTGTTATACTAAAAAAAATTACTAACAATATATTGATATGTAACTCAAAAAATAAAAATATATATAATATAAATATTATAATTGATAGGATTGAAAGTAGTAAAATGAAATTATTGGGATATACTACACATGACTCCCCATACCTATGATGGGTACTTGTATAAAATATTATAATGGATTCCAAGATAAATAGTTAAATAACCTAAATTAGACAACAATTCCATCATTGATAAAATATTGGAGGAAATATTTAGAACCATTAATAATCATATTAATTTAGGGTATATCGGAGGAAATATAACCATCTAAATAAAAAATGGGATATTTTGAGTCTTTAAATATATAGTGTTATTGAATCATGATTAATTTGTTTATTGATAATTGTTGAAATCATTGAAATATAATCTAGATGAAATAGTTAAAGGGTATGTTTGATGAATATTACCTAGATTATTAGAATAATGGATTTAAATTGATTACAAATTAATGGGGAAAATATATATACATTAATTATGTTACCATCAATAATGATTGATTCTTGATATCATCATTGGAAATATTCAACGACACATTGATTTTATGAGTCACACTATAACTTTCGATGATTTTAGAACATATATTAACTTAATAAATAAAAAATTTAAATATTTATTAAATCCTAAAAACATTAAAATAGGTGAATACTAATTAGAAATTATAAAATGAATAATAATATATGCTATTTAAATGATACATATTTATCAAATATAATATTATTTGGAAATACTATTTATTTTAATGAAATTTTTTGATATATTGTATTTATAAGACTTAGTTTTTCATGTATATAGTCCTTAAATGTAATTAAAATTACTAATCATATGAAAATTTATTTTTGACATTATAATAAAATGAATCCATTGGTTATAAATTGGATAGAAAATAATATTACTGAATTTGATTGTAAGAGGATATATGTTTCTTGGAAATTGATTTTATATGCTCTAAGTGTTTTTATCATAATATGTTAAATAAGATAATATTGAGTAATGATTTAATGGAAATATAAAAATATATTTTTGGAAAAATATTTAAATATTAAACTAATGTATTTTAATAGTAATGGAATTTGTTTAAATTTAGTTTTATTCCGAACAGAGAATTCCTCTAAAATATTGTAGTTATAAATCATAAGCTCAAATAAGAGTGTTAATATAGGACATATTATGGAATTGAATCATTTTAAATTGATTCCATATATAGAAATATAATAATTTTAAAATAGTTATATTTTCAAATTAATCTATTGTCATAATTAATAATAATCATTGTAAAATGATTATTACCATGGTAATGGTTTAAAGGGATAAAAAGTGGTTAAAATAAACAGATAGGGGTTAACATTTGAATGATGAATTTATAAATCAAATTTGATGAGTCTTTTTAAATACATTATAAACCCAACATAAAATTGGATCAAATTTTCAACCACAATCAAATGATAATGACTTTATTATATTTCAATATTCATAATAATTACAATCATGCCTCACCCCTCACATGTAAACTGGAACCTCCAATACACTATTATACATGCCACATAAGAAATTTATCTATTACATAATCAATTAAAAAATGTTCCAATCATAATTATCAAAGAACCTTATGCTTTTGTATTTATATAAGACCCACTCAAGAATCCTTAATGTGATTTTCAATGGAAGATAAATAAAGTAGATATATATATTCAAACTGTTCTTTTTCAATGTTTCATTACTCTTAAACTCCACCAATTGTTATATAACCATCATAAATTGGTTGATTTAGTATATTTAGAATATTTATATATTTATATATTAATTTTATAGTCATTATCTACCCCTACCTATCTATTGTAAAATGATTACGTTACTCATGCATATGTTTGTACAACCACTCTCACAAAATGATGTGATTAATTTTGGAATTGTATCCTAAAATTGATGGAAATATGGTAATATTCATTAAATATAAAGGATGTTTATGATAGAATTATGTTTTTGGTAAGTTGAATTATTATTCACCTTTCTTTTTTTATCAATTGAAAAGTGAATGAGTCACTATACACAATATATGGTCTACAGTCTCAATGAAGTGATTTAAATCATTTTTCATCACTACATTATATTATTAGTTATAAAAGTATATATAATGGGAAAATACTCTACTTATTAAATAATTTTTATTATGGATATGATTAAAACTTGACTATGGTGTGAGGACCAGAACCGTTAAACTATAACATGCATGGAAAATTAACCATTTTTACTTCAATAATGTTTTCAATGAAGGATTATTAATAAAAGGGTAGTTAGAAATTATAATGGAATGATATATAGAGAGATTTATATAATTATGGATTAATAATAGATAAATAATAATTCAATATTTATCCTACTAGATGTCTGAAAATGTATGACGAAATATGGGACATGAGTATGGGGTTTATAATATAAGGTCATTTCTATTTAGGATTTTATATGAAAAAATTATAATGGGAGAAATGATATGATGCATATAAATTTTATAAAATATTAATTCTTCACATAGGGTTTTCAGTATAATTTTAATTTATTATGACCCTTGTCACATAATAATTAATTACAATGTTAATGTAAATATGTTTATGCAATGAATACCTCATTTCCTATTTATTTAGAGAACATTTCCTTCCATGTCCAAGTTCATCAAAAATAATTAAAAAAAATTCTTTAATTTTTTTTCTTAAATTTTATGTTTACTATATTTTTTAATTGTAATTATTAAAATAAATCCATATAATTTTTTTAACTATTACACATATTTCACATTTTACAAAAGTTATAAAAGAATTTTGCCTTTTAGAATATACATCATGAAGGACATTTATGACCACCATATTCATTATTTTCCATTGAAAATTAATTTATAAGATTCCAGCCATATTTTCAAAGAAAATATATTTTTTTATTTTCAAATATTTTTTAATTATTAATCAAATCATATGTAAAGGATATATTCTCTATTTCAACAAATTTGTTGATATAACCATTTATAGGGATCTTACTGTTATTTATGTTTCATTTAAGTATTGGTATTCTTAATATGGTATAATATATTATCATACCAACCACTTTTATTATTTTTATAGATTATAATAAATATATTTTTTACAGGATTCTTTGAGACGTGCTACTTTACCATGTGTTAATTAATTTATGAATAAATAGAAAATTAATTTAGAATACCATCCTGTTATTTTATCTTGTTGGGTTATGATTCTGTGATGATTAAATATTTATCAAATCCATTTTTATGTGTTACAAAATAATGAAATGATTAATATTTTAATGGTATTTTATAATACATATGTTTTTTTTCTTTATGTGATGGGTTGGAATAGAATTATGTATCCCACAATTTCATTGTGTATTGATTGATATATCCTGACATAAATTGTAATGTAATTGTTAATGAATCTAGTTTAATAAGGGACTTTGTCTATAATGATATTATTGGAACAGAACCTTGGATGAGGAAATTATGGAAGTTAATTTGAACCCAATCCACTATGGCACATTTCCAACTATAAATGTCAGAGAAGTTAACATTTTCTATGGATATTATCTTATATACTTATAAGTATTCCAAAATCTTTTGTATTATTATTATGGTACATACTCATGGTTCATGATTAATTACTGATTATTTAACACTATTAAGATAAATGTATTCATTCATGATATATACAGATTACAAGGTTCGTGATTAATGATCATTCATTGATTGGATATAATATTAATAGATTAACACCTTGTTCTCATTCCCTTATACTTATCTTACTATCACTTATGATCATTTATTGATATATCATATGTTTTCCTTTACTGAGCATCTGAGCTCACAATTTCTCATGTTTCAATTTCTTAATGTTATGATGAATGGTTTTATATATGGTATGACTATGATTTATTCTATGTGAGAAGAAAAATATGGAATACATTCAAGATAGTTCACGAAATAAATTTAGTATATATCTAGACCCCAATGAGAATAAACCATTATTATTATGATTCATGTATTATTATGATAAGTGTTGGATATTCATCTAAAATGGAATTATATTAATGTAGGTAAATCTTGGTTTAAAGCGATTGGTATCCGACTATGGTTTAGTTTATTTATTTAATATGATTAGAAAAAATTGGAATCAAGTGTGAGGATATATTTAAATATAGGATAAAATTATAAATTTTGTTAATATATATATTATTTGTTTTTCAATAAAATAAATTTAGTTGTGGATATTAAAATTTTAAGGTATTATAAGAAAGATATTTACCGGGGGTAATAACCCTAAAATGAAGGTTTGGTATCAAAATGTACCAATCTAGTTATAGGACAAAGAAGCCTAACTAGACACTAGGTTTGACACTCCCATATGATATTCAATTTTTTTCTCAATATCCATATAAAACAATATATTTAATAAGATAATATAATCTGAGAAAACTAATAATAATATCAAGTGATATGATATTAACTTAATTCTTCATGGGTTTGTTCAATTTTTTGATTATATATGATATTATAAGTCCCTTTTTGAAAAATATGTTATTACTTACATGGATTTTTTTTTGATACAATTTTTTTTTGTTAATGAATTGAACTATAAGAAATTTTTCAAACAACATTTGTGAAGTATAAATAAATAAACATCTTAACAAGAAAAGAAATGAAATGAGAGATGGGTTGAGAAATCATATGACTATGATAATTGAACACTATAAATCTACAAATAGTGACATAATCAAACATGAAATTAAAAAAGGTAAATGGAAGGAAAAACGAACCAGTAGGTATTTTTTTTACCAGAATACACCATCCATCAATGTTTTCTATTATTCTACAATCACAATGTATGGGATAAACAAAATAAAATGATAGTATCCATTATCTAGTTCTCAGACCATGAATATTTTATTTTTGTTAGTATCATTTAGAAAATGTAGATGATAAATAGTTGACACTTATCAAGTGTAGGATTAAATAGGTGGAAATTTACTCAATGTCAAGAGAAGATATAAAATGAAATTTTTTTAATAAGAATTTTCATTTAAATCATTGCATAATTTTTTGAAGGAATTTATTGAAATAATGTAGAGGTATGAGAAATTTATTAATTAATATTAGGAAAATTTCAGAAAAACATAAAAGGTAATATTTTGGAATTATCTCAGACCAATAATGAAATTTTTTCTATTTTTTAGTGGAACAAGTCCATTAATACAAAATTCATTGGCAGTAATTGAATTAGATTATTGAAAAATTCTTTTTGATGATCTATCAATCTATAATAGGTGATAAGATACAAACATTTTTCTCATGGTTTAGGGATAATAAGGTAAAGTTATAATTTCAATGAAATTATAAGAATAAGTTCCATGGAGTACTGAAAATTAATCTTTCTTATTTGAAAAATCGTGATAAAATAACTGGAGAAATTTCCTTATGGGTTCTGATATATGTCACATGTGTGAAAAATAATTTCATAGAGTAAAGTAATTCGTATTTTATTTCATGAGGATAGTCAATGAAATTAATTAACAAAAGTCTAAAAAAAATGTTTCACACTAATTTCAATTCTATAGTTTTAATGATATAGAACCTATGCCAATCAATGTATGAATATAATGGATAATTAACCAAATCCAAAAAACATCATTTTAAGAAAAATAATAAAGGTAATTATCCTGAAATCACAACTACTGAACTATTTCCTATAAATAAAATATTGTTAGATGGACTGATCATCCACTAAAGAAATGTGAGTGTTGTAATTGGTTTTTTCAACCCACTCCATTATATCATTAATGATATATAATAATATAAAATATAATACTTGATGAATAGATGTTAATTTACAAATAAAATAATTATATTGGAACAATTAATTCAATTAATGTCCATATATCCTCCCTAATATATGTTTTTGGGAATTTTTATTCTATCACTTTTTTTATTCATCCTAGTGTTTAACCTGATGTAATATTAATAATATATTTTCTCACATTAAATAAACACTATATCACTTTCTAGGGGAGGTAATTCATATTATTTATTCTAAATCAACTTATAATAATAAATATGCACCATGATTTACATGAACATATTCTATATATTGAGTCCAAGAAAAGGGTTTTACTATCTATTAATGAAGTGTATTTATCTCAATTAGTTTGGAATAGACCCAAAATTAATGACATAAATTCATTATCTTATGGTTAATGGATTGATATAGGTAATTACCATAAATTCATGATGAAAATAATCACATTGACAGAGTTGAATAATGTCAAAATGATATAGTTTGAGTTGATTAATGATTATTATTTCTCAACACAATACCAGTATTGGAAAGGTAAAAAGGTGGTTGATGATTTGTGTTAGTAGGACCATGCTAGTTTCTCACAAATGCGTGTTTAAGTTTCTCTTAAAAATATGTATTTTAATTTGATGGATATTAAACTTTTATAGAAAGGGAAAATATTACATTTTTCTATGATAAATGTTTATCCTTCCATCCAATTATAGATTAAGGTTAGAAAAATAGTGAATGTCGAACTAAAAAATAATGTGAGGTATTTTCCAGACTTCATCAATAACCATAATATATTGATATGTTATAGGGTACATGTATTTCTACTATCAATAATAGATTTTATAATGCAATTATTGGATTAATATCATAGTTCAATTTTCTATCGTGTTCCTTGAAGGGTGAAAAGAATAGATATCTGAATGATTATTTCTTTTGGGACATCATTTAAATGAATATTATATAAAATGAATCTCAATGTTGGTAATAATATAATGTAAAGGTTGAGAGTATGAAGTCTATAGGAATGATAAATTAATTATCAATACTAGATTAAAAAGAGGAATACATCACCATTTAATTCATCACTAAACACAACAAGATATATAAATGATGTAATGACATTCTAGATTTAGTTGATCACCCTATGAAGTAATAACATTTCAATGAAATTAGAAAATACTTCAATCATGATCACCATCATAGAATATAAATTTAAGAGGTGTTAATGTTGCATTGAGTGTTGTATTCTATTGTGTCTAATTAGTATCAATGATTTACCATTACTTTTCTAGATAATTCATTATCAAAATTTTTATATAGGGACAAAAGATTATGTTTCATGTCATCATTAGACCTACGTTTATATTTTTATGACCGTTCAAACACTATACAATTTTTTTGGATATTATTCATTTATTTTCAAAATGTTTTTGGGTCCACACCATTCACTTACATGTTTTCATATAATAACATCATTTACTCATATAAAAACATAAGTTTTCTAACATGTATAAATATTTTAAATTTTTATTTAATTCCATGATTTTATATTTATAATACATACTAGAATTGTACAAAAGGATTCATGGTTGTCTGGGGATTGTTATGTACCTAATGACTAGCATTTTGGATGAAACAACTAAGATACATTTTCACTAGAAACTCTATAGCCCAATCCCCAAGGTTATAGAAAATTATTAGGGGGTGATTCAATGTAGAAAAAATTATGTAATGTTTTCCCTAACCATGAACCCAAAATCACATGGATGTGAAAATTGTCTTAGACATGAGACATAATGGATTTTCATGGTATATGCATGGTTTTTCAAACCGTGCACCAATCCCATGCGAGCGGTCTCTTGGGATATGGTTGGGTGCACTATTTATTAGTGTTTTGGTTAACTATGTAGCCAAACCATTTTTCCGCTTAAAATTTGGGAAATAACCATTTTCCGCATAAATTCATTATATCTTAAAATACCTATTTCATTCTTCATTTAAATTAGACCTCACCCCATTTTATTACATTGAGCAATCTATCTAGGGATTAAGCTAGTTTTCATTATATCATCTATGTATTTCCTTAGAGTTGATATTTTTGCATCACATTGGATAACCATATGAATGTTCTCCCCTTATTAGCCTCTTTTTTTTCTTCATCATATCGATGATTATATTTAGGTGTGAGATCATATAAAAAAATTTAGAGCTATTTTTTATTCATATGTTTTCTTCTAATCTAGGAAAAACTAATTGACGATATTTAATGACTCATCTTCTATATTCATAAGGTAGGTGATCTATGAATTTTCCATCAATGTAATTTCATTTGTTAGTTATTGCATTTGGGAACACTCCAGTTTCAATGGGAATTTCTCTTTAAAAGCCATATTCATTATTTTATGTTTTTTAGGATGTATTATATTACCTTATTGACACATATAGACACCATTTGAGGGTATGAACTCAATTTTAACCACCAAATGTTAGGTTTTTTTCTATATATATTTATTAACCCATGTTGGGTTTACATGAGACACGATTCAAGTGTGATTTACATGACCTTTGTTAAGGTATGTGTTCCATAGTAATTAAATTAAAATTTAAATTATTAAATGGATTATATATATATATATATATATATATATATTACATAGACTTGGAAAATTTATTGATATTAATAAATGGTTTCTTCTCCCAAACTTCACCATGTCACATGTTATGAATGGTAATGGAAGGATCCAAATGAAAAGAAACTATCTTGAGTATTACATAGCATATGATGGCATTGGATTATCAAAAATGAGAGTATAATATAACTATATCATTGGGAAATTTATCGTATTTATAGGTATTTTTAGACTTCTGAAAACCTTAGATTATATAGGTAATGCATTGATCACTCAGAGGACATCATTTTGATTCATTTAACCAATTTCTATGGGAGATACCCACTATGGAATCTAGTCCACTTATTATTTAAATGCATTAATATTATACTGATGATTCACAATAATTGTTTTTAAATATTATATTTCCTTGAATACTCTACTTGGTCTCATATTTATGTCTTCGTACACACAACACCATGGATTCACCCTATTTAGACCAGTCATGCTTAGCTCAAGATTTTTGTGGATGAGCCTCATGAATTTGTTAGACCATTTTATAATGGAATTCCTCAGGTTTACCTCCTGAATTAAACACCAACCCATATATATAGACCACATGATTTTCCACAATGGGTTTTCTTAACACCCTGATATCATGGAAACCTTGCTTTCTCCATTGATATTCCATTATTGTCATCATAATTATTACTATATGATTACCAATATTCCATGACTATTATCCCCTGAATAGAAATTAAATGATAACATATTCAGATAAAATTCCAATTGTGGCTGAAGCATATACGGTTGTTTACAATTTTACTAGATTATAATTATATATATAATTGGAAACTATTATATATTATGATCTACGAATTTATTTCTTTTAGAATTTTTTGGTAGTAGCCTAAAAATATTTATATCTCAAACTATCTAGGCCATTTTTTGGTCTTGGGAATATTATATGATCATAGGTGTGTATAGTGGGATGACTCCTGCTTTGGACAACATACTTAATACATTAAAGTGTTATATTAGTATTAGAGTACTAGGACAATGATCCTGATGCCTAGATTATTTTTTTCCTTATTTTTTTATATCATGAATTTTAATTTTGTTATGTTTCCATGAATTCGCATTTTCACTTTTTTTTAGATACATTCCATTTTATTATTAATATGATAAAATTTATTGGATAAATTTATTATTTATTACCTTATGGCTTATGATTTTTTAATTCCTTATTCATTGTTATTATTCTTTCGATATTTGTTAATGTATTATATCCACTGTTATCCACACAATTATGAGGTAATTTCCCCCCTATAAACCCACCCTAAGCCCCCACTACTAGTTGGAATCCTCAATAATACTAGGATGGGTGGTTGAGGTCATATGGACAACTAGCTCATTTACCCATGAGTGAATCGGTTTTGTGACATATCAATGTGGTATTAAATGGTTTTTTCATTTCTTATATTATTTTTGTGAAATTTAGATAAGATATTAGGAAGGTTTTTGAAAATTTCCATAATCTTTTATACTTTATGAACATTAAAAATAAGAATAGTATTTCAAGGATCATTATAGCATGCATCATTGGAGGAACCTGTAAAGTCAAATTCAATGAATATACCTTGCCTTATAGGTGCAATTTAATATTTAATTTCCTTACTTTCTTTTAATTTTTGAGTGATAAATGAGGTTTATATATGTCTTTCATAATAATTTATTCTATAGGAAATAATATTTGGGTTTTAAAATATTCATCATTAACCAAAATATTATTTTCCTATATATATTGATGGTCTAATATTAAAAAACCAATTTTGATCCCTGTATGCCTTATAATCTTGGCTACATGAGATGGAATTTTGATGTTATTGTTTGATTACCCATTTCAATTTATAAACTATATTTAACTTTATACTTTTGAGTGGGTAATTCATTAAATTAAGCTATCATATTTTACACTTTATATTCTAATACAGAATTAAATGGGGCTAGTTTTAATTAAATAATACTCAATTTAAATTTATAAAGTGTTTGGGAAATTGTAAAATGTAAATGAGAATCCAGATAATTTATACATAAATTTAATATATTATCATATTTGAATGTAAAATTAAAACAAGAAATAATAAATAAAATGGATTCTATTAAATGAAGAGGACATGTGCAAATTAAAGAGTGTTTTACTCCTTAATATTCAATTAATCCTCAATATACTGGAACCTCTATAAATAAGAAATTGAAGATCTACTACTACCATGACTATAGACTGGGGTATTTAGGATAGTACATCCTAGGTAGTATGTCGTTTTCTTTTTCATGCTTCCATTAGTGACACATTACTATTTGATATCATTTTATAAGGAATGTTCAAGGAATATGTTGAGTTATTCCACCACAACATCAAAAAGTCGAGTAGATTGTGGGTGCTGAAGACCATTCCCTAGAGGTTGTGTTACCAAAAACACCAATGTTACCTCTATAATTTCTCCCTACAAAACCACAAGATATTCCAAAACTAAGAATTAACCTTTATCTTTAGGAGAGTTTCATATTCTATATATAGTTTAGGCTGGGTTATCTATAACCTCCACCTATGAAGTCTGTAGGATCCCATACTTCATTTTATGTACACTCTTCCTTACTTTTTTGTTTAAATACCTTAATATTGGTTATGAATTTTTTACGGGGTGTTTGTGGAGGCTATTCGTTGTTCTAAGGGATCAAGACATGAAATAATTGTGAATCAGATCCATCTATTGTGTGTCTCCTGGTTGGCCCATGGTTTGTAGTAACCGTGCACCCTAAATGTGATTTCCTTGAGATGTGGTTAATAATTTGTAGTAATCATGAATGGAGGTAGGGGAAATCATCTGGCTTTAGATAGAGCCAATGTGTATAGTTAACGCATGGTTTATTAAAATGTGCCACGTCCATTGGAAACCGTGTATCTTGGCCTCCTCTAGAATAGAGGGTGGTGAACCATTGGATTATGGTTTTTAAAACTGTGTTCCCCTTTAAAAGATAAATTTTCAATTTTCCCTACAAGGCCTTTGGTTATCTTTGTAGGGATTTTTATTCATTATTCCCCTTGTAACACTAAGGGAGAACTAAATCACTGTGTACTTCCCAAGGATTGATCTCCCAAGATTCTAGGCCTTTTGGAGCATCTTGGTTGTGAATCGATTGACCAGGTGAGTCTAACACTCCACCTTAATCTCTTTTTTGGATTAGGGGTTATATGGTTATTATTATTCCTATGAATCCCTGAAACCCTATTATTAACATAGACATTATGTTTTGGCTTTGAAGGGTGTTTTAATCTGAGTCATTGGCTAAGGTTTTGTGGGCATACATCTTCAGAATCGAGGTTTGTGGTCTAAAAGTAATATATCATAGTATTGATGTTTGTTTTATGAGTATATGGTAGTTATATTTGTCAATTATTATTATGTTTTTGATTCCCATAGTGAAAAATTATAAATTGGATGGATAAAAAATTAATTGAACCCCTCATGATCCTCGTGGGATGCATTAAGAATGACTAAACTGGTTATTGGTCCGATAATGGGGTGTTCCATCATCCCTAGAATGGTAAATTGTGATGATAAGTATAGAATTAATTTGATTTATAATTTATATCCCATTGTAAATTTGACAACATCTTAGCATTAATTATGAAATGTAATTGGTGGTATTTTTGATTAGTTGTGACATTACATAAAGGGTTGTTTAGAATTTCATGAATGGGTTAAATGAATCAATGTAAATGTGTTAATTGTCATATAGTCATAAGTGAGAATGTGTAAATCGGTAAGGCGTAAGTATATTTATTTTTTAATTAAACCATTAGCTGTTATTGTATTTTGTATTGGTTGATTATATTCCATTGAGAAGTTTAATTTGATGAATGGTTAATACATCATATGCACATTGATTGGTAGTATGTGTGTTATTAGGATGAGGCTCCCCCATGAGTTTGGATTGAATAAGGCTCTAAACCCCACCCATAGTATGCAAGGGTTAAGGAGTTAGACTAATAATCTAGTCCCCAAATAGGTAAAATGGATGAGACAACATGGACTTAGTATCCAAGTTAGTGTGATGTAACTGATTTTAAAATGGTTTCCATTGTGAGATTGGAAAATCCATTTACATCCTTTATGTTTCTTTCCTGATCGAAATCAGTAGTTGTGTTATAAATGAGTTTTGTATCCCATTGATTAAATTATGTAAATGTTTTATGTGAATTTATTTAACTAATGACCCAATTTTTATTTTTTTACCCTGTTTCTAGTTAAGTATTTGCATACACTATCTATTAGACTTGATATTTTTGTAGACAATATTTGTGGGGGCCTACTGATTTATACTCACACTCTTCTCAGGCTACAAATGGGTCTATAGTAGACTTCATGGTTGCAGGTTAGGACATGTCTTGGGACCCAATGATAGATGGTTTATTAGGCATGGGATTCACATGGTTTTGGGGACTAGACATAGTGTCCAAAGGAATTTTTGGTGATTATTTCTTTTTTTTCATTATTTCTTGTTTTCGTTACACTTATAACTATTTAACAATGGCATGGAAATCTTGTCATATAGTTTTTTTTTGGAATGATTTGGGATATGGTTGATGTTGAATGGTTGTTAATTTATCATTTTGGCATGGTTCATTAGTTTTATATTATATCTATTGTGACTTACTGTGATAAATAGTGTATATTCTCCCTACATGACTTGATAGAACCTCAGTACTAGTCATAATGCTCTAGCATACGGGGAGGTGTTCCTCAGGTCATGTGGTGACCCGACTCGGAGCATCGGTTTAAAGGATTTCAGATTGGGGACATTACAAAGTGATATCAGAGAACTTTCATGTGGTATTACTATTTGGGGATGTTAGACATGAATCTTGGATATGTGGTGTCTTGGTAATGATAATTTTCATTGGATTAGCTAAACAATCTAAGGGGGAAACCCATGTTCCTAGAAGGGATTGTTATTCTTGACATGTGTTTTTGTTGTTGTTGTATGACATTTCGCCAATGGGTGATGTACTCATTGTGTTATGTGACTAGTCTATGATATATTTCTTGTGTTTGAAATGGTATTATAGTTTTCATTCATGATTAAATTTTGGAACTTTGGAATATATATGGTATTCATTATAGTAGGGATAGACAAAGTTTATTTGAGGGGAATGAAGTATAAAATTGAATTCCTTTTCATTAAAAAATTTAACAGAATAGGTGTTTAATTAATCTAATTTTAAATGGGTAAATAGAATGAATCTAAATTAATGGTTAAATAATAATTCATAATGAAAAGTAATGCATGAGTTAAGATTTTTTGGGGTAATTTTTGAATTTATTAGTGTTCCTAAATGAGATATTTTTATATGTGATGGTAAAATAGTTCGAAGGGGTGTCTAAAGAAAGACTTGTGACTTTGTTAGTTGGTTTATTAAATGTTGATCATGACATATGGGAGGGATGGAAAATTGTGGTCAATGAGGTATGATGATATCATTTGGATGGTAAATGTGTATTGGGTTATTCATAGCTAAGGGATAGATTTATTTTGTGAAATTGTTGGTTTTTTGGGTAATGTTTTTTGTGATTTGTGTTTTGTATTGTAGGAAGATTCTTCCATGATTCCATGTTCCAGTTGGGAAAAAAGTGGATGTCAATGATAATTCTACTCTAGAGGGGTAGAATGGAAACCTAGTGGTGTAGGGTAATAGGGAGAGGATTCCTTATATGATAACATCACATGTTTTTTGTATATGATGGAATGGTACCCAGGGAAGGTTGTGCCGAGTATGTTTGAGTTGAAAAGGGGTTTCAGCAGCAACATCCACTAACATTTTCTAGAGAGGGTGAACTTGATGTTTCTAGGTTATGGAGAGAGTCCATCCAGACAATTATTTATCACATAGCGACTCTTCCTAATAAGAGATTCATGTTGGATGATTTCATGATTTGAGCTCATGGAATGCACTTGTGGGATGTTCTTGTAATGGCACAGTCAGCTGATGGTATGATATGGAATGAAGGAAATGTTTGTTGAACATTTATATCCAATTACTTTGAGATATGAGAATCTTGAAGAGTTTATGAGGTTGACATAGGATCCCATATTAGTGATTGATTATTCTAGAAACTTCACTGATTTGTAATGATTTTTTCCATCATTAGAAGGGGATGACACAGATAAGAAACGACAATTCCAATATGTAATTGGACTTGATATCAAGACCTAGGTGAATATCTTTAATTTAAATAGGTGTACTAAGGTGTTAGATGAATCCCTTTTATTAAAAGTCACAAGGAGCCCTCTGGTGGTGGGTATGTAGCTCTATTTGGGGTGGTCTAGTAGTGTTTATTCAAATAGTAAGAATCATAATTTCATGAATTCACATTCGTGTTGTGGTGGAAAGGGTTATTAGAAAATGGAAACACTATCTCATTGAATTTATCGATTTCCAAGTACTGGTTTTGTATGTCGAGGCACATTCATGATCAGTCTGCCTAGCCACTAATTGATTTCCAAATCTACTACAATATTAGGCATGCGTAGAGGTTCTGTAGGAACCCTCAATATATGGATAATGATAGAGGTTTCAGAATGATGTAGAGTATGGATAGGGGTTCAGTTATCACAGGTCAAGAAGGAAGATGGAGCTCTATCATTCGTACTAGTTGGGGAAAAATATGTGGTACCCCATAATGAGAGCACTGTATTAGGAGGGTAGAGATACAACATGAAATCTGGTCAGAGCTCAGGATAGAATGGAAGATCATCTTCATGCAATTTAGCCTATACGTCGAGTTAGCAAGGTTGGTCCATTGATAGTTCATGGTATGATTCTTGTATCTTACGCTCTAGGTAGTGCATTTTTTGATATGTGTGAAAAATATTATTTTATCTATACTTAGTTTGTGAGAGTTTTAGTCCCAGTGAGTGGATATATGTGTGGATTTATGTCAAATGATACATTGTTTGTAGTCTGGGTGGAAAATATATGTCATTGTAAAGGGGTGTTCTCATGAGCATGGTGGCTACTGATTTCTTTTGGACTTGTTTGTTCTAGAGATGTCGGGTTTTGGGTGGATATCGTGCATGGATTAACCATTTTCATACAAATACATACTGATTATTACCACTGTAGGGTATTATTTATGTCCTCAAAGTGAAATATATTTGTTCACTATGGGGAATGTGATATCCACGTAGGTTGTGTGTGGTCATTATATCAGTATTTGGGTGAACTCAATGTTGAAGTGGTTTTTATTATGGTTGGTGATGGGGGAGTGGATAAACATGTATTTCCTCCTATAGTGGATTAGTTTCATCATTTTTTCTGAAACATTTCCATGGGATTCCCCCTAATAGAGATGTTGAGTTGATGATAGAGTTTCTACCAGGAGAAGAACCAGTTTTCATACCCATATATAAAATGGAACCAAAAGAACTGATGTGATATAAAAATCAGCTGGATAAACTAGAGAACAAGTTGTTTATTCATTCGAGTACATCACCTAGGGGATCACTACAGGTTTTTCCAATAATGATGATATATCCTTGTGGTTTATTTTTTATTATAGCAAGATTAGTCAGATGATAATTGAAAATTGATAACATATTCCTTGAAATGATGATCATTTAAACTGATTGAGCAGTGCATCAGTTTTCACAAAAAATTTATTTGGGATCTGGGTATCATCATTTAAGTGTGATACCTTCTAATTACTTTGGACTCCCATCAAGAGAAGGTTTGGTTTGTATGAGATTGTTGTGTTTTCATTTAGTTTTTTTAACTACCCCAAAATATTTGTGGCCTGGATGACCCGAATATTCCACCTATATATGGATTAGATTGTTATTTTCTTTGTTGCTGACATCGTAGTATACTCTTAGACACATGAAGATCATGTTAAACCTATTGATATCATCCTGGGTATTTTAAGAGATAATCGACTATACACATAGCTATCTAACTATCATTTCTGTAATGAAAAGCTACATCTATTGGGCCCCATTATTGATAAATAATGGTTGTCTCTGAGCCTAAGGAATTTGAAATTTGTTGTATCATGGGAGCATTTAATGAATTATATTAATGGTTGAATTTTTCTCATGTTGGTTGGATATTATTGATGGTTCATCAAAAACGAATCTCATTTAGAAGTAACAAAATAGGTATTGACTATGAAAGGCATCAATTTTAAGTGGTCCATGGTATGTGATGATGCATTCCTGTAGTTAAATAAGTGGTTGAAATCAACACCAACAAGATACTGCATGAGATGAGAAAAAATTGTACCTTTTTTTAGTATGTATCATGTGTTTGGATTTGGGTAGTGTTAATAATGGATGACCGGGTTTTAGCATATGAGTTAAATAAGATATGGACGCATGAATGAAATTACCCAACACATGATCTTGAATTGGTCCTGGGGGTTTTCCCATAATGTGTGTGAATTTTTACTTTTTGGGAAATATGGTTGTTTCGAATACCAATCATAAGACCCTTAAGTACGACCTCTCCTAGTGTGACATAAATCTTTGGAAGTGAAGATTGGTTGAGTTCGTATATTACTTTTATTTTTAGATAGTTTACACACTAATAATGGGAAATTGTCTTGTAGATTCATTGATTCAGAACACTCAAAATCTAGAGGTACTTGAATCCCGTTCTAATAGGAGAATGATGTCATTATTTTTGTTGATGCATCTGGATGTGCAGAATGGTCAAGGGAGGATAAACCTTACGCCAGGGGTATTTGATTCAACCCTTTTAATCTAGATCAAGGAGACTAAATAAGAGGATCCAGAGTGTTTGGAATTTAAATAATGTCTTAATAGTCGGTTCCCCATATAATAAAATGATTGGTGATGATGATATCATCTATGTATGGGGTCGTATTGTTGAAACAACTTTAATGAGGGATGAGTTGATGTGTGATTTACATGAATCGATTTGGGATTTACAACTTGTCTTAACTAAAATGTACTATAAACATGATTAATAGTATTTAGGGACTTTTATGAAGAAAGTGGTTGCAGGTTTCAGGGAATGATGGTATTCATGTCAACAGTTAATGGTAGAGCATAATCGACTGGGTGGTTGGAATCAATCTTTTCCCATTTTGGAACAAAAGTGAGGTGATGGGATGATGTATTTTTTTGGGTCTCCTGATGACATCTTTAATCAATGCTTGGTCTGGGTATTTGTGGATTGGTTATCCAAGGTGGAATTTTTCTTTATGATTAGAGAGACTTTCACCATGGACCACCTATGTGATTAGTTTGTTCTGTAGATAGTACAGTCACATAGGGTACGACAAACTACAGTTTAATTTAACAATCCATGTTTTACATCAAACATTGGGTATGGGTTACAGAAATCATTTGTTTACCATGTATTTTTTAGTATGTATTTCCACTCGCAGATGGATGGTTAGTTAGAGCATAATATTTAGGATCTAGAGGACATTTTGAGTGCATGAGTCCTATAATTTTGGATGGTTGTGGGGAAATCAGGTGGAACTTGTTGAGTTTTCCTAAAAACAAATTTTTTTGGAGGAAATTCAAATGGAAATGTATGAGTAACTCTTTGAGAGGATGTATAGATCCCTAATATGTTGGATGGGGGTTAGGGTGTTAGATTTGTTGGGATCAAGCCATATGTATGAGACATCGACACATGTTCAGTTGATTCAAAAACTAATGGCTATGACTTTGAGTAGGAAAAAGTAACAAAAACGATATTTTAGAACTATTTTTTAGATGGTGGGTGATCACGTCTTCCTTCAGGTGTCACGATAATTGGGTCACCATCAGATCCCCAATCATGGCATGTTGGCACCCATGTATGTGGGACCATTTGAGATTGTTGAGAGGATAAAACTTGTGGCATACTGATTACCTATTTGGAAATATTATATTGGAATTGATCACATCTTTCACATGTCACAACTTTTATAGTTTCTACCTGACCATGTTACGTGATCAATAATAATTCTGTTGAGCTGGAGGCTGATGTGTCCTTTGAAGAACCTCTGGTTCATATTGTGGATGGTGGGGAGAATGTCTTCTTAAGAAATATTGTACCATTTTTGAGTGTTATGGAACTATGGAAAGGTTTAAAATGAAACATGGTAGAGGTATAATGATATGTGGGCCTGGTGGCCTAAACTCTTTTTTGGTAATCTCATTGATTCTTGAGAGTGCAGCTTGAGGATGAATCATTATATGGTGGGGAGATTGTATGATATTGGACTTATTTTTAGATGTGTTCTAGTTTATGGTTTGGTTTAAATAACTTATATATGTTTATGTAAACGATTAACTATTGTACGTGGAGGCCTCAAGAATATCCATGGGATTGGGACATATTATAATGGATAATCGGGGCCATTTAGTGCATTTCGCATGGTTGGAACATGAATATTCAAAACAATGCGCCCTAACTATTCTTTAATGGAGAAGGGAATCCTGATTTTTTGAAACCATGAAAGGGAGAAGTCGAGATTGTGTTACCTTGGGATGATCCATTATAATGTTTTTCTATATGGTTTTCTAAGTCATGTAGGTTGCCTAAGAAACTATGTTGCAAATTCCCCCCATAGATAGAGTGTGGTAGACATTTGGTGTATAGTTTTCCAAATTGTGTTCCCCTTTAAAAGTTGAAATTTACCATTCTTCCCACTTGATACTTAAGTGATCTAACTTGGTATTTTGATCCATTCATCATCTTATAACCCTAGGGATGAACAAAATTTCCCAATACACCCTAAGGATTGATGTCCCTAATTTCAAGGCCAATTTCATTGTTATTGGTTACAAATCTACGATCTAAGTATGTCAAACACTCATATTTTATCTCTTTTTGGAATAGGGTTTGTGTGGTTATTCTTATTCTTCTAAATAAAAAAAAGCATCGTTTTGTAGAGGATCATTGGTTGGGAATTTGAATGGGGTTTGAATCTGTTTCAATGGGTAAGGTTATGCATGTCTTCATCTTCTGAATCGAGGTAGGTGGTCTATATCATATGCCACAGAGTCATAATGTGTGTTTTATGTGTATGCGGATTTGTTATTGGTCTATTATTATGGTTATTTTAATTCCAATAGTGTTTGATGATAATTTGGAAGTCTAAATGATGAATTTAACCACTCAGGATCCCCGTGGGATGCATTGAGGTTGACTAGACCACTTATAGGGAAACCCTTGGGATGTACCATCATCCTAAACAAGGTAAATTTTTATGATCATTATTTAATTTATTTTTTATGAAGTATATCCTAGGGTAAATATGATGACATTATAACATAAATTGTAAATGAGAACTGATTTCCATTTTGCATAGTTATGACAAGACATAATTGGTAGTTTGGAATATCATGAATGGGATAAAAGATTCAATATGAATGTTTTAAATGAAATATGGTCATATGTGATAGTGTTTAAATTAGTAAGGCATGGACGAAGTTTACGTATTTATTTAACCAAGAATTACTATTGTTATTTGTATAGTTTGATTATAGTACATTAAAATGGTATATGTGATGAATGGTTAATAAAGCATGTGCATATTTCTTGGTGCTATGTGGGGTATAGGACTTATGCTCATCTTGTCGATCGATTTGGACTGATGCTCTAAACCCCACCCCTAGAATAAATTGGTTAGGGAGATGGACTCATGATCTTAGACATTAATGGATACATTGGATGAGAATACCTAGACTCCTACTCCAAGGTAGTGTTATGTAATTGATTTTGAAATTCATTTCCTATTGAGATACGAGTCTTGATTTAAATATTTTATTTTTAGTGGTTGGCCATCATTGGCCATTTTTCTATAAATTATATTCCTAGCCCTTGGATTAAATGATTTAAATCTTTTCGTAAATATTGTTAACTAATGGAATGATTTATCTTTTTTACCGTGTTTTTATTTTATTACAGGCATTCACTATCTATTAGACTTGATATTTTATAGACACCATTGGTGGTGGCTTAATGAGTTATTCTCAAACCTTGTTCAAGTTGTCATTGAGTATGTGAGCAGACATCATAGTTGTAGGATGTAATAATGTATGGGTCCCTATGCTAGAGATTTTATTGGGTATGGGAGGAGGTTACAAGACTTGGTGTTAGAAACCATTTTAGGGATTCCCCTTCTTTCACTTATTTTGGGTTCTTCATACACTTATAACTTTGTGAAATGCAATGTCATACATCTCATTTGGTTGGGGGATTCTACCCAATATTTGGAAAATTTAGTTAATTCATGGTTATTGTTGATTTACTATTATTTAGTATTTCCATTGTATCATATTCTATCAATTTAGGATTATTCTAATAAAGATAGTATAATCTCCCCAAATTAATTTTTAGTAACTCTTTTCTAGTCATCAACCTTGGGAATATGAGGATCTCTAGCTGGGGTCATGTGGAAACCTATCTTAGAGAATAAGATTAGTGTCTTTTGGGTTAGGGATGTTACAATGTTTAATCATAATCATGTGATCCAGGAACATAATTCAACCATAGTTTTTAGGGATGTAGATTCTCATGCTACTGAGTCCTTGATGGAATTTCTTTTATATATCATCAAGCATTTGTAGATTCCTCAATATAGGAATGGAATTATCATGACCAACATAATCTGTGTTTCCTCTAAACACTAATTGGATGTGATTACCCAGGCCAGTCGTCATCAAGAAATGGTTTTGGAAAATATCATGACCATCTTCTGCGGTTACATAGTCCCTATAAAGATGAGAGGTAACTGATCTAGGGTGTTCATGCACATGTATTAGGTTGCAATGTCCATCATGGGTTGTTCAATGCATTTCAGCAATAATCAAATATTTTCACGACTTCATGATTTTTTTGATATATCATGAGTGTATTATTAGTTAATTAGAACATGTGTTCCATATATACTTATGTGAATTAATTTTTCCTATAAACTATTTCTATGATCGCAAACCAATATATAATAACAATCCAAAACATGGGTGAAGCTGATAGTACATGGAAAAAAGGGTTAGTGTTGAGACAGGGCAGTAGTTATTTTAGTAGTAAGAAGGATATCCCTATGGTTTGTCATCAAATTAGTGATGGCCTTAGTATCCACATTGGTAGCTCTTGTTTATGCCATCAATGAGTACAAAAAGGGTATGCAATTCCATTGTTTGATAGATACCCTCGATAGTGACATTATTTTCATTTATATGGTATACATTTAAGAGTTTTTATGTACCATTCCATATCTTTCTAGTGGAATAGTACCCACAACAACTCCACCATTAGGAGATGGATGAGGGTCATGATGGAAGGTAGGATTATAGAGTTGCACTAAATAAACAAGTCAAGGAGGAAGTCATGGTTTGGGTCAACATAATTCTTATTTTCATCACCATCAGAGCAGAACAACTCAAGGAAGTCCAGATATATCTCAAGGACCTTTATTAGGACCTTTAAATTCATTACAATATACACCTAAGGATTATAGTGTAGGACTATATATTGTACGTGATATTGTTCTAGTATCATGTACTATAATATATTCTTTGATTTTCATTGTTACCTCGCACTCCATTATCTTGGAGTCAATTATGGAAATTCATTAGCAATAAATTATATACTTTTATGGGGTGATGACCAAGGATGAACCATTCAGCCTATGGTTAAAGAGTATACACCAATTTAAGGGACATCCTCTCAAAATTTTCAGTTATAAATTATTGTGTAATTTCATTATCCTTGAGATGATGCTGTTTTTTGTCATACTTGGGATGGTTTGGTTTAAACATTATTATGCCTACATTGATTTGTATTATGGATGTGTGACTTTTACATAACATGTGGGTGATATATATATACCAAAATGAGAAATGAATGTCTATATTGGTTAATCTAGAACCGATAATTTTGGTATGGGAGGAGTTCTAGCCTAGATTGAAAATGTTTTATAAGATGTTCAAACAATTATTCTGATAGATTTTCCTCCGATGGTGGATAATTTTTAGAATTTCTTCACATAATAATTCTCCAAAATACCCCAGAGTGAGAGGTTGATTTTTTAATTGACATCATCCTAGGATAATCCCTATTATATATTCATCTATTCATAATGGAACCTATTAAGAACTATGATCTCAAGAAATATTTGGTCGATTTTGAAACTAATGTTTTCATTCAAACTAGTACCTCACCATAGGGTTTGACTATACCTTTCTCTTATATGTTCAATGGAAACCTTAGGATATATGTTGATTACTAATGGTAGAATAATATTAATGTGAATAAAAAAAATAAAATACCATGAATAGATGATATCTTCCACCAACTATGAAGAGTTAGAGTGTTATTAAAAATAATCATGACATGCGGAAATCATTAGTAATGAGTTTGGTCTTTAGAAATATGAATTATGGATTTACGAAGTTGGTATAGTATATATAATACATGTTTATGTTATTTAGTCACAAAAACATTCCCTCTAATTTCAAGAACATGATTAAATGGATCGCCCTATTTTGATTCCATCATCATGGTCTTTCTGGGTGATATCTTTTTGTATTATCGAACTCCTAGAGTCCATGGAAAACAACTTGTGAACATAATTCATACACAAAGAGAGCATCATATATAAGATAATATCAAAAATTTCTAGTTCTATATGGTTAAGGTAAGCTTATTGCACCATATTATCTCAGAATCAAGAGTATACGTTGACCCAAATTAGGTAAATATTTGTGTTTCCTATGTGAATCCCATAAACAATTTCGATATATGTATTTTCTGGGGATGAATAAATATTAATGTAATTTCATATAGAACTTATCATACCTTTTAGAACCTCTATCTGGTATGACTAAGATGGGTGCGATTTTCTTGTGGTATGAATCATATGATAAGACCTTTCATAAGATGAAAGGAATGATTACATTGGCATCAACCTTGATTCTTTTAAATCTTGGTAGTGTATCTATAATGTTATGTGATTCAACAAGAGTCTCACTAGGAATATTATTTATATAGGGGTATCGAGTAATTTTGTATGGCACTCTCCTTTTGAGACTTCATGAGTGTAATTAACTGATGCACAACCTCAATTATATAGTGGACATTAATGAATACTATTGCAAGATACATTATCTGATGGGTTATCTCTTTGGGGTGTATACAAATCAATAGAGAATTAGATAAATATTTTTTAAGATTTAAATGAATCATAGATAGTGAATATGGGTGGAATTCTTTCTTTAGTTTTACTGTTAGCTTTTTTATTTTTCTTACAAAGAGAAATGTCAAGGAAGGTTTTCTAATTATGAAAACTCATGCACCAGTAGGTCATGAATCTAGTGGATAATGGGTGTTGATGGACCTCTTTTAGGAGATGCAGTTAGAGTTCCATGAGAGTGAAAAGTATTATTTTTTTGTAGCCTTAGTAGTTACGTCTTGACATTTGGATATGGTAAAGTCAAGGCTATTTTTTGACCACTATTTTTTCCTACTACACGAATGTATTTTTAGTGAGGACTCACCATTAGATTTTCCTTTTGATAGATATGACATTGTACCGATATATGTTACTATCTAGGTTCCTACAAATATTTTAAATGAACTAATGTGAGAATCTATTGATTATTAATGGGTAGTGCACCTAGGTATCTCCGTGATTTATCATGATACACACTGTCAGTATTGGTTACATTAGACAAATCCTTAGATTTCATGTTTTATAACTAGTTTCTCCACCTTCCAGTAGGTGAAGGTAGAACACCAATAGAATTTTTTCTCAATCCATCCATTAACTATCCGCAATTGGATATGGGTTGAAGTCTCAATGGATTTTTTTGGTCGGTTTAATTTGTTCTCCACAAATTTGTGGCTTAGATTGGGTAGTCAAGGATCGAATGAGGATGGTTGTCAACTTCCTTCCAATCTAGGAGAATTTCTCATTTTATGAGCATGTAAGACCGCATGTAGAAGATATTATATACTTATTTGGGTTCCCCATACTCTCATTTTTTATTAATATTCTCATTTCACATTGATATTCTGAAAGGGTTATAGAGAGATATGGGTACACAGGTGATTTTATGACTTGATTTTCACCTCAGATCGAGGGCTAGTTGAAACAAACCATACTTATGTTGTAGGAAACTAACCAATAATTTGTCCATGATTTTATATTTTCTTTGGAAAAACATATCCCTCTTAACAACTTATCATAAAATTATTTTTTTCATGAAACAAATTATTTGGCTTTGTATGATGCATTATATGGTAGGTTGTGACTTTCAACACTATGAGGGATAGTGGAAGAGGATAAATTTTACTACATCCTCATATCATGTAGGTGTCCTAAATATATGTGTAGTTGATCAAAAATCATATTTTTATGGCACATTCTTGATAGAAATACTATGCCAATCAATATCAAATACCTCTGCGGTTCAAGGACAGGGATTTTTTTCTTGCGAGTATCACTAATGCAAGGGAATAGGAAAATACATAGCCAATCGAAGATGTTATTATTTTTTCAGGTGTTTTGAGATCATGGATATATTTAGCCTTGTAGCTTATCATTTTCTATTACCTTTGAGGATTTATTCCCTGTATGATGTCTTCCACATTTCATAGCTTCTCTATTACCATGAGAACACATCTCTTACATTTGATCCTGATGATGGTGAACTAGATGCTAATAATTATTTTAAGGATTATCCCATTTTAATCATTGATAAGAGAATTATTGCTCTTAAAAGCTATTATATCCCTTTATTAAGGGTGCTAGGATATCATGGTCATGTACATGATAAGAGATGGGAGTAGGAAGATAAGGTACATGATCGGTGGAAAGATTTATTATCAGATGATGTTTCACAAACATTGGATGGGAAACTAAGGTATGAGTTCCATTAATGTTGTTAGAATATAGTAACATAGATTTTCTATGAGGTATTGGAATTTTTAGTTTTAATTTAATACCGTTTTTCATAATAAAATTTCTAGGTATGATCTTAAAGATTTAAAGGGTGTTTAGGGCATCCTCAAATCATGGTGCCCCAACTATTAGAAGAACCACAAAGACCATATGGTTAGTAGAAACCATAATTTCATGTCCATATAGTTATAAAATACCATTCAAACATTTTTAGTGAATATCAAAGCACTGCACGTTTTTCCCTAACCATACGACCTAGGCCACAAGATCATGTCACCTTTCTAAAACATCAGATTGAGGGTTTTTTTTCTAGGCTATGCACAATTAGTCAAACCATGTGCCCATCCCATGTGAGGGGTTTCATGGGAAATATTGTGGTCAACAGTTAGTGCATAAGTTAAAAACCATGTGACATCTCCAAAATTTGAAAACATCCTTTCAACATTAATATAATTATAACATAAACCACATATTTTTATTTTTATTTATAGTGGATATGTGCATGTTTCCTTATTTTGAGATCTCCCACCAAGGCCTAACCAAGGTAATTTGATATCTTCTCTATTCAACATTACAATAGAGATTCATTAGTCTCATTGTATATTCTTTGATTATAAATCAACTACATTTGCTCCATTCATAATTTTAATTCCTATATAAGTATATATTTTGGTGTAAACTCATAATACATATTTTTTAGTAATTCATCTATTCTTCCATTTTAATAAAATTACTAACAACTCGTGGAATATATTTTTGGGGAATCTACTCTAGGAATAAGGTAGTTGTTCTATTACATTTTTCTCAAATTCTCACCGATTAAAAATTGTTGCATATTGACACACACTAGATTCATTGAGCATTGACCCTAGAAATTCATCTCAATTATTTTATGTTTTATAAGTTGTTTTCTAATTCCCTATTAAGAACACTTAACACCATTGGATTTTATGAACTCTATTTTTACAACCCCCTGAATGGTGAATTCTTTGGAATCTTATAGGTAACCCATGTTTGGCTAAATTAAGATATTATTCAGTTGTGCTTGACATTAATTTATATAATGAATGTGTTACACATAAATTAAATAGACCATGAATTTTTTTTGTGGAATATATATATATATATATTGTAGCCTTGTAAAATGTATTTTAAATTAGTATTAGTTGCATGTCCCTAATTCAATATGACATGTATGATGAAAGGAAATGAAATAAACATAGTTAATTGAATTTTTCATGTGTATTACATTGACTATGATTAATAGGTATATAAATTAAATGACTATAAGTCTAATACTTATTCTAGAAATATTAAATTCTTTTAGGGAATGTCAGACTTGATCCCACTTTAAATTCTTGAGGGAATTCCTTGAGAACATAGTGGATGTCGTTCCGATTCATGAATATAATTGATATTGGAGATACCCAACATAAAATATGTTCCCCATATCAATATTTGAATGCCATAGAATTGTACCAATGATTCCATTATATCTTTTCCAGATATTAAAATTCCGTGTATTCACTCATTAGATTCAGGATTATGCATTCAAACACATGGTTCCAAAGATTCAACTCATTAGACCTTTTCATTCTTATCCTAAAATTAATATAGATGAGATCCATACACTAGGTTAGACTCTTTTGTAGTGGGACACCTTTGGTATATGCCATGGATTATACTGAAACCCTTGTAGCGAGACTGAATGAGTTAACACTGGGCGTTGTCTCGACCATTGAGGTCCGAGATACCTTAGTTTTCCATTATAACCCCCTTTATTATTATCATCACTATTAATCCATGATTTCAAGTATCATAATTCATAACCCGTAGCTAATAAATACAAGTTCACATGTTTAAATGCATTTATAGATAAGGCTGTATAATTTATTGTTGTTTACATTATCACTAATTTAATTATATATATACCTATACAATATCATACTTTATTTTAATAGACTATATTTCTATAGAGACCATTAGTGGTGGAAAACTGAGATTTATCTCACACCCCATCTGGGTGATGAATGGAACCTAGGAAAATTATATGATAGTAGGTGTGGAAAAATTGATGCATCCTACTCTATATACCAAAATTATTAGTTTAGTATGGGAGATTGGTACACTGTGGCCTATCGTTTTCTTGGGATGATTCGATATTGTTTTTTTATTTATTATATCATGTATTTTACTATATTCATGTTATCATGTACGCATGTTTTCAATTTTTTTAGAGACATTCCATCATTATTTTTATATTATATAGTTTAAATATTCTGTAGATAATTTATTAGTGTCATAGTTGTTCTTATTTCGTATGACTTGTTAATTATTATAACGAATTTTTTATTTATTCATTTGTTATCTCCATAGTTCTCTATACTAAAATGAGTGCATATTTCCTACAAAGACACACAATAGGACCTCACTACTAGTAGAAATCCTATGGGGTCAAGGGAGGTACACTTGGGGCCATGTGTCCAATCATGCTCATTTAATCAGCAGTGAACTTGGTCTGGCACAACAAAAATCACTCACTCATATTGTTATTTATGATTCTTATTAGGGAATTGAGTTCATAATTCCAAGGTGATGTGATGATGTTATAGAATGTTATCAGTTGGGACCCGTAGTAGTTGTAGAAGTTTAATATAAGGTTATAGAGATTTAATATCACATCTAGGATTCGTAGAGTCAATATAAAACATATACAGATAATATTCAATTTTATCTAGACTTTAATGTTGGTGATATGGTATTCTTATGAATATCTCATTTTAATAAGATTATTTTATTTTTAAAGAAGGTAAAGTTGAACAGTTGATTAGTTATTACATTTAATATTCTGGATTATATTGAGTCAGTTGCATATCACATGAAACTTCCACTAATCCTCCATTATGTTTATCTTGTGTTCCATGTATATTTCTAGTTGAATTAAATCACAGATTCATTTCAGATACTAAACATATATTTCATACAACTAGATCGTAATCTCCCTTATTATGAACAACATATGTATATTATGGATGGAAGGGGGAAAATATTGTCGATCATGAAAACAACCCATGTAAATGTTTGTTTTGGGAAACCAAAACCTTAATCATGAAATGTTGGAATAATAGGATGTTATTAGGTATAGGTATCATCAATTATTTGTATTTTAGGGACATAATTTTGAAGGGGATATTCTTATAAGGTGTTTAGTGTAATTTCATTAGATTTTAGATTATATTTCATTTAAATAAATTAATGGGTATGATAGCTTATGAAGTATTAAATAATTAAATAATGTGAATAATTTTTAAAAATTACAAAATGAATCACATTATATGTTCTAAAATGATAATTAATTCCGGAAAATATTTTAATAGGAAATATTACTGATCCTAAATAACTATATTGAAATATTTTGGTCATGAGTATTTGTTTGTTTTTAAAAATTAATTACTATTTCAAATCATAGGAAAATTTTATTTTTAAAAAATTTATAAAATTAATTTTTTGGTTGTTAATTATTTAGAATATAATATAAAACCATTTGAAGGAAAAAATTTATGTAAAAAACTCTTTTCATGCTTTTCTTATTTTATATAAATAATGTACTCATTATGAATGAAATTAATTTAAATATAGAGATGAAATAGTCCAAAAAATTATCATTTCAATAATGGTTTTTAAAAGGAATGGTATTAGAATAAATTAATTTTTATGCTTAAAAATCCTTTATCAAAAAAATATTTTTACTTGTTTTGTGCCTGTACTGTAGAATTAATTTTTTCCAATTATAAAAAATATATTATTTTAAAAAAAATCCTAATTTAAAATATGGATACTTAATACTATTTTATTATTTGAACATAATTTTGGGTCATATTTAATAAAAACTATAGTGAAAATCATTTGTCACGCTGAAGGGTAAAAATATTAATGAGTGGTTTAACTAAATAGATAAGGGCTAAAAATAACTAAAAACATATCTAAAACATAATAGATGATTTTATTTCAATTATATATCGTCTAATATTTTAAAATTATCAATATTTGGGCCACTTTTCAATGATAGTGAAAAAATTTACATTTAATATTCTTAACAATTACAAGTGTTTCCCTCCCAACACTTATAAATCTGAACACCCTATCATAACTTCTTCTGAACAAATGAGATTTATCATAAGAAATAACTTCAAAAATAATATCCCAAATTAATTATATATGACCTTTATGTGTGGTTCTTCTTAAAAACCGACCCATTAAGGAAAATTGTTATTTTTAAAGGACTACACACGTAAGGGATATATATATTCTTACCGGGGATTTTAATTTTTTTTTGATTGTGCGTTATGTAATTGTATTATAACCATATTATCATGATATAATAAGTGTTATGACTATAATTATTTGTTTTTATGTTATTATTTTATCCATCATATGTCTCTTTACCATCAATTGGAAAATGATTACATCGCTCGTGTGTACATGTGTACTACTACCTCCAAGAAGCGATGTGATTAGATTTCCATTTCCTCATGACATGGATAGTAATAAAAAATAATAATTATTTAATATATATGATATTTATTGTATAATTATTAATAATAATAGTGATATTTTTTTTCATTTACTTCATCTATTGATAAGTGAGAATACCACTTGTTTGTACGTACGAACTACCACGTCAAGGATGTAAAGTAATTCATTTTTCACCACAACATTATATAAAAATGAATTAATTTTTATATGATAAATAAATATTAATATTATTAAATTATTATTTATAGGTATATGATGAAACCATGATCATGTATCATGAACTAGAATCTACAAACTGAATCATCAATGGAAACCAAACATGTTTTCACCCGAATAATGATTTTAGTGATATTTGTTTTACTGGAATAGTAACTGGAATTTATAATGATTTATATAGAGAATTATTTATATGATTGTGGTGAATATATATATATATATATATAATATATAAATCACACACTCTATTTTAATTCAATGGATTCAAGACAGTACCTACTGTAAGGTTATATGTTACAATAACATTTCTTTATGAGATTATATATCCAAAATTTTCATTTGTAGAAATATATGCTCCATATCCATTTAAAACACCTATATTTTTCACACAAATATATTCTTGTAATACTAATGTATTAGTAAAATATAAATTTATTTGTTACCAATATTTATAGTGGAATTTTTATTAATAAAAGCTGACCATTTTTTCTATTTGTAAGATGAAATTGTTCTTATATGATCATGTTCATTGAAAATATATATGGAAGATTTTACCTGAACAAAAAATTGAACAAAATATTATTTTTATTAAATTTAATAGTATTTACAAAAGAATAATATGAATCTCTATAAAAAAATTAACATTTAAATAACTTTGTAATTTTGAGTCATACTTTTGTGTTGTTTTCAATATGTGGTATGTGGTATTGATATTATATTGGAATCTAATTAATTTGGAAGATATTAGTATCACATGGGATAATATAGAATATAATGGTGAGTGATACCAATAATTTAAGGTACATTTTCCATTATTATAGTCTTAGGAATGAACCATGACTAATGAAATGATTAAATTTGAGTGATCCAAATCCGTTATGGGACATTATCCATTATTATTTTCTTGGAAATGAACTTTGAAAAAAGAATTGATTTTATTATATTATACTGTATGGAATGAAATTATGTCATTTGGTTATTATATATAATCATGGTTCATGATTTATTATTGATGATTTCATAATCTTATAACTTATGTCTTATTCTGTGTTATGGAAATAGAACATGATTCATAATAATTTATTTTTGAATAATTTGGTTTCAAATTCATTAATTAAGATCATTTTTTCATACCCATAAACTTATATTATATAGAACTATGATTAATAATTTATAACCAACATGATTACCCTTATAGGGAATCACCGATCACCCTTTCTTGGGTTTCTATTTCATTAGATTAAGAAGAATGTTCTTAAGTAGGGTATGTATATGAAGTATGATATTTGAGAAGATATTTTGGGGAATATATTGAAGTCGGATATAAAATACGTTGATTATATTTCTTGACTTAAAATAAAATAATATTTTATTATTGTTGGTATTTTATTATTATGAGATATATTAGATATTCAACTAAAATTATGTAATATTTATGAATACAATTATTTGTATTCCTTATACAATAAAAATATCAAATAGATGGATTATTACACACAAAAAACCCAATTATTTCCATCATAAATTTTTTCTTTTCCTGATTAGCAATAAAAAACTGAAAAGATTCAACACACATAAAATATATATTGGGTAAAATCATAACCTCTTCATGAAAAAATAAATTTATTGGAACTCCGCTAAATCAAAGATTGATTTTGCATGGATTAAAAAATAATCATATTTTAGAAGTATGAAAATTTGTTTCATGCCATTTGTTATATTGTCTACTACATTAATTAATGAAATATTCTACGCCCTTAATGATATGAATGAGTTCAATTCATAAATGCTCCATTATAGAGATATTGGTTGGGTTAATCACAATCATGTAACAGATATTAAAATCCAAATGTATATATATTTCTATAATAACTCAAAAAATGATATATCAAAGGTAATATTAACTATATACAAATAATATATTCTATCTCATCCACTATCAAGGAATAAAATCAATAATAATCATAATAATAAATAATAAAACCCCTCTCATTTAACATGGAAGAAATATAAAATAAATAACAATATGTGTAAATACATCCAAAATCAATGAAGGGTCCTCCGATGAAATCTCATTTTTATTTTCATTTAATTCATATTAAAAAATTTATAAATGATATAAATATAGTATGTTAAAGATCTCATTGAATGTACAAAATTCATTTATATCTAATAACTCACAAAAAGGAATGCTCTCCAATTTATAAGATGAATATAAAAATTCTTTTTTTCATTTATAATATCCATCCATCCTCCCACATTCAACATGGAAACATCATCTCACCAGTATATTAAAAAAATTCCACTTAATAGATAATTTATATATAACCATAGTAGTGACATTTCAATGTAGCTATAATTACAAAAAAAATATGTGTAATAAACAATAAAACAAATAATTAAACTAATTTATTGATATGAAATTATAAAAAAAAACCATATATCTTCCTATAATTAATTATGTAACACATTCATATTTTTGGTAAAACATACTTTTACACACTATATATCATAACTCGATCATAATAACTATAAAAGTACATCCATATGAATTAACATAATAATAAATAAAACTATAAAAACATAAATCACCTGATGATAAATCTATAAAAACAAAAAATGATTATGAGTATAGTACATATACAACAATAAAAACATCATGTCTATGGATATATAGATATAAACAACAAAATTTTATGTGTATAAAACAACAACTACAACAACTACAACTCGATATATATATATATATACAAGCAATAATATTTTATCCTGATTAATCAATTATAACCACAGAAACAACAAATCAAATACCACAGAACTATGAAAACAATAATAAAAGTATATATAGTAATAACCACCCCATGTGTATGTATAATTCCACCAAAATACACACTATTTGAGAACATCATTAGAATAATTATCAAAAACTTTAGTGTCTTTAGATAAGTATATCCCATATAAAAATTTTTCTTCCTTGATATTTGGAGTTTTAAAGGAAAAAACGTCATGCCAAAATGTAATAATTTATAAAACATTTATTTTAATAACTTATTTCCAAATAATTTAATCAAAATCCTAATTATTACATAATTATCATTCCACTTATCATAATATATGTGAATATAAAGAAATAAATAAATTTCACATAATTTATGAACTAGTAAACACTTTGTTAGTATTTCTCATGAAAATATAATCATTATTATATCACAGAATTTAACCCTCTTGAATTAATTATCAAAAAAATATTCATAAATCTATGTAAATAATATTTTAGCACACATTTCATCATAACAAATTATTAATACTATATTATAAATTAATTATCCATTTTACAATCATAATAAATTATATAGATTTATATATATATATATATATTTCACAAATAGAAAACTACTCTTTAATCATATAAAATTATAAGAATAATATTTAATTCCTCCTACAAAAAATCCCTTTTATAAAACAAACATAAATTTTTTTTGAAATTGATGTCCCCTTTTTCAAATTTTTCACTCATTTCCCTAGTTCAAATCTCTTCTACTACACAGTATTGATCAAAGGGGAATTATTTGACACAATTTATTGAATTTAATTGACATGGGGTAATAAAAATTTATTAAAATTTATTATTAATCAAGAAAATTTTATTATATATATAAATAAATAAAAATATCAATAAAAATATAAATAAATATATAAAAAATAATATTTAACATTGAGTGGTGTTATATAATTACATTTATCTAGGAATATTGGCATTTGATTAATTTTTTTACTTTAGAAATATGGAAGGATAAATGAATTAAGAAAGGATAATCATTAAACATTGGTGGGAATGAAAAAAAAATTACCCAAAATAGGATATGAGGTATGTTAATTACATTCAAGGTTTATTATTGAATGTTTAAACTACAAAAAGTGTGTATTAAATAAAAACCACAAATCATCACATTCCAAGAAATATTATAATTCCTATAAAGTAAACATGTATGCATACCATTTATTCTTACTAACCAATAAATGTGTAACATTTATATGTAAAACAAATGGAAAGATTAAGCTTTACCAAACTGAAAATTCCTATATGTCCAAATTGTATAATTAAAATAAACTTTAATTGATTATGACATCCTATATTAATTAATTCATTTTCATTCAATAGATTAAATTTTTATATTATATATGAAATAAAAACATATATTGTAAATAAAACATATTACAAATAAACAAATTTATAATAATTTATTCTTGTATAATGGATAATTATAATATTACAAGAAATAATTTCTTACATACCCTGAATGATTCCATCCCACAAATTATCATAAATTGAAATTGGACAACAATAGTTAAGGAATAATATCCTTACAACATAGAAATATCATGGATTACCTTCAACCCCAAAAATAATTATTAGTTAAACTAACCCTATAGTGAGGAAGAACATTAGGAAATGCGAAAGAATATTGTATAATATACTTGAAAACTATAGGAATGAAAAGTGTCCCTATAGAAATTAGAATGGAATGAAACTATGGGATTTAATGGATATAATATAGACATTAAATGATAATTTATATAGGGTATATATTATTTGAGTATAATACAAGTAATTATGTAACCTATTTAGATATACCTAAATGTAGTAAATATCAAAAAATATAGAGTTTTGAAAAGTGTTAATTTTCCTACTAAAACTTCTTTGAATATATTAAATGATTTTTAAATAGAATAATAAATAATAATTATCCATTTTAAAAAATAAATTTTATTAATGAAATTTATTTTATAAAATATAGTATATTTTTAAACATATTACCTTTAATGAATGATTTAAATTTAATGGATTTATAAAAAATTAATTTTAAATAAAGTAAATGAATAAAATCCGTGAAATAGCAAGGAAACTATATAGAAAACTAATTTAAATATTAACATCCAATATATTATGGCATATTTTTGAACATTTTTTAATATATAATAGTATTTTATTTAAAATATAACATTCACATATCTAGAGTATCAAATTTAATTATATATATATATATATGAATTAAAATTACTATAATGAATATTAATTAGTGAGAAATAATAATATATCATTTAATATTAAAAATATATATTTTTATTTTTTTCTTCTATGTGTGTAATGTTTTTTATCATAATAAGAAAAATTAAACATTATTAAAGAATAATTTATATTAAATTATATGATTATATATATAATAAAATATAATTATATTAATGATAATTTTTTAAGGTAATATGAAAAATAATAATTTAATCATAAATATATTTATTTTTAAGTTTTTTTAACGTGTTATGAATTCTAATAAAAAATTCTTCTTTTTTCATTTTAGAAATTTATTGTAACATAATAAATTTTATATTATCTATATAAATATTCAAAGTATGAAATATTTAATTATTCATTTTTTTAATAAAAATATTTTACCGATGTATAAAAATTTGGTTTCCATGGTAAAAGTAAAATAGGGTATAATGGTTATATTTAGGAGTAATATGGTTAAATATCTCAAAAAATATCAATAAATGAATATATATTGTCATTTATTATCTCCCCTTATGTAATATCAATTATGTTTCCACATTCAATCCAATTTCCATGAAAAACTTCTTTCCTAATTCATTAAGGAATTAGAATTTTTGAAAATTCCACTAAACCTTGTGTATAAATGTACCCCTTATCTACGTAATTAATCAAACACTATTACATCATATTTAAATTTAATAAATCTAAAATTATATCTAAAATAAGATAAACCTTCGCGGGGATCATTCTGATATCAATATAATTCTAAAATATTCCTAATTAATGAAGGATTTAGTTAGAAAATAGGATTCATTCTTTAAATGTAATGACTTCATATCAGAATTTTTTGTTTCTACCTATCATATAAACCTCAAAATTTCTAATTTACTAAATTAAAAAAATATTACTAATATCATTATACATTTGAAATAATTCAATAATAATAATGTTACTAATATTCATACTCATCCATAAATTATAGTATGTTCTTGTTTGGGTATGTTTAACAACCTATATGGACAATGCTATAAAATAATATCATAGATGGTTATGAAAACATAATTACTTTTAATATATGAGAAAATATAAATATTTTATTTTATTCTTTAATTATAATAAGAATACTTAACTTTTTATTCATATAACATTTTATATTTTTTAAAAGAATTAAAGAATCAAGATTTTTAAAAATTTTATCATGGGGAACCACACTTTAATCCCACAAGGAATGAATGTAAATAATCATAAAAATTTTTAGAACATATATTATAGTAACTCTAAAAATATTTAGACGAATAATAGTTGAAACTATAAAAATAGATAATCTAAATAATCCAAAAATTTTAACAATGTGATAAATAATCATAAAATTTTAATATATGGGGTAATAATAATAAATAAGGTACATAAATATATTATTAACGATACTTAATTTATTTTACATAATTTTATATAATGTAAAAAATATTAGGTATCCATGATAATGATTTTTTATCTAAATTCATCATTTTTTTGTTATTATTTTTCATGATCTTTATTCATATATCATATGAAAATTATAAATTATTATTTTATTATATTTTAATTCTTATTTTTTCTGTTGATTTTAAATTTTTTATGATTATTCTATTTTTTACTAATTCATTCAGAACAAAATATTATATTGACACTATTTATTATCAAAACTCAACATTAAATTTAAATTTTTAATGACTAAATATATATTTAGGAAATTAATATATATTTATCTATAAAATCTCATCTATCTTCTTCTCCTATAAATATTTATTGGATTATATTTGTTAATATCATTTCACCTTTCATTCAGTCATAACTCAACCAAAACGATATTTGTGTGTATCTACAATATTATATCATCTTTTATGTTAGAAATATTTCAAATGCATGTACATATTCATTATATTGTTTTCTTGAAATACTTGTATTTGATTCTAGGACTGATTATGATTATTTTATTCTAAACATGTTTTTTAAATTTTTTTTGGGAATCTATTTTTAGATATTTCTACATAGTCCACATTAACATTCAATACCAAAATTAGAAGAAATATATTTTTCACACACACAAAAATATTTTTCAAGAATTGTTTTTATGTTTTCATGTTTTTGAAAATAAATTTTAGTTTATCCGTTTTCATAAAATATTTCTATTGAAAAACATTTATTACATATTTATGTTATTTCTTTTTATTTATGTTTAGAAAATTTATAATTAGCTTACAATGTGTTTTTCATCTATTTCAAAATATTATAAAATTTATAATTAATAAATAGACATATTCTCTAGTAATACCATCCAATATCATTATCTTAATGTTTTGTGATCATTTGTTTTGGAAATATTTAGAAACCCCACCAATTTATAAGTTGTTAATTATTTTATAATTAGATTATGTATGTCTCCATGTTTATGTGGTACACATATGTTTGGTTTATCATCATATAACAAGTGGGTTGATGGTATCCATAAAATTCATTTGGAAATGATTTATATCTCATGATTTTATTAGAGGACATGGGAGCTTAGCCTAATGCTCTAATAGTATAAGATATAATTGGTTAGTTGAGATTTACTATGTTTTAGACATGTAGTTTTCTTATTACTTTATGTTATATAGTTATTTGAGGATATCCTTAACAAGATTTGTGATTTCTCTTCTTTTTTGTGTGCCATATTTGTATTTTTGGAAGCATACTTATTTCTTGTTCATCAGAATCATGAGGATTAACTAATGGTTCAACACTACTATGACTCATTTCATAGTTTATTCTTTAAAAATCATGCCACAAATCATGTTTTTTATGTATATTATATTCGGTTTGACTGCCTTAAGTTATCATCATGTGCCATTTTTATATTGTCATGCCATCATCATCATCATCAGTTTTATATTTATTGAATATAATAATGATTAAAATACACATCCATTCAGAATCCTGAAACTAAAATATAATGGAGAAATTTAAAAACCACTAAGGTAGTCTAATGTGTTAAATACCAAGGGTCTCACATCTAACGGTATTTACACCCTTATGTGGAAGTGAGTTCTCACTAGTGTGTCAATTTATTTCAGCCTCATGTGATGTTACAGAAGTGAGATAGTTTTCCACCTTATTAGATTCCTACAATGTATGTTGGATCTAAATTTGATTGTGTATTAGAATATTGTGTCTTATAACCATGTAAGATATTGAGTGAGGAGCATAACGAGTGTTTACCGAGAATCACAAAGAATTAGAGAATCTCCATCAACTGTGGATGACTCCACATTCCTCAATCTGGAAAGAATAAATACTAGGATCATTTTCATTTATTCTAAAATGATAGAATGACTACACCTATACATTGAATGATATGAAAATATGACATGTCCCCTAGGGTATTAGACCACACCACCACCCAGATACGTCGCATCTTGCATGATCCGTCAAAATTGATTTTTAATCATGAAAAGTGGGGATTACCACAAAACTAGTGGAAATGAGAATTTTTTATATCCACATCCGGAGATGGGATTCAAGATGGTATTTGTTTAAATGTGGGGGAATCATTCTAGTTTTTTGGAAATTTAGTTCATGTATTGAAAGATAATATTTGTTTTAATTAATAGTGACTTCCCCAAAAATATACATCCATTGTTACAGAAAATATTTCTTTATTTCTAGACATACCAACGCCAATCTATAAACATTGTTACTCACACCTTCAATTTGGTTCTAGCCTACCCCACTCTAATGAACCTGTTCTCAAGAAAAGTTTTATCTGAGAAATTTTGAGAGTAGACGCCATTATTTTCACCAATGTAAGTCAAAACAATTTGGGACAAATATCCGTTAATGATAAAATTGTTTAATGTTCCATCCAATGATTTTTACAGAACATACAACTCGATACAATGTTTTTTCAAGAACATTTGATATTATCCTCATTGGGTATCACTCATTTTATAATCCTCTATTTCATGAAATTATATTTTGAAGGAACTACCAGAAATCATAATATACCCCCATGAGTCTAGTTGGTCCATGAGAGTCATCACCCTATGGAAACATTTTATTGTGAAAATCCATGTGTACGATTCTGTGAAAATGTATTTATTTGGATCATTATTAAGGTCACTGAGATTGAAAATATTATGATTCGACTTGTCCAGTACTTTGTCAATGTACTTCATGTGATCGATTACTTCCCTAAATGTGATATTAATTAGTGGACATTCTATAGATTCATGCTTAGACCCATCCCAATTTTGTTTCCAGAATGAAATGTACCCTCTCTGAACTATCCATCATCTGTGGTTCTGTAAGGCTGAAAAATGTGGTTGAATAATTATCCGTAAATAATGTATCCCCACAATATCCCTATCAACATGAATGAAGATCCACATATCTCTGACCAATTTATTTTCCTTCTACTACCTCCCATTAATACAATGTAATATGTCCGTGATATTTCTCTTTCTTATTCCTCCCTTCTTCATAGATATTCCATTTTCCTCCAAAATTCCCAATGATGTTTCATGTCAACTTGTTTACACTAGAAAAAAGAGTCCATAACCCAATCATTTTTTGTAATGAATCCTTTTGGGACTCTTGTATAAGATATTTCATGAATCAGTATTGATACTAAGACACTCTTTACCAATGTTATTCATACACCAAAATAAATATATCTATTCATCCATTTCGTAACACCACCCGTAACCCTTCCATCAATCAAATCATAGTCCAAGATAGGAAGTGTTATTAATGAAATTAGAGTGCCTAGATAGTTTGTGGGGAGAATATTTCTTTGGATACCAAGGATGCTACTCAGCATATAAACTCCCCTTTTTGGGATCCTTCATGATATATAGAGGCTACTCTTGGTGTGATTAATTATTCAGGCACCCCATTTGTAATAATTTTCAAGAATCATGTTCATAGAATGAACTAACCCCTTGAGGATGTTCACAAATATGATCATATAATCATCACAAACTATATATGATATGTATATTTATATAGTTTTTTCAAAATAGGTTATTTCAATTCCACTTGACATAACCGTGTTAATGAGACAATATATCACTTCTTAAGAGAAAATAAATATTCTTGGGGATAGGGGTTCCCCATGTCTCATCCAACATATTACACTTAAAAACCCAAAATTATTTTCTTAGAAGCAGATATCCAACCGTGGTAAAATAATTCACCTGAAGATGAGATATGAGTCGATTAAGGAGGAACACATCCTGACCGTCACCTTAAAAATGAAATTCATGTCTATTCTTTCAAATTAGATCTCTTCAGTTCAACCCTAATTGGACATATATGATAAAAACATATTATGATTATGTTAACAAAATAATGAAGTGGATTATTATTTTCAATACTTCTAGAAGGGAATCATGTGTAAATATTATTTGTGGGGTATTTTGAGGAATTTTGGTAAACTATGAAGTCTTGGAATCCATTCTCCAAATACAAAAAAAACTATATGTTATGGGGTGGAATTTAATATGATATGAAATAAAAATTCATATATAATAATATAAACTATATGTATATTATGTTTGGGTCATCTAATTTGGCATCAAAGTGAGGTTTAATTATTTTTGGGGGGATGTGATATTTATTTTTAGTGGTATAAACTTATGTAATCCAAAGATAAACTAAAAAAAGTATAGGTTGAACCATTTATATCATAGTTATTAAAATAGTTTTATATGTTTAAGTTAAGATGTAATGGGATATGAGATATTGGTATTGATATTATATATACATATCATGGTTCAAATTTATTTCTTATAATATTACCGTGAATATATATAAGCATTTTCGTTGTATTGTATAGTTCAAAACTGGATTTATCCAATTATGTTGTGAATAATAATTCAATCGAATTATTAATGTTTTATAACTAAATATAGAGGAATATTTGGTAGAAATGGGTATGACTAACATAAATATCAATATATTCTTATTATAATGAAAATTCTTAGATATATTGTCCTACTAATGATAATATTATATATATATCATTTGAAATTATATTTCAATTCATGAATGTGTTGTAAACATATTCATTAATATTCATTGGTGAGAGAAAGTAAAACATAAGAATGTAAATAATTAAAGTGATGGAGAATGTAACATCATTATTTTAAGTATGTATTTTTTTCATAAATTAATTTATTATTCATTGTAAAGACTAAAAATATTGGTGGGAAATAAATCATATATGATTTTAAGAAAATTTGTAACAATTTATTCACATTTAATGAATCATTATATTAATTGAACCTGAAATCAGGTATTGAATATCTAATATAATTTCATCCCCTAAATTTTAATAAGTTAAAATGATTTAATAAATAGAAATGAATAATATCATTACTACTAAGAAATACTCGGGATCATAATCAATGTTGAGATTCAATGTTAGTGTGAGGCCTCACAATTATCCCCAAATTTTTTTTATTAAAATAAAAAAAATACATTTCTAGAGGGGATGAACATCATGAAAGGAGAAAAATGATAGAAAATTAAAATTAAAACTATATTAATGAGAATTTTAAATTCATAATTTTCAATTAAAGGATTTTAAATAATAATTGTAAACATCTTACTAATTTATAATTATATGTACATAGCTAATATATACAATTATTATTTATATATTAAAAAATAATAACAACTCGTTATAAATAATACATTACAAATAAAATACATTATTCTTCAATATAATTAATAAATTCTAATCCAATTTTAAAAATAATTTTTATTATAAGTAATTTTTTTATAGAATATGATTTTTTGAAAACATATTTATATCCAATATTTATTTCAAAAAAATGGTTTAATTAGAATGAATTATTAGTACTATAACTAAATTAAATCCCTAATATACTTTATGCATTATAATTAATAACACATTAAATATTCATTAATAAGGAAATATGATTTATTTATAAACATTATTTTATTATATATTACATGTTTTTTTCTGAAAATAATATTTTCTATTTTTTTGAATAATAAATTTAATTTTATTTCATATATGTAAATGATTTCAAATTAATGTAATGATTATTAATATAATATAAATAATATAAAAGCAATTTAATTTTAAAAAGTGAAAATTTAAAGATAATTTTTTATGTGGGTCATTTATTTTTTCATAATAAATTAAATTACTTATAATGAATGGTTTTAATGAAATTTACTTATAATATATATTAACTAATAAAATAATAATCATTTTATTATTATAGTTAGAAAATGCATGTGAATAAATTCATTTAAATCTTGGAAATAATTTTTCATATAAATTATTTTATATTCCTTATGTGCTGTTATATTGGAATTTATTTTTTACATTATAAAAACTGATCCATAAAAAATTTATCATTCTTTTAATTAGAATGGTCAAATTGGTTTACATGTTTAATTTGTTTTAGAATAATAATAATTAAATTAAGTGAAAATTGATTTATCAGAGTTGAAGTAAAATAAGGTAAAAAAGATATATAAATAGGTAATGTCATTATATATCAATAAATATTTCATATAAATGTGTATATACGGAAATTATAAATCTCACATTGTCTTATCTAAATTACTTTCTCCCTTCGGATCCACCAAATAAAGAAATTATAATGCATTTTCATTATGGAAATGGTATTTTTTTAATATTTAAATCAAACTCACCAATAAAAGGACCCCTACTCTACCCACTACATCCAACACCTTTCAATAATTTTAATTTTACATTGTTATTAAAATTTTATCATTAAAATTTAACTCCCAGTTTGGTGAAAATATAATATCAATATAATTCTCTAATTCCTCTAAAACCAAAATTGATTCCAAAAGATGATTTGATTTATTTTTTAAATGTATTTATGTCATACAATTGATTTAAAATTATTATATTTTTATACCAATTTAATATATTTATTTAAAACATTAGTAACATGTACATATATTCATTACAATTTATAAAGTGTGATAGTATAAAAATTACCTCATAAGAATACTCAGAAATTAATTATTGAATGTTGTTGTTTGATTCACTTCTTTCCACCAACGTGGATGATGTAAATAATTTTGTAATTAATTGATATGAAATGTTAATTAATATTATTATAAGATATTAATATGGGTAAAAAATTATTTAGATTATTTTAATGGTCATATTAAAATACAACCATTAATTACATAACACATAATGGTGTGGGGTCACATGAGAATTAATGCACTAGATCCAATTTGAACTGATCTTATGTGTTAAAAATAGGCGTGATATATGGGTAAATTGTATTATGAATTAAAATTTTAAAATATATTTAATCTTATATTTTAATTGTTTTCATTTAAATTGATATAAAATATCCTAGTTTAGAAAAATTACCATGATATTTTTGTTAAATATTTCATCTAAGAGAACTATTCCCAAATCCCGCATGGAATGAACCTAGAACATTTATGGAGATTATATTTTATTATATTAACAATTATATATATTATTAACTTTCTATAAATGTATGATCATAGATACCACCATAATGAAACATATATAGAATAGTCAGAACTACTAACAATAGATTCTCAATATAAACTTATCATAATTAATCCTTTTTAATAAATTAATGTAAAATATAAACATTAATGAAAATATAAATTTATATATTATAGATAGATTATTAATAACACTTAATTTATTATAAATGAGGATATTTTATGTCTGAATAATAAAGAATCTTATGTAAGGGTTTTGTTAACCCAATTTCCTTTCAATGAGTTGAAGTAATATTTCGTGGAAATTATTATTATAAATTGAAAAAAAAATCAGAGTTATGGAATTATTATATAGTGATTCATATTATTATTCTATTTATTTTAATTTCATTATATTAATTATCTTTTAAATTGAATCTTATCCTATAAAATATGGAATTTATGGTGTTTCATTTCCAATCCTAATTTTAAGTCGATATTTTTCATGACTAAATAATTAAATAGGTAAATTTCATGTTATTATTCTATGAATCCATTTATATTTTCTTAGTCTATATTTTTTTTTATTTTTTGATGTCTTCTTTCCATTTCACATCGCTTTGGAACACAAATCAAACAAAATGTTGTCAGTAAGTGTAGTCGACCTTATCTCTTCCATTCAGTCAGGAATAATTCTAATCTTTTACTATATTGTTTATATTATTTTATAATTAGAAATGTAAATATTTATATTATTTAATAATTCTATTATCTATTTATATTATATAAATAATTAGTAAATAAATAACTTTTTTATTTTTCCATTGTATTTCATTTCAAAAAATGATCAAAATCAATTTTCTAACAAGTTTTATATGATCACCTTTTTCCTTTTTCATCTATGATTTTTTATGATAAATCCAATCCATATCTTAATTATAATGCAATTTAATTTCAATCAGCATTAAATTAAAAAATATTTTCTTTAAAATAAAATTTATTCGAAACTATAGTGGAATTTCATTTTATTTTTCAGTGTAATTTTATATTTATATTGCAAAACAAATTTCAACTATGTAAATATAGTTAAACATTTATTATACATAACATGAGATAAATTATAATGATATCATCCACCTTGTTTCTCTTTATGTAATGTAATTATTTTTTTGATGATATTTATAAATCCAATTTATGCCTCATGCATTAATTATACTATGATGTAATTATGAATTGTTTTATATTTTAATTTAAAAAAATGTGTATGATTTATCTTTTTGGGATGAATGGTTCCATTATATCAATACCATGAATTAGAGAATATTTTATATCAAATGATACCATAAAGTTACAATGATTGTTTTCCCACATCTATAATTTTATAGTGAATGTGTCATAATCCCATGTCTATAAGGTTATGGGTAAGTGGTTATACTAATCTATTAGTTTTTAAATATCTTACCGATTTACCATAAAATATATTATTATTTATATTCTTATATCAATACAATTTTTTTAGATAAATTTAAATATTTATTGTTCTTATGACTCAAGATGATTGAATCATGTTTGAACAATCCTCTAACAAATTTCATTTGTTATGCGATTAGTATCATGACATGAATAATGTTTTGTAATCCATGATCTGTGGTGTAAAATTTCATTTGATATTTTCATGTACCTTCGTTATGTTCTCATATCCACACATTCATCTAATTTTAACATATGATGTTTGATTGATATATATTACATTTACCCCTTACATGATATCTATGACCACCCATTCTTTTATATCCATTTCCATTATAATGAAAAGGAGTAGTATGTTTATTATGTTTAGAAGGGTATCATGTTTGAATTCTATTATCATGTGATTTTTTATAGTTTTTTATGATATGTTATTTATGTATATATTCATTAATTAATATAAAATAATTTCTTTTAGGTTTGATTTATCATTATATGTAATCATTATTCATGTAAAATGATGTAATTTGATTGTTTATTATGTTTTTTTAATCTCATTAAACATGAAGAAAAAAAATATCTATGAAAATTATCACTTAAAAAAAAATTAACTCAAAAACAACTAAAATAATAAATATTTTCGTACATATTATAATGAGTTTTTTCTCATCTCATATATAAATTTCATTTATTCATATCACTCTAAATAAATAAATAAATAAATAAATAAATTACATTAATCTCCAAAATTTATATCACCATGAATGATATTCCATAAGTTGAATACTTTTAGTTCTTTAGCTATATTTTGAATCATATTCTATATAACATTAAATTTATCCAACTCCATGAATCTAATGTTTTGTTTCATTTGGAACAAGGTATATAATATATGGTATAATGTCAAAAAATAAATAATTAATTATTCAATAATAACACATCAATAATTAAAAGTGATCTATAAACCCTTTACCAATTATAATACACATATTTTCCTAGAAAATTTACAAATAGGGAAAATATAATATAAAAAATAGTAACCAGATAGTAAAAAAGGGATACTTGATGGGCATAATAATTAGAAATATATGGATATTTTTATTATAACATGAGATGAGGAAATACGAAAAACACAATGCATTGTATATGAATATAACACGTATCTATTAAGATCATAGGAATATAAAATATTTTCATATCTTCATGAAATCCTATCATAAAAGTAACATGGGAGAAATCGTTTTAGTCTTGAATGAAATTGAATCTATAGAAAGAGAATCGCATTTCGTCATATTAATATTTCATGGTTTATTGTCAGTACAATATAATACAACTTTGTAGGAATTCATTCGATACACTATATAATGATTCTCATTAGATATAATGAATCATAAAATAGATTTGGTGCTTTTAAAATTTCAAACCCACAAAACACGAAATTACTTTTACATAAATATAATTAACTTGTAAAATTAAATGTGTATAATATATGTAATCATAATTACCCATGGAAAATTTGATGGGATATAAATAAATTTCATATCGTGTAATAAAATGAAAAGAAAATGAAGATTCATGTATGTCTAAAAATAAAAATGTATAATTCACAATGGGTTTCAATGAATGAGGTAAAACATTAATAAAATAACTACTAAAAGGATAAAAAAGACCAATGTAAAATAAATAAATTAAATACAAAAATCATTGAGTGAAACATTATAATGAGAATTCATGGAATTAAATAAAAAATCAGAGATGATGGAATGGTAATTAGAAATTGTGGTACACAACAAAAGGATTAAATCTGTTTATCTATGTTCAATTAATGATGTATATGAAATATTTAAGAGGGTATATATAGAAAATAAATCTAGAGTCAAACGAGAATAAATATTTAGATAGGGTTACCATTATCAACATCATATTGTATAGACTGATAATTAATAATAATAGTAAATAAAAAATTAAAAACAACTTCCGGAAATTAGTATAAAATTATTTAATTTTTAAGGATAATAGATTCATATTGGAAGATAGTCAATACTGGCCTCTAATATAAATAATAATTACAATATTAAATGGTACTGCTTATATTTTTTTTAACGTATGATGAATGGAATAACCATGGCATATGAAAATGTTCATGTAAATCCCTATAAATATATTAAATATAATAAATGGATCTATTATTAGGTAATACAAACAATATATTACAGGTTCGATAACTAAAGGAATCTTGATTAAAATAAAATATATTTGGACAAAAATCTTGTATAAACATTGAATTTGTTGAGATAAAATTCATTTTTTAAATATTATTATAATATGAATATCCATAATCAATGAAAAACGAAATTAAATGAATTATAAATGTTTCAATATGACACCTTGAAATTTTAAATTCTATTTTCTATTATACAATAATATTTTGAATATTTTTCAACACAAGATAAATTTAATTATATAGTACCATGGAAAATACTGTGATAGTTAAAATATTTTCATAGATTTATCAATTATAAATAGTGGTAACAAAATTATGAAATAAATATTGAATGAAAAGGAATGGTCACATATAATAAAAATTCACATCTGAAACGCAATTAGAATAGCTAAATAAATAATTTGATTTTTTTCTAAAATGTAATTATTAAAAAATTTGACTTCATGCACATTTTTAATGAAAAATATATATTTTAGATTAATATATTTTTTATATGAATTATAAATTAATAGCAATTGGCATGTAAATTATTTAAAACATTAATAAGAATAGTTAATATTTTTAAAGGTTAATTTTTTATTATAGTAGTTTTTATAGTATTTGTATATTTTTATATAAAAAGTAAACTCAAAAATTTTATAATTTTATTTTGGTGATACAAACATCATTATGGATTTCTAATGAAAAAACTAATATGATAATATTTGGGTATTTTTTAGAAATAATTGGATTAAATAAAGATAAAAAATTACATATTTTACTAAAATCATAACATTTACGATTTAATTAGAATTATGTATAAAATAAAAAAAATAAAACATTTTTATTGATAAATAATAAATTTAATGATTAAGAGGATTCCATTAGAAATAATATATTTAATTTAGAAAAAATGTGTTTGGCATTTTACAAACACATGTAATGTTTTTCTTTAAACTAACATATTATTTTTCAATTTCTTTGATTAATAATATTTTTAATCAAATTCTATACTTGATTTATTTTAACGTCATGTAATAGTTAATTTTTTTCCCTAATAATTTATATCATGAAAATAATATTAATTAATTATTTTATCCTATATTTAAATTTTAATCTTCAAAATACAATTTTTATAAAAACAGATTTTAACATGCTGCATGAGATAATGATGAAGTTAATTTCTATGGAAAATGAAACTTCTACATAGAAAATTCATTTCATAATTTTAATTATTAAATAACCATTATGTAATATGGTTTATTTTAATGGTACACATAATAAATGAATGACATATAAATAATCTATTGATCAAAGAATAGGTTAAAAGGGTAAAATGTGTGAAAAGAATGGTTTAAATGCCTATCATGTTAGAAACATATTATAATTTAGTGGATAATTAGTTTCCCGACTAATATTTATCTCAATTCCATTATTTTCAATTTTGGTATTTATTTTCATGTATAACATCTTTTATCTTTATATTAAGATGAAATATTTACATGAATACCATTCCCACCTCATATAAAAGGGGCCTCTTGCTGCCCCTTCAAGACCACTATAGAATATATCATAGATCATTAAACAATTACAACATTCCATAGCCTATAATTATATTTCACTCCCTTATGATTATGGAAAAAATTGTATTTCCTAATCCATCCCTTTTCATGGAATTCGTGAAGGGGAGCTCAATGTTTCCTATGTATAGAGTAAATTCTTATAAACATTATTTATTTTCAATCATTCAAATTAAAAATAATTTTACATTATAATATATGATTAATTCAACATTTATAGTATAATAAATACTCTTATATTTTTTAAATTATCATTATCCACCTTCCATATTTTCTATTAACAAAATTAAAATGTTATATGTGCATTATTTCAGTCTAAAATATCTACAAAGGAACTTATCACATTTTTCATCAAGTTTATTTCTTATTTATTAAGAAAAATTAAATTATTATTTAATATATTAAAAAATTATCACTAAACCTATATAATAATGATATTATTTCAAGTAACCCAATTTTATAATAAAAAGCCTTCATTTATTATGTCTTCTTCATCTTTCAGTCTGTCTAACCACCTACTAGGGAAATGTAAAATAATAATATAATGGATGACTATGATAACAAAAATAATCATAATATATGATATAATAGTTAAGTAAATATTTCATTTTTGTTTTATAATGATAATATATTAAACTCTTTTAATATGTTACCAACATATTTTCTTTTAAAAACATCAAAATAAGCTCGTTATCAAAATTCATCTTTAAGCATCGTAATCAATCCTCCCACGGAATGAAATTATAACATTATAAATAATTCTAAATCAAGAATTACATAACTTTTTTTTAATGGTGCAATTTTGAATTTGAATTAATAACAACACAATATTAAAAAACTAATTCAAAATGCTCAAGATTACTCACACATGATACTAAAAATAGGTAGTAATTTAATAATAAAAATATATAGAATAATGAAATATTTTCATTATAATAGGATATAGTTAATAATTAGGTTATGAATTATGTGACACCCCAGGTAAATAATGAATATGAAATTTTCATATTTATCCATATTTGTGAATAAAATATTAATATGACTGTAAAGGGGACGCTATGTTCGATGGCGTACCCAACACGCAACAACGAGTTTCTTGGGAATCTTATGTTGCACTCTAATAATAAAATAATTTTATTTCAAACGGTGGTTAACATGTAGCCGTTGTATTGGAGGGAATGGATAGAAATAACTAAAATATGATTATATATGTTTTTTAAATGTTTTTACATTTATCCAATAAATGGTAAAAGGCTTAAAATACGGAAAGAATTCAATTTTAGGCGTATATGCCCTAGTTTTCACTAAAGGTTCACTTATCGCCTTTTAATGGAGAACTGTCATTAAATATAGTTTTTTTCACTCTTAAACATTCTTTTGGACCAAATAAAACTCTTATTAAGAATCGGGACATCAAATTTTACTTTGTGTAATTTTTTGTTATCTTTCCGATAAAGTTCATTTTTTAAGGAATAGTGTAAAATGTTGTATTTTAATTCAAAACCACTTTTTAATCTAATTTATTTATATGATTAGATTATATTTTGAATTGGTTTTAAAGTGAAATTAGAATATATTTTTACCATTAAATCCAATAGTGGTCGTTGGAATCAATTTCACTTTGAAATCAGACTTAAACTAGTGTCAATCTTTTGATACTTATTGTTTTATAAAAACACACTATTTGCTCTGACAGCGGGATTTAATTATTAAATTAATTAATGTGACTAATATGTTTTGAATTTTTTAAAATGGACTTAATTTTTGAATTCGGAATATCAAATATAGCTTAGGGTGAATTTTTGGGATTTTTCTGAAAAACTTCAATTTTTGTTGAATAGTGAAACCACTAAGTGGTACTTATAAAAGTTGATCTTTCGTTTAAATGAAATTTTACCACTTATGTGTTTTGAATTTCAAAAATCCGATATACATGGTTGTCCTTAAGATGTAAAATGTGGTTCAATGGGATAAAAATAATTTCTTGGTGAATAGTAACTTATTAAGTTTTTAATCGCGATTAGTGGTAATTAGTGTAGTTTAAGGTATAAATAAGGCTTTAATAATATTAAATGACCTAGAAACATGTCCCAACCTTATTAGTTGTGTCATGTCCGACCAAGACAAGCCATGGGTCAACTTGGGGACCCCATGGAGACATTTTGGTTGGGAAATGACATAAATAACTTTTTATTTAATGTAAAAGTAAAAATGACACAAACATGATATGTTTTACTAAAACAATTTTTACGTGGGGTTATACAAGTCATATTTTTGATTATAAATATTAATTGGAAAGCTAAAAAGATTTCCTACATCATATTAGTTTTTTTATAATTTTTAGACATTATATAAATTAAATTATTTATGACATAATAATGATGCAGCGATGACATCATTATTTGACGATTTAAATAAAATGGAATGATAATGTAAAATCTATGAACTACACATGTACAAAAATTATTGTATGAGTGTATTTCAAAGCCTTATCACCTTATCCACGAATTATATCAATGTGGTACCTTTTGAAACCGAAACACATATTTCAAATAAAGTAATATTTCTTTACTTTCCAAAAGTGCCCCTCCTCTCCTCTTATAAAAGGCCCCCACCTCTACCTCATTTCACACACTCCTCAAGCCTTTGGCTCGGCCAAAACCTGCCCATTTACTCTCTCCACATCCCTCTCCTCATCCTAGAGGATTCCCTTTGGGCATAATCCTTTCAAAGGAAGCCTTTAGGCTCAAATCAAAAGGAGTTACACTTTTAAAGGTAATTCATTCTCTCATGTTCATTTGTTTTATTTTGCTTCTCCAACACCCTAAAAACTTTTTATTTACTTATTTTTTAATAACACCAGTATATTAAATATACTAGGATGTTGTTATAAGATTTATTTGAGCTACACTCTCACAAAACTACATCAAATGGTTAAAGAACATACGGTTTCCGTGGATGGTGAAATTCGGCCTCCCGAAACGATGATTGTTCAATACTCATTTAACACCTTCAAAGGTGGACATTATGATGTCACTATTTTTATATATAATATATAATATGTTTATGTTTTATTTATTCTTCTGTATTTTTCATTTTTGTCTTACCTTTATGGCTTCCATTATGGGTATACGCGATATCTTCATTTAAGGAAGTGTGGACTACCGCCCCCTCAAAGTGATTTGATTCGTTAAATACCATATGTGGGATGTATAAAGGATGGAAATATGATATTATATATTATATTATACTGGAATTATAATATACCTTTATATCATTATTATTCCATTCTATAAAATACGAAATAGAAATGAAAGTAGCGTTCATGCGTACGTACGGCTTACCGTCTCCATGAACGGTTCATTTCATTTCATACCTCTAAATGATTATGTAATGTTATAAAGTCATTAATGTACTGGATATATATGACATATATGATATCTACATGATGAATACAATTCTGGATATAATAAACATTTGGCCACACAAACAACATGTAATTGTAAGAAGTCCACTTTCGACTTAAGAACCAAATATCGGCAAAACAAATATTATTAACATAAATGATTACATAATGTTTATGACATGGTAATAAGTGGTATAAAAGTAATAATGAAATTGAAAAATGTTCTTAAGGAAGTAGAAATTAACTCATGTTTATTATTCAGGAGATTAAAGAATGATCGAGTCAAGTCGGACCAGAGGTAAGGGATCCCACTCCTCTCTTTCTTTTTAAGTACACACTTTTATGTCATTCCTTTTAAAGCTCTTCTTTCTAGTTATTGGGATGATATTTTATATTAAACTTACTGTAATTTTTATGTTCATGGGATGAGAGACCCTATTCTCTCTCATCAATCCATTTTGGATGTTTTTAGTGGAACCGTTAGGTTGCCGAACTTTCGTAAGAGATCTAACCTCTCTCTTTCTTTTTAAGTACTCTCCTTTATGTCACTTATTTTAAGCTCCTCTTTGTAATGTTGGGGGATGTTATTTTATATTCCTATTTCTGTAAATTTTATTGTAATGTGATGAGATACCCTATTTGATCTCATCAATCCATGTTCGGAAGCTTTATGTGGCGCCGTTAGGCTGCCGAGTTTTCGTAAGGGATTTCTCATCTCACTTTTGTTCCCGTGAGATTTATGCTACCTTTGCCACAAATTCCATTGAGTGGTGTATTTACTGCACATTATCCTACTATTTGTGTAATATACTTTCGTTTATGAGTATTTACATCAATGTTCTTTTGTCCTTCTTCCATGGGGTGTATGTTTTGAAAGATACCCAAGTCGGTAAGGGAACCTTTCACCCTCCTTTTTTTTAAATGTCTTCTTTTGTTGGGTATTTTAATTTACATATTGTTATGTTGGGATATGTTCTCATATATCCTTATTGATGTAAATTTTATGTCCAAGTGATGAGATACAATTTTTATCTCTGATCAACTCATTTGGATGTGATGCCGTTAGGCTGTCAACGGAACTTTTTAACCCAATTTCGATTTCTTTGGGTTCAACATGTAGTCATTGAATATGTCATCCATTGAATATGTGTGAAGGAACATTTATTGTTTTACACTTAATATCCACTTATATTGGGTGTATTTATATTTTTCACACATATTTTTGAGATTGATTTGTCCTTAATTTAAGGATACCTTCTTTATAAGGGATTTCATCACATTTGACATTTCTATTGAGGGTTCATTGTTGTTATGCACCAATTCACTCTTACATGGTGTATATACTGTCCTTTGGAGTATTATATCATCAATCCATTTATTCTCATGATATTATAAAGTTATGACTAAATGTTATTCCTCAATTTTTGTATTCAAGTGTCTCTAATTTTGGTAAAACCACTTTAACCAAAATATCGTTTTAAATGTTTTAATTATTTGTTCTTATTAATATCCATGTTTTCAAAATGGTTTTAGGGATTTATTTATATGGATATTAACGGTTTAAAGTTTTAAGCTTCAAGGTGGTATGGGACTTCATCTCAATCTCCTTTCATTGAGGCATATTTTATTTTATACACAACTTTCTTTTATACGGTGTATAAACTCCTTTGACATTTACATTTATTCAAAAGGAATCCTTTTTATACGAAACATTTACTAAACGACAAAAGGGAATGTTTTTGTCGTACGTATGCGGCGACAATGGCTTCTCCGCCGTCGTGACCGTTATTTGAGTTTCGGCTTCCTCTACAAGCCATACCTTCTTTTTAAAAGAAAAATAAATACCATGTTTTCCTTTTATTTTATTTTGGTATTGAAAATGGTTTTCACAATGTTTTTGTGTTGTATTGATATCTTGTGATTGAAATGTGGAAATGTTATGCTTCCTTTATGCATGTTTTATGTGATATGATTATGTTATGGTTCTTGGGAATTATTATGAAGACAGGTGGTTCCGTGATAAACTAAGGGCGGGTGAGCCCTTTATAGCTCTCCAATGCATTGGGTAACACGAAGGAGTGAAACGTTAAGGTTTCTCCAAAGAGATTTAGGGAATATACTGTGATGGGTATTGCAAACGTAACCAAGAGGGTTACTCCCTACGTAAGAATGTTATTAATGCCTCAAGTTACCTTTATGTCTTATGTTTTCTATGATTTATTCATGATGTAATATGCCTATGTTTTATGGGTAACGTATGATTTCATTCTTATGTATATATGAACTCATGTTTCCTTTCCATATTTTTATAACCCTTACTGAGCTTTTTATGCTCATCCCAAGTTTTTGAAATGTTGTTCACAGGTCAAGGGAAAGGTACATTATGTGACGATAGTGTCAAGGATGTGTCAAGAAAGAATCCGTGTTTTATTTTAAATAGGTTTCCATTGATGGGAAGAATGAATATTGTCTTTTATGTAACCACTTTGTTTAAATGTGGAATGTAATGCAAGTTTCATGATCTAATTCTATAAAACACTAAACCTGAAAAGATCCTCAATGTGTAATCTTGTAATAACTCAAGTTTAAGTAAGGATTAAGGCTGGGGCCTTATAGTTGGTATCAAAGGTCGGTTTATACAACTTTAGAGGTTAGGGTATTCTTTAAGCATAAGTGACATTACCATAATGGTTAGGATTTCAGAAAGAGTCCTATATTTAGATAAAGTGAATGAGTAAGTGTATCTTAGTGTTTACCTTCCACATTAGTACATGATGGTTTTGTTGATATACTCACACTGACATTTCTATTTTTAGTGAATGGATGGATCTAGCAGGCAACAAAGAGACAGCAGGTTTGAAGGAAACTGTGGTGGTTCTCTGATTAAGATACTAGATAAAATGGAGGATTCAATGAGGAAACTAGTGGTTGTTCTAAACCAAATATCAAGGAGTCATGATCAACCACTTCAACCTTGGTGAGTTCTCTAATGCATCATGTACGAGATGGCCAACTTGATGTGGAAATTCAGGTAATAATTATTAAGGTAACCATTATGGTTTATATGATACTTAATTTTTAGGTAATTATGGGTTACTCTATGATATGATGGAAAATGAAAGGAATGAGATAAACTTGAGGTGAAAATATATTATAATTATTCTTGAACATTTTATCTCATTTTGGGGAATGTTTTAAGAATTATATAGTTTTGGAAAAAGGACAACACGTAGACCGTGTGAAATCCCGTCGCCTCGGACAAAGCTGCGGGAATCGAACCCACAACCAATGTGCGACTGGTATTTATCGCCTACCACTGGACTACGTGAAGTCCCTGGTTAGTTTGACTGATTCATTCTAGTTATATGATTTTATGAATTAAGAGTAAGTGGATTTTGGGTTATTTATGAAAATGATTAACCTATCATGGAGGATATGTGATTAGGTTAATTACTTTTCAAAACGAGACTTTAGGAGCAACTGATATTGTTTGGAGATAAATGTTATGATTTATCCTGGAAGACTATGCGACTAAATCCTTCAAATATTTGGTTTTCAATCTTATATTGGTTTACTTTGAAGAATTTTATGGACAAATTGATTATAGAATGGTCCTCGCTGAACTTTGGGTTTTGTTGGACAAATTTTGGAGATTAAGAATAGATTTTATTTTTATAAAGGGTTATCCTTTTCTGGATTATCTGATCTTGTACTAGCCTTTTTGGTTTTGGTTTTGGTTAAAGTCTAAAGACATGGGAAGTATATAGTTATATTTTGAGGATTAGGTGATTCTCTAGTAGTTGATTATAGTACTCTTAATGTGAACAAGTCTTCCTAAATACTCGTCTTTTGAAGAAAATATGAGTTTGTGTAAGGAATATAATAAAAGTTGAAAGTAAATATGATAAGTGATTATGTTTCCTTATGAATAAATTCCTCAATAAAAAGTAACTTAAAACAAAAATGTTGTCTATTAACTTTTCCTACTGGGGAATCGAAGACCGTTTAACCCATCACAAGTTTGTGATTTTCTCATGGTTATGTTTCTCCTAAACATGTTTTCTATCACTCTCCATCAGAACATGACCCTTTGTTTTTTCCTCCATGTCCATATTTTCATACTTGGAATCCTAGTATGGGTTAACTCGGGTGACCTTTGTACTTATCTTTCATTATTTTAAAGTGTTTGTTTTACCGACTCTTGTTCCGATGTGGGACTTTCAAGGATGTTTCCAAGCGCAATTTTAAAATTGCGAGGACGCAATTCCCAAAAGGGGGGAAGGATGTAACACCCCAGGTAAATAATGAATATAAAATTTTCATATTTATCCATAATTGTAGATAAAATATTAATATTACTTTAAAGGGGATGCTATGCTCGATGGCGTACCCAACACGCAACAACGAGTTTCTTGGGAATCTTACGTTGCACTCTAATAATAAAATAAAATTATTTCATATGGTGGTTAAAATTTAGCTGTTGTATTGGAGGGAATAGATATAAATAAATAAAATATGATTATATATGTTTTTTTAAATGTTTTTACATTTATCCAATAAAAGCTAAAAGGATTAAAATACGGAAAGAATTCAATTTTAGGCGTATATGCCCTAGTTTTCACTAAAGGTTCACTTATCGCCTTTTAATGGAGAACTGTCATTAAATATAGTTTTGTTCACTCGTAAACATTCTTTTGGACCAAATAAAACTCTTATTAAGAATCAGGACATCAAATTTTAATTTGTGTAATTTTTTGGTATCTTTCCGATAAAGTTCATTTTTTTAATGAATAGTGTAAAATGTTGTATTTTAATTCAAAACCACTTTTTAATATAATTTATTTATATTATTAGATTATATTTTGAATTGGTTTTAAAGTGAAATTAGAAAATATTTTTACCATTAAATCCAATAGTGGTCGTTGGAATCAATTTCACTTTGAAATCAGACATAAACTAGTGTCAATCTTTTGACACTTATTGTTTTATAAAAACACGCTATTTTCTCTGACAGCAGGAATTAATTATTAAATTAATTAATGTGACTAATATCTTTTGAATTTTTTAAAACGGACTTCATTTTTGAATTTGGAATATCAAATATAGCTTAGGGTGAATTTTTGGGATTTTTCTGAAAAACTTCAATTTTTGATGAATAGTGAAACCACTAAGTGGTACTTATAAAAGCAGATTTTTCGTTTAAATGAAATTTTACCACTTATGTGTTTTGAATTTCAAAAATCCGACATACATGGTTGTCCTTAAGAAGTAAAATGTGGTTCAATGGGATAAAAATAATTTTTCGGTGAATAGTAACTTATTAAGTTTTTAATCGCGATTAGTGGTAATTAGTGTAGTTTAAGGTATAAATAATGCTTTAATAATATGAAATGACCTAGACACATGTCCCAACATTATTGGTTGTGTCATGGCCGACCAAGACAAGCCATGGGTCAACTTGGGGACCCCATGGAGTCATTTTGTTTGGGAAATGACATAAATAACTTTTTATTTAATGTAAAAGTAAAAATGACACAAACATGATATGTTTTACTAAAACAATTTTTACGTGGGTTTATACAAGTCATATTTTTGATTATAAATATTCATTGGAAATCTAAAAAGATTTCCTACATCATTGTAATTTTTTTATAATTTTTAGACATTATATAAATTAAATTATTTATGACATAATAATGATGCAGCGATGACATCATTATTTGACGATTTAAATAAAATGGAAAGATAATGTAAAATATATGAACTACACATTTCAAAAACTTATTGGATTAGAGGATTTCGAAGCCTTATCACCTTATCCACGAATTATATCAATGTGGGACCTTTTGAAACCGAAACACATTTTTCAAATAACGTAATATTTCTTTACTTTCCAAAAGTGCCCCTCCTCTCCTCTTATAAAAGGCCCCCACCTCTACCTCATTTCACACACTCCTCAAGCCTTTGGCTCGGCCCAACCCTTCCCATTTACTCTCTCCACATCCCTATCCTCATCCTAGAGGATTTCCTTTGGGCATAATCCTTTCAAAAGAAGCATTTAGGCTCAAATCAAAAGGAGTTACACTTTTAAAGGTAATTCATTCTCTCATGTTCATTTGTTTTATTTTGCTTCTCCAAACCCCTAAACACTTTTTATTTACTTATTTTGTAACAAAACCAGTATCTTCAATATACTAGGATGTTGTTATAAGATTTATTCGAGCTAGACTCTCACACAACTACATAAAATTCTTAAAGAACATACGGTTTCCGTGGATGGTAAAATTCTGCCTCCCGAAACGATGATTGTTCAATACTCATTTAACACCTTCAAAGGTGGCCATTATGATGTCACTATTTTTATATATGATATATAATATGTTTATGTTTTATTTATTCTTCTGTATTTTTCATTTTTGTCTTACCTTTATGGCTTCCATTATGGGTATACGCGATATCTTCATTTAAGGAAGTGCGGACTACCGCCCCCTCAAAGTGATTTGATTCGTTAAATACCATTTGTGGGATGTATAAAGGATGGAAATATGATATTATATATGATATTATACTGGAATTATAATATACCTTTATATCATTATTATTCCATTCTATAAAATACGAAATAGAAATGAAAGTAGCGTTCATGCGTACGTACGGCTTACCGTCTCCATGAACAGTTCATTTCATTGCATACCTATAAATGATTATGTAATGTTATAAATTCATGAATGTACTAGATATATATGACATATATGATATATACATGATGAATAAAATTCTGGATATAATAAACATTTGGCCACACTAACAACATGTAATTGTAAGAAATCCATTTTCGACTTTAGAACCAAATATCGGCAGAACAAATATTATATACTGAAATGATTACATAATGTTTATGACATGGTAATAAGTGTTATAAAAGTAATAATGAAATTGAAAAAGGTTCTTAAGGAAGTAGAAATTAACTCATGTTTATTATTCAGGAGATTAAAGAACGATCGAGTCAAGTCGGACCCGAGGTAAGGGATCCTACTCCTCTCTTTCTTTTTAAGTACACACTTTTATGTCATTCCTTTTAAAGATCGTCTTTCTTGTTATTGGGACGATATTTTATATTATACATACTGTAATTTTTATGTTCATGTGATGAGAGACCCTATTCTCTCTCATCAATCCATTTTGGATGTTTTGAGTGGCACCGTTAGGCTGCCGAACTTTCGTAAGAGATCTAACCTCTCTCTTTCTTTTTAAGTACTCTCTTTTATGTCACTTCGTTTAAGCTCCTCTTTGTAATGTTGGGGGATGTTCTTTTATATTCCTTTTGCTGTAAATTTTATTGTAATGTGATGAGATACCCTATTTGATCTCATCAATCCATGTTCGGAAGCTTTATGGGGCACCGTTAGGCTGCCGAGTTTTCGTAAGGGATTTTTCATCTCACTTTTGTTCACGTGAGATTTATGCTACCTTTGCCAAAAATTCCATTGAGTGGTGTATTTACTGAAAATTATTCTACTCTTTGTGTAATATAATTTCTTTTATGAGTAATTACATCAATTTTATTTTGTCCTTCTTCCATGGGGTGTATGTTTTGAAAGATACCCAAGTCGGTAAGGGAACCTTTCACCCTCCTTTTATTCAAAGACTTCTTTTGTTGGGTCTTTTAATTTACATATTGTTATGTTGGGATATGTTCTCATATATCCTTATTGATGTAAATTTTATGTCCAAGTGATGAGATACAATTTTTATCTCTCATCAACTCATTTGGATGTGATGTCGTTAGGCTGTCAAGCGAACTTTTTAACCCAATTTCGATTTCTTTGGGTTCAACATGTAGTCATTGAATATGTCATCCATTGAATATGTGTGAATCAACTTTTATTGTTTTACACTTAATATCCAATTATATTGGGTGTATTTATATTTTTCACACATATTTTTGAGATTGATTTGTCCTTAATTTAAGGATACCTTCTTTATAAGGGATTTCATCACATTTGATATTTCTGTTGAGGGTTCATTGTTGTTATGCACCAATTCACTCTTATACGGTGTATATACTATCCTTTGGAGTATTATATCATGAATACATTTATTCTCATGATATTATAAAGTTCTGACTAAATGTTATTCCTCAATTGTTGTATTCAAGTGTCTCTAATTTTGGTAAAACCACTTTAACCAAAATATCGTTTTAAATGTTTTAATTATTTGTTCTTATTAATATCCATGTTTTCAAAATGGTTTTAAGGATTTATTTATATGGATATTAATGGTTAAATGTTTTAAGCTTCAAGGTGGTATGGGACTTCGTCTCAATCTCCTTTCATTGAGGCATATTTTATTTTATACACAACTTTCTTTTATACGGTGTATAAACCCCTTTGACTTTTACGTTTATTCAAAAGGAATCCTTTTTATACGAAGCGTTTACTAAACAACAAAAGGGAATGTTTTTGTAGTACGTATGCGGCGATGACGACTTCCCCACCGTCGTGACCGTTATTTGAGTTTCGGCTTCCTCTACAAGCCATACCTTCTTTTTAAAAGAAAAATAAATACTATGTTTTACTTTTCTTTTATTTTGGTATTGAAAATGGTTTTCACAATGTTTTTGTGTTGTATTGATATCTTGTGATTGAAATGTGGAAATGTTATGTTTCCTTTATTCATGTTTTATGTGATATGATTATGTTATGGTTCTTGGGCATTATTATGAAGACGGGTGGTTCCATGATAAACTAAGGGCGGGTGACCCTGTTATAGCGCTCCAATGCATTGGGTAACGCGAAGGAGTGAAACGTTAAGGTTTCTCCGAAGAGATTTAGGGAATATACTGTGATGGGTATTCCAAACGTAACCAAGAGGGTTACTCCCTACGTAAGAATGTTATTAATTCCTCAAGTTACCTTTATGTCTTATGTTTTCTATGATTTATTCATGATGTGATATGCCTATGTTTTATGGGTAAAGTATGATTTCATTCTTATGTATATATGAACTCATGTTTCCTTTCCATATTTTTATAACCCTTACTGTGCTTTTTATGCTCATCCCAAGTTTTTGAAATGTTTTTCACAGGTCAAGGGAAAGGTACATAATGTGACGATAGTGTCAAGGATGTGTCAAGAAAGAATCCGTGTTTTATTTTAAATTGGTTTCCATTGATGGGAAGAATGAATATTGTATTTTATGTAACCACTTTGTTTAAATGTGGAATGTAATGCAAGTTTCATGATCTAATTCTCTAAAAATCTAAACCTGAAAAGATCCTCAATGTGTAATCTTGTAATAACTCAAGTTTATGTAAGGTTTAAGGCTGGGGTCTTATAATATAGGTGATTAAGATAGCTATTGTTTTATATCAAAGACTCAAGAACATTAGTGAAACTCACGAATTAATTTAATGGGCTCATTATCATAAATTTAATTTAATAATAAATATATCTTATTATGCATCATATTATCATAGATATGGTATGATTAATACATAATTAATTTATTTTGAAATATTTATGTAAATAATTTTGTTTTATATATCCCAAAAAAAAATTTCCACTTGACTCATAATTTTCCTGAATTGTTTCTTATAATTGAAACTAACATTATTAATTATTTTATGACTAGAGCCACCTTTTTGGTGGTTTTATTAATTTTATTATTTCTAGAATGTTTCTATAATGGACTCAATAATTAGTTATAGTAATTATCATCTAAAATTACCTTTCATTTTTTTTGAAATATTTAACAAATTTTTTACTTGTTTATTCTCATCAATTTATAGAAATAATCACTATTTTTCATTTTCCATATAAACACAAATTTCAACCATCTTGATTTTTTAATTAATTATTCATTTATAATTTATCTTGGTTTATAAAAAAAATCTAAAACTCCATGTTTAAAAAAAAGCATCCACTTAAACATTTTTTCTGAAATGATTAATTATTTACCTTTTATTGATATTGATTTTTATAATGAACATAAAAATATGTTTTCCATATATTTAAATATTATTGACATATTTTATGCTTGATTTTGGACATAATTAGAAATATAAAATATAATTTTTTTCCTTTAGATGGATTATGAAATGTTATTTTTTATCAAATGATTAATTCATCATGACCTTAGAGTAGCATAACCATTCAATATGAATAAGAATATGATTTCTTGTGATGCATTTTTTCTGTTACTACATTTTTTTCATTGATTTAAGGGTTTTCACCTAGATACCATACATCTATTTACTTCTGAAGATACTTATAGAAATATAATCACATTACTCTAAAATGTTTTAGTTTCAGGGATTCATTTATCGAAAGATATTAAAATTTTTTATTCTTTATTTTATTGAATTTACTACATTCTCTTTAATCTATCAAGTGTATGTTCGATGGATTCTTACATAAAAAGATACTTCATTTTTTAATTTGTGGATTAATTGAATTAACTATATTCTAATTATCCAATATAGTTTTTGGTCGAGGGTTTCTTACATAGAAATCTATTACATTATTTAGTTTGGGAAACCTAAAAAATTAAATACTTTTCATTTAAAAATGGCATTTTATTAATTAAATAGGTATGTTAGTTATGTATTGTATAGTTTAACCATTCAATTTTATGATTAATTCCATAGAATTATTTTTTTACAGGTAGAGTTTATAATATTCCATCCATGCGTCGATAGGTCACAAGAGTTAAACTAGCTTGGGTATTTTGGGGTGTGACTCCCATAAAAAGATTTTCTATATTTTTTTCCTTGAGGGTATGATCATGATGTATAATATGATGATTTTACTAGAATCTGGCCCTGATGGTAAGATTATGATGTTTAATATAATTATGTTAGGGTTTATGGAAATGAATTAGATATATTACATTTTGAATCTGGTATCTAATAATGGTGTTATTATTACCCATATAATTGTTTTATTTCTATTGAAATTCATAGATATATTTTTCATTAAATTTAAATCAATTAAAATTTTCATTTTTTATCAACTACTATCATAAAATTTATTCTTATTTTCTTCATAATTATGATATTATATTATTATCACTTATGTTTAACCTTACTAAACAATCAATCTCATTAGTTCTTATTTTTCAATTTCCCTAGGATATAAAGATATATATAAACCATAATATTTCATAAAAAATTGATCGTATAGGGATTTTTTTGGAGATGTCGAAGAAATGTTATATATTATGTAGTTTCATAAATAATGAGAATATTTTTAATTATTTAAAAATGGAATGTGACTGTTTAATTTTTAATATGTCATAATTCCTTAAATATCATAACCTAAAAGGTCATGGGAATATATTGTAATGAAATATTTACTTATAATCATGTAATTACTTTCCAGTAACATTTGTGGGCTACTAGAATTAATCCACAACAAAATAAATGTATATGAGAGAGAGATAGTCCAAAAATAAAAAGGATTGTATGATAGAGAGTGTGTGTAGTTATAAACATCATAAGGTAATAACAAATATATAATAAAAATAATAAATACAAAAGTTATAACCCATTAATGAGAGGAAAATAGTATTAAGAAATTTCATTTATTGGGTCACATGATGTAGATGAAAATGATGATAATTATATATAAATAAATTTGAAAATAACCCCTTTCCAATATCAAAAGGTAATTCATAAGCATAAATCTATGGAATAATCAAGATATTTCATGTCCATTTATAGAATAAACAAATGATGTAATAAGATTATCTTTTTCGATGGTATATATATGATAGATAGAAAGATACACAAGATGAAATAATTTAATGATTTATAGTACGAATGATTTTAAGATTTAATGCACATAACATATTAATATGGTAAATATTTAAAAAATTAAATTGGAATATAATTAAATGGAATGTTATTTCACAAAATGAAATTAAAGGAATGGAACATATAAAAACCCCTATTTTTCAAACCATAATATTTCACCATTTTAATGATAAACTACATAACCATTATATATTCAAGTATTGAAATTATTATTATATATATATAATTAAGAACCAACATCACATATAAATAATAATAAATAATCATTATTGAATTAATTCTTCCATATCTATATAAAATATATCACAATATCCTTAGTATATTTAGTCATTTGATGATATACATCAAAAAATGGAATGATCTAAAAGAATATTAAGGGTATGGATAATATATAATAAATAAGATAATTGAATTGATAGTTCAAGGGTGGACATAATATTTATTATCCTTTAATAATCATGAGTTCATAATTATAAGAATGGGGAATACATTTTAAAAATTCATGTAATGTGTTGATGTATAAGAATGAAACATCATGTCATATTAGTCAAATACTACACATAATAATGAAGAAATATAACATCATGTACACAAAACAAAATTTGAAAAACTCATAACATCACCATTATGAACAAATATATTATAATTTTAATGAAAAATAGATAAAATTTCATGAGATATATTATATCACCAAATTCATTAGGGGGAAATATAATTCTAATCCCACATGTCACATCCATATATTAAGATAAACATGTATTTCACATAGAACGTATAATAATAGTAGTCATGAAATAACCCATGGATTGTGATGGGTTTCATAAGTATTTATTAATTAATAATTTCACAAATGATTTTTGGGGTCAAAAATTAAATAGGGTAACCATATTTGGCGAAATCATTAACCATCATGAATAAAGATGAAACTACTACCGAGGATTCAGTGAAGGGTTTTGGGAGGAAAAGAATTTTTGGAAAATCATTGTATTTGGATTATAAGTCATGGTGGAATCGTTTATATCCTTTAAATTAAAGGTAATAATATTGAAATTATACTTATGGAATTTTATTGGAATATCCATATTGAAAATTACATGAATTAGGGATAACCCAATTAATTGGAGTCAGGTATGAGAATCTTCATAAATTAAAACCCTCATTTTTTCATCCTTTTTATTCTTTTTGAATATTAATCATAGGTTTATTAAACCATTGAACACTAAGATAATTATGTTATTTTATGTAATTATTTTTAAATTATAATAATTTTATTCTAACTCTTATTTTTTTTGTTAATGTTTAATAATTTTGATATCAATCATTCCCTAAAAATTTATTTCCTTCCTTTGATTTCAATATTTTTTCTTGGTCATTCATAAATAAGTATAATTAATTATAGAAGAAAAATATATATATATATATTTATAAATTAATAAATCATAAATAATTTATTGTAACCATACATACATTTGGTGAAAATAAAATAATTTGAAACATCTTTTTTGGTAGATAACAAGATATTGACAATACATTGTAAAAAGATATGGAATGGGAATTATGGAAATATAATATGTCATAAATATAATTGTTGCATTTAAAACATCATCCCTAGAATTTTAACATTTTAATTAATTACCATTATATTATTTTTGTTTAAAAGGGGACAATAAAAATAGAAATAGTGGGGGAGAATGAGAGGAATAATCGGTGAGATATTTCCCACTCCTCAGTGGTGTATCTTCTGTATAGCTCTAAAATCCTTTGATTCTTGTAGTTGAATGGCTGTATAATTTCATTATTTGTTCTAAATGGCCTAAGAGTTAATATTTAGGAAACAATTTCTCGTTTGAATGTGATGGAGGGGTGGTTTTCCAAGGGAAGGGGGAGGTGTTAATTATTCTTGTGTAGAGGAGTATTTTTAGAATAAAATATTAATTAAAATAAAATATCAAAGGTAAAACTAGTAATTTTGAATTTTAAAAAATTTAATTCATATATAAATATAATATATTTCGTTTAGGACTATAAAACTATTTATAATTCTACTTCATTAATTTTAGAAACAAAATAAAATCCTAAAAAAGAAAAAAATATAATTTTGAGGGATCACTTTTAACATTTATATTTTGAATATAATATTTGTTTCGGGTATTAAGATTGATTTACATGCATAAAAAATTTATAAAATTTGATATATTTTTTTCAATCCTATTTGTAAATAAATATTTAGTTCATTAGTACATCAATAATGATGTAATTTTATATACACCAATTACAAAAAATTACTATTCACCTAAAAATTAGAGTATTTCAGAAAATTTCCAAAAAATCCATTGATAGATTTCGATGAACTTATTTGAGAAATAATATTAATTTTGTAGAAATAATATTATTTCATAAGTATTTTTTTATATAAAAATTATGATATTAATAAAAAACATTAACATACAGTTTATTACAGATATGTTTATATTTTATTTGACATTTTTAATCATGATTTTTGTTTTTTTGAATTATAATTTATATATTTAGATAGATTTATCTATATTAATATTATTTATATCATATTTATTATTTTAATGTTAAATTACTATTCATATTTTTAGGTTATTATTCCCAATAGTGAGGTTACTTTATCGAATAGACATCGTTTCTATTCTATCAATCAAATTTATATTCCAATAGTCATATTACCGAAAATAAATATCTCTTTATTCCTTTATTCATTATCCTTCACAATTCCTTTTATTTTTATACATTTCTATTTTCTATAACCTTGATTCGTTTTATGGATAATTTGTTTCCATACTATACTCTTTTTCTTGGGAGGTATGATTCTAGATAATCGAGTTGATTGAAATTTTCCTAATGTAGTTATTCTATATTACACATTTTCTCACCTAGAAATATTTATGATTTTAATGGGATTAGTCACTGACTAGAGTAATTATTTTCAATAAGTATTTAATGTGTTTCACATTTATATATGTTTTCTATGAGGATATTAATACATAATATGACACACATTTAAAGAGTAATAAATTATCATTTAAATGGTCTAGGTTATTAAATTCTCCCACTTTGAAATTTCAACTCTGGAATTTCAACTCATTTTATTGGTCAATAATATAGGAGAGTTATTTTATTTAATTATTTCCTATAATTCCTTGGTTACCTCTTCATATTTGTGCTTCCATCACAACCCTTTGACAATGTGAGTCATCTTGTTGCATAGGAAATTGTCTCTATAGTCCATGATCTTAATTTGATTCACATCATATGAGAGGTTATTCTCAAGATATACCTCCTTCAAATTCCTTACATGTGAGGGTTTGAGTATGTACATCCTCAAGAGTGATACATGGAACACATAATGATCTAGTTACATGTTTAGTGGTTGTGATATATTATAGAACACTACACCTATGGGATCGAGGATCAAAAAAGGACAATGTACCTAAGGCTAATCATCAATTTGTTTCTCTATAACATGACTCACTTCCATAGTGGAATTCGATGGAAAACATAGCCTCTAAATTGAAACTACAAATATATTTGAAAATTGATGGCCTAACTTATTTTTATACATTAATTGGCTTTTATATGTTTCTTGATGGATTGAACCAACTATTTCATCTCTTATAGAATATCGGGTCCAACTGAATTTCATTTTATTACTTTATTCTAATATATTGGAATTTCCTTTTAATTTACGTATATATATTCATATTAATATATTTTAATAATTTATTGGAATATATTGTGGTATGAGATCTCAAATAATTGGATTTATTGATCCCATCCTCCTTTATATTCCATTAATAAGTCTATCAACATGTCCTCAAGTGTCAAAATATTATTTACTGATTGGGGAACAATTTCAGTGTGATAGGTCGTACTAAAATTCAATTTAGTAAGAATATTAGAAACATCTAAAAAATATAGATTTGAACTATGGATCATGATTAGTGAGGATTTAATGTGGTACCCATATATCCTCACCACCTATTTTAGATATATCATATAATTGTTTTCAAGAAATAAATCCCTGAATAGCAATGAAGTTGGCTGTCATGGTGATTCGATCCACCATAACCCGAATAGAGTTGTTTTCATTGGATATATAAATAGACCAAAGACAAAGTAAATGATTATTTTCTCTCATTTACACATGTATTTAAGAAAAGGTAATAACATCCCCTTGACATTTTTATACTCCGATTATCCCTCTGACAAACTATGAAAAATTAGATACACTCAACAATATCCTTCTTAATGTTGTCACACAAGAATTTCTCTCAATGATCAGGGAATATCATGGCATATCTAGGATGGATAGGGATTGGTGAGCTATGTGAATAGTCAAATGATCAGTATTTATATCAGATTATGGTGCTACAAAAACAATATACTCCCACCTAAATTAAACCATACATATCATTGTAGAAATCCTACACCTTTCATTTTAATACTTTTTTCACATTTTATTGAACATCAAGATCACCCCTTTCTACCTGCCTGATATTCTCAATGATTGATTTTTAGGAAATAATTTGGGGAAATTTGGATGTATTACCAGCTATTATGATTTCCATATCCATCCATTGAGAATCCACGAAGATATGGAATTTCTCAATCCTCATCATTGATATATTAGTAGGTTTTCTTTAACTAGGATCATCGTATCCCTTGCATGCCTTTCTGGAATTATGATCAATATAGTAGTTTTAGTCCTTGATTAGAAAAAACCATATACATTTATTTATATTGGGGTACCTTATGTTAGAATATATATAATAGAGTCTTATGATATTAATATATGTCACACATCACATGAGCCTCAGGCCAATTGGTGAGAACTCGTTACGTGCATCCAAGAGACCCGAGATCAAATCTGGTTTGAGAAATTTTTCTAGGTAGTGTAATAATACTATAGAATAACTGTAGTAGGAATTGTAGTAGGAACTGTAGTAGGCATTGATTGATACTATATCAACCTTAACTATTCATCCATCTGGTCCTATGGGCAACCTTTTTGGTGCTTCGATCCTACAAGCCTTCGGGACACCCAAGGCCTTTGGGATAGTTGTTTCTCAAGGAATTCAAGCCACCATAAGGCCCTAGGTCCACCTCAAGGATTTTGGGACACATGATGCAGATCTACCTGTCAGACTACAAGAGACAAGGCTTCATATGAGGATTTAGGGTAGGCACATTCAATAGAGAAGAGATAACCGAAATTGGAAGAATGAGAGGGTATGGCTCTACCATCTGTACCAGACCTATGTATCTTTTCATAGGATAACTAGATGACCAGACCTGTAAAGGTGGACTGCTGATGTCATGACATATGCTGGGGAGGAGTTATTCCAAGTTGTCTTGTCTGGGTGATTTCCTCTAAGACTTATAAGTCAGGTAATTATCTATAATCCTTCAAGCCTTGTAAGGGTTACAACTCACCCCTTGAAAGGAATATTTTCAAAAATAATAAAAAAATGAAGGCCTTCGAATCATTCGGTTTATATAAGTCACACTCCACACAAAATAGGTAGTGTTACCAAGTATTCATAAAGAAGATCGTAGTTATGATCACCAAATCTTTCATCAGGTAATTATACTTCGGGATATTCTGTTTTCAGGAGGCACATTCCATCACCTTTTCATTCTACATGAGTGAATAGACTATGATTTTATTCAAAGAAACTATGTATATAATAATTACTTATCCACTCATTGGTAGTGTGAGTACAAGGGTAGTGATTTCCATCTTATTAGGATCTACAAATATTTCCTAAAATTCTTCTATTGAATTCTACTTTACCCCTTTCTATGTTTCTTTTGTTGTTGAGGTAGAAAATCAGGCTAAAATTCTCAAAAAATATGTGTAGTACCCACCTAATATTGGAAAACTAATGATTTATATGACACTTTATGTTCCAAGAAATTATATTATTGTATTTTTATTTGAAGTAAAGATATAAATTTATTCACTTACAATCTTATTCCCATAAATTTGCATTCTACATCAAAATGTCATTCATTCTGAACATTGCATTCATTTCTTTATCCTTAAATTTTCTTGTACAAACATTATATTCTCTTCATGATCTTCTAAGATCATGGAGTAAATTAGTATATCATCGATAAAAAATACCAAATAATTGCTAAAGAACTATATATAGACAATATTAATAAAATCTATATAGATCATAAGGTAATTAGTGAGTTTAATGATCATCACTATGTTCTAATAGGGTCAATACCTTGTATGAAATGTAGTTTATAAATATCTTCCCTCATCAAATTCATCTTTTGATATCATGAATAAAGATACACCAGTTTGAAATATGGATATACTCACAGTTGATTAAACAAGTCTTCAATATTTCGATCATGATTCTTTCTATTTATGACATTCTTTTTATGATCCCAATAATTGATACATATTGCCATTTATCCATCCTTTTACAAGATAAAGAGCACTAGAGAACCCCATAGAGGTGTATTAGGTCTTGTGAACCCTTTTTCTTAATTCCCTTGTAACATATTGTTTTACTCCTCTAGTCCAATCAGGGCTATACTATTATGAAATTTGGAGATATGAGTTTCTCATAGTATACATTTTATTTAGAACTGAACCTCAAAAACCATTTGATGTTTGGGTAACCATTAGGGTAATACGTTATTGTATTCACTCACAATGTGAATTTATTCTAAGTTAATACCTTCTTATGAATAAACTATTTAGTAATGTAATTCTATATAACATGGTATTTTCACCAACGCTATTTAATTATTTTTAAATGGATATTCATTATCATCCTTCCATTTTTAGGAGCATAGGATGGTCTAAAATATGAAAAGAGAATTTATTTTCTAGATAGTGGATGTGTTCTCTATATAATGAAATAAAATCAATGCACAATATATTTTTGAATTCTAACAAGGGAAAGATAACAAATTTTTTTATATAAATCATCCCAAAAACACTAACAATATTAGAGTATAACTCGTGGTTTTTAGTGACTACAAAAATAGGTGTTCTAATGATATGTATACTTTAAGGTTTTTTGGATTGTATTCAACAGTTTTGGAAAACATATAGGATATAAAGGAATATATATAACCAAAATAAAATAAATCATTTTCTATTATGGATTTAATAGGACATTTACCTTGAATGAAATCTTTTCAAAACTAAAAATTATCAGTAGTTATGTAATTTCCTTTCTCATTTGACTATAGTTATTTTTTATAATGATTACCCTCAAGGACGTAGTGGTTAGTGTACTAGTTTAAATAGTTACACTGCCCTATATTATTAAATAATTAAACCATGGGTCGTGAATTATGAGGATCCTTCCATTAATCTATCATGTTGTTCAGCTTCTTCATCTATATTCGACGTTCGAGAGCATGTAATAATTTTCTCTCATACATGAAGCATTCCCACATAATTTTAATGAAATTCCCATTTTGAATCTTCTAGCATTTTTGATATGTGGGTAGTTTGAGCTTCTTTCTTCCTTTATCATTTTACCCACTACCTTGAAACTCTATTATTCTATTCCTATTCCGTGTCCAAAGTACCAATATCAGACCTATATCTCTAAATCAAGAAGACAATGAACCACTTCTTAATAAATCTTGATCTATTATATTACCAGATGATTTATAAATTTTTCTTTTATTTCACAAAGGAATCCATGTTTTTTTTACCAGTGTTCAAAAAAAACTTGTCTATATCTTGAATTTCATGTGATGTTTTCCTCATAATACGTAAAACATTCCCCTCCTGTTTTCTTCAAATCTATGAATTTTACCTCCATTATTGTTCAAAGAGTACATGGGAATTACCTATTATGAAATATATTCTTAATTTCTTCCCAGTCAATATCATCCATTTAATCCTCCGGAATGGTGATATTTATCAATTTCTATCATTTAATTCCCTCTCTATACTTATTATAGATAGCTAGAGTCACCATTTCGTTATCAGAATAGTGGAACAAGGAAAATATATTCTTTTCTAAATTGAAATGAAATTGAAAGAAAGGTTGATGGGTAGACCCAATGAATATTGGGGGTTGATGTTGTATAAAAGTATCAAAAAATAGATACTCATTATTTGGTGATGGAATGTGTACCACGAGATTCATGTTATTGTTCATAACATGAGATATCTTGGAAATAATCTCCATTGTTTTTTAAAAAACAAATTCTATGGAATTTGTGCTATTTTTCAGAAAATCATTAAATTTCCCCTTACGTGTCTTTTTGGACAAGATATTTATAGATCCCAAAATTTTATAAAATATAATATTTTAAAACAAATATATTCCAATAATGAGTAAGTAATCAAATTATTCTTTTTCTCAATTAACTATAAAGGAATAACTTATGGGATCTTTATTATTATCCTTTTTCAAAAATAATGATTGATGGTTGTTTTCCTATACATAGAATTATCCCATGGGTTTTCACTAAATTTATTTAATCCTAATAAAAAAATTACATAAACTATACCTCTTATACAAACTATAGAAACAATAATTTTTTTACACAACATTTTCATTATATGAATGATAGAAAACATAATACTTATATAATCAAGGATCAAAATTATTTTTATATATTTAAAAATAGGATCACACACCACATATACATAATAAAGCATAAACATGATTAAAGAACTACTTTTTTATTTAGATAAAATATCACACATTTTCTTAAGTTCGTGTTTTCACATGAGGATATACACCAAATAAATTGGTTAACTATAATCTCAGTAAATAGTGTGACAACATTACAGAAATAAGACATGTTCATTAACGGTTAATGGGTTATAAAAAACATTATGTTGTTGTTATAACCTTGATATAATCATAATAATTATAATCATGAAATTTAAAAAACTCATGGATTGTGGTGATGCATAAAAATGAAACATCATGCGATATTAGTCAAATGCAAGAAATACTTTTGCAATATGGTGGCATGATGTCCATGCATAACATATGTCCATATATAATAACATCATTATTATGAATAATGATAACATAATTATCATTGATAATAAACATTATGGAATGATATATATTCAATTATTTATGTCATTAGAGTAATATATAATTCATGGACCACCTGTTATGTCAAAATATTCACATAATCATTCATTCAACATAGAACATAAAAATTAATGTCCTGAAATAATCCATTGAATGGAATTGGTTTTGAAGGGATTTCACAATGAATAATTTCATGAATAGACATAGTATTACAAAATTAATAATTTAATATATATTTATTAATAATCATCATTATTCATGAGTGATGAAGAAAAAATTTATAAGGATTCAAATATGTTTTTTGAAATGACATGTTTTTTAGATAATAATTATATTTCCCTAAAAAATGAAGGTGTAAAATGTATATCCCTATAAAAAATTAAATAATAATGAATATTTTTTTATGTATCGTTAGAGTAATATTCATATCTAAAGTGACATGAAATATGGATTTCCCATAGAATGGGCATTGATTTCGAGAATCCATCTTCCTTAAATCACGCTTTATTTCATCACCATTCCACCTGCTAAATAAGAAAAGCTAGTTTATTAAAATATTGAAATAGATGTGAAATATGTTAAGTTTTTTCTATAGTTATAAATTATAAAAATTTAAATATACGTATTAAATTAATTTTTTATTGTTGAACCATTTCGATATCTCGTTTTCTTTAAAGGTTTCACCATTTTATTTCATTTTTATATGTTTTTATGGTCATTAATACTAATGTAGAATTAATTAAATAATATTAATATAAATATATTAATAAATATATATAATAATTAATTTATTATAATTATACATATTATTAATTATAAGGGAGGAATTTAAAATGTATTTATTGGTAGTTAACTGGTGGTTAATGGGAAATGGTAAAAAGAGTGGGAATGAGATGTATGACAATTTAATTTTTCATAAATATAATAGATCTAGTAGGTTAACAAAAATAATATAATTTTTACATACCACTTAATTATCCTTATTATATTTCAGATTGTATTGGGTGAATAAAGATATAATGTATGGAGGTGAATGAGAGGGATAATTGATTTGATCTTACCCTATTCCTGGCGATTTTTCCATTCTATGGCTCTAAACACATAAGATTAATGGTGTTGAATGGATCCAGAACAGCCATAGGTATTTTAAAAGTGTTAATGTAGAGTATTTGGTAGATAATTTTCTTTTTAATGTGAGTGAGGTTTGGTTTTTCAAGGGGAGGTATAGGGGTTATTTATACACGTGGAGAGGGGCATTTTTAGAATAAAATATTTAATAAAATATATATAAAAGTTAAAACTTATAATAGTGATTTTTTATAATATAAACTATATATCAACATAATAGGTTGGTTTTAACAATTTTGAAGATATTATAATTATAATTCAGCTGGTATATTTACAAGCAATGTAGAAAACCATTTTTATTTTTTGTATCACTTTTGACATTATGCATTGAAATTAACATTTTTAAGTATGGAAATTCTATTAACATTATTTTAATTATTAAATTGTGAAATTAATTTTTTTGGTTTGAGAGTAATGATATAGAAAGTATTATGAATTTATTACATCATTAATGAGGTAATTTAAGATAAAACAGTTATAAAAAATAGTATTTTAAATGATAACTAGAAAATTAATTTATTTAAAAATCTTACCAAAAAAACCCAAAAAAATTAGACATGATGATTTAAAAATGATATTAATTATATCAAAAAATATATTCTATAACATGTGGTTTTCATTACATATATATAAATAATTATTTATATGAAATACTTTAATATAACATTATTAAAATGTGAATATATTCTATATGAGTATCTAAATCATGGTATTTATTTTGGTGATTACAATGTTAATGTTTGACCAAATTTATCACGATAAATATAAATCATATATAAATTATTAATTTGATGTCAAATTAAAATTCTAACTATTATTTTTCTCTTACCAATAGTCATATTAAAATTCCCAGTGGTCATGTTACAATTCTAATGATCACATTACTACTCCAATGGTCACATTACATCTTATAAATAACTATTCATTCCTTCATCAATTGTTCACCTAAATATAAATCAACATTATAAATTTATATTTTCAATAATTATAATTGGATTAAAAATGTATTATTTCATTTAAGTAGTTATTTTCATGGTTGGGATGACCCTATATGACTTAGGTGATCTAAATATACCTATAACAGTTTTTTAGTCTCTTATTTTTCCAATTAATATTATTAATCTTAATTGGTTTAATCACTAATTAATGTATTGATTTTACTTAATTAATTAGATTGTTATGGGTTTAAATATGTGATATATTTGTATAAAAATTCATAATATAACACAAACATAAAAATAAATCAATTGTTATTTAAAGAGTATTTATTGCTATAATATCTAATATGTTCAATGGGAAATAAAAATGATACATCCAATGAAATAACTAAATGTATATGGAAATAGAATGAGATATATCCAACATGAAAGTTCATAATATATAACATTAGAAAATATTAATTATCGAATATGAAAATGAAATACTAATTACTATAAGAATGGGTAAATATAGTGGGGTTATTTCAAAAGATAATATATTCAGAAAAATGATATACAATGATGATCAGTCATAATTCATTGAAATTAAATAAATACTATAATACCCTTTCCTAATTCCCCTCATTATTATGGATGCTCCTATAACCACCAATATAATAGAATTAAAAATATTAATATCATATTATAGAAACATATAAATTTAATTTTTGTATATGAATTTATTATTCTTCATCCCTACTCAATAACAATAGAAATCCTCGCATGTATATTATGAAACAAGGTGTGACCCCTAATGTGTGCCCCTAAATATCCCCATGTTGACAAGAAAATTTTAGAGTAATAACATAGAATATAAGAGGAATTTCCCATTAATAATAAAGTGATGTATTAATATAAAATGAAATATTGAAATAAGGATGTAAATAAGCATTATCCAAAATTATAATTTCAACATTATAAATGAATTTATACCACATAAAAATTCAATCACATTGTATAGAAACATATAATTTAAAAATACTATATATTCCCAATTAAAAAAGAATACTCAAACACCCATGTACCTAAATTAGTCACTCTCTCCAATTATCACTTTATCTAATAAAAGGTGTAACCATCAATTATGAACTACCACAGTTGAGATTCACTACCTTATTACACCTCAAAACCATTTTTAATAGTATATTTTGTATATTCACATAATAAAATATTATTCCATTAAATTATAATAATACAAAAAAAATATCATGAATGAATAATAATATTATGTGTAAGTAATTAAAGTATATTTTATTCTCATATTAAATAGTATCCTAAAAAAGGTTCAACATAATCATGGTAGATGTTTCTATAGGACCTACATATGGTAAATTTTAATAATAATTCATGGAATATGAGTAATCTTATTAATTAATAACATGTATATAAAACATTGATATATAATCGTAGAAAAACATGAATTAAAAATAGTAGAATGCCCACTAAAAGAACTCCCCAAAAACCCAATCACCTATAATCCTAATATCTCATTCAATAGCCTAAGAACACATTTCTAGAATTTCCCTGTCATCTCATAAATAAGCATTACAATGTAAGTAAACATCACTTCTTTCCCCGTGATGTCTATCTAAACATGCGTCAATGACATAACAACATGAATGAATCTAAAAAGATCTATGTATACTAGTTGGTCATCCAAATATCATAATTACATAGTATGTGGTAGGTAACTACAGAGAAATCCTTTATCATGTGGTGCCAGATGAATTTTATTTCTTACAAATATGTTTTCATTGTTTTAAACATGAATCACATACTGAACATTTAATAAATCAAGAGGTACATAATTTTTGGGAAATTAGGTATAGAAAAAAATATTTATAATCCTACAATGTAATATTTTATTTCCATCATCATAGTAATATCTAAGAGAATATAATAACCCAATCATTATATATGATAACTATTTCACATATCATGGGGTTGTAAAAAATGAAATTAATTACATAGAATAATTTATTACTATTGTTAACCCTATTTTTTCTCTAACAATGAGTGATCGAACTATGTTTTCACTTAATGTGGTAGGTAAAAGGGTTTTTTTATTTTTGTGAAAAATTATAAAATGAAAATAATATGTTAAAAACATATTATATAGCTAATAATTTCATGACCTGATTATAAATTTCAATGCTATCATGGTCTCTAGGGATTAGGATCTTCTTCTAACTGATTGATAATTGATATTTTCACAATAATTCATCCCCTATAAAACTCGGTTAATAAATATGGAAATATTGTTTATACAATTTAACATCCTTTCAATATGTTTAAGTGATATAAACTACCCCATGTTCACATATGAATCTCCAAACAAGGTATTTTGATTCAAAAGTAATTTATGAGTAACCACTAAATCATATTCGTGTCTTAGATACCAACTAACACCTCACCACTCTTCATTGAAGATTCCACATGATTAATCCTTAAATAAGGTGGTGGGATAATATATATCCTCAACCATGGAAATCTAAGATAAATAAAAATAAATAAAATACATATGATTTCGAATTAAAAATGTCTTAAAATTTATTTATATTTATTAATGAAAGTGGGATAAATGAATTAAAAAACAGTAAGACTCAGGAATTAGAAACAAAATTACTTCCCTCACACAATGACTTATAAATTATACCCATAAATTCAATAATTAGACGATAGGAATAGATGATTAAATGGAATTTCAAAACATTGTTATAAATAATACAACTACAAAAAGATACATCAGAATTCAAATTTAGCTACATGTATTCCTCTAGCTAGTCAAGTCCCTTCTCCACACCAAATCACTGATAAAAATATTTATTTATTTGAAAATAAAACATATTATTATGAAATTAATTAAAAAATACTTATTGTATTTTTGCGATCAAAACCTCCTAAATCATCTACAAAATACCACAAAATAACTTCTGTAAAATTCAACATCTGACTAGGTTCACCACATTAATCGGTTGTGATGGTGTACATTATTTATCCCTCTATTAAAAACTATATCAACTAAAACATCATGATATTGATAGTTTTATCATGTAATTAGACCAAATTTATGGCTTCAAAAATCATTATGGCATGAATGATTATTTCAGGACACCTTTATGGAAATTTCCTAGAATGACCATTATGTAAACTAATGAGATTCATTTATCATAGGCCTAATAATTTGATGTCATGTGCTGAAACGAAATTTTATGGAATGTAGTGTATTCAAATTAATTTTTTTATTTCCTTAAAAATATCCATTATCTCATTCCCTTCTATAGTTTTTATTATATAGAGAATAGTTATTAAAGAATAATTATATTGTCAAAAAACACAACAGTTAATGTTTTGAAAAATAAATGCATGAAATATAATAAACAATTATTCACATAATTTAAATAATTTTTTTCCATATGAATGAAAGATCAATATATATATATATATATAATGAGCCTCACATTTCTAATATGTAATAATAAATTAAAATAAAACTACGTTATTTTTAATGAGAAACAATTTTTCAAATATCACTCAATGGAACATCACCATCTCATATTTCACAAGGAATCAAAGCAAATTATGATTTTCAATTTTACTCAATTAAATTGAAAATACACCTCTTTACTTCGACTTATATTCCTCAATTCATTATTATTTTGAAATCCATTGGAAGTATACCTCACATTGAATTCATTTCATTTAACAATTGTGTTAATAGATATAACTTGAGTTGTGATCAAACATGTAGTGAATGTCACATACCATGTGATTTTAATTCATCTATCACCTCCAACATAAAATTATATTGATCATATTAAATCACAAGTAAATTCATCAAAATAAAATAAATATATAGATTTGGGTTCATGTGAAATGATATGAAAAATAATATAAGGTTCATAAATGAGGTTGGAACCAAATGTATTATCCATTATTTAATAATTAAAATTGAATGAATATTTCTTTTATAAATTGGATGGAAATCCCCCCCCTAATGACTTAGTATAGAATCATGATATGACATGTATGCAGAAAAAATCATTCACTGTGTCACTCTTATTATATTAAATTGTTTCACTCGAGGTGAATATGACATCCAACACATAACTCAATAATATATAAATATAATTAATTTAGTAATGGGTAGTTTTTACCTAACCATGATACAAACAATTCTTTATTTATTTTTCTTTTCATTCCATCATTTTTATTTTTTCCGTAGGGGAGAATAATTAAACATGATGAACTATAGATGATGGACTCTCCTAAAACCTAGAGATAATCCCTAACATATCCTATTTAGTGAATATTAATCCCTTTTCATCCCAAAATAACATTTCCCCCACACATATAATATTTAATATCTTATAGAAATACAATAAATATAGGTTGGAATTGTAAATATTAGCTTTTAAATGGTATTTTCTCTAACAAGGTCATTCATGGCTACTACATGCTTCATTGGATTCAACGAAAATGAATGTACACTGAGAAATGGATAATCAAAAAAAAATTAAAAAAATTAAAAGTTACATTATTAAATCATATCATTATTAAGACTCTCATCAGGAAATATATTAGAACATTTCAAAGTTACACAACAAATATGATCCAATAATAATGTGAAATATTATGTCCAGAAAAATCTCAAGTATGGGACCATATAATTGGGAATATTTCACATGGAAATACACGAAAATTTTAAAATAATTAATATTAGTTTCAAAATTTCAAAACATTTAAATTCATAGAATAATTTCACCTTTAAAAGTAAACTCATTTCCTTATTTTAGTATTTTTCATATTAATCACCTACATATATCACTAATAATTCATTCATTATTTTACACATCAAATATAAAAAGCATTGAAATTTAAAACATGTAATTATGAGTATATTATATTTTTTCTCTAAGATCAATCAATTATTGAGATGTATAAATTAAGGGTTTTAATTTATGTTTACAGAGAATAAGAATTTTTTTTATTTTTTTGAATATATTTCGGGAGAAAAATGAAAATAAAAAATAATTATTACATACCTTTAAACATGATTAACTATGTTTGTTTCTGTATCATTTCCTATCTTGTTGTTTCATTCATCTCATGAAGTATATTAATCCTCTTAATTTTCTATCCACCACTATTATTTTTTGCATGTTATCACGGGCCTTATAAAAAGTATTAGACCAAGTTAATTTCTATTCCAATTTGACAATTTTTTTGTTCTTATATATGAATATGATAGTATCTAAACTCTACATTTCAAAACAAAATTCTTTAATATAGAAATTTAAATTTTTATAAGATTACAATCTAAACGTCCTAAACTACAATGTTCTCTCCCCCACACATAGATGATTAAATTTACTCAATGAATTAAAAAATTTATTATTTTAAAATGTTTTTAAAAACATCAATAGTGTGAATCTATTTACTATAGAGAGATACAATTTGATGGGTTCTTGTTGATAGATAATTTTTAGGAGTTTGAGATCCTCCTTAGGTTATTTGAGTATATTATCAGGGTATATCTCCAATATTGTAACACCCCGACCCCTGTTTCCCAGATTTGGTGCATTATTACATAGAATTGGCATGATCACAAGGAAATCATATTCCAATAGACCGATCAGTTTAGTGTTATTGGAAACATGATTCATACATAAGATCAGCTTTACAACTTATAAATAAACACAACACTAATTTATTCCATACGAAACATCCAATCCTCCAAGATTATGCTTTAAAGTCACTCATAATTAAATTCTTCATATCCTGGTAAAATGAAACATAAGAAATGGGTGATCTCAAATGCTTAGTAAGGGTAAGAAATACAACGGAAGATAACATAAATATTAGGCATGATGAATAATTGAAAACACATGACTTTTCAAATAATAAACATGAACACTTTTAAGGAAAGAATACGATCTGATTAAATGATTCCATAATAAGACATATTCATGGTTATTCTACTTGTCTAATAACCACATAATCCATGAATATTATTTTCATAATGAGGGAATGTATAATGCCATACATTCAAAAACATTTTGTCAAGGCCTTGTCCAAGATGTCAAAAAATTATTAAGGCCTCAGCAAAAACCATATATCAAATTGGGAAAGGCCTTGGCCAATTCCACGTCTCGTTGAATCATGATACCTACCGTTGCATCGAGGAGCTATAGCGGGATCCACCCATCACTTACTATGTCCAATACATTCCTCGTATTAAAAATGTTGAAATATTACATAAAAATTCGTATTAAAACTAACATACGAAATGTCAATACTTTAACCATAAACCATGAATGGTATAAAAATAACACATCCATAGTAAAAAATTTCACAAAACCGTCGATAAAATATGGAAGATTTGTATCACAATGAATCGACTTCAAACTGGTATTAAATCCATCAAAGGATGTTGACATGTATGAAATCAAAACAATTTGAGAGAAATGTCTCCTTATTTTTTTGAAATCATTTAATGTTACATAATTATAAAATAAAACATTTATTTTGAAAATATTCTTATAAGAATGTTATGGAAACTTCAATGATGTTATAACAATGGAGAATAACTGCACCTGCCGTATAGGTTAAAAAAGACATTCTTAGCTTAATTTTGTCGAAAAGGTCATAAAATACCATGTTTGTAATACAACTGAAAGATTAATTTCATAGCATATATGTTCAAATAAAGGTATAAATGAAATTAACCCATTGTTTAGTAAATAGTGAAAATGTTTTCAAATACACTTTTAAGAATCATGGATGTGTATGATAAAGAGGTCTCAGTAGATACTTACCTAAAAACAACCTCAGATAATAAAGAGATTATAGAATTAACCCTTGCCTTGTACATTTACTTGGACTAGGGTATGTTAACCTCCTATATAATAGATAAATCACTATTATTAAATTATAACATAACCATATACATAAATATTATATCATATATGATCTTAAAATATTTCTTTCTTAATAATATTTTAGTAATATCGTCATTTCGGGTGTTAACTGGTTTGTTTTCCTTTATATGTTTTGTTACAGAAGATGTTTTTGTTATGGATAGGATGTATTTGATTCAAATACAGATTTATATTGAGTTCTTAAATATTATTTTTAATCATAAAATGAAAATTATTCTTGAATGATTACAATGGAGAAATGAATCTCATCGCGTTTGTGGAGATCGTAATCTGTACGTACGCACGAGAGACAATATCATTCTATTGATTTAAAATCTTATGTAAATAAATGTTATATCATATATATAGATTCATTAACATGTTATATTTTTTATTTATAACAATTATAAATCATTATTATATCCATCCAAATAATAATGTATTGAATAACAACTAAACCACTATGTGGAGACGGTAAGACAGACGTACGTATATACGGTGATACGTCATTCATAGGATGGATAAAATAATGAATATGGTTGTACCATATCTATAATAACATCACAGTATATAGAATATACTGGAGTTATTATTTTATAATGTAAACAACAAGGAAAAAAGAAGTGGAAGAAGAAAAGAACTTGGAAGTTGTGATGAAATATTTACCTATTTCATGTTCTTCCTTTTGATCTGATCAAAATGGCTCAATAGGATGGTTTTCTGGCTAAATAAAAGCCTCTAGGATGTAGTTAAGACAGTTTAGTGGATATTTGGGTAGGGTTTGGCCGATCCAAATCGCTTTGAAGGTGTGAATTTGAGATAAGGTGAATTGCTCTTTTATAAGGGGGGTGAGGGGCACCTTAGGAAATGATTGAAATATTATTTTATAATAAAATCATTTTCGGTTTTTAATGGCTTTAAGATGATTTATTTTGAGGCTATGGTGGGGATGGGTCGAAAAGAACTCATCCAATAGGTTTTAGACAGGTTTGGGTAACTATATTATCCTTATCTTTTAGATTTATCTCTTAGTTAATTAGTTTGACATTTACCATGTCACTTTGTATTTTTATATTATATGTTTAATAAACATACTATAACAATACAAGTGAACCCCAAGTGGTTAATTATTAATATATATAACCTTATCTAAGTCATTTGGCTGCGTCTTTGATTTTTAAGAATATTATATCAATAAATAATATAATATTTATTTTTCAAACTCTTTTATGTCAATTTGACAATATTTTGTTTTTTGTTTTTTCTAAATTCATAACAGCATTCTTAATTAGAAAAAAAATAATTTAATAAACCCTAACATGTCATATTAACCTATAAAATTATTATAATTTTTTAAAATTCTTAAATTACATTTATTTGGGTATTAATAATATCAATTATTTTAATATTTCATTAATAAGGTAATTACTGCATCATCATTGTGTCAAAAATATATTAAATTATTTAATATCTAAAAATTATAAATAAAAAACCATTATGTAGGAAATATTTTTTCTTTCTAATTAATATTTATGGTCTAATTTATCTTATGTGTAACCCTATATTATAAATTGATTAGTTATTAATCATTGAATTTAACACTTTTTACTCTTATTTTAATTAAATAATAATAATTGTCCTAATAAAATATAGGTAGACCTAAAGGATCATATTTCATTCCTAATATTGTTTTTGGTCGAATTATAATTATCCAATTGAATTATTACATGTGTTAGGGTAATAATAATAATATCATTTTTACCCTTAATTACCCGATTTACTTTTGACCGTGGTAATAAAAGTCAAAAGTTATTATTCAGCAAAAATTATTTTTTTCTTATTGAAAAAAAATTTACTTACTGATATCAACTGTTTATCTCATATTTTTGAAATTCATTTCATAAAAGCAGTAAAATTAATTTTTATGCAAATCTGCAAATGCTCCTATGAGGTGGGTAAAAGATGGTAAAAAGTTCGATAAAATTTTTATATATATAAAATTATTATAAACTAACTCTAATGAATTGCATTGATCTAATATTGGTATTATGTATCTATTTTACCTTAAATATTTTTTAACAATATATATAATTATTTAAATAAAAAGTCGGTTTTAAACAATAACTTAGTGTTTTTCACTATTCATCAAAAATTGAATGTTTTCGGAAAAATACCAAAAATTCACCCTAAGCAAATTTTGATATTCCAAATCCAAAAATAAAGTCCATTTGGAAATATAAAATTTATAAAATTTCAATAAGTTTGTATTACTATTCATAATGTCTAGTTTGATTGTTTGTGGTGTGTTTCAACTCAAAATTCTATACAACACAAGCTATTGTATTATTTAAAGAGAAATATACCATTGAATCTTGGTGTGTTACATTCTCCCCTCCTTCAAATAATTTCATCCATGAAATTTCTAGAATATTACTGCATTAAAAGATTTGGTTGGTTCTTCATCATAAGTTCCTCGGGTTCCCACATTTCCTCTTTCATCTTATGGTTTCTCCATAGAACTTTAACAGACGAGTCATCTGGTTTCTCAACACTTGTTCTCTTGTATCAGGAATCATGACAGGCTCTTCGCAATAAGACATATCGGGTTCTAGTTCTAATTCCTCATAAGTGAGTTCATGCGTTGATTCAGGCATGTATTTTATCAACAGTGATACGTGGGACACATCATGAACTATGAAGAGGCTTGGCGACATTGCCAAATGGTAAGCTTCAGCACCAATTCGTTCTAGAATTTCAAATGGTCTGATGTACCTGGGACTCAATTTACCCTTCTTACAAAATCGTATAATTCTCATCCATGGAGATACCTTCAAGAAAACATGATCTCTTACCTAACATTACAAATCCTTCCTTCGGTTATCATCATATATGTTCTTCCTACTTTGAGATGCTTTGATGTGGGTTTGTATTACCTTCACCTATTCCATCATTTCCTCAACACATTCTGGGCCAATGAGTTTTCTTTCACCAACAACATCCGAACAGGTTGGTGTGTGGTATCTCTTTCCATATAACATTTCATATGGTGCCTTCTGAATACTTGAATGGAAGGTATTATTATGGAAAAATTCTAACCGAGGTAAATATTTTTCCCACATACCTTCAAAGTCATGTGAGCATGATCTCAACATGTATTATATGGTTTGAATATTCTGTTCTAATTGTCCATCAGTTTGATGGTGGTAGGCAGTGCTCAAACGAAGTTCAGTATTCATGGATTTCTGAAGACATTTCAAGAATATTGATGTCAAATGGGGATCATGATCAGAAACAATCGATAGGGGTACTCTATGAAGTCTTTCAAATTCATTAATATATAGTCTTGCTAGTCTTTCAATAGGTAAATCATCTCTTATATCATGAAAATGTGATTACTGGGTAAGACGATCAACAATGACCCAGATTTCATCATTCCATCTTGGAGTCTTTCGTAGTCCCATAACAATGTCCATCGTAATATTATCCCATTTCCACTTAGGTATGGGAAGAGGTTGCATGACTCCTCTAGGTTGTTTCCTTCTAGCATTCACTTGTTGACAAACTATAAATCATGAGACAAAATCAGAAATATCCCTCTTTATGTTGTCTCACTAAAATTTTTCCTTTAAATCACTATACATTTTAGTGCTACCATGGTGTATAGAGAAATTGGAGCAATGAGAATCATCTAAAAATTCCATTTTCAGATTAGGTATAACGGGAACACAAAGTCTCTTCCCAAATTTCAAAATCTAATCATTATATATGAAGGCACTCAATCTCCCATCATTCACAGCATTAATATTCTGTTGAAACTCATCATCATCGTTCTGATAACTCTATCATTTCTTGTAAAGATGATTTGGAAACCATTTTAAAAATCATTGATGTTTCACCTTCCATGGTTATTCCCATATCCATCTTTACTATATCCATGTATATAGGATCCTTTTCAACTCTAATCATGTTCAAAACTCCATGATCCTTTCTACTCAAAGCATCTTCCGCCTTATTTTCCTTCCCTGGGTGGTCGTGTATAGTGAAATCATAATCCTTGAGTAGTTCCAGTCATCACCTTTTCCTCATGTTGAGTTCTTTTTGTGAGAAAATTACTTCATACTCTTGTGAACAATAAAAATCTCATAATTTTCACCATATAGATAGTGTCTCCATATCGTCAAAGATATGATTACAGCTGCTAACTCAGGATCATGAGTAGGATAGTTTTGTTCATGAATTTTTAGTTGTTGTGATGCATAGTCAATAACACTATAATTCTTCATAAGAAAACAACCAAGTCCTTTCATTGAGGCATCATAATAAAAAAACACATCATTCCCGGATGGTAGAGTCAATATAGGAGCATTGACTAATCATCTCTTCAGTTCATCAAAACATTCTTCAAACTCATTTTTACAAAAAAAAAATTAAAAATTAACCCCTTTACGTGCGATCTTGGTTATTGGGTTAGCCAATCAGGCAAAATTCTGGATGAAACGTCGATAATATACTAATAAACCAATAATACTGTGTGCCTCAATTATACTTGTCGATGATGTCCATTATTGGATTTCCTTTGTCATAGAAGGGTCATCAAAGATTCCATCATTAGATAGAATATGGCCAAGAAAATAAATCTCCTGAATCCAAAATTCACACTTGATAAACATCTAGTATAATTCATTTCATTTGAGGTTTTTTAGAATGATGCGCAAGTTATTTTCATGATCTTCATAGATTTTGGATTATACTAAGATATCAGCAATAAGTACCACTATAAATTCATCAAGATATTCCTTGAAAAATCTATTCATTAGATTCTTGAAAATAGAGGGTGCATTAGTCCGCCCAAAAGGCATTACTATAAACTCTTAATTCTCGTACCTGGTTTGAAATGATGTTTTCGGAATGTCTTCCTTCTTCAAACATATCTGATGATATCCAGATCGAAAGTCAATCTCTGAAAAATATTTACCTCCATGAATTTGGTCAAATAAATCATCAATTCTAGGTTGGGGATACATGTTCTTTATTGATATAGCATTGATCTCCCTTTAGTGAATGCACAACCTCATAGATCCACCTTTCTTCTTAAAAAAAGAACAGGGGCTCTCCATGGAGAAACACTAGGGAAAATAAATACCTTATTACTCAATTCCTCTAGTTGTTTCTTTAGTTCCACTAATTCTATAGTGTCCATTATCTATGGTTTCATCGATATGGGCCTTGAACCAGGGATTAAATCAATAGAAAACTATATTTATCGTTCTGTAGGATGTCCATGTAAATATCTTGGAAAGACCTAAAAATATTCATACACAATAAGTACATCCTCTATTTGAATATTCTTTTCCTCAACCGCAGTTATTTCATTCTCTTCCCACCCAATATTTGACTTTAGTTGAGCTACTGAGGTGGATCTATATAAGAATGAGTTGGTGACATTTCTGCTCTAAATATATGGTTTTCTTTAACATCGTCAATATAAATCATAACTTCCTTCTTCATACAATAATATTTTTTCATCATGGTCTAAAAGTCAATCCATGAAAAATATTATATCAAACTCAATCATGGGTATGAAGATGAGATCAGCATATAAATAACATTAATTTTCCCTAATAAAGGGTGATTCAACAAAAAATTGTTTTAATGACACTTCCCTTAGGAGTTTTGACTGACAAATCCCTTGTAAAATAAAATTGAAAATATCAAATTTTCTTACCAAAATTGGATGATATGAAACAATGTGATGATCTAGAATCAAATAATTCATTGGCTAAACATGTGGAAGCCATTAAATTACTTGCCACCATTTCTTTCGGAGCTTCAACCCCATCAGTAGTGATTGTATAAGCTTGTCCTTGATCCCTTGGCCTTTTCTGATGTATGTTTCCTTGGTGCTTAAGACATTCATTTGCATAATGTCTCATCTCCCAACAATTTTAGCATTGAAGATTGGTATCTTCTTTCATTCCCTTACAATCACCAGCAAGATGGATTTTCTGTCGACCTTTGTAGCATACTCCTTTTTCTTTTACACAGGCACCAGGGTGCTTCCTTCCACAACTATCACCGGGTGGAAAATCAACTCTTCCCTTCTTCCCTGTTTCATTATTTCTTTTTCCTGAGTGTTCAACATGTCTCTTCTTCGCTTGCTTTACTTTAAATTCGTAGGATGATTAGATTTCCTTTTATATCTTGATAGCACATGAGGAAATATCTTCGTACGGTGAGAAGGATTGTGATACTAATGATCGACAGAGAAATGGTTTTAACCCATCAAAGAAACGGTAAATCTTACTTCTTGTATTATGTATATAATCTGTATCATGCCTTGATAATATTGTAAAGTTAGCCTCATACTTTTCAACATTCTCATCCTCCTTTTTCCTCAGACTCAGAAATTTTCCTTCCATATCCGCTCGATTGTCACGAGGAATGTATTTTTACATGAAAAGTTCTTTAAACTCTCTCTATTCCATACATGATACTTCTTTATCCTCCTTTGAGTTTTGAATTAATGAAAACCATTGATTTTCAACTCCTGTGAGGCAATAAAAAGTCATGACATCTTTTTCCCTTTTGCTACTCCCCAACGCATGAAATATTTTCACTAAGGAAATTATACATTGTTCCACTATGAATGGATTTGTATTCCCATTAAATTTTTGTGGTTGTTGTCTCATGAAGTGATCCGACATTGATCATCCACATTGTGGATTAGGGTGCTCCATATTGGTAAGGATATTATTCATAACCTGTGTGAGTTTTCCCAGTATGGTGATAAGTTGATTAGCACCAATTGCATCATCATACCCGCTATAATTATCTTGAGTAGGAGTGAAATCCCTATATGGATTATGTTCATTGATACGGTTTCCATTTTTTCCACTAGGAGCCATTTCTAAACAATGGAATAATCTAGATTAGTTTATGAATTGAAATATAGAATTCCACACTAGTAAAACACTTAACATTAATTGAAGAGTTTATGGATATAATACATAATCATAAAAATGTTTTCTTTGAGGAATTATATACTCATAAACCCATAATAATGGTTTGTATTGAAAATTAGAATTATCCTACATATCCATTGGGAGTGTCGTAACCAAGAGTGTAGTAAGGTCCATTGTCGTGCACCAGTTCCTTCTCATGTCTACCTTAAAGCTGTGTTTTTGCGTTTTACCCCATGGTAAATTTGTGCTGGAGCCGCATCTACCTGCTTGTATCCAGACAGAGATTTAATTCTTGGAAAACTCACAAAATCTCTACAATACCGAAATTCTAGGAAGTTATTTTATACTAATCCTCAAATTCTATTTTAGGATAATGTGCTCTAATCATAGTTTGTATAAATCAAGTTTCCAAGGTTTGTACTATAGTTCCTCTGATACAAACTGTAATGCCCCAACCCCAGTTACCCTGAGTTGGTGCATTATTACATAGCATTCGCGTGATCACAAAGAAATCATTCCCTGAAATAACGACCAGTTTAGTATTATTAGAAGCAGGATTACTACATTAGTTCAACATTACAACTTGAAAAGAAATACAGCACTAATTTATTCCATTAAAGAATCCATGACTCCTTGATTATGCATTCAAGTCACTCATAATTAACTTCTTCATATCCTGGGAAAATGAAACATATGAAAGGGGTGATCTCAAATTCTCAGTATGGTTATGCAATATAGCATAAGATAACATCAATATTAGGCATGGTGAATAATTGAAAACACATTCCTTTAAAAATAATAAACATGAACACTTTTATTGAAGGAATATGAGCTGAGTAAATAAGGCCATAATAAAACATAGTCATGGGTATTCTACTAGTCGAATAACCACATGAACCATCAATATTATTTTCATAATGAGGTAACGTATAATGTCGGACATTCAGAAACATTTTTTCAAGGCCTCAGCCAAGATGTCTAAAAATGATTAAGGCCTCGGCCAAAACAATTTATAAAATTGGGAAAGGCCATAGCCAAATCCACATCTAGTTGTCTCATGATACCTAACGATGCATCGAGGATCTGTAGTGGGATCCACTAGTTACTTACTAAGTCCAATACATTCCTCATATGAAAATGTTGAAATATAATATAAACATTCATATTAAAACTATCATACGAAATGTAAATACTTTAACTATAATCCATGAATGATATAAAAATAACACATCCACAGTCAAACATATCACAAAACCTTCAATACAATATGTATAATTTTTATCATAATGAATAAACATCAAACAAGTATAAAATCCATCAAAAGATGTTGACATAGATGAAATCCAAACTATGTGAGAGAAATATGTCTTTTTTTAAATCATTTAAAGTTACATAAATATAAAAGAAAACATTTATTTTGAAAATATTCTTATATGATTGTAAGGGATGCTTAAATGATGTTATAACAGCGGAGAATAATGGCAGTCGTCATATATGTTAAAAAAGACATTCTTGCCTTAATTTTGTCGAAAAGATCATAATGTAACTTGTTTGGAAAATGATTGAAAGACTCCTTTAAAACATATAAGTTCAAATAAGGGTATAAATTAATATAACCCATTGTATAGTAAATAGTAAAAAAAATTTGAAATACATTTTTAAGAAACATGGAAGTGGATGATAAAGAGGTCTCAGTTGATACTTATGTAAAAACAACCTCAGATAATAAAGAGATTGAAGAATTAACCTTTACCTTATAATTTTCATTGGTCGAGGGTACATTGTCCTCTTGTATAATAGTTAAATAATTGTTATTAAATTATAAAATAACCATATACATTAATATGATATTATATATGATCTTCTAATACTGATTTGTTAATAATATTTTAGAATTATCATCATTATGGGTGTTAACTGAATCGTTTTCCTTTATATGTTTTGTTACATAAGACATGATTTTTATGAATATGATGTATTTGATTCATATCCTGAATGATATTTAGTTCTTAAACATTATTTTTAATCATAAAATGATAATTATTCTTGAATTTTTATGATGGGGAAATGAATCTCATCGCATTCGTGGAGACGGTAATCCATACGTACGTATGAGTGACAATATCATTCTTTTGATTAACATGATATGTAAATAGATGATATATCATATATACAGAGTCATTATCATGTTATATTTATTATTTAAATCAATTATACATCATTAATATACTCATCCAATTAATAATGTATTGAATAACAACTACACCACGATGTGGAGACGGTAAGCCATACGTACGCACGTTTGGTGATATGTCATTCATATGATGGATAAAATAATGAATATGGCTGTACAATATTTATAACAACAAACAGTATATATATGTTATTGGAGTTATTATTTTAGAATGGAAATAATAAGGAAAGAAGATGTGAAAGAAGAAAAGAACTTGTAAGAGGTGATGGAATATTTACCTCTTTTCAGGTTCTTCCTTTTGATTTGATCAAAAGGGATCCTTAGGTTGGATTTTTGCTTAAAGTCATGCCTCTATGATGAAGGGAGAACATTTGAGAGGATATTTGGGTAGGGATTGGCCGATCCAAATGGATTTGAAGGTGTGAACTTGAGATAAGGGGAAGTGCCCTTTCATAAGAGGGGTGAGGGGCACCTTAGGACAAGATTGAAATATTATTTTATAATATAATCATTTTCGGTTTCTAATGGCTCCAAAATGATGTATTTTTAGGATATGGTGGGGATGGGTCGAAAACCACTCAACCAGTTGGTTTTAGACTGGTTTGGTTCACTTGATTAACCTTGTATTTTAGATATAACTCTTAGTTATTTAGTTTGACATTTACCATGTCTCTATGTATTTTTATATTATATGGTTAATAAACTTACTATAACAAGACAAGCGAACCCCAAGTGGTTCATTATTAATATATAAAATCTTATCTAAGTCATTTGGCTGATCCTTATTTTTTAGGAATATTATATCAATTAATAATATAATATTTGTTTCAAAAACTCTATTATGTCAATTTGACACTATTTGGTATTTTTTTGTTCTAAATTCATAACAATATTATTACTTCAAAAAAATTCATTTAATCAACCATAACAAGTCATGTTAACTTATAAAATAAGTGTAATTCATTATAAGTCTCAAATTACATTTATTTCAGTATTTATAATATCAATTATTTTAATATTTTATTAATAAGGTAATTATTGCATCATCATTGTGTCATAAATAAATTATTGCGTAATCAAGGTGGAGATCTAGGTGATCAATGATGTAGAAGCTAGGGAGGTTCAGTTCATGTGGGCCATGCCTATGGGTCATGTATTGGGCACGGTCTGGCTTTGGGCCTTCAGGTCATGTATTGCGGGTCAGTCGGGCCTTGTGTCATGGGCCTACGAGTCATGTACTAGTTCCCCTTCAACCATTAAAAGGGTGATTATCCATAATAAAAATAAAAAAGAAGGCCTTCGGGCCATTCGGACTCGGTGTAACCCTATATTATAAATGGTTTAATTATTAAACTTTGAATTTTATACTTTTAACTCTTCTTTGAATTAAATAATAATAAATGCCCTAATCTAATCCAAGTGGACCAAAAGGATCATATTTTTTCCCTAAGGATGTTTTTGGTCGAATTACACTTATTTAATAGAATTAGGACATGTGTTAGGGTAATAAAAATATCATTTTTACCCTTAATTACCCTCTTTACTTTTAACCGTGGTAAATAAAAGTCAGATGTTATTATTCACCAAAAATTGTTTTTATCTTATTGAACCACATTTTACATAATTATATAAACCGTGTTTCTCGGATTTTTTAAATTCAATTCATAGAAGTGGAAAAATTATGTTTTATGCAAATTTGAAAATTCTCCTAGAAGGTGGGTAGAAGACGGTAAAAAGTTCGATAATATTTTTATATATTTAAAATTATTATAAACTGACTCCAATGAATTACATTGAACTTATATAGGTATTATGTATCGATTTTTACATAAAATAAATTTAAATAAAATAAAAAATTATTTAAATAAAAAGTCAGTTTTAAACAATAACTTATTGTTTTTCACTATTCATCAAAATTTGAAAGTTTTCAGAAATATACCAAAAATTCACCCTAAGCTAATTTCAATATTCTGAATTCAAAAATGAAGTCCATTTTGAAATTCAAAATTTATAAAATTTCAAAAAATGGGTAATACTATTCATAATGACTTGTTTGATTGGTTGTGGTTTGTTTGAACTCGAAGTTGTGTACAACACAAGCTACTATATTATTCAAATGGAAACGTAACGTGGAAGCTTGAGGTGTTACAAGTATGCATCCTTTAATAGTGAAGGTTTTTTCATATCCTTCCCTATTAATCATAAGAACAAAAAATGGATCGAAATGGGTGACTATAAATGAACCTTTCGATGTGGAATAAGGCTTACCTAGAATTAGCTATAGGATATATTTGAAGAGTGATATAGGGTTTATATAATGTAAATAATTTGGTTGGATCACATTGGCATCTTCCACTCATTTTATTTTGTTCTAAATTTGAGGGTCTTCAAAATTATTTTTTATAATTTCCTACAATTATGGTATGTTTAATCTTGTTTCATTTGACAAATATTTTTATGTGAATATTAATTTTATCACATCCCAAGATGATATTTCTCTAACTCTAGGGATGAGATGAATTTTTTTTCAAAAATTTATCATTGGGGGATATTTCCTTTGAGTGTTTTTTATGTTTTCCTATAATCATGCATGGTTTTCTAGAATATTTGGATTCAATATTTCATTTTTAGTTTAACATTGTTCATTATAAATCCGTTTATTTCCATATTTTACCTATAATATTATGCATTTTTAGAGGATGGTACAATGTACTTCTCTTATAATGTACTCTATACTTCCCTAGTAGTGTTTCCATTATATCTTTTGTAAATACGAGTCCTTTTTTCACTGATGATGGATATTGTTACTCTAACCTTATTTAATATTTTACTTTTTAAGTATTACACACAATGTTAGTTAATTTGTTATATCTTTGGTCTCTGATAATTTGGAAACAAAATCATTATAAAAATGGCAATAAGAATTTAAAATTTACATGGGAAAGGGTCCAATATATTCAATTACCTATATTCAAAATATTTCACTAATGACAATGATATTTTTTGGCATCTATATTCTTCTTTAAATGTTATCAGAAATTAATGATTTTCAAACTTCTTACATCATTCATGTGAATATTTGAATAATGTGAGTAAATATATTCTAGATTCCAAATCATTTCCTATAGTTCATCGAGGATCAATGTGGCCTAAATATTCTATTTTGTAGAAAAATTATAAATAATTAAATTTCCCTTAAATGAAAACATCTCTTTATAACATTATTATTTCAAATTTTCAAAATGATTAGACCTTACAAAATATAAAAATTAGATCATTAATGGAGTTTTTATGATAGTTAAGAAGAATGGGTACCTAATATGCTACCAAAATCTTTAATATATCTTCAAACCAGGACACATCACCTTCCATTATGTATATTTGTGATCCTCTTATGTGATTTTAAAGTATTTTCTAAATGTGAATATATATTTTACAAGGGTTGTGTAGTATTCATTGAAGATTAACCATTTCATTTTTAGTTTCATTCATATCCTTAATTTATTTTTTGAATACTTATTGAAGTAGCATCCATCTAAAAATAATTTATACTGCATAATCCTTCATCGTTAGGTAACTATGATATTCATTTTATTAAACTATAGTTTTCATACTTAAAATAATATAGAATCTGAACATATCTATAGAAATTGTCTTACATGGAACCCCTTCGGGGTGGACATGTAGTAGATTTGGGAAGAATCTAGTGTTCCTCAGGCATATAAAACAACTTATGAGTTGTATTAAATTTTATGGGAACTAATATCGTATATTGAATGATTCAAAGAATCAAATAATAGTTCGAATTGATGTTCCCTATTTGGTGGCTTCATTGCTAGTGATGTGATTAATATTCCCCTTTCTTCGGCGTCTGGTGCTTCTCCACCTGGGACGAAATCTGCAGGGGGTCCCAGGCAAGGCGGCCAAAAGGGTTTCTTTTAGGGATTCTCTCTGTGGTGCTTTTCGGTCATTAGTGGATGGGGGAAGCCATCATCATCCCATGTACGCTCCAAGATTATTCATCCAATCTCAGTGGATAACAGAACTATTAGAATGGTTGAGAGTTCTCCCACGGTGGACCTCTTAGCAGTGGAACTTCTAGAGGCCTACTCCTTCAATGACAATCCATTGGTGGCTCGCTTCGGTCGTAACAAACATTATCTAGAGTTCTTCAAGGGATTAGTGGATTCTTGGTCACATCATCACTCTACTATGGTCTCAGAACACTCTCAGATGGCTTTCTGTATTCATTTGTACATGAAAGAAGAATTCATGGCGGCTTGGTCTCATGAAGATGTTGGAAATGCCTGACCGTTCGACACGAAAACACAAGCGAGAATGGAAAGATGATTGAAGGAAAAAAACATGAACACAAATGATGTTTTGTGCACCACCAATTGGGATGCTTTTCTAGAGAGGTTTTCATTTCATTATATAGGCAAATAAACAAGACGTATTTACACCGTAATTAAAAGCATGCAGCAGCCTTAATAAGGTCAAACCGCGTTGACTCATCAATGAGGGGGGGGAAACCGGTGAAATAAATTCTTAATAAAAACAGTCAACAATCACCCCCCTAATTTTTATTGCGTTCTCTGGATCTCAACGACACCGATCTTCGCACGCAACTTCTGAAACTAGCGCACCCAAGTGACTTCGTGAGAATGTCTGCAGGCTGCTATTCCTCCCTCGAACCCTTCTCCTTGCTCGCCGCCAGCTTCTCTGCAATGAATGTGGCATGCAGGTGGGCGGGCTTGGCTTATTGGCCGTAATGAAGTGTAACTCCCCAGGGTCGAGCTTGCATTGTGCAAACCCAGGCGGTGTTGTCGGACTGATAATGTTGTTGATGGTGCGAAATCGAAGCGGGGCGTCGTCGTGATCAATGTCCAGTGCTTCTGCCATATTGGATGGCGGTGAAGCAAAATCCACTGTGGTTGATGCCACGGGTATCACCTTAACCACATCTGGTGTTGCATCTTCTGCTGAGTTCGCACTAATGGGTTTGAGTGATGAGCTATGGTCTCCAACAGTGTTGTCGGCCTCCACATTCCTTAGTCTACATGCCTTTGTGTGTTTGACGGTGAATGGATCCTCACTACTCCACACAGCTTGTCACCATGAGAACTCCAATCCCACTATTTTTCCTCGTCGAAGGTGACATCGAGCGTTACATGCACGCGCTTGCTGACAGGGTCATACACGCGATATGCCTTAGACCCGAACTCGTACCCGACGAAGATCATCGGCGTACTCCGGTCATCCACCTTCTTCAGGTGAGGCTTCACATTCGTAACATGCGCGATGAAGCCAAAGGTGTGAATAAAGTGCACCGTCGGTCGTTTTCCATGCCAGGCCTCATACGGTGACATTCTGTCAAGGCTCTGAGTCGACACTCGTTTAATGATGAAGATGGTGGTGGAGACAGCCTCACCCCAAAACATCCCGGGAAGACCTTTAGCCTCCAGCATGCTTTGAGCCATAGACACCACGGTTTGGTTGTGTTTTTCAATGACCTCACCCTGCTGTTGTGAAAAGGGAACCTTGAGTTGTCTTTGTATGCCACGATCAGTACAGTATTCACCGAATTCTACTGAAGTAAAATCGTCACCACGATTAGTGCGGAGAACCTTCAGCTTGCACTCTGTCTCCACCTCCACTGTGGTTTGAAAGTGTCTGATTGTTGCTGGATCCTGGTCTTTGCTTGCAAGAAGTTTGACCCACATGTAGCGGCTCATGTCATCCACGAGTATCAGAACGTATCGGTTCCTGCTTGGCGTTGTTGGCGTGATAGGCCCAAAAATATCACCGTGGACAAGGTCGAGGACTTGTTCTGCACGATGCTTCACTTGCTCGGGGAAAGACGCTTTTTGCTTCTTCCCAGTGAGGCAGTTTTCGCAGACATGATCTATTTGATCAATCCGCAGAAGCCCACGCACCATATCGTGTTGAGCGATCTTGGGCAGAGAATGGGAGTTCAGATGGCTGTACCTTTCATGCCATCTCCATGCCACCTCTGACCCCCTTGTTGACAAGCATGTAGGTTGTGCAATGCTAAGTCTTATCTTGTACAGCCGGTCAGGGAAGCACTGCGCCCTAGCCAGCAGGCATCGTTGCTTGTCCTGAATCTTCATGATACCTCCCTCGATCAAAACCTGACAACCATTCTCATCGATTTGTCCGATGCTGATGATGTTGGCGGTGAGGCTCGGGATGATGTATTCCCTCGTGAGTGTGTGGTGCTCACCGGTTTTACAAGTGAATAAGATTGTCCCGCACCCCTCGATATTGATGACAGATCCATCACCAAACTTCACGGTGCCGCGGATCCCAGAGTCAAGCTCAGAGAAGGCAGCACGGGAACCGGTCATGTGGTTTGTGGCACGAGTTTCGAGGTACCACAGGTCGTCACCGTACGCCTCCCTTTGAGAATGTTGTGCAAAGACCTTGGCCTCGACTACTCGTAGATGACAGCAATGTGGAAGTGAGGCGTTCGAAGTGGCAGATTGTGGTGATGGTGTATCGGGCATCGCAGTACACGCCCTTACTATAAGGAGTGTTGGCTCGTCGTTGTCACCATGGGTTATAAGAACCTTAGCATGTCTCATCCTGCTGCGACAATCGTTGGCCCAATGACCCATTTTTTCGCAGTAGAGACATTGGTCTCTTGAGGCGTCATGACTGTCATTGGATCCCCTATCATCCCTTCGTGGTTGTCGGCGACGCCAGTTTCCAGTCTTGGAGTCATTGAGGGGTCCATCCCTCGCTGGCCGCTCCTTCATCCGTGCATCCCACTCATCCTCAGTGAGGAGAAAATTCCCTCCATAGTCGATGGTGGGTGCCGGGTCAAAACGGTCTTCCGCCGCTTTGATTCTCCCTGTTACCTCCTCCACAGGGAGCATAGAGATATCAAGAAGCGTCTCAATTGAAAGGTAAATTTGGGAGAACCTAGAGCGGACAATGCTCAAATACTTCTCAACGATCTTGTCTTGAGGATCCGAATCGCCGAGGATCGTGAGTTGGTTGACCATCCCAGTGTGCCGCATTGCGACGTCGTCCACCGATTCGCCGTTGTGAAAAACAATGCCTTCGTACTCCTTGCGGAGATTTTGAGCATTGGACTTGCGAACGCGATCAATGCCGATGCGCATGGTCTTCACGGTGTCCCACGCTTCCTTGGCAGTTTCCTTGACGGCGAGTATGGAGATCATCTCCGGCGGGACAGCGCGGAGGATGGCCTCCAAGGCCATACGATCTTCCTGGAATTCCGCACCGCCACTGTCGACGGCATCCCAAAGACCGCGTTCTTGAAGCATGACCTTCATCATCAAGGACCATTGGCTGTAGATTGTCTTCTTGAGGATCGGGTACGTCATCGATCCCCCGATCTCGTTCACCACTCGATGTACCACCAGAGGGCCGCTACCGCTGTCAACGGGGGGTCTGGGACGTGAGGATGATGTCTGGGAGAGTCGGGGTGATGAGGGCTCGGAGTTCGGCAGTGTGGATGAATCCATCCTCCGCTCTGAAACCATATGTTGGAAATTCCTGAAAGTTCGACACGAAAACCCAAGCGAGAATGGAAAGATGATTGAAGTAAAAAAACATGAACACAAATGATGTTTTGTGCACCACCAATTGGGATGCTTTTATGGAGAGGTTTTCATTTCATTATATAGGCAAAAAAACAAGACGTATTTACAACGTAATTAAAAATCACGTGACAGCCTTAATGAGGTCAAAACGCATTGACTCATCAATGAGGGGGGAAGAACCGGTGAAATAAATTCTTAATAAAAATAGTCAACAGAAGATAGGAGGTGTGGATCATGGTGGTTCTCCCCCTCCAGGTGGTCGTGGGACTGTCATTTCGGTAGGGAGTCTCCACAAGAGGCTTTCTAGAACTCTTTAGCGGGCCTCTGGCTGCCTTTTCAAAACCTGGGGATCTTAAAAGAAAAGGATGACTCTTTGGGATCTTTCCTCTTCTATGATGAGAGCACCAAATTCATAGAGGCTGCCTCCAACCCATGTCTGTGTGTGGAGATGGAAATCGCGAAGAATCGTCCCTCGTCTATCTTGTTGAAGATGAACAAGGGTTTTCAATGGTGGAAAAAGGTTTTTTTATCAGAATCCTCATTGGTTTTTTGGTTTCTGTGGCCTTCATGGGAATTTGGATGTCATCTTCCAGAAGAAACGTATGATGGCAGACTCTTCTAGAGCCGATTCCCAGGGTGGTCTGGATGTCTGCCCCTCCCACTCGTGGACGGAGACGACGATGCAAATGACCGTTGCAAGGGTTTTTTAAAATTAAAAAAAATGACGGTAGTACTCATGTGGCTGATACCTCCAATCTAGATAGCTTTTTTGATGTGGTTTCCCCTCAGTGGGATCCCCCTTTTGATCAGTTATACATTATCACTTTGTATCCTAAACCATGCCATGGTCGTTTCACTTTTTTCTCCTCTGCTTCTTTGGTAAATCACAGGTCCACTGGGGTTTCATGGGACTCCATATCCATGCCTATTCTAAGTCCTAGAGTTCTTTCTCTTCCCCCCTCCCCCTTGACGTTCTCTATCCCCTCACATCATTCCCCAGTTCTCCTTCCACGCTCCCTGGTTAGTTTTTTGGCATCATACAAAGCGGTTTTCTCACAGATGGACCTGATGCCAGTGGGTGTCGAAAAAGAGCTCATGGTTGGGTGGGTTTCCCCCCAACAGCTTCTATTACTCTCCTATCATCAAGATGACATGGCTTTGTTTTTGATCCTTCCCTTGTCAAAAAATAAGTTCTCGCTAGTTGATGATATAGAGGCCTTCTTCAAGATGAATTTACTTTCTCCAAAATGATATTCTTTAATGGTCGGGCTGACTGGGCCAACCACTCCCTCAAAGTCGAAAGAATTTGTGTTGTTTACTACACTAGTCTCTTCTAACATGCCAGGTCCAAAATGCTGGAATTGCATGGATTAATGGCCACTATGATTTTCTATAACGCACTGAGCCTAGGATCACATCAGAAACATGCATTTCTTACCTCCGAATAAATGAAACATCACACCTCTCTCGTTGTAATCATTGAACCTAAACATACTCTGGTCAAGCTTCCCTTCATGGCCAAGGGAATGGGATTTCAAAAGATTTTGCATGGGAATCCATAAAATGATTACATTTGGATCTGTTGGAACACCTATCGGTTTAAGTGGTGAGTCATATGTTGTAGTGTATTAACGTGAAGATCTCTAGCAACATCTTGGAGGTTTTCTTCACCTTTGTTTACGCAAGTACTGATTCCACTCGGAGGGTGGATCTTTGGCAGTGTCTAGAATCATTCAATCCAGGCACTCTTCCATGCTTCATTGGGGGAGATTTTAATGCTTCTATGGACCCATCGTAGAAAAGGGGTGGTGCGTTTGTTATCCTTAGTGACTCACATATCTATCAAGGTTTTGCAGCCTCTACTAGAATGCATGATCTTGGAAATAATAGTCACAAATTCACCTGGTACAACAACCGTCGAGGAACCAACTGTATTTGTTCCTCGTACCACGGTTACACACGAGTCATTCTCTTTAAGAGCATGCACCACTTCTTGTTGACTGGAAGGGGGACGTCTCCACCAGTAGTGCTTTATTGTACGCAACCATCTGGCATTAGGATAAATACTTCACGCAAATGTGGAAGACTTCTGGGTATCGAGGGATGGTCGAAAGGTCTTGGTGTGGGTTGATGAAGCATCTCAAACATCAGAAGGAGGATATCCGAAGTTGACTGGAAAGCAGACCTAATGATACTAATAGGGTTGACAGTCTACAAAAGGAGATTCATAGAATAGAGGATGTTCTCCATCACAACTGGGATGAGAACACCTTCATTATTCTCTGTGATAAAAAGGTGGATCTTGCTAAAAGGATGCTGGAGATTGAGTTTGAGTACAAATAGAGGGCCTGAGTGAGATGTTTGAAAGAATGGGATCGTAATTCCACATTATTTCATGCATGCATGAAGGAAATGAGGAATATGAAGTTTAATATATGCCTCAGAAACGATATTTTCACCTAGAACGTGGATGTGGATGGTAAAATGGTGTTGGAACTCTTTGAAGGTCTCTTGGTTGGGGTATCTGAATCCAAATTTGTGCACTCTTAAAATGAACAGACAAGTGAGGACTTCTTGGTATTCATACCTCACCTCATGGGAATGTCTAATAATGCATTTCAATCAGAAATGCATTTAGAGGAAGACATCAAGGATTTAGTTCTGAGGATGCCGAATGATATTGAACCCAGACTGGATGGTTTTCTAGCTTCTTTTTATGTGGCAGCATGGGAGGTGGTCGAACCAAAGGTGGTGGATTTCGATCTGGATTTCTTTAGAGGGGGAGCATTGAGCATCAAAACATTCTCTTCCAGAGTGGTTTTGATTCCAAAGAGGATGGACCCCATAGTCATCTAACATTATTGACCTATGCTACAAAAAAAGAAGCCCTTAGCGGCGGTTTAAGCCACCGCTAAATTTGGCGTCGACAATATTTTAGTAGCGGTTTTGTCTATTTCGCAGCGGTTTAAAAAATGTGTCGTAGATGCCTCATTTCCTGGCGGTTTCTCTTCATTTAGCGGCGGTTTTATGGGTCTGCCACACTTTTTTATTCGCGGCGGTTTTAACCGCCGCAAAATTATGTCGTTTGATGCGCCTATTTTGCGGCGGTAAAAACCGCCGCTAAATATAAACGTAATTTATTTAGCGGCGGTTAAAACCGCCGCTAAATGTTGAACTGGAAAAAAAATAATTTTGGTTCTAATACACAACTTACCTGAAAAATAAATCAAACCAGAATATAGAGATCACCTAGGTTTAAATGGATTCTTTCACCTATATACATCTAAGAAGAAGTATAATAATTCAATCCACTTTCATCTAACCATTCCCAAGATACTCAGCATAGATGACTCACATATCACAACCTGAACCACAATTCCTTCCTCTATGAAATCCCGTGTTTACCACAAGCACATTCACATAAGCCCATACCTAACTTTCAATGAAATTTCTTAGTCATTCCATCACCTAACCATTTAATACATTGTTCCCCAGCATGAACAAGGGTGGAACCTAGATCCATCCCACTATAAGCATTACCCTTTAAACATCACCTTTGAGTCCGACGATATGTTTGGGATAAAATAAGATCATCAAGGTAGAGTCCAAGTAACTATCCCTAGGTAGTCCATACTCCATGTTTACAAGTGAGATATTGGTAAAAGACCAAAACATCCACATAAGATCATTGACTGAGCCTAGAATGACATTCACCTAGTGATCAAGTCAAAGGAAACGGTTGGTGTCCAAAAGTCTGTCCAAGGAATTCCTACAAAGGAACTCAGGTATCACACAAGAACAAACCATGCCTCAATAAAAACCATGCATCCCGCATGAAACATTGATAAAACCTATTTATTAAAAAAGAATAACACTTGATAGATTTAGCTCGGTATATAACTGATGCTTTCTTAGTGCATCGAGGATGACGTAATGATAGGGTACATGCTCGTTGCTAAGCAAGAGTACACTAAGAGAGTTTAAATATTATTAGAAGATTGGAGAGACTTCCATCACCTCTATGACACTTCCATCACTTCTACTACCTAGAAGGACATTTTTACTATATCTGACACGATGTTCCCCAAATTATGAGTGTCCTAGTCATGAAAAGAAGAGATAGACCAACTGCTCATAAGAGAACTAGGTTAGATTCACCTTAATCGCACATGTGACACTTATCTGATTCACACTCACAAACTCCATAACATTTGTCATAAAAGATGAAACCAACCCGACCAGCGTGTCAGAACACCCAATCCATTTATGAATCGAGCTTACACAATGGGGCTACCTGAATGCTGCTATATAGTAGAAATGGTATTAATATGGGTTACATATAAGGAAATGTTTGGTGGCAACTATGTGCCATAAATGTTACATATACAAACCAACTGTTATCATACTTGTTAAACACATCAACAATACTACTACTTATCATCTGTTGCTGCATCGTCACCCTCTCCACCTTCATCTCCACCACCTTCTGCCACCTTTATGAACATTATATTGAAAATTAAATATTTTTGTATATTTATAATAAAACTTAAAACCAATAAAAGTTTTCAAAATAAATGATTTTGATTTTTTTGTGATTTACCTTCTCACCACTACCTGATGCACTACCATCGGGGGAATATCTGCTCATATACTGACATATTTCAAGCAACTCTTTCTGCAAACCAGATATCTGATCCCCTTGCTGGTGAACTATATTTCGTAGAGAAGACATCTCCCACTGAGCATCTTCAGGTATGAAATGACTATAAGCAGGAGTAGATGTAGCCGAAATCCCTGATGGCATGTGAAAGACCTCAGATGGTAAAGCTCCCAATCCCATCTCACGCACTCTACTAGGATGCTCCTTCCCAAGGACTTTACCAACCGGGTCATCCTGGGAGACTGAGTAGGATTGCACAGAATTGGCATCCCATATTTCATTAATTTTTACCTATAAATAAAATATCAATATATATTAACATATTAGAAACTGATAATAAGTTATTATAATAAATAATTGACTTCATACCCCAACTTCTCTGGCAGGTTCATTAACAAAACTTCCATATGTTTTTTATGAACATCCAGCCACAGTTCTGTTCGGGATGCGTCATGCCCTAAACATTGTGACTGCATTAAACAAAGATAAATCAACAATTAAATATGTTAAATAGATAATATTATCTTATAAATATTTAAACTAATTAAAAGATTACCAATGACATTCGACTTATTGAAAAGCTTTTTGAACCCGCAGTGTGCGGGATGACCTACTTTGCCCGGTTTGAAGCATTCTGTCTTGAGAGATCCTGAAATAAATAAAATTCAATTTAACAGTATTGTATTAAATGTATATCTCCTATTCATGTACAAGTATAAATGTAAAATGAGGATAATATAATAATATATATTTCAATACCATCCGCTTCTCATCACGATGTCTATTGACAAAAACCTTCCACTGTTGTTTCGGTACCCCACTGGGCAACTTCTCATACATCTGCTTCAAGTTCAACGAAGTATCGTTGACATCACACCACAACCTCCATTTGAAATATTTCAATTTTTTTCCAAGATTTTTCAATGTCCACTTCTGTGCTATCACATCAGCAACGGTAAAGTGGAAGAACATCTGTATACAGAAATTCATTTTGAATATATTATTAACATGACATTCAATTAAACCATAAAGTAATAAAATTACCTTTATCTGAGAATCCTAAACTCCATTTTTCCAGTTCGGAGGAATATGCCTCCAATCATCATATGAAATAGGCAGGGAAATGGGCTCCACTGCCAGTTGACCTATAATCTGACCAAGTAAACCTGCGGTGTCATCCGTCGGGACCCCATAAGAATCAAATGGCACAACTATCTTCTTTCCATGCATGTTCCAAACATTAGAACTTTTTATGTGTTTTTCCATGATTGCATTGTTTTCATCTGCAATGAGAAATCAATTACTATAAACAAAATGCAATAAATTTATTTAATTAAAATTTTTACCTATGACTGTGACCCTCCAGAATGTCCGTGATGAACTGGAAGGGGCGTGTCACTGCCCCACTGCTGAGGCTCCTGTAGGGGGAGGCGATGACTCATCCTCTAATGAGGCATCCACTGATGGTGTCAGAGATGGTGCAGGGGGAGATAATGCAGGGATGTAGGAAGCTGCTGCCTCAGAAGTCGTGGGGACAGACGGATCGACATCTGTCGTAGAAGTAGAAGGAATGGTGTACCGCTTCTTCCTTGGCATTCCTGTAATTTAATCAAATAAAATTAAGTTCAGAATATATATTTCAAAAAAATTATGCAGAAAAAAAAATTAAAAATGACAATAGATGCCCAGTACTAACAAACAAAAAATATATAACAATGATAATGAATGACTACAGAAATGAAACAAGTGGTTGCTGAATGAATAAATAATTGTACATACAATCATTTTCCCCTTCAATAATGTCGGTTTCCTGCTCCATTGCTTCATCCACTTCATTCATATTTCTAGACTAATATTTTCAATATCATGATGGACAAATAATTCTGCTTCCTGTTGTTGAGGAAATTCAATTGTAGAGGTCAAATCTTCCACTTCATCACCCATATCATACAAATCTCTTTGTATTACGTGAGTAACTACACTCCACCCTTCATCCACAACATCATTCACATAATATACCATTTTTTCCTGCGATGCTAAGATATATGGATCATGGAGTTCACGATCACCAACATCCATCAAGTGAGAGAAGTTTACAGAAGTAAATTGCAAGGAATCTCTTTTAACACCTCTGATAATATCGACCCATTTGCATTTGAATAAAACAACAGAAAAATGCATGTGGTAGTTTAATTCAATAATATCATGCAGCTTTCCATAGTATTCCACTTCAGCAAATGTAAATATACCACTATTCTGTGTTTTCAAACCCACTTCTCGATCGATTGTATGAAATCTAAAACCATTCACATTATAAGCGCCGAACTTTCTAACTTGTTTTATAGGACCTCTCGCAAGAAACTTCAAATCTTTTGACAAGTCTTCTTGAGTATCAGTATTCATGATCCGAAAAAAGAAATTAATAGATTTGCAAATTGTATGTGTCAAACTAATATTCGAATTTATTGCAATATTTATAAACATACACGTCGTGAAAACCATTCTAACAACTCTTTATTCACATATTTCGTTATATCTTTTTCATTTTTTGTTCGGCCTCTCATTCGTCTCTTTGTTTGTATCCTAAACTCTTCAATAAATGGATCTGCAATTTCACTATTCAGTAGCACGTATCTATGTGCTTGTAATAATTCCAATTCTGTTAGTGTCGCGTATGAGGTCCTCCCAACTGATCGTCCAATAGATGGAAATATTTTTGATTTCTGATGCATTTGAGAATGAGTTGATGTGTCGTCAACACGTCCAACTCGATTAAATCATGTCTCAATATCATCCAAATATCTAGAACAAAAGTTGAGACACTCCTCGGCCAAATAGCCTTCAGCAATAGAGCCTTCTGGTTGAGCTTTATTTCTCACGTATGCTTTCAAATTCCCAAGATATCTGTGAAAAAAATAATAATATTATGAATTTATTTAAATTCAAAAAATTGTTTACATAACTGGAAACATATAAATAAAATACCTCTCAATTGGATACATCCATCGATAATGAACGGGGCCTCCTAATTTAGCTTCGTCAACCAAATGCACAGTAAAATGCATCATGATAGTAAAAAACGATGGAGGAAAGATCATCTCCATTGCAAAAAGGGTCAATACAAACCTCTCCTGTAGGTTGTCAAGCTGAAATGGATATAGAGCTTTCTCACATAATTTCCAGAAAAATGTGCAGAATTGGAGTACAACAGCAGTAAATTTTTCAGGTAATAATTTATGCAATGCCAGTGGTAGTAACTGTTGTGACAAAATATGTGAATCATGACTTTTCAATCCATATAACATACAATTCTTCAAGTCAACACACCTCAAGATGTTACCCGAATACCCATCAGATACCTTCACATTCTTTAAAATTTGAAGGAAAGTATCTTTATCCCTATTTTTCATTGAAAAAATGGTCGGAGCATACTTTTCATTCTCATCTGGCCAGAGATCACGTTTTATGTTCATTACTTGTAATTCTTTGCGAGCATTGAGATGATCCTTCGACTTTCCATGTTCATTAAGTTATGTGAAAATAAAATTATCACATACATTCTTCTCAATATGCATCACATCAAGATTGTTGCACAAAGAATTAAATTCCCAATACGGATGTTTGAAGAATATCCTTTTTTTCTTCCATTGTTGTGTTCTGATTTCACTTGACGATGAACTTCGCACTCGTTTTCCGCTATCATTCAAATGATGAACCATCCCAAATTCTGTTTTAACATTTTCAAGCTGTGTCAATATTTCAGAACCGGTTAACAACTTTGGAGGTGTTCTACGATCAATGTAACCATTAAATTTCGATTTGTTCAGCCGAAATCTATGAGATGCATCAAGAAATCTTCGATGGCACAAGAAGAACCATTTTCTACTGTGAGGTAGCCGTTTGGGCTCGAAATCAAAGCTACAAACGGGACAAGCCAAACCCATATAAGTGTTCCAACCAGATAAATTCCCAAGCCCAGGGAAGTCACTAATGGTCCACATTAAAGCAGCATGCATTTTGAACATTGTTTTAGAAGAAACATCAAATGTCTCAACACCGTTGCTCCATAACTCCTGCAATTCTTCAATCAAGGGCTGCAGGTATACATCAATATCATTTCCAGGCATTTGTTTTCCAGGAATAATCATCGAAATGATAAAAGATGTTTGTTGCATACACATCCACAGAGGCAGATTATAAGGGATCAAAACAACTGGCCAAATGCTATAACTCGTACTCAAAGTCCCAAATGGGTTGAATCCATAGGCATCCAATCCCAATCAAACATTCCTAGGATCAGCTGAGAAATCTAGATGTAATGAATCAAATGTCTTCCACGATTGGGAATCTCGTGGATGTCTCATTAACCCATCATTGTTATTATCTACAGCATGCCACTTCATGTGTTCGGCGGTTTTTGATGACATGAATAATCTTGGCAATCAAGGCTTCAAAGGAAAGTAACACAAAAATTTTGTAGGTGTGTTCCTTTTCTTCTTCTCCATGAAGTTATGTTCAGTCATACTTCCAAAATTACCCTTTGACTGCCATCTAGAAGAAGAAAATTTCTTACAATTATGTCTATTGGAATCCTCTCCCCAGTAAAGCATACAATCATTGTAACACGCATGTATTTTTTTATAATTCAGACCAAGCTTGTTTACAACTTTTTTCATCTCATAAAACGATTCTGGGATTTTTTTCTTCTTGAAATGCATCATGAATCAATTCCAATAACATAGACATTGCCTTATTTGTAATTCCACAAAGACATTTGATATGGTACAACTTCAGCAGAAATGAAAGCTTTGAATGTTTCAAACACCCACTATACAACATGTGATTTCCATCGTCAACTAAATCATGAAACACATTTTCCTCACTAAAGTTTTCCCTTACATTTGGCTCCACAGAATCAATAAGAGGATCCAATGATATGTTTCAATCTTGATCTACTTGTGTTACAATCTCAAAAACATCACTTTTCACGTTGCAATTTGTAGCATAATCTTCTGGTTTTTCTGATATGTTTTGATGCTCATAGTGGTGTCTTGCAGTGCCGAATGCATCATTTATGAGGTTTTTCATATCATTTTCCATTGGCGAAAACTTGGGACCTCATTCTGTGGATTAACATTAGTCCTCAATCTTTCTGTATTGTTTGATTCTCCATGCCAAATCAAACACAAATATTGATCAGGGAATTGCTTCAGTATTAAATGTTCATAAACTTCATCCCTCTTCAACCATGTTCTAAATTTATATTTAGGACATGGACATATTATTCTCCATTCAACAGATCGATTAGAAATTGCAAAATCTAAAAACTCATTCAAACCCTTAACATATTGAGGCGTGTTCCTCGGTAATGTGATCCAGATTTTATCCATGTATATCACAATGTGCCTACACAAAAATATACGATAGTGTAAGATTACAGAAACATAATATAATAAAGATGAACCATTGATCATAAAGTATGCATAATATAATAAATATGATTCATTGATCACATTTACCACTTCAGACCAACAGAACAAGTTTGGTCCATAGGAGATAGCGTCAACACCTCATTGAGGAGCAATAAGAATATCGGGCTACACACTTATCATAACACTATAGATCACACATTTATGTTGCCTCAAACAACACCCCATTGATGTGTGATCGAAACTGATCATAATGCATTTTAAACCTGAGACATTATGTGATTCTTTAGGCTTGACCTTAGATTTCCTCCAAGAGGAATGATGTTTCTCAATGGTTTCATACACAACCAACTATAAAGAGGGCCACTATGTTCACTTTATTCATCTAAGTGTCACCTCTATAGGTTTGAGTATTACAATTCAGAAATTTATAATCATGTCTTCAACCATCGACATATAAAGAACCAGTTTTTTATTCAAGGGTTGTCTTAGACATTGAAACATTATTAATCTCATTTATAAGAATTTTATTATAATAAAAAAATTTAATTTTTTAAAAGGGTTTGATCACTATAGTGGTGAGAATGTAAAACACATACATACATCAAATTCATAACCACAAGGGAAATGCAGAAGGACTACTCACATCAATTCTATTTTTTTAACTTTTTAAGAACAACCCAATAACTCTTGTCTATGATATTTTAAATCTGAAATCATATCTTTAGTACCTATCTCAAGGCACAACACCAAATACATAATTATATACAATTTATAGTTAATTATATAATTTTATTATAAAAATTATAATTTATTTCAATTAAAAACAACAAGGAATAAATGCCTAAAAATCACCATCCCACCTCATCACACCTATATAATAACCCACCACTTATGTATTTTTTGTGGTGAACTCCAAACTTTATCCCAAAAAAATTACCTATGAAGTTGATCCAAGTCAATCAAAAAATTAACTTAACATAATCTAATTTTAATTAAAACTATTTAAAAATTATAAATGGTGATGTACCTCTAACCCAATGACATGTTACAACATGAGATAATAATGTTGGGACTTCTCATATCAGTTTTGAGAAAAATAATTGTCAGATCAGATGATTTATTCAATGATCCAGTGTAAATAATCTCCAAAATCTAACCAAAAAAATCCAAAAATAAATGATGAACAATGTTAAGGTAACATCAAATGTAGTCATACATAGTAGAAATTATACTACATGTTTGACCCCAACCATGGCCATGAATGATGTTGTAGAGGAATTTATCCAAGGTTGATACATGCAGTTTATAATCAAATGATGTCCTATTTGACATTAGCATCACCTTTTTGATGTGTTGGTTACATATACTTCTTCCTAACCATATAATTTATTCCCCTTCCCCTTCTCTATCTATCTGCCTCTCCCAAAAACAATGTCTACATCATATGAATATATGTTGGTATTTTGAAATATTTAAGTCATGTAGTTGTTGATAAGGTGGCATGTATATTTGTCATAATTGAAATAATATTTTAGATATCTCATTATTTTGATGACCCATGTGTTTTTATTTCCCATTATAGTTTTTTGAGACTCGACGCAGTAATGACCTCCTCACGGTGGAAGACTAGGCCACCAAAAGCCAATTCCTTCCACCATAGCCCATTTTTTAAAGATATGTGACGAGAATGCATAATTATAATGGTAGGCCTCTTCATAATGTACATGTAGGCTTGCACCCAACCATATTTATGAATATGTTCATAATAATAAAAATAAGATAAAATAAACAAAATATTTACATTCTATCATGTTATTTACATTAGAGAATAAAAAATAGTAAAATAGGTAATATGAAGAAAAAAATGGAAAAAATATACACCTAATAGGGAAATATTACATATCCTGACAATAATATGAAACGAATGAATTATAGAGAGATCGACTATTGATCTATAATCACTGACCACAATGTAAGGTCAAATTAACCCAATTATCCCTTTTCCCAACATAATACACAACTAATTTGTAGATTATCTATATATACATGAAATGTGTGGGAATAACTCAATTAGGTTTGAGCACATATATACCCAACCTTCCACATCAAAACACGATATAGGAGGAATAGAATACATGTTAATATTAGACATCTGAGCCTAAAGATTGACGAAAAACTAACCCAACAATAAAGAGATATGTTCTTCAATGAAAACCGAAAAGGAGAGAAATGTTATATCTATCTCAAATACCAGTCCAAAATAATGGTTTCACAACTTCTCTAATGAAATATCATCAATGCCCAATATCATGCTAATTTGTTCAGGTAATTATTGAGGAGGACCAACACCTCCTCAATTTTCTATAATCTACTATATTTTGGTAAGAGTAGATGTAGGCCATATTTTTCCATCTTGAGGCTCCCCTTGAGAGGTGGGTGAATCTTTTTGCTTATAATATTTCATAAAAATGAAGGATTTTTGGATTTTTGGTCTTTGAAGACCAATATATGGATATTTCCTTTACATAATTTAAAAAAACCAGCATCAACCCCCGTGTGATTGCACATGATATAATAACCACCCTAGTCGATGGGACTTCTTAAAAACTGAATATAATTGAAAAAAATACTAGTAACACAATTAGATGTCATGAAGTGCTACTAAAAATAACCCCCGATCACACTATAGGTCTTCATAAAGATGCCTCCTTCCTCAATCCTATCTTAAAATTAAATTATAGACGAACAAACAGCCACTCAAGGATAGTAGAAATATTGATATCAAATCCCACCTAATTCACAACATCAACAAAAACATGCGATCATATAAAGTTATAAAAGTTATCAGGCCCTTTTTTACAAGAAATCTTTAGACATTTATGAATTAAACCAATTCAATAAAACTAAAAAACATTTACTGAAATGTAAAAATATTTATATAAAAGTTCATTAATCTTTAGATGATGTAAATCCAATAGAAATTAAAGTGCAATAAAAAGTTCTAGAGAATGAAGAGGAACCACAAGCCTAAGATGTTGTCTATATTGACTCCCTTGTATTTCTCTTTCCAATGCAGTTTTTTGTGAAAGTCATCCCCACTTAAGACTCCTCTTCCATATTGTTATCAACGACCATCATTAAATAACTTCATTTCCACAACATAAACAATGTATAATCAAAGTATAAAAATACACATAAAAGTGTTCATAAAAATGTCATATAGATAAGAAAAATAAAATTGAGAATCATAATAGTATCATGTATTATGCAATCAAATCTCATTATAAGAACATAATAAAGAAAAACATGATATATAATTTATCAAAAAAGAAGTGGAAAAATTATAATATGCACGAAAAAAATAAAAATACATTACACTTCCCATGTATTAAGGGGGAGGAATATCCTCCAATTGTTTTGGTGAAGACCTGCATTTATCAAGATTTAGAAGTGTATATTTTTTAGATAAATGGAATTTTGATTCAATTAATTTCAATCACACAAGTATGTCCAACTATGTGATAAACAAACCAACCTTCCACCAAGTGTAGTAGTACCTAGATTTTCCAAGGGCGTGGGGGGCGCGGGGGGCGTGGGGGGCGCGGGGGTCGCGGGGGCGTAGGTTTCGCCTGAGTTCGAGGGGGTCGCCGGTGGTCGAGGGGGGCGCCGGGGGGTGCGGGTTTCGCCGGAGAGCGCGGGGGTGAGGAGTCGCCGACAGCACGGGGGGTGGGGAGTTGCCGGCAGCGCGGGGGGTGCAGAGTCGAGGGTTAGGTATCACGAAGGGGAAGGGGGAAAGGGTCGGCGTCTATGCAAAATAATTCAGGTTTCGCGACGGTAATTAAAAACCGCCACGAAACCTTCATCGAAAAAGGTTTAATGGCGGTTTTGTGAACCGCCGCCACAAAACCGTCGTTAAACCATGTTTTTTTGTAGTGCCATTTGTCTTTGTAATGTATCTTTCAAAATTTTGGTGACCATTATTTCATGAAGGATGAATAGGGTCATTCCCAGATTAATTTTGAGGGAACAACATGGGTTTGTGTAGGGAAGGAGTATTCATGGGGTGGTTGGCATTGCTAGTGAAATAGTGAACAATGTTCAGAAAAAAACATTGGGTTCAAATGTAATATTTCAAGTCTATATGGAATAGACATATTATAAATTGGAGTGGAGTTTCGTCTTTTAGGTGATGCAGAAATTTCGGTTCCAGGAATGGTTCTGCGATCTATGATTCAGGTTATATACCTCTCCTTGGATTTATCTGTACATTTATGAAAAATGATTTGGTTTCCTAAAATATGTACGCGGCGTCTGACAAGATGATCCACTATCTCATAGTCTCTTTATTTTGGTGCAAGATTCTTTATCTAGGAACCTTGTAAACGAGTTAGATATGGGAAGGATTCATCCCTATATATGCAGGCATGGTTTGAAAGGTCCCTCCAACCTTATGTTTGCGGAAAACATTATTATCGTTACTAATGGAAGGCGAAGGTCACTATCCCAAATCATTGAGATTATATGCATATATGGTTGGCTGAGGGGATAGGATATCAACACAATGAAATTCCATATTTTTATATCCAATAAGTACTCTGGTAAAAGAAGTAGAGATAATCAGAACCTTTTTTTCATTCCAACAGATGCTACTATGAATGTTGTATCTCGGTGTCAATATTACAAGCGGCCGGATTAAGAGGCATTACATTGAAGATATTATGGACCACTTTCTCGGTAAGATCATTAACAGGATGAATAAGCGGCTATCTTTTGGATGTCGAGTCTCCTTGATTAATAGTGTCTTTTCCTCTATCCCTATGCACATCTTCTTCATTATCAATCTCTGAAAATGAATTGTGGTTAGAATGAAAATGATGCATAACTCCTTTCTTTGGTATGCCAACCAAGCCGGCCGCTCTCACTACGCCTCCTGGTATCTATTGGAAAAACTAGTGGTCATGGGGAGGGGTAGGGACTCTAGGATTTGTGAGAAACAATGTAGGGAATGAAGGGTGGTTGGCGTGGGATATTCTGGTTGGAGAGTCTATGTGGGCAGAGGTTTTCTGGGTGTGGTATACTGATCCATGGGAACAGCCTAACCAGGTTGTTTATACAACTGGGCTTCTACAATGCGTGTTTCTTCATCTCGAGACTCTGTGGGATTCTAGAAAATCGATCATTGGGGACATCAATGTTAATTTCTTGACTAATAAGTTGGCTAGAAGAATTATTGTTTTCCCAACTTTCCCTTTTCCAAACTTCTCGTTTAGAGAAGCAACAAGGAAGAACGCCCTCATTCTTGTGAATCTCAATTATGACCAGATGAGGGTGTTACAGGGTATCATCATGTGTAACGAACCGGATAGATGTTGCTTTATCGGATCCAATCTAGGCATATTCTCCTCTCGTTTTTACAAGATTATATTACTTGTAGAAATTGTTCCGGATGAATGGTCCTCAAGGGTGTGGTGCAATGAGATTCTTAAGAAGACGAGCTTCCATCTCTGGAGCATCAGGAACAAGACCCTTCCTACTTATGAGGACTTTCAATGAAAGGGTATCCCCTTGGACTCCTGATTCTTTTTCTCCATGAATATGCAGTCCGAGTCTACACTCCACCTATTCATTCAGAGCAATTGGGTGAAGTATCTTGGGGTATTCTCTAGGTCTAACCCATGCAGGGACACGGAGCGAATTTATTTTCCTGCCTTTAATGCTTCCCAGTTGGGTGGTTTGGACTCTAAGGTTATGGAACAGAACATCTGGACTGTCATCCTTATCACCATATGCTGGAATATCTGGGAGGCCCACAAACAAGCCCACCTCAACTCCAATTATACCCTGCTTATCCTTCAGATGAGATTCAGGAATCTGGTTCATGAACTAGTTTCATAGTGGAATGGGGCCTAGAGTTTGTTATGATTTTCAACAATCCTCAAAAGCAATGCACTCACATTGTGAAAGACCATTTGGATAGGTGGGGGCCGCATCTCAGTGGACTGATGATGAATGTGGATGGCTCATTCATGAATGGGGCTATGAGGGGTGGTGGGGTGCATAGGAAATCTTGTGGTTTTGTCCTTCTGAGGTTTAGTGCCTTTTATGGCCTAGGTAGCTCCTTTGGGGTGGAGGCTGGGGCACACTTTTAAGGACTTATGATATGCAGGAGAAGTAGGCAACTAGTTGGTGAAGTCTAATCGGACTCGGAGGTACTAGGGAAAGCTATTTAGGAACCTTACATGGTACCTTGGGAGTTAGTCTACACGATTCGTAGATGCACATTGGAGACCAATAAGGGACAGATTATTCATCGAAGTTGGAGGGAGACAAATTTTGTGGAAGACACTCTGGCCTATAGCGGAAGCCAGACAGACACTAGGATTTGTGAGAAACAATGTAGGGCATGAAGGGTGGTTGGCGTGGGATATTCTGGTTGGAGAGTCTATGTGGGAAGATGTTTTTTGGGTGTGGTATACTGATCCATGGGAACAGCCTAACCAGGGTGTTTATACAACTGGGCTTCTGCAATGCATGTTTCTTCATCTCGAGACTCTGTGGGATTCTAGAAAATCGATCATTGGGGACATCAATGTTAATTTCTGGACTAATAAATTGGCTAGAAGAATTATTGTTTTCCCAAATTTCACATTTCCAAACTTCTCGTTTAGAGAAGCAACAAGGAAGAACACCCTCATTCTTGCGAATCTCAATTATGACCAGATGAGGGTGTTCCGGGGTATCATCATGTGTAAAGAACCGGATAGATGTTGCTTTATCGGATCCAATCTAGGCATATTCTCCTCTCGTTTTTACAAGATTATATTACTTGTCGAAATTGTTCTAAATGAATGGTCCTCCAAGGTGTGGTGTAATGATATTCTTAAGAAGACGAGCTTCCATATCTGGAGCATCTGGAACAAGACCCTTCCTATTGATGAGGACATTCAATGAAAGGGTATCCCCTTGGACTCATGCTTCTTTTGCACCATGAATATGAAGTCCGAGTCTACACTCCACCTATTCATTCAGAGCAATTGGGTGAAGTATCTTGGGGTATTCTCCAGGTCTAACCCATGCAGGGACACCGAGAGAATTTATTTTCATGCCTTTCATGCTTCCCAGTTGGGTGGTTTGGACTCTAAGGTTATGGAACAGAACATCTGGACTTTCATCCTTATCACCATATCCTGGACTATCTAGGAGGCCCACTACCAAGCCCACCTCGACTCCAATTGTACCCTGCTTATCCTTCAGATGAGAGTCAGGTATCTGGTTCATGAACTAGTTTCACTATGGAATGGGGGCCTAGAGTTTGTTATGATTTTCAAAAATCCTCACAAGCAATTCACTCACATGGTGAAAGGCCATTTGGTAAGGTGGGGGCCGCATCTCAATGGCCTGATGCTGAATGTGGATGTCTCAATCATGAATGGGGCTATGAGGGGTGGTGGGGTGCATAGGAAATCTTGCGGTTTTGTCCTTATAAGGTTCAGTTCCTTTTATGGCCTAGGTATCTCCTTTGGTGTGGAGGCGAGGACACTCTATTAAGGGATTATGATATGTAGGAGACGCAGGCAACTGGTTGGTGAAGTCAAATCGGACTCAGAGGTACTAGGGAAAGCTATTTAGGAACCTCACTTGGTGCCTTGGGATTTAGTCTACACGATTCACAAATGCACATTGGAGACCAATAAGGGAAAGATTATTCATTGCAGTTGGAGGGAGAGAAATTTTGTGGAAGACACTCTGGCCCGTAGCGGAAGCCAGACAGACACTAGGATTTGTGAGAAACAATGCAGGTCATGAATGGTGGTTGGCGTGGGATATTCTGGTTGGAGAGTCTATGTGGGAAGAGGTTTTCTGGGTGTGGTATACTGATCAATGGAAACAGCCTAACTAGGGTGTTTATACAACTGGGCTTCTGCAAGACGTGTTTCTTCATCTCGTGACTCTGTGGGATTCTAGAAAATCGATCATTGGGGATATCAATGTTAATTTCTGGACTAATAAATTGGCTGGATGAATTATTGTTTTCCCAAATTTCCCATTTCCAAACATCTCCTTTAGAGAAGTAACAAGGAAGAATGACCTCATTCTTGCGAATCACAATTATAACTAGATAAGGGTGTTCCAGGTTATCATCATGTGTAAAGAACCGGATAGATGTTGCTTTATCGGATCCAATCTAGGCAAATTCTCCTCTCGTTTTTACAAGATTATATTACTTGTAGAAATTGTTCCGGATGAATGGTCCTCCAAGGTGTGGTGCAATGATATTCTTAAGAAGACGAGCTTCCATCTCTGGAGCATCAGGAACAAGACCCTTCCTACTGATGAGGACATTCAATGAAAGGGTATCCCCTTGGACTCCATCTTCTTTTTCTCCATGAATATGCAGTCCGAGTCTACACTCCACCTATTCATTCAGAGAAATTGGGTGAAGTATCTTGGGTTATTCCCCAGGTCTAACCCAAGCAGGGACACCGAGAGAATGCTTCCCAGTTGGGTGGTTTGGACTCTAAGGTTATGGAACAGAACATCTGGACTATCATCCTTATCACCATATGCTGTACTCTCTGGGAGGCCCACAACCAAGCCCACCTCGACTCTAATTGTACCCTTCTTATCCTTCAGATGAGAGTCAGGTATCTGGTTCATGAACTAGTTTCACTGTGGAATGGGGGCTTAGAGTTTGTTATGAAATTCAAAAATCCTCACAAGCAATTCACTCACAGGGTGAAAGGCCATTTGGTAAGGTGGGGGCCGCATCTCAGTGGCCTGATGTTGAATGTGGATGGCTCATTCATGAATGGGGCTATGAGGGGTGGTGCGGTGCATAGGAAATCTTGCGGTTTTGTCCTTATAAGGTTCAGTTCCTTTTATGGCCTAGGTATCTCCTTTGGTGTGGAGGCGAGGACACTCTATTAAGGGATTATGATATGTAGGAGACGCAGGCAACTGGTTGGTGAAGTCAAATCGGACTCAGAGGTACTAGGGAAAGCTATTTAGGAACCTCACATGGTGCCTTGGGAGTTAGTCTACACGATTCACAAATGCACATTGGAGACCAATAAGGGAAAGATTATTCATTGCAGTTGGAGGGAGAGAAATTTTGTGGAAGACACTCTGGCCCGTAGCGGAAGCCAGACAGACACTAGGATTTGTGAGAAACAATGCAGGTCATGAATGGTGGTTGGCGTGGGATATTCTGGTTGGAGAGTCTATGTGGGAATAGGTTTTCTGGGTGTGGTATATTGATCAATGGAAACAGCCTCACCAGGGTGTTTATACAACTGGGCTTCTGCAAGACGTGTTTCTTCATCTCGTGACTCTGTGGGATTCTAGAAAATCGATCATTGGGGATATCAATGTTAATTTCTGGACTAATAAATTGGCTGGATGAATTATTGTTTTCCCAAATTTCCCATTTCCAAACATCTCCTTTAGAGAAGTAACAAGGAAGAATGACCTCATTCTTGCGAATCACAATTATAACTAGATAAGGGTGTTCCAGGGTATCATCATGTGTAAAGAACCGGATAGATGTTGCTTTATCGGATCCAATCTAGGCAAATTCTCCTCTCGTTTTTACAAGATTATATTACTTGTAGAAATTGTTCCGTATGAATGGTCCTCCAAGGTGTGGTGCAATGATATTCTTAAGAAGACGAGCTTCCATCTCTGGAGCATCAGGAACAAGACCCTTCCTACTGATGAGGAAATTCAATGAAAGGGTATCCCCTTGGACTCCATCTTCTTTTGCTCCATGAATATGCAGTCCGAGTCTACACTCCACCTATTCATTCAGAGAAATTGGGTGAAGAATCTTGGGTTATTCCCCAGGTCTAACCCAAGCAGGGACACCGAGAGAATGCTTCCCAGTTGGGTGGTTTGGACTCTAAGGTTATGGAACAGAACATCTCGACTATCATCCTTATCACCATATGCTGTACTATCTGGGAGGCCCACAACCAAGCCCACCTCGACTCTAATTGTACCCTTCTTATCCTTCAGATGAGAGTCAGGTATCTGGTTCATGAACTAGTTTCACTGTGGAATGGGGGCCTAGAGTTTGTTATGACTTTCAAAAATCCTCACAAGCAATTCACTCACATGGTGAAAGGCCATTTGGTAAGGTGGGGGCCGCATCTCAATGGCCTGATGCTGAATGTGGATGTCTCAATCATGAATGGGGCTATGAGGGGTGGTGGGGTGCATAGGAAATATTGCGGTTTTGTCCTTCTTAGGTTTAGTGCCTTTTATGGCCTAGGTAGCTCCTTTGGTGTGGAGGCGAGGGCACTCATTTGAGGACTTATGATATGTAGGAGACGCAGGCAACTGGTTGGTGAAGTCGAATCGGACTCGGAGGTACTAGGTAAAGCTATTTTGGAACCTCACATGGTGCCTTGGGAGTTAGTCTACATGATTCGAAAATGCACATTGGAGACCAATAAGGGACAGATTATTCATCGCAGTTAGAGGGAGACAAATTTTGTGGCAGACACTCTGGCCCGTAGAGGAAGCTAGACAGACACTATTGTAATTAATGATTCTATGGTTTCCCTTCCTACATAATGTAAATTTATCGTACAAGGTGATTCCCTTGGACTCCACCCCTTTCAACCTCCTTGAAGCCTTGTTGCGAGGCTCTTGGCCCTAATCCTAATTAATAAAAAGTATGTTTCAACATGAAATAGTGATAAAATAATTATGAATTATATTAATATCTTCTATAAAAACCTCTAGGTACCCCTTAATGTGATAATTGAATATGAATTTCATTCACCATTAAAATGTACATGGGGAATCAAAAAACATAAATTTTATCATATAGTAAGAAAATGATCCAATATGTCTTGTTTTTTTATTGTCGTTGTATTCTAAAGAAACGAGTTCCTTCAAATACCCTATAAACTAAAAAAAGTCACAATAGAAAATTATTCGTACTAATCTCTATAGTATATACTATATAAAAAAAATATAAAATTGGTATTTTTGAGAGAATTAATTTAGTTTTCAATTATCATTGCACACTATCCTATTATTTTGACTTCTAAAATTGGATAATTGACTATTCTCATTCCTCACAATGGTTTGACTAGACATCCTAAAAAGAATCTGGATTAGGGAAACAAATTATGCAGCAGATATAGGGTAAATGATTTGTACAACTAAAAAATTATCTATTTCCCTTTTTACTACAACCATCATAGTGGGATTCAGACTTTTTTTGGGCTACCTAATTGGTCTAGAATCAACCTCTATAATAATTCAATGTGATCATATTTTTTGGTTTATTCAAGGGATGTCATATAATCTCTAATTTATTGCACGAATATTTCTTCTCAAAATATAAACAATGTTATATATTTTATTATTGGAGAATTATTAGAAATAATTATTTTTTATTTTTATCCTTCAATTAGATACAAATATTTTGAATTAGTCAGAAGTTGTTTTATTCTAGAGTTGTGGATTGTTCATGGGATAAATTTAAATTATGGTCCCAATCTCCTAAAGGTATAATTTAATGCACACATATAAATAAATCAAATAATTATTCATGATATTAATTATATAATTCATCATAAATCATAGATTGTGCCCCTACTTTCAACAGGAAATCATATCTTTCAAATTTTCAAAAATTTATTTCTAGAATCATCATCCACTATTCTAAAAAATATATTATTTTTTGGGTAAAATATTATGAAGAATTATTTTTTCTCAATATATTTTATACATTCATCATGGGAGAGAGTATAAAGTAAATGGATATATAAAGGGAGCATCATGGTGTAGAGAATATTAAATTTTATGGTGATGTCTCAAAAATCCATGGTTGGGGTTCCTCATGTACAATGATTATTATCATGGATCACATTAAGAATAGTATTCCTTGAATAGTTAGTGAGGGTCCTAATATTATTTCCTCCACCAAGGTAAGAATATAGATGTTATGTAAAAATATCATTCCATTAATGTTAACATAAACTACCTCTAGAACTCCTCTATTAAAAACAATAAACACCCTCAAAAGACATACCCCAACTCTTATAGGTTTTAAATATCCCATATGAAATAATAAAAACATATGGTGAGGTATAATATTTATATAAGAACCAAAATCACATATATTATCATAAAAAGTTAAAGAGAAAATTGTACATGGAATTTTGAACATCTCATGATCTTGAAATACGTTGGGTAACGATAGTGGGATATGATTTGAAAAAATTCCCTCTATGTTATTCCATTCATTACAATAATGAATAATAGTTTTCTTAAAAATAGTTTTTATCATTATATTTTATTTCTTTCATGACTTCTATAATGGGTATAATGATTACAACCTAATGGAACATTTCAAGAATTTATATTTTAATTTCATTTTCTTCAATTATCATTAACTGAATCATTCTATAGGGGAATATAATTTTATAATACACTATCTCCCATTTATTCCTTTTCATGGATTCATTTTAACAGTCCTTACTATAAAGTGTTGTCCTTCATTAATATATATTCATTTCATCCCTTTACTCTTCAAAGTTGAGTTGGGTTTCAGAAATCAATCAAAAATTTATAGCCAGTATTTCATTAAGATAATATTTAGTCTTATTTGGTCCATGTGGTTGAATATAATTTAAACATAATATTGTAATCTTTCATAAATTTTCCACGGTATTTTTATTAAAATAGATGGTAGTTTCCATAGGATTTTTTTACTACATATGTATAATACATTCATAATATCATGTTAAATCATTTAATACATTATTTTATGGTATAAAATTATATTACATGTTAGTGTTGTAAAGGGAGTTGTGATCTAGTTATTAGTTATTCAATAGTATTTATTTGTTTGATGGGTTATGGTGTGTAATATGGTTGGTTATAAGGATGTTGAATATAAGGTTAGTTCTAGAGTTTTTTTAATATGGGATATAGTGGATATTAGTTTTCAAAAAATGGTGTAGACATATTCTATGTGTTTTAAAATAAGTATACATATTGGGGACTATCATTACATGATTTAATTATTTTTTTAGTTTCCATGGTTGGAATGATCTTTGCTGACTCTCTATGGTTGGTACCTTAGCACACTAGTCTGCATTATGATTAGATGAATTGCATAAAAAAACATTTATTGGTGATTAATATTAATTGACATTTTCTAATTCTATTTTTCTCAAAAAAATAGTTATATCTTTATGATAATGTACTATTTATACAGATGAAATAAATTTTCCTACATCAATAATGCCTCTTCTACTTATTCCTCATGTACTAAATTTACTTTAATTTTGTGAAATATTCACAATAAATCCATTAACTGATTATTATTATTTTATCGATTGAATTTACACCAAATGATGTATCCATGGGATTTATATCAATTTCCACTATAGAATTATAAAAGGAAAAAATCATTTTTTATTATTTTAGAGCTTGAGGGTGGAAACTAGTACATTGATTATTGAATATTTCCTTGTACTCATAGAGTGACTCTATAGATGCATGTCTGATGACTTTATTTCCTTTATTATTGTTGTTCTCCTTTGGTTGAAGATAATCATCACTTAAAGAATTGTTAAATTTATCCTAGTCATGGGTATCCCTTTTCTATAGGTTATATAACTATTCTATGGTGGATCCATCAAGTGAAAATTAGAATTCCCTTAACCTGACTATTTCTTCCTCTAATATACATGGATTCAATGTTTGGTTGATATATGTGAATCCTATGTGTGCCTATTGGGGTCTTTATATACATGAAGAATAAACCTAGATAGAATCTGTTTCATGACTATTCAAAAATATAAACGATTCTATAACTTTTGAATAACATGTTGATTTTATTCTTTTGCAAAATGTCGTTTACATAATACTCTTAGTTTCAGGAAATGGATCATTATTTTTTTTGACACACCCATCATGTGATGGTACAAATGAATATTAATTTAAAAAATAATAATGTAAGAGTAATGGTAACCATTGTTTATCACCAAACATGAGTTATCTAACTCTATTTATCTATTAATTGTATTGAAAAAACATGCATTTATTTTTAATATAAATTAGTAAATATTATATGACTTTAAATTATAATGATGATGTATGTTATGATGCCAGGGCCTATATCTAAATTGTAGTTATTTCATTGTCTCATATGGAAGGCCTCTTCTTTATATTAATTGATAAGTCATAGGTTCCACAACGAATTACCATTTAATCCATGGTTTCATTGAAATGGTGATATTATCCAAAAATACATTTTATGGTCTATCATCCCTCCAATGTGTAAAACCATCAATAAATCATCCATAGTTCACAAAAAAAACTATATTTGGGATCTTGGTTTCCATATAATCTATGTGTAACCACCAAATCATCCTTATGTGTTAGCTAGCACTTAAAAAATCACCACTTTCCCCAAATCATTCCCTTTGATATTAAAACATTATAGATGTGTGATATAATAGATCCTATAAAAATGAAATAAACAATATACATAATTAGATCAAACAAAAACACAATATTGATTAAATTAGGCTATAATTTTTTTAAATCATTAAAAAATAGAGTATTGAATTAAATAAAAAACAAAGAATAACGAATAAAAATAACCACAAAAACCATAATCAGATTGATATTTTCCCCTCCATTTGTGAAGTAGAAGAGATGAATAAATTTTTAAGACTTGTTACAATACTAAAAAGAACCGAAAACATCATGAAGAAGTAATACTAAATTTCTCATTTAATAGAAAATTTTAATTTAAAATATAGGTTCTCTTATCCTCCTAAATCCACAACTAAGAACAATAATTTTTAATTAAATAAGTCCTAATGTATTTATTAAAATTTATCATATTTTTCATGTAAGTTCATGTTCCAATAAAAAATCTCCCATGAAATTATATTCCCAAATTGAATTAAACAAATTCTTTTGCTGACCATGTTTAAAGTCTGAGTATTATCTTTTGACATGAATGAGTCATCCATCTATTCAAAACATAATATGTATAAAACATCATTATATGATTAGTGTGGACTTGGATTGTCTACTAATTCATGATGGAAAATAGAAATCATTTCATAAACGGTGTTTCAATGACCCTATCATGACTTTTTCATATATTAGTTCTAGTGTGATTCAATGTTTTCATTCTTCCCTATCCAATGCTTTTGGTGTCATTTTATTACACTTCACTTCAGGGAATGAAGTGTAAGATACAACTAAATTATATCTATTTCATTATAAACACCCATTTCCTTTTTAATTCCATGAAACAGATAAAACAATGAATATTTCTTAAAAATAAATAAAATATGGAAAAAAATCATCACTTACTATTATCAAAAATATATTCCGGAAATAACCATATCACTAAAATGGGAACATACATAAAATAAGATGTAAGTCACAGTTCCCAATTAACAGGTGAGAATGGCGTAATCATGAGGTATATATCATTAAATTTTTTAAATCCAAACATTGAATCATAAATAAGTGGAAGATAAACAAACAAATAGATTAATAGAATATGGGATTTTATGTTATTAAACAATTGTAATCCAAAGACCCATATATATAGAAACAATATAAAATGAATTCAATCTTTAACCAAGGTAACGGAACACCAACATGAAATCATAAAAATATTTAACAACTCATGTATAGGCATTCAAAAAAATAGGCCAAGTATCAAAACTAAGGCATAATCATAAAATTTGTGAAAAACAGAAATGTAGAATAACAAGTTATCATGTAATATAAAGCATCACATAACTGATTTGAGATATTTATAAATCCTATCCAACCTATCAAAAAAATATTTTATGAATATTTTTTCCCAATTAAAAAGTAACATACAAAATGTATAAATTTAAAATAATCTCATTCTCTATGAATCAATAAACATCTAAATCAATTAATAATTAAGAATCAAGGTGTCACGCTGGATTCTAAGAAAAAAAGATACTATGGAATCATGGTTGTTCATTAAAAATAAAAGGATCAATGTTTATTAAAATATATCTCAATGTGATGGAAAAAATCATGAGAAAATATAAATAAAAATTCATCAAATAAAACCCTTTTATTGAACATTTACTAAAAGAGAAAAATATTCTATGGAAGATATAATTGAATATTTTTTCCCTAATACTAGATAGAAATAACATGTATTATCCTAAAATAGTAAATGTATTTGGGAAAAATTAAGGTAAAATAACTATTATAAGAGATAAAAAATAAGTAGAATTTATCGGAAAAATATAAAGACACTAGACATCCTTCCATTTTATGATTTTATGGGTTTATACTATGAAAATAATAAAAAAGAAAATATAATGTCATTAATATAATTATATAAACTAAAAAATATAAAAAAACAAATAATGTAAGAATAGTTGGAAAGAATAAATGGGATTAGGGTACCAAATGAAAAAATAATAAAAGATTTTAGAAAAATAGAATTAAGTAAGAATAATAGAATTGAAAAAAGTGCATAAAGAAGAAATATTGGGTAATAGAAGTACTAATAAATAGATTGAGGAGAGTGGGAATGGAACCCATTTCTCAAGTCCTGGCATACATTAGTTTCACAACAAACATCCTAAAGAGTAATACACAATTCAATAATTAATTTGTTTTCATACTTCATTATATAGAGATAATCTCTTATTGGATAATTTTATTATCTTTTATTCTCTAATTAAATATATATAATCCACATTGATAGTTTTGATATTTTCTATTTTATGGATCAATAACTACACTGATATAGTGATAATATTAAAAAATATATGTAAAAGTGTTTTATAATATCCATAAATGTCATGGTTTATGTTTCATATAATTTTAGATGTGATGGAATTTCATAGTTCATGAAATATTTACAATTTTGGGGTAATTCCTTTGTAATATAGTTTTAGGTAGTTAATGTTAAATATTATTGATTAGTGTTAATATCATTAAAATAATTACAAATTCATTATTAATGAATCATTTTAATTGTTTCAGTCAATTATTATGTTATATAATATTAAAATATTAGAAAAAAATAATTTTCATAAGAGGGAATTATAACACAATCAGTCAATTAGCTAGCATAAAACTAAAATGGGAGAAAACTTATTTATAATACTTCTTTAAAAATATATGGTAATGTAGTTTACATTAAATATTTATGATAATAAATATAATTATACTATGTTATATTTTTAATTATACATTAATTGAGTAATTCATTTTGTGGAATGGATATGGGTAGAATTGAAATATAAACACATTTTTGGAAAACCTTACATCAGAAATTGATTTCCCAACATTGGATTGATCCTCATACCTTTGGAGGAGGTTTTCTAGGTCAGAATGTATGTTCATGGATGTATTTATTGATTTTATATATTTTTTTATATTTTTTTGGAATATTTAGGAATTCTGTTTATGTGGAGATAAAGGGTAGGATTGTTGTTTATAGTTCATTGGGGAGAGATATTTTAGAATAAAACAGTAATTATTTTATTATTTATGTAAAATATCATGAGTAGTATTGAATCATATAAATTTTATTTGTTTTCTAATAAAAAAGGTGTTATCTTTGATATTAGGAACTAAAAATTACATAGAATGATGGATACACTTAGTTAAACGATAAGAATAAAAATATCTTTTTATTAGAATAAATATATGATTAAAATAATGATTTATATGATTCTAAAAGAAATTTATTTTTTTATAAATATTATATTTTACAATTTATATAAATTTTATGTCATAAAAAATTTTAAAAACAATTTGTGCCATATTTATATCAGGATGATGTTATAAAATTTTATGGTTTTTAAAAAAATATATTTTTAATAAAATTAATAAATAATAATCATTTTATAAAAATCCAAAAAAATTTCACTCTTACTGAATGTCTACATAATGAGGATTCAAAGAGGGGGAATTCACAAGAGCAGGGCTAACTGGAATTGGAAGAATGAGAGGGTATGGCATTGCCCTCGGTACTAAGCATGGGCTGCTTGGACATGAGAGCTAGCCGACCAGCCTTGTGAAGGTGAAGCATGGATTTCATGAAATTTGTTGAGGAGGAGAAGTTCCAAGTTTTCTTTTTTGGGTGATTTCCTTAAGACCTACAGACCATGAAATTGTCTCTTAAGCCATTGACCCCTGTAAGGGTTCCACATCACCCTTGAATGGTGGATTATAAAAATAAAAAAAAGAAGGCCTTCAGGCCATTCAGGAAAATAAAGAAATATATTAAATCAAATAACTATTTTATCTTGAGAAATATTTTTATAGAATTATAATATTTATATTTTCATTTCATTGCTCAATTTAAATTTTATATTTTAAAATCTATTAGTATTCTCAACATTCTGATTAACATTTCAATGATTATTTGTTTTTGCCAATTTTCATATACTATTACAATAGTCATATAATCATTAAAATTATAATAAATAATTCTCATTTTCATCATCATTCATTAAATATTAATTTACCATGGTTTTTTATATTTCATTACTTTATTAAAATTTTTATTATATTTTTATATTTTTTTTCAATTTTTTTCATCCTTTATAATTTCAGATGACAACGATACTCCGGAATATCAAGGTCCATTTTTTTAATTTACATGTTTTTATTTTCCTAGTGTTCTATTTTTTATTTTATAATGTATATTTATAATTCCTAAATAAATTTATATTTAATTAATAAAATGTTTTTAACATGAATGATTTATGCAAAATACTATTCCTTGAATTTATTTGATGCTGATGTTTTCTAGATCTGATAATTACTGTTCATTACATAATCACACATAAGAAATTTGATCATTATAATATTAACTCAATTCCTAAGAAGAAAATATATGAGATTATTTTTAGTATTGTATATCCTCATGTTCATAAGATTCCTATTTATACATATCATTTTTATATAGAAATTTAATATGAGGTGTGGCGCAATTTCATATCATGTTATATCTAAAATCACTGATTTCCATTGGATACTACTCAAAAGAGAGATCATGATTCTATTGTTCCATAATTGGATTCAGTACAGTTAGATGGTCTGGTATGTACTTCATCAATATAAAATCATTAAGTATATTACATAATTTAGACATTTTCTGTGGAAGGTTATGTTGGTATGACAAAACCTTAATGATATCATGAGCCATAATGGGGCATAGGGGCCTCAGACATAATGTTTACTAATTTTACAATCTCTCTTGCATAGTAATATTATATAAAACATTTTATCCCCAATCATAATCAAATTAACTCATTGAATATTATTAGAAAATCTAATCTAATGACTATGAATAGTTCTAATGTTTCAATGAATAGAATTGATCTTCTCTGATATCACATCAAGAGTTATAATCAAAACAACATCATTTCCCTAGAATCATAAAAATATTTCGCAGTTCAACATTTATTACCATATATGGAATCATATGGAGCCATCTTTATGATTCAGTGGTATCTATTATTTTATTAGAAGTCAACTAAATAAAAGTGTTGATATTAATATCCTTTAATCCATAAAATCATTCTATTATCATGACTTAAAGAGTTTTGTTGACCCATAGAAATTTTCGATTAATATTATATTGATATGTTATACTGACGTCCAAATTTTTGTTTATTGTGTTATGAACAATCCTCTAAAACACTAATGTGAACCTTATATCTTGATCTGATACAATTGAAAGTGGTGTTTCATACAGTCATACCACTTCTCTAATAAATATAATAAAATAATTATTGACCTATATTCCTTCATTATTTGATACTAAGGGGGAAATTGTATATTTTCCATGTTAAATGATTATAAATTTAGTAATTGATATTTTTTAGAAGAAATGTCTGTAATTCCATGGTTTTGGTCTAAAATTTCTAGTTCACTATGGGTAATGGTTCAATCCTAAAAATATATGTTTAGAATTAATCATCAACCTATTAGAATAAAAAAATTGGATGTATATTCAATAATCTACTTTATCATATAATCCTACCTTAACTTCTATCAGAAATCTCTATATATAAATACACTTCTTTAGTGGATGGAAAATGTTGTTCTGTGATAATCATATAATAGATGTTCATTATTAAAATATTATAAGTTAAAAATAATATTGGGAAACACCATACAAATCTGTTTTAATTAATTTTAATGATGAGAATTTTCCACTTAATGTGTCTCTCAGAAATTATTTTTCATCTTTTCAAAATATGTTTACACCACATTAATATTCTCAATGATTTATTGTTGAGTAATCATTTAAACAATGTATGATTTATAATCATCCATTATTATTCCTATATCAATCATTTAAATTAATAAAAATATTGGATCCCATGAAGTCATCATCACAAATAGAGTTGTATGATCCTTTTTTCCTAGAGCATCTACCACCTTTTTAATTGGATTATAATGGATTGAGTAGAAATACTATTTGATCATCTCTAACCACATATGTTAACATATTTTAGGATCATTCTATGTGAATATAAAACTTTATATTTTATAATTAGTATATTTGTGAATCATTTCTCTAGGGTGATAGTTCCCATAAATCATTAATGAAATTATTACTACAACCAACATTGGATCATGAACCCCATATTTTTCCCTTGTACGTTCACCCATCATGAGTTGTAAACAATTATACAGTATTTTTTACTAGTAAAAACATAATAATATCTTGAAATAAATGATTTATATCAAAATTACATGTCCACATGAGTTCATTATGAATATATATCTTCTGATGAACCTTTAATTTAACTTTTTGAATCCCTCTAAAAAATATTATATTTGGAAAAAAAATTAATTCATTAGTTATATTGGTTAGTAAGTTTTACAATCGTAAAAAAATTATCTTCTCTAAGAAATTCGTCAATCATATGATTCTCTGATATTTCCATAGATATCCCTTCAATAATCACCTGTCTATTTTATAAACCCCTCATTGGCATGTTTTGATGCTTATGTTGATCCATGAAGCTCACCTCCAATATTACATGGGTTAGTAACATCAACAGATGATATAATTGTTAAAAAGGGGTGGAATTTCTATTGAAAACACTAGAAAATATTAGTTATAGCCCCAATAAACTGAATAATATATAATATACAATGATATCCATCAATTCATCAAAATTTATTAATGATTAATTTTCCAAAAAAATAAAATTCCAATATATAAACTCTTATGTTAATAACTCAGATACAAATCAATGTATCAAGAATACAATTTCTTAATCAGTCACCAAATCACACTAGGAATCCAAAAAAATAGATATATTTTTCCGAGAATTCATGTATAGGTAATAATATCCTCCTCATGACAACTCATGAAAATTTTGACAAATATTACACATTCATTAATTAATAAATAGTAAAACTAACATACAACATTTCCAAGTTGTATATCTCCCAACCTCACTATGTCTTACTAACCCAATATCACATCCTTGTTTAAAAACATATTATTGAAATAATTAATATATTATGAGGGTACCCTTCTAGAAAATTCCCACTGGGGTTTCACTGTCAAACCCCAATGGAAAATTTCCTCGTTATCCCATTCCTTGCATATTAATATAAACACATAAAAATATACCATTGTGAATTATTGTAGCCATAAATAAACCATCATCAACATCGCATAATTTATAAAAACTAATACCACACAAAAAAATAACATCATATTCTAATCACAGTATGGTATCATGGGCATGATGGATTTATTCCTCAGGAACTCCACTTAGAGTTCATTTCCCACACCATGTATTAAATCCTATATCATTTTTCATCGCATCACCACCAAATCATATCGTTTTATTTCATACATATATCCATAACAACCATAAAATCATAAACAATAGATATTATAGTCAATAATATAAAAAAATAGTGATCGTAAGATAGAAAATTCATCTATTTGTTCTCTAAATAATGTAGATGATGGGGGAAACATCTGGAACCAAAACATTTCATCATTTGTAAGGTTATTCAATTCACTTTGCGTGTATAAGAAATCAGAAGAAATTAAAACATATATCATAGGAACAGAAGCCAAACATAAGGATACATACGGATATTAAAGTACCAATACCACCGTAATTATGACATAACCACTACCAAAACCAAATGACCACTACAAACATAATACAACAACAATGTTCACATTTTCATGGAAGTCATCCATAATAATATTTACATCCAATTTAAAAATATAATTTATCAAATTATTTATTTACCATTTTAACCACCACATAAGGTACAATAAATAATTAGTTCATCTTAATTTCATATCCAACCATTAATTATTCATCACCCATATCTATCATACTGAATAACTGTTCATTTAATTCATTAATAATTAATCAAAAACCCAATTCTTATTCAATTACAGCACACTTACAAATATAACATCCATTATAGAACACCAAATTTCATATAAGTAGTCTTTTATAAGAAAACCTAAATCAACCTACCATTCAGAACAACTACATCCACATTTCCCAATTCCAACAGCCACCACATAGTCCCCAAATGGAAGTCATAACACACATTCACCACTTTAAAATTTATTCCATGAAATCCATCCTCCATTACAATGAAACCCTAACCCTTTAAATTCAACCAAAATAGACTCAAAAAATAAAACCCTCAATAATATCACTAATATAACACAACAAATACTATAATAATATTACTAATATATAAAGGAATACAAGAAGAGAATGATACTAAAATTCCAACTACAAAGCACTTCATAAATTCCACATTCATCAAAACCCTTCAAATTAGACCAACATCTCATTAATAAGAACTGTATTATTGTTGAATAATATCAAACAAAAAAATAATTACTATATATTTTTTATTAATATATTATGACTGGTGATCTATTATTTTTTCGGTTTTATTAGTGGATCATATATCACAATAATAAACAATGCAAAAATAAACAATAATGAAGAGTCATCAACCAAATGAATTTTCTATAGATTCATTTAATCCTCCTAATGAACACCCCATTATTTTAATTTTATTATACATGCAATTATTTTAATTATTTCAAATCATACTATTCAAATAGGCATGGAATATTAATGATAGTTACAAAAAAACACAAAAAAAGGTCATGTTTTGACTTTAATACCACAACCAGAGCATAAAAAAATCAATGTGAACGAGAAAGGAGAGGATTGTTATAAAAGGAAAAATAGATAAACAATAAAATAAATAAAAATAGAGAATGAAATATTCTATCAAAACTATGATACAATGCAAATAAAATTGATGAAAACTCTATGCAAAGCCACTCTATAAATAATAATAGAGAGAGAAACAAGAAAACTAGAAAGGAAATCACCATGGATTATAATGTAGATCATCTATTAATGTTAATGCATAAAAAATAGAAACTCACTGATTGTTATATAATTATATATCCATCTTATTCCATATTCTAGGATAAATGATAATGGTTAAACCAAAGAGTGGGGAAACATGAATTTGAAAATTATAGTGTATATATAACATTATTCATTTTTGGGTGATTTATTTTTTTGAAAACAATTCAACTATGATAAATATAATATAAAAAATGGTTTTCATGATTTAATTACTGCCTCTATATAATGGAATCCAAATACCAAAAAATCATGCTATGGATATTATGGTTTCTCTCACACAATAATTTTTTCCATACCTTGTTTCTTCTAGATGTCAACACCCATATTAATCATAAAATAATATTCAAGATAGAACATAGGAATAACTTATTTATTATATGGATTTACTATTAAATATTAATTAATTAATCATATATATATATATATATTAATTTTACATAATGAATAAATTACTCCTATATAATACAATAATGACCCATATTTTTAGTAAATTTGGAAGAATTATGAGTTTAACAAATATATGTTAGGGTACTAAACTAATATGAATTTTCCATCTCAATTTCAAATGTGTGATTCATCAAGGAAATTTCCTTGATAGATGGTGATATGTAAGTGTTATTTTCATGATAATGGTTGATAGATGTGGGAAATTTCCATCACAATGGATGATAACTTATAGTTATTTTCCTTAAAAATATCTAACATGACATTTTCCATTCCTTCGTAGAGACAAAATATAATAATTTCATTATATATGTTATGGTATGTCTAGAATTCTAAAAAAATTATGTCTAATGGAACAACACACTGTATTGGAAAATTTCAAACTTCTATCTTAAATCAAAAGTTTAGTACTAAATCTCATCATCAAATACTCTCTTCACAACTCCAAAATAGAAAATATGAAATATAATGCTTTGATAATATCTGAACTATTATAATACAAGCCTCTCAAATGATTTTCAATCTCATGAATAAAATAAAACCCATAAGGAAAAGAATAAATACCAAACCCAATCACACATAAAAGATACCTCTTAATGTAACAAAATTTAATAATTAAAGCACACAACAAATGATTTTAATCACTTTAAACATGGTAGAACCAAAAATAAATATAAATATTAACATTCTCCAGGGAATATAACCACCAAAATTAATATACTAAGATTGATATACTCCCTAACAGGACAACAGTACAGAAGGAAACTACTTCATAACCCCCAGAAGGACATGACCGAAAAGGGTACCAACTAACAACCCCATAGAATACATCTTAAGAAATTTAAAAATCAAAAGGGGTATAAAAATAGATAATGAAAAAAAACATAAATCACTTCCACTGAAAAACATTACCATAATAATAAAAATAATCACTCATTTCATAATTACAACACATGTTGGGAAATAATAGTTCCAAAACTATTAATTTATTAAATCATGGAATTTAATTACCTTTCACAAGAATTTGATGTCATTCAAAAAAATTTATGTTCTATAGTGAATTTGATATCTATGTTAGTTTTTATTTCAAAATATAAAAATTTAAAATTATCACTTATTTTAAAACTAAAAACCATGTATTATAAAAAAAATTGAATTAAATATTTTTATGAAATTATACAAAAATTAAACTGAATATATAAGGATTTTATTATTTTGGATATTTATAAATGAAATGTGTTCATTATCTAAAAACAAAACAAATCATAAATTTTGTATCTTAACTTTTAAACAAGCATTGTTTTTTATGCTGTATATTTTCAATTTACATGAATACAATATCCATGATCTCAATATGTGTGGAGGAAGTATATACTAGAAGTTGAATGGATTTCACAAACATGTTGATGATGAAGATGGATTGGAGTTCCAAAATTAGAAGTCATATTACAGTGTCTTGTGAATATTTCATGATTATTTGGGAAACACAATGTGGATTTTGGAGTATGTGTTTGTCATTAAATTTAAGAATGATTGGGTTTTATCTATAATTTTTTTAATTATATTAAAAGGTAACATATTTTTTGGATTCGTGGAGATACATTCTCTTAGAAAAGATCATTGAAGTGTTTGAGTTCCTTTATCCACCACATAAACAATATATTCAAATTTATGGATGGAAATTTGGATAAAATATTGTTTGGTTAATACTACATGAATTATGAATTACTTCTTTATGATCATTATAAAAAATTAACAAATAAATATTTTTGGTTCACTATGTTAGAAGTGATTCCCTGTTGTAAAGTGGTCTATGGAGTTTCAATAATGATACTAAAATTATTTATGTGATGAATATCATAAAATAAACTAAGAAGATCCATATTTGTAGATATAGAAATAAAAAAAATTATAAAATGTGAATGTATACATTTTATTGTTGTTTATTTGGTGTGTAAATAACTAATCAAAAAATTCTATTGATATTAGAATCACTTCTTGAAAAAATTTCAAATGGTGTTTGAAAGAGGTATATATGGAAACATATTGAGAGAGATTATATAAGTTATAAAAATATGGTTTTAATACTAGGAATCCAAACAAAAAATTCTAATAATGAAGGTTATTATAATATTTCAACATCATCAGTTTTAAAAAGGTTTGTTATAGATGATATGAATAAGTAATTAATGATGTAGAAAAATTAAATTAAAGAATTTATTATAAATTATTAGATACTATTAAAGTCTTTGGATGTAAATATGATGATGTTATGAAAAATTCATATACATAACACAATCATTCTAATTCATTTGTGTTGTTATTGAGGTGATAGAGAATTTAAAAATGATAAATAAAGAAGTTTTTTATTTAATGATATCTTGTGATTTGTTTCATTGATGAAAAAATTGTATAACTAAAAAAATGCTCAGATGATTCCCTAAAAGGAAATTAAAATTGAATTTTATTCCTAACCTAAGGAATTAGTGAAAGTAATTGGGTCCCAAGATTCATTTATATCTCAAATATTAAATTCGAAATATCCTTATGAACAATATTATTAAAATTAAGAAAATTATGTATATTTTATATAATTCATTTAAAAATTTCAAAAGTTGTTCCCTATTAATTTCAAAATTAATATATTATAATTGTTATTTTTTTAAGTATATTGAAATGTGTCAAAGGATTCTATAGTGTATTTTATTCCACTATTGTTTTGTTATTGTCTAATGTTTTAATTTCATGATGCTTTGAATGTATCCAAGATTCTAAAAGAGGAAAAAGAAGATAAAAAATGAAGTGGAATTTCCAATATTCCTTATAGATTATAATTAAACTACAATGATATCTAATGGTTTGAACTAGAAAAATCTAGTAATAATATTTAAAAATTATCTTCACCAAAAAATAACATCTTTATTAAATGTATAATGGTGTGGTGAATTGTGTGGAATATCGAAACTATAATAGAAGTTTTTATGATCATTACAAAATCTGTTTACTATTTTTAAGAAATTTATATGTTTTAAATTAATGTTTTATTTTTTTGATATGATGATAAAAGAGGAGGACATAATAATATTGATTGTTATGTGGAGTAAAATTCCAGATTCGTCATATGAAGTTAAAGGAATGATATATATGATTGATCAAGATGGCAGTGGATAATTAAAATAAAGGGAATTTTAAGAAAAACAATAATCCCTTGGTTTTTTTAAATATAAATAAAGAGAAATGAATAAAAAATTTTGATAGGAAAATACATGATATTTTATTCATTTTTATTATATGACTATTGAAAAAGTTTACATGATATTCATACAACTGATAACAGACATTGTTAAAATATAAATAACATAAAAACCATAAATAAATTATTATTATAATACATTAGAGAATAATATTAAAATAAAGAAGAAATTATTTTCCATTATCACTGTCATTTTAACTTCCATTCTATTGAATTTATGAGACCCTATCGATGATATCATAATATCATATAGTTTTAATAACGAAGAGGTACCCATTATGACATCATATATCTTTATAAAAATATTTCATTTATTAGTTTTTGTTGAATAATGTCATTTTAAATAGTTGATTATATAAAGTACTGCAGAATGATTACTTGTATTCTATAAAGGATGGTGGATTTTTTTTATAGAACCTAAAAAACTAATTAATGCTTTATTTATACCTGACTTGTTCTTACTATATATATTTATGGATACACACTATCCCGTAATTTCATCTGATAATAAATGGTATATTTTGTGTGTGGGGGATAACAACCACCATGCATCATGGATGTATTCATAGATATTGGAGGAATACCTCATTAATTAATCCTATTTTTCCTTTTAATTATTATTTAATATCTTTTTACAATAATTAAAACCATGTGATAGAAAAAAGGTTGAGATCCATTTACTAAGGAATTAGAATGGTAAATGTTGAGTGGATATATGATGGATTAATATGTTCATTTTTTGATAATTATAAATTCATGGTTATTTTTTAAATTATAGTTTATCACATTATCATTAATTTTTTTATTTATTCCACCAAACAAGAGAGATATTTTTTTATATTTTAATGTTTCATTTTTTGAAGATTAATATTTTTATTTTATGTATGATTTTTTTCTTTTTTCTAATAGTTTTAACCATTATGTAAGGTGATATGTTTTTAGATTAAAGATACAAAGGATTTAATTGACCCATACATAGCCCATTGAAAATATAATTTACCCATACATTAAATTAACCATACATGGAGATGTATTTTTCATAAATTTACATAGAAAATTTAAATTTCATATTATATTTACATAGCCTATATATTTATATTAATATATTATGATAAAAATATAATTACAATAATGTATCATATACATTTGATTATTACATTTCTAATTTTTTCAATTTATATTTACAATAAATATGAAATTATTTTGATTGCATTATTAAAATTCTATAACACCTTTTGAACAAAAAATTTATTCTATTATGTATTTACCATTACATAGAATGAAAATTATATGAGTTTTTATAACCAATTTTTAGATTATATAAATATGCTAATATCTTTACTCATAATGAGTAAGTTACCATTATGTAGCCTTTTTAGTTTTCCCTTATATAGAAATTTTTTTCCGTGAAGGGAAATCCAATATGAGGAAAAAATTAAAAAAAATCATGAACAATTAAAATGGGATTACAAAATAATTATGTTCTAGAATTTGAAACTCGTAAAGAGATTTTAGTTTCATACTGACTAAATATACTTGTTTTATATATCACATTTAAATGACTAAATGTTTTTCTATATGAGGAATCTATTATTTGATTTATTTTCTTTCACAAATTAGATAATTTTCTATTTTAGGTGTTATTTACTTACACTATTTGGAAAATGTTAATGATAAATATTTTTCTTTAATAATATTTTTTATATTATCAATAATCCATTTTATATCATTTTAATACATTTTAATGTATTTTATGTTGAATTAATAGAATACTATGAAGTTCTACGAGTGATTGATATTCACAATTATAATTTAAAATAGATGAATTAAAAAACTAATTAATTGGTTTATTTTGAGTTTTTTCTCATATAAATATTATGAGATTAATAAAGATATTAGTATGGATTATTTTACAGTATTTATATCTATATAAACTTTTTTATCATTTATTATTTTTATAAATATCATTACTTATACCTTGATTGTATATATTTTTATAATACTATGATTAGTATACATTAGCAATGATTAAAAATTATAATTTTATTTATCATGAAGCTTTGTGTATTTTAATGTAGAGTGTGTGGCTATTGAGTATGGTTCTATATAAATGGGATGTAGCCAAGAAGTGAGGTTGTGATGCATGAATGTGAGAAGACATTAGTACTAAGATAAACTGTTCAGTATTCTGATGTTCTCCAATGTTAAATTCTACATCATTTATTAAAACATTTTCTTATTTTCCAAAAATTCATTGACTTCGTCAGTATGGGTTTTCATAATATATATTTTATAATAAAACACATGTACCAACGTTCTATCATTGGTTTTATAATTTTTATCAATCACATTATGTAATTGTCTATGCGATAATTTAAAAAACAAATCACAACTTTAATGGGGTTATTTATACAATTCAAAATTAATTTTTGAATTTATATTTTCCCTATAGAAGACAAGTTTTTTAATCCCCCATTATATGATTGTATTATTAGGGTTTATTTGATCCTCTTTGATGATTGAGATTTTATATCCTCATAGAATAAAGGGATACTAGGCTTGGTGTGTCCCCACTAGAGAAAATCTTTATCTCTCCCATTAAAATATTGAGAATATAGGTTTGGATTGTCACCATATAATATATTTTTAGCTTCGACCAATTAAAATAAATGGTTTTCTGGATCCCATTGAAGAATATCTTATTGTCATTGGTCAATACTCTTAGAATACTAGGTTTTATTAGGCCCCACAGAAGACTTATTTTGGAATTGAAACTCCTTGGGAGAAAAGTGAATATATAAAGAGTTATCACATTTCAAAAAATATGATATTCCACAGTCTGTGCCATACCCTAAGGATAATGTCTGAAAAAATGTGTATTTTAATTTAGATAATAATTAATATAAAAACAATATTTTCATATTTTTCACTTAAATTATAATTAGTTTATATATATTGGTTGTAGTTTAATTTTTGATTACATAAACCAATCGAATTTATCTTTTTGGACTATTATTAATTTTATAAAATGGAAATTTTCCCACTCTATGGCCTATTTTAATCACCCCTTTGGGACATTACTATTATTATTAGAGATTTAATCCTAGAAGGATATATTGAGCTTCAATGGATTATTTATATATATTGTGTACTAAATTTTATATAATTCCTTAATCTGAATAAGGAATTGAACATTTTACATTATTGGATAGGTAAAATTTATGATGGATAATTATTTAATGGATCATTTAGTGTTAAGATAATTCTTTTCCACTATTGAAGAAATCATCTAGAAATTAGTGAATATATTCCTTAGTAGCAAAAATAGAGGTGAAACTCTTAAATAAGCAATTCAAAATATTTTCAACATTCATGTTCATCATCTAATACGAGGTAACAGATTGGTAATGACTATTTTATGGGAAAAACCTTAGAGGAATGTAAATATGTTAAAATAATTAAAGTTCTAATTCATATATTCGGATTAATAATAATTTTCAAATAAATATGATCCATGGTAATTATAACATTTAAAAATAAAAATATAAAATCAATAAAATAGAATATTATGGATAAATAAAAGAATGTTATTATAGATATGATGGATAAATCTGCAAATGTTGAAAATATATGTATCTAAAATAATTATTCTTAAATGTTAACATAAAAATATGAAAATTAAATGATTATGGATTTTATTAGTTAAATTAATGAAGTATGACAAAAAAATATTAATTTTATTTTGGATAATATATCTGAATGTGAGGAATAATGTAATAATATTATAAATTAAAATGATAGACTATAATATAAAACATTATCTAAATATGAAAATGGATTTGATGATTTAGAATCTTTTCAAAAATAGAATTAATGGTAGGAATGTGATTGATAATGTTATTGTTGGCCCATAGGATATTGTTCACCACTATCTCTGACTATAATGGTTTTAATTATCAAAAATCTCGTCATATATTATGACATTTATCTTACCTCATGAAATATTCTAAATTAGGACAATGTTTATCTTGTATATCAGATCATTTCAATTATATATCTGATTTGGTGTGTTTACATCTAAACCATATTATAACAAATAATCACTGTGTAATTATTGGTATTAAAACTTTATGAATTTTTTGTACTATAAGATAAATATAACATAATAATTTATCTAAGTCTGAGTCATGGAAACTGACAGAAAAACGGAGACTCTAATTGATAAATGACTTACTGATGCACATGAATCAAAAACAGACATACGACCTACCAATACATATGACTCACTGAAACAGATGATCTACCGATTCAATCGGCATACTGTTTTCCAAGTGACCTACTGATGCATAGTCCTACCGATGGAAGGACTCACTGATAGTAAAGAATGACTCACTAATGCAATGATTCAGAGACATATGGAAAGACTGACAAAATGACATAATGATTGGTTGAGTCCCTGATATAAGAAGATACTGACATACGACTCCCTGATAGACTAAATCATCAATTGACTGTTTAAATAATCATTTATTAAATTTTTCACTAACATCTATATTTGAGTCATTAAAGGACACTAACAATTTTATTAATCTTCTATAGGACTTTTAGTAGAAAATATAATTTATGATGAACCTATGCACGTGGAAAGAACATGATCTTTATTGGACCTCATGTTTGAAAATCATTTTTGAAGAGATAATAAAGATACACCTATAATAGAAGATAAGTGTCGTGTGCCCCTATAAGAGACATATAGAATAACATCTAAGAAACTCATGCACCCAATATGAACTCATGAAAACCGGTAGAACACATGAGGAAAACTCAATCGAGATGTACATCGAATTGTCAAACTATTTCTATATATCAAAGAATGAAAAGGATATACCAACATTACCATACATATACCTAGAATCCAAAATATAACACTCTGTTTCTGTGTAAAATTCCAAAAGACGACTGAAACCTCATCTCAGCTACATTTGAAGTATATAGATGTATATTTCTAGACACACAGATCCCTCTATATATTTTCTCATATTTATTTTATATGTTGTGTAATTTTTACATACTTTTGTGTAGTGTGTATATCTATTTGTAAATCCCACACTATCTCCTGTATCAAATTGAAGAATAAAATATATCCATACACTAATACATAATTAAGAATTTTAACCCACATGCTTGTGTGTCCGACTCCGGTCAACATTTAATATTATAAGAATTGGGAATTTTATGTTTTCGAAGATTTTCAAACGTTTTCAATAGTGAATTTAGTGTTATTTCAGAGATATTAAAATTCATATTAATACTAGATTTTTATATTTTTAAAATAATTTTTTAAAATTTTATTATAGGAAAAATGCTGGAAGGTGATGCTACCAATAGACCTCCATTCATTAATGGAAAAAATTACGCACAATGGAAAATTAAAATGAATATGCACATAGAAAGTATAGATTTTGAAATTTGGTATTCAATTGTAGATGAATATAATATTCCAGTTACATCTAGAACTACTGGGGATGACCTAACTAAGAATAGTTATAATAATAATTTTACTACCATCAATTCCTTATATTGGTCTATAGGAGATGAAGATTTTAACAGAATATCTGCATGTAATACAACCCATCAAATTTAGTATACTTTGTCTATTTCACATGAAGTAACCTCTAGTGTTAAGGAAATGATACTTAAAACATATACTATTAAATATGAAAACAATAAAATTAAGGTTTATGAACCTATTTCTGACATGTATATTAGGTTTAATGAAATTGTGGACACTATGATTGCTCTAGGAAGAGACGTTACTACCAAAGAACAAATCATGAGGATTATCAGATGTTTACGATATAGATGGAGAGTAACATCTATATCCAATATAGAATCACATCAAATTATCAAAATACCTATCAAATAACTCATTGGTAAATGGATGATGTACGAGGATGAGATGAATGTAAACAAGGAAGAAGAGGATGAACCTAAGAGGAAATCTGTAGCATTCAACACTACTACCTCAAAGATCAAGGAACAATAGATATAAGGTCACGTCCTTAAACATTAAATAATATTGAATTAAATGAATACTTCACATTGAGTATCTTTTCAGGTTAAAAGTTTTAGATAATTATGACATAAATATTATATTATATCTCAAAAATAACAAAGTAGACACTTCTACTCAATTTACAATTTTTCCAAAAAATAAAAAGTTTTAAAAAGAAAAATGTATACTTCCATGTTTTAGACATGATGACTTTTCCTTGACCCCATCCACGACACTATTCATATTTAAGTCCTTTGGAAAACATTTAAATAACTAGGGATGAGCATGAAAAGCTCAGTAAGGGTTATAAAATAAGGAAGGAAAAAATTAGATTATCAGTAAATAAAAAACAATGAAACCATTACTTTTCAATCATAACATAACTTACAAAATCATAAGATTTATGAATAGAACACAAAAATAATAAATCATAAAGGTTACTTATGGAATTCATAACATATATACATTGTAACAATCACAACTATATAGGGAGTCACATATGGAATACCCATCATAGTATATTCCCTAAATCTCTTATGAGAAACATTATCATTTACCTCCATCATGTTATCTAATGCATTGGAGAGCTATATTGGGCTCACCCTCCCTAGGTTTATCACGGAACCACCCCTATATGTAAACAATTCCCAGGAACCATAACATATTTTTCACACTTCAAATAATAATAATGGAAATATAACATTTCCACATTGCAATCACAACATATCATTTCAAGATATAGACATAATCAATGCTTTATCAAACCATTTTCTAAACCATTTAAAATATTTAATAAAGAGATTTTTGAATCAAAGTGCCCCATAACATTTTGAAACATATAAATGAATTATCATTTGAAAAAATTAATGTCTATATAAATAAATACTAAAACCATTTTGAAAACATGGAAATTAATGAGAAATTTTTAGAAGAATAAATCTTTAAAACATTTAAAACTATATTTTAGTTAAATTGTTTTTAACAGATTGAGAGATACTGGAATAAAAATAACTAAGGAATATCATTTAATAAGAACTTTATAATAACATGAGAATAAATGGAATCATGATATAATATTCCAAAGAACTATATATACACCTTATAAGAGTGAATTTCTACATAACAACAATGAAGTCTCAATGGAATGTAAATTGAGACGAAATCCCTTATAAAAATGGTATCCTAAAATGAAAGATAAATCAATGATATAATTATATGTGAAAAATATAAATAAACACAATATAATTGGATATTAACTGTAAAACAACCATAGGTTATTCACACTCATTCATAGCACATCATAATCAAGAAGTATAATTTTAACCCAAGTAATTGAAATTGGGTGATGAAGTTCTCATATAAAATTTCGACAGCATAACGACATCACTTTAAAATTTATAAAATTAGTTGATGAGATAGAAATGGGTATCACATCACTTGGACATAAAATTTAGAGAAATAAGGGTATATAAGAACATAACCCAGTAAAAGAATAAGACATTTAAAACACATAAAAAAGTCTTTAAAAAAGAGATGGGTGAAAAGTACCCTTACCGATTTGGTAACATATGAAATATATACACCATGAAAAAAGGATCATACAATGACGTTGTAAATACCCGTAAATTAAAATATATTACAGAAATAATACAATCATGGGTAGTACATACACCACAAAAAATTAAATAGCGACAAATAAAGCATGAATCCCAAGTGAATTAAAAGTGAGATGAAAACGCATTACCACGTTGTAATCAAGAGATTATTATGAATAAAAGTTAATAATCACCAAATGAATCATAAAATTCCACGAATATACAGAGAATAATGATAATATATATCAACTGAATGTACACAATACTCCACAAGCAATAAATAAGTGGCGAACAATGAAAATCTCATATAATTAAAAGTGAGATAACAAACCCCTTACCTCGTGTATGACTTGACCTGTTCATTCTTTGATCTTCTGAGCAATAAGCTAAAGTCAATTTATACTTGAATAATAACATTTTTCATGTTTATTATTACTTTTATATCACTTATTAACATTTTATATACATTATTCAATCATTTAAGTTAATAAGGGTTGTTTTGTCGATATTTGGTACTTGGGTCAAAAATAATCTTCTTATAATTACATGTTATTTATTTGGTCAGAAGTCCATTATCTATAGAATTATATTCATGATTTAGATATCATATATATCATATATATCCATTATATTTAATTATTTATAATATTATATAAAATATTGTGATAAGAATTGAAATACATCGTTCACGGAGATGGTAAGCCGTATGTACGCATGAATGATACATTCATTTCTATTTAATATTTAATAAAATAAAAACATAATGAAACCACAGTATATTATAATTCTAGAATATTATCATATGATATATATGTTACCTAATTTCATTAATTCCATCCTTTATACATTCCATGTATGTCATGAACGAGTCATATCATCTTGAGGGGGCGGTAGTCCACACTTCCTCAAATGAAATTATCATATATACACATATTAGAAATCATAAAGGAATGTTTGTATATATAAATTACATAATCATGGAGAAAACATAAACATAATATATACCATATATAAATATAGTTCCATTGTAATGGCCACCATAAGTTGTAGTAGGAGAAGATTGAACAATCATCATTCCGTGAGGCATTACTTTACCGTCCACAGAAACAGTATGTTCTAAACCCATTAGTTGGTGGTGTATGTAATTTTAGTTCTAATAATTCTCTCAACAACAAAATTGTATATTTAGGATACTAGTGTTGTTAAAAAATAAAAGAATATAAAAATAAAAGAGGGTTGGAGTAGTAAAATAAAACAAAAGAACTTAAGAGAAGACGTTACCTTTTAATCGGGAAACTCCCTTTGGTTTGAACCAAAAGGTTTTATTAAAGTGCCTTATGCCTAAGGTAAGCCTTCTAGGAGGAAAAGAGGGTTCTTGAGAGCTTATTTGGGCAGGTTTTAGATGAGCCAAAGATCTTTATAGGTTTGAGGAATGAGTTAGAATTGAGGGATTTTTATATGGGGGAAGAGGGGCTCTTTTGGAAAGTGTGAAAATATTATTTTATTATATAATTATATTTGGTTTCTAAATGTCCAAAACCCATAAAAGTCTTAGATAAGATGGTTAGTGGTCTAAATAAAATAAACCAATATGAATTGGGCCTGTTTTGTATATTATGCTAATCTTTATAACAATATTTATTTAAATCAATTATTAATGAGGAAAACACTGCATATTATTGTGTCGTAAATAATTTAATTTATTTGACATCTAAAAATTATAAAAAAAATAATATTATGTATAAAATATTTTAATAATTCAAACTGATATTTATATTATAAATTATAACTTATATAACCCTATAAAAAAAATTATTTACTATAATATTTTTGTTTATGTCATTTTTTCCTTTACTTTATGTTAATTAAAATAAAGTTTTATTATTACTTTTAAGTGGCTCCATGGGGTCCCAAAATCGATATACGGATGCCCATGGTTGGTAATTACTCATCCAATAAGTTTAAGAGGAGTGTTAATGTAATTTTGTATTACTATAATATTCTTTTTACCTTGAATTACCCTATTTAACATTAACCGTGGTAAATAAAAGTCAAAAGTTGCTATTCAGTGAAAATTATTTTCATATTATTGAACCATATTTTACTTTCTAATAACAATAATGTATGTTATATTTTTTAAATTAAATTAATGGAAGAGGTAAAATTTCATTTAAATGAAAAATTCGGTTCTTTTAACTACCACTTAATGTTTTCACAATTAATCAAATATTGAAGGTTTTCAAAAAAAAATAACAAAAAATCAGCCTAATATATATTTGATATTCCTAATTCAAAAGTGATTTATATATTACCAAATTCCAAAAATATAATTATCCTTAATTAATTTTAAATTAATTTTTATTGTCATAACAAAAAGCGTGTTTATAAGAAATAATAGCTATTAAAAGATTGACACTTGTTTATGCCCAATTTCGAAGTGAAATTTCATCCAATGACCAGGAATGGATATAATGGTAAAAATATAATCTAATTAAACTTTAAAACCATTTAAAAATATGATCTATCCATATAAATAAGTTAGATTAAAAGGCAGTTTTGAATTAAAATACAGTATATTTCACTATTCATTAAAAAAATGAATTTTATCAGAAAAATACCAAAAATTTATGCATAATAAATATTCATGTCCTGATTATAAATAATAATTTTATATTTTCAAATATAACAAATAAATGTGACCAAAACTAGATTTAAAGATGGTTTACCAACAAATGGAGGTAAATTGAACTTCGAAATAACATTAGAGTATTTATACTTAAAATCAGATTCTTTTTAACTTTAACCCTCTAAAATGTATTGGATGAATGTAAAACAATTTGACAAACATGTATAATAATTTTTGTAGATATTTCTATTCATTCCGAACATTACAATGAATAGGCATTAACTAAGATTTAAAATAATAATAATATTATATTATTTTTCAAAACAAATCAACATTTGTGCAATATAATATTTCAAAGAAACATGTTGTTGCATATCGGGTACTCCATTCAACGTAGAATCACATTTAAATTAAAATTAATATTTAATTCACTATATTAATTAATTTTAAATTTTCTTATTCTTTATTTACCTACGATGTTACATCCTTACCCCCTTTTGGGAATTCCATCCTCGCAATTTTAAAATAGGGCTTTAAAACTTCATTGAAAGTGCCAAATCAGAAAAATAGTCAATAAAAATATCACATTAAATGAAATAGAAAATATAAATACAAAGGTCAACCAAGAAAGCATGTACTAGGATTCCATATAAGAAAATGTGGATATGGAAGAGAAACAAACCATCAAGGTTTGATGGAGATTGGTAGAAAACATGATTAGGATAATGTTAACCACCAGAAAATCACAAACTTGTGATGGGTTAAACGGTCTTTGATTCCCTAGTTGTAAATTTTAATGAACAATGTTTTTATTTTAAGTTACTTTTCATAAAATTGAAGAATTATTTATGATCTTAATTAAAATCATAAGGAAACATATGTAATTGTCTTTTATACATTCATCATTTAATAAATTTCTACCACAAACTCATATTTTCTCCAAATGATGAGTATTCAAACTAACTTAGTCACATTAAAAGTTCCAGAATCAGCTTCTAGATGATCAGATAATCCAAAAAAGATGAACTATATAATTCCCATGTCATTAAACATAAAAAAACAAAATGTTTAGTACAAGATTTGATAATCCCCAAAAAAGGATAATACTTTATAAAAACAAATATTACTATTAATCTTCAAAAGTCACCAAAAAATACCCAATGTTTGGAAAAGACCGTTCAATAAACAAATTTCCTTAAAATTCATCAATGTAACCCAAAATAATATTGTAACCCAATACATATAAGGATTTAATCACATATTCTTCCACAGTCAATCTTAACATTGATCTCTAAATAAAATTGACTACTCTTAATGTGTCAAACTAATGTGTAATTAACCAAATCACATATTCTCTATGATTGGTTAATCATTTCCATAAATAATCCAAATCAACATTTGTCTAAAATATAAACATAGATTCATCCAAAATAAAATTCCTCCATTACTCATAAAAAAATAATTCTTGAATAACATTTTCATAAACCAAACTTTAGAGTTACACATATTATAAAAAGTCTTCCAATGTAATATCGTCCTCAAAAGAGCCTTAATACCATTAAGCATTTCATCATCTTAAAATATATAATAATTCTTGAATCCCTTATATGTTGACATCTTACTCATTTAATGTTCTCCCTGATCCATTAACCATTATTTACCAACTTATTCTGAAATAATTTATTCCTATATAAAATATCATGAATCATATCCTAAGATTCAATAATATCAAAACATATGTTAAGAAATAATACATACCTTTCACTGGTCATTGTACATTTATTCATCCTTAATAGAAATGGAATTAGGTATTGGTAAACATATATCTGTATGATCCTGGTTATCCCATTCTTGAAAATTCATCATAGGACATCTGTTTGTATAATGACCATGCACACCACTTTTAAAACATTCAATTGATCCCCCAGAAAGAACATATTTCCCTTTCATAGAGTCAACTGGAAGATTCCTATTTCTATGGAAGTTTATTGCTTTATGACCTTCATTTCCACATCTATTTCATATTTCCATCCCTTTGAAACATTTTTATATATGTATCCTTCCACATCCTTGACATATAGGTTTTTGAATATACTTAACGTTATGATTATTACCTGAATTTCCACGGGGATTTGTTTCTCACATATATGATGCCTTATAAAAATCACCATAGTTCATGTGGTCAGTCATGACTCTAGATTGTTGGTTGAGAATAACCATACGAGTTCCCATTGCAGCTCCCATTTCATTCAATTTCTCATTCAGAAAACCGTCACAGTTTTCTTCTTATACACTGTTACATTGGTCCCTACTAGATCCATCCATTTACTAAAACCAAAAAGGTCAGTGTGAGTATATCAATAAAATAAATTATATAATATATTATGAGGATGGTAATCACTAAGATAGACTTATTCATGTTATCCTAAACTTATTCACTTTATCTAAAATAACTATTACTCTTTTTAAAATCCAAACCATTATGGTTATGTCACTTATTCTTAAATAACACAATAACCACAAATGTTATCTAAACCGACCTTTGATACCAACTATAAGGAACCAGCCTTAAACATTACATAATCTTGTATTAAATGAATAATTCACATAGATGATATTATCAGGTTTAGAGTTTTTGAAATTTAGGCCATAACTATTACATTACATCTCAAAAATTAAAAAGTAGACACCTCTACACATATTCCAATTTTTTCACTAAATAAAAACCCTTAAAAATAAACATTTCTACTTATATGTTTTAGATATCTTGACTTTTCCTTGATACCATAATTGACCCTATTCATCTTTAAGTCCTGTGGAAAACATTTCAAAAACATAGGATGAGCATAAAAAGCTCAGTAAGGGTTATAAAATAAGGAAGGAAACCATTATCCCATCAATAAATAAAAATACTTGAAACCAATACTTTTCAATCATAACATACCTTACAAAATCATAATATTTATGAATAACACAACGAAATAATAAATACTAAAGGAAAATTATGGCATTCATAACATACTTACATTGTAGATATCATATCTACACAGGGAGTCGCATTTGAAATACCCATCAAATTATATTCCATAGATCTCTTAGGAGAATTATTAATGAGTACTTCTGTCACGTTACCCAATGTATTAGAGAGCTATCTCAGGCTCACCCACCATGGCTTTATCATGGAACCACCCATATACATAAATAATTCCCATGAACCATAACATATTCATGAAAATTAAAACAAGAATAATGGAAATATAAAATTTCTATATTGAAATCAACATAAATCATTTCAAGATATACACATAATAAATGCTTTATCAAACCATTTTAAAAACCATTTAATACATTTAATAAAGGGATTTTTGAATCACAGTGTCCCATGCCAATTTGAAACTTTTAAATGAATTATCATTTGAAAACATTAATGTCTATACAAATAAATCCTAAAATCCATATTGAAAACATGTATATTAATGATAAATATTTAGAAGAATAAATCATTAAATCATTTAAAACGATATTTTAGGTAAATAGTTTTAAAAAAATGATATATGCTTCAATACAAATAATTAAGGAATAAAATTTAATAAGAACATTATAATATCAAGAGAATAAATGTATTAATGATATAATATTCCAAAGAAAATTATATACACCATATAATAGTGAATTGGTGCATAACAACAATGAAGTCTTAATGGAATGTAAATTGAGATTAAATCCCATTTAAAAAAAGTATCCTTAGATTAAGGATAAATCAATGTCAAAATTATGTCTGAAAAATATAAATACAACCAATATAAGTGAATATTAAGTGTAAAAAAATCATAGGTTATTCATACACATTCATAGCAAGAAATAAACATGAAGTATAATTTTAACCCAATGAATTGAAATTGGGTGGAGAAGTTCCCTTAATGAAATTTGAAAGCCTAATGGCATCACATTAAAAGTCATAAAAATAGTTATGAGAGTGAAAAGGGTATATCATCACTTGGACGTAAAATTTATAGTAATAAAGATATATAATAATATATCCCAACATATGATGATATAAATTAAAAGACATAACAAAAAGAAGGATTTTAAAAAGAGGAGGGTGAAAGGTTCCCATACTGATTTGGTTGCTTATGAAATATACACCCCATGAAAGAAGGATAATACAATAAAGTTGTAAATACCCAGAAATTAATGAATATTACATAAATATTAAAATAATGGGTAGTAGTTACACCACACAAAAGAAAATAGTGGCAAATATAACATGAATCTCAAGGGAATAAAAAATGAGATGAAAACCCCTTACCACGTTGTAATCAATCGAGTCGTATGACCAAAAGTTACTAATAAAAAAATGAATCATATAATACCATGCATATAAATAGAATCAGGATAATATATATCAAATGGAAGCACACAATACACCATATGCAATAAATAAGTGGCGAACAATGGAAATCTCTTTGAATTAAAAGTGAGATATGAAACCCATTACATCATGTCCGACTTGACCGATTAATTCTTTAATCTCTTGGGTAATAATATAAATTTAATTTATAATTACTTAATAACATTTTTAAATTTTATATTCCTTTCATATCACTTATTGTCATGTTATAATCTTTATGCAATCATTTTTGTTAATAATGGTCGTTTTGTCGATCCTTTTTACTTGAGTCAAAAATGAACTTCCTATAATTACCAGTTGTTTATGTGGTCAAAATTAAATTATATAAATAATTATATTCATGAAATAGATATCTTATATATCCATTATATTTATGTATTTATAATATTACATAACATTTGGAGATAAGAAATGAAATACACTTTTCATGAAGACAGTATGTTGTACGTACGCATGAACGCTACTTTCATTTCTATTTCATATTTAATGGAATGAATACTTAATAATACATAGGTAAATAATAATTATAGTATAATATCATATGATATATATGATATATAATTTAATTAACTCCATCTTTTATACATTCCATATATTTCATGAATGAATCATATCACATTGAGGGCGCGGTAATCTGCATTTCCTCAAATGAAATTGCCGTATATACACATATTGGAAATAATAAAGGTATGTTTGTAAATAAAAATTGCATAATCATAGAGAAAACATAAAAATAATATATATCATAAATAAATATAGTGCCATCATAATGTCCATCATAATAGGTGGAAGGAGAAGATTGAACAATCATCGTTTCGCGAGGCTTTAGTTTGTCATCCACAGAAACATTATGTTCTTTACCCATTATATGGAGATGTGTGTAAGTGTAGTTATAGTACTTCACATAACAAGGACATATTATAACTAGGATACTAGTGTTGTTTTAAAATAAATTAATAAAATGATTTTATGGGGTTGGATAAGTAAAATATGACAAAATAACTTAAGAGAAGACGTTAACTTTAAATCAGGTTACTCCCTTTCATTTGAACCAGAAGGGTTTCTTGAAGTTCCTTCTGCCTAAGGTAATGATTCTAGGGGGAAAAGTGGGATCTTTTTAACTTATTTGGGTAGGGTTTGTATGAGATAAAGGTCTTGAGAGGTGTGAAGAATGGCTTTGAAGTGAGGGCTTTTTATAAGGGGGAGGAGTGGCTCTTTAGGAAAGTGTTAAAATATTATTTTATTATATAAGGATATTCGGTTTCTAAAGGTCAAAAACTCATAAAGGTGGAATATAATATGACTCATTGTTGAAATAAAATAATCCATTAAGAATTGGATTGTTTTTGGATATTATTTCAATCTTTATAACCATATTTATTTAAATCATTTATTAATGAGGTAAACACTGCATCATTATTCTGTCGTAAATAAATTAATTTATTTGATGTGTAAAAATTATAAAAAATACCATGACATATAAAACCATTTTATCTTCCCAAATAATATTTATAGTAGAAAATATAACTTATATATCCCCATGTAAAAATTGATTTACTAAAAGATATTTGTGTGTGTCATTTGTGTCTTTTCTTTAAGTAAATTAAAATAAAGTGTCATTATCACTCTTATGTGGCTCAATGGGGTCCCAAAATTGACCCAAGTATGTACATGGTTGTACATGAATCATAAAATAAGGTTAGGTCAATTGTTATAGTAATTGTTTATTATTATAATTTTATTTTTTCCTTGTATTAACCTATTTACCATTAACCACAATAAATAAAAATAAAAAGTTAATATTCACAAAAATTATTTTCATATTATTGAACCACATTTTACTTACTAATAAAAACCATTTATGTAGTATTTTCTAAATTCAATTCACAAAATCTGTAAAATTTCATTTACATGAAAAAGTCGATTTTTATACTATCACTTTGTGTTTTCACTATTCATCAAAAAATAAAGGTTTTCAGAAAAATACCAAAAATTTACACTAAGATATATTTTATATAATGAATTAAATAATTATGTGTATTTTACCAAATTAAAAAAATAAAAGATACATTAATTAATTCAAAACTAAAATCCGGTGTTAAAATAAAAAGTGTGTTATTAAGAAATAATAACTATCCAAATACTGACGCTTGATTATGCCCAATTTCAATGTGAAATTTCTTTAATGACCAGAATTGGATTTAATGGTAACAATATAATCTAATTACACAATGAAACCATTTAAAAAATTTATCTAACCATATAAATAAGTTAGATTAAAAGGCAGTTTTGAATTAAAAGACAGTATTTTCACTATTCGTTAAAAAAATGAATTTTATCAGAAAAATACAAAACATTTACCCAAAGTAAATTTTGAAGTACTGATTCTAAAGAAGAAATTTATTTTTCAAATAGAACATATAATAGTGACCAAAACTATATTTAAATTGGGTTCACCATCAAAAGGAGGTAAATGGACTTTTTAAAGAATATTAGTGTCTTTATGCTTAAAATCAGATTCCTTCTTATTTTAACCCTCTAAAATTTATTGGATAAATGTAAAAAAATTTAACAATCATGTATAATAATTTTTTCATTAGTTCTTTTCATTCCTGCCATTACAATGACTAGGCATTAACAACCACTTATAATAATAATAATATATTATTATTTTTCAGTACAAATCAACATTGTGTGAAACATAAGATTTCAAAGAAACTCATTGTTGTGTATCGGGTAGTCCATAAAACATAGCATCCCATTTAATGTAAAATTAATATTTAATTAAAAAATATTAATAAATATGAAAATTTCAACGTCTTTATTGACCTGGTTTTTTATAATAGAAGGTGTTATAATCTGTTGAAAGAACTAATAATGATGAATCAACATCAGATAGTGATGGAGGGATGGATCAGTTGGTCCAAAGGTTCATGAAATTCTATATAAATAGGATGTTCTCTAGGAATCCCAATTTTAAGGGATGATATGATAAAAAGGGAAACTAAAAATAGGACTAGAAAAAAATAACTAATTGGAGGAGATATTCTATTATGATTATAAGAGGAGAGGAGATGTCAAAGTGGGATGTACAAAGTTAAAATACAAAAATAGGCATGAAAACAAAGAAAAGAAGTATAATAATGTTATAAATGCCACCTGGAGTTCTTCTGAGGATAAATCTAGTGAATCAACATCATCTCATGAAGAGAGATATTACATGTAAAATATGTGTTTTATGAAAAACACATCAGATGTAACCTTAGATTCTTCTCTACACAATTCATACTATCATGGAGATGGATGTGATTATGAAAATATGACAGGTGATGAACTATTTTAACATTGTATCAATAAAGAAGATACATTAAATTAATTGATTGATAAATATAAATATTTAAAGAAACATCATGATTTCACTATAAATATAAAGTCTGAACTTAGTACTAAAAAGGAAAAAATGATCAAATACTAATTGAAAATAATGAATTAAAAATGTCTAATAAAAAATTGTAGAAAGATCAAGAAATTATTACCAATGGTAAAAATACTCTTACTCAAAATATTGGTAAAAAGATATCTTCTAAGTCCAATAATGGTATTGGGTATCATCCTGGATAGAAAACCCTATCTAAAACACATTTTGTAACTAAATCTAAAAAATATGTTCATCTACCTAAAAGTCTAAATTCAGCTATTAGTTCCATTTCTAGAAAATATTCTTCTACCTTTTGTTTTTATGGATAAAATAGAGTCTATTTTTAAAATATGTTATATAATTATTATAAGAAACCCATCAAGAAAATGTGGGTACCTAAAGAATTAATTTCTAATGTCACTAGACCCAAACAAGTTTGGTTACCGAAATATACTTTTGTTTAATTATTAATTAGGAATGATAATTGAAGAGCTCCTGCAGGAGTAAGTGGTACTTGGATAGTGGATGTTCAACACATATGATAGGATACTATTCAATCTTCAAGAACCTAATCAATATTTGTTGTGGATATGTAACTGTTAGTGATAATTCGAACGGAAAAAAATTATCTTAGGCTAAATTGGTAACTCTAACTCAGTTTTAATTTCTGAAGTAATTTTTTGATGAAGGATTTATATATAATTTTCATAGTATTTCATAATTATGTGATGATGTATTTCATGTCAAATTTGATACTTATGCTTTCAATGTTCGTAACTCAAAGAAAAAATTAGTATTTTCATATTTTAGATATGAAAATGTATATATTGTTAACCTATATTCAATAGTTTCTCAAAATGTTTCTTTTCTAAGTGATTTTCACAGAGTATTGCAATTGTAATTGGATATTATGACATTGTATTGCACACTCCCTTAGAGAGCTTAATAAAAAAGGACTAATCAAGGATCTACCCAAACATTAGTTTCCAAATGGTAAAGTCTATAATCATTGTCAAAAGGGTAAACATCACAATATATCTTTCAAATAAAAGAAATGATTTTCAACATCTCAACCGTTTGAGTAGGTTCACATGGATAGGATTGAATCATCTTGAGTTTCAAGTTAGAATGTGGAGCACTATGTCTATGTTCATGTAGATGACTATTCTATGTATAATTGGACTTAAATCCTAGCTCAAAAAGTGAAGAATGAAATAACTTCACCAAGTATAAAAAATTCTGAAAAATGTATGAGGATTTAGGATAAAATTCATGAGAAGTGATCTGGGATGTGAGATTAAAAATCAAGATATAGAATTTTGGTTCTCAAGGAATGGCTACAATCATAACTTGTTTTCCCCTATGAAAAATCAATAAAATAGAGTTGTTGAAAGAGAAAATAGAAACTTACAAGAAATATCCCAAATAAATCATAATGAACATGATCTACCTGTTTACTTTTGGGAGGAGGCTGTAAATACAACTTGTTATATAATCAATAAATTCTTACTGGTGCACTGTCTGGTGAGGGGGGCGATGATATTTTCAGGTGCCTGCTTGGTTTTTTGTTTCTTTTGAACTTGTTGGATCCACTTGGCAAACGTTTTAAGGCATTTTTCCCTTCTTGTAATGGGTTCCTCTTTCCCACGTCCATAAGAGGTCTCTTTTTTTCTTGATCAATACAGGGGGCTTGACCCCCAACCATTTAAAAAAAATTAAAGCTTTAATTAAACCTATCCTCTTGAATAAGCCTTAAGAGTTATAGAATAATAGAAAATCCAAAGTTAATTACATCAATGTTTTTAGTTTCAAAGTCTATATCCTTAATACAAATTCCAATCATGAAAAATTTTCATCCATGAGTGATGAACGAATCTTCCTTGGTTACTCAATCTCTAGTAAATCCTATATAGTCTTTAATTAAAGAACCAAGTGTGTGGAAGAATCTATGCATATAAAATTTGATGAAACATATACACATGAACCTGAGACTTATCTAGAAAACCATGTAGATAATATTTCCAATTTGGACATAAATGAAAAAACATCAAATCCTCTTGTCAAGAAATCTGTTAAATCAAATAGTAATGGAATGTCTTCAGACTCTAGACATGATGATCCTGAACATATAGATGAACCAGAAATTACAAGACCCTCCTTTTCTAGACCATCTATAACCATAAATAACCATCCTTTAGAAGATTTTGTTGATGAATTAGATAAAGGTACACAAACTAGATCTTCTCTTAGAAACTTGGTAAAACATCAAACCATTTTGTCATTTCGTGAACCTAAAAACATCAATGATGAAATTAATGATGATTTTTGGGTGATGGATATGAATGTAGAACATAATCAATTTAAAAGAAATAATGTTTGGAATCTTGCTGATAGACCCAAAGACATAATGAATATAGGAACTAAGTGGGTGTTTTGGAACAAAGTAAATGAGTCTTGTAAAATTGTTAGAAAAAAATCTAGATTGGTTGCATAATATTATAGTCAATAAGAAGGCATTGATTATGTAGAAAATTTTTCAACCGTTACTAGACTTGAGGTGATCAAAATATTTATTTCTTATATTTACCATCATAATTTCATGCTGTTTCAAATATATGTTCAATGTGCATTCATAAATGGGTATATATCTGAGGATTTTTTTTTGAAAAAACCCTTGATTTTAAAAACCATGATTTTCAAAATCATTTTTTCAAATTAAGAAAATCATTATATTGTATAAAAGAAACTCCAAAAGCTTGATATGATAAATTAAGTACTTTTTTCATTACAGAAGATTTTACAAAATGAATTGTTGATACTACTCTCTTGATAAAATAAATTTCTAAAGACATTTTAGTTGTTCAAATTAATGTCGATGATATTATTTTTTATTCTTCAAGAAATTATTTATGTATTTATTTTTCTAAAATGATGAAAAGTGAATTTGAAATGAGTTTTATGGGTGAACTCAAATTTTTTCTTGGATATTGGATTTCTCAAAATAATGAAGGTATCATTTTAAATCAATGATACTAAAAAAATTTCCTTTTAGAAATATTTGGATTTGATAGCGTTAAATGTAATGACACTCTAATGAGTAATGCATGTATGTTATATCTTGATTAAGATGGTAAATCTATTGATCAAAAAACTTACATAGGAATGATCAGAATCTTTCTCTACATGACTGCTAGTAGACCAAATATAGTGTTTAGTGTGTGTATGTGTTCTTGCTTTCAAGCTAATCCCAATGAATCACACATAAATGATGTTAAATGAATTTTCAAATTTCATAAACATACATTCAATTTCCACTACTAGAATTTAAGGCATTTGATAAGGGTTATTTGTGACGGGATCCTATCCCAAATAGACTTAAGCGATGGGGCCCCATTGCAAAAAGCCCGGTGTAGAAAACGCCATCGCAAAAAATAATAATTGTGACGGGCCCATCGCAAATAATAATTTTTGAAATGAGAAACTTCACCATAAAAAATAAGTCTCCAATTATATACTTTATATATATATATAATATCTTTTGCAATGGTCCCGTCACAAAATACATTTTTGCGACGGGGGCGTAATCCCGTCGCAAATGTTTTTTTAATAAAATTTTTTAGACTATTTGCAATGGGCCCGTTGCAAATACTATTTTTGAGGAGCTTGTAATCCAGTAAAAAATACCTCTTTTAAGAAAAAATTATTTAGACTATTTGTGATGGGATCCCATCGAAACAGATCCCATCACAAATAATAAATAAATTTTTTAAAAAATAAATTTAATAAATTTATGATTATTGTAAAATTAATTTTAATATTATTATAATAATAAAAAAAATAAAAAAATAAAAATTATCAATATTCATAAAAGAATAAAAATAAAATCATAAAATATTATTATGATTATTGAAAAAGTAATTTTAATATTATTAAAATAATAATAAAATAAAAAATATTAAAATTCTCAATATTCACAAAAAAAATAAATAAATCATTAATTATTATTGTTATTATTATTAGTAAAATAAAAAATATTAAAAAATATAATACTGAAAAAAATTATTTAATAAAATTATGATTAATGAATCAATAATATAAATATTATTAAAATAATAATAAAATAAAAAAATTAAAATTATCAATATTCACCAAAATAAATCATAAAATATTAAAAATTAAATTATGTAATAATCAAACCGATATAAAAGACAAAAACTGTAAATAGTTCATATTACAACAAATTTAAATTCAAATGTTTTTGACATAAAAAAATCATTGGGGGGTCATCTTCTGGAGGAGGTGGAGAACCTGAAGGACATGGTGGAGGAAACTCCATCCCTAAATTATGAGTCAGACGACACATGTACTCCATCTAATTGTGATGTTGCTACCATCGATGCATTTCCTCCTCGTCCTGCTACTGCTGCTACTGCTACCATCGACGCATCTCCTCCTCGTGCTGCTTCTGGTGCTGCTGCTAATGTATCGCTTCTTGCTACTTCTGTAAACTCTCTATAAGGTCATTCTGAGCTCGGAACTGCTCCTGATATTGTGATCCATATGATGATGCCTCTCCATGAGCTCCTCTCGAGCTGGATGCCGATATCGCAGTAGTACCATAATAAGTAGCAGGAGTCACATGAGAGCCGATACCAACTACTCAGCCCTTCTCAATGCCATACTGTGTCGCCTGCATCCATGCCGCCTAGTCAAAATGGTGGACACTGGTTTGATCAGTCGCCTCATACTGACCCTCATCCTGTGTCTGAGAAGTCACAACCTCATATTACTCCTTCAATTCCAATTTGAAATTAAAATTGTGAAATTATTATATGCAATTAATTGTCTAACTGAGAAAATAAGAATAACCACAATCTAATACTGGAGATCATCTCTAATCTCTCATGTGGCTGGATCACTATACATCCTCCGATAAACATCATAATCTGTAATATCGGGATGCCCTACTGCCTATATTAATATAAAATAAATTGTTTATATTTGAATTTATATAAAATATTTTACAAAAATACTCACTAGATGTTCTCTATGTGTACTGAATATATGAATACCAGTTCGATGTGCCACCTCCAGTATCCCTCGGTTCTGCCGACCCAATGAAGACCTACTCTGAAATCCACCACACAACCAGTGTGCACATAATCCATCCCAAACCTGAGATGAAATTTTCTCTGGTTGGTGGGCTCTACACGACTCCTCAAATACTATCGCTCCTGCTTTCTTAATGGTTGCCTTTCTCAAGTTGTGAAAAAGCAGATGCAAACGCACATACATAGCCACCTCTCATGATGCATGGATATTTTCACGCATGTTATTGTATTCAGTTGTCACAGCAAAAATGTCTTGAAAAAATATGATATCTCTGTTATCGAATCCCAAATAATATAATTCATCAAACCTCTGAATACAATCAGCATAAGTCTTTTCATTATAAAATGACAATCATAACTTTTCAATCTAGTAATATGACCATTCTTAACACATCTTCCCAATTTAGAAGAATAGCCATCTGGAAGTCTCAAATTGCCAATACACTGACAAAATAATAAAAGAATCTCTTGGGAGAGTGTATAAGCTGCTTTTGGCTTTATTAACCTCTGTGATATGACATTTTCAAATAGTTCATGTTCTGGTCGCTTTAAAATTTGGGTAAGATCTAATCATGATTTTACAGCATCTTTTTTCTTACCTGGTGTATCCAAAACAGTATAAAACAAATTATCAAAATAGTTCTACACAATGTGCATGACATCCAATATGTGGCAGACCAAAAAATTATACCAATATGGGAGATCCCAAAAAATTCTTCATTTAATCCAATTATGTTCTTTCCCAAAGCTATGAATTTTTTTTGGTTTACTATTGGCCCAAATTTGAAGGGAGGAAATGAAAATACAATTGATTTTAACTCTGTACCTGAGATCATTTTTGGAGGTTCATCCCTTTCAATTGTGCCTTTTCTGAAATGAGATTTGTTCCTTTGAAAAGGATGATCAGTTGGAAGAAATCTGTGATGAAAGTCAAAATAGCATGTTTTTATCCATTGACGAGCACAAAAGCATTGTTGTCTTTCATACAGTAAGGACATGATTTCGGACCATGTGTTCTCTAGACAGATAACATGGCATATACCGAAATGTCACTAATCATCCACATCAATGCAACTTTTAATGTGAAATTTTGTTTCGCAGCAAAATCATTTGTACTAACACCATTACTCCACAATGAATTTAACTCATCAAACAATGGTTTCAAATAAACAACAATATTCTTTTTCAGATGTCCTAGGATTAATAAGGTCAAAATGATATATGGGTCTTTCATCAAAATCCATGGAGGTAGATTTTACAGAGTTATAAAGACAGGCCAATAGGAATACTGACTACTATAAGAACCAAACAGACAGAAACCGTTAGTAGAAAGAACCAATCACACGTTTTGTGATTCTAAAGAAAAAAGTGGATGTAGACGATCAAAATGTTTCCATGAATCACCATCAGATGGATGATTCAAGATTTTACAGGTTGAAATATTGGTTTTCTTCCATGACATCATTTAAGCTATGTTATGAGAAATAAATAAACGTTGCATCCTGGGTGTAAGGGGGAAATATCTCAACTGTTTTACAGGAATCTATCCAGACATCCCTTGTTGAGCTTCTATATAACTCAATTGTCGATATGTTGGACAATTATCCAACGACTCATTTTCATCAGAATATAAGATGTAATCATTTTCACATGCATTAGTCTTCCGATAACTAAGGCCTTGATTACGAACCAACCTCTTTCTCTCATAGTAATTTGGAGGGAATACATTTCCTTTAGGTAACCGTGTTTTAACCAAAGAAAATATCTGATAAAAATAGTTGTTTGACGTTGCATTATCTGATTTAATAGATGTAAATATTACAACCACTTCTAATTTTCTTATCTTGCAACAAGGATGTAATTCATCCTCCGCTGACCTCAATAACTCATAAAATTTGGATAGTGCCAAATCAGGAGATAAATCAATATCCCCGTGAGTTTCAATTGGATGAATAGATGGACCTGCAATATTATGTACTAAATTTTGAAACTGTGATGGATCCAGAATCAAGTTATTAGTATCTTCTCTGGAACTGCATTCACCATGTAGATACCAAAAAACATAATTTGGTTGAAAACCAAACCGCAAGAGATGTCCCCCAACTTTTTCAAATGTGTCGAACGTTCTTAGAGCACATTTTTTTACAGGGACACTTAATTGTGCCTTCTGAAACATATTATGGGTTTGATGATGCAAATTCTACAAAAGCTTCAACACCCTCAATATATATAGGATTTAAAATCGAACCATTTGGATTTATGGGCTGATTTATCCAAGCATGATCATCTAATAAAGACTGATGTCGACTTCCTTGTTCCATATTTTTCTACAAAATATAAAATCGTCACTATTTTTGAATAATAATAAATTATAAAAACACAATCTGAAAAAAGGGGATAAATAATTACTACTACTTCTTATTAATTACCATTATTTAAAGGTGACACAATTTCCATTAGAGTGATGGCTACACTTTTGTCTGAAGGCTCATTTACTTGAATCTTTCTCACACTGAAATCACAATGAAGAATCTGGTCAGAGGTACACATATTCATTCTCGTATGCACGAGAATGAATATACATATCTCCAAATTTATTCTTCATTGTGATTTCAGTGTGAGATAGATGCATGTAAATGAGTGGTCATACAAAAGTGCCCCCTTTTTGTCGATGAATCATCTTCTTCCAACTGTCACCACCTAAAAATTTTATAAAAATATGATCCTATGAATTCATATCCAATCTTGTGTATACGAGATTGAATATGCCTATGTAGTTGCACATTTTTCATAATGTTTTGAGTTGGTGAGAGTTGAAAGGAGAAAAGTCATCGAGCAAAAGGAGTGTCATCAATCCACTAGAAGTTGTGCCAAGTTCATGTAATTTATTAAAAATAATTCTAACTATTTTTATCTAATTATTACTAATTATTACTATTTATTGCAAATTATTACTAATTTAGCAATACATATCAATACTTAGCAAAATGAAAAATTCTTGAATAATGAAAGGAAATTTGGTTATCATAGTTTTGGAGATGATTACAAATTTTCCCTTCATTATCTAAGCGGTTTTCGTTTACTAATTATAATTATATCTAATTATTACTAATAAAAAAATTATATTATAAATATTTATGAAAAAAATATTAATATTATTTAAATAATAAAAAATTTATAAAATATTAAAATTATCAATATTCGCAACTGGCTTTTCTCTATTCTTAACATGTTTAAGTCTTAAAGGGTTGCCAATTGTCAGGTCATGTGCAATAAAAAGTTTGCATCAGCCATGTCCTATGTAAACTCTATAATTTCCCTTGCATGGTTGATCACCTCACAAGTAGTGTTGCAATAGGACGACCAAAGTAATGTCGTTCTTATCTCAAAGAATCATCTCTCTCCCTTTACATAGATCATTCTTCATAACAAATTTGAGTGGATAACACAATATTTCATTTAAATTTTCAAGGAATAATGGTCTATGTAAAGGGTCATATGAGATAATTCTTATAGATGAGAAGGGCATGAATTAGGTTGTCCTATTTCAACGTTACTTGCAAGGTGATCAACCATGCAAGGAAAATTATATCTAATTATATCTAATTAGTACTAATTATGAGTAAATATTACTAATTATTAATAATTATGACTATTTATTTCTTATTATGACTAATTGTGACTAATTATGACTAATTATAACTAATTATGACTAATTATGACTAATTATGACTACTTATGACTAATTATGACTAATTATGACTAATTATTACTATTTATTACTAATTATTACTAATTTTTACTAATTTTTACTAATTATTACTAAGTATTACTAATTCTTACAAATTATATCTATTTATATCTAATTATATCTAATTATATCTAATTATATCTAATTATGTCTAATTATATCTAATTATTACTAATTAGATCTAATTATATCAAATTATATCAAATTATATCTAATTATTACTAATTATATCTAATTATATCGAATTATATCTAATTATATAAAATTATATCTAATTATTACTAATTATATCTAAATATTACTAACTATTACTAATTATATCAAATTTTTTCTAATTATTACAAATTATTAGTATTTATTACTAATCATTACTAATTATATCTAATCATATCTAATAATTACTAATTATTACTAATTATACCTAATTATATCTAATTATATCTAATTATATCTAATTATTACTAATTATTACTAATTAATACTAATTAATACTAATTATATATAATTATATCTAATTATATCTAATTATTACTATTAATTTCTAATTATTTCTAATTATTAATATTTATTAAAAATTAATATTATTTATTAGTAATTATTACTAATTATTTATAATTATTCCTAATAATTGGTAATTATTTATATTTATTTCTAATTATTACAAATTATTTCTAATTATTACTATTTATTTCTGATTATTTCTAATTATTTCTAATTTATGCTAATTATTACAAATTATTGCTATTTATGGTTAATTATTAGTATTTATTGATAATTATTAGTATTTGTTAGTTGTTCTTACTAATTACTAGTATTTATTACTAATTATTACAATTTCTTACTAATTATTACAATTTATTACTAATTATTACAATTTATTACTGATTATTATTAATTATTGCTATTTATTGCTAATTATTACTAATTATTGCTAATTATTACTAATTATTGCTAATTATTACTAATTATTGCTAATTATTCCTAATTATTGCTAATTATTCCTAATTATTGGTAATTATTACTTATTACTAGTATGTATTAATAATTATAAGTATTTATTCCTAATTATTCTTAATTATTCCTAATTATTACTAATTATTCCAAATTATTACTATTTATTTCTATTTATTAATATTTATTTCTATTTATTACTAGTTATTGCTGTTTATTGCTAATTATTGCTATTTATTTCAATTTATTGCTAATTATTTCTAATTATTGACAATTATTGCTACTTATTGCTATTTATTTCTATTTAATGCTAATTATTTCTTATTATTCCTAATTAATCCTAATTATTGCTTATTATTAGTATTTATCAGTAATTGTTAGTAATTATTAGTATTATTTACTAATTATTACAATTTATTACTAATTATTACAATTTGTTACTAATTATTACAATTTATTACCAACTATCACAAATTTTTAATAATTATTATTAATTATTACTAATTATTATTAATTATTCATAATTATTACTAACTATTCCTATTTATTACTAATTATACCTATTTTTTACTATTTATGGCTATTTATTACTAATTATTTCTATTTATTGCTAATTATTGCTAATTGTTCCAAATTATTTCTATTTATTGCTATTTATTTCTAATTATTGCTAATTAATTTCTATTTATTGCTAATTATTCTTAATTATTAGTTTTTATTACTAATTATTAGTATTTATTAGTAATTATTAGTATTTACTACAAATTAATACAATTTATTACTAATTATTACAATTTATTACTAATTATTACAATTTATTACTAATTATTATTAAATATTGCTATTTATTACTATTTATTACTAATTATTGCTAATTATTACTAATTATTGATAATTATTCCTATTTATTGCTAATTATTCCTATTTATTACTAATTATTACTGATTATTAATATTTATTCCTATTTAATCATAATTATTACTAATTATTCCTAATTATAACTAATTATTTCTAAATATTACTATTTATTGATATTTATTACCAATTATTATTAATTACTACAAATTAATTATATACATTACTAATTATTGTTAATAATTAATATTTACTTCTAATTATTAAAAATTGATACTAACTATTTCAATTTATTAGTACAAATAAATACTAATGACAAAACATTTTAAATTTAATTTAATTATAACCAACCAACAATAAAAAAAATTACATAAAAAAATGAAATAAACAATAAATTAAAAAAACATAAATACCTTTAAGATTGATTTTCTATTGATGCAGACGGCTTCACAACTTCTTCATGAACAAAAAAATTAACCTAGAAAAATTCCCTCTCTAAAATCTGAGTTTAGAGAGAGAGGATCTAAAATTTTAGAGGAATGGGAGGAAAATGGATGGGGGTATATATATAGGATAGATTTTTGGCGACGGGATACACGTCGCAAATACCTACGCCCGCATTAATTACTGTTGGCGATTAAAAAGTTCTTTGTGACGAGACCCGTCACAAATAGTCCATGTCGACACACCTTTTGTGTGGGGACGCCATCTTGTCGCAAAAGGCTATTAACCGCCGCCAGTTATTTGCGACAAGCCCAATCGCAAAAGGTGTCTCGTCGCAAAAAGCTATAAACAGCTACTGGTTTTTTGCGACGAGCCCTGTTGCAAATACTTAACTATTTGCGACGGTGGGATCCCACCGTCGCAAATAACCTTCATGCGGTTTGGCGTGCTATCCGTGCCAAACTATTTGCGACGAGAGACGAAATCCCGTCACAAATAGTTGGTTATTTGTGACGTTTTGTTACCCCCTTCGCAAATAACCTCTTGGAGGAACCTTTTGCGAGGAGAATTATTCCCGTCACAAAAGGCCCGTCGCAAAAATCCCTTTTTCCCGTACTGTTAGGGTTGTTTTATCCTAAAGGAAAATCAATTGATATAAAAATATATTCTGATATTTATTTTGGTGGATGAAAGTTAAATAGAAAGAGAACCTCTGTAACATTTAAATTTTTCAAAATGTTGTTGATTTCATGGAGTAGTAAGAAAGAAAATTATGTTGCATTAACTACTCCCAAAGCTAAATACATAGATTCTTGTAGCTATTGTGCTCAAATGTAGTGGATGAAACACACTTTTCTAGACTATGGATATCAATTTAGACATTTACCTTAAAAACGTGACAATGCAAGCGCTATAAACATTTCTAAGAATCTAATTTCACATTCTAGAACAAAATATATTGATGTAAGAAATCACTTTTTGAGAGATAATTATCAAAAGGGTGATATTACTTTAGAATTTATTGGCACTGAATATCAGCTTTCTAACATATTCACTTAGCCATTTAACTCTGAAAGAATGAATTAAATCAGACATGTGTTCAGAATGATCAATCTATAAGACATTGTATTGCTTTTCCTTTGATATTTTTATGTAAAGTTTTCATGCTGACACAGTTGACATGAGGACATCGATGCTACGTTTTGCTGACATAGTTGTCATGTTGACAATGTTATCTGGTCATGTTGACACCATTACTGTTATGAAAAATCTATCTTTCCAAAACAAACGAATCACTGTTTTTATACTTTTTATGTTTTTATCAAAAGGTCACCTTTGCATTAATTTTTTTTTGAATCGGGTTAATGAATTAACTTTTGTTTAATTTCAAAATCCCAAAATGATATAAATTTTAATCGATCCACTCTAATCCTTTACTGCTTCACTCTCTTGGTCATTACTCTCTATTTACCCCCAAATTTTCACATTGTATCCTTCATATGAATGGATTATAATTTCTCATGTGAATACATATCTTGATTATGGTGAGTCATTTGATTCTAATAAATTGAATAGTGAATTGAGCAAATCTTCAGCACTTATAAATCCTATTATATTAAATATTATTGTAACTCTAGAAAAAGATGTTCTTTTGGAATGGCTGTTAGAAAGAAAGTCTATACTGCTCAAGGTACTATAGGATCACGGTTGGCTTGAGCGGTTCTCAATAAATTTAGGAACCTTTTAATTGAAGATTGTTCTGGAGTTTTACATGAATATGTTGTTTTTTTGGACGGAAGTAATGTCACCTGGATAAAATCCATAGTAAAAGGGAAGATGATCTCTTTAACTTCAAGATATTGGGATGAATGTCTTAATGTTATTCATGAAGTTGTATTTGATGATTATCAAGGTACCACTCTACCTGAGAGTGATAAGTTTTTCATTGGGATATAGTTAAAGGAATTCACTAATAATGAAGAGCATAGAAGACAAATTGCTACAGAGTTAATTACAGAATTTAGAATCTAGTTTTTGTTTATCCAGCATAAAATCTACCGCACGAAAGGGGACTTTTCTTCTTTGAAATATAATTATGTATACTTGGTTTATATTGTGAGAAACAAAATAAATGTAAATTATAGTAGATACCTTTCAGTGTACATGAATGAGATGATAAAACTTTATCGAAAAACTAATTCCATATTATATTCAAGGATGATCTCAACAATGCTAAAAGAAAATGGTTTTGTAGATTAAGGTGAGAAATCTGTTTCTGAGTGGTGTGGGATATAACTCAGTAAATAGTTTTGTAATAGGATGAAAATAAACTGGAACACATGCACGAGATAATGTTTTGGAGATGAATATATGATCTATTATAAGATCAAACCAGTTGATCATCCAAATAGACCTAAGGATACTATTGATTCAATTATGGGACCAAATGAGGAATATGTTTACTCTTCAGAAGAATAATAGACTCATGTAATTCCAGTTAGAGATCAGGGATCACCTATTGATGATAGGAATGATCCTGACACAATGGGACCTCAAAAAGATTTTTTCATTTGGAACTCCATGTCCTCCACCTACCTTACCCTATAATGAGACCACTATTTAAAATATTGGGGAGGAGGAGACATAAGTCTTAGGCAGTGTGGAATATGTATGTAGATCATGTAGCTCTAAAGAAGAAGAAGAAGAACGTGAAAATTTTGAATGTGGAAGTGGAAATGAAGAGGTTGAAGATGAAGAATATTATGATGAAAATATAAATAAAGAGCATCTCTCTAGACATGATGAAGATGAAAGCATTGGATAAGATAATGGAAATCATAAAGATGACCAATTGGAATATTTTAAAATGATCAAAAATGTGGATGATGCGTGGTTGGAAGAACCTCCTGAAGTTGTTGATAAAGTGATTGAAAATCCTAATGTTTCTGTGGAAGTAGAAGATCAAGAATTTTTTATACCTCATTTGATTTATTAAATAAGAAAACCTAATGTTGAAGATGTGAAACCAGTATATAAATCGTGGATTTAGAGGGATTCTCAAGAAAGATAAAATCTAGATGAAGAAGATAATGAACATGCAAGAGTAAGTCTTGATACAATTACTCCTCTAGATGATGGTATAATGGCTGAATGGGTGAGTAATCCTAGGTATGTGGCACTGTGATTAGATTATGAAGATTCATATGATGAAGTATTTGTACCTTCTAAATGAGAACCAGTTTCTAAAACACTTTCCAATGACTATGTAACTAAATAATATTTGGAAAAAACAAGGAAGACATATTTTCATTATTAAGACATGTATAAAAATATAAAATGAGATATTAGATTTATTATTCTTGGAGAGAAAACACTAGGTTTTCTACTAACTTGAATGATATCTGTTCTTTAGATAAGTTGTAAGGAAAACTAGGACTACTAGTTCTACTCTAGCCTCACCTAGTGTATCCCATGATGATGCTATTTCAGTGTCATAGATAGTGAAAAAGGAAAATCAGAAAAATTTGATTAAAACAGCTGAAACCATTGTTTCATGCAAAAACAAGCTTGGGAATGAGATGAAGAAGTTAACTACTAGTATCAATGATTTAACCACAGAGTATATGACTACAATGGGTACTGAGGAAATCAGAACTATTGTGAAAGAGGATTGTAATGCTCTTTTTTATTCCTCTAGTTTTGGAAACCTCAAAATTATTGAGAATAATAGTTATCATGTGAATGACATGGTCATATTATATACCTTAGAAGAATTAATAACTCAGGAAAATCATAGAAAGAGGATAAATTCATATTTCTCCATGATTTACTCCAATAAGTAGTTGAAAATCCATTCTACGTATGTGGTAGAAAATTTGACTTTACCCCCAGCTACAAAATCATTCAATGAAAAAGTCATGAAATTAAAGGACATCACTTCTCTATTGGATAAATTTATAGAGAATAAGGACGAAATTGAGAATTCAATGAAATATGGGTATTAATGCTTTCTAAAAATCCTGTACTATTAGATAGAAAGAATACCTAAAATAATCTATGTATGACTTGCTGAAACTGATATAAGAACTGAAACCCCAATAGACAAATTACTTACCGATGAATATGAATCACTGACAGATAGACGAACTACCGATGCATATGACTAACCAACGTAGATTATCATCTGATGAAACTGGCTTATTGTCAATTCAAGTGACTTACTGATGGATGTTGATGCTGATTCTAGGACTCATTGATAGTTAAAATGACTCATCGATATAATGAGTCACCGACATATGTCAAGAACGACATAATGACATGCCGATGGGTTGAGTCACCAAACAAAGGAGATACCGACATATGAATTATTGATAGTCTGACTCACTGATAGACTGTTTAAATTTCAGTTATTAAATTAATATCTAATGGTCATATTTTTATTCATTTAATGACACTGACATATTTAATAATCTTTTTTAGGAATTTTAGCAGATAGTACGAGGTTCGATGAACCTATGCACGTGGAAAGAACATTCACATTGTTGGAACTCATGTATATAAAGATATTTTGAAGAGAGAAGCAATATACAACGAAAATAGAAGAGAAGTGTGGTGTTCCCATATGTAATATATATCGAAGAACATCCAAGACTCTCATGCACCCACTGTGAACTTGTTAACAAAATTAAGAACACATGAGGCTATCTCAATTGAGCTATACATCAAATTTAAAAACATATTTATCATATCAAAGAAAGTGAATGATATACCTACAGAACCATACATATACCCAGATGCTAAAATTTGACACTCTATTTTTGTGTTAACATCCAGAAAAACACTCAATCCTCATCTCAGCTACATCAATAGAGTCCAGAGCCACATCTCAAGACACACAGATCCCTCAATATCATTTCTCATATTTATTTTCTCTCTTGTGTGCTTTTAACATACTTTTGATCATTGTAAGTATCTATCTATAAATAATACACTGTCTATATATAAAAATGAAGGATATAATATATCCATCCACTCATACCTTATTACACATTTTTAGTCCCATAGATAAGTGTTGAAGAGGTTCTGGTGTGACTTAGTAGTTTGTATACATGAAGAACTATTTTAGAGGTCTTGTGACCTATAGAGTTTGTGTGCTGTTGTGAACCATGATCTAGGGTGTGAATCAAACTTTTTATCAATTTAAAATACTTTGTGGCATGTTATCACCAAGTGGATAGGATTACGTCTCAGTTTGAGAAAGACCTTATTGTTTCACTTCCACTATGTTTTTACTTTTCGTTTTACACAGTTTCATCACATATTTCATAAAACTAAATTGAAAATTAATAGTTCGTATTAGAAGGGTTTTTAAAAGTATTGACATATTATGTTATTTACAAATGTTGTATTAATTATCAAATTTATATCCCTGAGAACTAATCAGACATTTGATAAACTAATCAAGCATTCAAGCTCTTATAAAATCACTATTAGATAACTGGTCAATTGACTTTTATAATTCGGGGAATATAAAATAATTTCATTTAATAGATATTTTTATAGGAACTCAATTCACCCCCTATTGAGTGTCCTACTCCAAAAAACATTTAATGATTAAAATATCTATATGATATTTCCAATAAAAAATGTGTTTTAAATTATTATTAGGTAAAACATATCTAATCCATGAATCATTATGATAAAAAGAATACATTTGGTTTTCAGTTCTTTTTTCTGACTATGATTTATAATTTTTTATAGGAAATATACTATAATATCATCAGTTAATTTCATTAAATATAGAACAAATGGTAATTGTGATTTGTATATTCCTTTATGGTTTACTCAATCCTTTAGTTATTAAAGGACTCTATTTTATAAATCTATTTTCCATGTTAAATTTTATAATATTTTTTATGTTATATGTTGAAGATAATATTTTAACCAGTTTAATTCTTTAATTAAATGTTATTAATACCATGGTCATGTTAGATTATAAAAAATAGTAACATTTTTAGTTTTTATTAGTATTTTTATCCTAATTGAAAAAATTGGAAATCTATGGATTTTAATTATTTCAATATTATATATTATTATAGCTATAATTATTTTTAAACCAATAAAATTTTTGGAATTTATTTTATTAGGTACACATACATATTACAATTAATTTTATTCTTTTGGATAAAAATAAAAATCTATCATTTGGAGACCTAAAACATGCTCACAATCCGAGCCTCAAAATATGTGTATAGAATTGATTATTTTTAATGAAGGTCTGAAATCTCCAAAATTGAAAGCCTAATGGAGTTTAAAATAAATATGTAGGTTTAGATGGAAATAGTTATCATCATTAACAATGGATTACATGTGATATCCTTATATATTAGGGTCATAATTTCTATGTATGTTATAATATTTTAAAATGAAAAGTCAACTATAAATATTAATTATATAGCTTATATCAATAATAGATAATTAATATCATGGAGGATTAGGCTTTGATTATGTGGGTACATGAACCTCAAGTATAGAAAAGAATTATGTGAAGAAACATTTTCCTAATTATGAGATTTATTATTTCTTATAAATGGAAAAATTTAGAGGATGGATCTATGATAAAACATTTCAAAATTAATTCATTACATGTATGTACCTCCTCTCCCACTATAATGGAAATCAATTTTTAGGGGGAAAATGTGGATTTTTGTCTCTATAATATTTATTCATATTTATATTATATATTATTTAAGTTTTTTATTCATATATTATTCGACCATTATTTTTATTTAATGTTTCCTCTCACATTGTACCATTTTAAACTCCACTAAAATTAGAGAAATGAACTCAGTGTTTGTTTGAGAGAGATAAAAATGGTTTAATTGAGTTTAATGATCATTTATATCTTTTATTTCTTAATTTTATTAATTTATCTTTTTGTTAAATTGTTTATAGTTGGTGTTCAATCAATTTTATCTACCATTGAATTCTTCTTCTCATTTATCAATCTTACTTCTTTTAATTATTTCTATCATGCATAGGGTGGAGAATGTCATGGATTTTTATGTTTAGAGAAGAGGTCTCCATTATGACTTTCAAAATATAATTTCAACATCTGTAGAGGTCTCAGTATGGGTTAATTACATTTAAATGAGATATTGTTGTGTGAATGGTCTTGACCACTATAATGAATTATTTATTGTGATCCAATTCGAAAAATGTTATCAATCACAATAACATCATGGGAACATTTTCATTAACATATTATTATATATTCACTATGTATTGTATTGAATTATAATATATATATATATATATAGTATTTTACATTTCATTATTTTCAAAAAAATCCAAAATATATTAGTTTTATATTATTATATGAGTTTGTTTACAATAGAGATAATCATAAAACAGTGTGCGTAAGTAGCCTTAACATGATAAACTTTAGGGTGCGCCTCTATAGTACATTCATTGGAAAATAAAAATTTATCTTACTGGGGATCTCTGAAAAATATTTATGGGTAAAATTTTCACTGAAATTGTGATATCTAAGAGCTTATCCACACCATTTTTCATAAAAAATAAAAAATTTGAAAAAAAAAGTAAAAGGAGATCTATTTAATTTCATTAATTTCATAGGTCATGATTTGTTTTTATAATAATAATTCATATTTTTGAAATTTAAATAAACTTTATAGTGATCCAAGTAGGAAAGTGACATTAAAAACTCAAATGGAACTAAATTTCTTGATGATTCCTAATGATTTTAAAATTCATGAAAAAGAAACTAATACAGTAGTATCACTGGCTACCAAATTTTAATATGTTAATTTTATTTAGTTTGAACATAAAAAATGAAATTTTTAGGAGAATGAATTTTTTTTCAATATATATATGATGATTACGATCCTTGGTAAGTTTTTGAGATTAACCTTGACGATCCAATAATATATTGAAGGTTATTTCTTGAAGAGGGTCTTAAAGAAGACAGGCAAGCTAATAAAAATATGGTAGAAATAAATTATTATAAATAAATTTAGTTAGATTGTATTGATGTCTAAAATGTATGTGGTTTTCCAATATTAAAAAATGATAAATCAACTCAAATTTACCTCTATATTTCAATGGAAGTATACGATGAATAATGTGATGAGAAGTAATTCCCATTTATGTGTTTGAAGAGATCAATTTTCAAAATATTTTTCTAGAAATTAAGGATTTATTTTTTGATTTAGGATGATTTAATAATAATAAATTATGAATTTTTTCCTAATTCCCTTTCTCTGGTATATATAAATCAATGGAAAATAATTAATCCTTGGATGAATAATGTAAATAAGTTTTTCATATTGAGGAGAGAATAGAGGGTCCAGTCATGTAAAACAGTACTTCATACAAGGATGATGGATCAAACCAAGAAATAATTATGTAATAATTTGATCAACATGATCCACAGAAGAACCAACTATCTATTATAGTTTATTCACCAGCAGTTTTATCCACTCCACCAGTTGAGTAAAATATGGGTCACCGCCATATTCTCCCCCCTCTACACCTCAAATTTTCTCTATAATATATTCTTAGGTATGTGGATATTTTTCTATTAATTTTGGGTTATTGCTACTTTAATTTTATAATGGATGCTGGGAGAAATCATATTTGGTGGTTTATAAGAAATAAAACCCAAACAACCTCATATTACATTTTAAACAACTAAAACATATTGACTATTGGTAGTAAAATTCAAACACCCACATGGGGTCCCAACAATATTATATTCTCTATTACCTTTCCATCTCAATTCCTTATTTTAATTATTTTTTATTTATTTCATGATTTATGGATTGAGTAGAACTATTATGTTCATAACTAAAAGATACCACTAGAAAATAATTTCAGGATGAATCTTTCATTCTCTTTATTTTTAGGCCTTATTAATATATTACTACGACGAATTGATGGGTTGTTAAATATATTGGTTTTGGGAGTGTCATCCTTCATAGTTATTTTGTGTTATTTTTTATTTTTATTTCATTTTTAGGAACCTTGATATTAATAGTATATTCTTAGGATTTTTAGATAAATTAATTTACTATGTGTAGAAATGAATTCTGAGGAAATGGATTTTGAAAGACTGTTGATGAGGATTCTTTTTCCTCATAACGTATTTTAATACAATTTTTTTAATTTTATAGATTCTTCGAATGAATTCCCATGAAATACTAATTAAAATATTATTTTTCAATCCAATTAGTTATTAATACCCAATTTTTATGTTCTACCGTACACCCATTAATTTTTGAGGGAATCATGGAATTTGAGTGATGACTAAAAATGTATATTTTTATTTTTTCAATTACTTGAATTAGTGGAATTTTTAAAATTTGATTGTGGAATATTTTTCTCTAGAATAATTATACCATGAGATCCACAATTAAATATATCCTTTTAAGACATTATATTCCATGAATTTAATTATATTTTTATACTATATTAAAGCCGGATTATCCTCACCAACCCACACTATTGAATTTTTTACATCGATATTTGTTGTTTATGTGTAAAAGAAATAAATTCAGATAAGTTATGTGGGATGTGTTTCATTTATGGATGGTTTAAGGTTTTTGAAAATATATTGGGTTGTTTATAGAGAGATAATTGGGATCGATTAATCATTTAAATTCCTTTTATTTATATCATCTAATTCTGATTTAAATAACAATAAATAAAATAAAATAATATTGATATAATAATTAATTTATAATTATTCTTTATCTTTCAACTCATTTTCAACTAAAATATAATGGGCATGAATTTTAATTCATCCATTTTGTTTAATTTTCAACTCATCCTCTACACAAAAATAAAGTGTTTTGTTTTGGAACATTGAAGAAAAAATACAAATGTTGGAGAGTTTGTAGGATATCATTCATTGTTATCACTATATTAATAATGTCTCCTTCCAAAAATTGGGGTATGTTGTGTATAGTTTTTTAATGTGAAATATGTGATGTATTTTATGTGTTTTCCACTGATTATTCATTTATAGTACTTAATAGTCCAACATCTTCTTTCTATAAATATTTTTTAAAACTTATTTTACCCATGAATCCTAATCCTTATAATTCACCTTTGAATAGTCCACATGAATGAATTAATTTTTATTCCCCATGATATGGAGAGATGTCAAATGTCACGAGATTATAATGATAAATTTATATTTAATGTCTGATGATAACTGAAGATATAATTTATATTGACTAAATAATAACATAAAATTCAAAATGACGTAGGTTTCTATAGGTCTATTGATATATTTTTAGGCTTAATGAATTTAAATTTGAGGAATTAAATTTAAGGGATATTATTTTTATATTGCAGACATTATAGAGTTTTATTTTAAAATAGATAATATAATTTTTCTCATTTTTTATAGTTGTGTGTATTTTTATTTGGACATAATATGAATTAATAGGAGTGAAATAGTTAATAAAGGGGGGATTATGAAGCTAATATTTTCATAAATTGTATACTCTAATTCAATTTTATTATTACCACCATATGGACATGTTATAGGAAATTTTCAAATTTTTAGGTTTTACTAAAATTTAGAGTTTAACTGAAAAAATGGGATACTATTGGATATTATATATTATAATTATATTATTTATTTCATCAAATAATTTTACAAACATATTGAAATTGAGATATTCAATTTGGGTAGGTTTTGACGCATGTTGGTTCTCAAATTATGCTTCTGGATCTAAAGACGAATCAATAACATCCATGATTTACTTGTGAGTTGTTCCATTGTTTTCATGGACTTATAATTATCCCATATATTTACTAGATGTTTTTGAAGCAAATGGATTTTTTAGACTCGCTAGGGGGTGGTGCACAATTAGAGCACATTTAAGGGGAAATGGTGAGCTAGTCCACAGAAAAAAGTGTACGATGGAAAATGTCACTATCAAGGCCATATGTGTGGCTGCACTCATGTGTTTGCTGCACTATAAAACAATACATATTAATTCTATATGGAAATTTAGGGATTCACATTATCCACACGATTTTTAATTCCATGTGATATAACCATATGACCTGTCAAATTCATTAAAAATTAGTAATTTAATTTTTCCCTCTTTATATTTAACACTATGTCACACCTAATCTAATCCATATGGTGTTTCCATCCCTAAGAGCTTCTTATACACCTCCTTGGTCAATTTATCCTCAATCATTGGGTGTTTGTTTCCATGGATTTCCTAAAATCACATTATAACTCTTATTTCTCTCCATTTTATACTCATGATAGGGTTTATCTCACCCCCCTGTGGGATTTTCTTTTCCAGTGGGGTTTCCCCTAATATGGGTTTGATCATTAGTTTTTGGGTAAAATATAGTTGCTTTTGGTTTTCTATTTCCTTAATAAAGATCATTTGAGTTGTGATTTAGGGTTTCCAGAAGATTATAGATGTATCCATGTTTTCCATATGTGGTTCCATGCTTTTACATTAATAAATTATTTTGGTATTCTTTTACGGGTTCATTAATGTATTATATTGATTATGTGTGTGGTATAAAATGTGTTTTCAATGTTATTTAATGTGATCATGTCTTGGAAGATAGTTTCCTAAAATAAGTTGATTGAGCCTCAAATGTGCCTCTTTGTTGAGCTTTATAATTATATTAAACGGATTGTGTGGAATGAAGAAAATTTGTTATAAAGTAGTTTTGAGGTATATAAGTGAGGAATGTTTGTTTCCCAAAATAAATTTATTGTTTCATGAGAGATTTTGTTTTAGTTTTTAAAATATGTTCAATTAATTGTGAATGAATTGTGAAGCATGTTTTAAAATGGATTCGCTATGTGTGTGGATTTAAAAAAGGGATTTTCCTATGGAAATGGTTCGATTTCAGGTATTATCTTCATTTATTGTTTTCAAGTGAGTTTTATTAATTCCTATTGTGGTGAAAAAATTTGTTTCTAAATGGATTTGGTGTGAATGTGAATTTAATAATGGTGTTGATTTGGGAAAATAGTGTTTTCCTAGTGAGATTTGGTTGTTGGATGAACGTGCTTGTGAATAAAGGGTATTTTCACAGGTGGTCAGGATTCATTGAAGGTTTATATGAAATTGATTATTTTTGTTACATGTGAAATGGAAATTTAGCACAAAGGGAATCCTTGGAATCTTGGTATGAAAACTAAAAATATAATTCTTGTTGATTTGGACGGGCCATGGACCATATTATTTTAGAAGGATTGACGTTGTAACACTAACTAGACATTTGACATGATCTGAGACCACAAAACCATGGTATGTGTTCCCCTATAAGGTATCATGCATGGGGATTCTTTATTTTTAAAATATATTTGGATAACACTATATATTGAGATATGTTCCCCTTTGATGGTTTTTGCATGAGGACATTGTGGGTTTGGGTTGGTAGAGTCTATCCCTGATGTATAAGGATACTGGGGTCCCACTACTGACATTTACCAATGAAGATATTTTTAGGGTGATCTCTTTTGAGATTGTACTTTATGATGTGGTACTAACCCTCAGTATGTCATGACACATTTTAACTTTTTAATTTTATAGTAACTTCCATTTGATAAATTATTCCCTTAAAAAAAATTTCCTAAATTTTTTTTCTTTGAAATGTTTTAAATTTTATTATGAAAATGTGCATGTTGATTTGACTTCTAATGGTATAGAAAGAAATCATTATTTTCTATTGTAATCTAACGGGGCATTGGATCACACCCTACATATAACCTCGAATGTATGTAGAATTTATTATATATAACACATATAATGGCATGATGTATCATGGTGGTGATGGTGGATCCAGTTGCTAACATTATTCTTATTGTATGTGTTGGTGGTGTTGGATTGTTGTTGATGTCCCTCTCATTACATGAGGGTTTTTGAGATGTGGTTTATCTATTTCTCTTTTTTTTTATTTTTTATTTGGTTAAATATACAAAATATTAAATCTGGAAATTTTTTAACAATTTTTTTACGTTTATCATTTTTATGATGATGTATTAATTCAATTGGTTTTGGATTGATAAATATAGGTGTGAAATAATTATCAAATGTTTATTTTTTATAATAAAACACTAGTTTATATCTTGTAGTGATTGAGAATTCCCCTCGGGAAATGACTTTTCATGAGTCAAGTGTTAGGTTTTATGGAACCCCAGCTTGGTTATTTAAAAAAGTTTATTAGAGAAGGTTTCACTCTTATTTGGGTCATGATAGGAGGAATAATACTGAATAAAATAAGGTTTGTATTTTCCAAGATCGAGGTTCTGGTTATGAGTGGATTTTCTAGCCAACACACATCCTGAAAATAATTGGGTCTCCATTGGATATTGGAAATTTAGAATGTCTTTTCTTCCAAGTGATACATACTTTCTATAGACTATGAATGGAAACCACGTGCGTGTGAAGTGGTCTGGATTTTTACTGTGTTGGATGTGGTTGAGATTGATTTATTGACATTCTTGGGAAGTGTTATTTTTTCTAATATTTTTAAAATTTAACATTGACGGTCATATTGACAGATTCTTCTTTAGGGATGATTCTTTTTGTAGGAAAATACCTCCCAGTAGACCTGCCGTATAGATTTTGGAAGAGGTCAAAGAGAGTTCCCCCCCCACCAATTGATGAGAGTCTTGTGTATTTCGTGGTTTAGGATGTCCAAGCCTTGGTTATAGAGTAGTCTTTGTTCTTGGTCATGTTGGGAAGTAGAACTAGGTCCAGGAAAGGGAAAAGATAAGTATTTCATCAAGAACATTCCTTATTACACTGAGGTAGCACAAATCCCTAAGAATATAATTAATGGATTTAATGGATTGAGAGGATGTTTGAGTTTCTTGACACTCTAGAGGCAGTCAAGGTAAATTGTGCTTCATTAATTTTAGAAGGTCCCAGTTAGAACATGTTGGAGAAAATGGTGCATGTTGGGAACACTGAGCCAATGTGGTGGATGTATTTCAAGGTCCTCTTCAATGAGTATTTTTGACATCATACCTTATCATTCAACAATTCCTAATAGTTTTTAGACCTTCACTAGGGAAACCTGTCCATGATGGAGTACTATATTCACTTTGCAGAGTTGGTTCATTTCAAACTCGAGGTAGTTTCCAATGAGCATATGAAGGCTCAAAAGTTTGATATGGGGTTGTGATCAGATATATGATACCAAGTGTTCTTTTTTCATGTTTAAGTCTTATGTCTAAATGGTTGATCATTCTTTGATGGTATAGATTGATCATAGAAGACTGTTAGTTATTTATGGACCAATATTCTTATTGGGATAAGCTAGTGGGTTCTTATCTAGGGGTAAAAGGAAGAAGGGTGATAAAGAGAAGAAGTATTTGGTAGTTCAATCCATACTTCTCATATTTCTTTTTTGGTGGGTTCTTATAATAGGAATGTTTTGTTCCATCAATGTGGGAAGGTAGGGAAAGTGTGATTAGTTCATTTAGAACCACCCAAACCTTTACATCATTGTGGAACTATTGGGAACTTGAAACAATTTTTTAAGGCAGAACACACATATCAAGGTGACATAGGAATTTTTGATTTCAAAGGTAACTTAACACAATCCAAACTATCTCAGATAGTGGGTTCTAGGATCGAAGATCATGGAGGTATGGTTGGATCCTCATGGGGGGAAGTGTATTTTAAGGTTAGATCCACAGGTCAGTTGTCATTCTCATGTTCAATCTAATATGGGGAATCTACATGATGTGGATAGAGTTCCAACAAAATCAGATGCAAAATCTTTTATTGTTCGAGGTACCATTCTTATTGCATAATCATTAGTTATGGTTCTATTTGATATTGGTTCCTCTATTTCATTATTTTCTACCCCTCCCTTGATTGTGTTAAATTTTCAACCAAGATTACGCCTTTTGTGATGGAGTTATTGACTCCTCTTGGTATGAAGTGAGAGCAGGGTTTAATGTGTCTATATTGCACTCTAACTTGTCAAGGGTCAGCATTGATTGGGATTTCATGGTTTTTGACGATGGACCTCTATAACTTGATCCTTTGTTTGTATTATATGATTCATATCCAGATGAAAATCGACTCCAGCCTTTTAAAAGTGTGATTTTTCGGCCTAGATGGAAGTACCAATGTTGTTGAAGGATAATGGGATCCTTGGTCGGGATGAGTGGGACCTCCACTTTCATAATTTGGAAATATCTTTTGTGAGGTCTCATATCTGGTGTTAGAGGATGGTGATTGAAGTCTAGAATCTGGATTACTTCATGTGTTAGATGAGTTTTTTAGAGGTTTTTCTAGTTTATTTATATGGTTTCCCTCATAGTGGGATGTGTATTTCCCCATTGACTTGGAATTTGGAATACATACGATATCTCTTCCCACATACCATATTAAGCACACATAAAAGAAATAATGATTAAACTGGTTGATTTTTTATTGAAAAGATTAATTATCCCTAAGTGTCTCATCTTGGGACTCCATATTGATTTTTTAATGAAGGTCCAAAAGATCACTCTAGTTATGTATCGATAACTGGAAGATGAATAAGGTAACAATCAATAATAAGTATCCCATTACCCATATTTATGACCTACTTGATCAACTAATGGGGGGAAATTAGTTCTCTAATATTTTTCTGAGTTCCGGTTCTCATCATGTAAGAGTTAAAAAGGTGGAATATCTTAAAATGGCCTTCTGATGCAAGTCAGTCAATTTTGAGTATTTGTATAGGCCTTTTGGTTTTATAAATGCTCTAATGGGAACTATGGAACTTATGAATAGTGTGTTTAACTAGTATCTTGATTTATTTTTTGTGGTGTTTATAGATGACATCCTGGTTAACCTAGGGCTTGAGGATGAGCATGAATAACATTAATGCATTGTCTTGGACACAATTCCGGATTATCATCAGTATGTGATGTTTTATAAGTGTTCTTTTTAGATTAGAAAGGATATTTTTAAGGGTCATGTGGTCTCAAAATGATGGGAATCAGTGGACCATGATATAATTAGTGCAATGGTTTCATGGGAAAAGACAATGAACTTTTTTTATATTTGGATCATTCAAGGACATGTAGGGTATTTCAAGAGGTTTGTTCAGGATTTCCTTCATCTTTCTTAGTCTATGGACACACATACCCAAGGGGGTAAATTTTAAATGGATAATACAGTGTAATACAGTATTTTATGAGATTAATTGATGGTTTACCAAAATCCTAGTTTTTTTGTTTTCCGAATTTATTAGGGGTTATGCGGTTTAATGTAATTCCTTATGTATGGGTCTTGGGTGTGTCTTGATGCTAGATGACCATGTAGGGGAATATAGTTCATGAAAACTTCATACACATGAAAATCATTACCAAAACCATGACTTTGTGTTTGCAGTAGTGATGCATGCCATGAAGATGTGGGGTCACTGTCTTTTGGGGAAGAAGTTTTTAATTTATTATAACCATAAGATCTCGGCATTCATTTTCACCCAGAAGGACATGAATTTTAGGTAGAATCATTGAGTTTATTACCCTCTAAGGTTTTTATTATGATAAAATCTATACCCTAGGAAAAGAAAATGTGGTTTTAGATTCAATGATCTAGAAGGATCCAGTGAAAGAGTGGAAAGTGTCTAGTGTTGAGTGGACATTGATGGTTCATTTGGACTAACTATATCTCGAGATCAAGGAGTATAGTGGATGTGTTTTCATAGAAATGGATCATATATCACCATCCCATATTGAGATGATTTACAAAGATCATCCAATTGATTATATGTGCCAAAATTTTAATCTGTTCTTATATTTTGGGGAGGTGCCTTGTGAATGGTCATTGTCTCCTCCAAGAACTTTTTGATTTAGAGGTCACTTCAGAGTACTAGATTTTTTGTGGAAGGTGGTGATGATAGACATCCTCTAGTATCAATGGTCCATTCATCTGAGATATTCAAAGATGTTTTAAGATGTTTTATTGTAGTTTTGGTGGAAGGTATGATTTGGGATGTAGCTGACATTGTATCACTATGCTATACATGTTAATAGGTTAATTTATAGCAGAAAATGCCCTGAGGTTTGGTACTACAACAACCCATTACTTCCATAAAGTAGGATGATATCTCTATGTAAATTACTGTTGGCTTACCTCATACAAATTAGTAGAAGAATTATATTTTGGTATTGATTGACTATCAGATCAAATTAACCCACATCATTCCAATTAGGTATTCAACCAATGTGGTGGAGTATAGTTAGTTGTACATTCAGGAGATAATGAGGGATCATGGTGTGATATTATTAATTTTTTCAAATATATACCCTAAATTTACCTCACAATTTTGGGAAGGCCTTTTGATGGTAAAGGGTTCCCTTGTTAAATTGCGCACGACATAATACCCTCAACCAGTTGGTCAGCTGGGGCGGGTGAAACAAATCATGGAATACATTCTCCCAGAATGTGTCTGGGATTTAGGAGGGTAGTGGGAAATTAATTTTTGGTATTTTTAGTTTTATTATAATAACAATTAACAATAAATACTCTATATTGTGCCCCAAGAGGGGATTTATGGTTGTCCTGGTCGGTCCCATTTTTATTTGACTGAGGCGGGTGAGACCTCCTTTTTTGGGATTGAGCCTTGAACAAGAAATTGATGATAAATTATTGTTGATCAGGAAGTGTTTCTTGACAGCGCAAAGTCACCATAAGTCTTATAATTATTATAGGAACTGAGATTTAGAGTTCTATATGGGTGAATATATTTTCATGTAGATGGAACCTTGTTTGGGTCACTGTCATTGGGGGATGAAAGGAAAGCTGACACCAAGGTATGTCAGACCATTTGAGATCCCCAATAGGGTTAGTAATATTGAATAATGATTTTAATTTAATTCCTAGTTGAAATTAATTCAGGACATTTTCTATATCTTTCTGTTGAAAATTCGAATCTAGAAACATATCATGTGCTGAATTGGGAAGATTTGGAGTTAGATCCAGATGTATTTGTGTTGGAGTGGCTGGTAAGGATTGTCGATTCGTAGTGTTAAGTGATTCATGGAAATTTCATATAATTGGTCAATGTTATTTGGAAGAATGGTAGTGATGACCATGATACATGGGATTATATGTCATGCATCGAGGAAGATCATCTATTTTTGTTATCTGATTAGAAATCGGAATGATTTTCAATTAGAAGAATGTTTTCATTGTGTGGAAAATTATCACATCCATGATTTCATTTTGAGATAATCCATTGTTTGTTTTTGGTCATATAATTATACAATAGCTTTCCTCATATTTTTTTTAAGAAAAATTGAATTTCTAGACTTGACGGTAGGTGGTGCACGGTTGGCATACGGTTTGGGAGAAACTGAACATCATTTCATGGAAAACTGTGTGACATGGATAGTGACACTATTCAGGTAGCACTAATAGCTTCATGGGAATTCACCCACCACCATAAATCTATAAAAACTCATCCATCTTACATAAATAGGGCTTCACATTTATCACATGGTTTGGAATACTATGTAAGCTAATCACGAAACCAATCTAGTTCATAAAAAATTAGAAACATACTCATTTTACCTCTTCATATTTAACACTAAATCACCCTAATCTAAAACATGTGGAATTTTTAGCCTTATGAGCTTCCTCTACAACTCTTTGTACCCCTTGAGCTCTAATATTATGGTGGTTTTTCTATTTTTTATTTATGAAATCATTAATTGAGTCTCTTTCCACTCTATTTCATCCTTCTTCTATGGTTTCTCACCCTCCCACTTCGGTTATTCTTTCCATCCATTTTTTGACCTAATAAATATTGATCTTGAGTTTTTATGTAATATTGATGTTTTTTGGTTTTATCATTCCTTTTTATGGTTTTTTGATGTGTGGTTGTGGGTTTTCAAAAGATTCATGAATTTTCTATGTTTGAGTTAGGTGATTCTGTAATGACTCTAATTTTCACTATTTTATTTTTAGAAATTATTCGGGAATATTTCATGACTAGACATTGAGAAAAAATGCGATTCCAAGGCCCTGTGTTCCTTGAAAATTTCTTGAATTTTTTTTTGTTTTTAAAAGAACATTCAGAATAATTTTTATAAAAAGTTAAATATCTTTTATGCGGTTTCCCAGATCCAAAATTTTAGGGCTTCATCGATCTTATAACATTGGATTTACATTAGGAAGGACCTAACATTAGTTTTCATGGGTCATCTGTAGAACAATCCACCAAGGGTGTCATCATAAATAAAATAATAAAATAAAATAACATTATTTTAAAATCCTAATAACTCAAAAATCATAACATAGATTGGGAATATGAGACCATAGTTGAGTTCATAAGGGGGTGTTTTGCTTTTGTGAGGAAAAACATAGGTTTGTGGGGGATGGCTATGATTGGTAGTTTTTTTGATGTAAATTTCAATAAAATAATTTAATAAATATTATTTTTGACAAAATGATAGTTTTATTTTAGTATTGCATATTTTCAAGAATCCAGGGAAACGACATATCCCTAGTAATCCTCTAATCGATGGAGATAGAGATCTTTATAAATAACACTGATTTATTGGAGAATCATGAATGATCAAAATCAAATTCGAATTATCTTCACCCATGAAAATGATGTGGTGAATGTTCATCATCAATGATCAAAACGAATGGAGGTAGGGTGCTTTGGTTTTGATTATTCTTTTCCCCATTCTTGAAAATGGATGATAAACACATATCAACCAATGAACATGTTAACCTAATGATTTCTCATTCTTACAAGATAGGTGTAATTGCATGGGAGGGGGGGGGGAGGTTCTCAAGGTTGATTTGATTAAGTATTTTTTATGATTTCATGATCATTCATACTGAAGGCACCGAGGGAAAAACAAACAAAGTCCGATGTTCGGTCAATGGGTTTTTCCATGTGCCTTATTCACCAATGATATTTTCATTCTTCGTGGTTTATGATCATATGATCGTTGTGCCAATGTGACAGGGTTATATGATCTGAAATTGAAGATCCAATGTCAAGATGGCCTACTAGAGGTGTGATGACGAAGGCAACAGATGGATCGAAGTGGGTCGGGAGACATCTTTGTTTTAGTGGGTTTTCATTCGAATGAGTCCTAAAGATTATATAATCCCATGGTGATGAAGACTGTGACTCGTAGAAGTATGTTGTTCATCTGTTTCAAAACACTGAGCACTGGTGGCCTGAAGAAGGGTCTACCAATGTGCCGGTGCTGGCAGCGGCACACGTCGGTGACTTTGTGAGATGCGGCTCGGCCAGATTTGGTAGAGCCTATGGTGGTGGGTGTCATGGTGCTGGAAGACGTAGTGGGTGACCACATTGAACATGGTGATTCCACATTTAATAGAGGAGGCACACGGTCTAGTGGACCAAATGCGGTGTGAATGCCAAACCACACGCACGAGTTGGATCAATGGGGTTGGTCCACTCCAACGATCTAGTGAGATGGGTTTGGTGGCCTAGTGAGCTAGGTCCAGCAGCTTAGTAGGTCATGGACCAGTAGTCTAGTGGTCAACCGGGCCAGGTCGGACCATGTTAAGTCAGCTAGACCAGGTCGGGTTGAGATACCGGTCAAGACAGAACCTTTCTCTGTAAAAAATCATAACATTAAAACATTGAATCCATTTGACAAAAGGAATATTGAATTTGGAGCCTTGAGACATTATGGTTCTTTTAAGATGGATTTGTGGGGTTTTTTGGACAAATATAGGTTGGGATCATTTAGTTTTTCTATAAAAATGTTGCTTCAATATATGATCATGGTCCTGTCATAGAGGACGAAAACATAGGTTGAGAGAATACCCATGGTATTTTACTATGAGGGTTTGATGTAGGATCCCATTCCCATCAACAAAAATGACATCTATTATTATTTTAGTTGTCTCAACCTAGATTCGATAGTTGACTCACCTGGTTGGAGCATGTATCATTCTGAGAGGTTTATTAGGTCCTAACATCTCTTCATGTTATATTTTGTGGCACTGTTGTTAACAACATTTTTGTAGGAAGCGACCCCCTATCTAATACTATGTTCACTGTAAGTCCAGGAGTCCCCATATTTAGCCATAAGTGTGGTGGACACCCTATCTATGTATCAAGATAAAATTCTCTCTGTTCTATGTGTGTAGAACTGAAAATAATTCTTCACGTAGTTTTTAGTGGATGATGTTCGGTTGTGATTTATTGAGACTCTATACATTAGTGATACATAATCTCTCATGGAAACTATGTGACTTATTGATTCCATTCATATTTGTGGTTACTTATAGTAGGTCACTTCAATGCACTTCTATTAGATATCACGACGAGTGAGATCTCCCAGGAAGAGTGTGCTATGAGTGGAACCATGTAGCTGGAAGTGGATGAAACATCATGGCATGTAATCCTTTATGAGTACTCCTATATGTTCTTCTTCTATGTGTTATAGACACATACATGAGTTGATATGACTATATCTTATTAATGGTGTTTCCTTTGTGGTATTTACTTTTTGTTTCAGTGTGTCCTACTGATTTTTGTTTTACTCACCCCTGTATGGGTACTACCCATGCGTTTCGTGTCTTGGGCAGATGGTTAACTCTTTGACAGAGTCCATCATGGACCAGGACCAGGTGGTGCTTGGAGAGACTAGACTATTGAGGTCTGCTACTATGACTTTAGATAGCTAACAATTACCTTGAACTTTAGGAATGGTGTTTTGCAGTTTTGTTTCAAGAATTTGTGAATTCACTTTTATATAATATTTCATTTGGTAGGCTTCTATTATGAACCTATTTACATTATTATTTTCTATTTTTTATGCTATTTTTGGTATCCTAGTGGTATACATACTTGTTTACTTAGTGTTTTTTACATTTCATTATTTTGGTCATGGTGATGTGTGCATGAGTATAGATACATAGGATAATTCCTCCCATTTTTGGGAAATTCCTACTCGGTGCTAGTTGCCTGCCCTTGGCCTATTAGAGGTGGGTTTGGTGTAGAAATATAATGGGCCTCTCTGGGACACGTTTTTACATAGTGGTATCAGAGTGTTTTGGTTCTACTTTAGGACATGGGTCTATGAGATTGGTTTGTGGAAACAATATTAAGTGTTTTGAGTTTGGATTCCATGTTAGGGACTCCAGTGTTTGTGTGTTGACCAATGTATCCATACACTAGGAATCTGGACACCTTCTTTTAGACCTTTCACATGAAAAAACTAGTTGTAGTGAAAAATAAAGGTAGATGCATCCTATAGGAATGGGTTTTGTTATCCATTTCCTTCTTCATTCAACTCAATAGGTATACTCTTTTGAAAATGATACCATTTTTATTCTTTTAAGATGTATTAACAATTCCTCCCAACTAGGATTCCATTTTAGGATTAGAAGTTTGACCTAATGTTGGTTGATCCTCCCTGAGGGTAGCCATTCATAGATCATTTTTTCATTAGGATGGTCAGTAGGTGGGGCTTCATCCTATTAAATAGTTTTCAGACCCAACTCCAGTGATTAAGGTGGATAAATCTAGCCAGAATATGTCATGAAAGGTTGTTTTGGTGTTGGATGATTATAAATAGGGTTCTAGAACATATCATAGGATTTTTGGGTAATGATCGCTTATGATTCCTAGTTAGAAGGACTAACCAATAGCAGGTGTTCGACCTAAGATCTGGAATAGGGGGTTTCTTCAGATGCCCATAGCACACCTCAGTTCCCTAAAAGGGAGAATTTTCTATGATATTTAGGGGAGGTGACATCTCGCATGAGATTTTCCCACCATTCAATCTATAATCAGAGAGGTGGTTGATGAACTACCAAGGAAGAGGAAGTGGATAGAGCACACAAATATGATGGGTGGTTGACATGATAGAGGAATTGGGAATTTACTAGGAGGTACACAACATTTTGACATGTTACCATCAACACCACTAGGTGGTCCACACTAGACACTTGGGGCTAGAGGAAATGGGAGGAGACAATTGCAGGATGTAGAGGATTATGAACCCCTGACTTCGGAAAAAGATCATAGCATGATATGTGTCTTTCTATATTAGCTACAGTATATAGACACATGTTCTAGTTATTTTAATTCCTTGCACTCTGCTTGTTTGATATGTAGAGATTCTATTTAAACGATTATCTTGACCCTTAAACTTAGAGACACCTACTAGATGAGACTCGATGATAACACAATAGTTCTAATAGGGTGAACGGACTCTTAATGGAGAGAATTCAAGTTGGGATATATTGGTAGTAGTGTTTAGGACATATGAATTCATTCTCAGTAAGGACTAGTATCCATATTCACACTGAAGTTTATCGATTTTGGAAAAATGGTGTGGTTAGTCCGGGGTAATAGAACTAGATTTCCATTTTGATTGGTGAATGGGGAATCCTTGCAACTCAAGGGGGACTCATGCAAAAAAAGGTATAACCAATTTCTCATTAGTTGGTTTTTCTGATTCTCAGTGAAGTTTAAATTTTGAGTCCCCAATTTCCTATAATGGTGGTGTATTATAAGGAAAACTTCTTGAAGATGTTCCTTGTTTACCTCCACTATGAGAGAAAGAAATATGCATAGATCTAAACCATAGGATAACACTGATATCTACACCAGTATATCAGAGAGTTCATGCAGAGCATCATGAGAAGAAGGTTCGGTTGGAGGAATTTCTGAGGAAGGGAATTTGGAGACCCATTGATTCATCATGGGTATCCCTAGGTGGTCTTAGTTGAAGACATCATTGTGTACTCAGTGTCTGATGAGGATAACAAAAGACAGTAGAGGATGATTTGGGACACACATTGAGGGCATCGGCTTCACTGGATGCTCTTAAAGTGTTAGTATTAGAGTCGGTATATCTTGTTTTGGGACACACCATCCTAGATACTAGAGCTGTAATGGATCCATGGAAGGATGAGGTGGAGTTTGACATTCGGTCCCAACTTCAGGGTTCCAGAGGAGAGTGGAAAGTACATAGTGTTATGTGATTCATCATGAACTATTATTGGTTTTCTCTTGATTCAGAGTAATGTAGTGATTTTATAGGGTTCATTCCAGTTTAAATAACACAATAAGAACTATACAACCCATGATCTCGAGATAATAGTAGTAGCCTTCTCATTGATGATGTGGTGACACAACACGATGGGAAAGCAATTTCATGTCTCTTTCGAACAAAAGAGTCTCAAGTATATATCCTCTTAGAAGGATTAGATCCCGAGACATAGAAAATGGAAAGAGTTACTCTTGGACTATGAATTGGATATTTTATATACTCATGGTAAGGGGAATGTGGTGGTAGATTCTCTCAACGGGATATCTAGATTATAGTTTTTGAACGTCGAATCTATGTAGTTATCCCCATTGCAGATAACCATTATGGGTGGAATTAGAAAAGATTATCTCCAGTAAATGGTTGTCACCATCCACTCTTAAGGTGAGTGAGGGAGGATTAAATTAAGGATACCAACTACAAGACCCTACGTGATGAAATATACATATAGAATTCCCTAGATAGATATTCAAAAGGTGGGTAGAACACTATTATTTTTAGAGGATAATCGATTATAATAGTTATGCTACTAGAGGAGGTTTTGAGGGAGTTTAATGAATCTACTATAGTCTTACTTCTACTTGGGTAAATTATGTAATGGGACCTCTGACATTAGTTTAGTCACTATGGCCAAAGATGGAAGTCGCAGAGTTTGTGTCTCGATGTATTACTTGTCGACAAGTTAAGGATGGGAATTAGGTTCCAGTGGGTTTGACTCAACCCCTATAGGTGACCTAATGTATCGGGGATGGGATAAAAATATATTTCGTGATGGTTTTACCATGTACATCCATGGGGAATGATAACATCTGGGTGATCATTAAATAACACACCATGTTAGCCCACTTCCTACCTATTTAGGAGTTTAGTTCAACGGACAACATGCGAGGCCCATACATGGAAGAGGTAGTTAGACTCCATGGAGTTCCATTGATGATTATTTCCAATATTGATGCATGATTTATGTCCCAATTTTGGATGGTATTATAGGAGGAATTTTGGACACATTTTAGCTTGAGCATAGCGTTTCAACCCATAGGGGTACGTCTAAACAGATCAGGCCGTTCACATTCTGGAGAACATGCTACGTGCTGGAATGATATGTTTTGGTCATATTTGGTAGGATCACCTACCTTTAGAATAGTTTTTTTACAAAATAAACTATCCCTCCACCATTGGTATAGATCCATTCGATGCATCATATGCATGGCCCTATAAGCCACCAATTTGTTGGACTGACCTAGGAGAGTTGTCACTCATGGGCTCGAAGTTGGTGTAGGTGGTTAGAGCGGAGGTGAATGTCTTCTTGGAGCAGATGAAGTGTGCATAGATCTATCAAAAATATAATGATGATAGGAAATGGAATCCATTGAAGTCAAATGAGGGAGACCATGTGTTACTTTAGGTGTCTCCTTTACATGGGATACAATGATTTGTCCATGATGATAAGCTATCTCTAAGGATAAATATCCTTTTATTTCTAGAAACTCCATTGAGTTGGAAAGGTTTCATACCACATGGCTCTACCCCACAGTTATACCAGGCAGGCGATGTCTTCCACATGTCATAGTTGAGGAGATACGTGCATAATACATCACACGACATTGACTAGGGTGATATGGACATCAATGATTGGATGACATTGGACGAGTACCTAGAGGAGATCAAGAATCCTTCATGGATATTTGATTCACTTATTGCTTGTATAGTGGCACCATAGGGGTCTCCAAAAGAGCACATGGGAGTCGGAGTCCCATATGCATTCTATATAACCTCATCTTCTTTTATGGAAGCCCTTGTTTAGGCTTTCAGCGATATAAATCCCTAAGGTGGGGAGAAATTAATTACTCATATTTTCATGTTTTTATTTTTAGAAATTATATGGGAAATTTATGAGACTAGGAAATTAGAGGGCATATAATTATAAGGCTCAGCAAGCCTAAACAATTTTTTATAAAATGTAATGTTTTTAATACCATGTCTGCCCCACTTTTCTTAAAAAAGTGATATAACTTTTATGTTTTTTCTTGGATCATAAATATGAGAGAATCATTGAACACAGAATAATGGATTTACCCTAAGAACAACTAAAATTTGGTCAACATGTGTCAAATGTAGAAAATGTCACTAGGGGAATAACCGTAAATAAAACAATTAAATACTATTTTTTAATTTTAAAATCCAAATAACTTATAGATGCTTACATGAATTTGAAATCAAGGACCACCATTGAGTTCTTAAGGGTGTGTTTTCTGTTGACAAGGCCTAACAACGGCCTTCACAGGCTAACTTTGAAGGATGGTTTTTGAATGTAAACGTCCTTAAAATAATTTAATAAAAAAATATTTTATGCAATGCTGGTGTACTTTTAATATTTCATATTGTTAAGAAACAAGGTTTACAAAAATAATCCATGAAATACACTACGACACACAGAAAAATCTCTCTCCATGGAATGCCAATGGATTGGCGAATCAGGTAGGATGAACCTCGAATTTGAAGGATCTTCTCCCATGACAACAATGCGGCAATTGTTCTTCATCCGTGTTCAAACCGAATCGAGGATGTAATTTTTTATTTTGATTATATTTTCCCATTTTTGAAAATCAAAGACAAAAATTGTTCAACCATCAAACATGTTGACTCTCATATTTCTCATTGTTGTGGGATGGGTATAATTGCGGGGTTTTATTATCATAGTTGTTTTAATTAAGTATTTTGTTATGCATTCATGATCATTATTAAAAAATGGAGTGAGGCTAGAATTAACAATGGATGAGGTTCGATCCATGGTTATTCCATGTCCCTTTCTTCCATAATGTTATTTTGGTTCTTCATTGTTTATGAAAGGATGATCGTTGCACCTCTGTTTCATGGAGAAATGATCTGAATTAGATAATCCAATTTTGGGATGACCTACCGGAGGTGCAACAATGAATAAAATACACAAATCGAAGAAAATTGAGAGATATCACCATTCAAGTGGTTTTTTTTATGGATGAGTTGTGACATTGAACCAAGCCTATGGAAATGATGAATGATACCCAAGGATAGATGAAATGACTCTATTTCGAAAAAGGAGCACTAGTGTATAGAAGGTGGCATGTGGTAGGGGCCACTGGTGTGCCAACCCATGTGAATAGCACCGAAAGAGGCATGCGGTGGCGGCTACATGAGGGAGGTGCTGTCAAACAGCGGTACGCTGCATAGGTGTCATCTGCATTTTGTTCAGATCGTTGTAATAAGGGCCATGAGGCAGTCAAATGCATTTTCCATCCTTGTGGAACATGGAGGCACCACGTTGTCTAGTAGAGGCACATGGTCTAGCAGAACACATGCGGCATGAATGATGGGCCACACATGTGGGATAGATCTGGGGGTCAGGGCCACTCCAGTCAACAGCGGCCCATTGGTCTAGTGTCCAACTTGTCCAAACCGGACTGAGTCAAGTCGGTCAGTGGGTCGGGCCGGATAATGTTTTAGTAAAACAATCATAACACTCTATAGGAGTTTCCATTTGATGATCTATCTATGGAATTAAGAACCTTTTGACGAGGAAGTCATTTTGAGATGTCTTGGTGGGGTTTTCATTGGAACAATAGAGGATATGATCGTTCTCTTTGTCTATTCCTATTAGGGTTCTATAGAGGATCAATTTATTATCATAGTGGATGAAAACATAGTATGAGAGAATAACCATGGTCATTCACTATGTGGGATATAAGCTTGATCCCATTCCTATCATTAAGAGTAACATGTGTTCAAAAGTGAGTTGTCTCAGCCTGGCTTCCGCAGTTGGCTCAGTGGTTTGTATGATGTATCACACCAAGATGCCCAGCCGGTCCTCACTTCTCATCATGTCAAATTAGATATTGTTCGTGGAGATTTTCTGATGAAAATTTAGGCGGGCACCAATACCCTATCATGTATGACGTTTCATGTTGGTTTAGGAGTCCCACCAAGTCATCCCTAGGAATAAAGGACCCCTATCCCTGTATCGAGATCCGATTCATTCTATTCTATATGGCTAGACCCAATGAATGTGCTTCAGGTAGTTTTCAGTGGTTTATGTTTGGATATGATGTATCTATACATAATGTATTAGCGAGACTGAATATCTCATTGACACTATGTGGCTTATCAACACCATTTACATTAGTGGTTACTTTTGGTAGATCTATTCTACAGGCTTCTATCAGATAGTGTGAGGATTGAGATCTCTATGGATGATGATGCAACGAACAAAACCATGTAGATGGTAGTGGAAAAGACTTTTAGGATTGATATATATTATGATAATACTTGGATGATATTCATATATTTGTTGTAGACAGATAAAATTGTTGAAATAACCATTAATTCTTAGTGGTGTTTCTACTATGGTACTTACCTTGAGTTTCAGGGTTTCCAATTGAAAATTTTTTAGTCACCCCTACATGAGATTTGTTGCATGTTTAACATATTGTGTAGATAATCAAAACATTGAGGGAGTCCTAGGTTGATTAGGACCATGTGGGTCTTGGAGAGACCACACAGTCTATGTGTGCTCTGATGGCTATAGATTGTTGACTAGTACCTATCCCTTCAGGTAGGGTTTTCTATAGATGAGTTTCAATAACATGTGCATTCAATTTTACATACACTTTATTTTGGTCGGATTCTATTCAATCCCTATTTTCCTTCTTGTTTTCAACTATCATTCTATTTTATTGGTATTTAGTAGTATGCATGATTGTTTGCTTAGTGTTTTTACATTTTATCATTTTTGTGAGGGAAATGTGTGAGTTTGTGGGTACTTAGGAAAATTCCTCCCATTTGTGGGATATTCCAAGTCGATTATAGTCACTAGCCAGTAGCCTATTTAATGTAGGTTTGGGATAGTCATGACATGGGCCCCTATAAAATGGGTTGTGATAGGTTCAATGCTTTTATATTAATATTTTATTTTGATATTTGTTTTCAGTTTCATAAATTAGTTCTATGTATTATTTGTATAGTGGAAAATGTGTTCTAAGTGTGATTTGAATTGTTTATATGTTTGAATATATTCTTGGAAAATAAATTGACTACATTTTAAGTCTCCCTCTTTGTTTTGTTTATAAATGTGTTCATTAGATTGTGTGAAAGTTGTGAAATATGTTTTACAGTGGTTTTGAAAATCATATGTGATGAAATATGATTTTACAAATGAAAAGGGATTTGTTTCATGTTATATTCTTTGTAATGTTTCTTAAATATATTTTATGAACTGTGCATGTATTGTGAAGCACACATAAAAATCGATTTTGTGTGCGTATGGATTTAAAAAGGGGATTTTCTTAGTGAAATTGAAGTATTTCATGTGATTTATTCTTGTTATCATTCTGATTGGAATTTACAAATGTTTCACATGGTAAAAAATGTTTTTCCAAAAGGATTTTATTTTAATGTGAATTTTAAAGTGGTTTTGATTAATGAAAATGGTTTTTTCCAAGTGATTTTTTTTATTTTTGGGTGACCATGCTTGTGAAAGAAATGGATTTTCTTGTGTGATCATGATGATTGGAATGTGTATGTGAATGTGATGATTTGTGTGACATGTGTAATTGAAATTGACCACATTTGAAATATCTTGTATCATTGTTGGTTAACTAGAACTAGTATGCTAGTTGATTAACTAGAGCAGGGGTTTGGTTTCTTCTAACATGATTGATGGTACAACACAAACTAAACTTGTGATATGATTAGAGGCCACGATACCTTGTAATTTGTTCCCCACTAGTGACTCATTCATGAGGATTCTTTGGATTATTCCTTTCATTATGAGTCCTATAAACCATGGGATTCAATCCCCTATTGTTTTTCTTTCATTTGGATGATGTGGTTTTTGGTTTCAATATTTTGTTACCCAGGTAAAATGTTTCTAGATACCCACTTATGCTAGTTACCTATATGGATTTTACCAGGATTCTATCTTCTGACATGGTTCTTTATAATTTTCTACTCACATTTTGTATTTAATGAACACTGTGTACATTGTAATACTAATGTTATTTTATTTTTATAAATGTTTACCTTAAAAAAACTCTTGAATTTTTCTTTATTAATATGATCAAAATGTTGTTATGAAAATGTGAATGTTGATTTTTATTCTATTGTTATACCATGGAATCTTTCTTCTTGTAGTAGTATCCTACTAGAATTTGTCTTACATCCTACATACACCCTTTGGTGTATGTAAGAATTATTATTTATCACCTTGTTAATGGTAAGATGTATTATGGTGGGGATTGTGGATCTAGTAAAAACTGTTCTTCTTATTGTAGGTGTTTGTGGTAGTGGATTTATGGTGATATCCTTTTCATTGAATGGAGGTTTTGACTTGTGTTTTAGTTTTTTCCCATACTTTTTGTTTTATTTTTTATTCGATTAATGTTATAAAACATTGAATTATGAAATTTTTGTATCCATTTTTTTATGGTTATTAGTTATATGATGATTCCATATTCATATTGGTTTTTAATTATTAAATACATGGGAGAAATCATTCCCAAAAGGGTAGTATCAGTACCCAGTCAGTAGTTCCCATCCCATGGGGATCGAGAATAACCTTTTGGATGTGTCATAGGCTGAGTTGGGTTTTGGGTTTAATGGAACCCCAAATTAGTTTGCGACACAATAAATTATTTGGAGTCCCAAAACAAGATCACCATTTTTGCTTTACAATATGTGAATAAAATGGACCATTTTTAATAATGGGCCCATATCCACCGAACAACAAACTCAAAACATATGAAATTAAATAGTGGTATATATAAGGTATTATTCAACAACATTTATAATCAAGACCCTATAACATCCTACCATATTCATGGTCATAATGAAATGGGAATATGGAGGATTGGAATATGAGAAGTCACTCAAACTGATTAACTTTATGGATTATGGACACCGAAAAAACATCATACAGTGGTATATAAAGATCATATTCTATGAATAAATAAGAGTAATGTATCAAACCATCTTCAATGATGACCACTTTTCCCATTTCATCCTTTTAATATAGTATCCATGTAAAAAAATTCATATGACATAATTTGGATTCAAAATTTATCACTTATTTCACTATATGTATATACCTCATCTCACATTATAGGGTATATAAATTTCATGGGAGGAAATGTGGAGTATTTTTTAAACAATAGTTCATCATATTTTATTATGTATATATTTATTGATATTATTCATGTCTTTGTTATCCATTTATTTTATTTTATGTTTTCTCCCAATATATTACCTTAACAACTACACTAATAATCATAAACTAATCATGTGGTTTGTATTATGGAAGGAACAATGGTTTTGTTGAGTTTTATGTACTTTAAAATCATTTAATTATTCAATTATTGGAATTTTGGTTGTTGATAAATCAACTATGATGAGTGACTTCCCCATTTTCTCTATCATCAAATTCCTCTTATCATTTATCAATCATCATTCACTTTGTATTTGTGTCAGGAATATGGAAGAGCATGGAATATATTATGATGTATAGAGAAAATTTATCTTAGATAATGTCCAACAATAGATTCCCCCATATACAATGTTCTCGGTATGGGGGAATAAAATTTCCTACAAGTGGGTGTGGTGTTATAGGTCTAGACCACTGCATTTAATTGAATATTGTGATTCATTTTGAACAACGATATCTACTACATAACCAGCTAATAATAATTTCATTAGTTAATTATTCTTACAATGTTCTACATTTATTAACATTAATATATATATATATATATATTATTTTGTAATCCATTAAGATCAAACCCACCGCAATCTATATTAGTTTTATATTTTTATATTAGTTATTTTATATAAGTGTTAATAGGAAGATTGTTTGTTTGAGGGACCTCCATGTGATCGACCCTTGGGTCTTCCACTATGGTACATTCTTATGAAAATATGTGTTAAATTGTCCAGGGATCCACAAGAAATCATTATGTATCAATAGCATTCCTACATTATTTTCTTATAATTAATTTTAAATTATAAAATTCTATATATATGAGTGAAATGATTTTATTTTTATGGAAATTATACATGATAACATTATTTAATCCTTGGAATGTTTACTTGAGATTGAAAATATTTAGATCTAAAATAATAAAAAAATGTGTATTTGTTTTTTTCATTCATTCATCTTTTTATCTTTAAATATATATTTTATGGTTGAATTGATTATTTATTAGACTAATCGAATACTTCATTTAATGTTCAAATTTTGATTAATTTTATGAAAAAATATTCACCACATCATGCCAATTTTCATCACCCTTTTAGGACTAAAACTAATGAATTTTAGTATCTTTAATTTGTTATTATGTTACCATCAATGATTCTACCCCCTCCCCCCAACATTATTTTTTTCAATAACAAAACTAATCCTAATATGTTGTATCATAGAACATAGTTTCATCTCTTATAAGATTCTCATGAATCTAAAATTTTATTTCCATGATGTTTTAATACTCACATTATAAATATATTATGGAGTGTATATTTGGAGATGAAGTATTTATTATTGAACAAAACTCTATCACATCTAAGACACTAATGAATAGACAGAAGAAATAGATGAAAATCGAATGGAATATAAAATCCCAGTTATGAAAAAAGAAATATGTACTCATTTCCTGATGATATAATTTTGAAGATGAGATATATGGAAGGGTAGGAAAAGAATTTATTATTGAAAAAACCACCATGGACATGGAAATTATTTTGGCCCCATAAAATTCAAAATCAATCACATGGAGATGTAACAACAAAAATTGATTTCCAAAATATTCTTAAAAAGAACAAAACAAATGAAGCTAAGAACATTTCTATGAAATATTTCATGGTGATGTATATTTTGATTTTAGTAATACCATTCAAGATATTCTTAACCAAATATTCATTTCTATCTTGGAATTATAGATACATTGAGGCATGAAATTACCCACCATGGAAATTAGTATGAGAATACATATAATGATGTAAAATAAAGAATAATAATGACAATATTTATCAAAATTACAAGAATTCCAAATATTTCAATAATTAATTATCTTAGATGAATGTTATCCAATGATTCAAAGTATTGTCTTGATATAATACACATGAATGTTAAATCTCTAAAAAGTAATCTATATATTTTCTATATAAAATATTAAATGTCAAAGTATATCATTTATGTTAGGAATGATCAACTTTAATAAAAAAGAAAATAACATAATGAATATTGAAAATTAAATACAATAAAGGAGAAAAATGCATGAAGATAAATCTAAAAGGATCAAGATACAGTGTCATGATTGAAATCATAGTATATAGTATTGGAAGAAAATTCTTAATGTGTTTTTTTGTGAGTTTTATGTCAAATTATCAAATCTAAATGAAACTCAAGAAATATCTTTACTTGATGATGATATAAGATATTCTTCCAAAAATAATTTCATGTAGGATACTTTTGTTAAGAGTTAATATTATATTTAATGAATACATTAGGGGTAATTTAAAGATAAATACCGTGAAATCTAAAAACATATTGTACTATCTGTCATATAATGTAATGATAAATATAATTCTAGTTTTATATATAATATAAATTAAAATTATTTTTTTTCAATGTATCATTATTAAAAATAGGGGAAAACACACCACCATATGAAAGGTGGATAGAAGTAATTATTGGAGAACGTTTTACACACAAAAAAAACGTAAGGATTAAATGAACCAAAGACAGTAATAATGAAAAACTAGATAGAAATATGTTTTTAAGTAATTATTATTGATGATTAGATACAGATTGTGTTGTGAATGGTTTGAGCACAAGGATAAATCTTATTGGGTGAATATATCAAATCATGGAAGAAAATAGATCTAGTGAAGTGGAGGCGAAATCTAGAAATAATGAAGAGTAGAAACGATAAAAACGATAATATGTTTATCCCAAAAAGATTTAAATGTATTGACAATTCATATAAAATCTACAAACCTAGAGGTTATAGTGAGTATATGTCCTTGTAAAAGTCATCCAAGTATATGTATAGATAATTTGATGAGATAAAACAACATAACGATATTTAAATAGTTGTGAATGAGTGATATCCTTGGGAAATAAGAAAAATAAAAAATCAAGAAATACCAAAAAAAATCTTAGAGAGTACATCATAAAATAAAAATATATGCTAATTTTAATGAAACAATGGATTAAACTTTATATACTTAAAATAGTCCATGTTTTATTGTACTAGTGGATGAAATATAAAGAAAATATGGAATTAATCATACAATTAAATGGGAATATTATTTTTAGTGGAGTACATCCCTATGATTTCATGTGTAATTTCCATGGAGGATGGCCATGAATCTATAGAGTGTATGATCATTCATCAAACTAAACAATAATGATTCAGAATGATGAAAATGTACCAAAAAATATGATTACTAAAGGAACATAAAAATAATTCATTGTATTGATATCATATTTCATGATAGGTGAAAAATTGATTAAGACACATGGCATCATAATGACCTTTATAGATGGTGGAAGAATGATAGAAATGTATCTAATAATTACTTAATCATATTTCCTGCTTGTGGTTAAATAATAATGGAAATAGAACTACCACAAAATGGGACAAGGCCAACGTCACCCTTTATCAGCGCTAAAAAAAATGATCAGATAAAGGTAACCCCTTTAACATCGCTTTTTTAGCGCTGTTAAACGGTACCCCTTTTTCTGCGCTTTTTTTAGTAGCGCTGATAAAGGGGGGTCTTTATCAACGCTTTTTTTAAAAGCGCAGATAAAGGGTCTACATCCAAAAAAAATTCATTAAAAAATATATATTAATAGTTAAATATATATATATAGTTATATTGATACAAATAAAAAATATATTTTTTAAATATAATTTTAAATATATTTTAGATAAGTATAAATATACAGTTACACTTAATATATATGATATTTAGTGAAAATGGATTATAAAAAAATTAAGAAAATATTTTTAAATAATAATTTTCTAATTATTATGGATTAATATTAATTTAATACCAATTTCAAGACTAAAAAAATAAAAAAAATTAAAAGAAGATCCAAAATATATTGTAAACGCAACTCGAACATCAAACAACCATAAATTTTGATCCGGGTGTCTGTTTGAGCTCTACCATATATCAAATCGAACTATTCAACATGATCTACACCAATATAACTTATGGGACACCCAATAAAGGTTTTTTAGAGGCCAAAAAAGGCCCAAAAGGCCTCCAAAACTGAGTTTTTAGTTGGGATACACCAATTTTTTAACATTTTGAGGTTTTTCAGCCTCATTTAAGGGGGTATTATGGGATTTTTTTGGTAGGGAATAAATTTATTCCAAGGTATTACATTCATATTGATATTATGTATTTGAAATTTTATCATTTTTTATAATGAACAGCTATTTATAATCAAATATATAACAATATATACATATTTTTTATATATTCACACATAAAAATTTAATTATAAAAATAAGTAATAAAATATATTTACATATAAAATATATTATCTTTATCTAAATAATAACTAATATCCTTTATATTTAAAATACAAAGATATGAATATTTATATACCTATATATTAATCTAAATACATAAATATATTAATATAACTATATATATAATAATATAACTATAAATATATATATTAATATCACTATAAATATATATATTAATATAACTATATATATATTAATATAACTATATATATATATTAATATAAATATATATTACTATACAAAAAAATATAACTAAATATATATATATATATATATATATATATAAATAGAGATATCATGAAATGAAAAACAAATCAAAATAAAGGAGTGGTAAGGGCTTAGGCGCACGGGGGGAGGTCTCGAGTTCAAAACCTAGTGGAGGCAGGGGCGCACACGCATGGGAGAATATGGGAGCTAGCTCTAATAAATGGGTGGGGGATAATGCTGATAAAGGGTGGAGGGGGTGCGTGGGGGCGCTGGAGGTGCGGGAAGATGTTGATAAAGGGGGGGATCAAGCGCTGTAAAAATCCCCCCATGAGATTGCCAATATTTTTTTAAAAAAATTAATTTTTTTAACTTTTATCAGCGCTAAAAAAAATTTCTGATAATAGGTGTCTTTTATCAGCACTAGAAATAAAGCACCGATAAAGTACCCTTTTATCAGCGCTTTGTTTTAGCACAACTAAAAGACCCCTTTTATCAGCACTTTTTTTGCCCTGATAAAAGTGGTCGTTAACAGCACTTTTTGGAGCGCTGATAAAGGGGACCCCCTGTTTATCTACGCCAGCTTTAACATCACTTTTCTAGTGCTGTTAAAGGCCATTTTTTCTCTTATAAAAGAGGTATTTATAGTAGTGTAGGGTTACCACTAGGCAATTAATGTTTCTATTTGATGATGAATATAACAATGTTCGACACAAATACTATGTTTAAAAAATCAATGTAACTTTGATTTCCATCATTTTATAATTAAAAATATTACATAAAAGAATGATTAGATCACCTAATAATTTTGTTAAAATGAATAGCGTGTCTTTGTTGGGAAGAAAATGTCAACCTTACTTTTTTCACACATGATAAAAAGTGTGATACCTTTTAACGTCCCTATATCTTCACTCTGTAATGTGGTAAACCAGTTTGGATAATGGTTCTCATTTTCCCCTCCCCGTATTACATAGGTTTCCAAAAATTAGTGGGGGAATGGAGAGAATAGTGGTGATACATTACCTCATGATATAGAATTCAGGAAAAGAATAAATAATATCATAGTAATGAACAGCAGTGGAAATGGTACATCAGAAAACTAGATGATTAACAATGAACCATGTAATCCATATAGTAATGAACCATGTAATTCCATACCAATATGTTCCTAAATTTAATGATATAAGTTGTATTGATAAAAGTGAAAACCGAAAATATAGAACTATAAGGTCTCAGTCTCAAACACCATGTCAGTTCCATCTCCCAGCTTCAACCCATCAATCAGTCAACTATTAACAATAAGGTTTATTTCTCATATCCCAACTTGCACCCATTTAATCAAATTGAGTAAAAAATGATGACCCAATTTTTTTTATAAAACTAAGTACCTCAAAAATACTGTGTATAAACAAACTAGTATGATAATAAGTTCATTTAGTAAAGGGATAATTATAATAATTACTTATTCATTCAATGTGAAGAAAAAAAAACCTACTTAAAAATGATAAAATTTCTCTATACAATTAGATCAAACGTTCCAACGATAACCTTAAGTCCATAAAATAATCAAATTACTATGGAAATCCTTATACAAATTATATCATAACAAGGTAAGGCCCTTTATATAATAATTAAATCATAACATAGAAAATAAATTTATATAAAAATTTCAACATCATTAGGGAAACCCCAATATATAATAATTTTAGAATCACTTGGAAAATACCTTTATATAAACATTTTGTATCATTTGGAAAATAAATCTATATAAGAATGTTTTCATCACCTATATATTGATTTTATATTAACTTTTCAACATCATTGGGGAAATCCATTTAGATAATAATTTTATTATCACATGGAAAATCCCTTTGTATAATAAAATCATCATCGTTAGGAATGTCAATTTGTACAACCATTTCATCCTCCATCAGAATATATTTTTATATAAACAATTCAATATCACCTAGAAAATACAATTTACTAATAATATCAGTATAATTTATAGCACACACAATAAAATCCATAACAAATAAACATAACATCAAAATTCACACTGATTAATTTATATGGTTACCATTTTTCTTCCAATTATCCACTCATACATTAAATTATAAATTAATTTGTAATCAAGATAGCATCCACACCAACTTATATAAAATCATCAAATATTATTCCACAATAAAGTAATATATTTTCAATGGTGGATCTATCACAAGAAAAACCTAATATTTCATGACATGAGAAATAATATATCAATAAATTTGACAATTCAATAATTTCCTATGCTACGCTCCCCCTATAAGTATCCATAAGACATTTCTCAACACTATTGGATACAAAGAGATAAAAAGAGTAGTCTAATAACATAATTAGCATCACCCATTATTCTTTTTATTAACAAACAAATTGTGTTAAATAAATTGAAAAATATTTCTCAAGCATAATCAAATTGATATAGTTTATAGGGAATTATTCTAGACCACTGTAGAGTCTTGTGTTTCTAGACTAGGTTTCTTTCCAAGTGCTTTTAAATTTTTGGTAATTAATGGATATGTTAAATTTAATACCATTTTTAAAAATGATGTTTTAAGAGTTGGAACCACTCCAAGTGATGTTTGTTTCACTTTTGTGAAGGCCTAAGAAGTTTCTTGAGTGTCTCAAGGGTATTGGGAGCACTATAATGGGAAGAATATGTTTTTAATGACTTGTACAGGGTGAATGGTTTGTATAATACCATGTAACCTATATTAGTGAATTGTGCAGCTTTTACAGGTGAGCATAGGTTATAACATGGGCTACAAACTATTTTCCAAACCATGCGCCTATCCCTTATGGTTTGAGTAAAATGGACAGTACTTAAAAATTATTCATTTTATGATTGGAACTTCATTTCTAGAACACGTGGGAAAAGTCTTTCAGGGTGCTCCTAGTGCCCAATAATGGGCCTCACTATTGGTGAATTTGTTTTTAAAACCATGTGGCCTAAACCATGTATTACATCCTTTATTAAAAATTTAATTAATTATAATTATATTAATAAAAAATAAAAAATGGATTAATAATTTACCGCACCCCTTTGTGCCATGGACAACACCACCCCCTCGTCCTATTAGTCTCACATGATACACCACTCAGTTTCCCCTTTCTGATGCAAATTTTATCCATATTTATTCTATTTTCTCTCTGATTCATCGATGTAATACCCCTTAATATATATTCATATATTTTCCAATGATTATTCTGTCTCCCCATAGACCTGTCCCATTTGGCCAAAATCCTAGTGTAGGGTTGTATGTATTTTTTATGTTTTTCTGGTTCTAGGGTATGTGGTGGCTCTCCCTAGGGCCCTTCATTCATATTTCAACATCACTCACTAGTATTGAGGTGTATTGGATCAATTCGGTGTTTCTACACCATTATAAGAAATGATTTTTCATCTATTGTTGGTTTTACCCATTTTTTTGGTCCTTTGGTGAAATGGGGTCCTGGGTAGTCATTTTAAGGGGGTTTAATCATCCTTGAAGGTATGAACTAACATACATTGGCACATATATATATATATATATCTGTGTGTCTGTGTGTCTGTGTGTGTGTGTCTGTGAATTTTACATATTCCCTCATGGATATGGGAATATGTACATTATATTAAGGGATATATATATAGATAAATGTATGATCGTGAATGTGTGGATCAACATCGGGTTAAAATTATCATCAAATGAAATTTTATTCATCTTGGTCTACTTTTTGAGGTTGGATCCCTATCATTGTCTTTTAAATTAATAATGGATTAGATTACTACATAATGGTTCTTAAAAAATATAATTTATATTCCTGAATAAAAATCATGTTAATGATAAATGAATTTTTTGAGAAACAAATTCATGATTTTATAATAACACCCCTCCAACGGTGGTGCATTGTCTTCTATGCACAAAATTATTGATTAGTTTTTTAATAATTTTTTCGATTTATGATTTTGGTTCAATATATTATTAGATGACATGGTGTTATGTATGAAATGTTTAGGAAATGTTCTTTAATGGATTGGTGAAATGATTTTTTCCCTTATGAATGTTTATGGAACCATTTCAACTTTTAAGTTCTGTCTTGTTCCATTGTAATTTTAATTTACTTTTATTGAACCACCCAAGTGGTGTGTTCTCATGATTTCCAATATTTAATAACCAAATTTAAATAAATTATAATTACAATGAGGGGTTGGAGAGGAATTCCTTCCTTGGAAAGTATTTTTCATGACTTAATGGCATATATGAAATTGAATTTCTTAAGTGTATATTACGAAAATGTTAAATATGATTATTGGGTGGGTATACTCATGTGGTATGAAGATTTTTTAAATGGTAATAAATTGTTGGGTAAACCCATGCGACATGATTGAATGTAATCTAATACGAATAATGGATAATGTTCGGGTATGCACATTAACTTCCATGAATGGATTAAGTGTTAAATGGTTAAATGAGAAGGAATACTCATTTGGGTGGTTGGAATTGATTAAAAGGTTAATTAAACAACAATGGAAATTTGATTTGGTAAACTCTTGGTATATGTATATTTTGAATTTGAATGTTAAAAATTTCTGGGTATACTCTTTGGTTTCTTTGATTATGATTTGGGATACATTATTGAGTGTACTCAAGAGATATAATTGGTTATGTATTTTGATTAGTGAGTGGGAATAAAAATTGTATTATTTTAATGTAAATGGTAATATATATGTGGGTAGGCTCCTATGGTATTGAATGATAAAGGATATGAAATGTATGATAGATTCTATAGATTCGATGGACTTCTCTCCATTGATCTTGAGTACTATAGTGGATTCCTAGGGTGGAGTATTCCCCTAGGTTCTTTATTCCATAGGATGCCTCAGGCATTAATACCCCATGGACCTAGATTTCATGGACTTGAATGGGGTGTTTTTGGTATGACTTTCTCCTAGGACTCCAAGAAGATCCTTTAGTTAGATTATATCAAGACACTCATTGGAATCGATGAATATGAATTAGTCTTCTACACATTGGATCCAACCCTTAATGGTTTGATACATTGACATACAGCATGACCGTGAGGAATAAGGTAGTTCAGTTTATATGGCTTGGTAATGGATGTGTTATCACTTCTTGTTGTATAAAAAGGCCATGTTTTATTTGGTACTTTGGATATTTGGAAATGTCATTGTTGTGTGAGATTTTTGGATGAATGAAATTTTTTTGTTATTTATTTGGGAATTATTTGTAGATTATTTGTTAGAGGAGATTTACCATATTGTATGAAAGACCTGAGAGGATATTTTTAGTATCATATGATTAAATGATTACATGCCACGTGCCTCATTACTTGTATTATCATCTTATTTTTTTCCTTCGAAATCCCTTAACGATATAGCTTGAAAATAATTATTCTAGACACAATGGGTGACAACCTATTGATATTTCATCCCACACCCAACTCGGGTTCCATTGGTACTTGAGTATACTGTAATGATTACAAAGCTTTTGACCTTTATTTGTGATGTTTTACTTGTACCCAAGGAGTTGGGATAAATGGACTGAGTTGGAGATTAGGATTCTCATGGAGTTTTAAATTGAGCTTTTTATTTATTTTATTACTTGATTTCTGTATTATATTATATTTGGTGCATGCTACAATTTTACTATTATATATATGTATCAGCATCTGTCAATAATAATTCGTATAAACTAGCACTGGACATATTATATATTATGTTGATATTACCTTTGTCTTCTACAACTTTATCATTGATTTATAATTCAACATTTATTGCTTCCCTTTTTTACTATCCAATAAACCATTGAGGTCCAGAAAATTAGGGTATAGTCTCCCCACTATCACCTCTTATACCCTCTCTACTAGTTAGAAATCTCTGATGTATAGAGATACGTTTTTTAGTACATGTGACCCACTTGTTTGGCTATAGGTTTTGTGGTAATTCAAATAGAGATGTTATAAAGTGGTATGAGAGGAGGTTATTTTTTCTTTGCCTTAATATTTTGGGCTAGTAGATATGAGTTTGGGAATGTGTTGGCATTTGGTAAATGGATGTCTTTGGAACTCAGCACCCCACCCAAATGGAAATTACCAGGAGGAAAAGGATTTAATTGTTGTTTTATGTTATAATTGATATTATTTCATCTGGAGTTATTGGTTATTTTTTGCAATCCTAACTGATTTAAGGAATTTATCATATTAATCTGATGGCCTGGTATAGTAAGGAATGATAATTTCATGGATCATTATATGATGATAAGGAATAATAATCCAATTATATTATATAACTTTTAGTTTCTGTTGTCGGATGCTTGTTAAGTATGATTTGGGGAATTAAGGGTAATATTATAACATTGATTTTTTTATATTCTTGTCATATAACAAGAATCATTATTCATTTTTAGCATGTTGGATCACTACTTTGAAAATATGACATGATTCCACTGTTTTTCATATTTTTTATGATATTCCATGATTTTGGGGTAAAGCTGGATTTATGTGTTACCTCTTATGATAGCATGCTAGATTTATTTTGATGTGTTAATGGTTGCATTGACAAGAACATTGTTGGTTACATTTACGATGGGATCCCATTTTCAATTGTACGGTGTATGAGGACCTTATAACTGTGAAATGGTAACACATGTATTCGAACAATTGAAAATGGGATTATAATGTTTAAATGATAATTGGATTGAATGTGATAAATGGTAGACAATTTTTAGTTTATGAAGTGTATGGGTACTACATTAATCGGGAAATGGAAACTCATATTAAATGTAAAGTCATATTGTTTTTTGAAATTACGCGATTTGAAATTAGTTATGTCATGAAATTAAATTTACTGTATAACATTAAAAATGATATATGGAACCAAGAAGGTCATTTGGGGCATGTTTATATGAGATGAACTGTTATGGGTGTTTATACTCCCTATGGTTCAAAAAAATTTATTGGGGTGATTTTTAAGAACCCAGGTCGGTTTAATAGTAATCTTGTAAGTTTTATTATATGTTACGATGAATTTATATTCTAAATATCTTGTTTTTAATAAGATTTAAAAAAGTGTTTCATGTTTTAAAAAATTATGTTCGCTGAGTGGTCGATTTTTTACGTTGGAAAATTGGTTAAAATAAAGAACATAGTGTTTTCTTTTAAAATGGAACATGATTTTTTTGAATTAAATAACTTATATTTTTAACAGTTTAAATGTGAATTTGAGAAATGAATTTATAATGGAACCTGTAATGTTTTCATTTTTTTAAACCCCCATGTAAGGGTAGTTTTAATGTTTACTATGGTATGCCTTATAAGGGAGGCATGAATGTTGACCTATTGGATGATTCATTTTAGTAATGAATTAAATGAAAGGATCACTTGAGCCTATTGAAATAGTTTTTGAATTCCCAAGTGATGGGGTTGACTATTGTGTGTTTTAAGGGTGTATCATGTGGTAGGTATCATCCTTAGGACATGAAATTCCTTACTTTCTACTATGAGCTTTCAAAAAAAATTTGTGGTTCAGGTGTGATTGTCCATAGTAGGGCTTTTAGTTTTCCAATGGATACACTTATTTAGAAGGGTGGTCATTTCATAATGACTCATGATATGGGAGTGGTCATTGAGGAATGATTTGTTCATCAGGTTATACATTCCTTGCGCATGGTCATCTATATATTGGTTTGTTTGAACCTCTCTTTTCATCAATGATGGATGAGTCAGTTTGACATCATCAGATTTAATGGGTGTTTGTGATGATGTGACTTTGATCCAGTTTATACAATATCCACCTGACACTTGATTTCATTGGGATGAAAGCCTATATATAGTACTCGAGATGTGTTGTTTCCTATTATAAACAAATGTTAGTATGTGTTGGTATATGTAGTACTTTTCATGTGTTAAATTATAGAAAAAACCGGTTGAGTTCAGCTAAATTATTGATTTCTATGTTTCTAAGTACATTTTCAGGCCATCTCCAATGTAAAGTTACCTAGTCATTTAAGGGTTTGTGTTTTTCTCAATATTCATGAGGACATTCTATTGAATCATATTTTTTAAAAAAAACTAGTTATTTTTCCATTTTAATTCTTTTTATGCTTTGACATTGTGACCCTTTCCTAGATAAGTTTCATGTTTATTTTGGTAAATTTTGACTTCAATGTAGAAGGAAAAAAATAAGGACGAGCATATATAAATGGACACTTTATCTTGAATTCCATTGGGATGGTGAATATTATAAATATTTTCATATTCATTGTAGCATGTAATCAGTTTGGTTGGTTTTGGTTTAAGACTATAAAAAATGTTGTTGGTCTCTGATGGACTTTGGGGCTAATATTGAGTAGTCACAAGATGCCTCTAGATGTAATGTCTAGTTATAATTTAATGGAAATGAGTTTGTAGGGTGATTCAAAGATTCTTTTATGAGGTTGGCTAATGGTGTCTTTATTGTTTTTTCTTTTGGTTCCCATGGTTTTTTCTTAGTCTGTTCTTCTGAAAGAGACTATCATGTCCCCTTCATGACATCATTCCTGATGGACTAAGAGACAATAGATATTACGTAGTGCTGTAGTTCTAAAATCCATTTGTCTTGATACGTGGTATCTATTTGTGATATTATATGGATTTCAGATTCTTTTAAGGCTTGGTTAGTTTAACGACATACATAAGTTCCCTTGTAGTATTTCCATGGATGGGCTCTTGGACACCAGTCATTTCTTTCTTACCTGAAAGATAGGAGGATGTCACTTTGGGTTTAGCAAATGATTTGATATGGATTTTGTGTCCTTGAAACAATGACTCACCTATATATATGGATTATAGACTACCTTGGGTCAGATCCTTAGACTCCATTTTATGAATCTGAGGCTTCCCTAGTCTTTTTTACAAATTAGAGTTTATGATTAAAGGAGTATTATTCCAATGGTATGGATATGGATTTCACCTTTGCTCATGTGGTGACATGACATTTTTAATGTCCAAGTGTTTTTTTGACCAAGAAACATGATAGAAAGTTAGGTATGGACATTAGTGGTCATGTTCTTTGTATAGACAAGGTAGCATGGGTTAAGGAAGAGTAGTCTTGTTTGAATTACATCATCTATCTAACCTGAGTATTTTAGGATAGTTTATTGGAGTGGATTAAAATGTTTCCTTCTTTCTAGTAGCTTAAATTCAATGAGGGACAATTTTTTGGCATGTTTTCATGTGTAGGTAAGTTCATAATGTGTTGCAAAAACTTTTTCATGAAATGCTTTCTCGACCTGGTTTAAATGCATGGAGCATGATTTGAAAGGAAAATCTGATAGTTGAAGAGTTGTGGATATAAATTGGTTCCATTTTAATTTTAAAGGCATGGGTGGGGAGATTATTTACTTATATACCTGATGAGATGATGACAATATAATGTCTCTAGTTATACATGCTCAATTAATCTATCCTTAGGCGTTTCGGTTGGTAATCGATCATTGGCTCAGGGTTTGATAGACAATGTGTCATAGGCTTATGAAGTACTTAGAGGTGTGTTGGGTATTTGGAAACAAAACATGTATATTATAATAGTACTTCACAACCCTTATAGGTTTGGTGTCGTTTTTGTTGTTCCTAATGCCTTTTTAGGGACATGATGTTTTATGGTGGGGAGATTATCAAATCCAATGTTTTTGGACTCAGTGTGTTTTTTAGGGTTTTAAAATTTTTGGAAATTACTAGATGGGATGAATTTAAAATTTATCTTCAAAATGGAGTTATCAGAATTGGAACCAATCAAAGTGATGTTTTGGAATTTTTTGAAGGACCAATAAGTTTCTCAAGAGTTTTATGGAGTTTTGGGAGAACTAAATTGGGAAAACTATGCTTTTAATGACCAACAGAGGGCACACAGTTTGTCTAAAACCATGCAGCACATAGCAGGAAGCCATGTACATTTTTGTAGGTGGACAAAGGTGGTCGCACAGGCTACACACGAATTTCCAAACCATGTTCCTAACTGACATGGTTTTTGGAAAATGGAAAATGCCTAAGCTTTATTCACCGCATGGTTCACACATGCTTCTTAAACCATGTGATATAATTTATGTAGTGTGATCCAAAATCCCAATAAATTGTTGAATGGTTGGTTTTCTATTTGCTAAAATGTTCACCCCAAACTATTCCTGATACCCTACATTAAAAATAGAATTAAATTAAATTCTACTAAAATTAAATAAAAACTAACCTAAGTAATAACCTCTCCACTTTGAGATATATGTGACACTACCCCTCTATCCCTCTCAGTCTAGCATGACACACCCCACAACACCCCCTTTCAGATGGCAATCTCAACCAGAGTTTCTTCTAGTTTTTAAATGATTCATCAAAGTAATACCCCTTGACCCCTCTCCACCTATTTTTTATTGATTTTTTAATTTCTACGTCACCCGAGTCAATTCAGATGACACCCTAGGGGTAGGTATGTTTTTATTTTTGGTTTTCTTATAGTTTTATGGTATGTGGGGGATCAATCATCCCCATTCATGTGTGTTTCAATGTACACAAATTAAGTAAAGTAATATTGGATCTATTAGGGTTTTCCCCACCATTTGAGTTAAGGGTTTACATCCACTATTGGGTTTTCCCAATTTCTCTTTCCTTTGGTGATTTAGGTTCCCCGGTAATCATTTCTAGTGGGTTTTGATTATCTTTTAAGTAATTAACTCACATAAAAAAATTTATATATATATATATGTCTTACATTTAAATATTCCTTCATGTAGAGGTGAATATGTAAATTGTATTAAGGGTTATTTATATATAGTAATGTATGAATGTGAATGTATAGAAAAACGCCGAGTAAAAATTGTGAAAGAGTGAATAGGTGTTCACCTTGGTCTAATTTTTGAGGTAGGATCCCAACTCATATCTTTTAGTTCATCAATCTATTAGAGTTATACTTAATAGTTCTGGATAAATTTAATTTCTTTTCTTGGATGAAATTCATAGTAACGAAAAAGGATTTATTTGAGTAACAATGTTATGATTTTATAATAAAACCCCTTAACTAAGGAGTTTTGTCTTCTACTAGAAACATATTTATTAATTTTTTAATACATGATTATATTACTGCTTGTGGTTTAACATAAGCTAAGATGGAATAGTGTGATATTAGGCATGTTTAGTACTTTTCCCAAAATTGAGATATGAAATCCAGTTTATCCCTTATGAATGTTTTTGAATTGTTTTAACCTTTTAAGTGACCTATAATTCCATTTTAATTTGAATTTTCCTTTCTTGAATCACCATAGGGGTGTGCTCTCATGATTTCCTAAATGTAGGAAGCATAATTTAAATTTAATAGAATTGGATTTAGGGGAAATAGATTTTTTTCTCCCCTGGAATGTGCTGCACTTTGGCTTAATGAATTATATGATTGTTAATTTCATAAGTGTTTATTTAGAAAATGAAATTTTAATGAATGTGTGGGTATAAGTATTTGGTATAAATATTTTTATATAGTAATAGATGGTTGTTTAATCCCCTGGGATATGATTTAATGTAATTTAATTGTAATGATTGATAAATAGTTAGTATACTCCATCAATTATTTTAATGGACTAAGTGATAAATGGTTAAATTAGAGGGGATACTCAATTGGGTGGCTTGAATTATATAAAGGGATAATTAAACAATAATGGATGTGTTATATGGTAACATCATGTTATATATATGTTGAATGTTAATGGTAAAAAAGATTTTTTATACTCCTTGGTTTCAATGATTATGAATTCGGATACATGAGTTGGTATACTCATGAGATGTAATTGGTTACATAATGTGATTAAAGTGTGTGTATACTCAATGTATGATTGGAAGAAAATGGTTATATATGAGTGGTTAGACTCATATGGTATTGAATGAAAAAATGATCATTCTTCTTGAATGTGGTAGTCTATGACTTGGGTTGAGTATTCACCTTGGGAATTTAAATTGTTGGTTTCAGCACACCTCGCAACCTCCTGGATATGACTCTCTTGGACATGCATAGGCCATGTCTAGTATAACATGTTCCTAGGACTCCCTCAACTGCCATTATATAGTTCTCATCGGTATTGTAATGGGATGAGATGAGTATTACATGGTCTTCAACACTATAGATCCATCCCTTCATTGTCTGATATGTCGACACACGACACAACTGTGAAGAATATGGTACTTGGGATTATACTTCTTGGATGTGGATGTGTTCAATATTCTTGTTGTATGAAAATACAATGTTTAATTTGGTATTTGGGATATATGTAAAATTTATGGTTGTGTGACATGTTTGGATGATGAGGAATGTATTATAATATATATTTTCATTATTTTTAGTTTCCTTGTTATAGTAGATTGACCATATTATACAAGGAGCCTTGGGGGGATATTTTTATTGTCACTATTTTAGCAGTTTTAATTACATTTTCTTCTTTACTTGTATTTACTATATAATTATTTACCTACAAAATTCCTTAATTATATTTCATGAAATATATTGCAAATGAAAATTTGAGTGTTGGAATAATATTATGTTATCTCAGACCCTGCTCAGGTACCATTGGTACATGAGTGTACCTTCTTGATTATAGGGCTACAGAACTTTGTTTGTGTTTTTTTCTTCTATATGAGGTTTAAGGACAAAATGACTGGGTTGTAGTATAGTATCCTAATGGAGATCACTGTTGGGTATTCTGGTTCTTTCTTTACATGACACTTGTATTGTACTGAATTGTAAAGTATGTTGAATGTTTACTGTTTAACTTGTGTACCATCATCTTCATTAATGCATTGTAAAGAAAATCACTAGATATATTCTATCATCAGTTGATATTACCTTTTTATTTCACGAAACTTTTATTGATTTATACCGCATCTTTTTTTTCTTTCTTTTTTTATTTTCTGATACATAATTTTTATACTTTTACAAGAGGGTATTGCTTCCCCACAATCACCACTTGAACCCTCACTTATAGTTAGAAACCACTGGAATATGGGGAGACACTCTTGATTCCATGTGACCCCTTGGTCTGGCTACCATATTAATGGTAATTTGGGCTGGGATATCAAAACCACCTACCTTTATATGTTGTTTAAAGAATAATTCCAATATTTCACACTAACTATGACGGAGTTAAATGGTGATCACAAGGAAAATAAAGATCAAACACAAATCATAATAAAAAATAGATTCAATAGAGGTCAACAGATCATAGCTATATAATAGAGGATAGAAGAAGAAATGTAAAATCAAAAGTAATGGAACTAAATAGAGATAAAATTATATACTAATAATTCCATAATGTAAGGAATCATTCCAAAATATTCTCGAGTCACCATAGAGTTTGAGAGATAGAGAGAGAGAATTGAATGGAGAATGAAATGAAATCATACACATATCGTGGTTTAATACTAGTAGTCCTAAGATATAAATGATGTGAAAACATTTGATGAAATGACTTTCTTGATTTATTATTTATTCAAAAAGATAAATCAAAGTAGGTTAGGATAACATCGATCGACCCTTACACATCATGAACTGTTTTCAAATCATTTAAAATATCACATTTTCACTAGTGTACAGAATCATCCGAGTGAAAAATTCACATTGTGTGACATGTTCACGAATTTAAAATTTATACTAGATAGTGAAAACCCCATATTCTATAGAAAAAATGAAAACAAACTCCAAATCCTTCAAACTCATGGAAACAACTTTTAATCCCTTGAAACATTTATAGTTAGAATCTATTAATTCAAAAAAACACAAATCCCCTTAATTTAGGTCATTATCCACTAAATATTGAATAAATCCCCACAAAGGGCATCATCTGATATGATATAATGAAGATGAGAAAAAAATTATATTTTTTCCAACCAAAACCCAAATGGGTCATAATTGAAGCAAATATGGGATCTTTAAAGCTCCCCTATATAACTTTTCATCCCCAAGATGGTCTATGAATTACTAAGAGGTCTCAATGAACATGTATGGAATCTATAATTTCATATCTTTTTCCATTTCTTATTTATATTCTTGATAATTCCCATGATTCAATTGGATTTAAGATAGATAGATAGTCCTTCCATAGGGATGTATCCCACTATGGTCAACTATAAATACCAAATGCTCCTCAAAGGACACATATACACTAATATCAGTGTCACTTATTCTGACCACCTGAGAAGGGTTGGTATAATATTTCTAATGTCATGATATATGAAAAAAATCAATCTTGGAACTATAGCACTATCGTTTGGCCAATTGGTACACCCCTAGACCTACCCTTCCCACTATCTGAAATGGTATGAAAAACATGGGTGTTATCTTTCCCAATTTCTTGATACATCGTTCACCCAACCTAGGGGACACCTGAAGAAAAACTAGATGGCCCACCTCCAAACATTTTTGGTCATTTCTTATCATAAATGTAATATTTTTTCCAACGCTTTATAATCATAGAAACCCACTTGATTAAATAAACATGATCCATTATCTCCTTCACCAAGAATGGTCAAATAAGCACTAATTCACCTTCTTCTATCCAAAAAAGTGGAATCATTCATGAACTGTAATAACTTCCATCGAATGGTTCCATTTTAATCAATACCTAGATGATGTTATAACAATATATCTCCATTTGTACAAAATTATACCTCAATAAAAAATTGAAATCCCAAAAATGGGTTGGTAATATATCATACAGAATCTGAAGAGTCCATTTAGATTGGCCATTATAATGTGGATGATAGACTAACCTATGATTAACTTGAGATCCGAAAGACTTTTGAAGACCCTTATAGAACTGTGACATGAAATGAGTATATCTACCAGAAATGTTAATCCTTGGAACACCGTCAATCTTGAGTATCAAAAACCTGTAAATAATACCAATATAATAAATAGTGAAGGTGTCCTTGATGGGAAAGAATATGGATACCTTCATTAGAAGATTTATGATCCCCCATACATTATAATTCGTATGATCCATCATAGGTAATCCTATCCCTAAATCTATAGTGACATTATCCCATTTCTATCAGATAATTTGATGGGGTTGCAACCTCCATGTAGGCCTCAAATGTTCTGTCTTCACCAATTGATAGGTGTAATGTCTCATCAAAAACCAACTAACTCATTCCTCAGTCCTAGACACCAGTACTATCTATTGGGTTCACGATACCTATTCATCAACCCTAGACGTACAACCCATCTAGAAGAATGGAACTCTATCATCAGCTCCACACGCCAGCCTATAGGAACCCATACTAGTCCCTAGAAAAGAATAATATTGCTTCCCCCAAGAGACCATCATGATGGATACCCCCAATCATATAAGTCTTCCCCCAGAGTTAATACATATGGATTATTTAACTAATATATCTGGATCTAGATGTGAATAATGGTTTTAACCAATGACGATGTTAGATCTACCAATCTATAGGACCCATGAGCATCTTTTTTAGTGTCTGCAAAGCCCACCATAACCTACCCCTAATCAAACAATTCATGCAGTATGTCTAGCTGTGACCTCCATGTTAAGGAAATAAAAATTTTGTTTCCTTTTATAGTGTATAATCAATCTCAATGTCGAATTATTAAATATAGTCAAACCTTTTCCTCTAATAAAGGACTAGGTCCCTGTGAGAAGAGTTGTAAGAACGGGCCTTCTGGTCCATTTAGATCACAAAACTCTCACTCAAAAGATAATGTATCCAGAATACTAGGGAATATAACATTGTATATATCTCAATATTGTGATTATTATAATCACTTTCAGGTTGTATCAGTTGTCTAGAGCCATAAGAAACCACTTTCCCCCTACATCTGAATTACTCCATGTCCATCTTCCGATGTCTCATAGTACACGATATATTCACTTACTGACATGGTTATGGTGAGGATCTATGTGGAGGTCAACATGATATTCAACTCCATAAAATATATCTTACATGAATTTTAGCAAACCAAATTTACACCTTTCTTGGTCATCTTAGACATAATTATTTCCAGATGGAAGAATTCATAGATAAAACACGAAAAATAACCTGTTAATCCTAAAAATCTTATAATATTGTAGAAATTATTTGAACCCTCCCAGTATACCATAGAATTAACATTCTATAGGTACACTAACTCTCCATCACATGAAATTACATGACCCAGGATGTCAATTCATCAATCCAGAGACTAAATTTGGTTTTCAAGGTGTAAACCCAATGCTCAATTAATGTAATCAAAATGGTTTCAATATGTTGTGAAATATTATAAGATAAATGGGTGTAGAATAAAATTTATTAAAAAATTAAACAATAAATAGATCCAAAAAATAATGGATGATTCGATTCATCATGTACATGACTATAGATGATGTGGTCATCAAACTGGACAACTTCACTAAAGAAATCCTACAATCCATATGTTCTCCAAAATAAATTTGAGGTATTTCTGATGGTCTCACACTAAACTGGTTCTATCCTAATCTGAAATTAGTCATGTGGATGATCTTATCACTTGTCATCTAGTCAAAGAGATTGTTGAAGCACAGAAGTGGATACCATTTCTTTCCCATCATCTTGTTCAATCTTTGATAGTCCACAACGAACACAAAGTGCCTTAATACTTCTGAGATATAAGAGTTTAAGATCCTCGTTTTGAAAGACTGGGCTATATGGAAACTGTAGCTCCAAGATCATCCAACTAATGTTTCAATAATCATAGCTCTTTTGGTGAAATCAAGTAAGGTTAGTTTGAAATTTTCTATTCTACTGAAACTAACGTGATTGTGAACTTGATCTCCCACTCAGGAGGTATGCCATTATACACATATAGAATGAAATACTGAAAAACAATTACCATAAGGGGAAAAGTATTCAATTGAATTCCTCTATCATCTATAAAATTTATTGCTCTCTATGTCATGAGAAAATCCAATTTGAACCTAAATTTTAATGCAAGAAAGTAGTAATTATCCCACTCACCCTGGTGAAAATATATGCCTTGTTATGATAAAATGAAGGAAACTCTGCACCGATAATATTTGATAAGATACTGTTTTAAAATTCCCTACAAATAACTTGAATAAAATAAAAACCTATCATTTCTAGTATAAATGTTTCCCAAATAAACAGTAACATATAATTTCTAGAGAACAGGCCTTACAAAATTTGATATTTTCTAACCATAATCGTAATGGTTTATTTATATTCAATACAACATCCATGCTTTCAAAAACCAAGCCCAAACCATATGAATAAATAAAATATATAACATAATTATATTCTAATATTTCAAACTAAATGAAACCTCCATTATATTATTTAGGAATATTACCTCTGACTATAGAAGTCTCTGTATCAAAATGACCTTTTCTAGAAATCATAGCATGCATCATACTTTAATATCATCCATAGGATCTATTTTAAATCCCCAATATTATTCCATCTACACTGTACTAATTCTATAGATTCATATACATTTACCCAAGGTGCATATCATCCCTAAACATTATAGGATAGAAGTGACTAAGAAAAAGTGCCTCAACGTATTTCTTGGATAACTCATCAAGCTACAAAGATTTCCTTGTGGCATCCCACCAATTAATGGATAGTCCAAATATCAGACAATTTTCAAGATTCAACCACTATTACTCGGTGTTCTTGTGGTTATTAAATATCATATGGAATTAATCAATCATTATCATGGATTCCTTGGTTCCTCCATCACCAATGGATGTTGGTTTATATATAAAATGAAACTCTATCACTAGATCATACATCAAATGCACTGTGAAAATAGTTCTCCTTTCCTTGGACCACATGGTCCTCTAAAAGATGTCATGAATATGAATATCTATATAATATTTAGGATCTAAATAAATCTATGGATCAACATTAATAGGATTGTGATGATCAATGATCTCCTTTCCCAAAATTGGAATATAATGAGGAATAGTTTTCTCTACAAGACAAACATACTACAGAGAACGTCGGATAGTGTTACAGCCAACACAAACATGTGAATAAAACATATGGAAACTGGATCATGGTCCCTCTAAACATGTCTGATCAAGTTAATTATCCTGATATAATAATTATTTTATTTTCATTTATAAAATATAATAATTATCTCATTTCACATTCCGTAAAGGAAAATATATGAATTGAAATAAATATGAACCTATCATGAACAATTCTTTCCAATAAATATCCATGTGTTCCTATTGTGTTGAATGTATACTCAACTCATTACATGTCATTCCATGAGTATAAATCTCAATAAATAACAATTTCATACAACATTTCAATCACCAATAGTGAAATAACATCAAGTATAATAAAAAAACATCATGGAATACATTCCCATCCTAGGGTACTTGATTTTCCCCCACACATGGTTTAGTTACTCCACTCCAAAAGATCATTACCAAGTCCTATTACATCCTAATATCTTATATACCTTTCCCAATTTATAAAAAAATTGGAAAGAACCTCCTAGTACCTCTGGTACCACTTTTTTTATCCCCCATATCTGAACTCTCTCTTGTGGTGAAACCGGGTTTCTTACTATACCTCAAGCACCCCTCACCCTATGAACGTGTATTTTAACATGTAATGATGGTGTATAAAACAATGTTTGGAGAATACAATCCATTATTAATAGTTTTTATATTATACGATTTCAAAATATCTGAGTAAGAAAAAATAGAAAAAACAGTACATCATCCAACTGGAATATAAATGATAAACCATGTAATAAAAAAATATTTAACCTTGTATTTATTGTCTATATTCTACCTAAATTACAAAATGGAAGTAATATAGATAAATGAATAATGTGAAAAAAATAAATTCATAATACGCATGTCCCAGACCCCATGTCGGTCCTATCTCGAACCTATAACCCATCCTGTAAGAAATAATAAACAACAATGTCCATCACCCTTGTAAAAACATGCATCCTTCTAATATACATATGTACCAAATGGTGATCCCAACATGGTGTGAGTAAAAGTCATTAGGTTAAAACTAGCATGTCTATAAAAATTAGTCTGATAATAAGTGTATTCAAATAAGTGAAAATTTAGAGTATTAATTAATCAATTAATATAATATAATTATCATGTTGTTTTGGAAACATGTTAGAATATCTATATTAATGTATAAAAACCATTATGAGTTTATCAATGGAATAATAACATAACTAGGACAATACCTATAAAAATTATGACATAACTAATAAAAGAACATTATATTGGCATTTAAGTTAACCTGTAAAAGGCCATTATATAAAAATTTCAACATCACCAGGAAAATACCTTTATATAAGAATTTCAACACCATTAGGGGAAGTAATTTATATAATCATTTTAGAATCACTCAGTAAAGACATTTATATAATCATTTCAGAAATTTCAAACAAATACCTTTATATATGAATTTCAGTTACACCGAGAAAATACATTTAGAAAATTATTTTTCCATCATATAGAAATTCCCATTATATAAGAAATTAATCATCATTAGGAAATTACAATTATATATGCATTTCAGCATCACAATGAAATGAGATCTATATAAACCATTCTATATCCTATAGAAAACCCAATTATATAATCATTTTAGCATCGCCATGAAAATACCTTTATATATGTATTTCCTTATAAACGACAAAAAAACTCCTAATTCCAATAACAACAAAAAATAACATCAAAATAAGAATTTTCAATTTATCCAATTACCATTTATCTTCAAATTATCACTTCATTCAATAAATTATACCTTAAAATTTTATCATGGAAATATACACACCCCTTTACATCATATCATCACCAATCATTATAAAATCATGGAAGCCATTATAGGAGGGAAATCTATCAAAACCATTCACATTAGATTTTAGGTATCGCAAAATAATATTTTATGCCATTGGAAAGTTTATTATTTTTATAGGGTTGGCTCACCATATGGGTTGCAACAATGTAGGTATCGACACCATTTTATCCAAATGGATCTAAAGATTATTCCAAAAAAATGATATCCACATCCATTATTCTTATAGTTAACACACATGTAGTGTTAGTGCAATTTCATAATATTATGCATACTTAAAAAAATTGAAACAAACCATCAAAATTAGTTATAAAACACCTACCAACATTTGGAGATTAATTAAATACAAACAATATATAATAAAAATAAATAATTAAGGCTATGGTGATCACACATAATGCCTTGATCACAAGAACATTATGATCAAAACAAAATTCAATGGAGGTTATGAGATAACACCACTATAATAGAGGATATAAAAATAATGGAGAAACCCATAAAAAAGGAACTCACTTGAGATCAACAACTATACTGAGATTCCATGATGGGAAGGAATCTTGGAAAAATATTTTGGAGTCACCCAAGGGTTTGAGATAGAGTGCTACACATCAGATGAAGTAAAATAAAAAGAACCATGTGGTTTAAAACCCATAGTACCATGATATTCATGATGTTAAAAACTTTCAGGATGTTAAATTTTAAATTTATAATATAGATATAAAAAATCATGTATGGTTCAAATAACCCCGATTGATCATTTAATGTCGTGAACTAGTCTCCCTGCATGTAAAATTTCATGATCTAAACAAGTTCATGAAAAATTCACAGTGATAATTTCACATTGTGTAACAAGTTCATGACATAAAAATTTATATATAATAGTTCATAGACTAGACTCAATAGAAACAACTCTATCCTTCTCCCAATAAATTCAGTCCATAAAAACCAATATAATCCCCTAAAACATTTCTACCCATACTCTATTATTAAATTCAAAAATAGATCCCTAGAATTTAGGTCACTTCCCACTGTAAGTGCACTCAATCACCAAAACATGACTCGACTATCAAGGTTTAATGAATAAGGAAAACCCAAAATTAAAATTGGTTCGACCAAAATTGAAGTGGGATGTGCTAAGAAAAAGGTGTGATCTTACACAACATATTCCGAAAACCATTTTGTTATATAGGCTCAGTCATGTAGGGAACTAAAAGACTCAAATTTTTTAAGGGTAAATTGATTAAAAATATTAGGCTTTTAAATTAGGATTTAGGATGAATAATAACCATCATTGTTCATTATATATTTTTTTGAAATCTTATCTTGTGAAAATATTGTTCTTGATAAAGATACTCTTAGAGTATAACATGTTGACAGATTTGGTTTGAAATTATTGAGAATACTAGAGTTATATATAATCAATAAAAATGTAATATTTCTAAAAATTATTGGGTATAATTTGTGATAATGTATGTATGAAAATTATATAGTTTTTTCCATAAATAAATTTTGATATTATGGAAGGAAATTGAATATAATAATAAAATGAAAATGAAAAAAATAAGTTACTAATTCTTAAGGCTTAAATTGTTAGCTATTTTGAATATTTTACCCTATATGTAGTTTAATTAAATGAAATATATTCAATATAAGTTTCTTATTTATCAATTTAAGACTCTATGTCTGTATCATTTTTAAACTACTTATGTATGAATTTTATGTATAAATTAGACCCTTTTATCTTCTACTCTGAGAATAGATCAATTATACATAGAATGTAATAATTGGTGAATTTTTTTTCTATGTGAGTTATTACTACCCCCTCAAAGGTTTCCTTTTTTCTATCTTCAATAAGGGGGATATATAAACAAATAAATTATAAAATTGAGAAAACATGATGACATGTATATTTATTAGAAAGTATTGACATGAAATAAAAGGTAGGGGTCGTTGAAACTACATTATCTTAATGTTTTATTTTTATTATTATTAATGAATATAACATGAAAAAGATCCATATTTTGTTGTGAAGTATAACATAATGTTTACTTTAGTTCAAAAACATAGTGATGATGATGATGGATTAGATTTACAATGAAATAATTTATCAAATGGTGTGGTATGAATGTTTCCTGGGTATTTGGGAAAAACGTAAATCATGAATATAATCTGGGTGAAATTATTTTTTTTGAAGAGAAATACTTTTTTAATGATTAATTAGAATTGAAAATTCTCATATAATGTTACAATATTTTTATTGGAGATATTTTCCCTTCCAAATGATCAATATTGTGTTTATTTTCTAATCCAAAATTAATGATAAATAATGCATTACAAATATTGGAAAATAAAGATATTTTTATTATGAATAAAATAGCCTTGAGTAGGAATGAATTATAAAATATCATTTTATAGAGTTAATATACCGAGATCATCAAATAATTGAGTTATAGAAGTTCATATGATGTGGAATTTCTATAGAGATAAGAGAATATTGTTGATTTTATGACAAATAGGATTTTGATAGTGTTGACTCTAATGTTTTATATGTGTAATTATTAGGATTAAATATATTTTTATGATATGGAAATATATATGTGATTGTTTATGAGATAATTTGTAACTAATTATATTGAATGTGATGAAGAATATGGATCAACTATCTACATATGTTTCAAATTGCCTTTATATAAGATTGATATTAAAACCGTTCGAGGGCTATGATTTATTTGGAAAAAATATTGGATGTAATATGGAAAATACATCCAAAGATTGATCAGAATGATGGATGTTTTAATTAGTGAATAATATCACTTGAAAAATTATTTGTTAAGAATGATATGAAGTACGAATAAAAGAGGTAGTAAAAATAAATAATGATGAATTAAATAAAAAAATATATGATAAATAATGACTTTAATGTGAAATTTAATTTATTTTATAAGGTCATGAGTTTTTAGAACAGGTCAAAATCATGACCTTATTTGAATTTTTGACATGTTTCTGAGAGAACTGGGAAAATCTGTGATGTTCTGGGAATTATCTGACTACACGCCATGTACTCTAAAGTACACACTTTTTATGGGTTGGGTGTGTAATGGCCGTGTTCTCACCGAGTACATGCCATGTGATGACCTTTTAGGAATTTCCTACTACATGACATATAGTTTTATTCGACACACTGTTTATTCCCTTTCTGTGTAACAGCTAGGATCATGCCGTGTGTCCACCCGTGTGAAACGCCCATGTCGTGTGGCTATCTCTTCTTAAGATAGAGTTAATAAAAGGACACTACACATCATGTTGTCCTTAATTTAATGGCATGTAATTTTTTTTATTCGCTTAAATGAAAGAGCGTCACGTCTCTTTTCCAGAAAAACCTTTTTCTTCCCCTTTTTTGGACCATGGCACTCTAGGAGGCCAAAAATGTTTCCTTCCCTAGATTTTTCATCCGACATCCATTCTTCAATCTGTCGGTGGTTTTGAGATCGCAATAATGAGGATAAACCAACCAACCTTGTTCCATTCTTGATCCCTTGCCTTATGCATCACAGTTTTCATTTGAGTGGAATTTCCTGTATTTTCCCAAAATGTTGATCAACGATGATCAGATTAAAATTGGATCCCGATATCGGACGTGCCTATGTCTATGAGTCTCGAGTAGGTGGTACATAGCTATTTTTGTTTTTTTGTAGAATTTTGGGTGGCATGTCCTATGGTGTGTTTTCAGGAATTATGAACGAGACCCTAATTTACCCATTATTTCTTGTTTAGTTGTTTATTTGACCTATGATATGCCTTTGACTATGCCTAGTTACATGTTTTTATTGAGCGAGGCCTGGTGAGGGGGCGTTACACATCGGGGCATTTTGGTCATGGATTCCAAAATGGTTATAATTGTGTTTTATTGTTTTAAACTATTGATTTTAGTGTATTAATCCTTGATATGAATTGTTGGAGACCATAAAGACCCCAATGATGGTATGGGACAACACTTGCATAGCACATATGAATGGGTAAATTGTTTTTATAGTTGATGTGTTTTGTTTAAATGATTTATATATGTAATTTTTGAATTGCATTTGCTGGAACCGTTGGGTTGTTTTGGGCATGGCCCATATATTCTTGCGTGATGTGGATCACATTTTGGGCTTTGCTGGGTTACATTGGGTGGTTTTGACCATGGGATTGGGCATCATAGGCATTGTGTTGAGGCAGGATGACTGTCAGGTTGGGCATGGCCAGGGTTACTGGGATGGCAAGGCCATCAAACTTGAGCGGCGTGGTCACAGGGACACGAGGATTCAGAGGTGTTGTGGCATGGGTACTATTTTGGTGATTACTGCTCACCCGAAACTATGAGTAGTGTAAACATAAAGAGACTCTGTGATGAGGTGGTTTTGACCACTTGTGGGGGTAGAGGCCCCCGTTAGTTATGGTTTAGGTACAATTGGTTTGAGGGTTCTTAATATAGGAATCCATGTGGGAGGTGAGGAGACTTCAGGGGATAACATTGAGGTTATTAGATTGGGGGCAGAGGCTCACATTTATTTTGAGGGAAGACATCAATGTCCCTCCGGTTACATTATTTGTAGGGAAAACATTGTTTTCCCTCAAGTTACAGTATTATTAAGAAAGAAATCTATGTCCATCTATTTACTTTATCTGAGGTAAGACATCGCTATCCCTCCGGTTACTTATTTGAGGAGAGGTATTGTTGTTCCTCTGGGTTACTATTTCTTGGGAGTGCCTTCGGGATGTTGGTACATAAGACGTGGTGTCAGGGGGCACATGGTTCCAATTTAAATGACAGAGATTTTGGCTTTGGCCGAAGAAGGTGACACTCCATTGTGGCTGCTAAGCACCAATGGATTTGTGTTTATATGTGAATCGTACTATTTGTTTTTTTCCTTATAACTGTGGGCATGTTTTAAACACTTATATTAGGTACACACCATTGGGTGGTATCCTACTAATATTCATCTCACACCCACTAGGGGCCCTTCGGGATGTATGCAGACTATATAGATTTATATTTAGGAAAAATATTAGCTTCAGTAGCTAGACTGTATTAGCTGCCGCATGGGGATGTTAGGGACCATGAGGTTTTTCCTAGGTGGGGTTTAATTTGTTTTTCTTTCTGTCATGTATTAGATTTATTACTTGTTTTTTAGCTAATGTTGGTTATCCATTGGTGCCCTTTTACATATGGATATGTATGACCTTATTTGGATGCATATATATTTTGTTCAGTAGTATTTATAAGTGATCAACATGCTGTTGTGTTTACTTTCTTATATAGTAGTTTATATCTATTGTTTCCATAGTTTATCGATATTGAATGTGATTTCTCTCTGTGGGTCTGGTTCGAGTCTTCTGAGTCATTTATTCTAGTTCATTTTTACTATTATACTCATACCATTACCATTGTTATCTTCCTAGAGGGTATAGCCTCAGCACTACACCTATAAGACCCTCGCTGCTAGTCTGCAGCCTTTGGCATTTGGGGAGGTGCGCCTATGGTAGTAACACCTGGCCCATTTAGCACTGTTCGAATGGCTATTTAGGTCTGGGTCATTACAAAGTGGTATTAGGGGAGTTTTGATAGGGATTTAGTTGCAGTTTTTTGCTGAATACGAATGATATTGAGACTTCTCTTTTTTTCCACTGGTTTTCCAATTTGGGGTATGGTAGAATGAAGATAGGTTGTTACTGAAACAAGGTTTCTAGCTTGTGCAGGGGGGCCTGTAGCCCCAGGTTAGAGGGATGAACCAAGTTTTCAAGGGATGGAATTGATGTTTTCTTTTTCTCAGATAATAGTTTATATGATTTCAACTATGGTGGCTCACTTGGTGTGTGATGTTATTGATTTTGATGTGTAACCCTTAACCCGGTATGGTAGGGGGGGAATTGGACCTTGTCCCGATATGGAAAACCTTGTTTTATTGGATTTTGATAGGAAAATTTTAGGTTATTTAAATTTCATAACTGCATGTATGCTTTGTGGTGTGATAATACCATGTGAATAATGTCAAATTCCATGTTTTGTATGATTTGGAATGTGAAGAAGTGAAATTCCTGATAGAATTGCTTATTTATTGCAATGTGTTTTTCCATCAATTTTATATTTATAGAATTTCATGTCACTGGGTATTTGTGTATGTCTCTTATTAGAGAAGGCATGTACTAGGGTTGAGGTGATTTCGACCACCAGGATTGGGTGACTCGGTCATCGGTTTGAGGCAACATTAGTTGTCAGGAAGAGCATGGCCCAATGTACTTTTGATACATGGACCTGTTGAGCACAGATAAGGTGGCCACAAGGCTAGGATTCCATGGGGTATGGTTTCATTAGGCGAGAGTAAGCATAGTTGTTATGAACTACCTTTTACTACTTTCCTTATCAGTGTTATATGTGTATAAATTGATATGTATGTGTGATGTCTCACCATTTATGGTATTCAGGAGGTTCCTTTTTCGGTGACTCAGATGGAGCATCAGGTGGGAGATGGTATAGTGTCACATGAGAAAAATCAAGTTCAGGATCCCGTGCTGGCAGAGAATGATCCACATGTATGGGCTCAGTGACAGGATCAGGGTCAGGATCCAGTGCATGTAGGACAACAGAAGAGTTTTCTAGCGTTTGGACCTTGGCTAGACGAGCATCTCTGATCTATACTAGTATGTGTCTTTTAGGGGATTGACTGAGGTGCGTAGGGTACAGAGACATCTATAGAATATCTGATGCGGGAGTTCCAGTCACAGAACCCACCACTTTTTCAGAGTGAGGGTGGTCTGAATGCGGATGGGAACGAGATAGAGAGCATGTCGACGATCATCGAGCAGCGCGAGATGCCTCCAGGGAGGAGGGTCAAGCAGGAGATGTACATTCTGAGAGGACCGTTAAAGCATTGGTGGGATGTAGAGGTTTAGGCTCACTGTCTTGAGGGACTAGCATGTAATGAATTCATGGATAGGTTCTTTGAGCACTATTACCCAGAGTCACTGAGGACCGAGAGTGCTCGGGTGTTCTTGAGTCTTCAATAGGGAGATATGTCCATCAAGAAAAATGAACCTACTTTCACAGAGTTGTCGTGATTTGCACCTGCTATGGAAAGCGATGATGTGACAAGGGTCAGGAGCATCGAGGATGGCTTGTGACACGCCATTCAGATCAAGGTGAATATCGTTAGGATGGGTTCATTCTCAGAGGTGGTGGATCAGGCGGTAATAGTAGAAGGAAACTAGAGGGATAGGTCCTAGGATGGTCGGGGAATATTTTCAGGTGATGGTTCGAACAACAGGAAACGAGGATGGGATGAGTTCTAACAGTGATGTCCAGCTAGGGAATCAGCTAGACCACCTCATAGCATCTCTTTAGTGGTTTTATTTTAGTGTGGACATCAGGACATGTTCAGACTCAGAGAGATAGGCCCCCAAAAGATTTTCAGGCGTGTGGACAGGTCAGGCATTTAGAGAGGTTTTAATGGAAGCCTTATCAGACAGCTGGTAGGTAGGGACCAGGACAAATAGTGGTATCTATATTTGGTTCAGTTTTGGTACTAGTAGTGGGTAGCCGAGGTTCAGGTTCACACGGAGGATGTGACAGAGACAACAGGACCTAGATTAGGGGTTAGTGGTTAGTAGTTGGAGTAGCATCGCATGGAGGTCACGAATCAGCATTCGTAATTTAGGCCTAGTGCACATCGTAGAGTTTCTAGAGGCTGAGCAGGCTAGTGAGCCGATGACAGTTAGAGGTACACCATTGGTGTGGCCGTGATTTCCATGTTTTTCCTTTTTGGCATGACCTGTAGAAGCATGTCCACTTCGAGTACATGTGATGCACATGATCTATGTGGGCTGAATAGATGTTGGTCAGTGGGATTGACACCATATCGGTCTCCTGCTATATTTATATAAATGTATGAGATGTGTAGCATTAAGGGCATATAGGATGCGAGTTACTTGAGGTGGATGTCATCATGTTTTATTTGAGCATCAATGGGATGCAGGACCTCGTGAAGGCAGGCACCGATGTGGTGTGGGATACATTGCGTGTCGAGAATGACACAGGGGCACCAATGAGGCATAGGAGTTATGATGTATCATTAGAGGTCCATGTGTCCAGAAAACAGGTTAATTATCCTTTTCTTGTTTTGAGTTTTTTCGTCTTGAGACCGATCTAGAAAATTCCGAAGGTGGAGAGCCCCTTGAAATATTTATTCAGAACCTTTGAAACTGGGGATGTCCGGGATACTTGATCAGAGTGGCATTTTCGGTGCCATCTTTGGGTTTCGTTTGATAGCTTCGGGATGATCTATGTTAAGGTGAGGAGATTGTAAGAACTCGGGATTTTAAAACGGGTGAAAATCCCGACTCTGTTTGAATTTTTGACTTGTTCCTGAGATAACTTGAAAAATCTGGGATGTTCTAGGAATTTCCATACGACACACCATGTACTCTAATGTACACGCCGTGTATGGGTTGGGAGAGTTCCGACCATTTTCCCACCGAGTACATGTTGTGGGATGACCGTCTAGTAATTTCCTACTACACTACGTGTAGTGTTATTCGAAACACCATGTATTCCCTTTCTGCGTACTGGCTAGATTCAAGCCGTGTGTTAACCCGTGGGAAGTACCCAAGTCGGGTGCCTATATCTGCTTATGTCAGAGTACTGAAAGGCCACTACATGGCCTGTAGTCCTTAAATACTTGTTGTTTACTATTTTTATTTGTATAAATGGAATAGCATCGTGTATCATTTCCATAAAAACCTTCTTCATCCCCTTTTTCAGACCTCGTCTCTCCGGGAGGATGAAAATATTTCCTTCCCTAGATTCTTGATCCTAAATCCATTCTTCAATCAATCAGTTACAGTGGGATCACAATAGCGATTCTAAACCCACACACCCTATTCTGTTCTTGATCCCTTGCCTCATGCGTCGCAGTTTCCATCCAAGTGTAATTATAGGGATTTGAAGGTAACAAAGATCTATGAATATTGACATGGAATTAGAGCTTGATATCAGCTGTGCCTACAACTACAAGTCTCAGGTAGGTGGTACATACATATTTTTTTTGTTTTCACAAACATTTGGGTGGGGCGGCCTATAGCATGTTTTTGTGTATTTTGAGTGAAACCCTAATTTACATACTATTGCATGTTTAATTGTTTAACTGACCTATGAGATGGATTTGGGTATTCCATTTTACCTATTTTTCTTGAGCGAGGCTTGTTGGGGGGTCATTTCTCATCGAGGAATTTTGGATGGGGGACGCCAAAATGGTTATAATTGTGTTGTATTATTTTAAACTATTGAGTTTAGTTTATTGAAACTTCATATGAATTGTTGGAGACCATAAAGACCCCAGTTCTGGTATTGTACAACACTAGGTAAGAACATACAACTATTTATATTATTTTTCCGGTTTATGTGTTTTGTTTAAATGTTTTATATATGTAATTTTTTAATTGAATTTGGTAGATCCTTTGGGTTGTTTTGGGTATGGCCCAGATATTATTGAGTGATGCTGATCATAGGTTGGGATTGGTCAGGTTACATTGGGTGTTTTTGACCATAGGATTGGGAATTATGAGCATTGGGTTGAGGCACGATGATTGACAGGTTGGGCATAGACCATGTAACTGGGATGACAAGCCCATCAGACTTGAGCGGTAGGGTCACAGGGCCACGGGGTGTCAGAGGTGTTGTGGCTTGTGTAATAGTTTGATGATTACCACTCACCAGGAACTATGAGTTGTGTGAACATAGAGAGACTTCATGATGAGGTGGTTTTGACCACTCGTGTGGGTAGAGGCCCCAGTTAGTTATCGTTTAGTTACTATTGTTTTGGGGGTGATTTTCCTAGGAAGCCACGTGGGAGGTGAGGAGATTTCAGGGGATAGCGTTGAGGCTATCGGGTTAGGGGTAGAGGATCACCTTTTTTTTAGGGCAGAAATTGTTGTCCCTCTAGTTACATTATTCTGAGAGCAGACATCGTTGTCCCTCCAGTTACATTATTTTGGGGGAAGACATCATTATCCCTCTAGTTACATTAGTTGAGGGTAGACAACCCTATCCCTTCGGTTACTTATTTGAGGACATGTATTGTTATTCCTCTGGTTTACTATTTCTTGGGCGTGCCTTTGGGATGTCTGTACTTGAGACCCAATGTCAGGGGGTACATGGTGTTGGGTTATGTAACATAGATTCTGACGTTGGTCGATGCAGGTGGCACTCCATAGTGGCTGCTGAGCACTAGTGGGTTTGTGTTTATTTGTCCATCATACTATTTAATGTTTTTCATATAAATGCATGCCTATTTTAGACACTTAAATTACGTACACATCATTAGGTGGTATCCTCCTGAGATTTGTCCCACACCCTACACGGGCCCTTCCAGACTTGTGCAGATTTATTAATTTACATGTAGGAAACATATTAGCTTTAGGAGATAGACTATATTAGCTATCACATGGGAATGGTAGGGTCCTAGAGGACTTTCCTATCTATAATTTACTTTGTTTTTCATTCTGTCTTGTATCAGCATGCTTAATTTATTTTTAGCTACATTTGGTTAGAAATTGGTGCCCTTTTACATATGGATATGTATGACTTTATTTGGATGCATTTTTGTTGTTCAGTAATATTTATAAGTGATCAATATGCTGTTGTGCTTACTTTCCACTATTGTTGTTTATATCTATTTCTTTTACTATGTATCAATATTTAATGTGATTCCACTCTGCAGGTCTGGATCGACCATGTTGAGTCGTTTATTCCACTACATTTTTATTATTATACTCACACCAGTAACATTATTATCCTCTGAGAGGGTATATCCTCCCCACTATACCAATAAGACACTAACTTTTAGTCAAAAACCTTTGGAGTTCACAGAGGTGTGCGTAAGGTAGTAACACCCGACCTGTTTAGCACTATTTGGGTCCGGGTCGTTACAAAATTGGAAATATTATTTTTTTCAAATAAATTAATAGTCATTAAAAAGAGTCATCATGATTCCAATTGATAATAAAATAGTGATTCTATATTTAAATGTGAAAAAATTGGAAAACACATGGATTTTATATAGTCATTATGACTTTCTGCATGGAATTGGAAATGGTTTCAAGAACTAAACATGTAAACATAATATTAAGATAAATTATTTTTAAGATTCATATACTATTATAATAATAATTTTAAATATAATATGAAAATTTAATATTTAAAAAGATTCATTGTTGATATAGAGAGTAAAATATAGAAAATAGAGTATTCAGAAGGTTGATTAATTCAGATGATGTTATCTTATTCAATAATGTTTAAATATATTGAAGATATGAATAGATCCATGATTCTAACCTAGGAAAATAGAGATAAATAATGGAGAAGAATTGGTTTTATTCTATATATAATTTAATCATATTGTGATAAAAAATTCTGACAAGATGATAATACTAAGATATACTACACAAGGAAATCAAGAACCATGGGATAGATTCTTGATGAAAAAGATGAGTCTCTAACAATGAATGAATGTTTTGTTTTCTTTATGTTGGAGCATAGTTTTAAATCAATGAGTTATATATAGATAATGAAATGATATATAAGGCCATGATGGTTTCAATTATCATGTTTAGTAAAATGAATATGAATTGGGGAGAATTTAAGTGATGAATATCAATGATTGGTATTAATGGGTTTAAAAACTAATAATGATAATGATTTTAAGTGAAATAACAGTATGATGGTTTATTCGAAATAAATAATGAAACTAAAACAAATGATATATGATATATTTCCTAATACTTTATTCTATTGTATTATCTGAGTATCAAAAATGAACACTAGTCATTTTTACCAACCTGAATACTCTGTATTAAATAGCAAGAAGACAACTAATAGAACAATGAATGATTATTATAGTTAATTTATGATTAATAGTATAAATAATGGGTCTGGGATTTTTTTTTGTAGTATTATAATTCTAGATGAAGAATTGTGGACACCATGTATATGATATCCTAATTTTATATGGTCAAATTAATATGGTAGTATTCATTCTAATTTCTTATAACTGATTAAGTTGTATGCATTTATATGATTCCTCTTATCATATTCATGTTACGTTATTGATCACATAATGTGGTGTAGGTTGATTAAATGTATTGAGTTTAAGAATATGTAGATTTTTGAATAACATAAAATAAAAAATAGTTCATTCATTGTACCCCATATTTATATGGAATAAAAGTGTAATGATATATCCTTTATCATTTTTTCACATGCTAATCAATTGGATTTTGTGTGTGTATAAATGGGAAAAAACCTTCATATATCATGTTCCTTGTTATTAACATTGATGTTTGAAAACATTAACAAATCATCGTGATTATTTTTGATATGTCATTAAATATTCACACAATTTTGAATAACTAGTAAGAAATTATATTATTAGAAAATTTCTAGGAATAATTTTAGAGGTAAGGTAGGGAAAAGTATTTGATTTTTTAATATGATAAAAACACTTATTCTCCCCCCTCTAGGTTTTGGTCATACCCCAATTGATACTAAAGTAAATTTACATTACCCAAATTGACTACCAACTAAAATCTAACCACACTAAAAAATATATAAATCATCCTACCTAAACCAAGTAGAACCATGAATCATGGAGAACACCGTCCATCAATGAATCTCCATTACACAATGAGAAAATGTATACTACATGATATAAGAGACATAGATCTCCACAAACCCTTGACTTGAATCTATTCCAAAACCTTTACTGCCAAAATCACTAACTGTCTCAATTTTCCATAGGACTCCTAACATAATGAACCACATTCAACCATATAAAAATAAGATAAAAACACCTCTAAATTAGTTAGTCATGATTTATCACATCCAACAAAAAGACTTCAAATACAAACATGACGCCACTAGAAAATATTTGTCCCCAATAATGACTCAAAAATTGTTTATTTTTTGTATTTATTTTCTAAGAGGAAAATAAAAATATGATCAATAGTATTAATGAAATTCTAGGATCATAAAAATCAGACACCCATTAGTGGTTTTTCAAAATATCAACTCGATATTCATCTAACCACAACTGGGGAATGATATTCTTCTTGATAATGATAATGAAATCTTCCTTGTAATCCTCTTTGAGATAAAATTTATTCCTCTATTATAGATCATGATCTATTCCTATAGGAAAACCGATTATAATGGAATAATGAAGTTATTATAGATCTGTAAAAAAAATTAATTGAATACTTAACCACTATTATCCACTCGTTAAAATTAAGGCCCAAAAATTTAACATGGAATATATATACAATTTTTAAAAAGGAATATGAAAATACCTTATCCTAGGACTCCTTCTTCCACATCCCAAACACAACACCATTAAAAATACCTGATAACATATATTCAATCAACATGTAATAATCAATAATATATGTTTGAACTATAAAATCACAAACTACTTGTAGTGAAATTAATATCATACATTGATAACAGCATCCACTCCTACATTCCAAAATAAAAAAATCCTTCCTAAAAAATAATATCTTTTTCAAAAATAAAATTAATTGATTAATAAAAGGACTCATCAATCAAACACAACATTAAATTAAAACATTATGAAATAAATAAATCCCTTTGTTTTTGCTACTAATCCAACCTTCAAAATAAAAATAAAAACAAGAAAAATTAATGATTGAAAATTAACATCCTCAAATACCTAGACAAAAAAATCTAATTTCACAAATATCATCACTTTAAATCATGCTTGAAAGTATCTTGAAAAAATAAATAATAAAATACATTTATACTTTCTTTAAATCCCATAATCCAAAAACATTTAAAATTAAAAACAAGTTTTCCAAAAAAAATCTTGTTCCCAAAACCCAATTAAAATAAAAAAAAAATTTTGTTTAAAATAAAATTTTGTAAAAATATAATTATAAAACACATCCAATCATTTTTGCAAGAAATTTTTTTGATCCAAGACATCCTTCAATAAGAAAAAAATTTATTTATAAAAATTACTACCAATGAAGATAATTGATTATGTATCATTAGAAAAAACTCTCTAAACATCATTTTAGACATTATATCATTCCATGTAAATAATTTATCAAAATAAGAATGCTTAAATAAAAACATTTTCTCTAGAATTAAATCAATAATAATTAAATAGACTTAATTACTCAATAATTTTTCTTACATAATGTATCTGGTATAAAATGATATAAAAAATTAATCCATTATTACTTTAAATTTTTAACATGTATTATATTAATCCAATAGAAAACACTATCAAATTTATGAATTATTAAACATTATGACTAAAATACCATATAATAAACTATTCTAATAATAATTCAAATACATCAATGTAGAAGAAATAAATTATTTTATTATATCCTTTGGTCCATCGATTCTATATTAATGTACTCTTTTTGATATAAGTTTTATCCAGTTAAATGTCATATAAATGGTAATTTTGTGATATTCATGAGATGATATATAAATAATCAATGTGGAATAATTCATCTTATATAATTTCAAGGTTCATAGTTTATTAAAATATTATAAATTGTTATTAATTCAAAAAGAAAACCACTAAAATTTTGTGATTCAAGGAAAATATTTAAAAAAATCATGAAATTGGTTCTTCCATTTTCAAGAATTCAACTAAAAATTTACTCTAGGTAAATTTCATTAATTCCTAGGGTTTTAAAATATAAAAAACATTAAATACCTTTAAATGATATATAGGATTATTTCAAAGATACATTAGAATATTCAATTTCATATGTAAAAATAAATTTACACATTAATTAACTCAAAAAATATAGAACAATACACTAGAAATACATCAAGAGAGTATAAAAAATAGAAATGAGAATTCAAGAAACCAGCTTCAGAACCCTAGTATCATAACATATGTCACTATTGAAAAACTAATATCCAAGACTAGATTATTTAATTTTTCTATTTATTATCTAATTATCTTCATCGTTATTTTTTATATTTACCACACATCAAATACAAGGTAAATCATTACTATGATTGTACCACACATGGGTTTATACCCTGAAATTAGGATTACATCAACATTGATGTTTAGAATGAATATTGTTTTTACCTGAGATAACAATGGACATATTTCCTCATATCCATGCAAGTATCACATCCTACATCACACAGAAGGTTTAACAAACACATTTTACCTTAAAAAACCTTCTAATCCTCACCTGTGGTTAAATCCAAATTATGTCCTATCTATTTTCAAAATCATAGATAAAATGTTTTCATGACCCTCTCATTCAATAACCCCTATTGGTATTTTAGCAATGAAAGAGTGACCCTGAATCCCACCGATAATATCCTAAGGGTTGGCAACTAGAACAGTTTGTATAAAACACACAAATTGGAATCATTTACCAATTATCCCAAGGAACATCGTATGGGACCACAAAAAATATATTATATAAAATAAAAATTTGTATCATATAGTTCATGTAAATTCATATAATTACATTGACTCTAAAATAAAATTCCAAAAAAGGAAACCACTATAGTTATGACTTTAATAACAAATCAATGCCTCAAGATAGTAATACCATGTTTAGTAACTAAATCAGTCTTGGAAACATAATGAACATATTTATAATTATAAAGGTGAGAATATATATATACCTAGAAGGATCCTGCTCTACAAAAAAAATTAAAATTTTGAACATGAAAATTATTTCATTTGTAAATAAATTATAAAAGCAACATGCACTTATAGTATGTTATATATTATCTAACAACACAAAGTCCCACTCTACCAATATTAAATCCATGTATAATAAAATAATATCTAAATGCTATATATATTAATAAGGTACCATGAAAACTCTTATCCACTAGTTGTTAACTATCAAACCCATAATGTAAATTTCTTGTTTACTTCCATCCATTCCATATTCAGTGAAAAAAAGTGTTGGGTTGGGATTTGAGGCATAATCTGGGTTCTTTTGATTCTTACTAGTTATTTTTTTATTTGTAATTTTTACACATCATCAATGTTTTACATGATGTGTAAAGTGTTCATGACATGTATTGGTTTCCAGGATGATCTCATGAAGTGGTTTTAGGGAGTGAAAATATTACACATTGTGAAATAGTTACACACCATGAAATGGTAAAAATATAAAATCTTAATATGAGGTAAGGAATTTTTATGAAAAACATTTCTATCATTAATTACACAACATGAAATAGATTCAAACCATGTAATGTTCATGGAAATTTAATTTTAAGGCAATAAAACGGCGATTAATTGCTCATTCGACAACATTCCTATTCTCTCCCAACCTACGATCTCTCCCATATGATTTTGGGGACATCCTATATTTTGGTATCACTTCATTATGAGATTGATCATCTGGGTGGTTGCATTGTATATCTTCAGGTAAGTGATCTGTCTACTTCTGTATTTCCATTTATTGTAGTATTTTCCTAGCTCAATTCATTCATATCCCTTGATATTCTGGGTTTTCCTCCAAAGATCCACTACGTGATGTTCTTCTTGTGTGGGGTGGGAATCCATTTTTTTGGTTTCGTGGTAACATATTCTTTGGGTTTTTTCTTGATAACCCCATTATATCATCTTTTTTATGTTATATGATTCTAAGACCTGGTAATTAATCTTAGGGACTCCATTATTGACATTGTCTTCCTTTTTGGTTGGTGGTTCCCATTATGAGATATGTGAATTGAATTTTAGATAGGTTTTTACATCTATATTATATATTGGATGAACTTTAGGACAATGATTTTCATAAATTTATTTATAAATGAAATGGTCTGATTGATTAAATAATTTCGGTGTTCGAAAATGTATTTATGAGAAAATATGATTTTCCACTAGTTTTTGTAAAAATAAAGGGTATTTTCATTGAATTGAGAAATTTATTTATGATATGGATTTCAAAGAATAGTTTTGGTGAAATGGTTTAGAAAATCATTAAGATAGGATGCCATGGGTACTTCGATGGAATGTAAAGTAATAATATTAATCCATTCATCTGGGGGTTCACTTATTGGGTGTTCCTGTTCTCACTGGACACATTGATCTAGGGACATTATATACCTTTGGGGGATAGTTTTTATTGTGTTCTAATTCTCTATATAATTAGTGAATATATTTATATACATCATGGACATGATTTTCTATGTTTACGTAAAATTTTCCTAGTGATCCTGAGCAGAAGTAATCATTGGCATGATGTTACCTTTGTTTTGGATTGTACTTTATTAGCATTTAAAACCATAAATATGACATGATATATGATAAATCATTGTGTATGAATTTATTTCCTGATTTATATAAAATGCATTGAAACTACTTTACCATGGTTATAATGGAAATTTGGAAATGAGTAAATTAAATTTTTTACGATGACTTTGATATAAAAAATATTTACCGATTTATCATTCCTTATATTCATTAATAGTTAGATGTACATATTGTTGTATATTGTCTTTTTATAGAAAACATCGGTGGGGTCCTACCGATCATGTAATATAACACCCTATGTTCCACTTTTACAACGTTTATATATTTTTATGTCATTTCATGTAGGAAAATTCATGGTGCCATAGTGAATAGGTGAGGTTTTATTTAGATGTGTCTAGGTAAATAATGGTGTGATTGTTAGAGTTTTTCCATGAAATCATATGGAGTTGGCAATTTTTCTTCATTGTCCTTTTTTATTGGACATGTCTCTTTTATATTATTTAACCACACTACTATTATATTTCTTCTTATGTTTTCATTTTAATTTAACATATATAAATTTTTCTTCTTCCACATTTTGTTTTCATTAGGCATATATATTTCACATTATAAGAATTAGTATGGGTGAAAACATTCCCTATTATAGATATTTATATTTGAGTGTTATTCGCCAGCCCATGGAGATAAAAAAAAGTCATGTATGTTTTAATTCTGGTCGTGAACCATTATTAGTGGGTATTTGGGTTGGTTTCGTCATATTTTTGTACTGAAATTTGTCTGTTCTCAATATTTATTGTCTTGGGATATTTGGTATACTTGAGATAGAGTTTTTATGACATGAGAGGTTGGTTTTAATGTATAAATGGAAGCTATGGCCTTTATGAGACGAATTTTACAATGGGATTTAGGAATGTGTGTCTCCTATTTTCAGTTTTTGTTCATAATCTCATATTTTTCATATGTTTTATTATTTCTATTGATATTATTTTTTTCAAATTGTCTCTTAAATTTTAGTGTTTTTTGGTTATAGTGAACCTATATTTTCATAAATTAACATTACATAACAGTTGTGGAATATTTAAATTATTTTAAAAACAAACACCCAATGACTCTACCAGTCATGTGCATTTGGAAACATGGGAACATAAACATTAGAACATAAATGAGATACATCATATCCTACTAGTTTGTTCTTTACTAGAACCCTTCTATGATGCATCAAGTAATAATATTTATCTTCATAAACTGGGGGAAGGAAACATAAAAAGGGGTAACCTTAAGTTCTCATTAAGGGTAAACAAGGGAGATACATATGTATATTCATTATAATAAGGGTATGTAAAAATTTTCATGAAAATAAAAGATCATACCCTGAATATAAAAGAAAAAAAAATTATTCACAAATTAAATATTTTTTGTTCATAAGATAAGAATATTATTGGAATAAATAACATAACACTTGAAGTCATAAAAAGGGAATAAAACATAGAACTATTGCAGACACATAGGAATATATAATAATTTTAATAGTAATAAAGGTATTGTAGATGATTCCATATTAGTTGAAAACGTCATTTACTGACCTTGGTCAACACACCATTATAGCATTATATTCTTTAACCACATTCACTCCTCATTCCAACCCTATAATACAAAAATGAGTTATTTTCACATTATATCCCTATATTTCTAAAGTGATTTCATTTCTCTTTTCAAACCCATAATACCAAATCAAGTTCATTTCTCATTTCAATAATGTCTATCTCATGAAATATAAATCTTTACTGAATTATTTGGAGGGAGATATTGGTTCATACCATCTCAAAATTAAATGATAGATACATGTTCTAAAAAAATCATAAACAATCATATCATGAACCATGGAATTAAATGATTATCATAATATAGTAAACATATCATAACCTAGCGAAAAAATGCAGGCTTCATAATCGTTTCCTTAAAAGAAAAACCCTTTAATGGGATAATTATGTCATGAGACTATTTCCAATTAATGAAAAATAGGTTTCATAGATACTATGATATTAATCTTAACCCATTCGTATAAAGTATATCAATATAACCTCTAGTTAATTTCCTATAAGGGAATGAGTAACATCAACGAATATTATCTTAGATAGAAAATATTTTTTAAAATTCTTTTAAATAAACTTCTTGAGGAAAATATCATGTGGTCTTTTTGAAGTTATTTTTAATACATGAAACCACATGGGAATCATTTTCATAGAATATAACTTTAAAACTTATTAAAATGACTAGAAATTATTTTGAAAACCTTTTTCCTTGAAATATTATAACATAAGCCACAAGATATTTTAAAAATCATTTTAATTAAAACACTCCAAAATATTATAATGAATGATTGAAATGAATTTGAATTCCATTTTACTTGAAAACCCAGAAATGAATCATGAAGATGTTTTGTAAACAATTTCTTTGAGAATACAATGGAAACATGTAAATAAAGTATCAAAACATATTGAAAAACATTTTCCATGAAAAAATATAAGATAGGTTTGAAAATAAATTTAAGACAATTTTCCTTGAAAATTAATTTTAGAAACATACATCAAATATTATCTATTTAAAAATGAAAATTAATCTTTGAAGAAATGACAGTAGGAAAATATTTACATGTCTTACAAGGTAAAAAGAACATTCCTTTTCCACATTAAAAATTTAAAAAACTCATCTTTAAGAAAGAGAATATAATATTTCATTGTATATATTTGAAAAAAATACAAAGACAAAAATTATTTTTACTGTTTATTGTATGATGGTACAATATTCATGGAAACCCTTTTATAAAACATGGTTTTAAAGCAACCTAGATTTCCACCCAAAGAGAGTGTAATAGAGATATTAATGAAAAACAATTTCTTAACTATTTTATGTACCAAAGTGTATGTAAATAACAAAAATAAAAAAATATATCATGAATAAATAGAGGATAAAAAAATTCATTTTTTTGGGATATGGGTTAAAATATTTCATTATATAAAACATAAACATTTACAATATTGAAAAGCGGTGACATTGTCACCACAATCTCTTATAACTTGGTAACAATGGATCATACTATCCTTGAAAGAAAAATAATTTAAATGAATATTATAATATCATGAAAATAAGTAGATTCATTATATATCTTGTAATATTTAATTATATACAACTTAAAATGAAAACAGGTTTATAACAAAAAATGAGTCTTAAAAAAGAAAAATTGGGAGAAAACTATTCTACTGATTTAGTGTCTATTGAAACATAAAACCCCTGGAATAATTGTCATATAATGGATATTTAAATACCCAAAAAATAAAATGAATGTAAAATTGAATACATCCAATGGAATTATACACACCACAAAAGAGAAATATATGGTGAATAAATCTTGTATCTCACAGAAATAGAAACTGAGATGAAATCCCCTTACCTTGTGTCTTGAATCTTGTAAGTCTCATTCAAAAAACCAATATAACAAGTATAAATTTATTATTAATATTTTAAAGAACCATATTTTTATATATAATACCATATATTGTTTGGTTATGACCTTATATTAGCATCTTTTTACCTATCCTACATTAATGTTTCACTTCAGATAATATTCTCTTTGTTCATTTTTTTAAAAGGTAATTCTTTGGTCAAAGACCAAAGCATAATTTATTGATAAGAAAAAACAGATTACAAAATGTGAAAGGAGGGGATTTTTTTACAATCTCTATCAAAAATATATAATAAGTCGGAATGAATAACATCCATCCAAGTCATGCTTTGATGGACACCTTTGTTGGCTAGGGCATCAGCAACGACATTTGCATCATGATAGGCATGAGTAGCGATAAAATCAATCCCATGGAGCAAATTAAGACAGTTCATCCAACAAGCTGTGAGGGACCAGGCTAGGTGGATGTTTCCATTCCAGATGGCATGTATAATAGTGGTTGAATCACTTTCAATCTGAAGCTTTCTCTAGCCTCTTTGAAGAGTAAAATCAACAGCATGAATAACGCCAAGCATTTCTGCCTCCGGAGATGAAGAGTGACCACATCCAGCAAAGAAACAACCCTGACATTGACCAGCTGAGTCTCTAAAGATACCACCACAACTGGCAGGGCCAGGGTTGCCTTTAGAAGCGCCATTGACGTTCACTTTGATCCATCCTGGCATTTGAGGTTTCCAGAAAACTTCCAAGGAGCGTTTAGGCTTTAGGAAAATGCAAGGAATATGATGATGACGAAGGATCATAAAATCAACAAAAGAGTTCTTGCAACAGTCCTTTTGAATTGAGGCTGCTTCATGAATCGCAAGAAGAATACGAGACTTCCCTGCATTAAGATTAAGAGAGTGATTATTGTGAATGAGATCATTTCTAACACACCAGAGATCATGCACGAGTTCCGCCACGGCCACAAGAAACATGTTTTTGACCTGTAGGGAAGCATCATGTCTAGTGCAATTATTTAGAAACAAAGAAATTAAATCATTAAGGGGCTTTATGCAATTAAAAAGATCGAAGATGTAGTTCCAAAGAGCAGAGGCCGTCACACAAGATAGAAACAGATGATTGGCATCTTCCCTATGTTGGTTACACAGACAACACTTGGAACAAAGAGAGATGTCAAAGGTTTGATGACTAGATTCCAAAGGTAATCTATTGTGCACAATGCGCCAAATATGCGTATGCCTGGAAGGTTTAATCCATGGATTGTTAAATTGATTCACCCAAGAAAATTTAGAATCATGGTCAGAAAAATTATGTTTATAATAGCTTTTAGAGTCAATAATACCATTAGAAGAAGGTTCCCAAACAAGGAAATCACCAACAGAAGAAAAAGTATAATTCTCAATAGCTTGCATAATAAGATCTGGGAAGTCACAATCAGGAGATTGTAAGACCTCTTTTATAGTCTAATCAGTGCCTGCAGGAATATTACTGGGGGGTAACAAAGAGATCAAAGGGCTGCCACACCATTTTCCACACCAAAAATTGATGGATGAATCAGCACTGACAATCCTTCTAGAATTTTTCATGATTTTATGATAGGAGTTCCGGATGAAAGGCCAGATGGAAGAGTTAATGAAGATCAGATTGCCTTTGAAAAGTTTAGAGAAAAACCTATGTTTAAGATATTCAGTAGCTTTAGAAGAATAATTAAGGATACGCCAAGTAAGGCAGGCCTGAAGAGAATCATTAAACAACTTTGAATTTTTAATGCCAATTCCACCATTAAAAATAGGTTTACAACAAGAATTCCAAAGAATAGTGACAAGCTTCTTTTCTAAAATGCTTCCAGACCAAATGAAGTTTTTAATATAAGTATTTATTTTTTTAAAAATACCATCTGTCCATTTATAGACCATAAGGGAATAGACCATTTTAGAAATAATGGTCGATTTAACCAAACAGATTCTTCCAGCCATGGAGAGAGACTTCCCTTTCCAATTAGCAAGTTTATTAGTGATATGAGAAATGATGTTAGAAAACTAGATAGCTTTGGGTCGACCCCAGAAAAGAGGAACACCCAAATAAGTGAATGGTAAATTACCCTCTTTAATACCCAGGTAATTTATAATACCAGTTTTCCTTCTTACATGAATTTTTTTTCCAAAATAGATGTAAGATTTGTTCCAGGAGACAGCTTGACCAGAGACATCCTCATAATTATTTATAGTTTACTTAAGAGCATGCAAATTTCTCTGGTCTCATTTTATGAATATGATAATATCATCAGCATATAAAAGGTGGGTGGGGGCATTTAAGTTCTTGGCCACCTGAATCGGTTTAATCAAATGTTACTCGACCTGGTGATTAATGAACCTGCTAAGATAATCTTCAGCAATGAAAAAGAGGATGGTAGAAAGATGGTCTCCCTGCCTAACACCTTTAGAGAATTTAAAGAAACTATGAGGGGTACCATTAATCAGGATAGAGATATGAGCCGAATGAAAGAGTTTCCTGATTCTACCAATGAAGGAATCATTAAAACCAATGATTCTAATATCTTCATATATAAACTTCCAATCAATGGTATCGACAGATTTTCTAATATCCAGTTTTATGGCCACACAACCACCTCTAGATTTTTTATTTAAAGTGTTCGTACATTCAGAAGCAAGGAAAATGCAATCCTAAATGGATCTTCCCTTGATAAAACAAAATTGGTTCCATGAAACAATTCTATTGCAGATAAGAGCAAGTCTATTTTCAATAATTTTTGTGATGATTTTATAAATAGTGTTAATCAAAGCTATATGTCTAAATTGATGTATCTCAGCTGCATTCTCAACATTAGGAATTAAAATTAGAAATTGAGCATTGATTCCATGAGGAAGAGTTCCATGAATGAAGAAGATCTTGACAAGATTACAAACATCATTTTGGATGATGTCCCAATGGTTTTGGAAAAACCCATTATTGAAACCATCCGGGCCAGGAGCACTGTTTGTGATTAAACAAAAAACAATGTCTTTAATTTCGTGATCTAGAGGAATGCTTAAAAGAGTCTTATTATCTCCTTCATCAACTAACAAAGGAATGATGTCAGGTTTAAGATCAACATTTCTATCCAGACCATTTAAAATATTATAAAAATGAGAGGTAACATGATCAGTGATGGATCCTTCAGAATCAATGACCAAGTCATTATGGATGAGCATAGATAGAGGAGGACTAGCCTTTTGAATTCTTTGCATAAAATTATAAAAATTAGTATTACAATCTCCATAAGTAATCCATTTAGTTATAATCATTTGTTTACGAATATTGTCTTTGAAAGTATGTAAAGAATTGAGTTTAGAAGAGATATTAGCTTCCAACTGAGGATCCAAAATAAAATCAGAATTAGTGTTCTGAGTTTGGAAGCAACTAAGTTCATTTTCAAGGTAAGAGATGTCAAGATCTATTTGAGAGTTATAGTATTTACACCAAAATTTGAGAGCTTGTTTAATAACTTTCAATTTACGTAAACAAGAAAAAGAATATTTATGATGCTTCATGGAGTTCCAAGTGTTAGAAATAAAAGTGACACAATCAGGATTCAAAGACCAAGCATTGTTAAATTTAAAAGGAAAGAAAGGTTTTCGATCATTCATGAGGAGATTAACAAGGATAGGATGATGATCATAATTGATTCTGGGGACAGTTACACTAGATATTTTATCCCAAATATCAAGAGCCTTCATATTGACAAAGGCTCTATCAAGTTTACTAGCAACAGTCCTATTATAATGTTTTCTGTACCAGGTGTATTTTTCACCAATAAGGTTGACCTCAAATAGATTACAATCATCAATAGTAGATTTATACTCTCTAGTAGAAATGGAGAGATGAGAAGGACCAATTTTTTCAGAAGGGGAGAGAATGGAATTAAAATCGCCAAAAACAATCCAAGAGTCTTGAATATGATTAGCAATATCAAGGAGTTCAAGCCATAAGGCTCTCCTATCCTGATACCTATTTTTGGCATAAACCATAGTAAAAAATATGTGTTGACCATTCCATAAGAAGTCACAAGAAAATTGCTGATCAGAAGTTCTAAAAATGTTAACATTATTTATAGTATTATGGAAAAAAATCCACATAGAGTCAACATGAAGACTGTTATTGCAAGAACCCGGAAAACTGTAAATAAGAGCTCCAAATCTCATAAAGGTCATTTTAAAATTGACCTTAGGTTCATCAATGGAAAACAGGTGTGGTTTATGAGTATTTAAAAACCTCCTAAGAGTAGAGGAGGTGTCATTGTTGGCTACCCCTTGACAGTTCCAGAAGAGGACATTCATTTTCGATTGTGTCTTGGGATAGTACCCTTTTTCTTTTTTGATTTACCAGATCCCTTATTTTTTTGGGATCTAGTAACCATTGAGGTAGAAGAAGAATTATTTTGTCTCTCATCAGAGTCAGAACTGTGAGAGATATTAGCATTCTGGTCAGCATCCAGAATGGAAACAAAATCAGAGGAACATATTGGAGCAGAACTGTCTAGTGTGTGGTGATGGTCAGGCCTATGAGCAGAGTCTTTTTCAGGGAAAAGGGGAAGAATAGAGCTGTTCTTCACAAGGATAAGTTCATGAGCAGGAGATTGTACAGAATGAGGATGGGGCTCAGTCAAATTCTTACAGTTTTAAGTTCAGCAGGGTTTGAGTGATTAGAACCCGGAAAAGAGACATGGTCCTTATTCTGATTGACAGAAGCAGAATAGGGAACCATCCTGTTGACCAAGTAGTGATCAGGATTTGGGACAGATTCAGGAGGTAGTGAAGTGTGTGGATAGTTGCAAGCCAATTGAGAATGTTCAAGAGAAGCATTATCAACAAGAGTGATAGTGTTAATATTAAAACTATCAACCTTTTCAGAAAGAACATTTCTAGTAATATCCCATTGTTTATGCAAAGTAGCAGAAGTTTGCATGTCATTCAGGAGTATAGACTCTTCCTTCTTAATAGGAAGAGATTCAGCATGTAAATTCAGGGTAGGATCAGGAGTGTGTGATAAAGTGTGATCAGTAGAGATTCTAGTAATTCCAGTAACAGAATGAGACTTAATTAAAGAAACTGCAGCAGCAATAGAAACATTTATAGAATCAGAATTAGAAGAAATAGTGTTACCTGAATCTGCAGAGTTAACATTATCACTATGAATCATGTTGGAAGCAACAAAATTCTCTTTTAGAGAAGCTACTGATTCATCCAAGTTCCTACATATATTCTTATTTAGACATGAAGTATCAGAAGTAGAGGCAATGTTAACAGGATTTGGAATGGGATTAGAAGTGCTTTTGTTAGAACAAATTCTTTTACAGTCAACAACAGCTCCTTTTAAATCAATGGGTTTACCACTGTTTTGAGAATCATCCTCCTCCTCAACCAAAACAGCCCAAGATTTTCCTTCCAAGGTTGAGGGGGAATTGTTTTTCTTGACCCAAATGTCATTCTTTTTTGTAGGGGGATCAGATTTATCCATAGAATTTTCCCTTTTTTGTTATGTTTAACCTCTTGCCAATCGTTTTTATCTGGAGGGTCCAGATGCTTCCTAGCAACCCTACAAGTGGAAAAATTATGCCCAATGAGTTTGGAAACTTCACAGAAGGATGGCTTCTTTTCATACTCAATACTGAGTTCCACTTTGTGATCAGGGGCATTGAAAATTATGGAATATGGAAAGTCACTAGCTAAGTTGACTTCCACCATAACCCTAGTATATAAGCCAAGGTCCCCATTCAAGGTTCTATGGTCATGTTTAATAGGGGATCCTAAACAAGAAGCAATATCATTCAGAATTTTTGGATGCTAAAAGAACCAATTAAGTCTATGAATTCTAATCCACACATGTGACAAGTTATTTTTATGAGTGTATGGATTAAAAGTAGGATCCCAATCTGAAATTCTAAAAAAACCAGGATTTAGATGCAAATTGCCAATCTTCCATACCTCCTCAAGCTCAATTTGAGAGCTAAAGAGAAAGTGGTAGTATCCTTTGCCTATGGGGACCATCTTCGATTTTGTAGAGCTCCAGAAATGAGAAATACTATTCTTCAACTCCACAATATGCCATGGCTTATCTCCTGTATTATAAGAAATTCGACCAAGGACCGAATACCTGAAAATTTGTTCCCTCTGTTTCAGGGCTTCTGGATCAGCATCATTCGAAAAGCCACCATCATCCAGTTTCTTGAAAAGAGGTTTCTTGCAATCCTTCTCGCTACTGATATCAGTACCCTTTAGCGCATCATGGAAGGAGACATGATTATTGCGAAGAGGGATTTGAAAATCCCATACTTCGATGTTTGAAGGTGCAGGATCAACAGATGCAGTAATCGAAGGGGAAACAATTTCCCACTCTGGTTCAAAGCCAGCCATCAGATCAAGAATGTCAAAAACGATATAAATATAATTTATATTCAGTATATGTGTATTATAATAGTCAATAAAATATATAATTAGGAAATGGAATACACCATTCATTGAGATGGTAAGCCACAGGTACACAAGAATGTTGTTTACTTTTTTAATGTTGAATTGAATGAAATATGGTAAATGATATATATATATATATATAATATAATTATAGTAGAATAATTATATAATATATATAATATATTTTCAATAAACTTATACTAAATATATTCTATGTACTGTGTCAATGAATCACATCAACCTGATGGGGTAGTAGTCAACACTAACTCAAACGAAATTATCGTATTTACAACAAATTGAAAGTAAAAAAAGATATGTTTTATAAAATGAATACATAATATTTATGATATAATAAATGTAATATATAATATATAAAAATATATTTTCTATCAATATTTCCACCATGAGAGCCGGTAATGGAAAAATGAACAATCATTATTTTGCGAGGTGGTAGTTGATTGTACATGTAAACAGTATGTTCATTACACATTACATAGAGGAGTGTGTAACTATAGGAAAACCCCATAAAATTAAAAAATAATAATATATTTTGGTTGAAATTATTTTTTAAAAATAAATTAATAAAGATATTGGGAGAGCTGGGGAAACAAAATAAAATAAAGGAGCTTGAGAGAAGACGTTGCCTCTTAATCGAGTAAATACTCTTGGTTTGTTCCAAATGGATTACTTGGGTTATTTTATGTCCAAGGGGAGGCTTCCCAGAAGAAGGGAGGTATTTTAATATGTGTATTGGTTAGATATTGTATTGATCTAAGTGGTTTGAGAGGTGAGATGAAGTGGAGGAGGTGGTGGCCTCTTATAAGGATTAGAAAGGCCAAACATGGATTTTTTAAAACAAGTTAGATGCACAAACGTTTTTACCTAAAAAAGTCATACCAAAATAAAACAATAAATAATGTAAGGTTTATGGATGATGAACTTCCATAAAATGGGTTTTTATAAGTTTTTATGTTTTCTTGGATCTTAAATTTAAGATTTAGACCTTAGTTATGCTTAATTTTACCTTAATCGATGTAATTAATTTTAATTACATTCACTAATATATTTGGTAAAAAACTATGTTGAACTTATTATACATTATAAATTAATCTTATTCAAAATACTTAATCTATTTTTCCAAATTCTGATCACATATGTCATATAAATTAATTTATAATTAATCCCGCAGTTGGGTCAACAATGCAGGTTTTTAATGAAATGAAATTCAAATGTTTACTATGTTTTCATAAATAATTTCAATTTAAAATTTCTATAAATTAACAAAACTGTATTAATTGATAGAAATAATATATGATAAAACATATAAAATAATTTAAAATTTCATTTATCCTTATAAATAAATTATACAAAAAAGTTGTTTTGAATTAAAATCCACTATTTTAACTATTCATCAAAAAATGATGTTTCTCAAAAAACAGTAAAATTTTTCCCTAAGATAATTTCAATATTATAAATTAAAACATTAAGTTTATTTTATCGAATTATGTTTCTAAATGTGTCTAAAATGAAATTTATTAATTTTCACATAAGTAAATTAATGATAGTTTATTTGGAAAAATTGTATTTTTAAACAAATAAAGACATTAAAAAACATTTATCTTTCCTAATCAATAACATTATATATATTTTCTGAAATTTAGTTATAAAACTTCATATTACTATGTTTAATAGATATATTATAATTATATCATTTTAATAATTATAACAATAAAATGAAATTTCATACAAATACACTTTTGTGTATAACGTACCCAAGTCGATGTTGAGTTTTGTGTATGCCAAGTCAGAGTTGCATGAAGCATTTTCCAAGTCATATTATAAACATTGTGTTCCATGTAATGAAGCTAAGAATTATGTTTTTATAGTGCATTATTAACTCAAAAGTTCATATAGCGTATGTTGAACATAGTTTTTAATATAAAATAATCTACTTTTAGTGTTATATGAAATAACAAATATTGAAAATGATAAATTAATTTGGAAAAAATAATTCAAAAAATAACAAGTTGTTATATTATTCCCCCTTCAAAATTAATTTCACCCGCATAATTATTTTGGGTTATCAATGGTTTAATTATTTAATTATTCATTCATTGAAACCCATAACGTAAAAATGGATACTGAAATGAACCATAAAAATGGAAAGATTAAACCATAATGGTTACACAAAGTAACATATAACTAGGTTTCCACATAGTAGAACATATTTTGGGAGTGAATATTGGACATGGATGAAAATAATAATTATTTATAAGTATTTCTTTTGATTAGAAATCATAAAAATGATAATAATCAATGACAATTTAAGGGACTCAAAATCATTAATCTATGATGATTTATAAGTCCATCAGTATAAAAAAACATAGGTATTAAGATGAAATATTTTTTATCATTATCATATCATTGAGTAATTATTTTATTAACAAATAGTATAAAGAAATATACATAATTGATATATAACCATTAACAAAATTACATTCTTTGGTTGTGCTTTTAACTCATTATAATTCACTCACTACTTCATGAAATGGATGTCTAAAAATTAACATTCAAGTCCAAATAACTAAAATACACTTTTAGTAGATAATATGGCCCATAAAAGATTTAAAATTATGTCTATTTATCAATAACTATTTATTAATGTCAATAGGGTTAACATAATAATATCTAAAGTATTACTACAATTTCATCATTAATAATTATTCATAAAAAATAATTATACATTAACGAGTACATTATGTAGGCCAATGGTTGGAATGAAACCCTTTTCAACCACCAGTTATGGTTTCAAGACTCACATCCTTTAGATACATGATTGGTTGTCACCCAGAATACATGATTTTCTTTTCTAAATCCACACTAAGATAATGACCAAAATATGATAGGCATCCTTGAAATAAGGTTAATAAAAAATATCCTTTTATCCAAGGTTTTCAATACAATTTAAATACATAAATACTTCCTCTGAAGTATAAATTATACTTTTCATGAATGGTTAACCTTGTAAAATATCTAAATGTTTCAAATCAAATACATTAGAAAATAATGGCATGAATTAATCTTAACCTCGATACCCCATATATCACAAAGTACATCTTATTTGTCACATTCCACACATGTGAACACCCTCATGGTAAATTCTCTTAAAACGTTGTAACAACATGAATTACCATAATTTATTTTAGAAAATAGTCATGCTTCCAAATTCCATAGATTACTGGATATATTCCATAAATACATGAAGTTTTAAACTTCATCTATGATAGCATGAACTACTTATCAATTGGTCTTTATTATTTCCCAGGTAATCAGTACCATCGGATGTAAATATTAAAATCTCACGTATCATTATCCAAACAACATTATCACAATATAAAGAACATATAAAGGGTTATAATTCCCTTAGTCATGTGTTTTCCATTGAAATTACCTTGCCATTATATAACTTTTGTATAACTTTTGTATTCCATCGGAACTAATCATCATGTTATTAAAAAACTATATTGAAAAACATTAACTGAAAAATCATTATATATTTCACCATTAATTTAATATAATTCTTGAAAAAATATAAATGAAAAAATTATTATTCCACTACATCCATATACTATTTACCATGCCACATCATCATATCATAAAATACCTCTTTGAATTAACATTTCTTCTATTGTCTTTTCATCATCATCAATATAAAAATTACCCATACCGCCTTAATAAGCCCCTTCTAGAGAATTCCTCATGGGACATTGATTTTTATAATGAAAATTTATTTATCACATAAAACTCATAATCTTTGATGAGGTATTAGTGATTCCAATATTCTTATCGATTTCGTTAACTGAACTCATCATTTTCCCTTATTCTCATTCATTTTTCCCTTTCATTAACATTCATTGTGTCATTGTTTTCCACATTCAAAACATCTTATTGTTACAATATGGCATTATATTTGTTGATCCTCTTAACATTATTGACATAAAGAAAACCCAGTCTTATTTTCTCTATGGTCCCCATTACCCGAGCTCTAAGTGAACTCCTGCTTTTCCTCCCTAGGTGAGTCTGGGAGTTGGTTAAGGTACACATTGTTAATAATATTCCTCAAAAATTGATAAGGAAGGATCAAATAATCATTAACTCTAGTTATCATCCCACATAACATATCATCATCAATTAATCAATCACATTAAATTTTTATACAATTCCTTCTTGTTTCCACCATTGACAAAAACTAGAGTTATAGTGTAAGCATTACTAATCATAGTACAAAACCACATAGTCATTAAAATAATTACTTATATGATGTCTCAATCTTAACACCTTCCTTAATCGATGACACCCTAGGTTCATCCTATGTTATTCATAGCCAACATATATTTAAATTCTTCATGATATTTCATGGAGATTTTTTCAATTCCCAAATCACATCCCTCGTTAGTGTCAAACCAGTTGTGTAGCAAGGCCTGTAGTCAAGTACATAATTATCTTGAGTAAGGCCTGAAACATCTTGTTGGAGTTATTACTTTAAGGTAAATATATTGTAGAGCCACATCCACTTGTGGTATCTGGATAGGGATGTATTTCTAGGAAACCACTCACTATATACTTTACCAAAATTCAAGGACATTTACATATGTTTATTATTATCCATAGACTTAGCCATAGTCATGTCATTAGAATTCTCAATAATGTTTTCTCATCCTAGATTACAAGGTTTAACTAAAACATTTCTCTAATACCAACTATAGAAAGCCTAAATTTTCATTAATTAACATTACATAACATTTTTGGAATACTGCAAAAATTATACAAATAGACTCCAAAATATAAAACTATTATAGTGCCATTGGAAACATGGAATCATAAAAACTCTTTCATAAATGAGTTACATCATCTCTCAGTAGTTTCTTCTAGACTAGCACCCTTCATAATCACATGAAAAATAATTTATATATTCATTACCTAGGGGAATGAAACATAAAAATGGGTTCTCTCATATTCTCAGTAATGGTAAACTAGAGAGATACATAAGAACAATCATGATCATAATGGTATGATAACCTAATCATGAAAATATAAGATCATACCCTTGAAATCAAACAACAGAAACAATAATCATGGAATAAATATTGGTTGTTATTAAGACATAAATCATAAGAACATAGTGAATATAATCCATTAAAGAATATCACATGAATAAAATGTTTAATTTTTTTAGAAACATTAACATATATAATAATTTTCATAGTAGTCATGGTATCCATGATGAGACAATCATAGTGGACAAAGTCCAATACTCAACCATGTTTAGATCATGTTCCATATATGTATTACTGAATCATGTTCACTACACATTCAATCCCTATAATATTGAAAATAGTTCATTTTCTATTATATCCATATAATAATAAACCATGTTAATTTCTCGTACCATCCCTGTAATGATAAATGAAGAACATTTCTCATTAGAGACAAGTCTATCTCAAGCGATATAAATCATTACCCAATGAATTATAGGGAGATATAGGTCTCACTCATCTCATTGTGAAATCATAAAAAAATGTTCCACAAAATCATAAAAATCATATCATAACCCATGCAACGAAATGGGTATCACAAAAATGAAATCATATCATAATCTATAGAATAATATAAATGTTTAATAATAATTTAATCAAAATAATAACCCATGAAATAGAAATTTATTTCATAAACATATAACTTGTGGTAGAAAAATTGGTTCAATAATTACCAAGACATTAAGTGTAACCCATTCATAAAATAATATGAATAGAACATTTACATATTTTATTAGAAGGGAATGAGTAACATCAAAATGAGTCCTCATAGATGGAAATTAATTTTCAAAAATCACTTAAAATTGTTTCACTAGAAACAATATCATTTATTCTTCGAAAAATTATTTTTAACACATAAATCCATTTTGAATTCATTTTTATAGAAAATACCTTGAAAAATTATAAGGAATACTTGGATTCCATTAGAAATAATTTTTCCATTAAAACATATAAAATATGATTCAATAGGATTTAAAAAACATTTTCTTTAAATACACATTGAAAACAAAAAAAGAAATCCCAAAAATGTTTTCAAACCCAATTCAATTGAATGAATATGAAAGAATCATGACGATTTTTTCAGAAACATTTCCTTAAAAATACTTTGAAATTTATGTAAATATGTATAGAAAAAAACTTTAAACAAAATTTTCCTTTAAAATTTCCATTCAGATTAATTTCAATAATTATTGCTTTAAAAATCATGTGCAATCTTCAATGTAATGATAGGGGATAAATGTTTTCATGTTGTATGAGTTAAATAGAATATCCATTTTTCATGGTAAAAAGTTTAGAAAAATGACTTTTTCAAAATGAAATAAGAATATTCCATTGAATAGATTGGTAAAATAAAAATTTGGAAAATGTATTTTAATACTTATGTATAATGGTATAATATTCATGGAAACCCTTTTTATAAAAAAAGTTTTTCAATGAATATAGATATCCAATCGAACAGAGTGTAAAGTCAGGATTTATTAAAAAACATTATTAACTATCATATGTACCAAAGATAAGAAAAATGGAAACAATACATGAATATACCATGAATAAACATTAGTGAAGAAATTTAATGAATATTCTCAAGATTTTGGTTCTAATATTTCATCAAAGGATACATAAACATAAATATTCTTGAATTGCGATGAGATTGTCTCCATATATAATTACCTGTTGGTAACATGGGATAATATACTCCATGTAAGAAAAATAAATTATATGAAACATAGAATTTAATGAAACTAACTACATTCATTATATATCATGTTAAATGGATGTATGTACACCTCAAAATTAATATAGGTGCATAACAAAACATTAGTTTCAAAAAAGGAAAAATGGGACAAAACTATTTTACCGATTTGGTGATTGTTGAAACATTAAACGCATGAAATAAATTTCATAGAATTGATATGTAAATAAAATAAAATTTAACTATAATAAACATTAAATACATTCCTAGTAATTATAAACACCAAATAATGGAATGGGTGGTGAATAATGCATGTATCCAACAAAATTAAAAGTGAGATGAAATCCATATACCTTTTGTCTTGACAGTCAAAGTACATATTCAAAAAAACTATATAATAAATAAAAATTTATTATAAATATTTTATATAAACATATTATTATATATAATACCATATATGGTTTTATAATGACCTTATAGTACCCAAATGTTTAATAAATGATGTTAAGGTCTCACTTCGGGTAATATTCCCTTTGTTCATCACACATTTTTCAATTGGTTATATATTTGGTCCTTATACTTATATAAGGATTATAGAATGTAAAGGATGATATAAATATAATGTATTTTTATTAAATGTTTATTTTAATAATATACAGAATATATAATTATGATATTTAATACACCATTCACGGAGACGGTAATCCATACATACACCTTAATGTTGTTTTCATTTTTAATGTCCTATTAACAAAAAAAATACAGTAGACAAATGTGTTTGTATGTATATATATAATTATTCTATTTGAATTATTATATCATATATATATATATAATTTCACTAAACCATTCTTTAATAAATTCCATGTAGTTTGTGAATGAATCATGTAACTTTGATGGGGTGGTAGTCCACACTTCCGCAAACAAAATTATCATATTTACACAAAATGGAATCTAAAAATATTTGTCTTGTAAAAGAAATAATGAAGATTAAAGATATAATAAATATTATTTATAATATAGAAAAATAAATTTACCATCATAATATTAAACAAGTGAGGTGGTAAATAGAAAATGAAAAATCATCGTTTCATGTGGTGGTAGTTCAATGTACACCTAAACAGTATGTTCATTACCCATTAGATTGAGGTGTGTGTAAGTGTAGGTAAAACCCAAAAGATAAAAAATAATAGTATATATAGGATAATTTCTTGTGTTATAAAGTCTTTTAATAATGATATTGGAGGGGGTTTACAAAGAAAATAAATGAATGGAGTTTGAGAGAAGATGTTACCTCTTAATCGAGTAACTCATTTTTGTTTGTGACAAAAAGATTCGATGGGATTATTTCTATTAAAGGGTAGGATTATAGGAGTAATTTAAGGATGTTTTTAATCATTCTGGGATTTAATTTTTCAAACCAATGATGTTTGAGATGTGTGAAGAAGAGGGAGAGGTGGTGGCATTTTATAGGGAAAGGAAATGAAACTATTGGAATTTTTTAACAAAAGTTTGATGTAACCACGTGTAAACATCAAAAAGTCATAAAAAACAAAAAAACCACAACAATGGATGTTTAATGGATGAATAGAGGCCATAAATGAGTTATGGTAATGTTTCTATGTTATTTTTAGTCATAAATTTACTGTTTAGTCCATAATTAGTCTTATTTTTAATTTAATCCTTGTAATTATTTAAAATTAATGTCACTAATATTTTTGGTAAAAACTATTTTTAACTTATTAAACATTATAAATTACTTTTATTCAAAATAAGGAATTAATTTGTATATATTCTAGTTACATATGTGGTAGAAATTAATTTAAAATTAATCCCGTAGTCGGGCCGACAATACAGGTTTTTGATGTGAAAACATTAAAAAGATTACTAAGTTAATATATCCAATACCAATAAGTAATTGATATCAATGACCTAAATTGTATTAAAGGGTAAAAATATTATCTGATTAAAATTTGTAAACTAATTAAAATATATCTTATCCTTATAAATCAATAATAAAAAAAAGTAGTTTTGAATTAAATTCTTGCATTTTTCACTATTCATCCAAAAATGAAGTTTGTCCGAAAAATCCAAATTTTTTTTCCTAAGATAATTTCTAAATTATAAATTAAATATAAATATTATTTTATCAAATTAAATTTATAAATTTTTCTAAAATTTATTTTATTATTTTTCACATAAGTACATTAATGGTGGTTTATATTAGAAAATAGTATTTTTAAACAAATAAGGACATTACATAAAATTATAAAATTCATCATCAATACCTTTATAAAAAGTATTTGAAATTTATTTATCATTTTTCTTATTACTAGGGATAATATCTATATAATAATAATATCTTTTCAATATTTATATCATTAAAATGATGTCTCAATGAAACACACAATTGCATATAACATATGCCAAGTCGGTGTTGCATGTTGTGTACGCTATGTCGGTGTTTCATGTTATGTACAAAAAAATGAAAGATAACCATATTGTTATGTGTAGTCAATCTAAAATTTATGTTGTGTGTAGTTCATTATTAACTTTGTGTTGTGTATAATGAATCCTAGAAATAGTGATTTCATATAAAAATATCTATTTTCAATGTTATGTGAAATAAAATATATTGAAAGGTTTAAATTAATTCAAAAAATAATAATTCACAAAATCATGGGGTGTTATAGTGGTATTACACTCTGAATTATTCATTAGGATCCATAGGGGTTGAATTGAATTCTCCTCAATGGAACTCACCTATAGATTATAATCACAGAGAGGTTATCAGACAGGAAGTCCATGTCATTGACAAACCTGGAGGCGAAAGAGATAGGGAATGATCCCATTAATTCATATGTGAGAATACATAATCCTTTAATGATATAAATGAGACATAAATGTTGGAGTACAAGATTGAAAAGATTTATCAGATCCCTGATTTCCTAGGTAACCATGAGATAATCAATGTGATGTGTGTAGAATTCTTACATGACAGTTCGAGTATGAAATGGTGGGATTCCATGGAATAGGAGGATATGCATGTTATCTTGGATTGCAAGAGTTTCAAGACTATTTAATTATAGATATTTTGTAAAATCTCAGTGATTATGGAGATGTATTTTTACTTCATCTATTTGTAGTAGGGAGATCCTTTGGTGCCTATGTAATCCAATTTGTTTGTGGATTTGGTTTATTTTTCAATATAGGTAGTAAATAACAACAAACAATTGAATCAGTAATACCTATAGGGGTTTCAACTAGATATCTGATCATAGATACTTGTGTAGAATATTTCAAAGTATATGGATACATTAGATATGGAGATGATAGTATATATTAATATGGAAGGGAAGGGTTCTTAGTCTTCCCCTTCTCTTCAACCAAGTAGAATCATCCATTTCATGAAAGGGGAAAAGAGTAAGTATATAGATCTCGAAAATAGTTCTGTGGGTATTTCATAGTATAATATGGCCTATGACCCTCATTTTTAGCTTGTAGTGTTCCCCTAACATGATATTATTGTGGAAATTTTGGTCACACGTGACATTTTTTCCACACTTTCAAAGAGGTGTTTCATTTTTATATGGTATACTAATCTACAACATTAATTTTAGTTTATGCTTATACCTCATTATGTAAAAGGATATATTTCTCCAAAGGCTACTATAGAACACTCATATTCAACAATGTCTATAGGTATCCTACCATTGGCCTCATGATTGAATCACCCTCACACAATAGATGAGTTTCCAGTGGAAGAAGATTTGGGACTGGTGACAGTCAGATATACCATATTGATATAATCATTAATAGTGATACGATTATTTTATTTTGTTACTTCCCAATCTTTCACATTCGACTCAATTTTTCAATTCATAATCATCTGATTTTGCACATCACCATTGTTATGGAGTATGTGATAATGCATTAGAAGAAGAAATAGATGGTGTTTTGATGTTCGTTTTCACTATTGATAGCTAACGATGAGTTATTTAGGGACTTCATCATTATCGATCAGAATTGATTTGTCATCATCATTATGATGGATTATATTTTCACTCACCATGTCATGGTTGATTCTTATCATAAGCACGTGACATTTAATTCGGGTGATGGGATATGTTAGGGGTTTTAGGGAGAGTGAGATTTGAGGTGTGGTCATGCATGACCTTCCTTCCAAGAGATCTAGGGTTGGTTATTATTTGTAGCTATTTACCCTAAATATTTTTCATTTACTATATACCTTCTTGTAACTTTTTGTATTTTTCCTGATATCATCCCACCAAATTTATATAGTATTCCTCTAAAGAGGGGGTATAGTTTCGGATAGGCCTTGTGCAAGGTATGATACTTCTTTTCAAACCCTCTTAATACATGGAACTAATGGATTTAAAAGATATCATATTTATTTGGATGACTAGATGGAAAATGGTTATGTTTATCCATGTGTTTCTCCTTGGGAACCCATGTTATATTTATAATTAATGAATATGGTTCACTCTGATTTTCTTTCAACTGTCAGATGTAGAACTAGGTGACAGTTAAGAATATGTATCTTTTTCTATGGGTGGATGGTTTTATTGATTAGTTGATAGAGAAAATTGGTTTTCATTGACTGCTATATAGTAAGGTTATCATCAGGTAAGATTTTGACACACTGATATAAAAAATACAACTTTCAGGAGAAGCTATGGATATTATGAATATATTTTTGTGTCGTTTAGTCTGACTAAATATCAACTAGTTTTTATATATTTTAAGAATCAGATATTCCATCAGTATCTTGACAATTATTTGGTAGTGTTCAGGGATGATATGTTTGTTTATTCATGATTTGACATGACAATGAGAACCATTTTATTTTGGATCTACAAATCATGAGTTTAAACCATTTGTAAGGATGAATTTTTAAATTAAATTTATAGATTAAATAAATGATTTTCTTGGGTGTATGATTTTTTAGTATGGATTACTATATGATCGGAATAAGGTGATGGTTTTTTTCTTAAGGAATATCCACATAATATCATTGTGATTTAGATAATCATTGTTCAATCTAGATATTATAGCTGACTCATCAAGGATTTATCAAAGGTGGCATCACATTTTTCAACTCTTATAAAAAGTGATTTGAATTTCATATGGGAATCAATGTTTCATTCTAATTTCGATGAACTAAATTGAATTTTGAAAACTTCTCTTACTCGGATGATACCTAAGAAAGTTAAGGGTTGTTTGGTTTTTTCTATTTAATTTAGTGCTATTTGTTGTTGTATGCTTGTTTATAATAATTATGTAGTATTTTATGACTCTATGTAGCTTCAACCTCATGAGGGTAAATTTCCTAGTCATGATTTATATATTTCCAATATTTTCTAAGTTGTTAAATGTTGGTGGAATGATATTTATGGGGAAATGTTTGATATCTGACCACACCATAAGAGTATGAAATTTACCTTCTATCATCACTAATTGAATATCATATAGGGGTTGTGGGTGGAATACCTTCATATATTTGACTGAAACGTTTCCTATACCTAAAATAAGTGTAATTTCATTTCAGATGATCTCAAGATGAAACTACCATCATATGATATTTTGGAATCAAAGGAAGAGTAGAACCATATGCATATCTTCACTCGGTTTCACATAGACTATCAACATGATATTTTATGTTTGGTTTCAGCCCGTGTTTAATTATAATAATTTACCCTTTATTCATTGAATTCTCTAACAGAATGAATTGTTTAGGGGAATTTGAGAAATCATATATGGTGGGGAGACTATTTTGGGTTTGTCTCTCTCTTCAGATGGTATTCTCCAATTTGGGGATCATTTTTTTATCCCATCATCTATCAGGAGATCAATTTTGTTGGAATATCATAGTTGTTTATGGTCTATTAATCTTGGATGAAGAAAGGATTATTATGAAATGAGATGATGATTCTAGTGTCTATGAATGGGGAATGGAATTACATATTATTTTCCCACTATTACACCAACCAATAATTAATGGGAGGGCATCCTGAATTTTTTGGGATTCTCTAGATTCTTCTTTTTCGAGTTTGGAAATGGGATGAGGTGTCTCGGGACATTACTAATGGAAAAACATAGACTCCCAATGAGTGTTATACTATCATGGTGGTGATTGATCAGTTAACATAGTCATCTCACTTCTTTCTAATCATTGACAAGACAAAAGGTGAAGATTTGGGTAATATGTATATGTAGAAGACCATGAGGTTACATGGATTTACTTCTACCATTATTTAATAAAGTGATAATTGGTATTTTTTAAGGTTCTATTTTAATCTCTTATAGGTTTTGGGGACTTAAGTAACCTTGAGTACAAGATACAATCAACAAAAATATTTTCATATAGAGCATTCTATTATAATATAGTAGGATATGATACCATTCTGTGTCTTGAATTTTTTTATGCTTAGGAGAGCCATTTGGGATAAGTTTGGTTTACTTATGGAAACCTTTATCATCTATTAATTATAATGGATCCTTTTAAGGAATTTTATGGTAACCCATGAAAACGAGATCGTTCTTAGGAAGAGGTGGTAAATGCCACTTTGGTGAGACAAATTATATTTTAATTGATAATAATTTTGATTTAGGATATAATTCATTATGTTGTTATCGATCAAAGATGAATGTTTTTTTGCATGTTAGAAAGATCATACTTTGGAGTATGATGGTGGTGACCACTTTTAATGAATTTTTCTCAACATTTGTGTTACCATCATCATGGAAACATGGGACAGTTGGTTAAATGATATGTTAAACCATATAAGGTTACTGAGTGACTTGGAATGTTTTTCTATTATTTATCATTTATATTTTAGATTATGGGTATTCATTATGTTTGCAAGATATAAAAAAATAAATTCAACCATGTCCCCTCTCACATTCTATATTGGGATAATATTTAGTTGGAGACAAACATTTCTATTGGGGAGAATCTAGTAGAGATCGTTGTGTATGATGTGAAATTATTTTTTAGAAGATGATTCCATTGATCCTATTATTCTATGAGACATGAATCATATTCTTAGAATAAATTGGATCATGATTTTTTGAGGAGGGAGCAGTGTAATCAACTCTTTTATAGACATAATTTTTCATCATGACCTTACTAGGACATAAAGTATTATAGTGGGGTCTTTATAACATGATATTTTTTGGTTTAAGATTTTTATCACCTCTATTTTTATTTAACTATTATTTTTTTAATTTTGGGACTCTTGATAATGTAGAGAATTTGATGGGGAAAATGACCTATTGTTTTGGGATGTTTATTTTTTTATTTAATGGTGTCTAATTAATAGTGTATTAAAGGTACTGTGGGGTTCTCCTCATGTTAATATAACACCATTGTTGATTTTGGATATTTTAGAAAAAATCATTTCTTTTTAGTCTACTAGCCAATATTACCCTGTATGATGATTACATGTCATTAATGTTATACATGTTTTTAAATTGTTCATGTTTTTGATTGGATGATGGAAATAAGTTGTGAGTTTGTCTTACAGTGTGAAATTCTAACATGATTTGAATAATTCACATGTAGTGAAAAGGTAAAATCATGATGTTTAATTTGATGAATTCTATTTTTTGGAATAAAATGTTAATTTAGAATTATTAGATGTGTAATAGATTCCCACAATGTAATTATCTGGGTCTATAATTTTTATAGTGTTGTATCGGTGATTAATTATTCATTCCATTTAATAACTCATCAATATTTTCCTAGGAGATCTACCAAGTAGTTTTGGGGAATTCTGCTCCCTATTGATTGCTTTGTTCGGTGATTGATCATCATGGTTGTTACATTGTGTCTATTTGGGTAAGTGATATATATGTTTTTTTATTTACCTTGATCACAACTACACCATTACATTTTGTTTTAATAACCATAATTCATGTGTTTTTATTCCTCTTAGATTCGTTGTGTGATCTTAATCTCGGCCCGATCCATTTATTGTTATAGTGAGATGGGTGCATGTTCTTTGAGGTTTATGATGATATACCTTTTTTTATTCTTTTTTGTTTATCTGATGGAATCTCTACTGGAAATACAGGCTTTCACAATGCTTCTTTACCAATAGTTTCCTTATACCGTTGGTAAATAAGGGCCAGGACACCGTTTCCCAACGGTTTTAGGAAACCACTGGGAAAGTGGTGTGAACCATTGGGAAAGGGTCCCTTGGACACCCCTTTACCAATGATTTTAAAAAGTGTTGGTAAATATTTACCCCAAATACAGTCGGGCCGCTGCTCTCCCCCATTCGCGATAGAACCCTAAATCTCTACAGCGCTCAACTCCTCTCGCAACTTTCCCCATCCAAATCAGTGAAACTCCATCAGAATCATCTCAAATCAGGTATTTTCTTCTTTATACACATAAAATATTTATGTTCTACCTTGTTTTTATTGTTATTCATCTAATATTTTAGTTTTAGGTTTTTATTTTGATGTTTATATCATTTTTTGGGTTTTGATTAAATCTAGATTTTCTCCATTCCAATACTATAAATTAATTTAATCATTAACCCTCTATCGAAGAAGAAACATCTCAAATTAATTTCCGTTGGATTATAGATTTTCAAAGTATGTTTTTTATGCTTTTTCTTCATCTTGTAATTAATTGTTACTTGGAAATTTATTTATATGTGTTTATTAATTTTTAGCAAGGTTTCTATGAATGTTTTCCTTAAAATTCCTTGAGGAATGTGTTTTATTTAAATGAGAATTTTTTTAATAAGGATTGTGTAATGTAATTTGTTATAGTACACTTGTTATGTGACTATGTTTGGTATTTATTAACACATGAGATAAATGGTGTGTGATAATGTGTTGTTAAAGAGATTCCATGGTTGGTTCAAGATTATATTTACGTTTTGAGCCTATTAATGAGTAGTTTTAAATATATTTTGAGATATTTACCTTATATTTATTAGTGAAAACTGGGATCTGTAGAGGTGGTTCATGATTAAGATATATAATTACTGCTAAACATGTGGATAAACCATGCATAGTTGTGAATTCTTGAAATGTTTGATGTTTTTAGTCCTTTTTTATTTGGAGTTTCTTTTGATGCAGATGTTTCTTATTGATACCTATGATCAGAATTTATTTTAGTTTCTAAATCAGCTGATACTCCCCTACCATGCGCAGTGTATGCAACCTCTACCCTTATTTAATCATTCTGTTTACACAGCCTATGCAACATCTACCCTCATTTAATCAGTGAACTCAATTCATTAATTCAAGACCTCATTCTCACTAGCATTTAAGAAATCGAATGATGTAAACCCATACTCACAAAATTTCTTACCTTATATAGTGTCCAACATATGGAATACGAGCTTTTTAATTCATCAGTTAACCAGGATCATATATTCCATTTCCCCCAGGATGACTGTACTAATATAACATTATGGTCAATTAAATATGGTTCTCATTGTACGTTGTATATTATGTGTCATTATTGGACAATACACACTTTTATGAGGGTGGGGTTCTTTTCACTATCCATTCTGGCATGTGTAGACATCCATAAAAATGTTAGATAAGTCACAAGTTTAATTCCGTAATGTTGTTATCATTGACATAATTTATTATTAATCTGAAATTTAAAAATAAATGTTTTTTGTATATACTAAGTGAAATTAAAACTTTTTACAAGCCATGAACAACCTATTAGTGTATAAGCCTAAAATTTATTCACCCATGGGGTGCGCGTGACTTGGGAAGTAATTGGGTAATGAAAGGTATGTCCATAGGGGTGCCAATAATGTGTTATTGAACATGAGTGAAAAAATTGGGATGCCTATAACACATAATGGGACATGAGGCATGTGCCTATTATAGACCTAATGAAAATTAATATAAATAAATTTTAATTTAATTTATGAGCACTTTTCTTTAAATTATTTTAATAGTTCACTACATTGACTAGAATATTCTTCCTTTATCGTTTACTTCAATGTATTTTCTGTTAAAGTTCAATCCTATTTAATTGTTTATGATAAAATGACTTATATAAATTCTTTTTACAGAATGGAAAGATGTTGGATGTATGAAACCGATCGTATCTCAAGCGATTTTCAAAACAATTTGGAGAGCTTTATAGATTTTTCCTTTCACAATGCTTTAGATAGTGGTCGCATACACTTCTCATGTTCTAATTGTATTGGTTGACCTTGGTTGAGCCGTGAAGAAGTCAGCTACCACATAACCAAAAAAAAATTTCAAGCCTACTACTTTGTGTGGTATCACAATGGGGAGAAAATGAAATCTCAAATTGGTGATGATCAAAATGAATGGACTAGAATGGAGAATTTGTTAGATGATCAGTTTCTGTTTATTCGTCATTATGAAAAAGACAGGATTTCAACTCAAGAATACTTTAATATGAGGACAGATGATGAATCTAGTGAAAATGATGATATTGATAGGGTGAAAAAATTGAATGATGCCACCACGACTCCAGTATATCGACAATGCGATAAAATGAAAAAGCTGGAATTTTTAATCCGATTATTTCATCGGAAAAATATGTATGGGATTTCTAATACAACAATCGATTACATTCATACCCTCTTGAACTATTTACTTCTAGATGATGTAGATATTACCTCAAACCACTATATGGCATGAAATTTAGTTGAGGAACTTTGATTTTCAAGAAAAAAAAATTCATACTTGCCCGAAAGATGGTAGTTTATTCTAGGAGGAAACAGCTAAACGAAATGATTGTATAAAATGTGGAACATCCCACTAGAAGTCGAAATCGGATGGAACACCATCCCACATTCTACAGAAAGTAATGTGGGACTTTCCATTGATCCATAGACTCCAGAATATTTTTATGTCTAATGACATATCAATAAAAATGAGATGGAATGATTCCAAGATAAAGAAGACTAATGATGAGTTGGTTCATCTTGCATATGTATTTTCATGGTAGATATTTGATCCTCGACATCCTAATTTTGTATCTGATGTTTGTAATGTGAGGGTGGGTCATTCATGCGATGGTTTTAATCTATTTAGGCAGATTCTTACTTTGCATAGCACATGGCCAGTTTTTATACACATTTATAATCTTCCCCCATGGTTGTGTATGAAAAAACCTTTCACTTTTATGAGTATACTCATATCTGGTCCTTCTAATCCCGACATTGATATTGATGTATACATGCAACCATTAATAAAAGAGTTGAAAATTCTTTGGGATGTGGGTGTGCGCACATATGATGCATGTTCAAAAGACATATTTCCGATGCGTGTTGCACCTATGTGGATGATTAATTATTTTCCAGCTTATGCATTGATGTCTGGATAGAGCATGAAGGGAAAACTATCATGCCCGGTTTTTATGAAGAAAACATGATCCCAAATACTGAAATATAGTTGTTGTTTCAGTTTTATGGGACATCGATGATTCTTGAAAATGATCATCCATATATAATTAATCGTCGAAGATTTGATAATACCATAGATACCGATGATCCTCCTCAGCATATGTCTGGAACTGATGTTCTTAATGAATTGAAAGATTTCAGTTTTTCATTTGGAAGGGTCAAATGAAATCTTGAAAGAGAAATAATGTTTCCACTGAAACATGTTACAATTGGAGGAAGAGTAGTATCTTCATTTGATTTTCCTTATTGGTCAACCAATTTGTTACATCATTGCTTAAATGAAATGAATATTGAAAATAATATATGATAAATGCTTTTTTTAGTTCTTCTAATTGTCAAGGGGAAGACAAAAGATGATTTTCGATCTTGACGTGACTTGGTGGATTGGGGCTTCAGACAAGAATTTTATCCTATGCGTATCAGTGAAAATAAATAGAAACGTCCATGTGCTTCTTACGTGATGATGCCTACGAAAAAACAATTCTTTGATGTATTAGAGACTATTAGAGTTCCTGATGGCTATTCAAGCAACATATCTAAATGGGTCAAAAGAAGAGAGTTGATACTAGAATCAATGAAGACTCGTGATTATCATGTTCTACTGCATGAGTTGATTCCAATAGAAATCCTCCATATTTTGTCCAATAATTTAAGGGTGACTGTTATTCGGTTGTCACATTTGTTTATAGAACTTTGTGCTAAGAAGTTTTCCAAGTCTTTCTTGCAAAAAATGTTGACATATGCCCCATTAATTTTGTGTGAGTTAGAGAAAATACTACCTCCATAATTTTTCAGTTTCATGCTGCATCTGACTATCCATATTCCCACTGAAATACTTCTAGGAGGACCTGTTTATTTTTGTTGGATGTATCCAACTGAAAGAAATATGTACACATTAAAGTATTATGTCTGAAACAGAAATCATCCCGAAGGTTCTATCGTGAATGGTTATTTGGCTCAATAATGTATGGATTTCTGCTCAATGTATTTGTCTGATCTTACTAAAAGAATGAACAGACCAATGAGAAATGTAGAAGAATGGAATGAGAAAATTGAACCCAATTTTCCATCACTTCCTCAAATAGTAGGAATTCCTAGATCATATACAGTGAAGACATTAATCCATGAAGATCGGGAGATGGAACATCACATAGTTTTGTTCAACTGTGATTTGTTCGATGACTATATCAGGTAACTAAATTGAATATGTATATCTTACATATATATCTGTTAAACAATTCATATTTTTTATCTACATGGAACATAAAAAAATGATAAATAGGAAGCATCATTCTTTATCTTTGAGAAGGAGAGAGAATTTTCATAACAAAGAGTTTTCTTCTTGGTTAATATTGAAGGTAAAAATATTACTGTTTAAAATGATTTTATCAATATTTAATTAAGTTTAATAGTCATTTATATTTCATGTATTGAGTTTTTATGTTGACTCTATCTCTGAGGAAATAAGAGCTTTGGATTTTGGTCCTAATATCGTGGTTCGTGACTGTAAATCAATTGTTATCAATGGGTACAAATTTATTGTCACTGAACGAGAAAAGAACATGAGAACACAACATTATGGTGTTATGGTTACTGCCACAACAGATTGTTATTCCAATGTATCAGATAGTAGACCGCGATTTGAAAATGTAGGTTATTATGGAGTCGTTGAGAAAATAATAATATTGGATTATTACTCTCATGGATGAGTCACAATGATGAAATGCCATCAGTTTGATTCGATGAAAAGACAGGGAAAATTTATTGATGATTGTGGATTTCGAGTAATTAATATGACTCTCACTCTTGCTACTGAATAACCATATGTGTCGGCATAAATGGAGAAAAAAAATTTATGTCGAAGACCAACTTCGACCTGAATTTGGTGTCATAGTTGAAGTAATTCCAAGACATATTTTTGATGATGGTGATGAGGGAATTGACACTGTCCCTAGTTCCATTGGAACCAATCCATTTATTTGTTTTGATGACTCCAGCAGCTCAATTGTTAGAGTTGATTGTGAACCTGAATTTGTGGTTGAAAATATATAGAATCATTCATCCTTGTTCTCAATTATTTTGGTTTACCTCGATTTTTGTTTTTATGGATGGTGATTTTCAAATTGATTTGGTATTGATCACAAATATGTTTTATCTAACTTGATCTTTATTTGAATTTTCAATGTTTATTGGTTGTAGTTTTATTTTAATTTCATTTTCTAATTTGTAATTGAATAGTATTCAAACCTAGTCAAACAATTTTTCTATCTTGGTGAACATTACCACATTTATGATTTATTAAATCCATTCAAGCTCTTCTAAAAAAATTCATATCTAATTTACCAATGAATCCCAATATTTTTTCATATATTTTATTTTTTGGGTTACACATTAGTTTCGTTTTTATAATTAATTACATATTTGTTTTCAAAAGCAGGAAATGCAGCCAAATAAAGATAGGTGAAGGAAAAAATGATGGAGAACAATCGTCCAATGGTGGAGAAGGGCGTTCCACCATTAGTGCCTACAGTGAGTACTTTATTTCAAATATATACATTTAAAGAATATATAATGTCATGTGATTAATTTTTTTGTAATCATTTTTGTAGGATCCACCTATACATCGACAGTTATTCGACGAGGAGCCTAGTACTGGTCCTATTACTCATGCTGGTGGTACGAGGAGGGATCGTACTAGAGGTGGACGAGCAGCTTCACGTACCCGACTAGATCCTGCCCCTCCCACTGACATGTCATCCTTCCCACATTCTGACCTCGGTCTATCGTTAGGGAAACATGGGATTTTTAGGCCTCCCTTGTTTTCGCCACCTTTTGCATATTCTGGCCCATAATTTTGATATCCCATGATGATTCCCACTCCCAAGTCAGAATTCGGTCATATAGCTATCCCATCTTATTTTCCTTCTACTTCTGTCTCTCCGAGCCTCTATATTCCATCATCTTCGACTCCTGTTCCACCACAGGGTGTTCCATCAATTTCAGTGGATCCAGTGGCGCTCAGCGATCAGACTGGCGCAGGTATATTTACAGAACCCTAACAAATTTTTATAGAAATATTTATTTTCATTATAACATGTTTTGAAAAAATATTTGTTTTTCTTTCAAGATAGATACATCTATTGATAGGAGGTAGGGGCGGGGGCGTACATGCATGCATGTGGTGTGGAACCACCAGACACAGGTTATGGTGCATTTTAATGAATACAACCAAATTGTTGAGAAAACCAGGCAACAATGTCAGAGTTTTTTGGTGACGCTTTCCAAATACTCCGACATCATTCCTGTCCACCCGCTATCATGAAAAAATTTTCCACATGAGGTCAAGGATAGTTCTTGGGAAAAGATATGGGTAAAAAATTCTGTTGTATTTAATTCCATGAATTATTTTTGTATTTATATGAATTAATATTTTGATGTCAGCTTCGGTTTAATTTTCTTGATGGTGAGGGTGCACGACAGGAACGTATAAAGGATTTAGGTGAGCTTTGGAGAGCCTACAAGCATGAGTTGTATATTACCTGGCGTGCAAGAGTTGACACTGAGTTAGAGGCAGTACCATTCGTGGATGAGTGTCCTATAAAGTAGTATCTTCAGAATATTACTCATTGGACGACTACCCAGTTTAAGGTATTAATTACATTTGAGGTATTTAAATAATAACTTTCTTGTATTTCATTAATATTATCCTTTTCATTATCAATTTTTATTTATGAATCATCTGGAAAAAAAATCATTGATGCAAAAAAATACCTCCACAAAGTAGGACGTACTACGATGCCAGATCATGAGAGGAAGCAGGTATGACAATTGTTTATAAGTTTTCATTACGAATTACACTTCCTTCTGTTTCCTTAATTATTTAATCATTTGTTAAATTTTTAAAATAAATTTAGTTTTCAATTTTATTGTAGAGTCAAAAATAGAATATTGAAGGACGTGTGCCTCGAGCAAAACTTTTTTTCTTGAGTAGACGGAAAACAGATGGAAGTGCTGTCAAAGACGTGACTCAATAGCATATTTTATGTTTTAATATATTGATTTTATATTTTAATATCTATTTTGTAACTTTATAATATATTTATATTTGTAACAGGATACTTTAGAGGCCCTCGATGCCCAAGAACCAGACAATTTTGGTCCAACTGGTCAATTATATCAGGTGTTGGGAGAGGAGCATCCTGGCAGAGTACGCTTCCGACCTAGGATAGACCTAACAAGGTATTGGCCCTCCTCAAGTATGAGTTGTATTGCCATCGAGCTACAACAAGTTAGGGTACAGGCAAAACAAGATGACAAAAGGGCCATAGAGATGGCAGAATAGTCTGTTAGGGAAAACAGTGCATTTATGAAATTTTTTGAAGTTCTACGTCCAACACGTCCACCAGAGGCCATTCAAGATTTTGATGAATATATGTCGTCAATACGTTCTATATATGGTGCACCAGGTGGAAGTTCTAGCAGTGGTTAAGACAATGTCCATCCAGATGATGATTATGGAGAGGAGTCTGATGCGGAAGAGGAGGGAGAGGAGGGGGGTGAGGCGGATGGAGAGGGCGAGGAGGAAGGTGGGGGAGAGGGGGAGGGCACTGAGGAGGGCGAGGATGATGATGGGGATGAGGATGAGGGTGATGATGATATTGATGATGGTGATGGTGACGTGGAAAAAATTGATTTGTTTCATTTTTTACTAATATTACTGAGATTTTATGTTTAATACATTCTAGTTGTTGGTTTTATCTAGACTCGTAGTATAGTATTGGAGTAATGTTATTTTTATATATTGTCTGTTTTCATTGATGTTTTTGTTTTTTTGTGTTTGCAGTGTATCTTGATCTTGTTTATAGAGTTTTTTGTGTTTGGGACCTCCTTGGACAACCCCTCCTTCCTGGACCCTGGACAACCCCCCTCCATCCTCCTTGGACCCTGGACAGCCCCCCAGAAAGCCCCCCAGACAGCCCCTCGGACAGCCCCCCGGACAGCCCCCCGGACATCCCCCACCCTCCTCATTGGACCTCAAAAAACCCCTGAACACCCCTCGGACATCCCCCCGCATATCCCCCCTACCCTCCTCCTTGTTCCCCAGACAGCCCCCCGGGCACCCCCCGGGCACCCCCCGGACAGCCCCCCACCCTCCTCCCTGGACCCCAGACAGCCCCCACCCTCCTTGATTTCACATTCCTCTTTTTATTTCTCTAATCATGCAATGTTATTTAGGATTATTCCATTTTTTATGTCTTGAATTATATGAATGTCTTGGTAAGCTTATTAGCTCATGCTCATCAAATGGACAACATTTTCAGTGAAAACAACAACTAACACATGGAAAACCGATCAAATGCAATCAGATTCAGTTGAAACATTAGGGAAACGATCCATGAGTTATATGTGATGTGTACGAGTCAATCCATCCTCAATCCGAGGAGCGGTGTGGCCTAAACTAATTGAAGTGTCTCTCTATAGTTTAAAATGAACAACATTTTAATTGAAAACAACAACTGACATACAGAAAACCAACCAAACGCATTCAGATTCTGTTGAAACCCTAGGAAATAGTTTCATGAGTCATTTTTGACGTGTACGAGTCAACCCTGCCTCAATTCGAGGCCCGGTGTGGCCGAAACCACTCAATGTGTCTCAGGTTTCTTTGAAATGGACAACATTTTAATTGAAAACAACAACTGACATATAGAAAACCAACCAAATGCAGTCGGATTTTGTTGAACCATCATGGAAATGATCCACGGGTCATATGTGATGTGTACGTGTCAACCTAGTTTCAATCCGAGTTGCAGAATGGCTGGTACCGCTCGAAGTGTCTCTCTATAGTTTAAAATGGACTTCATTTTAATTGAAAACAACAACTGAAATACAGTAAACTGAACAAAAACATTCATATTCTATTGAAACATTAGGAAATTGATCCATGGGTCATATGTGATGTGTAAGAGTCAACCACGCCTCGATCCAAGTCGATTTTTGGTTGAGATCACTCTAAGTGTATCTCTTTTGTTTTAAATGGATAAAATTTTAAGTACATACGAAAACTGGACAAACAGATTATGATTGTGTTGATACTTTAGCACAACTATCCATGGGTCATATGTGACATGTACGAGTCAAACCCGCCTCAATCTGAGGCATGGTGTGGCTGAAACCATCCATAATGTCTCTCTTTTGATTAAAATGGACACCAATTTAAGTGAAAACAACAACTGACATACGAAAAACTGACCAAACACATTATAAATGTCTTGATGCTTTTGAAAAAAGATACATGGGTCATATGTGATTTATAGGAGTCAACCCCGCCTCAATCTGAGGGACGGTGTGGCCGGTACCACTCTAAGTGTCTCTCTTTTGGTTCAAAAGGACATCATTATAAGTCAAAACATCAACTGGCATACGGAAAACTGACCAAACGCATTTGGATTGTGTTGATAATTTAGGAAAATGATCCATGGGTCATTTGAGACATGTACGAGTGAACTCTGTCTAAATCCGAGATGCGGCATGACCGTTACAACAATAACTATGTCTCTTTTGTTTAAAATTGACATGATTGTGTGTGAAAAGAAGAGATGGCAAACAGAAAACTAACCAAACGCATTCTGATTCTATTGATAATTTATCACAACAATACATGGGTCATATTTGATGTGTACGAGCCAACCCAGGGTAAATCCAAGTTGCGGTGTGGATGATATCACTCTAAGTGTATCTATTTTGTTTAAAATGGACAACATTTTAAGTACATATGGAAAACTGACGAAACACATTCGGTTTCCATTGAAACTATAGGATAACGATCCATGGGTCATATGTGATGTGTATGAGTCAACCTCGCCTCAATCCGAGGAGCGGTGTGGCCGAAACCACTCAATGTGACAATATTTTGTTTAAAATGGACTTCATTTTAACTGAAAACAACAACTATCATATGGAAAACTGACCAAACGGATTCTGATTGCATTGATAATTTAGAACAATGATCCATGGGTCATATGTAATGTGTACAAGTCAAAAATTCCTCAATCTGAGGTGTGGTGTGGCCGACACCATTCATAGTGTCACTCTATTGTTTAAAAAGGACATCATTTTAATTGAAAACAACAATTGACAAACAAAAAACTGACCAAATGCATTTGTAATGTGTTTATTCTTTAGTAAATCGATCCATGGGTCATATGTCATTTGTATGAGTCAATTTTGCCTCAATCTGAGGCACGGTGTGGCTGAGGCCACTCTAAGTGTCTCTCTTTTGTTTAAAATGGACAACAATTTAAGTACATATAGAAAACTGACCAAACAGATTTTGATTGTATTGATACTTTAGAACAACGATCCATGGGTCATTTGTGACGTGTATGAATCAACACCGCCTCAATATGAGGCACGGAGTGGCCGGAACCACCCAAAGTGTCTCTCTTTTGTTTTAAAAGGACATCATTTTAAGTGAAAACATCAAATGGCATAAGGAAAACTGACCAAACACAATCGTATTGTGTTGATACTTTAGGAAAGTGATTCATGGGTCATTTGAGACATGTACAAGTCAACATCTTCTAAATCTGAGGCATGGTATGGCTGGTACCACTCTAACTATGTATCATTTGATTAAATGGACATGATTATAAGTGAAAGGAACAACTGGTATATGGAAAACCGACCAAAAACATTCGAATTCTATTGATAATTTATCACAATGATCCATGGGTCATTTCTGACGTATACGAGCCAACCCGAGCTCAATCCGAGTTGCAGTGTGGCCGGGATCACTCTAAGTGTCTCTATTTTGTTTAAAATTGACAACATTTTATGTACATATGCAAAACTGACCAAACATATTTTGATTCCATTTAAACATTAGGAGAAAAATACATGGGTCATATGTGACATGTATGAGTCAACCTTGCCTCAATCTGAGGCTTGGTGTGGCTGACACCACTCAATGTGTCCCTCTCTTGTTTAAAATGGACTTCATTTTATGTGAAAACAACAACTAGAATACGAAAAACTGACCAAACAAATTCTGATTGGTTTGATACATTACAAAAACGATCCATGGGTCATATGTGACGTGTACGAGTCAACCCCTCCTTAATCTGAGGCACCGTGTGGATGGTACCATTCATAGTGTCTCTCTTTTGTTTAAAATATTCATCATTTTAAGTGAAAACAATAACTAACATACGAAAAACTAACCAAATGCATTTTAAATGTGTTGATGCATTATGAAATCGTTCCATGGGTCATATGTGACGTGTACAAGTCAACCCCACTCAATCTGAGGCACGGTGTGGCCGACATCACTCTAAGTGTCTGTCTTTTGTTTAAAATGGACAACATATTAAGTACATATGGAAAACTGATGAAATAGATTCTGATTGTGTTGATAATTTAGAACAATGATCCATGGGTCATATGTGATGTGTACAAATCAACCCCGCCTCAATTGAGGCGCGGTGTGGCCAACACCACTCAATGTGTCTCTCTTTTGTTTCAAAATGACATCATTTTATGTGTGAACATAAACTGGCATATGAAAAACTGACCAAACACATTCATATTGTGCTGATACTTTAGTAAAATTATCCATGGGTCATTTGAGACATGTAAGATTAAACCCCATCTAAATCTGAGGTGCAGTGTGGCTGGTACCACTCTAACTATGTCTATTTTGTTTAAAATGGATAGGATTATATGTTAAATGAACAACAGGCATACAGAAAACCGACCAAACGCATTCGGATTCTATTGATAATGTTTCACAAGAGTCCATGGGTCATATGTGATGTGTACATGCCAACTCGGGCTCAATCTGAGTTGCGGTGTTGCTGGGATCACTCTAAGTGTCTCTCTTTTGTTTAAAATGTACAACATTTTAAGTACATATGGAAAACCAACCAAACACATTAAGATTCCATTCAAACATTAGGAGAACAATCCATGTGTCATATTTGATGTGTACGAGTCAACCTCGCCTCAATCTGAGGCACGGTGTGGCCAACACCACTCAAAGTGTCTCTCTTTTGTTTAAAATGGACTTCATTTTATTTGAAAACAACAACTAGCATATAGAAAACCAAGAAAATGGATTATGATTTTGTTGATACTTTAGCACCACGTTCTATGGGTCATATGTGACGTGTATGAGTCAACCTCTCCTCAATATGAGGCATGCTGTGGCTGACACCATTCATAGTGTCTCTATTTTGTTTAATATAGAAATCATTTTAAGTGAAAAATACAACTGACATAAAAAAACTGACCAAATGCATTCGAAATGTGTTTATGCTTTTGGAAAACGATCCATGGGTCATATGTGACGTGTACGAGTCAACCCCGCCTCAATCCGAGGCACAGTGTGGCCAAGATCACTATAAGTGTCTCTCTTTTGTTTAAAATTAACAACATTTTAAGTACATACGGAAAACTGACCAAACAGATTCTGATTGTTTTCAAACATTAGCACAATGATCCTTGGGTCATATGTGACGTGTAAAAATCAACCCCTCCTCAATCTGAGGAACAGTGTGGCCAACACCACTCAATGTGTCTCTCTTTTGTTTCAAAAGGATATCATTTTAAGTGAAGACATCATCTGGAATACGGAAAACGGACCAAACACATTAGGATTGTGTTGATACTTTAGGAAAATGATCCATGGGTCATTCTAGACATGTACGAGTCAACCCTCTCTAAATCTGAGGCATGGTGTGCCCGATACCACTCTAACTGTGTCTATTTTGTTTAAAGTGGACAGGATTATAAGTGAAAAGAACAACTGGCATTCGGAAAATTGACAAAAAACATTCGTATTCTGTTGATAATTTATCACAACGATCCATAGGTCATATATGACGTGTACGAGCCAACCTAGGATCAATCTGAGTTGCGGTGTGGCTGGAATCACCCTAAGTGTCTCTCTTTTGTTTAAAATTGGCAACAATTTAAGTACATATAGAAACCCAACCAAACGCATTCGGTTTCCGTTGAAACATTAGGAGAACGATCCATGGTTCATATGTGACTTGTACGAGTCAACCTTGTCTTAATCTGAGGCGTGGTGTGGCCGACACCACTCAAAGTGTCACTCTTTTTTTTAAATGGACTTCATTTTATGTGAAAACAAAAACTAGCATATGGAAAACCGACCAAATGGATTCTGATTTTGTTTATACTTAATAAAAATTATCCATGGATCATATGTGACGTGTATGAGTCAACCCCGCCTCATACCGAGGCGCGGTGTGGCCAACACCATTATAGTGTCTCTCTTTTGTTTAAAATGGACATCATTTTAGGTGAAAACAACAACTGACATTTGAAAAACTGACCAAACGCATTCGAAATGTCTTGATGCTTTAACAAAACAATACATGGGTCAGATGTGATGTGTACGAGTCAACCCCACCTCAATCCGAGGCACGGTGTGGCCGGCATCATTCTAAGTGTCTCTCTTTTGTTTAAAATGGACATCATTTTAAGTACATACGAAAAACTAAGAAAATGTATTCTGATTGTGTTGATACTTTAGCACAACGATCCATGGGTCATATGTGATGTGTAAGAATCAACCCCGCCTCAATATGATGCGAATTGTGGCTGGCACCACTCAAAGTGTCTCTCTTTTGTTTCAAATGGACATCATTTTATGTGAAAACATCAACTGGCATACGGAAAACCGACCAAATGCATTCGGATTGTGTTGATACTTTAATAAAATGATCCATGGGTCATTTGAGATGTGTAAAAGTCAACCCCTTCAAAATATGAGTCGCGGTGTGGCCGATACCACTCTAATTGTGTCTCTTTTGTTTAAAATGGACATGATTATAAGTGAAAAGAACAACTGGCATACTAAAACCCGATCATACACATTCGAAATCTGTTGAAACTTTAGGATAATGATCCATGGGTCATATGTGATGTGTACGAGTCAACCTAACCTCAATCCAAGTCACGGTGTGGCCGACACCACCCAATGTGTCTCTCTTATGTTTAAAATGGACAACATTTTAAGTACATATGGAAAACCGACAAAACAGATTTTGATTGTGTTGATATTTTATCACAACAATCCATGGATAATTTGCGATGTGTACGAGTCAACCCCGCCTCAATCAGAGGCATGGTGTGGCCAAAACCACTCAAAGTGTCTCTCTTTTATTTAAAAAGCACTTCATTTTAAGTGAAAAAAACAACTGACATAAGGAAAACCAACCAAACGCTTTCGGAATATGTTGATACTTTAGTACAATTACCCATGGGTCATTTGTGATGTGTATGAGTTAACATTGCCTCAATCCGAGGTACGGTGAGGCTGGTATCACTCCAGGTGTATGTATTTTATTTAAAATGGACATCATTTCTATTAAAAACATATGGTATACGAAAAACTGATCAAATAATGAATTGAATTCCAGACTCCACATATAATTGTCATATAAATTTTAAATTGAATTCTAAATTAATTATGTATGTTTATAATTAAGTTATGAATTCTGATTTAAATATAGATTTGTATAGTTCCACGATGCATTATATGTTAAATGTGTATGAATTTGTTCTCTATATGTATGTGTAAGTTGGTTATTGTAGGTACAATAATTGTATATTTATGTGTTATTTTATTGCATGTACAATAATTGGAAATGATTGGAAATGAGAGGGAATTGGAAAGGATAAGAAATGGACTGGCTACTGTGCAAATTGCAGGCTGGTGTGCAATTTGCACTGCATAGGCTATGACAATGGTTTCAAACAGTTGGCATAGAATTCTAAGTATTTTTTTACCAATGGTTTTCTATGAACCGTAGGTAAAAATTCTTTCCCAACAGTTCAAAAACCATTGGGAAAGAAGTCATATGGTTGGTTTTCTCAATGGTTCAAGCCAAACCGTTGGGAAAAACTATCCCAACGGTTTGGCACAACCATTGGGATAGGATACCTACGGTCTGAAGAACCTTTGGTATAAGATATACCAATGGTTCTGCAGGATTTCCCAATGGTTCAGAATCGTTGGGAAAGCCTACATTTCCAGTAGTGAACTCTAAGCCATGTGAATCAATTATATGGCCTCCTTTGTTAAACTATTATTCCTTAATGGTTGGAAGATTTTGCCTGGGCATGACTAACATGGAATTGAAGTTGATGGTTTCATCTCTAGAAAAAGATGTTTGAAATGAATTGGTGCCATTATCATAAAATTATTTATAAATTAAAATTCATAATTGATATATTTATTTGTCTATTTTATGAAATGATTTGTTTAGAAAAAATTATTTTACTCATGTTTTTGTAGAATAAAAATGTATTTTGAAATCATTTTGAAATGGATTTTTGAAATTGTTTTCAAATAATTTTTTTAATGAAGTGTTATAGAAAATATATCACATGGGATTACATGGGTACTTTTGTGGATGTTATTTTAATTGGACTCATCTATTCGTTATGGGGTTCACTCAGGGGTTGTTCCTCCTCTATATATGTCTATTGTTCTAGGGAAATGGGAGACCTATTCGAGGGGTTTTGGGTAATAATATTACCTATTGATTTAATGAATATATCTGGAGATTTGAGGCCTGTAATTTTCTATGTTGAGGTATGAGTGTCCTAACTGGCCTGACCACTAGTGATCAATTTTTTGATGTTACATGTGCTTCAGATTGAACTTTTTTAGATTTTACTACCATGGATTTGATATGATATGTTATTCGTTAATTATTTTTATGTGATTACTTGATGGATATGAAATTATTTGAATCTTTTTTCCTTAGCAAAATTTTAAAATTACGAAAAATGAGGATTTAATTTTTTATAATGATTTTAATTTAAAAATTTTATAAATATTTATCATGAATTTTTTTATTTGATGTTTATAAATTTAAGTTTGTTTTAATGAGATTTATAATTAATTTATTTGGTGGTATCCAAAAAATATAATTAGCTCCAACTCTAAACACACCATTTGTAATGTGAATACCACAATATTTATTTTGTTGTAGGAAATAAAAGGTGGTGTAATTAGGAGGTGAGGTTTTTTCAAATATTTCTAGGACACCACTGGTGATATGGTGGGATGTTTTCTATGCTATCAGTTGGATTATCTATTTTTATATTTCTTTTCCATATTTTTTGGACTTGTCTGTTGGAGTTTATTTAGATACATTTGAGTTATATAACGTATGTTGTTTCCTTTATATATGAAAAATATACCTATCCCTTATTTTGATATTTATTTCGTTCATGTATATATATGTATATATAATGGTTTCTTATTTATGTTGGGTTAAATCATTCACACTAGTTATTGTTTATGCTCATGTGCTAGTTTTCCACCTGATAGTATAGAGAACGTTTGTCGGGTTTGTGGAAATTCAGGTATGGTACCAATTTGAGAGTGTTAATTGGACAATTTTATCACACAAAACCCTTTAAAAATATCTCTATAACATACTTAATAATGTTAACTAAATTTTGTTCTTACCTAAATACCAACCCATGGGATATTTGTAAGAGATCCAATGGAGGATTTCCTATGTGAAGGTAATTGTCTTCACCAAGATCTTTCTTTTTTACGTATACAATTACCAGATTCATTTGATTCATAATAATTCAAATATTATTAAAATAGTATATAACATATAATTTAATGTAATTATTTTAATTGTATAATATTTATCTATCTGGTTCTCTATCAAATGGGAAACAAAAACATTGGGGGTGTTCATGGAGGAATACCTCCTCGCAACCCGATATAATTTTTTTTACCATCATCATCAACCTGAATAGTCATAAAGATGGAAATATTGGATATATAAGGAATATATGACCTAAAAATGATTATATAATGTTAATATATCTTCCAAATCATTACCATTTCACCTATTATTAAAATGATAAGGTTTCTCATGCATATGTATGACCTGCTATCTTAATGCATTAGTGTAATTCCTTTTACATTTACAAATTTCAGAAAATCATATATATATATATATAATAAATATGAAATTAAGGATATCACTATCATTATATATATTAAGGAAATTTTACATATGCACATGACCCAAAACATACACGAAAAAACATTCCTATGAATATTAAGTAATGAACACACAAAAAGGGTATTAATGAAATATTATTAATTAATGGGTGATAGGATTTTATAATTTGACAACATATAATATTATATATATATATATATATAAATTTCTGTCTTCAAAAATATTTATAACATGTTTAAAACCATTATAAAATATTTTTATTCATGTTCAACTAAAGCGATTCATTAGGTAAGGTATTTTGTCTAAATTTTCTTTCTACTAAGGCATAATTGTTATTATGAACCTATTTAATTTTATGTGCAGTTTATGATATACCCTTGATATATTTAAATTTAATAAATATATAATAATAATTATTAACGACTCATTTTTTTATTATTTCCACTAGTTATGATGTAAAATTTAATAAGTAGTTCAAATTTAATTTACTATCTATTTTTTAAGAGTTATTTTATTTCAATTGGAAGAATCATATAATCTATTTCATCATAAAATAAATATATTTTATTATCCTCTAGATACATAGATAGTTTCCATATTTTATTCTAAATCTTCCTCTATTAGGAAAATAATTGATGAAAATATTAGTTTAAAAGGAAAACAAATTTTTTTCTCCCTTAATGAGATATATTTTCCTTACAGTTCTGTATTTTTTAAAATTATATTACCGACATGATTTTTATCCATAAAAAATATTTATTAAAAAAATTATGATATACTTGAAATTCTATGTTTTTTATAGAATAATTATATTTTTTTGTAATGATTTTTATTTGAATTTCTTTATAAAAAATATAATGTATTGTTTTTAACATGTAGGGAATTAAATAACATTCCCAACCGCCTGAACAATTTCACAATATTTAGTTTCTTCTAAATGATTTAAATTTTATTCAAATGTAAAAATCATTCATAAATTATTATTTTAATATTTAAAATTTGTCCCTTATCTTTCAAAATAACATGATTTTATTAAATAACCTATAATTTATAATGAATGGCTGGTCATATTTTATCTCATATTAATTTTCATTTTAGTAAATTTCTCTAGAAATATTAACCTTATTGTGATAATAAGAAATTAATTTTTTCTGAAATATCCATACTCTTGATATCATGTATATGTTTATTTCATGACCTATATACGATCATTTCACACAAGGTTTTATTATGACTATTATTTGATTTATTCGGTAAAATATTGATAAATCCATATCCTGTACTCAATATGAATATTTGTTTTTAATGACTATTGTTTATGAATTTAATTTATAATTAAATATATATGGAATTAATCATATATGAATTTTTTATGGGACCTATTTATTGATTTCACCTTAATACATCTATAGGTCACATGATACACATTAGAGTTCAAAATTAAATGGCTTTTTTTGTATTTCAACCCATAAATTAAATTATTTTGGTAAAATTCTATGGGGGTTTAAATATCATGATTCCTAAGACCATAATTTCTAATATTATTTATTTACATAATTGAGAGCTAAATTATTATTATCCATGAGATTCTTACATTGATATTTCCTATTGAACAATTTTCTTCCCATGTTATTGATTAAATGAATTTTGTTTAAATTATTTAATTAACATATTTATTATGCCTTATTAACCCATTAAGGATCCACTATAAGTAACCCTTACATAGAATTTGAGCTCAACATTATTTTTTTCCTTTCCTCAAGTTAGTATGAAGATATATTTGAATGAGTTTTGAGGACACTAAATGTTTTATTTTGTTATGTTTTATATTTTTTCAATTTAAAATTGGTATGACGTATATATCTGGTTCTCCAAGACTAGTAATTTTAGAAATCATTCAGCGTTAGGCCCCTTCTATCTTAGAAAATGTATTAACATAACCAATAGAAATAGGTTACTATAGTATGGTTTGTTATAGTTGGTTTTATAGGAAGTTTAGTAGAAACCCTAGAAAATATATTTTATAAACCATGGATTATAGATGATAACCCTATTAAAAACATTGATTATATATATATATATATAATTATAGAATAATATAAAATGATTTTTCTAAGGTAAATGTTTTGTGTGTTTTACTAGAAATGAATCCCTTTCTGGATATAATAATTGGATGTTGTTTTGACACTAATGCAACCCATTTTAATAACCCTAATATGCATTGGTTGAGTGTATATCAACCATTATTTTGGTTCATGGAGAGTGTGCCCTTATGATGCACATGGTTTGAAACTATAGGGGAGATATTATTGGGGTAATATATATTTCCCACTCAAGCCATTGTTAAATATTTAAATATATTTTAAAAATAATCACAAAGAAACTGGGTTTATATTTTAGAGATTAATAATGTATAAATAGCGATTTAATGTTAAGTGTTTCTATAGATTTATAATTATATTTTATTATTTTAAAATCATAATTTTATCAACTAGATAAATTTATTTAATATGTTAAATATGTTTTATGTATAAAATAATTTTATCAATTCTCTTGTCTAATGTCGAAATTTACCTACTGAGCAAAACAATATAGTTAGTGTTGGAACTAAGAAGATCATGACTATATTAAGGAAGAAAACCATTACATTACTTATAACATTATTAATATCAAGTAAAATAATGTTTAATTGAATAATACAGATATAATGGATTATTTTATGGGAAATAATTCCTTATTATTTTGATGGACTATTAATATACTATTTTTTGAGTAATTGATTAAGAACCTTTAAAAATATATTTCCATTTTTTTGGAATGCGATGAAAGGGAAAAGGTTTTCCATGTAGTATATTTTCTCAAAGTATTTTTCAATCAATTGTTGTTATTTATCAATAATACTAGGGGCTGATGAAATATAAGATAGTCAATGGAACTATTTCATAGAATGATTCTTCAACCAATATTTACTTCTTTATCAACTAAATAAAATATAATGAATGATCCAAATAGTGTAATTAAACTTTTAATAGACTATTCAAGTATGATACATTTAACTTGTGTATCATATATTATAATATTTATTATTTCTTTAAAGGGATTATGAAGTCTAATATGGTAAACATTTTCACAATCCTTTTCATCATATGATGGAATGGTTTTATGAACCATAAAAATAGAGAACGAAATTTTTATATCCTATATATTCATTGGAAATAATTATAATAAGAGGAAATGTAAACACCATGAAAATTGTAACACATCAATGAAGAAGTTTAAATTAATAATTTTTTATGATGTGACCATTATGGAAGTAAGCATCATAGAAAATACATTATCTTAATGAGAGTTTGATACAATTGAAGAGATAAGAGTCATATTTATAATGAATACAAGTGAATAAAATAGAACAAAAAAATACAATAAATTAGCTATATTGAAATGGGAAAATATGAAAATGAATTTCCCATGAATTAGGTAAATCTACAATAGAATATCCCAATGAGAGAATGACATGATTATGAAATCAATAATTCTGAGTATGAGGTTATCAAATCTTTTATGGAAAGTAAATTAACCATAAAATCAAATATTACTAATTAATTATCTGATTTTATGTCCAATAAATATTTTATATCTTCTATTTTTTCTAATAAAATTAAATATTTCACTAGAATTTTTAAAAGGGTGCAGTCTCTTAAAGACCATAGTGGATATCTCACTATAATTATGATGTGTCAGGTGGATCCCAATAAAACACATAAACGTTCTCTATTTACTAGTTTTATTGTTATAAATATGGGATAATTTTATATAATCATTTTTAGGTCCTACATTTAAAATATTATTCACAAAAAATTACCATGAGAAAGAAATTGTGATTAATAATGAAAATGTGGAATTACAATTTTTAATAGAGAAAACATCATCATCTATGTAACATCCAATAATTTTAGGTATTTCATGATCCTATCTAATTCGGTTTTCAAGGATGTTTTTTTTATTGAGTCATGGGAATATGGGTATAAATGTGTCTATGATATAAGGGGATATTATATTTTTTTGAAAATATTCATAGATATTTGTACATTTTCTATAGAATTGAGAATATAGACTGTTTCAGGAATTATTGAAATTTTTAAAAGAATAAATGATGTTAATATATATAAAGAATATACCAATACTAAAATTCATTTCATAAAAACTTATAAGCTATAAAATTTTTCATTTAATGAATTGGACTATTCAGATTATTTCATCCCACAGTGATTCCTTTTTTAGTGTATTTGTAAAATCATAGATTTAACTATTTGAAAGGGATTCAAGATTATAATTATTTGGATCCATTGGGTTTTATTATTATTTACCCTTAAAATATTCCCCATTCGATACATTGGCCTTCCTATCAAATTGTAGGGGCATTTTGGGTTAATTGGGTAATCTCCCTCCATTGGAATTTCTCATTTTGGGGTTTGATCATTATGGTGGTTGCACTGCTTCTCCACAGTAATAGGGCATCTTATTTTTTTATCCTTTGCTAATGAAAATGTATTTTGCTATGTTTTTTAATCAGGTTGTGATCAATTTGGGTATTCTATTGATCACAGGTCTCTTCAATCATTCCTTATAGTTAGAAATACAATCATCTTTTTTCCAATATCCATTGGCAAAGATTATTAAGTTTCCTTCATTGTTGAGGTATGTGTCTCTATAAAAGGTGTTAATTGGATAATTTATTTATAATTTTCTCAAATAATCTATGTATTTATATGAAATTGATTGATTTTATTTTATAATATCTTTATTGGAAAAGGTTCATTTGTTTAAGGGGGTTTGACATACATATGGATTTTCCCACACCAAGTGTTGGATTAAATGAATTAGATTCTAGTTTTGGTTTTTATAAGATTCATCAAGCCCCAAAGAATATATTTTGGGATGTGAAAAGGTTTTATTAAATTTGATATTTTTTTAAATCATTTTTGGTAAAATACTACATTGGGTAACCATGGGTGAATTCAGAATAGACTCGTAACTCTTTATTTCTATAATACCACAAGAGGTTTCATGATACATTATTTTGTGTTATGATATAGGGTGTTATATTTGACGGTTCCACCTTTGTCTTTTACTGGGAATATTATTCATGTTTAGGATCAATACCCATAGGTTTAAGGAAAATTGTGTTCCTTTTATTATTAATGGATTTCTTATCACATGATGGTATATGTCATGTCTATTTTATTATATAATTTTTATATGTTGTATCAATGATTTATTAAATATATTTTTTCTTACTGAACACATTTCCAGATTTTGTGAACATGAAATGATTTTATGAAAACAAAAGGAATGATTTATAATATTATTTAACTTTACATAAAATATTTCTCAATTGGAATTGTTTTAAAGGTATATCTAATGGATTATTGATATTATAAAATGTATAGTTTCTTTGGTGGTGTCCAACAAGGATTTCGGATCACTCCCTAATTTTTTCATTAGGAAGATATAGATTTTTTTAGGAATTAATTAAACTTAATGGAATGATAAATCATTACATTTTATCTCAATGGTATTATTCATTATAGAAGGATGGTTTGGTAGTGACAAATAGTCCAACATATACTTTTTGGACATGATATTGTTTATATAATATTTTTTTTGAAATGACATTGTGTGTCTCAGATATATGATATTTTTCATCCACATTTTACCCTAGGGGGTTTCCATGTTCAATTTTATTATGATATTTGTTTTTTTGGTTTAATGTTCCTTGTATAATTCCATCTTAGGTTACTTATTCAGTTTACTACATCTAATTCATTACATATTAATTTTTACATGATTACCCAGCCAGAAGGGTTATGAAAGTACTTGGGATTTTTTCAGTTTCTTGGTAGACCAGATTTGGGACCATTATAATTTATATAGTATGTGATGAAAAATGACCTATTAATCTTAGTTCTAATACTAAAACCATGTTAGCATTGTTGTCCAATGAATTTTTTCCATGATTTAAAATTACGGAATTATGACCATTAAATTATGAAGATATTGGGATTATTTAAATAATATTCCTTCCTTTATTTAGTATCTTATTCGAATATTACATAATTTCTTCAAATTATTGGTTTTTATGCAAAAGGATATGGACTCCTCTTGTTGGTCCTGTGATTTGGGATTATTCTCAGGACTGGTGGAGATATGTTTTGTGATTATAATATAATTCCTACATAAATAGCTCTTCCTAATTTGGGAGAAGAATCATCATGATTAATTATATATAAAAATCCACTAATGGACACTTCATTGGTAAAAGATACAATCCAAGCTATTAAAACTCTCTGTAATATATGAATCAAAATCTTGGGTTGAGTAGTGGATCACCACTCAAAACATACTGAGTAGCATCCACAATCTCCCACGGTGAAAATGAACCCATGAATCTATAGAAGGGATATAAAAGATTTATAGGATATCTAACCTCACTAAAAATACTAAATACTATAAGGTTTATTTCTTCAAGAACATGATTAATGGATGGAGAAGATATTGGTGTGACTCTATTATGAAAAGTATGTTTCCCAAGGATCGTAAATGGACTTATTTCAATAAAATATTCAACCCATATTTTTATCTTCATATATTATGGGGAAAATGTAAAATGAGTTACACACCTTAGAACAACGGGAGAATACCATTCTTGAGTATTCTGCCAATTTTTCAATGTCGGGGAATATGGAATGAGAGCTAGTTTGAAATTATTATCTAAAGGATTGATTATTTGGACTGGGATTGTGGGATGATATTTGGTTGATTTGGATTCTATTGTTCTATCAAACCATTTTAGAGTTAGTCAATAAAGAATATTTTTTAGAGGATTACATTGCAAGGAAAATTTGATTCCATGGATCTTCTGTTGTTACTATCGTTAGCAAAGGTGTATCTTCTGGCTATAAAAGGAATAAAAAGGTATCCAATATTCACTTGGACTAGTTTGGTATGATTATTTATAAAAATAGAATATTTTATACAATTAATTTGGAAGGAATAGTCACACCATGCATAATTGTATAGAGGCACCCAAGATATGTTATTGTTGTGGAAAATCTATACATATGAGTGGTTTTTGTGACAGGATGTCCCAATAAAGTATGTCAATATCCACTATCTACAAGGGTTCCTAGGTTTTAACCATTGAATCCATGGGTGTTACTTCTTATCCTCTATCATCGGGGGTCGTTCTCTTGGATATTAATTCTCAAGGATGAGGTAAGACTATATGAATTTATATATTGGAGTAAGCACCAAATAAATTTTAACCAATGATATCTTATATTAGTGGTACATTGTTTATTTCATTTTTTGTGGTGCTATATCTGTTTGATACTGGTTCTACTCATTATTTTATATTTTTAAATTTGTTATACATGTTTGTATTACATTCATAGATTGTATATTTCTTATTGGATATTTCAACACCCTTAGTATATAGGTCCCAAAAAATTGATTCAAGTGAAATTCATGTCATGTGACAATATCCATCCTTGAGGTGGATAAGGAGTTCATAGTTCTTGAAAATAATATATTCTCCAAAATTTTTGAAATGTATTGGATGATCAGTGATAATTCATATGTGGGTTTTTATCTTCTTCTAGATTAGTATATATCAACGAATGTAATAAAACATTTTATTTAGGATTATTTGGATTCTAGGCATTGGAGAGATGGTCATGTTTTTCTTTTTTCTGGGGTGATGTCTTCATAGTTCTCAAAAATGTTCCAAGATGTAGTCAAATCGTGTTTGAACAGTGAAATTCCTACAGTGTTGTGTGCGTACCCAGAGGCCATTGTAAAGGATTTTCAGGTTTTACCTCCATAGATAGAGGTTGTTTTTATCCCAGTCATGCTACATAGTATGATTCACATTTCTATTCTATCTTATCATATACGACCTTATGAGTTGTAGGATGATATGCTCCAACTTTTGGACCATTATGTGAAGGGATTTATTCAAACTACTTAATCATTGCGGTCTTCTCATGTACAATTTGAAAATATGGAAGTTGAGAGACTACAAAATTATATTAATTGGAAAAAGCTATATGATTTAACCATAAATAAAGAAATATCAATTTCCCAAGATTGATGACGTATTTGATAATCGTATAGGGGCCCATTATTTTTAAAATATATACCTTTGGCAGGGTACCAAAAATTGGGAATTAGAGAAGATGATATAACTAATAAATCATTTTTGAGTGAGCGTGGGAATTTATAGTTTCCTATTATTCAATTATGTTTCACTAATACTCTTATAGTATTTATAGAAATGATGAATGAGATATTTCATCGGTTCTTCAAAAATTTTGTTGTTATGATCACTGATGATATATTCTTATTCAACCTAGTTATAGGGGGTCACATGGATCATTTGGATATCATTTTATGAACCATTAGGGGATATATTATATTTTCTTCTTTCCTAATTTCTATTTTTATTAAAGAATTAAAAATTTAGGGGAATTTTATATTTGAGAGGGAAATCTGAGTTGAAATTGATAGGGTTTATATGGAAATGTCTTTGGAGGGAAGAAAAATGTGCTTCAGATCTGAAGCATCGTGTGGCTCATTTTTTATTACATGTGGTCCATTATAGACCTCTCGAATCATTAAGATCCAATATAAACATTAACTAGTAAGGGTGTAATGGTTTAGTGTAATGTAATGAATTATAAAAAAATTTAAGAAATAAATGTGATGTCTATATCTACTCTAATTTTTATTCATTCAGAACCAGGTTTGAGTTATTGTGTTTTCTGTGATACTTCTGTCATGACCCGTCCCAGTGGGGCCCGAGCCAAAACCCCCCAAGCACACCTCCAATAGGTCGGGGGCTGGTGACTAGCACCGAGTAGGCATACTACTAACATGTGAGGCATTGACTATAAACATGTACACACACACACACATCTCCAAGCCCACAAAGGTGAAATGTAAAAACAACTAAAAATGGAAAATATGAATGCATACACTAAAACCCAACCGCAGAGTACGACAGGAAAGTAAAGTGCAAGAATGTAAACCCTGGGCCAAATGTATAATCCCACCAGAATGAAATTCTGTAACAAAGTCCAACTTGTAAAGAAAGGTGATGGGACTGCAGTCTGTAGCCGTAGGGATGCACCTCGGCCTGTCATACCTCACTGAGCACCGTCCGGTCCTAGTCCGCCTAGAATCCGGTGAAAGGATCGCTCGTATGCACAAGACACGACATGTGAGGGAAAAGCGCGTGCAGGGGTGAGTATAATAATACCCAGTAGGACACCCTGAAACCACAAAGGAAATACAAAAGGGAAAAAAATATCACAAAAGGAAATATACAATCAGCTCCACACAGTATATGTCTAATGAACATACCACAAGAATATCCAGATATACTCATGCACAATTGACTATCGTGAATACCACCACTAGGATCCAGCTCAATGATTTCCACTAAGCACAGAATAGGGAGAACACACTCCTAGGTCTGAAGAGAGAGAGACACGAATTAATCACTCCGGGAGAACACAATTTTCATGTACTATGGGAACATGATGCTCATATGAGGATCAAGACCAAGTCATGGGGTGATTCTGACAACTCAGTCTGAGCTAATCCGCTATGCAGAGGATCGGTGCCCGGGTAAAGTTGGTCACGTCGATTCCAAGAACTCTACCTAGGGTTCTAGGGATGAATAGAGGCTCCGGCTCGAAGTCTCACAGAGGGGATTCCAACAACTCTATTCAGGAAGTTCTGCTGAAGGAATCATACTCCTGTGTAAAGGAAATGATACCAGAACCTTCAGGGAAAGGACCAAGGGCACGAACCCGAAGAAAACTAGTTCAAGTCGCAGAAGGCAAGTAGCTCAAGCCTTGAAGAAATTATTACATGGCATGTAGTATGATTACATGCCATGTGCCTTGACCCCAAGTACTGTTCGTGTAAATGGCCCGTGTCGCCTGTCCGGTCTGTGGAAAACTCGACTACACGGTGTGTAGAAAAGTACACGCAGTGTTCCTGCCTCTGTGTACATCATGTGTAAATGGGCCGTGTCACTCGGCTTTTCGGTTATAAAGCAACTACACTACATGTAGAAAGATAACCCGCCATGTCCGAGCACCTGGGGCTCGCTCCGTGTACGCTGGCCATGTGCCCGTACACGGTCTCTGCCTGTGTCTGTGTCGCCTGCCCATGTACCAGTATATGGGGTATCTCGTGTATCTTGCCGGGTCTGGTCGGGGAGAGGTATATATGGAGTTTCCTTGGCCGTGTACCCTGTCCTTGTTCATGTACTCCCGGAGTACACACCATGTGGTTCACCGACGAACACACGCCGTGTATCCCATACTACACTGCGTGTAGTGGGGATTTTTCCAAAAACGCTGTCTCCTTCCTCACACCGTGGCTGAACCTACAGATCTCGGTTTCTTGTCCATTCATCCTGATACTCCAGGGATTGGTTCATTTCATCACAAGAACAACATAACGGGTGTTTTCGGCTCTTATAACGAATCATAGACATCGAATGATCCATCAGAAGAAATACTCCTGAAAACTCGTATCTTTCGATCCGCTCCGAATCACTTGTCGAAACCATCATCACACCTTCGTGACACCGCTCTGGGGTTGGATCCACAATCATGGATCGTTGCGTCACAGAACGGATGTGAAAAAATCCGTTGTTCATCGCCCCGCAAAGAACGCAAAGAACTTGAAGGAGAGAAAGGGGAGAAATCCAATGAAACAAACTTGAGGAACAAACCTCCACCGTCATTCGTCATGACATTGATCCACTCCCATTAATATGACTAAACGGAGCAGAAAAAATCAACAACAGAAGAATCATCATGGATTTAATCTCCCAGAAACCCCGAAAAATACCATCTCGCAAGAACGATTGATCTGCGGACTAATCTGTTCTTGGATTAGCCCGCGTTCATCTTAGAATTCAAGAACAGGGAAGAGATCAAAATTTAAACATCCTACCTAGATTTCGTGGCATTCTATCGGTGATGATCTGGTCGCTGCGTCGTTGTCACCGCATTGGGAGATTTCCTCCAGAGCCTGCAAAGCCACCAAGGGGTTCAGGGTTATGGAAATTATATCGCTGATCCCCTGTGAAATTTCCATTTAAAATGATAAGGTATTTCGCTGTAACAATGATTTAAATAAAATATTTTAATTAAATATTTTAACATGGTTGCTTCAAAAACCCATATTATACTACCGACCTACGCTGGCCGATGTTAGGCCTAGCCTAAGGTAAAAATGTTTTTCTGAACGCAATGGTTCCCTCATATTTCGGATCCAAGCACTCATTTAGGAGTTATTCCATTTTTTAGGGAAAACCAAACGCGTGTGTTTATTTAATTATTAAATTAAATTCAACATTTGTTTTGGGCTCAACGGGCCTCGGAACTGCACGCTGCTTTAGAGACTGGTCTCGAATTAATTCCCATATAATAATAAAATAATAAATGGAAAAATACGGGACATTACATCACACCCACATTAGGGATTTTACGTCCCCAAAAAGCCAAAACAAAGGCTACTAAAAAAGATGTAGGTACTGCACACGAATCTGAGTCTCCCGCTCCCACCCGATCTCTTGGTGATTCCTGTGACGCCACCGGACAAGCACCAAGGGAATAGATTGCCCACGAAGGATCTTCTCATGTCGGTCCTCGATCTCCACTGGGTACTCAGGAAAGGTCACTCCATCATCGATGTCTAGCTCGCCCCTGTCGATGACATGCAATGGATCATGCACGTACCTCCGTAGTTGCGACACATGGAAGATGTTGTGTACTCGGTCCATCTTATGGGGTAGAGCCAAGCGATACACTACCTCTCTAACTCTACTCATAATATGGAACGGTCCAACGATCCTCACAGATGGCTTTCCACCTCAGACAAATCTCTGCAATCCCCGTCGAGGTGAGACCCGAAGAAACACATGGTCTCCCTCCACGAACTCCAAGGGCCTCCACCACCTTCCAGCATATGACTTATGCTGACTCTGTGCAGTCTTCATCCACTCCTGGATGACCTGCACCTTATCTTTAGTATCTCTCACCATCTCTGGGCCCATGAGTACTGACTCTCCCGGGTCAGTCTAGCAAAGTGGTGACCTGTAGGGTCGCCCGTACATAGCCTCGAATGGTGCCATACCAATAGTGGAATGATAATTGTTGTTATAAGAAAATTACACCAGTTGTAGGTGATCCTCCCAACTACGACCGAAGTCAAGTATGAAATCTAGAAGAATATCTTCCAGAAGCTGAATGGTCCGCTCTATCTGACCATTAGTCTGGGGATGGAACACTGTGCTCTAGCATAACTGAGTCCCAAAAGCTTCCTGAAATCCCTTCCACAACCGAGATATGAAACGAGCATCACGATCTGAGATAATCATGGATGGAACTCCATGAAGTCGGACTATCTCCTGCACGTAGTGGCATCCCAAGCTCTCCACTTAACTCTTCTCCCGTATGGCTAGGATGTGGGCAAACTTGGTGAGTCGATCAACGATCACCCATATGGAATCATTCCCCCTGGACGTATGTGGTAAACCTGTCACGAAGTCCATGGATACCTCATCCCACTTCTACTCTGGCACCTCAAGGGGATGAGTCAAACCTGCTGGCACCTGGTGCTCAGCCTTTACTTGTTGACAATTAAGGCACCAAGAGATGAACTTTTCCACACCCTTCTTCATTCCTGGCCACCAGAACTGACGTCGGAGGTCCTGATACATCTTTTCTACATCTGGATGCACTGAAAAAGGGGATGTATGGAACTCCCTCAGATCCTCCTCCCACAACGTCACTAGTATTACCGTGCACCATCTAAAAAGAACAATGTGCTCCCCACCTTTTGAATATCCATCAACAGCATCACCTATGGATATATGATCACGTAGAGTCTCACAGATAGAATCCTCGCGTTGTGCTTCCCTGACTCTCTATAACAGTGGAGGGGTGACAACCATTGATTTAAGGTAAGTTCCCTCATCTCTATCCACGATGGATAGATGCAAGGAGTCCAACTGCCTCGTCGCCACATCCAGCAACTGCGAACTGGATTTCCTACTAAGAGAATCTGCCACCATGTTCCCCTTCCTAGGAGTATAAACGATATCAAAATCATAATCTTGGAGGAACTCAAGCCATCGCCTCTGTCTCAGATTCATATCCTTATGAGAAAAGATATATCTCAGACTCTTGTGATCAAAGTAGATAGTAAATCGCTCGCCCATCAGGTAGTTCCGCCACATCTTCAATGCGAAGACTACCGCTGCCAACTCAAGATCATGGGTCGCATAGTTCTGCTCGTGTGGCCTCAACTGACGTGAGCCATAAGAAATAACCACTTGCCTCTGCATCATGAAACAACCAAGCCCGGGTCCTGATGCATCGCAGAACAATACGTACTCAACACCCTCCTCTGGTAATCTCAGGATCAGGGCGCTTGTCAAACTATGTCTCAACTACTGGAAAGCCTGCTGGCATCTCTCAGTCCACATGAAAGGTTTCCCCTTTTGGGTCAAAGCTGTCATGGTTGCGGAATTCCTGGTGATATCAAGGATGAATCTCCGATAGTAGCCTGCCAACCCAAGGAAACTCCGTACCTCAGTCATGCTCCGGGGTGGTTCCCATGCTAGCACTGCCTCCACCATGGCTGGGTCAACTGCTACACCATCTGTGGAGATAACGTGTCCCAAAAGGTTGACCTCCTGTAACCATAACTGACACTTTGAGAGTTTCCCATACAACTGGTGCTCTCGGAGTGTGTCCAGAACCATCCTTATGTGTCCCGCATGCTCCTCCTCAGACGCAGAGTACACAAGGATATCATTAATGAAGACCAATAAAAACCGGTCTTGATAGGACTGAATGATCTGATTCATGAGCCCCATGAACACTGCCGAGGCGTTTGTCACGCTGAAGGGAATCACCAAGTACTCATAGTGACCGTAGTGACATCTGAATGCTGTCTTCGGTATATCCGCCTCATATAATTGCAACTGGTGATATCCTGATCGTAGATCAACCCTCGAGAACCATCGCGCCCTTCTCAACTGGTCGAAGGGGTCATCGATCCTCGGTAGTGGATACTGGTTCTTTACAGTCACCTGATTCAAGAGACGGTAATCCACACATAGCCTCAAACTCCCGTCTGCCTTCTTGGAAAATAGCACTGGGGCCGCCCAGGGTGAAATGATGGGTCTCACAAAGCCCATCTTCTGAAAGCCGTCTAGTTGCACCCTCAGCTCACGAAGCTCTATAGGAGCCATCCGATATGCTGATGCTGATATTGGTGTTGTCCCGGGTTGAAAATAAATGTAGAAATATATCTCCCGACGGGGAGGTAGCCCAGGGACATCCTCCAGAAAGAAGTCCTCGTACTCAGCCACTACTGCTGGAAACTAGAAACTCATAGCATTTTCTACTCTATGTGCTAGGCTATCCAACTGATGTGAAATCAGTTGTGCCCTCCTATGCATGAGTCCATCCTGCGCTGCCTGGGTCTCTCTCTCACCAACAAAAGAGAACCTTGTTACATCACTATGGACACACCGTACACTTCGCCTAAAACAGTTGATCTGGGAATGAAATATAGATAGCCAATCTACCAAGAATGAAATTGTAAGGCCTCAACGCTACCACCAAGAGGTTCCAACCGAGACTCTCACCTGCAAGGGTTATGTAACACTGTCTACAGAGGTGTCTGATCTCTGAATATTCTCCAATTGGTGTCTCTAAGCGTAAGGGTCGAGTCAACGGCTCAACTGGATCTCAAGGTCTCGAACAAGATAAGCAACCAGAAAGGAATTAATAGCACCTGTGTCTATCAATAGGGTAGCCAAGGTATAAAAGACATAGATAGTACCTCTAATCATTCCGGGAGTACATGGGTCATAAGTCTATGCCGCCTGCAGATGTCCATGCCTCTGTCCAATTTCTCCCTGAGTCTGGGGTGGACCTCCTAGGGGTGGTGGTGGTAATGGATCGAAACACAGACCACCTCCGGCTTCTCTCCCAGCTCCCCTACCATGCATGTCGCACCGCAGATATGCCTTCTCCACATGTTTCCTCTACCTCGGTGGTCCATACACCACTCCTGTGTCAGTAGTACGGAGGGTCGTACAATCTGGAGCGAGATTTCCCCTGCCATCACATGAGTAGCATCATCTCTCTCGAGGATGACTGGATGCGCCCTGTGAACCCTGTACGGCAGATCCCATGTCCTGGGATCTCCTCTAAAAACGTCTCTCATGCCTGGGTCCCTGATGTCGGCTCTCTACTGCCGAGGTATCTGCTCCAGCTCGCCCACTACTAACATCTACCGGCTGTCTATACACTTCCAAGAAGCTTTCGACCACCAAAGACCGCTCGTGCACCCTAGTAAAAGTAGGAATGCTCATAGGGACGATTATAGCTTGGATATCTCTGTGCAAGCCCCGCTCGAAAGTCCGATATCTGAATTAATGATCTCTGACCATATCCATAGAGTACTGTGAGAGGTTGGTAAATCTCAACAAATAGTCAGCCACTGTCATGGTTCCCTACTGAAGCTGAAGACGCTCCTATATGCATATTTCCCTCAGGGTAACCGGTAAAAACTCCTCTATGAAGAGACACTCAATCTCTGACCAAGAATGTATCGCCTCATCGTGAGTCTGGATAAAAAAACTCCACCATCGTCCTACTGAGCCCTACAGAAGGCTCGCTGCCAGGATCACCATCTGGTATGCCGGTGTCCTGACCAAACAGAAGACTCTAGCCACCGCCTTAAGCTAGTCCTCTGCTGCCTGAGGGTTAGGCTCGCCTCGAAACCTAAGGGGTATATATCTCTGAAACTCATGGAGTGCGCTCAGCCTACACTCCTCCTCCACTACTACATCAGGAACTAAACACTGCTCCACAGGTGGCGGGATAACTGGCACACCACCTGGTTTTAAAACCGGGGGATCTGGTTCCTTTATTGAAGCTTCATCACTGAGGGGGTCATCCTCATGATCGAGATGCTGGATCCTAGAGGGTGTGCATCACGGAGGCATCCTGTAAGGAAACAAGATGTATCTCAGTCAGTGAGTATATCTGGAGAGCTGACTCCAAAAGGACATGGAAACCACAACCCATTCCTATATGATGCATGTACCACTATTTTCCCTGCAACAAGTGTTCTCATGTTCCATGTCAAAAAGAAAGTTATTAGAGTGATGGTGTATGGATACGTTGTCCGCCCACACCAACACTGGGGTCCCTGGCCTGAAAGTCAAACTCGAAACACTTAACATTGTTTCCCCAAAGAAACTCACAGACTCTCGGTCCTAAGGTAGAACCGACCAGCTCTAATACTACTCTATCACGACACTTCCTAGTGAGGCCCAAACCGCAACTCCCCAAGCCCGCCTCGAATAGGCCGGGGGCTGGTGACTAGCAACGAGTAGGCATACTACTAACATGGGAGGCATTGCCAATAAACATGTACACACGCACACACATCTCCAAGCTCACAAAGATGAAAAGTAAAAACTACTAAAAACGAAATATATGCATGCATACACTAAAACCCAACCACAGAGTATGACAGGAATGTAAAGCGCAAGAAAGTAAACACTGGGCCAAAAGTACAATCCCACCAGAAAGAAAGTCTGTAACAAAGTCCAACCTGTAATGAAAGGTGTTGGGACTGCAGTCTCTAGCCGTAGGGACACACCTCAGCCTCTCTGACCTCACTGAGCACCGTCCGGTCCTAGTCTGCCTCGAATCCTGTCCAAGGTTCGCTCGTCTGCACAAGACACGACATGTGCGGACAATGCCCGTTCATGGGTGAGTATAAAGATACCTAGTAGAACACCTCGAATCCAAAAAGGAAATACAACAAGGTAAAAAATACCAGAAATAAAATATACAGTCATCTCCACAAAATATATTTATAAAGAACATACCACAAGAATATCCAGATATACTCATGCACAATCGACTATCGTGAATACCACCACTAGGATCCAGCTCAAATATTTCCACTAAGCACATAATAGGGAGAACACACTCCTAGGTCTGAAGAGAGAGATACATGAAGTACTCTCTCCAGGAGAACACACTCCGCATGTACTAAGGGAACATGATGCTCAGATGAGGATCACATCCATGTCATGGGGTGATTCTGACAACTAAGTCTGAGCTAATCCGCTAAGAAGAGGATTGGCACCCAGGTAAAGTTGGCCACGTCGATACCAGGAACTCTACCTAGGGTTCCAGGGATGAATAGAGGATCCGGATCTATGTCTCGCAGAGGGGATTTCGACATCTCTATTCAGGAAGTTCTGCTGAAGGGATCATACTCCTGTGTAAAGGAGATGATACCAGAACCTTCCGAGAAAGGACCAAGGGCAAGAACCCTAAGAAAAATAGTCCAAGTCGCATAAGGAAAGTAGCTCAATCCATGAAGAAATTATTACACGGCGTGTAGTATGATTACACGCCGTGTACCTTGACCCCGGGTACTGCACGTGAAAATGACCTGTTTCGTCTACCTGGTCTATAGAAAACTCGACTACACGGCGTGTAGAAAAGTACACGTCGTGTTCCTGACTCTGGATACTGCCCATGTAAACGGCACGTGTCACTCGTCTTATCAGTTATAAATAAACTAAACGTCATTTAGAAAGATAACACACTGTGTCCGAGAACCTGGGGCTTGCTCCGTGTACGCTGGCCATGTTCCCGTACACGGTCTCTGCCCGTGTCTGTATTGCCTACCCTTGTACCAGTACACGGGGTGTCCCATGTATCTTGTCGGGTCTGGCTGGTGAGAGGTATACATGACGTGTACTTGGTCATGTACCCTACCCGTGTCAGTGTACTCCCGGAGTACACGCCATGTGGTCCGCCGATGAACACATGCTGTGTATCCCATACTACACGGCGTGTAGTCGGGATTTTTACAGAAACGTTTTCTTCTTCCTCGCGCCGCGACTGAACCTCCGGATCTCGGTTTCTTTTCCGTTCATCCCGATACTCTAGAGATTGGTTCGTTTCATCACACGAACATCATAACGGGTGTTTTTGGATCTTAAAACGGATCATAAACTTTGAATGATCCATCCAAAGAAAAATGCCTGAAAACTCATATCTCCCGATCCGTTCCGAATCGCTTTCTGAAACCATCATCACACCTCCATGACACTGCTATGTGGTTGGATCCACAATCTCAAATCGTTGCGTCATAGAACCGATGAACAACGATCCGTTGTTCATCGCCCCGCGAAGAACATGAAGAACAAGAAGGAGAGAAAGGGGATAAATCCAATGAAACAAAATTGAGGAACATACCTCTACCGTCATTCGTCACGGCGTTTATCCGCTCCCGTTAATAGGATTAAACGGGGCAGAAAAGATCAACAACAGAAGAATCATTATGGATTTAATCTCCCAGAATCCTCATAAAATCCCATACCGCAAGAACAATCAATCTACAGACTAATCTGTTCATGGATTATCCAGTGTTCATCGTAGAAATCATGAACGGGGAATAAATCACAATTTAAACATCCTACCTGGATTTCGCGGCGTTCGATGGCGATGATCTGGTCGTTGCGTCGTCGTCGCCGCGTTGCGAGGTTTCCTCCAGAGCCTCTAGAGCCTCCAAGGGTTTCATGTTTATGGAAATTTTAACCCTGATCACCGGTGAAATCTCCATTTAAAAAGATAAGGGATATCATTGTAACAATGATTTAAATAAAATATTTTAATTAAATAATTTATTATGGTTGCGTCCAATACCCAGATTTTACTACCGAACCTGCGTCGGCCAATTTTAGGCCTCTCCTAAGGTAAAAACGCTATTTTGAACGCAATGGTGCCCTCCGATTTCTGATCCAAGCACTCGTTTAGGATTTCTTCCACTTTTTTAGGAAAACCACATGCGCGCGTTTATTTAATTATTAAATTAAATTCAACATTTGTTTCGGGCTCACCAGGCCTCAGAAATACATGCCGCCTCAGAGCCTAGTCTTGAAATAATTCCCATATAATATTAAAATAATACATGGAAAAATCCAGGACATTACAACTACAGTTATAGGTTTTTGGTGATTCATAATATATGGGAAGCAGGTAGTGGCCTAAGTCTATCTCCAAATAAATTCACATGCGAAGAAGTACCCTACCCAAAATATTGAGTTTATAGTTTTTATTCATAAACTAAAAATGTGGCATCACTATATCATTGGAGACTTCTTTATGGTATATTCTAATCATAAAATCCTAATACATAATTTCACACATAGGGATATGAACAAGAAATTGAAATACTAGGTTATGTATCTTACTAATTGTTATTTTAATATTTCATATGTTACTTGAAATCGGAATGTGTTCACCATTTTTATGAGTATGTAATTCAAAAAACCCTAGCCATGATGGGTTCTGTAGAAGAGTGATATCTGATGAGTTTGTTTATAAAGATGAGATTCAGAGGGGAAGAATATGATGAGAGGGTGTTCTTGGCATAGAAAAATGATGACTCATCGTTTTATAGTGAGTATAGACAAATTAATTACATTACTCCATGTGATATAAAATTACTGAAATCCAAAATTATGGGGAGACATCGAGTGAGTAGTCGTGGTCTCCCAGTGGTACTTTGTTTTTATAAAGAAGGATGGTTGAACCTTTTTTCTAAGGTAATGTTTTTTTTGACATTGGACACCATTATTTTTTTCCATAAAAACTACGAATACCATGTTATTTCCAAAATTGATATGTTATTATTTATGGATTATAATATGTAATTGATTAATAATTTTTTTTGTTATGATATATTGTGTGTTAGAAAATTTTGCATGAACCCTATAGGCCTACTTGTTTATTATAGAGAATAAACATTCCATCATGGATGCGGGATGAAAGTACATATAATTTTTCATTTCGTTACCACATAGCTATATTTGGAATGATTCAATTTGGGTGATCAATAAACAACTTTTGAAATTGAAATATTACCTTGCTATCAAGGTGAAAAAAAATTGTAATAGCTTGGGGACTTGTATTTTTGAGAGGATGTGATGCTTCCCGGGTTCCCTAAATGTTTATTTCTGAAAGAGACACAAGGTTCACATCTTGGTATAAGACATGTTTTCTAGAGGTGAGGAGTTCATCTTTTGAAATTGAGAAGGACTTATCATCCAAAGATGGGTGGACATACATATATGACTATGAATGTTCATAGGGAAATACTATAGGAATGTGTTCGTAATTTTGGTGGTTCATCATATTTTTTTTCATCTGGTTGAGTTTTCCTATAAAAGTATTTATCATGCATTAATTAATATTTTTCTATTTTATTCTTTGTATGGGAGAACATGTATATCTCCGTAATGAAAGTCAATGTTAAGATTGTTATCATTGTTTCGATGATTCTAGTTCTTGGAATAGTGGAGAATGTCCAGTTATATAAAGAAGATATTGATATTGGAACCTAGTTTTAAAGAATTATATATGGACCTTCATCATTGGACACTAGTGTTTGAGGTTTGTGATTAAGTGCCTCTTGATGTTCTCCCACAATTAATACAAAATAGGTTGCGTAGAAATTTTTTATTGGAAATAATGATTGTCACCCCCCTTTGAGATTTTGGAGTGTCTTGGGAATGTGGTCTATTAGTTGGAATTAACATGTAAATTTACTTCCAATAATTATTTTTTTCTTGTTTCCTAGATAAATTGGTATAAAATAGATACTTTCCATGTAATTGGGGGGATGTCGTTGATCTTGAACCCAACACCACTATCACAGAAAAAGTATTTCGTATTATAGATCACAAAGAGAAGGTATTATGAGGTAAAATAACTCCCTTGGTCCAAGTACTTTGGCGGTACATACAGATGCCAATGAGATGTGTGCTTGGAGATATTGATGAGGTAGTAGTGGAATTCAATTATTATGATTCATGAATCTTCAAGACTTTATGGGGATATAAATAATTCTTTTTGTAGATAATTGTAACATCATGTTCTTTCAAAGATTTTTTTATCACTTAAGGATTTAATGTTCTGGGATGTATGATGGTAGGTTTTAGTGGAGTCTGGGAATAAATGAATCATCATATTAATTTTTTAGGTACTCCATGAACCTCCGACTTTCATTTTTTGGTCTGGGGTTTTTCTTGTACATTCCATGAAGAAATTTGAAATATTTTGAAATTTTAGGGAAATGCCTGGTTGGTGCATGGTTTTACCAAAGTATGTGCCCACCCAGGGTTAACAGTGAAAACACTTTTATTGGGGGTTTTCTTTTCTAGTGAATGGTTTTAGAAACTTTTCACCCAATTAGAGTGGTGTAGAGTTTAGGTGCATGGTTTTAAAAATCGTGCGGCATGGCCCAACTTACTATCACACAAAAATTTATTATTTTGAAAACATTTAAAAAAATTTGACCCCACTATTTTAACTCCCTCTCAGACCTAACTCCCCATATCATGATTTCCAAGGTTTATATGGATCTCGTGAACCCTTTTTGGAACCACCATACCCTTTTATATGTGTATCAAAGAGTGCTAAATCATGTTCAATCCTCTCTAGGTATGTAAATCATATCTTATTGGACTCCTAGGCTCTCTTATTCTCTTGTATTTATAGTTTTTTGGATATTCCTTTGTATGTTAATCTAAAATCCTGGAATTTTTATCTTGGATCTCAGTTTTATTATTTGATCCATATTACAAATTTTCTTTATTGGTTCCTCTTGTTGTTGGCATTGTTATAAAAAATCTACGTAATATGGTTGGTGGTTCTGCCTAGGTTTAGAAAACTGAATAAACATTGTCCATCTCAATTTAATTTAAATTTCCTTAAATATTATTGTGAAACGTATATTCAATGTGAATTGGGAATTAAATTATTATGATATGGATTTTTGGGATAACCCCCCAATTCAGATGAATTGTGGTGTGATTTGAAATTGATGGAATATATGGAATTATATTTTTGAAACTGATTTGTGAAGTTAATTTTTCTGATAATTACAAAAAATTATTGGGTAAGAAACTCTATATAGTTTTATCTTGAAAAGGCATGAATTTATTAAAAACTCATGTTTTATTTTAAAAAAAAACTTCATATTGAAATTGGAAACATGATGATTTTATTTTAAATAGTTTAGAAATAAATTTCCCATTATTGATTATTCCTTGACACTCGAAAGCCAGGGTAGTTAGTGAGTTGTTAGGGACAAACATTATAGGATTTTATTTTCATAATATTGGATTGATGTGTTACAACTATAACATAAACCTATTCCAAGAACTATCTCCATTGAGATGTTAGTTAATGATCTTTGGCCATTGTCAGAGAGACGTGTGTTCACATTACCAATTTCAAAATATGAGTTTGTGAGGATCCCATAACATGAACCTATTTTACCTTTTTTAAGTTGATATTTTTTATCATTTGTGATTATTTTTTTATGTATTACTTTTTTTAAAAAATTTATTTAATCGGGCTTATTTTTTCTGGTTGGGGCCGAGGAGACATTTTATTATTAAAGTAAATAAAGGAACTCTTTTTATTGGGTAGAGGGAGACACTTTTCATAGCCCAATGGCATAAGGGTATGAATTCCCATTTTTCAAAAGGGCCCTCCGGTGAATAATACGGCTACAGTACCTGTAATTATACAGTGTTGTCGCTGCTATAGCTCCTGCAACGTACCTCCATTAGTAGAGTTCAACCACTGATACAATACCACTAGAGTATCCTACAGTATAAATGTTACAATACCATGAGAATTTCATCTCTTCCCAGAATCAATAATGGGCCTTTTTAATTCCATGAAAGAGCCTTTACCAGTTGGGTACAAGCTTATTTCCACTTTACTCATGCTTATAAATTTATATAAACTTTTGGTTATAAAATATTTTCTTAAGACATTATAAAAATTGATACCATCAAATGATATATGAAGTATGTTTTTTTTAAAATATTTCACTATATCATCATGCCCAATTTTATTATAATTGAAAACATGTACTAGATTATTTTTGTTAGAATGTCATTATAGAACACATGGGGAGACCCAAATGTTATTTTAAATCACACCCTACCTTTTCCTTTAGGCCTTTGGAAATTTCCTTCTACTTGTTTTGAGGAAGGGGAAAACACCACTTGGCATTCATGGTTGTTGTTCTTCAGTTATTTCTTTTGTTGTGCCCATTGTGACTTGGTTCATATTATCAAATTCTTTCTATAACATTATTTTTGTAATTTGGTAGTATGGACCTATTTTACTTCTATTATTGTTCTATCTTTGTAATTTTCTTTTGGGAATACCAACTTATATATGTCTATTCTGATGCTTATGTGGAATAGTCATGACCGGAAATATATTATGTGATATCGGGTGAGAGTTTCAAACCTAGGGGGGTTGGTAATGCCCTTTAGAAAATGTCAATATTGGATCAGTTGTTAGGGTACCAAGGTATCAAGGTCAGTTTGTAGAAAAGATGTATTATAGGTGATGGTTAAGAATATTTCCTTGACGTCGATATATAGTTGAGTAATCTTGTGGGGATTAATTTCCCTCTTTCAATTGTTTGACTGTTTATCAAGGTATCATTCTATAATTATCAATGGAATGTAATTATTTTTTTTAAATCATACCTTTGAGAAGATGTGTGAATCAGATCTAAAATAAAGATGATGAAAATCCACAACAAGAAAATACTCCCATGGGCTGGTTCTATTTGAGGTTGTTGGGAATGCTATCCAATCTTAGGGGTAGGATCTTGAACCCATTCCCATTCAGTCTCCTTTTGTGGAACCAAATTTTTTTTAATCTAGTAGTATTTTATAGGAAATAATTTTACAAAAATCCAATGTGGTTTCAATTCTCAATCTATCATCAAGATAATAAGGATCCGTTGAGAATAGTTGAACTTTTAATCGAATTCATTGAATCACTTTATTCAATAAAGGTAAAAAGTGACACCTATAATCTATAAGGACCTAGAGAGAGATGGTGGTGGACTATAGTGCTGGATATGAAGCATGATGGCTTAGTGTTCAATTAATTTAATGTTATTTTAACAAAAACAATTTACGAGAGTCGATGGTGTTGAATAAGCATATTGAGTTTTTGAAACATGAGTAGGTTGACATGACCATGACTGAGTAGGAAAATTTGTTTTCGAGGATTATGATTTTTTAACATCATATATTATTCAATAATAATATAAAAACTCAAATGTTCAAGATGGGACTTTGATATGATATTTTTTTAGGTTTTCTTGTTGATGTTATATTCTTATTCTCGGGTTCTAGATAGAGTGTTGATGGTTTGCCTTGATTTTGTTGGTATGCCATGTTGTTCTAGAGATAACTTTTCTCTCAATGGTAGTATTAGGATTTCCATTAGAGGAAAGTGGAATCATGATTATTATTATTATATTTATTTATATTAGGGTTATTCAAGACATTGTATAGTTCATATAAGAGGACCTTTTATTTACTACTAGTGTGTAAATCCAAGGAACTCAAAATAGATATTCACTAATGAACCCAAGATATGTGGTTATTTTGGATTCTTAGGTCACCTAAAAAATATTGGACATGTATATTCCACTCCAGTTAGTGGCATGGGATCATTAGCTCAAAAATGTAATATGGTAAAATTAGACGCTTCACCAAAAAATGGGATTTATCAACAAGCAACTGAAATGAAGCATTTTCGTGCAGTTGACGAGTCATTAGAGGAAGCTGGTATGTGACTAGGGACTATTATTGGTACCATAACTATGTCCAAATCTTAATTGAAATAATAATCTAATATTGGTGAATCTCATTCATTCATTTCAAGCTATATTGTAAGTCTTCTAAATATTCCTACAGATCTTTTCTATTAAATGATAGATAATATTACACAACTAAAAATGAAGATAGGGAGGGGTATCTAATTTACTTCTTGTGTATTCTAGTTATCTATTATTATGATTACATGGATTTTTATGTTTCCCAACATTAATCCTCTTTATGTATTATTTTATATGGATTGTCTCATTGCTAATAACACCTAAATTGATTTATATCTTCGGTGGTCTCCTTTATTTCACCTGATGGGATGTTCTAGATAATTTAGGGATAATGGGACATGAGTTCAAGTAGATTTATACCATATTATTTAGATTTTGTGAATTCGATATCACTATTTTTTTATTTGGAGTGATAATCATTGTGTGATGATATCCCTCCAGTAATTTTTCTTATTTTCCCTATGTTTTTCCTTCTGACTTCTCTAGGTTACCACTTTTATGAGAGGTAGAGTTTTCTATTGATTTAGTTTTTTATATTCAACCACTATATATAAATTTTTAATTATGGAAAAAATTAAATTTAAACAGTTTGAGACTCATTTGTATGATATATTAGAGAAATGATTTATACAACTGAGTGTCGCCATTAGTGGTTATTAATGTATTTACTAAGAAAAATGATGGAGAGCTTCACCCATGTGTTGATTATCTAAAACACAATAGAGATTAAATAAAGAGAATATATCTAGTTTTATATATTGATGATATGTTTGATCATATAAAATGTGTGAATTTCTTCTCAATGTTGGTCTTTGATCTAGTTATCACTAGTTGAGAATAAAATAATATGACATTAAAAAACCTGCCATTAGAGTTGGTTTGGCCTTTATAAGTATATTTTCATGAAATTTTTCATAACCATTTAATTGAAAGTCTCAATGGATTTAATGGGAATGATCTTCCATGAGAATCTTGATACGTTCATGTATGTATTTGTGGATAACATCGATGATCACTCTATAACCGAAGAGGTTAATATGCATCATCAGAGAGAAGTTCTAGATCTATCAAGAAATCACTTAATTTATTCCATGTTAATGAAATGTATTTTCTATATGTTTGAAATGAATATCATGTGACCTTTGGGGTAAGAACATGGTATAGCTGTTGATGATGTGTAGCTAAATTCTATTATGACATGGGATAAAACACAAAATTTTCCAACATTTGATGCTTCTTGGGTTTATATAGATATTATTACTTGTTTATATACAATTTCTCAAAGATGGATTCCTCAATGTCTACTAATACTCTGAAATGGGTAATGATTGTATGGGATGAAAAATGATAGAGTTTGTTTTTTGAGATGAAGTGTTTTTTGACTAATGCATCGATGTTGATGCTTCTAGAGGCAGGGCAATGCTTTGTGAAAATCTATGTTGCATAAGGTATGTGCATAGGTTTTCTTATTATATAGGGTGATCACATTTTTTCAAATTTCTCCTGGTAGATTAAGCCACATGAGAATAATAATACAACCCATGAAAATTAATTCCCTTCCATGTTACATGAAATTAGGGGTCAACAATGTTACTTTTTTAGAGAGATGTTTACCATGTATTCCAAAAACAAAACCCACAGTTATATCATCACTAAAAAATATTTTAATCATTACCAAATGAATTAGGATGATTACTTACAATACATTTATTTTTATATTTACTATACCCTGGGGAAAGGGAATATCTTTACAGATGCTCTGAGGAGGAAAAATTGGACCCATACTACAAATTAATTACCTGAATATTTGAATCTGATGGCTCTCTTTTCCTAGTTGCATATTAGAGTTCGAGAATCATGGTCCATGGTTTTTGTGGATAGTTTTTAGGTGACCAACTATAATATTGAGATGATTCATTTGGAACAATATCATGATGATGAATTTTGTATAATCCTGGAATATAATTAAGGTTGGGAGATCGTTTCTGTGTGGTCTTTCTCTATAGAGGTTATTATATGTTTTAAAATGGGGTTTGTTGTTCTGTTACTACTGATTAATGTTGGGATGGTGGATTTCCATCATTCCCAATGGGGTGTGCACAAGAGATCCATAATGATGTTCTAAGATATGAAACATCAATTCTGATAGCAAGGTATGAGACATAGCATTACTAATTGGGCTTCTCATTTTTATACTTCAAAATAGATCAAGTCTGGGAACCAAAGACCATCCAGATTGCTTTATCCACATCGAGTGCTAACATGGATGTGGGATGAGATCTCAAGGAATATTTTTGGTTAGGTTCTGTGATCCCAGAGAATGAATAATGAGATAAGGGTTTTTATCGATAAGTTGAAAATACACTACTCACATTATTCCCATTCACGATACAACCAATATTGAGGAGTTAAGAAATCACTATGTGAAGGAGATTATTATTTTTCATGTTGTGTTATCTTTTATAGTCTCTAATAGGGATCCATTTTTTCTATCTCTCATTCAAGAGGCCTTTAGTAGGCCCCAGGAAATCATGCTACTTTGATTACGACATACCATCCCTAGTCAGATGCCCATATTGAGAGAGATATACTAATTTTTAGGTTAATATTTGTATGAATATTCGTGATTTTGGTGGGGGTTTGGGTGATCATTAGGGGTTGGTTGTGTTTTCTTATTACAATTTTTGCAGTCCGTAATTTTAATGTCTCATATTGAGGCCACATACGGATGACCATTAAAATCACTATTCTATTAGTTCGATATAGGTAAAATTACCTTAGATAGGCAATTCATGGTTCAATAGAAAAAATAAAAGATATACTTTTTTATTCATAGATTTTTTAGGAAATGATCTTGTATAAATCTTATGCGACTAGTCATCATAGTCTATTATAATTTTCAGTCGGGGACCAGGAGTTCTTGAAATTTTCACTGTGTTTGGTTGATAGATGACTTGGGAGGTACGGGAAAATTTCACACCATTTGGTGTGACATTTTCCTGTTTTCAGAAGTTGAGGAAACTGTCTTACCATTTAGAACATCCTCAATAGATGAAATTGATACATAATGTGTTCAATTTTTGTGACTATGAAAGTATCTTTCTGATCAATCTCTTGTTCTTTGATGGGGTGAACTTGATGTTGAGACTAATTTATCCATGAATTAGCATCTAGTTAGTATAGTTGATACTATGACCAAGGAACATTTTTGGAGATAGATTTTGTTATTTCGAGTGCTATGGTAGCATGATAATAATACTCATGAGATATGGGAGAGAAAGGAATTGATTATAGGGCAGTGGCCTAATATTTGTGAGAAGGATTCTACTTGAAAGGATTTCTAGGGATAGAATGTTTCTATGTAGGGGAGGTTATAACATCTTGTTACTATATTAAGGAACTCTTTTACACTCATTATTATTCATGTTTTGGCTGGGTTTCTTCATAGGTTGTTTTGTGAAGAAATAAAAAAGATTAGATCTGTCTAGAATGTTCATGATAGGAACATATTTCTCCATAAATATTATCAAACCCAATGTAATGTGTGGAAACCCAGATAGTGAGGGATTACATGTCTATCTCAAGGATTCAAAAATATTACTCACACATAGCAAAAACTATGCACCCAATTGTAGGGGGAATTGTTAGGGTTAATGATTTGAAAAATCATATGTCCCTTCCAAAATAATCATGCATGAGGAAATATATTATTCCAAAAATCGTTAAAAAAATTATTGAACTCTCTTTTTTCTTAGATCCTAGCCTTAACTCGTCATTGAACAATTTACATGGTTCATAAGGCTCTTAATGACGATTTTTTCCTCCTTCAAACACATTTCAAATATGATTTAAGCATATTCAATCATGTTTAATATATTTTTGGTATGTGAATAATCACTTTTTAGTCCCACCCTTGGTATTCTTCTCTCATACATAAGGATTATTAGATCTTCTATTGTAGATGGATGTAAAATCCTTGATTTTGGATCTTATATCTTGCTTTGGTTCCTTGATCTCTAATGATTACATTCTCCATTAGTTATTCAAATGGTATGAATTGTGAAATGATATCTCCATAATAAAGTTATTGGTTCCATTTATGTTTGGATATTTAAATCACCCATGAATTTAATGATTTAAATCAAATTCCAATCAGTTGTAAATTCATAATTTGATTATATGAGAATTGGGATTTAAATTAAAATGATTTGGATTTTTTGGAAAACCCACAATTCTAACTAGGTGGGATGCGAACTGAAATTGATGGAAATTGTGGAATTTTATTTATGGAATTGGATTGTCAAGTTTATTTGTAATAAAATGGATTAAAATGATTTGATAATAATATATTTTTATTTTTTTTCATCAAAATGAATTATTTGATTAACAAAATTATTATATTGAAATTTGACTATTGAAATGAGAAATCTGCTCATTTTATTTTAAAATATTTTGAAATAAATTTTCCATTATTGATTGTTGTTTGATAACGTACATGCCTATGTAGATAATGAGTTAATGGTAAAAGCCACACAAGGTTGGTATTTCCATAAAAATGGATTGATTATTTATAAATGTATCATAAATTTATTTTCAGATCTTACACATAGTGAGGCATTGTAAAGTATTAGTGGGATGCGTGCAGACATTGTCATTATCACAATATGAGGGTATGAGGATCCGATAACCTAGAACTATCATTCCCCTTCCCACATGACCAAGTAGTTTGTTCGTGATTTCTTTTATATGTATACCATTTTTTCTAAAATTTCAATTAACATTCCAATATATTCATATAATATTTTATTTATAAAATATTTTCTTAACAAATCCATTATAATATTTCCACCAACTAAAATTAAAATCATGTTTTGCTTAAATGCACCTATATCTCTAAACCATATTTTTAAAAAATTATAAACATGAAATTTTTTTTATTGTCATCAGATTATGGAACAATTTGTGTGACCTTACATGGATTTTAACTCAAACATTACCTTTTTATTAAGACATTTTTAGATTTACTCTTTCCATGTTTGAGAACGTGGAAAGAATAACGGTGCATTGGTGGTTTATCTTTGGGTCTTTGGGTGCTATGTTCGGTGGGACATTTTATGATTTATCTTTTTCTTTTTGGTAATATTTTATTGTAATTTTGGTTTAAATACCTATTAAACATCAAGTAATTTTCTCCATGTAGTGATTTATTTGGATAATTCTGAATTATATCTATTTCATATATTGTTTATGTGATATAATTTCTCCCATATTTGTCATGTATGATAACTAGTTCCATTCCCCAAGCCTTATGGATCTAGAACACCCTTCAAGCAACGTTAATATTGGCTTAGGTGTCCGCATAATAGTTCATCTGGACCAATTCGTGAGAATAAATGTTTCCAATGAATTAGAGGGTTTTCCTTGGGTTACTAATTCTTTAAAGATGGTTAGGATTTTTATGCAGAATCTAAATTAAGCACTTCCTACATGATATATTTACTTTTTTTCCACGGGTTTCATGATTTGAATTCATTACCGGGAAGATACAATGAATCTTATTTAGTGTTTGAAAATTTACCATCATTACAATCATTCATATCTTGAATAGTTCAATCTGGATTAATTCAACCTGAGGTGATACTTTTTTTCAATGTCTTTGTGAAATCATGTATTTCATGATGTGAAAGGAATTCACTATGTAAAAAATTTGGGACCATTAGTTATTTTACATTGCATTCTAGACAACTTCTCTCTTCATCATATAGTCATTCCTCTTGATACTTAACAAGATTTTTGGTGATTTTGGTTGATCTCCCTCCTTTTGGACTTATCAAATAAGCATTTCATAACCATGAAAGCAGTGTCTATTATCAACAGTAATAATTCATCGTACTCCTTCTCTTCCATTGGTCATCGAAGAAGCATTTTTTTTGGTTTTTATCAGATTGTGATCATTTTTTGAATTCTCTCTATGTTTGGTAGTTTTCAATCATGAATTTTTTTTGGATGTTGTTATACATGTCACTAATCAACATTATTGAAGGTGGATAGGTTTCCCCAATTCTTGAGTTATTATCTCTATAAAATGTTTTAATTATTGTGTTTCATTATATTATTCTGAAATCCATTGTTTTTTCAATTAAATTTATTGATTTGGAATTTTTATGGATTTTTTTGGAAATGAATCACATTTTTCAATGGATTTACCTTAAAATTGGTTTTCCCACACCATTTATTTGATTAAATTCCTTAAATGGTGGTTTTGGATTTTAAAGGGGTCTTCAATCCAAAAAAATTAAAGTATTTGATATGAAAATGTTTTACTAAATATGAGAATAGTTTTTATGTGGTTTTTGAAAAATATGCATATTGGTTAACCCATGCTCATCAGACCTCTATTGGGTCTATGTTATTGAGCTTCTAAAAACATGGGTCCACATCAGTGGTGGTTTATGGTAATCTTTTTCTCCTCCTCTACACTTGATGTCATACCCACCGAACTCTACCCCTCATTGGTCGGGCTAGATACAGGTTTGAAGTCCTCTTAGGATAGTGTTGGAGGAGGGCTGGCTACAGTCTCGATCTTGTTCTTCATCAGTATTGGCCACCTTCTCTCATCAGCTTGCTTTTTTCATATCTCCTTATTTGGTTTTGGTTTCTGACAATGGGTTTCAGTTTCTATTGGGTTGTTTGTTCATTTTTTATGCTATTGTTCAGATGAAAGATGATGCAAAATGTTCTGATTCAGCTATTGATTATCTAGGTTTATTCAAGGTGAAGGGCTTGAATATCTATGGAGGCTTAATCAGCTCAACTCTGCCCTATCCTCGAGTCCCAATTCCCATCCATAGGTCGATTTGGTTATGTGTTTCATCAGACTATTGGGAAGTGGTGTTCGGGTGGTCAATAGTTCTTGATGAGGTTGATGAGAGTGATGATTGTGATGGTCTATGGTGTCAATTCGTGGGGAAATGATATAGGAAAGATGTCTACGAGTTTAAAAAAATTTGATTTGGGAATTTTTCATCTGGTTTATATTTTTTGTTCTTTATAGTTGTTGTGGAGCAGCATCACTCGGATCTAGTGGATGACAATCTTCAATGTACTGTTGTGGTGATTATCAACAACGAGGATGGAGGTTTTCGGCCGGTGTTGATGAGAGGTGAGACACCGACAAGGCCGACAACAATGTCATTGGTGGATGGTTCACCAGCATCCTACTTTGATGTGATGATGGATACACGTGATGTCAGGGGTGTGAAACGAGGTGGACGCATGGAGTGGATCATTTGTTTAGTCATGATTTGGATTGATGTTAGAAAATTAAAAATTTTATTTGTATCTGGACGGTTTGGATACCATGTTATGGATCTTGTTTGTTTTTGGAGATTTTTTTTGTATAGTAACTGGTTTCCCTTAAACTAGATTTTAAGATAAATGAACAAAATTGATTTGGAGGATGATATATTTCATGTCTATTTGCTCAAATGATTTTCATATGGTGTATCAGTGTTTTCTTGCCTATTTTGGTTCTAACTAAACATATTAATGATTTTTTGGAATATGTTTCTATATCCTAAAAACAAATATATTATTTCAAAAATTGTGTTTACATTACGTAAATTCAATGAGTATTATATTTTTTTTGAAGATATAGATAATGAAATCATGATATTAGAAGTTTTACATGTTCATTGGTGGAATTGTATGATCCCATACTTCTTGATGTTATTTCCTTGTTTTTTATTTTGGTTTAAATATCTTTTTTATGGTTAATAAAATGTGTACTAGATATATGAGGAGGTTTGGGTGTTTCTCAGTGGTTCAAGACACAAAGGAATGTAAATTTTACCCATATAGAATTGTTACCTGTTTGATGCATAGTTAGAGATAACCATGCACCCCACCCATGTTTTTCAATTGGAGGGGAGAATGTTTAAGAAAACCTTGTATGGAGGACATCAAAACCATGTGGTCTTAGATATAGGCAATCCTCATAGTTGGTGCATATATTTTTAGACCATGAATAACTCCCTAGGAAATTGTATGACCTCAACCTCACTTGGATAGTGGATGGACCATAGTTTGGAAAACCTTGTGCCCGATTAAAAAGTGAAATATTAATTGACTTCTCCCTCATAAATTTTAGGTTCTCAACCAATACCACCATTTCTTATACCTCAATCCCTTATGATGAACCAAAACCCTTAGGACTAGATAAGGACTGATATCTCTCATTTAATGGATGTATGGAGTGTACATGGTTACATATCAAAGCCCCTGGTGAGTATAATCATCCATTTGTGTCTATTTTATGGATTAGGGCTTAAATATTTATTGCCCTTCTTTTGAATCCCAAAACCCCACTTTTTCCAGTGGATCATAGATTGGGGAATCAATTTGTGCCTAAATATGGATCTAAGGAAAGGTTATGGGTGTGTTTATCATTAGATTCAAGGTAGTTGGTATACCAATTAAATCCCATATAATTTTTATATATTATTGGATATAATGCTATGTTCTTGGTTTTATCTTCGTGTGCATTTGGTACCATTGTAGGTGGCTGCTAAAATGTTTTACTATTTGAATAAATGGAACCTTCATGATCCCCAAGGGATGCGTTGAGGATTATTTGATGAATTTAGGGTCATCCATGGGGTGTTTCAACATTCATAAACATAGATCATTGTAGGGTTAATAATAAAATTTCCTTTTATTGAAATATATCCCATAGTAAATGATATTACATGTTGATTAAATGATAAAGGTTTCCAATAGTGGTTCGGTCTAGATATTGGTAATGGCATAAGGGGTCATTTAGAATAATTCGAATAAAGATTTGATGGATAAGTGTGAATGAGTCAAATGGCTTATGATATTTTAAGGAAAATGATTATGTGAATTAATAAATATGAATTGGTAAAATATGTAATGGATTAATGCATAGTTGGTGATGAATAAGTTAAAAAGGATAATATATGGAAATTTTCAAATATTTCAAATGGGCTAATGGATGGATATTGTGAATACATGGAATGGGTTAACATAGTGAACGTGTTGAATATGATAAATGGATTAATGAATGAAAAAGGGGAATGAGTTAAATGGGTTATTCTATGTAATAGGAAAATTAGATAATGGTTTTTGTTATAAGGATGATTTAAGTGTTAAATAAAATGTGAAATTGTTATGTTGTGTGTTTTTATTATTGTTTGTCCTTGATATGGTAAGAATGGTAAATAGACAAATAAGCATGTGTACATTGCTTTGTTGTTATCGGGTATTGTACATGGGGATGTATTCCCACAGTTTGGGTTAAACTCAGGCTCTAATACCACCCCATAATGTGTGGGTTAAGAAAGATGATCGAAGATCTATACCTATATAAGATGAATTTAATGAGACTAACTTGACTGAGGACCCACGGTAAGGGTGATGTGAATGATTATAAAATGATTATACCTACAGAGATAGGGAACATTACTTATACACATATACATAGTAATTTATTTTATAATATTACTATGTAAATAATGTAAATTCCTAACCCATGTGACATGTAATGAAAAAGAATTATGTGATGAAGATTGAATTAATGATGAACATAGTACTAATATGGTAAATGGGTAATGTAAAAATTATTACCAAATGACACTTAATGTGTTTTGTTAACTTTTTATTTATGTAGATGATGCATGAACTATATGTTTAGAAAGGATATTTTATAGACACCGTTGGTAGTGGCCTACTGAGTTTTACTCACACACTACATGGGCTATTTTTGGGTACCTAAGAAGGTTATATGGTTGTAGGTATCATCAATGGTAAGCACCTTATTATAGGCAGTTGAGTTGGTCTTAGAGAGTTCATGGATGAGGATATAGACGTGGAGTTAGGAAATGTTTCGTGGATTCGGTAGTTAGTCTTTATTTTGGGATTTTCCTTTAGTTTGGTCACTATTAGCAAGAAGTGACATATTTATTATTTTTTTGTGGTTCGTACACGGTTATGAAACTGGTTAAAAGTGCATGTTTTGGTTTTGTTATATTTATTCCCTTTAATTTCATATGTTATATGTTGAGGCTTACTCTATTGAAGAGGTTATATTCTCCCCCTCTTACTTATTAGTCCCTTGCCGCTAGTCAGAAACCTCTCACATATGCGGAGGGGTGGTTGTGATCAATTGGTTACCCATCTTGAAGCACTAGTTTAATTGATTCCAGGTCAAGGAAGTTACAAAGTAGTATCATAGGAGTTTTTTTATCATTCATACTATTTGGTAATGGTATATGAATGTTTAGGAAGTTTTGGGATTTGGAAAAAATCTCTTTCAAGGGAATAATCGACCCATGTACGAGGGAAACCCCATGTGCCCATGGTGGGAAATATTCATCTTTATTTGTGTTGTTGTAGTTGAATAATATTTCACTATTTTGGGTTATAGAAGTAGTGTTTTTGTGACTATTTTATCATAGTTTTCTTTTGACTGGAATGACCTGAGTATGTGCATTCATTCGTCATTTTCAGAACAAAGGGATATAAGTGGAATGCATTATGATAGGCACACATGAGATGGGTGTGTGAGACATGAAGGAGGGAATTAATTTTACCTTCTAGAAAATTCATTAAAATGGTGTCTAATAATGATAATGAAAATGGACAAAAATGAATAATGTTAATGAATGGTTAGAGGATTATTCTTAATGAATGGATGAATATTATTTAAAAGGATGGTTATAATGAGTTGTGAATAAGTAAAAAACGTTATTTTTAATGAAATATATAGATAAAATTTTTTTGATAGAAGAAGTAAATATATTGTAAATGAGAATATAGATTTAAAATGAAGTCTAGTGAATGCATTATGTCTTAGTATGTTAGTTTACCCATGTAATCTAGGACCTGCGGTGGGGATTGTTGTCTGTAGTGTTATATGTGTAATGATGTTCATAGAGAAAATATGCATAGGATTAGTGGTTATAAATAGTTAAGATCCTTATTTTATATAAATTTTGGGAGGTTTATGTAATGATTTATATGATTCATGCTTGGAATTATTGGAGGATGAAACCACTTCAACACATTCTGGTTGGGAAAGAATAAGATAGCATTGAGCATGATCCTCCAGAAGTGGGACATGATGTTTTGGTAGTTCTAGGTAATCGAGGAGTGGACATGTTATAAACAATTTTCCCAATTTATGCATATGATGGAATGAGACCCAGTGTGGGTAGTGCTGAGGATGTTTGATCTGACCAGAGAGTTTTAGTTGAATCAACCTCAAATTTTTTACAGAGAGGGTGGACCTGAGGAAAAAAAATTGTGGATAGAGTCCATCTAGAAAATTAGGATAAATTCAAATACCCTACATTTAATGGAGTCATGCTGGTAGCATAAATGTTATAGGGACCGGTGAATCACTACTGTTATTTCTTGGTTCAGACCAATCAAGATGATGGTATACTTTAGGACATCCATAAAAAGTTTCTAGAACACTTTTACCAAGAATACTCATGGAAGGGGAAGGATATATATATCATGAGTTTGTACTTGGAAACAATGTCAGTAATGTATTATGAAGGTACTTTCATGGAATTCTAATGCTTTATTCTGAAATTGGAGGGAGACAAGTCCATGATGATAATACACATCCATGATGGGATTAGACATGATATTATGTCTTGGTATAACATATTAAATTTAAAGAGGGTTGAAAAAATGGTGGACCTGGCCCTTATTTCAGAAGGGAACTTAAGTGAGGCATCATACTATTTGATTGTGATTTGAGTTTCATGAACCAATGGTGCAAATTCATAGGGAAAAAAGTGTCATTTCAAAAATTCTCTTCACAGGAGAAGTGAATAAATTGGTATGAAGAGTGTAACGTCCTCTGAAAGTGTGGCCATATGTTTTGATTTTGGTGTGGGGGGAATAAGAAAAAGCACCATGAGTATCCCAGACTACCAGTTTAGTGATGATTGTGATGTAGGATGGGAAATTTGTAGAGGAACTATAGTAACCCTGAACAATCGATCATAGGTGGGGGATCATGGCTTGTTCGATGTGAAGGTAGGGGATAAATTATCCCTCATAAGGATGGCAGTTGAAGTATTTATGGTTGTACTGGTATAGGTGGGGAACATGGTACTCTAGGGAGAGAGTATCCATACTACTAGGGAAATGTAGTTCGAGGACCATAGACCAAGTCCCAGGGTATAGGTTTAGGTCAACTTCATCTAGTTTTGTTAACACCTAAAGGTGGCGAGGATGGGCCATCGATAGTTTGATGCACAATCCCTGTAACGTTCATGATTTCTAGTTCTTTAGTTAACATAGGGTCCTCCGATTCTTTTATTTCTTCTTAGTTTACTATTGTGTTGGGTTTTTGTGGTGGAACATACATGTGGGTTCATATGAATTGATGCACCATTAGTGGCGCAAGTAGAAAATATTTTCCAGTGTAAGGGGTGTGCACTTGACGTTGGTGGGTATTGTTTTTTATGGGACATGTTTGTGCATAAGATTTCAGGTTATGATATGATTTTGGGTATTGAATATATAGATTTATAAGATTACGATATATATATTTACTTCCAAATGGAGACATTCACTTCTCTCAATAGAGACACGTATATCCATCGTGGTGTATGGGATGTTCAGGTAGGCCATATAGGGATAGATTGTCACTAATTGGGTGAAGTCACCACCTATGTGACATGAATTTTTATTGATGATAGGAAAGTAGAGTATATTTTCTTTCTTCCTATGGTGGATTAGTTCCCGTACATTTTTCCTTAAAATTTCATAGGGCTTCCATCCAATAGTGATGTTCAGTTTGTGTTAGAATTTCTTTCGGGAGAAAAACCAGTTTCCATTCATCCATACAGAATGGAACCAGGGGAACTATAGGAGCTTAAATATCAGTTTGAGGAGTTGGAAAATAATGGTCTCATTTACCATACTACGTTACCATGGGGATCTCAAGTTATATTTTCCAGGAATGAAGATGGGTCGTTTTTTTTGTTTGTTAATTATAGGAAGATGAATCCGATGATGGTTAAGAAAGGATACCCTCTTCAACGAATAAATGAACTTTTTTACTATATAACATGTGGTTAAATGTTTTCGTAAATTTATCAGAGATTTGGGTATCATAATATTTGTATGAGACCTTCTAATATACTATAGACTTTCATTAAGACCAGTTCTGGTTTATATGATTTTGTGCTGATGTCATTCGGGTTAACCAATGCACTAGAATTCTTCATGAATTTAATGAGTCAAATATTAAAACAATATCTAGACCCATTCATTGATGAATTTTTTGATGATATCATGGTGTACTCTGATACTCATGATGACCATGTCAAACATCTTAACATCATCTTGGGTTGAAATAAAACCACAAAGGATATATTCCAAGCTATCCTAGTGTCATTTCCGGATCAATAAGGTGCATTTTGTATGGAACATCATATCAAAGGATGGAATCTCTATTTATCTATTGAAGGTTAGGTAAGTTGTGTCTTGGGAGGATCCTAAGAATTTTTCTGATGAACATAGGTTTTGGGATTCAGAAATCTATTACTGAAGTTTCTCAAATGAATTTTCTCATTTGAAAAAACCACATTCCGGTTTGACTAGGATGGGTATAATGATTTAGTTATCTATATATTGCGAGAAAACATTTTAGTAAGTAAATAAGTTGTTGAATTTCACACTGATTGTGATCATACATGAGCTAGGTATTAAATATACCCAGCTTCATGGTGCGTCTGGTGATGGGAATAGAGTATTTTTTATGAAGGATGATCAGGTTATGACATATGGGTAATGAAATTTGAGACCTCATGGAAGGAATTACCCTATGCATGATCTAGTGTTGGATATAGTGGTTCATGCCTTAAAATGATGGTAGTATTACTTGTTGGGAGATAGTTTATGGTGTACACCAATAATAAATCTTGAAGTACATCTTCTCTCAGATAGATTTCAATCATTTTAAAAAAGATTGGGTAAATATTTTAAATCCATCGACTTTGAGTTTTTTTAGAAAAAAAGGGAAATTGTGATGTAGATTCATGGAGTGGAATTTCTCTTAATAAGGTGGATCAATAATTAGGTTTTTAGTGAAATATGATGGCATTTTTTGATCATATGAATCTAGAGGTGCATGATGTCCAAGAGAATACGACCCTGGCATCCTTCGATGTTGAGTCTACACTATTAATATAGATCAAGGAGAAACAAGATGTGGATTTAGAGTGTTTTTATTATAATGAAATCTTAAATGTGGGGAGTCAGCTTCTTGTTGTACCATTGGTGATGAATGGATTGTTATTTTTGTGGTCATGTTGTTGTTCCAACAAGATTGTGATAAGAGATAACACATTATTTTCATGTATCAATGTGGGATGTACGTCCTAGTTTGAGAAAAATGTATTGGGTCCTTCATCGATAATATATGTAGCCAAGGATGAAGAAATAGGTTGTGAGTTTTATGGCGTGATGCCTTACCTTTCAGCAGTTTAAGACGGAGCATTAGTGACTAGGAGGTATTTTGTAGCTGTTTCCCATTCTGGAATAGAAATGGTATGATGTATCTACCAATTTTCTTGTGGGTATTTTTAGGATGATATGGGAAAATGAAATGATCTGGGTAGTCATGATCAGTTGGATAAAGGGGCTTAGTACGTTCCAATTTGAGAGACTTTCACCATCAATATTTTGGGTCGCTAGTACATTTGAAAAATAGTGCGGTAGAACGACGTGCTGGAAACCATATTTTTGGATCCTTATTCATGTTTTATGTCATGTTTTTAGTAGAAATAAAAATGTGCACTTGGTACTCATGTGTTTTTGAGTAAGAAAATGCACCCATAATTGGACTAAGAAGTTTGAGTGTACCATTATAGTGTTAGAGAACATGTTTAGTGCTTGTTTCCAAAAAAAAATTTATTTTAGGAAAATCAGTTGTCATTTATTGAGTTTTCATAAAAAAATATCTTCTAGAATATGATTCAAATGCAACTGTTTGAGGTTCTCTATTATACAGTTTTTAGAACTCTATTATGTTGAGTAGAAGCTAGAGAATCATAACTGTTGTGATTGATTCTGGTATAGAAGACATCATAATGAGTTAATTTGATTTATTAATATATTGAAATGAATTATAGTAGGAAAAAGACATATCAACATCATAGACCACTAGTGTTTTTGGTGGGTTCTAGTGTGTTTTTATGGGTGTTTCCAAGGTTGTTTCACCATAAAATTCGGAAATTGGGTAAGTCGATGCCTAGGTATGTGGGGCCATTTGAGATCATAGGGAGGATCAGACTGATGGGAAACTGATTGGATCTTCTAAAATGGTATAGTGTTGTGCATGAGGTTTTTCATTTGTATCAACTGTGAAATTATCATGCTAACCCATCTCATGTGATGGATTTGATGATGATGATCTTGAGTATGATGCATCCATTGACAATCATACATTTCATATTGTAGTTCATAAAAAGAAAGTCATATAGGGAAAGGTTGTACCTTTGGATCATGTTTTGTGGAAGCATGGAAATGTTTAGGAAAAAACATGGGAGAGGGAGTCAGTTATGTGGGATCAACGTCCCAATATCCATGATTAGGAGTATCATTGACTCTTTGGAAGAGTGAATCAAGTATAAGACAATATAATGTGGGGAGATTGTATGATCATGGGCATCTTGAAGGTATACACATGTTTAAATTTTTCGTTAAATGTCTTATTTTTGTATAATTAAATGTTTAACTTATGTATGAGGTGTATTGATGGTGTTCTAAGGGTTTGGGACATGAATGAAAATGAATTTCCCCCTTTAGTGGATGTTGAATGATTGGCACATGGTTAGGCCTAACTATGCTCCCATGATGTTCTATCCAAGAGGAGGGGTTCATTATTACAGAACCATGCAATGGGTAGTTTTAAACCTTTTGGACCTATACATAAGCATTACACATGATTGTAACATGATTTGTTAAACTATGTGGAGATACCAATTAAACTATGCAACCTAAACCCATCTTGGAAAATGGCTGGTGCACGGTTTTCAAATGGTTTGTAATACCGTACAGTTAAACCATGTGCCCCTTTAAAGTGTAAAACATTAACAAAAATCTCCCACTATATTTTTGAAATATCAAATGGTTTTCCTCCCATTTCTTCTAATTACATAACATTTTATGAACCTAATCCCTCATGTTTTTTGAATGATCTATCTCTCTCGTTTCTAGGACATTTGGAGTGTTGTTGGTTGCAGATCAATGCTCTAGGTATGTCTAGTCTTCCTCTAGCTTCTCATTTAAAGATTAAGTCTAGTAGAGTGTTTCATTGCCTTATGAATCAATAAAACCCTCTTTTTATATGAATGTTATATTTGGGATCCCAAGGGTGCTTAAATTTAGATCTAAGGGAATTTTTGGAGGTGCACCCATCATCAGATTCAAAGTAGGTGGTATGAAAGTAATATCCCATCCTTTTTTATTGATTTGGGAATATAAGGTTCTGCTTTTTGTTTTATCTTTTTGTTTATTTTTCTTCATGGATATGGATTATTAAAATGTATGTATAAATGAATAAATGGAACCCTCAGGATACCTGTGGGATGTGTTAATGATGATTTGATCGATTTGGGGTCATAGATGGTGTGTTTCAACATTCCTTATAAAAAAGAATTACATGGTTAAACAGGAACATGATTTTTTTTAAAAATTGATCCCCTAGTAAATGTGTTGACATGTTGGATAAATGATAAATGTCACCAATAGTTGATATGTTTAATATTGGTGATGGATTAAGGGATTGTTTGTAATAATGAGAATAGAGAGTTGAATGGGTTAGTGTGAATTAGTCAAATTGGATTATGAAATTGGAAGGGAAGTTCCAATGTAAATTATCACATATGAAAGATTTATAGTTTAAATGGGATGATTCATGTGTATGGATGAATCAATTAAATGGTCTAATGTATAGGATGATTAAAATGTTTCAAATGTGTTAATGTATGAAAATTGTGTAATGCATGAATTGGGTTAACCCGAGGAAAGTGTTGAATAAGAGAAATGGGTAAGACATAAAAAATGGAAATGGTTTATTTCAGTTATGCTACGTAAATAGAAAATGTATTAACAAGATAAATAATTAGGATTATTTAAATCATAAATGAAATGTTAAATGGTTAGGTTGTTTGTATTGGGTATGATTGTTTTTTGATAAGGTATATGTGGTAAATGGATAAATAAGTATGTTCACATGGCTTTTTATTGTTGTGAGGTATCGGACATGATGATCTACGCCCATTGGCTGAGTTTTATTGATTCTATAAAAGCAACCCATAAAACACGAGTTAGTAAAGGGGACCAAGGATCTATACCTCTACTAGAAACATATGATGAAACTACAAAGACAGATGAACCATGTTAAGTGTGATATGAATTTTTATGAAATGATTGTCCCTTGAGAGATATAAAACATGGTTTATAACCTTATTATTATTAACTAATATTATTATTCCATTTTGTAAATAAAGTAAATTCATAACCCATAGAACTTGATATGGAAATGAATTAAGTTATAATGATGGAATAAATAATGAAGATAAAACTAATATTGTAAATGTGTAATGTATACATTATTACCTAATGGAACCCAATTTCATTGTATACTTGTTATTTATTTTTTATTGCATGCACTATATGATTAAAATGTATATTTTATAGACACCATTGGTGGTTCCCTACATACTTGTACTCACACCCTATTCGGGCCTCCATTTGGTAACCAAGCAGATTTCATGGTTACATGTCAGGATAAGGTCAAGGGACCAATGATCGGGAGTTGTGTTGGGCATGGGATGTTTATGGATAAGGATCCAAACTTGGAGTCATGATTTATTTTTTGTATTCATATCATGGTTTCTAGTTTGGGGTTATCATTCACATTTGGCATTTTGAGCATGACATGAAAAATTTACTATTGGGTTGTAGATCATACACAATTTGGAAACAGGTTGAAAATGAATGTTCTGGTTTTGGGATTATTATTCCAATTATTTCACATGTTATATGATATTTATTAGTCAATTAATGATGGAATAGTTTCACCATTTTACTTGTAATACCCTCTCAAATATTTGGAAACATCTGACATATAGGGATGTGTGCTTGAGGTCATGTGATGACCCGACTCAGAGTACCATTTTAGTGGATTCCAAGTCAGGGACGTTACATGTATTTTGATCACAAACTATTCCTTTTTTACATTAGGATGCTATAGGTAGTTTTTAGGACATAGTTGTTGGATGGGTCATTGTGTTACATTTAAATTTCTCTTATGGTTCTTTGTTTTCATTATGGGATAGTTCAGTGGTGATGAATTGTAACACAATGACATGTTTTGACTTTTCATCATTTATATTTATATTTTGGTATATTTTGAATGTCATTTTATGTCTAATGGATATGTTTTATTACTTAAAAATTGTACCCTAATGGTTTTTCGTGTTCATATATATTATGAAACATTTTCGCCCTACCTTTTTTACATTTCTATTTGGCAGTCTATCACACATGACATGTATAGTTAACTCAGTATAGTTTGTTACAATATGTATATGGTATAAATATTACCATAGTAGATATTTTGAATGGTATTATCATTGAAGAATATTATAAAAAATAAAATGAATTATTATGAATTCTAATAATTGAGGATGCACCTATTGTACATGAATAATCTGATGTAATTCCAGACGAGTTACCTAGAGAACAACTAGAGAATTATGTTGAATTATAAATTTCTTTATTCCCAAAAACGTCATATATCAATGACTCCCTATAGAATGGGAACTATATAATTAGTGGAGATAAAAAAACTATTAGAGGAGTTGTATGATAAGGGATTTATACTCCTAAGTGTTTCACCTAGGGGAGACCATGTCCCTCCCATGAAGAAAAAATAAGGATCCATCATCCTATGAATAGATTATAGCGAAATCAATTCTATTTTTATAAGGCCACGAACTTAAACCTTACATAATATTGAATTAAATGAATAATTCACATTGAGGATCTTTTCAGGTTTATAGTTTTAGAGAATTAGAACATAACTATTACCTCCCAAAAGATTTACAAAGTAGACTAAGTTTCCATAAAATAAAAACCCTTAAAAAGAAACATGTCTAGTTCCATGTTTTAGATAGCATGACTTTCACTTAATACCATCCTTGACCATATTCCACATTATGTCCTATGAAACACATTTGAAAAACAACTTGGTGTGAGCATAAAAAGCTCAGTAAGGGATACACAAAGAATGAAAACTGTTAGTTTTTCAAACATCAAGTAAACCATCTACACTTTATCAATGTAATACCTTCACCTTCATGAAGTAGTAAAAACTATTTACTGAATAAAATATCATTAATTACCTTTTTGTAACCAAATTATTACCATAAAACCCATATAAAGATCACATAACATATAAAGGAAACTTGGGACATAAACATACTTAAGTGGAATAACCATATGGTCGACTTACACACATATCACTTTAATGGAATATCCATACAACCAACTTCCATACATACTTAATGGAATAGCAATACGGCCGACTTCCATACCCAATGCATTGGAGGTTATAACGTAACCACCCGTCCTGGTATTCACGACACCACCCGTCATATGGTTTATCACGTAACCACCCGTCAAATGTGCAAGTATCATTATAAAAATCATAAGACATAAAACAAACATAATGGAAAGAAAACATTTCCACACATTGATCACAATATATCACTCAAATATATTGACATAACAAATCCATTATAAAAACCATTTTCAATACCAAAATACATAAAAGATTATATGGTATTTATTTCATTTTAAAAACATTACAGCTTTTTGAGGAAGCCAAAGAACAAATATTCCTCACGACGGCAGAAAATGTAGTTGTCACCGCATACGTTAAAAGAAACATTCCATTTTTTCTTTTTGTAAAACTCTTCGTAGAAAAATATTCCTTTTGTATAAAAGTAAATGTCAAAGGGGTTTATACACCGTATAAAAGAAAGTTGTGTATAAAACGAAATATGCCTCAATGAAAGGAGATTGAGACGAAGTCCCTTACCAAGAACATTTTTAAATAAAATAGATATATCATGTGTATTCACTATTTGAACACATAAAGAAAGTATAAATACAAGATATGACAAAATATTAACATTACATAATTTGAAAATAGGAGATTAACCCAAAAAATAGAAATTGGGTTAAGAAGATCCCTTACCTCGGGTCCGACTTGACTCGATCGTTCTTTAACGTCCTGAATAATAAACTTGAGTTAATTTATACTTTCTTAAGAACCTTTTTCAAGTTCATTAATCCTTTTATATCACATATTTCCATGATATAAACATTATTTAACCATTTAAGTTAATAATGTTTGTTTTTTCGATATTTGGTTCTAAAGTCGAAAGTGGACTTCTTACAATTACATGTTGTTTGTGTGGTCAAAGGTTATTTATATCCAGAATGAAATTCCTGATTTGGATAGAATATATATAATATATATCCAGAATATACATGTATTTATAATATTACATAATCATTTATAAGTAAGAAATGAAATGCACCGTTCATGGAGACGGTAAGTCGTACATACGCATGAACGCTACTTTCATTTCTTTGTCATATTAATGGAATTAAAACTAAATGAGAGGTATGTATATTTTAATTCCAGAATTATATTCATCATTTAGATGTATCATTAATCATATATATCCATTATATATATGTACCTTTAATAGTACACTACATTTGGGGATAAGAAATGAAATGCACCGTTCATGGAGACAGTAAGCCGTACGTACGCATGAACGCTACTTTCATATCTATATCATACTTTAATGGAAAGAAATAATAATTATATAGAGGTATATTATAATTAAATTATAACATCTTATATAATAACTTTAAATCCACCCTTTATATATCCCGCGTATGGCATTAACGAATCACGTCACTTTGAGGGGGCGGTAGTCCGCACTTCCTTAAATGAAGATATCACGTTTACCCATAATGGAAACCATAAAGGTATGACCAAAATGAAAAATACAGAAGCTTAAGAAAAACATAAACTTATTATATATCATATATAAATATAGTGTCATCTTAATGGCCAACTTTGAAGGTGTTAAAAGAATGTTGAACAATCATTGTTTCGGGAGGCAGAAATTCGCCATCCACATAAACAATATGTTCTTTAACAGTTAGATGCAGGTGTGGGTAAGTTTAGCTCGAATCCTTCTTATAAAAACATCCTAGTATATTGATTATACTGGAGTTGTTACAAAAGATAAGAATAATCATAGTTTTGGGGGTTGGAGAAGAAAAATAAAACAAAAGGACTCAAAAGAAGACATTACCTTAAAATCGGGTAACTCCATTTGGTTTGAGCTCAAAGGCGTCCTTGGGAAGACATCGGCCCAAATGGAGGCTTCAAGGAGTAATAGAGGGAAGTGGAGAGACAAAATGTTCAGGGGGTGGCCAAGACAAAGGCTTTGGGAGTGTGGGAAAGGAGGTAGAGGTGGGGGCCTTTTATAAGAGGAGAGGAGGGGCACTCTTGGAAGGTAAAGAAAAGTCACTTCATTTTAAAATGGTATTTAGATTTTAGAGGTCCCACATTGATATAATTCGATTATAAGGTGATAAGGGTTAGAAATATACTCATCCAATAGGTTTTGGACATGTTTAGGTCTTAGATTTTACATTATCTTTCCATTTTATTTAAATCGTTAAATAACGAGGTTATCGCTGCATCATCATGATGTCATAAATAATTTAATTTATTTAATGTATAAAAATTATAAAAAAAATTCTATGATGTAGGAAGTATTTTTTTCTTTCCAATGACTATTTTTAGTAAAAAAATATTACTTTTATAACCCCATGTAAAAATTGTTTTAGTAAAATATTTCATGTTAGTGTCATTTTTTTACTTTAACATTAAATACAAGGTATTTATGTCATTTTCCAACCAAAGTGGATCCATGTGGTCCCCAAGTTGACCCATGGATTGTCTTGGTCGTCCATGACACATCAAATGAGGGTAGTACATGTGTCTAGGTCATTTTATTTTATTAGAACATTATTCTTACCTTAAACTACACTAATTACCTCTAATCGCGATTAAAAACTTAATAAGTTACTATTCAGCAAAAAATTATTTTAATCTCATTGAACCACATTTTACTTCTTAATGACGACCATGTATGCTGGATTTTTGAAATTCAAAACACATAGGTGGTAAAATTTCATTTAAACGAAAAATCAGTTTTTTAAGTACCACTTAGTGGTTTCACTATTCATCAAAAATTGATGTTTTTCAGAAAAATACCAAAACTTCACCCTAAGCTATATTTGATATTCAGAATTAAAAAATGAATTGAATTTTAAAAAATTCAAAACATATAAGTTGAATTAGTTAATTTAATAATTAATTCCCGCTATCAGAGCAAATAGCGTGTTTTTATGAAACAATAGGTATCAAAAGATTGACACTAGTTTAAGTCTGATTTCAAAGTGAAATTAATTCCAACAACCCCTATTGGATTAAATGGTAACAATATATTATAATGGCACTTAAAAACCAATTCAAAATATTATCTATTCATATTAATAAATTATATTAAAAAGATGTTTTGAATTAAAATAAAAACATTTTACGCTATTCATTAAAAAAATGAACTTTATCGGAAAAATACCAAAAATTTACACAAAGTAAATTTTGATGTCCTGATTCAAAAAAAAAAAGAGTTATATTTGGTCCAATATAATGTGTAAGAGTGATCAAAACTATATTTAATGACGGTTCACCATCAAAAGGCGATAAGTGAACCTTTAGTAAAAATAAGGGTATAAATGCCTAAAATTGAATTCTTTCCATATTTTAAGCCTTTATATTTTATTAGGTAAATGTAAAAACATTTAAAAAACATATATAATCATATATTAGTTATTTATATCCTTTCTTTCCAATACAACGGCTACATGTTAACTACCATTTAAAATAATATTATTATATTACTAGTGTGCAACGTAAGTTTTCAAAGGAACTCATCGTTGCGTATCGGGTACGCTATCGAACATAGCAACCCCTTTAAAGTAAAATTAATATTTAATTCATAAATATTAATAAATATGAAAATGTTTTTTTCATCATTGACATGGGATGTTACATCCTTCCCCCCTTTTGGGAATTGTGTCCTCGCAATTTTATTCACTTATCAAAATAAGTGGGGGTATTTATCCTTCATAGCATTTTCAGATTCACGCGTTGCCTCTTCAACCATATGGTTTTTCCAAAAAAACTTTACAAGGTGGATTGCCTTTTTTCGCAACACTTTCTCTCATCGGTCAACAATCTGGACTGGTTGTTCATCATAAGATAGGTTCTCTTCCAGCTGAACTACCTCTGGACTCAAAACATGAGATGAATCTGGCATATACTTCCTCAACATCGAAACATGAAAAACATTGTGTACCTGAGATAAACTCGGAGGTAAATCCACTCTGTATGCAACTGATCCAACTCTCTCCAGAATTTCATATATCCCAATGAACCTTGGACTCGGCTTTCCTTTCTTACCAAATCGCATCACATTTTTCCATGGAGAAACCTTGAGAAAAACATGATCACCTACGTCGAAAGATAGATCGTTCCCCCGGTTATCCGCATAACTCTTCTGCCTACTTTGAGCCGTTCTCATGTGTTTCTGAATCAACTGAACTTTTTCTCCCATCTCTCCTACCAATTCTAGTCCCATCAGCTTCCTTTCACCCACCTCATCCCAAAATACTGGAGTTCGACACCGCTTCCCATATAATGCCTCAAATGGTGCCATCTGTATACTAGAATGAAAACTGTTATTATAAGAAAACTCAACCAAAGAAAGATGTTGGTCCCAACTTCCCTGATAATCCATCGAACAAGCTCGTAGCATATCCTCCAAGGTCTGAATTGTTCATTCTAACTGCCCATCTGATTGAGGATGAAAAGCTGTACTAAAATTTAATTCTGTACCCAACGACTTCTGAAGGCCTTTCAAAAAGTTAGATGTAAACCTGGGATCATGATCAGACACAATGGAGAGAGGAACTCCATGTAACCTGACTATCTATTTAAGACACAAACGGGAAAGTTGATCTAGGGAAAAAGTATCTCGTATAGCAAGGAAATGAGCAGATTTAGTCAAGCGATCGACAATAACCCAGATTGCATTATCACCTCGAGATTTCCTCGGTAATCCCACAACAAAGTCCATTGATATATTCTCCCATTTCCACTCTGGAACTGGTAAAGGTTTAAGCATCCCTTTCGGTAACTGCCACTCTTCATTAACCTGTTGACATGTCAAACACTTCATAGTAAAATCAACAATATCTTTTTTCATTCCATCCCACCAGTAATACTCCTGCAGATCACTTTACATCTTAGTACTGCCAGGATGAACTGAAAACAGAGAACTATGAGCTTCACATAACAACTCTCTCTTCAACTTTGAATCACAAGGCACACACAATCTATTCCCAAATCTCAAAACACAATCGTTATCAATGTTTAATTTAGGAATCTTACCCTTCTGAACCAGCTCTACCTTTTTCTGCAACTCACTGTCTTGCTTCTGTTCTTGCTTGATTCTGTCTGATAGGGAAGATGTAACTGATACCTGAAACAAAATAGAAGGAATTCCTACACAAAAAAATTCCATGCCAAAGTTCATCAAATCAAAAACCAAAGGATCTCATTCCAAACACAACATTGTTAATGAAGCATTACATTTTCGACTCAAAGCATCGGCCACTTTATTTTCTTTTCCCGGATGGTAGTGAATTGTACAATCATAATCCTTGATTAATTCCATCCATCTCCTCTGTCTCATGTTAAAGTCTTTCTGAGTGAATATATACATTAAACTTTTGTGATCAGTATATATTTCACACTTTACTCCATAAAAATGATGCCTCCAAATTTTTAATGCAAAAACAACAGCAGCTAATTCCAAATCATGTGTAGGGAAATTTAACTCATGAGTTTTCAACTGACGTGAAGTATAAGTAATTACCTGATCATTCTGCATAAGGACATAGCCAAGTCCCTTCAACGAAGCATCACTGTATATAACAAACTCACCATTCCTGGAAGGAAGTTCCAAAACTACAGCATTCACCAATCTTCTTTTCAACTCCTGAAAACAATCCTCACATTCTTTTGTCCAGATGAACTTAACACCCTTCCGAGTTATCTTAGTCATTGTACTAGATAACCGTGAAAACATTTCAACAAACCTTCGGTAGTAACCTGCCAAACCAAGAAAACTAAGGATGTCGGTTACATTTGTGGGTCTTGGCCATTCTTCAACAACTTTTGTTTTAGCAGGATCAACAGTTATGCCATCTTTTAAAACAATGTGACCTAGGAACGAAATTTGTTGTAACCAAAACTCACACGTGCTGAATTTTCTATATAGTTTCTTTTCTTTTAAGGATTTTATGATAACCCTTAAATGAATTTCATGCCCCTCTTTACTTTTAGAAAACACCAAAATATCATCAATAAACACAACCAAATACTTATCACCTGAGTCAACTGAGCAATCACTACAACAAACTCTTCAATTCTGATTCTGGCCATCACAAGTTGCTAATTTAGAACGACATTTCCCTATGTATTCCTTCCCAGAAAATATGTTTTGTTTCCTCTACGAAAAAACATTCTTAACAATGAAATATCTTAGGAGAAGCAACATGGTAATCATTAAATGCTATATTATTTCAATCATATTATAATTTAAGACTTTTCTAACTCCTAAAGTTGTCTAAACTGACCTCTTATACCAACTATAAGGCCCCGACCTTAAACCATACATAATATAGAATTAAATGAATAATTCACATTGAGGATCTTTTCAGGTTTAGAGTTTTAGATAATTAGAACATAACTATTACATCCCAAGAAGATTTATAAAGTAGACTAAGTTTCCATAAAATAATAACTCTTAAAAAGAAACATGTCTAGTTCCATGTTTTAGATAGCATGACTTTCCCTTGATCCCATCCTTGACCATATTCCACATTAATTTCTATGAAAAACATTTCAAAAACAACTTGGGGTGATCATAAAAAGCTCAGTAAGGGATACACAAAGAATGAAAACTGTTAGTTTTTCAAACATCAAGTAAACCATGTATACTTTATCAAAGTAATACCTTCACCTTCATGAAGTAGTAAAAACTCTTTACTGAATAAAATATCATTACGTACCTTTTTGTAACCAAAGGATTACCATAAAACCCATATAAAGAACACATAACATATAAAGGTAACTTGGGACATAAACATACTTAAGTGGAATAACCATACGGTCGACTTCCACACATATCACTTTAATGGAATAGCCATACGACCAACTTCCATACATACATAATGGAATAGCCATACGACCGACTTTCATACTCAATGCATTGGTGGTTATAACGTAACCACCCGTCCTGGTATTCATGGCACCACCCGTCATCTGGTTTATCACGTAACCACCTGTCAAATGTCCAAGTACCATTATAAAAATCAGAAGACATAAAACAAACATAATGGAAAGAAAACATTTCCACACATTGATCACAATATAACACTCAATTATATTTACATAACAAATCCATTATAAAAACCATTTTCAATACCAAAATACATAAAAGAGTATATGGTATTTATTTCATTTTAAAAACAATACGACTTGTTGAGGAAGCCAAAGACCAAATAATACTCGCGGTGGCGGAAAAGGTCGTTGTCACCGCGTACGTTAAAAGAAACATTCCTTTTTGTCATTTTGTAAAACTCTTCGTAGAAAAATATTCCTTTTGTATAAATGTAAAGGTCAAAGGGGTTTATACAGCGTATAAAAGAATGTTGTGTATAAAATGAAATATGCCTCAATGAAAGGAGATTGAGACGAAGTCCTTTACCAAGAAAATTTTTAAATAAAATAGATTTATCATGTGTATTCACTATATGTACACATAAAGAAAGTATAAATACAAGATAGGACATAATAATATCCTGACATAATTTGAAAATAGGAGATTAACCCAAAGAATAGAAATTGGGTTAAGAAGTTCCCTTACCTCGGGTCCGACTTGACTCGATTGTTCTTTAACGTCTTGAATAATAAACTTGAGTTCATTTCTACTTTCGTAGGAACCTTTTTTAAGTTCATTAATCCTATTATATAACTTATTGACATGTTATAAAAATTATGTAACCATTTAAGTTAATAATGTTTGTTTTGTCGATATTTGGTTCTTAAGTTGAAAGTGGACTTCTTACAATTACATGTTGTTCGTGTGGTCAAAGGTTCATTATATACAGAATGACATTCCTGATTTGGATAGCATATATATCATATATATCCATCATATACATGTATTTATAATATTACAAAATCATTTAGTGGTAAGAAATGAAATGCACCATTCATGGAGACGGTAAGCCGTACGTACGCATGAACGCTACTTTCATTTCATTGTCATATTAATGGAATTAAAACTAAATGAGAGGTATGTATATTTAAATTCCAGAATTATATTCATCATTTAGATATATCATTCATCATATATATCCATTATATACATGTACTTTTAATAGTACATTACATTTGGGGATAAGAAATGAAATGCACCGTTCATGGAGACGGTAAGCCGTACGTACGCATGAACGCTACTTTCATTTCTATCTCATACTTTAATGGAATGAAATAATAATTATATAGAGGTATATTATAATTCCAGTATAACAACATATATAATAACTTTAAATCCATCCTTTATACGTCCCACGTATGGCATTAACGAATCACATTACTTTGAGGGGGCGGTAGTCCGCACTTCCTTAAATGAGGATATCGCGTTTACCCATAATGGAAACCATAATGATATGCCCAAAATGAAAAATATATAAGCTTAATGAAAACATAAAAATATTATATATCATATATAAATATATTTTCATCTTAATGGCCACCTTTGAAGGTGTTAAAAGAATGTTGAACAATCATCGTTTCGGGAGGTAGAAATTCGCCATCCACAGAAACAGTATGATCTTTAACCATTAGATGTAGGTGTGTGTAAGTGTAGCTCGAATACTTATTATAAAAACATCCTAGTATATTGAGGATACTGTAGTTTTTACAAAAGAAAATAATAAAAAGAGTTTATGGTGTTGGAGAAGCAAAATAAAACAAAAGGACTCAAAAGAAGACATTACCTTAAAATCGGGTAACTCCCTTTGGTTTGAGCTCAACGGCTTACTTGGGAAGACTTATGCCCAAAGTGAGGCTTCAAGGATTAAGAGAGGGAAGTGGAGAGACAAAATGGGTAGGGTTTGGACGAGCCAAAGGCTTTGGGAGTTTGGGTAAGGAGGTAGAGGTGGGGGCCTTTTATAAGAGGAGAGGATGGGCACTCTTGGAAGGTAAAGAAAAATCACTTTATTTTAAAATGGTATTCAGATTTAAGAGGTCACACATTGATATAATTCTAGGATAAGGTGATAAGGGTTCGAAATCTACTCATCCAATTGTTTGTGGACATGTTTAGGTCTTATATTTTACATTATCTTTCCATTTTATTTAAATCGTTAAATAATGAGGTCATCACTGGATTATCATGATGTCATAAATAATTTAATTTATTTAATGTATAAAAATTATAAAAAAAATACTATCATGTAGGAAATCACTTTATATTTCCAATTACTATTTATAGTCAAAAATATGACTTTTATGACCCTATGTAAAAATTGTTTTAGTAAAACATTTCTTGTTTGTGTCATTTTTTTTACTTTAACATTAAATAAAAGGTATTTATGTCATTTTCCAACCAAAGGGGTCCATGGGGTCCCCAAGTTGACCCATGGATTGTATTGGTCGTCCATGACACATCCAATGAGGGTAGGACATGTTTCTAGGCCATTTTATTTTATTAAAACATTATTCTTACCTTAAACTACACTAATTACCTTTAATCGCGATTAAAAACTTAATAAGTTACTATTCACCAAGAAATTATTTTAATCTCATTGAACCATAATTTACTTCTTAATGAGGACCATGTATGTAGGATTTTTGAAATTCAAAGCACATAGGTGGTAAATTTTCATTTAAAAGAAAAATCAGTTTTTTCTATACCACTTAGTGGTTTCACTATTCATCAGAAATTGAAGTTTTTCAGAAAAATACCAAAACTTCACCCTAAGATATATTTGATATTTCGAATTCAAAAATGAAGTACAATTTAAAAAATTCAAAACATATAAGTGCATTAATTAATTTAATAATTAATTCCAGCTGTCAGAGCAAATAACGTGTTTTTATGAAACAATAAGTATCAAAAGATTGACACTAGTTTAAGTCTGATTTCAAAGTGAAATTAATTCCAAAGACCACTATTGGATTAAATGGTAAAAATATAATCTAATTGAACTTAAAAACCAATTCAAAAGATTATCTAATCATCTTAATAAATTAGATTAAAAAGAGGTTATGAATTAAAATACAACATTTTACACTATTCATTAAAAAAATGAACATTATCGGAAAAATACCAAAAATTTACACAAAGTAAATTTTGATGTCCCTATTCTAAAAAAGAGTTATATTTGGTCCAATAGAATGTATAAGAGTGATCAAAAATATATTTAATGACGTTTCTCCATCAAAAGGTGATAAGTGAACCTTTAGTGAAATTTAGGGTATAAATGCCTAAAATTGAATTCTTTCCATATTTTAGGCCTTTATCTTTTATTGGATAAAGGTAAAAACATTTAAAAAACATATATAATCATATATTAGTTATTTCTATCCATTCCCACCAATACAACGGCTACATGTTAAATACCATTTAAAATAATATTATTATATTACTAGTGTGCAATGTAAGTTTTCAAAGGAACTCATCGTTGCGTATCGGGTACGCTATCGAACATAGAAACCCCTTTAAAGTAAAATTAATATTTAATTCTTAAATATTAATAAATACGAAAATGTTTTATTCATTATTTACCTGGGATGTAACAATTATAATGAATAAAAAGTATCATCTACCTCATATTGATGAAATATTCAATCTGATCCTTTGATCACATCATTTTTAACTATATTACCTCATTTTGGGTATCATCATTTGTGATGATTGAAAAACGATATTCTAATAGAATAATTTCGAATGAGATGATAACATTATGAATTTACAGTAATTCTGTTTTGGACTAGCTAATTCACCTTTAGCATTAATGGATCCAATGAATAGATTATTCAAAGAATATCTTGGAAATTTTTTTGTTTTATTTATTGATGATATCTTCTTATATTCAAAAATTTATGATGATGATGAAAATAAATTTATTATAATTCATAATACTGTTAAAGGAAATTAGTTATATTGAAAATCTAGAAATGGTGGATGAATGATTCAAAATTTTTCCATTCATAGCCCCATTTGACGTGATAATGCAATATCAATTGATATTAGGATGGAAATGGTAGTCAATTATTAGCATAAATTAACAAACATAGTTGAGATATATAGTTTCTTTGGTTTCAATCATTATTATTGGAAATTATATCAATATATGGGCCAATTATATTGTTAGTTAACAAAAATACATGTAATGGGGTAAAGATGTCATGGAAAAGTGTATATAGAGAATTATTTGACAAATTTATGTTGAGATTGGATTTTTTTTGATTTTTGTCACTAGAATTATGAACTGATGTATTTTTTATATATAGTGATACATCTTAGAAGGAACTAGGTTTTTTCCTTAAATATAAGGATAATGTTATTGCCTATGAACATGTTATAAAAACCACACAATTTGGATTTTCCCAGTTTACCCTGGGTGGACGCACAGTTTGGTAAAATGATGCACCAAACATCCACTACCAATGATGTTTTAAAAAAATGTGATATGTTCCTGAAATAACCCAAGACAAATTCCTAAAAAACAATGAAAAAAGGAGGGTCATTTAGAACCTAAATACCATAATATAATGTATAAACTCTCCACAATATAATTTTTTGGTTCGTAGAAAGTATATCAAGAAGTATCCATGTCAAAAAGATGAGGCCACTTCTCTATCATCTACACATCTCTCTCCTACATATCATGAGTTTCAAAACTGTGAGGCCATAACAATAGAAAAATAGGAATATTCCTCCCATAAAGTAATCAATTTTCAAAATCAACTATCTAGACCAGATTGTTTGTCAGGGATAAATCAGTCTCCACATCGTGATCACTCTACCATAAAATTTTAAATGGATTTGAATGTTACCTTTATAGATTCAATAAATAGAACCAATTATGTTTCAACATCATCTATGTAGTAGGTGATAATCATTAAGAAACTTTCCCTACCTTTTCGACAACATCAAAATGTACAAAAAATTGAAAATAATTGTTCCCTTGTATCTAATGCCATAATAGCTTTCACCTTCTTAGGATAAGTTGAGGTCCCATCTTACAACACCACATTCCCTAATAAAATCACTTCCCAAATCAATAAATTTTATTTCAATAACTTGGTGAAAAGATGGTGATTTCTCAACAATTCTAGAACATCTCTTAGATAACACACATAATCCCCCTCATACATAGAGTAAACAATAATTTCATCCAGAAATACACCAAAAAATGTTTGAAGATACCCATGGATGATCTGTTTCATCAAATACATGAAGTCTAAAAGATCACTTGTTAGTCAAAATGGCATGACATTGTACATATAAAATCCAAACCGACACCCAAAGCTGTGTTATAAATGATAGGTTATTTTAATTAAAACTAATGATAACCCGCTAGAAGATCAATATTAGAGAACTATAGGCCCACATTGAAATGTTCACATAGATCATAAATCCGTGGAATCATTTGGTTTTTATTTACCATAACATAGATCAGTTTCCTTTAATCAACACAATGGAGAAGTATTTCATTAGCTTTATTAACAAAAGAACTTGTTCCACCTATTGTGACACAAATGAGAATATAAATTACATATCTAAAATATCATCTAGCTATGTCTTAAAATCATTCATTTCGTTTAGAAACATTTGAAAATACGTAAAAATATAACAGTTGATTACCATGTACTAAATTATAATAAAACTCAACCTCTATTACTAGTGGAAAACAAAGGATGTTAGAAGGAGAAAGGATGAGAAACTCAACAAAATATAGTGCAAGAACACCTCTCAAAGACTACTCCCATATATCAAAATTGAATAATGATATTACTTTTTCCAAATATGAATATGAAGGTCAAATTATACTCTAGCCCTGGTCCTACTGTCCATGAAAGATCTGGAACACCCCATTGGGTTCAGAAATGGTGAGTTAATGAAGATTTAAATCAACTTGGGATTTATTATAAATGATCAAATCCATCTTGAATATGATATCTAGAGGTTTCTTTATGGGAACTATAAAATAACATGTATTATTGATTTCCAAGAACCAAAGAAAACATATGTAGTAAAATAGATACCCACATCTGTCATTGTTCTATTTGGTGTAGTAATATTCATCACATATGATAAAATCTTCGTATGATGATTTCACATATTTTAAATAGGATTTGAAATGAGTTAATGCGAAGAAATAGTATTAAATAAAGTAGTCACTATAGATTATGATATGGTGATTGTACCTATCATAGTCACCAGACCCATATCTTCTTCCTCTAAAGACTCTCAACTGTGTGAAGAAGCATAGTTCTGGATGTCAATGGACAGATGCCATTTGTTCATGAAGAATCTGAATGAACCATGATAATTTATGGTCCTGGTTATCCTATTAGACTATATAGAGTAGAATAAAAATGAATGATCTTCTTTAGGTCCCTTGAGTATCCACCTGAAAAAAATATCATGGGTTCTTTAGTGAAAACCTGTTTCAAGTGCCCTAGCTTTCTACATTGATCAAAAATCAAAGGGGATATGGTAAGAACTAAATGTTGTTTAGAAGAACCATATTATCAATAAATACCTAGGTAATAATCACACTTAATCTATCATTTTATTGAACCCATAAAAATACCACTTGGGGAAAAAGGTAACACCATATAACAAAGACTTACCATCTAGATTAGGGCCATCCCTGAACACTCTATCCAGCATCTTAGCATAAGAAGATATCTTCAATAAGAAAACCTAAAAAATAATATTAATTCAAATACATAAAATAATGTATCAAGACATGAGATTCCCATTGAATAATATCTCAGGTGAAAAGTGAAAATAATCAACAAAATAATTTCCACACCTAGTCACAGTCATGTCATCCTTCTCATGTTCAATAAACTCAACAATGGTAGCCAAAACCATTGAATAATGATAGAAATAGTTTATGATAAGCTCATTAATTTACTTACACTATAACCCATTTAAATATTTTTCATCACCATAATGTATCATTATATGCTACTAGGTCTTTTCATCATGAATGTGAAACATTTCAACCAGATTTTATCAAGAATATCAATGAATTCAAATAAAAGATCAACTCCCAAACCAATCCTCATCCTCCTTTGGATAGATTGAGACTTGGATATTTAGTGGATTATAGGGATGGAATTACGAATCATGAATCCTGGATTCCTCCCTATGAGGTTCCCTAGATGGAGCTCGAATGGGAATGGGTGTAGGTGCATGTCACAGAGCGTAGAAAGAATGCAAAACAACCTCAAAAAGATTCTGGTACAAGGGAGGATTTTCCCACTATGGTTCATCTTCTGATTTCTCCTAGATTTGAATCACATGACATCTTAGAGGAATGATGCTTCAAAACATCAAAAGGCTACATTGATTATGTCATAATGATACAAAAATTAAAACTCAAACAAGACAAATAGGGAAATTAATCCCAAAATATATTTTATTTGGATTTAAATATACCAAAAACCAAATTTGGGAAAGGATATGAACAACTCCTCAATAAACATTCCCCAAACCACCACTAGTGATTTAACGCTAATTATGATGATATATGGCCTGGTAGTAACTCTCAACTACCTCATGATTTCTATAAAGATTACTCTACTACATAGTAACATCAACGAAATATTATTAACCTTCACCTTCAATAACAATTTTTCAGAAACAAGCCTAGATACATTGGTACCCTTACATCCCATCCAATCCTGATATGGCCCAAATGGAATTCTCTATCCACATGAGTGTGCAACTAGCACCAAGAATCATACCAGACAAAGGTGGTAAAGGTGTTTCCACATAAGCAGTGGAAGAAAAAAAATACATGTCTGTATTCTCAAAATAATACTCTATAAGGAGAACCAAACAAAAATAAAAACGTGTATATAAATTCAAATGACAACCACAAACTAATAGAACAAATGAGATAAAATATCCCAAGTGATAATGAACATGACACCCTATGACCATAACTTTAATAACCACAACCTCAAAATGGTGCATTCCCCTTGCACGACCCTTGAAGTATGAAATATACAAACCCATAAAGGAAACTGTAGAATGTGAGCTAAAATACTATTACGGTCTCTTTATATGTTCCACAATAAGATTTGTGTCATAATAAACCATTACATGATTTCAATTTTAATAAAATAATTCACGGAGATACAGTCGTATATTTAAAACAAAATAGAATTTTTAATTTAGTTCTTTAAAACATTTCAAATAAGAGATTATGTAAAACTTTTATACAAAATAGTTTACACAAATCCATGTCCATGTGTAAATCAATTTTAAAAATATTGGAATACATTTCAAAATAATGAAAAATTAGAATCATGGATATCTACTAAGTGGTACAATAGTTCTAGGTTATGGGATCCCTGCAAACTTGTATAGTAATAATGGAAATGTACACACACATCCCTCTCACACTGGACCAAGATGACTAACCAACATCCCACTAAGAATACGATCCTCACATATGTTTATATTATAGTTGTGAATAATAAGTACTTTTCTATGGAAATACATACCTATCATTTTTTCGCTAATAAATCACTATGTACTGATGAATTAATATTATCAAACAATAATAAAAAATGGGAATATATCAAAAACAGTTTAAAATAAAATTATACCATTTCCAATTTGAATATGGAAATTTCTCTTTTTAAACCAAAACATTGGTTTTTAATAAATTATGGAATTTTTCATGATTAAAAATCGGTTATTATTAAAAAAATTTAACCACTTTTCTCAAAAAACCATTTCACAAATAAATTTCAAATATAATATACCAAAATTTTCTCCATATTCAAAGAGAACAAAATTTCATTAGAATTAAGGGTGTTCTCTACAATCAACACCATTTTAATTTAAATCCAATGTCGCATTGAATCATATTTTCACAATAGAATGTAAATCAATATAATTGAAATCAAGAAAATAAAGGGTTATTAAATTGGGCAATGTTAGACAGAACCATATACATATTTATGGTGATCTCATATCACAACAAACATAAGGAGAAGAACCAATGATGAACATCGACAACAAAGAACACACGATCAAAGAAAGAAACAAGATCCAAAACGAATTATTTCAGATCCATAAACAATAGAATGTCTAAAAATCCCTATGGATGAATGCTGAAGAGTGATAAATAATCTATTATATGTGATTAACGTACCCAGAAGTCATCGGGCGTGTTTCTCCTTATAATGATATACATAGAATGGTGTTTGTATGATCCAAAAAGTGTCCTTAGGATCCTTATAATCATTTAAAATCTTATTACAGTGAGTTAGGGATGAGAAGGAGGTAAAAAAGGATTTAATTAGTTTTAAGTATTTTCTATAATAATAATTTTACGTGAGTATGGTTAGTTGAGAAATGTATCTCGATTTGTCAAACTATGTTCTCTAACCAGGTGCCCCTCTAACGGGTTGCAATGTTTCTACATGTAAAGCACACGGTTTTTCAAACCATGCTCCATCCATAAAAATACCCACTATTTTTTCTTCCCCATTCCCCAAGGTGAGTGCACATTTTGAACAATAAATTTAACAACCATAAACCACCTAAAATGTTTAATTTGTTTCTAATTTCATCTGAGATCGACATGAGAAAAACCCTAACCTAATCATGAACAAAAATGAGTGTCAAAGAGTACATGAAAAAATTAATAAGATCTTACATTAAGTATTATTTTATCATTAAATAATTCTCATAATAAAATAAATTAAATATTATTTCATAAAAGTTACTTATATATAAAATATATGTGATGTGGTCATGAAAAATTGATCACATTACTTCATGGAGGTGGTAGTCGACACATACACATGAATGATGTTATCATGTTTAGTGAATGAAAAGGAAAAAAGCATCGGTGTTATTTTTTTTTATAGAATGATAAAAATATATTTATTATCAATATATATATATATAAACACATTACATCCACCATTATAACCATCATTGAGACATGCTGATGGAAAAAGGTTTACATCAGTCTTTGAGGTTGTAGTCCTTCGTACTGACGAATGATGGTTTCTATTCACATTTATTGGATGTTAGAGATGGATATTGGTTATGAAATTATCATAATAACATGTATAAATATTGGGGATACTATTATTATTATATAATCTGGATTAATAAATATTTAATGGTGATGGATACAGAAATATAAAAAAACACTCGGTTTTGTATGATATATGTACTTCAAAAAACCTATATTTCATGGAACATTATGTCCTCTATAGTTGGTACTCTACTAAATGTAAGGTACCTAAAATATGGTGAGGTATGTGAGGAAGGAACTTCAATAGTTTTGGGTTGTACCAAATGGCTCTTGATGTGTGACGAATATTATTGAATAGGATCCCTTTTATAAGATATTGGATGTTCACTTTTAGAATTTCTCAAAAACAATTAAGTAAATTTAAATTAATAATCCTATAAAAAGGGTACAAACTGATTTTTTAATAAGGAATGAGTAGGTGTCAAAATACTATCATATTATAAAAACTAGAGAGGTTTTATCCTTGTTTTGTTCCCTAATCTCTTTATTTGGCGACCTCATTAACCCTTTTTACACTTACAATGAAATATAGTATTCTTAGGCATTGAGGGTCATGATAGTTACTATATATGTAAAATGGAACAGAAATAGATCATTGATGATATGTAAAACACTATCCTAATCATGTTTCTAATTATAATATTTTTTTTGAATTTTATATAATTTATCAAAATTTATTTTAAAAAAACATCAATAATATCTATTTTAGAACTACTAATTTACATTGAATTTCATAACACCATCAAAAAAATTAACTTCATAAAGAACAACCAATAAATATTTAAAATGATATATATATATATATAAGTCGGGGTTTATTGTAGTTATTTATATTGATAATACGTTATTTATTTTTAATATAATTTATTTTATTTATCTATTAATTGAATAATTATTGTTCCAAAATTGTGTAAGAATCAAAGGTAAGTATATCTTATCTGAAAATAATAAATAAATTGACTGGATGATGATAAAACATTTATCATTAAAACTAATATTTATAAATGAAAATATCAACTATTTATCCCCATGATAAAAAAGATAATAGTTCGGAAAAACATGATTATGTCATTTTTTTATTTTTTATATAAAATATTATGAAGGTAAAGATCACTCCCAAATTGAAACATAACGTCATATTACTAATTATTGGAGGAGTATTGATGAAATTTAATGGTAAAATAAACTTATGGAAACAATTAAAGAAATATCGTATTCCCTAAAATTTTATTATAAACATTAATTAAATGATATATCCTTTACCATTTTAACAAAATTTATAAGTTTAATATTATTATTAACTAAAAATAAAAGGATACTATTCAAAACAATAGTACACACTAACTAGAAATATGTAATAGATTATTCAAAGTTCAAAAAATTGATAAATTTATGTTAAATTTAGTCCAGAAAAATGTGATGAAAATGTGTTTTGAGACAATCATTTTTTAGTAATTAAATTTTTTATACTAAATTCAGGTATAATGTTCATTTAAAAAACAGTAATTAAATTATTATAAATCAAGGGGAACAAATTAAATTTTAAAACTATTAAAAAATATAATTTAACTTTAGAGATACTATAAATTAATAAAAAATCAATAAAATCAATATTATTAATTATTAAATAAAAAATAAATCTTATAAAAAATATTCTCAATTTTCAATATAAGAAAATTATGATATTCTGATTTAAAAATTCATACCTTTTTTTGAAAGACCATTTTTAAATGTTCAAAAATAAATTATATTATTTTATCACAAAATAAATATAAATAATTATCAAAGAAAACATGTTTTTGCAGAATAAAATAATCTTCACAAAAAAATCTATGTTCTTATTTCTTAACCATTAATCAATAGCTTTATTTTGTTTTGGACCTTTATATGTATTTCATTATTCAATTGTTTTTATTCACACAAACCAATTCAATTATTATTTTATAATGGTTACAATAAAATTATAATATTTTGTTATTCATTTACAGTAGGTGTTTTGTATCTTGTTTGATATTAAAGATATTCTTATATTTAAAAATATAGGGATATTAACTTTGAGGTAATTTAAAATTATATTTTTACATTTAAATTTTTTACTATAGTAACATGTTTTTATCAAAGTCAGTTTGGTTATAATAAACATAAAAAATAACACATCATTCCAAATTTGGGTGTGATGATCCAAAATTAATATCCACTTAATCAAAATAAATTTATTAATTAGATAAATTTATCATGTAAATAAAAATATTTTATAAAAATATAAACAATGTTTTCTTGAAAATTAATATTTTAAATGTTATTTATTCAAAGTCATATTTAATAGTTATTCCAATTTAAAGTTTTCTTAATATAATTAAATATTTGTCTGATATTATTATTAGGGACAATATTTGATCTAAATAAATTAATATAATTAGATAAAAATTACATAATGTTAATAAAAAATCATTGATAATAAATCTCTATCAATTCTCATGTTCATGAACAATTATTTTATTAAACAAATTTTTTATATATTATATAAAAATTGTTTTATAATTCCCTTATCCACTCATTTGTTAAGAAAATTTCATAAAAGTGTCTGCTTTCAGAGAAATTCATATTTCTCTATTCACCTAAAAAGCGTTTATTTCTAAAAAAATAAAAAAATAACTATAGGATAATTTTGACTTTGAAAAAATTAAATATGATTTTAATTTTACATAATTAAATGTTTAAATCATAAAAATTAATATTTTAAACAAAAATAAAATATACAATAGAACCCCTTTTTTAAAAGATTCCCTTTTAAATCATTCTGTATTCTATACCCTAATTTATATGAAATTATAATTTATTTCCATATTTTTTTCTACCATTGGATTTATTCTTCTTATTATTTGGAAATATAATATTCCATTTATTTATTTAGTTTTTAGTTTCATAAGTAGAAATCTGTCAAACATAATATTAATGTATGGAAAAATATATAATCCAACAACATGGGGTGTTATTTCATAGGTAGGGAGGGCCCATCACATGAATTATCCTATCCTTGTGTGCCTCCCCTATCCTCTCCCATGTTTTTCCATCCCTCCTCATAGACATCATGTGGGATCATTTTAGTTTTTTATTTCTCCTCTCATCCTCAAATTCATTTATTCTTCATCCCACCATTTAGTTTTGTTGGTCAAAAACAAAAATCTATGTGGGGTTATTATTCTAATTTTGGTCCGACTCTTAATGTTAGGGTGTGTACAATATTCTTTGGTCATCGTTCTTTGTATTAAAAGGATTCAAACCATCCTCACATGGTTTTCGGTAGGTTAACTCTTTTGATATTCTATTAATAATATAACCATTGATTTATTTATCCTTAAACTAGACTTATAGTTAAAAGTTTTTAGTTTTACATGTATATATATATTAAAATTTTTAAGGGGAAGAAATGGTTATCATATGTTTTACCTTGAATGTGGAGGTATTCCATCATTCATGTATATAATTTCAATATCATTATTATTGTTAATGCTTTCCATTTGTTCGATAAATATCACAAATTACTTTAAAAATTGGATTTTAAATTATCTATTTGTGTTTTTTGGAATTGAACAAATTAATTATAGACTTGAATGAGTTTTAAAGGTTCAATTAGTTCTGAAAAATTGGTTTCTAAAACTAGAAAAATGTTTAATATAATCTAGGATGAATTTTCATTGGAATTAAAGATAAAATAATATTTTGTAATTTTAAAATAATGGTTTTTGAGACTCATTTGGAACTATCAAAATATGTTTCAAATCAAATAATTGATGTTTAATGAAATATTCATTGGGTTTTCTTAGAATTTCATTCCATAAGGATATTGAAGCATGTCCTAGATCCTCTATTTAGTTTTTATTTAATTTTATATTTTTATTTTCAAATTATAGTATCTTATTGAGGTTTTAAATTATATTTTTATTTTTGTTATTAATTCTCATGCCTTATAGGAAACAACCGGAACATTAATAGAGAATACTAGAATTGAAGATGGCTATTCCATTGGTTTTTTTCGTTTCTGTGACTAGTGATGTAGTACTGCGCACATCCCACATGCTAGGACGAATACATATCCCATTTTCCCAATGAAATAGATATATAATTATGACACTAATTATGGGTATCCCAAATTATTCATATATTATTACACAGTTCGCTAAAGCATATTGACCATATAGTGTTTTTTTAATATTAATTTATTTAAAATATTGTGTAATTTTCTTATTCTACAACTTTTCAATTTTTACTACATAGTATTTTAAATATTTCACTTTAAATTATCTACATATTATATAGTCATTTTTTGTACATACCTTCTTATTACGATTTTAGTTACTACGATCTATTTATCCCTGATCCTCTTTTATTTTCATTTTGATTTATATAATTTTTATTAGTTGTTCCTGATACTTCTATATAGACGGGTAATTTTATGTTTTGTTTTATTTATCCTTTAATATAAATTCTATTTGAGAAAATTATTTTCTAATGTCTTTAAAAATAATTTTATAAAAAAATTTATGTAGTATTTATCTAATGGTTTATTTTAAAAAAGAGAGGATTAAACATGTGAGTGGTTTAAAAGATAATATTTTAATTAAAATAAAAGAAAAGAAATTTTTTATTAAATATTTAAGGAAATGATAATGTAATTGATGGGATCATGCATGAAAAAACATTATTAATTGTTTATTTCAGACAAGTTTAAATTGAATTTTTATTTAAAGACTAATCATGTGGTATGTTTTTTCATTATAATTCCTATTAAGACTTGTTATCTTGCCTAAAAACATTTTAGGTTCAATACTTGATTCATATATGTGTAACATTATTTAAACCTTTTTCCCAGACCACTTTTAGATTATTTGATTCTGAGGGTACTATTAGAACATGATATTTAGTTACATTAACCACATGTTTTATTATTTTTATTTTCAATTATAAGTATGCTTCATAGCCAAGTATACTTTTATATTCTAGTTCTACATTATTTTTATAATAATTTTAATTGTTCATTATTTATTCTATTTTTAATTTTAATTTTTCTTTATTTCATTTCCTATAGATCTCTAGTGTACAGATGTGTTATGTCTTGATTTTTGAAAGATTATAATCTATGGTATATTTCATTTATCAATGTGAAATAAGTCTCAAATGGCCATTCATTTATTCCTTGGTAGTTTTCATTATCCTTGGGTGATCAGTAATATGGCTTAGTTGTTTTCACGGAATGGTTTTGGATCCTAGGATCAAAATGAATACACTTTATCATTATAATTTTGATCAATTCATGATATATTGATTTCATTTTCTTTTAACTATTTCAATTCTTAAGGATGCTTATAGACTTTTTTTCCCAAAATCATGGAATAATGGAAAAGGGATATCCTAAAAAATATTTTTTTGAATATACATAGGAAAATATGAAAATAATATGAGTCCTAACCCACCAGTATTATAATATTGCTTCATTATATTTTAAATAATGAATTACTTCATTTTCATATTTTAGGAGGTGACATTTATGAAAAAATTATATGTCAATTAAATTAAACAGATATGATTTTTTTAAAGATATTAGAATATATGATAATTTATAAAAACTAAATATGACCAATGAATATTTTTAATTTTTAGAAAATATATAATACTCATAAAAAAATCTAGGATGAGCTAGGTTTAACACAAATATCAAAAAATATTTTTAGGACCATTATATTAAAACATTAAACTAAAATATCAATTATTATATATATTTTATGAATAAAAATGATCAATTAGTTCCATGTAATATTCTATACATATAATATTTGATATGGAATGAGTCATGTGATAATAAGAAGGGATATTTTTTTGTTAAAAAGACACAAAAAATAAGAGGATAATATAACTGTTTTAAAAAAGAGAAACATAATATGTATTTTTCTTTTAAATCATAAAATAATATATTACTCTCATCACTGTCCAATTTAAACACAAATTTATTCAACTTCATGATTCATACATTAACTTTTTTTTTGTAATTTTCACATCCATAGAAGTACATAATAGTAATTTGGATGGTTTTGGAGTCTCACTAATAGAATACAGTATAACAGGGAAAATAGAAACATATTCATAGGGTATATGAAGTCTTACAAAAACTATTTTATAAAATAATGATGTATAATTTTAATATTACACAGTACTCATGAAACTAAACATGTTGTTTATGAAATATGTTCAATTGATGAAACACAAAATCAGCCTAGTTGAAACCATGAAGACTATGATTGAGTCTAGGTTTTACACACATAAGTTCAACATAAAATTTGTATTTTTTTCTGAATAATAATTTCTAAAACATGTATTAAAAATAATGATTTAGTATTTTATTTTTTAAATAATTCCGGGAGAAATATTTTTTGACTTTTGTTTATCGGTTCTAATGAAAGAAATTTGTGTTAGAGGTATGGTGTAGAATATTTAAAGTGATTCTATTTATAAAATAAATTTAACTTCATGTCAATTGATTGTAAGGAATCAGGTCACTCAGCAACTAATAGTTTGGGTATATATTTCCCATTGAAAATGATATTCTTTGTATAGTTCAACAATATATTTGAACATTTTTACCATATACTATCACACTTATTTACACACCTAATAAGAATGTGGTATATCGGTTCCAACCAATATTAATATAAATAAATGTTATAAAAAATATTAAAATATTAAAATATTATATTCAATTACATTAGGGGATGTATACATTGATGTCAAATATTTCAAAAAGACATGTTAACTTATCGTGATTTCATACTTAAATCCCTATTTTTGATCTACTATCACACATTATAATGAATATAACTTTAAAGTTCCTTACCAATTAATATTTCAAGCATGGGAATTTAGATTAATTTTATTACATAGAATAAAAGATTAGTGAAGAATTCATTGATTTTATTTTTCTTCTTAATATGAATGAAATTCTATAGAAATATTTTTTAGGAAATTCTATTATAGATATATATATTGATGTGAAAGTTGGTTCCCAATAGCCAACATGAAAATTATATTTCAATTAACATATAATGTATACAGTGAGATATCAAATATGAATTCTTACAAAAAAAGAGTTGGTTCTTCTATATATATTATTTATATAGTAAAGTCCATAGAATATTTGTCTTATAAATAGATATATTAGTTTTAAAATATTATGAGAACCCCAATATTTTATGACAGTAATATTATACATCAATCTTATGGTGTAGTTAAATCGTACTAACAGGATGCATATATATTATAACAATAATTTTTGGGGCCTTATAAGCATTAATACTTCCTGATATATTTTTTCACTTGGTTATCATGATAAGAGGATATCATCAGGACCAGCCCTCCAATAATAACACCACCTATTTAGGGTGGAATTAGTAGTAGCTATATGCAAACATGTGTGTTGATCACTCAATAAGAGATCATTATATATTGGAATAATTTTATTACATACATTCATTCCATCCAAAAACCATGGAATTGTTGTCTTGAATATGTAGCATAAATTGAGTTCATTATTAATCTTATAACATGGATTGAATGATTGATGTGGTTTTTTTCAATTCTGAATGAATGATATTTATTACTTCTATTTGAATAGAATATTAGTACCTTTGTTAAATTAATTCCCATGGTGATTAAAATAAATGTATTTCTAGTGTGGACAATGAATAAAAAAGAAGGAAATTTACAAGATGTGTGTGTCCAAATTTATGAGATATTATGATTCAAATAGATTATATTATAAGTGTGTTTTAGTGGGAGGTTTTCACTTCTATGGCTATGACTAATCTAAATAGTGGCCTTGATGGGATTATAGACCTTTCCCATGGTCTATATGTAATACCTACATTAATAGAGATAAGGGCCTAGAGGGTGACACACTATTTTGAAAAATATTTTCTGATTTTCCATAATAAATTTATTTATATGTAATTTGGATGATATAAAAGAACTTGTTTTTGAATGAATATTATTTTTTAAAGTCCATTATGTATTTTTTTGAAAAATTATTCATTATGTATTTAAATGGACAAGTGAATCGACATAAAGACATGAGTTTTTTCAAATAATGAATTTTTATGTGAAAATATGGTACAAAATTTAGATGAAATTTTATAAAAAGTTAAAAAGACATTTATTGTCTTTAAGAGATTATATTGAAGGTTTTTGTTTCCATGGAGAAAAAGTGAAATTACTAGGAATTTAAACCAGCATATTTTAAAGATTGAAGAGATATTCAATTAATGATATATTAATAAGCAATACAAGAGAGTCCATCCAAGTTGTAAAATCCTTAACTAATTTTATGGATCATCAGAGATATCAGGGGTTTCCAATTGCTGTGAAAATAAATCCCACTGATTTTTAAAAACAAGAAATGCAATTCATAAAATTGGTGGCCAAGAGAGTGAATATTTATAATGAATAAACCAAAAACATAGAGAACCAAATATGAGGAAGAGGGTTTATTGATAATATTAGGGAATTTTGACTGTAAAATGATATAGATATATCCTATTTCAATGGATACCCCCTAACCAACGGTAATGGATTGGACCACTGAAATTGGTGGAACATAATTTAAATTAAATTAATCACAAAATTCAATCAGAACTAATCAACATGCACTTTGAGTGACCAATCTAGTTGTGATAATTGATCCACCAAAAGAGAATGAATCCACATTAATCATAAAGACTCCCATATGAAGAGTATTATAGATTCCATGAACAACTTGTGCACCTATTATTTCTTGTTGAATGTTACTATGGTTCTTACATGCCATCAAAAGAGAGTCCAGATCAATCAATAATGAATTGGTTTTAGTTTTTGATTTAAGACAAAATCATTCCATCTAAGTAAAAACAATCATTCCATTATTCAAGAGTAACTAATGGTCCCTTATTAGATGGATGAATATCATTTTCATAGTTACAAAACAAATTTGGACATCATATTTTGGTTGAAATTTTCATCTGCATTCCATTCAATGTACACGACCATAAACATAGGGTAAAAAAATATATCATGAATAAAGGATTCAACCTTAGATAAAAAAAATAAGACATAATAGATTTTCATATGCATATAAAGAAATAATAAAATCCATATATGGGAGGATACCATAGAAAGATATCTACAAAAATTATAGAGCATTGGGTGGGATCAAGAGACACAATATAATTTTTTGGATCTCCTCCACCCTAGTGTTATTTCATAATCCTGTATTGAATGTATATAGATTAAGAAATTGCAACGAATTGAAAAGAGATTTAAATTCACTATTATATCACCATGAAACTGATTACCAGTGTACTAAGTTGATATTTACAATCCTATTGTTTATATTGAGGGTTATGATAGGGAGACATGCATTTAATTAATTAAAATGAAAAATTATATTTTAATTTAATCTATTAGTGGGCATCACAAACATTCAACTATTGAAAATTTAATATCTATTAGATATAGGACGTTCAATTTATGTTCATAATGTTCTAAATATTAATTTTTTGGGTTTAAAACCACGAAGATATATATATATATATATATATATATATATATGTCAATGTTTTGGGACTATATTACTAGTGACCTGTGACATTGGACCAAGGAAGTCTGATTTAATGTAGAATTCATTTTAATATATATATATATATATATATATATTCATATATATATATGTACATATATTTATATTCATATATATATATATATACATATATTTATATTATATATATATATTTATTATAATAAATAATTTAAATATATAATTTTGGAGATATTTCATGTGAAAGGGGAAGCCTTAAACAAAAAAATTTCCCGATGACTTGTTTTTGGGTTTCTAAAAAATATTAAAACAATAAAGGGAAATTTTAGAATGGTGAAACCTCACCCAATCATATAGAGAATTAGCTTCCCGTTTTTTGGTGAGGAATGTGCTTCCACACAACTTGTATTTTTTAAAAACAAATTAATTTGGAGGGCATGTTCCACCCCTATTTCTAGACGAAAATTCCCATTTGGGGGTGGCGTGTGCAAACATATAAATATAAATAATGGTTTAATACATTTTATTTAAAAATTATTTATATATATATATATGGGGATCTTCTAATGGGACCCCATACCCCCTTCCCTCTTGAATGTTTCATGAGTTCATGCAGTCCATGCTCCGAAACACCCTCTTAGATAGCCAGACCCATGACATGCCATGCCAGGTTTGGCCCAACATGTCCACCCTTTCCTGTTATATCCCAATAACCAGAAATATATGCAAGGAGTTTAATACTTTTTGGGTGGATCAAAAAAATATTGAAATAAAAAATATTTGTTAAATTTTAAAACTTTTTGGGACCTTGTGACAAATTTTGAATTAAAATTAAATTTATTTTATTTTTATCCATAAAAATTACAACAAGATGAATAATTAAAAAATTTAATTAATAAAGGTGATTTTGATGTGTACCGATAGATCAAGATTATTTGATCAACCAATGCATTTATGGTATTTGTATATATGTTTATTTAATTATTATAATTTTTGGTTTGTAATAATTATTTAATAAATGATTTTTTCATGTATAGTATTTTGCATCAATATATATATATATATATATAAGGGCCTGTGATCCTAGATTGAAATTATTTATCTGTATTCTGTATTCCTGATATCCCATCATATGATTGAGAGTATTGATATATAATTTAAAAGTGATGTAGTTAACGTTGACATTTGGGATGTGCGAGACATGATGGTGATGCAATGGATGGGTGATTGTTGTTACTTTAGTTATATGTATCATCACCCAAATCATTACCTATATTTTTTAGGTTGATCTATTACATTCAAAATGGATCCCCCAATAGTATAGGTTAATGATAATGTAATGTAATTTTATGTATTCATTTTTTATTATGTTGTGTATGTGTTGTTATATGCGTGATTATATAAAATAATAAGGAAGCATGTTTCGATAAAACAAAAATTAAGGATTAATATTTTGTATAGTCATATAATTGAATTGATTTGATTGAATTCACATAGAAAAAGAAAATTTTAATTGAAATTTTTTATATTTTCCAAGAATAATAAAAATCCACAATGAATTATTAAGTCATAACACCTTCCAACTATTAAATTTTGTACATAATTGATTTTACAAGGAGCTTGAAAACCCTAGTCGAGGATGCCTGATACTAATAGGGATTTACAACATGGGTTGTGGATATATATAACAAAATGTAGATGTAAATAAGGAATAATTTCAAGCTTATTTCATATTTAGAGGAAAAATGATGATAAATTCAATGTTATCCATTGTATGAGAACTACTAGAATTTGAGGTATTTGGGATGGGCTAATTGCGCCGAGATCCTGTGGTAAATAAGCTTTAGCAATGGGGTCCCTTCACAAGTAGCCCGTTGCAGAAAATGGCATCGCAAATTCTATTTTTTGCAATGAGCCCATCACAAAAAATATTATTTGCGATGGGGAAGTTCCCCATCGCAAATAAGCCTCCAATTATATACATTATATATAAATATATCCTTTTTGATTGGCCCGTCAGAAATACTAATATAGAAATATATATTTTAACTATTGTCGATGGGCTCCCATCGCAAAAGGTCCTGTCACAAATAATAAAAAAAGGAAAAAAATTTATATTTAATGAAATTATGATTAATTAAAAAATAATATTAATATTATTGAAATAATAAAAATCAAAAAATATTAAAATACTCAATATTCTAAAAAAATATAAAAAAAATCCTCAATTATAATTATTATTATTAGTAAAATAAACAATCATTAAAAAATAAAACACTCGAAAAAATATATTCAATAAAATTAAGATTACTGAAAAAATAATATTAATATTATTAAAATAATAAAAAAATAAAAAATATTAAAATTCTCAATATTTAAAAAAATATAAAAAATTATCCTAAATTATTATTATTATTATTTATAAAATAAACAAACTCTAAAAAATATAATATTATTAATAAATAATAAAATATTAAAAAAATTAAATTATGAAATATTCACCCCAATATAAAAGATAGAAACTGTAAATAGTTCATATTACAACAAATCATGAATTCAAATGTTTTTAACATAAAAAATAAATGGGGGTCATCTTCTAGGGGAGGTGGAGGAGTTGTAGGAGACGATGGAGGAAACTCCATCCCTAAACTAAGATTGAGACAGTGCATATACTCAATTTTCTCGTGATGCTACTGCTGTTGATGATGCAACCATTGACACATATCCCCCTCGTACTACAACAATTGTTGCTGCTACTGCTGTTGACACATCTCTTCATGCTTCTTCTTAAAAATCTCTATAAGCTCTGTCTAGGTTCGCAACTGCTCATGATACTGTGAGGCAGAAGATGATGCTTCTCCACGACCCCCACTCGAGATGGACCCCACCATCCCAGCAGTACCATAATAAATACCACGATTAAAATGATAGGTGATACCAACTAATCGGCCCTTCTCAAAGCCATACTGATTCACCTGTATCCATGTCACCACATCAAAATGGTGGGCACTGGTCTGATCAGTCTTCTCATCCTAACTCTCACCCTGTTTTTGAGAGGTCACAACCTCATATGACTCCTCCAATTCCAATTTTAAATTAAAATTTTGATAATTTATATGCAGTTATTTTTCAAACTGAAAATAATAATATTAACCACAATCTGACGTTGGAGATCATCTCTAATCTCTCTCGGGGCTGGATCACTGTACATCCTCCGATAAATGTCATACTCCGTAGTATCGGGATGTTAAACTGCCGATAGAAATATAAAATAAACTATTTATATTTAATTTTATATAAAATATTTAAAAAAGATACATAATAGAAGCACTCTTTGTGTACCGAATTTGTGGCTACCAGCTCGATGTGTCACCTCCTCTCTCCCCCGGTTCTGCCGACGCACTGAAGATCTCCTCTGAAATCCACTTCCCAACCAGTGTAAACATAATGCATCCCAAACGTGAGATAAAATGTTCTCTGGTCGGTGGGCTCTATATGACTCAACAAATTCTATCACTCATGATTTCTTAATGGTCTTTCTTCTCAAATTGTGCAAAGATAGATTGAAACGGTCACGCATAGATGCCTTCCATGCCGCATGGATAACATCACAATGCTATCATCGATGTGACACTATAAACCCTACAAATAATTTATAATATTAATTTATTAATAAAATAAATTACAAAATAAATATTATTTAATTAAATACCAGTCAATGATTGAAAATGATTATCCACACATCAAAGAGAATCTATTCCAATGTGATCCATGGATGAGAAAAATAATTGCACAAGATAGCTCTCCCCTATCTAATAGCCACCTGTGAAAAACATTTAAAAATGAATAAATAATCAAATAATTATCATATATATAAATAAATAAATGAAATGTAACTAAAATATACAGGTTACTATACCTCTGTGTGCGTGGATCAAAGCCAAGACATGGATGTCTCTCGGGGATAGGGTCAAGAATAATCAGGTGTGCAAGACCATGACACCTCTGCGTACCCCTTCAACTGCCAGAAGGATGAGGGTCAGATGACTTAAAATCCCCCTCATCAAAAGGTATCTCAGCCTCTTCCAACTCACGAAATAGATCTGGGTCCATCTGAAACACAAAATGATTGATGTTAGTAGATAGTTTAAAATTACTATTATCTATAGATATATATATTAGTTATGACTATAAGCAGCATTTTACAATGTCAATGTTCAGCTTCACCATCATATTCATATCAAACTTTTTCAATGTCTTCATATTCCTCCTCGACATCATCAATATCCATATGAGTTTTAGTTTCATCATCTCTTGTCATATAATATTCATTTGTAACATCATTAACACCTTCATCACCATCAACCATTAATTGTTGAGTGTCATTATCGATATTCACATATCTTCGTGAAAAACATGGATTTTGAGTATTCTCTTGAAAATTTTCAATTCCATCCACTTCAACAGAACCACCTTCAGTTTGAGTAAATTGATTTTTCTGCGATTTCATTTTTATTATTCTCACCTAATAACTCAAGTCTATTGAAGTAGCATAGTACATTATGTAATAAATTGGATGTGTCTATTGAGCTAGTAAAAATGGTTCATTTACTACTATAAGACTTTTATATTTAATATTGATGATTTCATGAGTCAGATGAACACACAAGCCTCTCTCAATATCCAACCACTGACATTTAAATATCATTATGTAATTCTGTCCTAGATAACAGAACTCAATAATTTCATCTAGAATATCATAAAAGTCGACATCAATTTTTCTATGATGTGATCCTCTTAAGAAAACTATACTATTCAATGTTTTTTTGATTCCCCATATTCGTTTGTATGGAATCGAAAACCATTCACCACCTATTCATTACAATATTTAACCATTTTTATGGTGGGTTACTCAATATACACAGTCGCCTATCAATTTTATCATCATCTTGAGACACCTGAAATTTTTTAAAACAATTATCAATATAATATATAATAAACTGTATTGATTTTAATCAATAAAAAATTTGTGTTACCATTTTTTGAAACCATTGATAATTTTTTTTGGCTGAGTTCCTCAAGAGAAACTGCTGTAATTTGTGGAAGTTTTTTCTTGATATGATTATTATATAACATAAAAATACAATAATTTTATATACAATAAAATAAAATATAGAATAATTTATAGAAGCACTCATAATACAAATGTTGTCATTTCATCATATTTGAGAAAAACATATGTATGAGCTCTGTGATGTTCATCATCTGAAATCCATCGTTCATGAACTCCACTGAAGCCAAGACATGGCTTATTAAAAAATGATGATTGATTGTACATTTTACCATTATCATTCCACTCATTCCATCCCATGAGGTAGTGTTTTGAGGGATATTTAGATTCAAAATAATGAGAGAAGAAAAATGAAATTTTCTCTATCAAATAAGCTTCAGAAATTGAGCCTTCAATAGATGCTTTATTATGTACCTTTTTCACCAATTTTTGCATGCATCTCTCGAATGAGTATATCCATCGAAAATATAATGGGCCACCACATTTAGCTTCATGTGGAAAATGTAATATCATATGTTCCATTGATTCAAAGAAATCTTGTAGTAATATTTTTTTTCAGTTTACATATAATTACAACAACATATTCTTCATATTTTCTTAGCGCATCGTAGTCTGTTGTCGCAAAACAAATGTCTTGAAAAAATATGATATGGCTGTTATCGAATCCATAATCATAGAATTAAACAAACATTTGAATCCAATCGGCATAAGTATTTCCATTATAACATGAAAATCATGACTTTTTAATCCGGTAATATGAACATTCTTAACACATCTACCCAAATTTAAATCCTAGTCATCTGGAAGTCTCAAATCTGCAATCCACTGAAAAAGTAATAAGATACTCTCTTTAGAATGTGTATATGTTGCTTTTGGATTAATTAACCTCTATAATCTAACATTTTAAAAAAGATCATGTTCTAGTCACTTGAAAATTTGGGAATGATCTAATCGTGACTTTATAGTATATTTGGTCTTACCTGGTGTATCAAAAACTGTATGAAATAAATTAACAAAATATTTCTTCCCAATATGCATTAAATCCAACATGTGGTGGACCAACATATCATACCAATATAGAAGATCCCAAAAAATGCTCTATTTTTTTCAATTATGTTCTTTCCCAATGCCATGATGTTTCTGTTGCTTTAATTTTGACCCAAATGTGATGGGAGGTAATGAAAATATAAATGATTTTAACTCTATACCTGAGATCATTTTTGGAGGTTTATCCCTTTAAAATTTTCCATTTCTGAAACGAGATTTTCTCCTCTGAAAAGGATGATCGGTAGGATTAAATTTGTGATGACAGACAAAATAGCAAGTCTTTTTTCCATTTAAGAGCATAATGGCTTTAATGTCTTTCATACAGTAAGGACATTATTTCGGACCATGTGTACTCTATCAAAATAACATTCCATATGCTAGAAATTCACTAATTTTCCACATCAACGCAGCTTTTAATATGATATTTTGTTTCCCTACTACATCATATGTACAAACACCATTACACTATAATTCATTTAACTCATCAATTAATGGTTTCAAATAAACATCAATATTTTTTTTCAAATGTCCTATGATTAATAAGGTCAAAATGATATAGGGATTCTTCATCAACATCCATGGAGGTAATTTTTATGGAGTTATAAAGATATTACAACATGAATAATGACTACCATAAGAACCAAATGGATATAAAACGTTAGTATAAATACCTAATCTTACGTTTTAGGATTCTAAATAAAAAGACGGATATAGACAATCCAATTGTTTCCATTAATCATCATCACATTGATGATTCAATCTTTTATTGGTTGAAATCTTGGTTTTATTCCATTAAATCATTGACGTTGTTTTCTGAGACATAAATAAACGTTGCAACCTGGGTGTGTGGGGAAAATATCTCAACTATTTTACAGGAATTGATCTAGACTTCCCTAGTTTAGATTCTTTATACCTTGATTTTCCACATGTGGGACAACTATCCAATGACTCATTTTCACCAGAATATAATATAAAATCATTTATACATGCATGAATCTTCAGATAAATAAGGCCCAGATTATTAACCAGCCTCTTGGTCTCAATGTAATTTGCAGGAAACACATTTCCTTCAGGTAAAAGTGTTTTAACAAAAGAAAATATCTGATCAAAACTGTTGTTTAACATCAAATTATATTATATAATAGCCATAAATTTTATAACTGCTTCTAATTTTCTTATCTTACAACCAGGATATAATGCATCCTCAGCAGACCTCAACAACTCATAAAATTATGATGGTTCTAACTCAAGAGTAAAATCAATATCATCTTGTGTTTCAGTTTGTTGAACATATGGAACTAAAACATCATGTACTATATTTTGAATCTGTGATGGATCTGGAATCATGTTATTAGTATCTTCTCTGGAACCGCATTCACGATGTTTATACCAAAAAACATAATTTGGTCCAAAACCAAACCACAAGAGATGTCCCCCAACCTTGTCAAATATGTCCAAAGTTCTCAGATCGCATTTTTTACAAGGGAAAATTATTGTGCCTTTTGAACATATTCCTGTTTTGAGGATTCAAATGATAAGAATGCTTCAACACCCTCAATATATACAAGATTTAAACTAGAATAGTTTGGATTTATGCAATGATTTATCCTGGTGTGATCATCTTATAATGACTGTTGTTGACATCCTTGATCCATATTTTCCTACAAAATATAAAACTGTTACTATTATTGAATAATTTAAAATTATAAAAAACACTATCAGAAAAAAGAAGATAAATAACTACAACTACTTCATAATAATTACTATTATTTACGGGCGAAATAATTTCCGGTGGATTCAAAACTTCTCTTTTTTCCGACAAGTCATTTATCGACATCTTTCTCTAAAGGAGTGCTGCTAATCTACTATAAATTTTACCCAAGTTAATACAAGTTATTACAATTTATTACAATTGTTTTTATTCCTAATTGTTACTAATTATAACTCTTTCTTACTCTTTCTTACTTTTCATACTATTTCTTACTTTTTCTTACTATTTATTACTAATATTTACTAATTTTTGCTATTTGTTACTAATTGTTACTAATTGATACTATTTGTTACTAATTGTCAATAAATTTTACTAATTGTTACTAATTGTTACTAATTTTTACTAATTGTAACTATTTCTTACAATTTCTTACTATTTCTTATTATTTCTTACTATTTATTACTCATTAATAATAATTATTACTATTTCATACTAATTATTACTAATAATTACTAATTATTACTAATTATTTCTAATTATTAATATTTATTAATATTTATTACTATTTATTACAAATAATTAGTAATTATTACAAATAATTAGAAATTATTACAAATTATTACTATTTATTTATAATTATTACTAATTATTACAAATTTATACTAATTTTTACAAATTATTACTAATTATTACTAATTATTACAAATTATTACAAATTATTACTAATTATTACTAATTCTTACAAATGATTACAATTTATTACAAATTATTAGTAATTATTAGTAAATATTACAAATTATTAATTTTTATTACTGTTTATTTCTAATTATTACTAATTATTACTAATTATTACTAATTATTACTAATTATTACTATTTATTACTATTTATTACTATTTATCACTATTTATTACTAATTATTCCTAATTATTAATAATTATTACTAATTATTACAAATTATTTATAATTATTTCTAATTATTACTAATTCTTACTAATTGTCACTAATTGTTACTAATTATTAATAATTTTTACTAATTATTACTAATTATTACTAATTATTTCTATTTATTACTAATTACTACTAATTATTAACAATTATAACTAATTATTACAATTTATTATTTGTTATTACTATTTATTACTATTTATTACTAGTAATTACTAGTTATTACTAATTGTTACTAATTAATACAAATTATTGCTAATTATTCCAAATTATTACTAATTATTACTAATTATTACTATGTATTACTAATTATTACTATTTATTACAAATTGTCACTAATTATTACTAATTATTACTAATTAGTACTAAATATTACTAATTATTACTATTTATTAATAATTATTACTAATTATTACAAAATATTACTATTTATTACTAATTATAACTAATTATAACTAATTATTACTATTTATTAATATTTAAAACTATTTAAAACTATTTATTACTAATTATTTCTAATTATTACTAATTATTACTATTTATTACTATTTATCACTACTTATTTCTAATTATTACTATTTATTACTAATTAATACTAATTAATACTATTTATTACTATTTATTGCTATTTATTACTATTTATTAATATTTATTACTATTTATTACTATTTATTACTATTTATTGCCATTTTATTCTATTTATTCAAATGTATTGTTATTTATTGCTTCTTATTCCTATTTATTTCTATTTATTGCTATTTAATCATATTTATTTCTATTTATTCTTACTTATTACAATTTATTCCTATTTGTTGTAATTTATTGCTATTTATTGGTTTTTATTCCTATTTATTGCTAAGATTTGCAATTTATTGCAATTTATTACTATTTCTTGCTAATTATTGCTAGTTATTGCTAATTATTGCTAATTATTGCTAATTATTGCAAATTATTTCAAATTATTACTATTTGTTACCAATTATTACTATTTATTAACAGTTAAAACTATTTATTACCTACAATTACCATTTATTAACAATTATTATTATTTATTACTATTTATTACGAATTATTCCAAATTATTACCAATTATTACTAATCATTACTATTTATTACTATTTATTCTTATTTATTACTAATTATAACTATTTACCGCTAATTATTTCTAATTACACCTAATTATTACTAATTACCCCTAATTATTACTAATTACCCCTAATTATTACTAATTACCTTTACTTATTACTAATTACCGTTAACTACTATTTATTACTATTTGTTGCAATCTATTGCTATTTATTACTATTTTGCATTAATTACCCTTATTACTATTTATTAAAATTTATTACTATTTATTATTATTTATTACTATTTAATGCTATTTATTTCCATTGTCTCCTATGTATTGCTATGCATTTCTATTTATTCATATTTATTTCTATTTATTGCTATTTTTCAATATTTATTGCTATTTATTCTTATTTATTGCTATTTATTATTATTTATTGATATTTAATGTTATTTATTGCTATTTATTCCTATTTATTCTTATTTATTCTTATTTATCGCTAATTACTACAATTTATTTCTGTTTATTGCTAATTATTGCTAATTATTTCTTATTATTGCTAATTATTGAAAATTATTTCTAATTATTACTTTTTATTACTATTTATTACCAATTATTACTATTTATTACAAATTATTACTATTTATTACAAACAATTACTATTTATTACTAATTATTTCTATTTATTACTATTTATTACTAATTATTACGAATTATTACCAATTGGTACCAATTATTACTATTATTTACTATTTAATCTTACTTATTACTAATTATAACTATTTACCGCTATGTATTACTAATTACCCATAATTATTACCAATTACCCCAAATTATTACTAATTACCCCTAATTATTACTAATTACCCCTAATTATTATTTATTACACCGAATTATTACTAATTACCCCTAATTATTACTAATTGTTGAGTCAATAAGGTTTTCCTTATGACTTTTCCATTCCTTCTTGTTTTGAAAATCACAAACACCTTATCTTTAAGGAAAATTGCTTTTGTAAGGAAAAATGCTTTCTTAAGGAAAATCGCTTTTATAAGGAAAAATGCTTTCTTAAGGAAAATTGCTTTTATAAGAAAAATTTTATCCTTATCATATTTTCATCAATATTTTTCTTAAGTGGAAGTTTCGGATTCACTTTCTCGGAATCATTAAAACTGATAAAAAGCATTCTGTTTTAGGGTTCGGATTCTGGACAAGAACTATAAGGAAGTTTCATTCCGAATTCCGGATATGAATTCTGACTTAGTTCTATTCCAGATTCAGGATACGAATTCTGAAGAAGAATTCTCATTACGAATTCTAATGAAGAAATCCCATTCCGAATTCTCATTACGAATTCCAATGAAGAATTCTCATTACGAATTCTAATGAAGAAATCTCATTCCGAATTCTCATTACGAATTCTGATGACGATTTCTCATTACGATTTCTGATGAAGAATTCCTATTCCGAATTCCTACTCCGAATTCTCATTCCGAATTCACCTATTAAACAGAATCTGGTTATCATTGTTTTATACACTCTGAATTTGTTCACTCTGAACTTTCACTCCGAAATTTCTATTCCGAACTTTTATGTTAGAGTTTAAAACGATGTCGTGTATTCTGTTACACTTACTTTGTTATAAAACGATGTCGTCTATTTTGTTATAAACTAACCGTTGTCTAAGTGACACGTGTACAGGTCCCTCCTAACTTTAAGGGAAATATGACCGTTGGAGAAGGAGCCGACCTCACCTATAAATAGGAGCTCATTTGAAAAAGCTCACAACGGATGGATGAACATTTGGACTTTGTGCATACATGCTGTTGAAGTGATTTCTAGAGAGAGAGTCTCTTATTAACTCTCAAAGCTTCGTGCGACTCCGAATGTTGGTGATTACATTCGAGGGCTTCCGGGGATAGGAAGACAGAGGTGCCGACTACCTTAAAGATCGAGGGCTTTCTTGCTGAGAAAGACAGAGGTTGCCAACTACCTTGAAGTTGAGGGCTTGCGGGGATAGCAAGACAGAGACACCGATCTTCGTATCGAGGGCTTACCCTGGTGTGGGTAAGACAGACTTGCTTGAAAGTATAAATCAAGGGACCTTTATCCAAGGTTGTTGGATACCCTTCTCTTTGGATTAAAAGACTATTATCTTGTTGCTAGTAGTTTTACTACTCGTTTCTATTCCGCTGTAATTTGTATCTTAAGGAAAGTATAACATTCTTATACTTCCTTACTTACTCTGATTAGTTTAGATTCTATACGCTTTAAGGTAGAATCTTATATTGTAATTTTTGTTAAGATTCAATTTCCGGAACCATATTTCCGGAACCTACTTTTGAAATCTCTTTCCAAGTCTAGTTCGGTGTTAGAGGTGTTGTGAATCAACTTAGTTTAACTTTGTTAAACTTGGTCCTTTCCTTTTCTTAAGGAAACTTTGGTTATTCATAACTAACTTTAAAGGTTCCAAAGGAATTTTTAAAGTATACAATTCACCCCCCCTCTTGTATTTTGAGCATCTCATACTATATTTCGATCCTACAATTGGTATCAGAGGTTGGAAACCTCTTACTCTATACCATTCTTACATTTGGTATCAGAGCCAAGGTTACTGAAATACTTGTACTCACGTTCAAGTTTTTTTGCTCACTTTTCAATTCCGAACTTTTTCATTCCGGATTATCCATTCCGAACTTTTCCTATTCCGAACTTTTTGATTCCGAATTTTTGTTATTAACAAGTTTGATTCCAAGTTATTTTCAAGTATGGCAGGAATGAATGTTGGTTCGATAGACAATTTGAATCCTACAAGGCCACCAATCTTCGATGGTAATGATTATGAATACTGGAGAGATCGTATGAAGACATTCGTTATCAATACTGGAGTAGATAACTTTGTCATGCTTACTGGTGATTACAAAATTCCTGACAAGGAAGTCAGAACCTTTACTAACCAGGAGAAGCAAGAATATCAACTGAATTATAAGGTACGCAACACGTTATTATGTTCAATGACTAGAAATATATATAGCCAAATTTCTTCTTGTGAAGCAGCTAATTGTATATGGAAGAAGTTAGAAGTTACTCATTTTGGGACTTCTAAAGTGATTGAGACTAGGAGAGCTATGCTTAGAGCTGAATATCATGGCTTTAATTTTCCTTATGGAGAACCTATCTGTAAAGTACAACAAAGATTTATGACAATCGTCAACAGTCTACAGTCTATGGGAGAGAAAGGTTTAGATGATGAAGCTCTTGTGGACAAGATAATTGACATTATGCCCAATGAGTGGGAATCCAAGAGAACAGCTATAGATGAGAACAGGAAGGTTACTCAAATTACTCTTGATGAATTATTTGGAACTCTTCTACAACATGAGACTAGAATGAAGAGAGATGCTGAAAACATCAAGAAGAAGAATGGAAATGGTACTGTTGCTTTTACTACAACTTCGAATCAGATGAAAGCTAAGACTCCTGAGAGAGTAACCAGATCCAAATCGAAGAAAGTCATTTTCCAATCCGAATCTAGTGAAAGTGAAGTTTCAGAAAATGAATTAGCCAATCTTGCTCGAAGGATGAACAAGATAGCTGGACAAAGAAACTTTCAATCCAAGTATAAGAAGAAGGATAGGAAAGATAAGAAAGATGGAGAAGTTACTTGTTATGAATGTAAGAGAGCTGGACATATTAGACCAGATTGCCCTATGCTCAGAAAGAAAGAAAGAAAGGAAAGGCATTCAGATAGGAACAAGAAGAAATATTACAAAGCTAAAGCTAAGAAAGTTTTGAAAGCTAATGACACCTGGAGTGCCAGTGGTGGTGACTCTTCAGATGAATCTTCTGAATATGAATCTTCAGGACAGAAGAATATTGGTCTTATAGACAGATTACCTATTGATAATCATTGTCTTATGGCTAAGGTACGAAATGCTGAATCTTTGACCAATGTTTCCTTAAATCCTAATGATAGTAAGTATTATAACTCTTCTGATGAAGAATCATCTTCTGATGAGGAAAATACTTTACCTACTTTTGAAGAAGTCTCTAGATTTGCTGAACTTCTTGAGATTGAGAATTCAAAACTCAACAAGAAACTTGATAAGGCAAATTCTAGGAATTCTATTCTTACTAAAGAGATATCAGATCTTTCTAAAGATCTTGATAAGAAAAATGCTGATTTTGAAAATATTTCAAAAAATCTTTAGGAAGTAAGTTCTGAGAAGAATAAACTTTCTAAAGAGTTAGAAAAAGTAATTTCTAATAAAAATGTTTTCGAGCCTAACTCTAGTTCCAAAACTAATGATTTTGAAGATAAAAACTTGGTTGTAAAACTCAAGTCCGAAATTTTTTCCTTAAAGAAGTGCTTATCAAACTTTACCCATGGTAAGGAAAATTTTGATAAGATGTATTCTCAAATACGACCTTTAAGAAATAAATCCGGATTTGGTTATACCCATGCAAAACCTGTTTTCAGCAACAATTATTTTGTTCCTCAAAGTGCCCCATTTTGTACTAAGTGTCAATGTGGTGGTCACTGGGCAAGAAATTGTTCCTTAAACAAAACCCAATCCTTAGGTTTTCATAAAGCTTATTTTTCTAAGAAAATGTGGGTACCTAAAATTTTATTGTCTGGAAATCTCGGATCCAAACAAGTTTGGATTCCGAAAGTCTAACTTTGTTCTTAATTTCAGGAAAATAAAGAAAGTTCCAGCAACAATGTTTGGTACATGGATAGTGGATGTTCCCGGCACATGACTGGTAACAAAAGCTTCTTTGAAAATATTATCAAAACGAAAGGAGGAAAGGTAACTTTCGGAGACAATGCTAAGGGAGAGATTGTTGGTATTGGTAATATTGTTCTTTTAGGTAAAACTTTGATTTCGAATGTTCTTTTTGTTAAAGGTCTTAAGCACAACCTCATTAGCATAAGTCAGTTATGTGATGAAGGTTACCTTGTGAATTTTAGGAATGATAAATGCTTAGTTCACAATTCCAAGGAAGAATTTATTCTCTCAGCCAACAGGCAAGAGAATGTTTACACCTTAAACTTAGAAGACCTAAGAAGCCAAGATTTACCTTGCCTAAGTGCAATGGAAGATCATTCTTGGTTATGGCATAGAAGACTAGGACACTGTAATCTTAGAAACCTATGTAAACTCTCTAAGAAGAAACTAGTTAAGGATCTACCGGAGCTTAGATTTGATTCTTCTAAAGTTTGTGATCCTTGTCAATATGGCAAGCAACATAAATCTAGTTTTAAGTCAATCGGTGAAGTCTCAACAACCGATGCATTACAGTTGGTGCACATGGATCTTTTTGGTCCAACACAAACTGGAAGCATTGGAGGCAAATACTATGTGTTTGTTCTAGTTGATGATTACACTAGATTTACTTGGGTCTATTTTCTAGCAAGGAAATCTGAAGCTTTTTCTTATTTCAAAAGTTTTAGAGCTCAAGTTAAAAATGAGAAAAACCTTCCATTGAAAACTATTCATAGTGATCATGGAGGAGAATTTCAAAATTCTGATTTTGAAACTTTTTGTAGTAAGAAAGGTATTACTCACAACTTTTCAGCACCTAGAACTCCTCAACAGAATGGTGTAGTTGAAAGAAGAAATCGAATTCTTCAAGAAATAACTAGAACCATGTTGAGTGAATATTCTATTGCTAGGCTGAAGCTGTAAGTACTGCTTGTTATACTATAAATCGAGTTTTGATTAGACCTTTTCTTAATAAAACTCCTTATGAGTTATGGAATGGTAGAAAACCAAGGCTTTCCTACTTCAAGGTTTTTGGTTGCAAAGTATTCATTTTGAATACTAAAGATAACTTACATAAATTCGCACCAAAATCAGATGAAGGGATTTTCTTAGGATATTCAACAACCTCTAAGGCTTATAGAGTTTTTAATAAAAATACTTGTACTGTTGAGGAAACAGTACATGTGAAATTTGATGAGTCAGATCCTTTTGTTTTTAAAACCTCCCAACTTACATCTTCGGATGTGTTTTCAAAAACTGATTGTCAACCTTTGTTAGAAGAACCTTCTGATAAGGAAATTGTTCTAGAAGATACTTCTGAAACATTTACCCCAGAAGACTTTCTACCTTATGTTGATGAACAGGTTTTACAAAACCCAAATCAGATGTTTCTTAAGAATCATCCCAGTGATAGTATCATTGGTGATGTAAATCAACCTGTAAGGACTAGAAGTTCCTTAAGAAATGAAGTGGAACATCTAGCATTTCTTTCCCAACTAGAACCTAAAAGCACTGATGAAGCTTTAGGTGATGATGATTGGATCAAAGCAATGCAAGATGAACTAAATGAATTCGAAAGGAATAAAGTCTGGACCTTGGTTGAAAGACCTAAGGAAACTTCTGTTATTGGAGTAAAATGGGTCTTCCGAAACAAATGTGATGAAAATGGAGTCATTGTTAGAAATAAAGCTAGACTTGTTGCTAAAGGCTATAATAAGCAAGAAGGAATAGACTATGAAGAAACCTATTCTCCAGTAGCTAGACTTGAATCTATTCGTATTCTACTTGCCTTTGCAGCATTCTTTAATTTCAAACTATTTCAAATGGATGTGAAATGTGCTTTTCTTAACGGTTATGTTCAAGAGGAAGTTTTTGTTGAACAACCTTCTGGCTTTGAAGATACAAAACATCCTGATCATGTTTTTAGACTTACCAAAGCTTTGTATGGCCTTAAACAAGCCCCACGAGCATGGTATGATAGACTTACTGGATTTTTGCTTCAAAATAACTATGTTAAGGGAAATGCAGATCCAACCCTTTTTATAAAGAAAGATAAGAAAAATGTTTTGATTGTTCAAATTTATGTTGATGACATTATATTTGGTTCAACTCAGCAATCTTTGACTGATTCTTTTGCTAGTCTAATGAAATCTGAGTTTGAAATGAGTATGATGGGTGAGTTAACATTTTTCCTTGGTTTTCAAATTTCTCAAAAACCAGAAGGAACCTTCATATCCCAACATAAGTATATTAAAGATCTTCTTAAAAAGTATGGTTATGACAACACTAAGAGTATAAGTACTCCTATTGGCACCTCAAACTCTTTAGATCTTGATGAAGCTGTGAAACCAGTAGATCAAACATCTTTTAGAGGTATGATTGGAAGTCTACTTTACTTAACAGCTAGTCGACCAGACTTAATGTTTTCTGTATGCTTATGTGCAAGATATCAATCCAATCCTAAGGAATCTCACTTAAAGGCGGTAAAAAGAATTTTTCGCTACCTTAAGGGAACCATGGATCTAGGATTATTTTATACTTCTGGAAATGATTTTGTTCTAAAAAGCTTTTCTGATGCTGACTTTGGTGGTTGTAGAATGGATAGAAAAAGTACATCCGGAACTTGTCATTTCTTAGGAGATTCATTAGTTTCTTGGTCATGCAAGAAGCAACATTCTGTTGCACTCTCCACTGCTGAAGCTGAATATGTAGCAGCTGGAAGTTGTTGTGCACAAGTGTTGTGGATGCAACACACACTCACAGACTATGGCTTGAGTTTTACTAAAACTCAAATTTTGTGTGATAACACAAGTGCCATTGCCCTAAGTAAAAACCCTGCACATCACTCCCGTGCAAAACACATAGATATTAGGCATCACTTTCTTAGGGATCACACACTTAAAGGAGATATTATTCTTCAGTTTATCGGAACGCAAGATCAACTTGCTGATATTTTCACAAAATCTTTACCTTCTGATAGATTTGAATATATTAAACAGAAGTTAGGAATGATAACCGTAAGGTAATCTTCCTTAATTAATTTTCTGTTGGAAAAATCTCCTCACAGTAATAAACTCCTTTTCATAGGGGGAGTACATTTGTTTGTTTATTTAACAAAGTTTTTCAAAATTTGTTTTCAAATTTTTCGGAACGAAACTTTCCGGAATGGAACTTCCGGAACTACAATTTTCCAGAATGGATATTTCCATACAGAATACTTCTGGAATAAAAGTATTCGTATTGAAAATTTCCGGAATGGAAAATTTTCGTACTGGTATTTTCATAATAGAAAAACTTTGGTATTGAATCTTCCATAACAAGTTTTTTTGTTTTTCGTATTGCGTTTTTCGTATTGAGTTTTTCATAGTCGTCTTTACATTACCCATTACGAATAACTTTCCTAAGCTAATCCGAAAGGTATGACTTCCTTACTGAAGTTTTCGTAATCATATTTTACTTGCTGGCATTTTCTTATAGTTTGTGTTCGGTTTTTTTTTAACTTCTTGAATTCTGTTTTAATAAAACCTCAAAAAGATCGGATTCAACCTCTCAACCGTCAGATCTGATCTCAGATCATTCTAAACCGTTAGATCAACCGAGGAAGTTGAACCGTCATCCCAAAGCCTATATAAAGGGGACCCTATTTTCTCGTCCCACATCGATCTCAAGCTCTTGCGTGCTGAAGCTCTGTCTCTCTGATTTAAGGCTGTTCCGAACTACAGTTTTCCAGTTCCGAACTTCAGTCTTCTCAGTTCCGAACTTCTCAGAGACTTCTAATCCGAATGTCTGCAGAGTTAGCTTCTCAAGAGATGTCTTCAACCAAGCCCATTTCTCAGTGGTTAGTCTACAGAGAACGGTTAGTGCATCCAAATTTCTTCAGCAACTATGATTCTATTATATCAAAGAATATCAAGCTCAATGGCTGGGAAGATGTTGCGATATCAAAAACCGGCAACCAAGATGAAGTTTACCCAGACTTGCTTGTTGAGTTTTATGAGTCGGTTGCTTTCTTTGTGGAAGACAATAGAGAAAAATTTTCCTTCAAATCGTATGGCAAGACTTACAAGCTATCTTACACCAAGGCTGCAAGCTTGGTAGGGTTGAATTATGAAGGGGAAGCTGAGTTTATCTCGCATGTTCTGCCAGACTCCTTGGGTAGTTTCAACAAGGAGAAAGCCTTAGAAATTCTCGGACTGGATGATGATAAGGCTTCGAAAATTGCAACCCTTTCTACAAACTTCCGGATTCTGGAGTTATGGGTGCAAGGGCTTATTGTACCGAGAAAAGGAGACAAGGACAGCTTGAAGAAGAGTGAGATATACATCTTAGATTTCTTGATAAATCTAAGGAAGTTCAACCTGATGAAGCATATCCTTCTTAATCTGGAGAATTTAAAGAAAGGGAATCTGAGAGCTCAGATAGTAATGTACCCGGCAATTTTGTCGAAGCTGATAGTTCGGTGCCTTGAGTCCTTCAAGGTTGCTTGCAGTTCTAAACCGAAAGTTTGCAAGATCATGTTGCTCAGTGATGCAACTCTTAAAAGGATGAACATAGCATTTGACAAGAAGTCTGGGAAATTTATCGATCTACCGCCTCAAGAAGAAGTGACTCCGAAAGTGGCTGATCCGGAATCGCCTAAGCCGGTAAGGAAGAGGAAGCTGAAAGAAGTGGTAGGTGAAGCTCAGGAACCTAAGTCTAAGGAAGTCCATTCCGCACCTCCTAAGCCTAAGAAGAAGAAGACATATACTGATGAGGTTGCAGCGAAGTGGAGAGCTGACAAGGAAAAGAGGAAGGAAGGAGATCCGCAGTTCGGATTGGATCCCGCAGAGGCTAAGGCTCTGAAAGAAAAGGCTGCTGATGAGCTCGAGAAGCAAGCTAAGGAAAAGAAGCTGAAGAAGAAGTTGTCAGAAGCTGAGGCTGTGCAAGCCTTGTTGAAGTTTAATGAAATGGTTTCAGCAACCATTCCCGTTCCTAGAACTTTTTCTTTGGACTCTCTACCTGAGACTCCAGGAAGAAATCTCGATGATCCGAAAGAGGCTGCTGCTAAGAATGCTGACGAAGTTGAACAAGTGGAACAAGCTGAAGAGGTTGCTGAAGGAAGTGGCAAGACAGGAGATGTGCTTAAACAAGTAGATGAATATAAGGGAACTCCTTCGGAACACCTGTCGCTCCGAACATCTGAAGCCGAATCTTCAAAACTAGTTACTCCAGTAATAGAAGGAAAGGAAGGAGAGGAAGAAGTTTCTTATCATGGAAAAGAAGAACAATTATTACTTGATGCTGCTCAGAAAGAAAATATAGAAGTTGTTGATGAGGAAGATTTGGTTGTTCAAGTTTCTGATAGTGAGAAGAAATCTCCGGAACAGGTTTCTATTCTGGAAAAAGATAAGGGGAAACAAGTTATTGCTGATACCCCGAGTTCAGAAAAGAGTATGAGGAAGGAAGCTGGTAGTTCTTCAAAGAGGAAGTTGGAGCTTATTGAAGAAGAAAATTCTCCTAGCAAGATGTCAGATTCGGATTCATCTTCGTTGGGGCACGATTTTGTTGTTCAATCCTTGAAGAAGTTGGTGGGAACCATTCCGACCTTCTCCAGTATTGACTCTCGGTGCCAGATGCTCCAACATACGCTGAATCAGAAAACCGATTCCGTATCCATGGTTATGGATAAATGTGTTGAGATAGAAGCTCAGTTCAAAAATTTCTTCATTGGTTACGAAGCCCATAAAAGATCTTGCAAAAGGATGACTAGCTGGTCGAAGAAGAATGTGGAAGAGATGAGGATGCTGGATGAGTTTCAGGAGAATGTCAAGGATGCATTTCAAACCGAGGACAAGAAGTTTCATGAGATGACTGCATCATTCGATGAGAAATTGGCAGAGGAAAAGAACATTCGGAGTCAGGAAGTAAGAGATCTGAATGGAAAGCTCAACTCTGTTAATCAAAGTTGGAAATTTGAAAGGGATCATCGGATCAATTTTCTAGAAAGGATAAAGTCTCAGGAAGAGAAAATGGAAGCTCAGGAAGAAAAGTTGAAGGCTCAGGAAGAAATCATTCAAGCTCAGTCAGCAAGAATAGTTGTCTTAGAAAAGCAAGCAGAGGAAGATCATAAGGATCTCAAGAAGATCAAGACTATTCTCAAGGGGCTGATGTCGAAAGAGAAAGATCCCAAATGACCAATCCGATCTTTTTGTTGTAATCTGTTTTTGTTGCTGACATTTCAAATTTAATGAGAATCGTGCTTGTTGTTCTGTTTTGTTGTTGTTACTAATTCTTTCAGGTACTTTGTTATTTTTTTTCCATTCCCTCGAAATTCTTTTTGAAAATCACAAAGGGGGAGAAGGAAAAGATCCTTAAGAAAAAGAGGAAATCTAATAAGTGCTTATCAAAGGGGGAGAAAGAAAAATACCCAAGGAGATAGAACTCTAATAAGAGTTTGTTTAAGGGGGAGTTTTTTTCTTAAAGAAATATCACTCCGGAAATATGAATACGATCCTTAGAGATTCAAAGCCTAAGGGGGAGTTAGTCGTATTCATCTATATTCTTAAACCAAGGGAGATAAGCTTTAATATGTTTCTTTCTTCTTAGAATAGCTTTTTCGTAAGGATGTTTGTGCTTTCCAAAAAGGGGGAGATTGTTGAGTCAATAAGGTTTTCCTTATGACTTTTCCATTCCTTCTTGTTTTGAAAATCACAAACACCTTATCTTTAAGGAAAATTGCTTTTGTTAGGAAAAATGCTTTCTTAAGGAAAATCGCTTTTATAAGGAAAAATGCTTTCTTAAGGAAAATTGCTTTTATAAGAAAAATTTTATCCTTATCATATTTTCATCAATATTTTTCTTAAGTGGAAGTTTCGGATTCACTTTCTCGGAATCATTAAAACTGATAAAAAGCATTCTGTTTTAGGGTTCGGATTCTGGACAAGAACTATAAGGAAGTTTCATTCCGAATTCCGGATATGAATTCTGACTTAGTTCTATTCCAGATTCAGGATACGAATTCTGAAGAAGAATTCTCATTACGAATTCTAATGAAGAAATCCCATTCCGAATTCTCATTACGAATTCTGAAGAAGAATTCTCATTACGAATTCTAATGAAGAAATCCCATTCCGAATTCTCATTACGAATTCCAATGAAGAATTCTCATTACGAATTCTAATGAAGAAATCTCATTCCGAATTCTCATTACGAATTCTGATGACGATTTCTCATTACGATTTCTGATGAAGAATTCTTATTCCGAATTCCTACTCCGAATTCTCATTCCGAATTCACCTATTAAACAGAATCTGGTTATCATTGTTTTATACACTCTGAATTTGTTCACTCCGAACTTTCACTCCGAAATTTCTATTCCGAACTTTTATGTTAGAGTTTAAAACGATGTCGTGTATTCTGTTACACTTACTTTGTTATAAAACGATGTCGTCTATTTTGTTATAAAAGAACCGTTGTCTAAGTGACACGTGTACAGGTCCCTCCTAACTTTAAGGGAAATATGACCATTGGAGAAGGAGCCGACCTCACCTATAAATAGGAGCTCATTTGAAAAAGCTCACAACGGATGGATGAACATTTGGACTTTGTGCATACATGCTGTTGAAGTGATTTCTAGAGAGAGAGTCTCTTATTAACTCTCAAAGCTTCGTGCGACTCCGAATGTTGGTGATTACATTCGAGGGCTTCCGGGGATAGGAAGACAGAGGTGCCGACTACCTTAAAGATCGAGGGCTTTCTTGCTGAGAAAGACAGAGGTTGCCAACTACCTTGAAGTTGAGGGCTTGCGGGGATAGCAAGACAGAGACACTGATCTTCGTATCGAGGGCTTACCCTGGTGTGGGTAAGACAGACTTGCTTGAAAGTATAAATCAAGGGACCTTTATCCAAGGTTGTTGGATACCCTTCTCTTTGGGTTAAAAGACTATTATCTTGTTGCTAGTAGTTTTACTACTCGTTTCTATTCCGCTGTAATTTGTATCTTAAGGAAAGTATAACATTCTTATACTTCCTTACTTACTCTGATTAGTTTAGATTCTATACGCTTTAAGGTAGAATCTTATATTGTAATTTTTGTTAAGATTCAATTTCCGGAACCATATTTCCGGAACCTACTTTTGAAATCTCTTTCCAAGTCTAGTTCGGTGTTAGAGGTGTTGTGAATCAACTTAGTTTAACTTTGTTAAACTTGGTCCTTTCCTTTTCTTAAGGAAACTTTGGTTATTCATAACTAACTTTAAAGGTTCCAAAGGAATTTTTAAAGTATACAATTCACCCCCCCTCTTGTATTTTGAGCATCTCATACTATATTTCGATCCTACACTAATTACCCCTAATTTTGATACTCTTATGATAAATGAGATTAATTTATATTGAGAACAAGGTCTTGGACTAATACTATCTACTACGATATGAGTTTTCATAATATAGGAGCCTGAAGTTTGATCTCTTATAAATGTTGATAGCTTAGTTTTTATTATTTCTTGGTTATATAAACAAGTTGTTATTCAGTTTTTGTTATCTACAACATATCTTAATGAGTGAATAATAATATTACATACCTATAAATCATAATTGAATAAGACATTTGAAAATATAATTAATAATTTTAACTCACTTTTCCAAGATTCATAGAATCATTAAAATTATCTCATTAAAAAATTATAGAAAGGAGAATGAATTAATACCACAGTAATTGTGTAGAAATAAATAATTATAAAGGAGAAAAGATGCTGAAACTAATAAATAAACTATAAGAGCAATTAATCATACCCTGAAATGAAAGATGATTTATAATAAGTTCTAACTGTATATCTTAGAAAATATCTTTTATAACATCTATCCCTACCCATTGTCTTGTGTAGTTTCAAAGGTTATACTAACATTATTTGTCTTCCAAAAGAAAAATAAGGACGATAGTAAATATTAATGACTTTGCATAGTTTTTTCAGAATAATTTCCCAGAAGACATAGATTACCTGAAAATATAAAACCTAAAATACTAAATACCAATTGTATGATACATGAATAATAATAGAACTCAAATATAAATGTAATATGTAGAAATATCATAGTATTAGTGAATGAATAATAAAATATGACACAAAGAAACCAAAGGAAATCCACTACAATAAAACTCATGTGGAATCACACCAATGACTCCAAGAGAGAACCACTAATCCAAACATCTTCCCATGGAAGAGAAATCATTGTTCCCCACTAGAGATGTTTAATATTGTTCCCTTTAATTTTTCCTACTAAACAACAAAATCTAAACACACCAAAGACCCTAAGAAGGGGGTGAGTAATGACCATAATAGGGAATTCCGAAAGACTACCCATCACAATTCACTATCACATGAACATGTTATCAGATTTTATAAAATAGTGGAGATGTTTAAAATTAATTTATTATAAGTAATATATACATTTCACTAAAGAAAAACTTTTAATTAGTTTATTTTAATTTCATAACATCTTGAATAAACATCCCATATCTACACAATGTCACAAAGATTTAATTATTCCATGAAACACCCTATTATAAATAGTGATGAGTCATCTGATCATCATGTTTTATCATTGATAATCCCATTGATTTTGGTAATTCTAACCATTACCCATCCTACATTGTCCTTATTTTTTTTTGTTGCTTATGACCAAAATCCTTCCTAGTGATCTTTAAACCATTATAACTACACATTCCATTCTATCACTAAAAGTATGCTTTATTCAGAAAACAAATTTCTATCTTGAATTTTTACAAAATAATTATTTATATAATTCTAAAACCATCGATTCAGCTACTAAAACAGAGAGTTCATTCAAAAAAATATAGAGAATAATTTAAACATCAATCTTTGAAGTTATATAACCTATATAATTGGAGATAATCCACGTAAACTCAACAGATGATTAAAATAAATGATAACACATATAACAACAAAATGTATCCTAAAAACATATTCCCTTCAAATGATCTAATATGATATCATCATAATAAACATCCTAATAAATAAATATATCCATAAAATATTTGATATATTTCACATTAGGATATATGATTATAACATCCAATGAGAATAATAAAAAGGGAACAATTAGTATATTTTTGGTGGTCCAAAGCACATATATTAATTAAAACATTATTACATATAAAAAGTAGTAACCAAGTATACTTAGGGAATGATAGGATTTATAGGGCTTGGGATAATATTATAAGAATTTGAGTTTTGGGTCATTAATCAGAGTTAAAATCTTAATTCCTGTGAATTTAATTCCAATCACACTGTTAGGCCACATGATTATTCCAATAAGTTGATAAACATACAATTGAAAATGGACATCACATAGGGATCCATATTGTTTTTCCATATGGTTTGGAAACTGTTGCGATTTTACTATCCCCATGTCATCCACTATTATGGTTGTATTACACAGTTTGATAGACTATGTTCCAACCATACTTCCCCCACTTCCTCTATAAAGAAGATTTACCTTGGCATTAAAATCGTATGGATAAGATATCCTCTTGCAGAGAATATCCTTCAGGGTTTCATGGAGGTAGTGCATGGTTTCCCATAACTATACTCAAACCATACACCTTAATAAAAACTTCTAAACCACACCTAATCTAGATTGATACTTCTAAAACTGATTGTATGTATTATGTAACATCAAATCGAAAATTAAAATTGTAATGTTCCTGTAACATGTGGTGTTATATTCTCCACAACTTTGGTATTTCAATCCTATAGATTATGGAAATTGATATTTCATAGGAATTTCATGTGATACTACACAAACATTTCCTTTCTACATTACCATCTATCTTCAATAATATTACTATAAATCCAAAATATCAATATAAACCCATTACATTCCCTTGAAATTGTTCTTGTAATATATAAATAATTTATAAACTAAAATAAATAAATGTAGTGTAGGTATAATTCTCTACATTGTATCATCCATTAATAAAGACATGATCAAGTATTCACTTATTTAATTGAGATACATAATACAAATTGCACAATAAGATGATCTTTGGAATTAAATCCAAACTATAGTGCACTTATATGTTTTTTTTAAAGTATCTCCATGGTACTAATGTACTAAGAGATAATTTTCATTGCTTGAAAAAATAATTATGCCCCATCCTGGAGATATTCCCTATAAGACATGATCACCCATATTTAATTATAATGGCTAATCATGATAATATTCATCTGATTTTTGATGAATCTAAGCCATTATTGTTACCCACACATTTCATAACTAAATATTACATCTTATTAGATGAATATTTATTACATAACATTATAATATATGCCAAAAATGTAAAGGTTATGATTCTTTGGAATCATAGGTACACAAAAAAAGGGAAAAAATTGATACACCAAATCTTCAACTTATAACATTACACTAGAACTATTGTTATATATCTCATAATTAAAACCTTCCTTGATGTCTATGGAAAAAATAAAACATAGTAAATGGTGAGATCGGGTTCTTAGTGTGGCTAGTCAAGGGATTTAACAATGATCATTTAAATATATCATGAGAATAAATGTACTACAACACAAGCATATCCTTTGGAAACCATATCCATCAATACATGGATTATAAAAAAGATCCATTTCATAAATCTTGGTAGTTCTTATGAAATTAATTATAATGTAATCAAAGAACAATACTAAAGAGAACATAACATAGACATTTGATAATTTCATAAAAGTGTGGAATAAGGAAAGGAATAATCATAATCATATAAATATATTATCAAGGATAACCGCCATAAATTTTATAAAATGTTTGTATTGGACTAACTACCAATTTACCTACATTTTTATTGGGATAACCTCACACATACACACATTTGGGATTGAGATAACCTTCTATTTACTATCCTTCGGGCATCGAATAACCTCTCATGCACCATTGGATATCATAGACCATTAATCTTTTCCCACTTCTTTATAGGGATATATACTTTTTGTCATACCAATAACATAATAAGAATCTATCCATATTTATTCTATAAGATCACAAAAAATTGATCTTATTATCATTTCATAAAATATGGAAAACAAACAGGTTTCGTTAACATTTCATCATTATAATCATAAACCATAGAGAGAAAAAATAAATATAATCTAATTGGGTCATATCCCCGTTAAATTATTAATAATATCACAAGTTGTTATAATATATAAAAAATATATTTATATGATCACATGACAATTTATTTAGGATAATACCATTTTACTCATGAAATAAACATTTTATAATCTAATAATTCAAACATTTTCATGATTTTTTTTTGAAATTTCAATTGAAATGTATAATTGAAACATTAATGAATTGGAATTTTAGTACAGGGTGACATTACATTGATTCCATTTACATTTGAATAAGTATTTATTTAAATTGTTTTTGTAAATTTTCAAATTTACCTCATTTGGAAAATGGAAAGAAGATTCTCTTAAAACATATTTATATATCATCAAAAAAGGGTTATAATGAATTTAAACAATCTTATGAAAATATGAAATACATTCTTATAAATTTTTTTAAATAATACATATACATTGAATTGAAATGTTCCACACCAAATAAGAAATAATACTTATTTTTTAATAAAATATATTCATATTTACTTTAAGTATAAAAAAAGTGAAAATGTTAATATTTCATAAAACATTAATGGATTACTAAAGGAGAAAAATTTGAATGGTTTTTATTATAAAGGATCATATAATTTCATTCAATGAAAATTAAATCATAAAATGTCATGAATAAATTTTTTTTTATCATAAATCCACTACCTCAAGTACTAATTTCTTCAAATGTGCTTTAACATCATGTATAATAAATCTCAATTAATTATCAATCTCATGAAAATGGGATATTTATTATAATATCTTATTTAATTTATTATAACTTCATATATGATCCAATTTTTACATTTTAACACCAATTTATTAATAATTATAAATTAAAATTTTCAATCATGGTTTTTTATGGTTTCGTTTTTCATGGAAGCTTTAGTTATATTGTTCTGGTTATTGAAATTTTATTTGGGATCCATCATATTCTTTGTAATTATACATAATTGGTAGAGATATAATGTAAATTATATTATTCATTGAGATAGTATGTCATATATCGTCTTGGATGTTTATTAAATTTTATATTGAATGTAAGGAGAGAAAGATAAATATTATTTTATCATTATAAAATTAGTTATATCATAAATAACACAAAAACACAAATATTTCAATATATCTAAAATTTTTATTTACTACCATCCACGTAAAATATTTATGAAAAGTTTTTTAAAACGCTTTGTGGAGGTGGCATCCCACACACACGCCTGAGTGATGTTTTCGTCATCTAAAAGATGAAAAGGTATGAATGTATATTTGATATTATAATTATACTATCATAATTCCTTAATAAATATAATATAAAATATTTAAACCCAAAATAATTACCATTAATGAATTATGGAGTAGGAAAATTAATTATTTCTCTATGTATAGGAAGTAGTCCACACATACACACACGTGTCACATTCTGTTCCAATTTAATAGAAAAGAGGATGAATAAAAGAGTTTCTATAATCAGAATAAAATTTATGTATTTTGATCATACTAATGGTATAATTTATTAACGAAAACCATATATTTAGGTGAGGTATAAGAATATATAATTTTAAAGAGGTCGGGATGGATGATTACTTCTTTTTTTGTTGGGGACCTTCATATCCTTTTAAATGGACCCTTGTAATTTGATTATGATAAGAATAAAACCTATAATTCATTTCTAGTAGAGTTAATAAGAGAATAAAGATGTATTTGATAAATTAATTTGTCGGAAAGAGTTGTTAAAATGAGAAATGTGGGGTGTCATTTTATAAGTGGGGTAGATGATAAAGTTGAGATTTCATAAAAGGTTAAAATATATTAATGTAATTTTCAAGCCAAAATTATCCAAATGAAAATTTATTAAAAATTATTTTATTATGAGTTCAATTTTTATCATCATAACATGATTTATTGAAGTTTAATGTTTTTAAAAATATGTTTTCTCTTGGTTTTACCCCTAATAAACCCATTTTAACCTTAACCATTATAAATTTTTTTTCTTATTTTTAAAATTCATTATGACTAAAAATTAAAATGAAATTATTATATATATTTATCTATGATGAAGCCCAATTTGGAATATATAATATCAAATTCAATTCAAAAAAATTATATAGTTTAATTTAAAATTAAACCCACAAAATGCGATGAAATAATGTTTTCTGGAAGTTTTTTTTATTGAGTATAAAAATTTGTATACCCAAATTTTACATAAAAATAGTTAAAATTATATTTTTTGGGTTATTAATAATAAAAATTAAACAAATTTAAATTTAAAAATATTTGGATCTTTGAAATTTATGGCAATGAAAATGTAATTTTTAATAAAAATCAGTATTTTCACTATTCAATGAAAAAGTAACGGTTTTAGAAAATTCCAAAAAATTCACCCTTGCATAAATTTAACATGATTATTAAAACACTATGTTAAATTTTACCAAATTAATTTTCTAAATATTGGATAAATTAGTTATATTATTTTCACACAAAACCCAACAAAATCATTTTGATGAAAAGTATAATATTTAGAGTATTTAATGAATTCATCTACACATTATATTTATCTAAAACCATTATACATATTTTTTCAAAGTGTGGTTATTATAATTACATATTAAAATTAATTTCTTTAATAATTTTATAATATATAATCGTTCATTTATACATGAGGTTTCATGTATCAAATGATATCAATAAAATTAAATTCATTTGAAGATAAATATATCAAAAATTCTGTTGGTGTTACAATATACACCCCTAAAATTGATTTTCCGATGAAATTAAATCATTCCAACATATAATATATATATATATATGATATCATAGTTTCATCACATACTTCAGTTAATATATAGTTTATTGAATTTTTTATTTCCACTACTGAAAATTAATGAAGTGAGTAGTCATGTTCCATTTCATATTATCTACTATACCAAAGATTTATACTTATTTCTATTTATAGAAAAGATCATTCTCGAGTAGTAAAACATTGTAATTTCGTACATGTTATTGATCAGGTATATACATCTGTTTGATAAACAAATTGAACACATTATGATTTTGAGGGAGGATTGGTTGAAGTGATAATTAATATGATATTGTCCCCATTAAATCAAGAATATCAATGGGGGAAATATTGGTAGAGATAATATTTCTATAAATTTTGAATCTCATTACCATATCTCATAGAGAAATTAATTATTATATCTCACACTAACTTCAATTTCCAAATTTTAATATTTATTTTTAGCATATGATTTTATCAAATTTGAGATTCCTTGATGTGTTCTTAAATGGATTTTAATATATCTCACATTTCCACATTTTAATTAGGTAATAATATAATTGATTCTCTAACATCATAAAAAAAAATTCATCAAATATTTCTATATAAGGATTCATGAAGAATCATATAAAAGCTTATTTAATGTTTATTTCTATTTAAAACATTTACTAGTGGGAGGTCTTGATCACTACCACCTTTTATATCTCTAAAACATGACCTTAGTATATCAGCCTGGTTTTAAAGGGTTATATCATACATACCATCGATCAAAGGATGATAAGATGTTTTAAATGAGAACTTTGATCCGTGATATTGTTAAATACATTACCAGAAAATAAAATTAAACCTTATATCATGATTAGATATAACATTATGGTTTACCCATGAAAACCTTACCGATTCATTATTGTATATTGTAGAAAACTGGTCAACTGGGAAATTTTAACTAATATAAATGATGTTTTCTAACATAATAAACTAGTCAACTATAAAATAAATATAAATATGGCCATTATATGTTTTTTGGACTTTGAAAACAAAATACATGTGGTTTTTTCCAATTTATAATCTAGAATGTGAAAACATTGTAACATTCCATAACAACCCAAGTTATTTACTCTCATATCTTCTGCTCAACTTCTAAAATTTACATTTATACCCTTGATTATGATAGCTTTGACTCTAATTTTTCGATTCAAACCTTACAATATCAAATGGAAAAATGGGGAACTTACATTGTCTAAGACCTTATATGTTTAAAGGTTCATTAAATTAGGAAAAACTCCAACATAAACATTACCGATGTATCAAATGATACTTTTCCCTATATAAAACCACATTTCATATTTTCAAATATGTCATCATCATCATCCATTTGAATGAGATTCTAGAGATAATTTATCAAACCATATTATTAATAAACATTGGAGGAGGAAACCTATGAAGGGTGATATCAAATGATCTGTTAGGGAAAATATAAGAATTAAAATTGGAGGAGGTCGATGAGAATAATAAGATCATAATTGTATGGTAATAAAATAAGTGATCATGAGTATCAAAATAGAATATCCATACCCATTAATACCTAGATTATCAAAAAAATCACGGAATAAGGTTTTAATTGGGGAAATAGTCTTAAGAATGAATAATCACAAACCATTTGAAATCAATCATAAACAAAGGAAGCATCATAAACCCATTTAAATCATATAATTTCTTTTCATATCTTGGAAAATAATCTTCATAATAAACATGCAGGACCCTTACCATTGGAATAACTGTAAGATCGACCTCCAATATAATTATCCAGAGATGATAATCATTACCCAATGCATATGATATATATCATTGTGATCACACATTGTGTAATATATATTGGTAACACCATCATTTCATAAGTAATAATCAGTATCAATAATTCATGTATGGTATATCGGTCTCACCTTTTAGTTATACTAGGGCTACAACCTGCAAATATAATTTTCATGAACCACAACATGAATAAAACAATGATCTTTAACTTCATCATAAAACTCAAGAAAAAATAATTATTAATTTTATACCATGATTTAATCATGGAAAAGTAATGTTTTCCTATAAAACCAATTCAATCATGGTTAACTCGTAAAAAATATCTGGGTTCTTTAATAATATCCTTGAATCGTGGTTTACTTGGGGAAAATAAACGGGTTATAAAAAATTCTATTTAAAAAAATCTTAATCCATTTAATGAATGAATGACTATGGTATGATTAAAAAATATCCCCATTGGAGAACAAGTAAAAAATGGTTTTTGAATTTGAATAATATAAATACCATTAAAATATAAATAAATACATATTTAGGAAAATACACATTCCCTTTTGGAAATAACGTTTTAAAAAATAAAACATTTTTTAAATAATTATGATTTAAAATAAAACATAAGTAACAAAGAGAATAATTTTAAAAAAAGTAAAAATATATTGGGAAATATATCCATTGATATTTTTTAAACACATCCTAGGACATTTCAAAAAACATTTTATGAAAACATGGTTTTGAAATAAAAATATTTTTCAATATTAATGATGTATTTTCATTAAAAAATATTCTAAACAAATAAGTGAATAAATAATGGAAAATGAATTGTAAATTTGTATTTTAATGAAATAAACATAGTATAAGAGTATTCAAGCAACTCTTCGGTGTTACGAAATAATATTTCAATGTAAGATACATAATACAAAATATCTCGTTATATGACAAGATTGTAACATGAAACAATAACCAATTCAGTAACATTGAATCACAATAACCATTACATAATATCATTTAATTAACAATATAATATCCCAAAAATAGATATTACTGATATAGCATATGAACATGGAATCACATACACCTCATATAATAAAATATGTGTAAAACATAACATACATCTCAAAGAATGTAAATTGAGACAAAAATACCATTAAGCGGACTGGTATCATTGAAAATATAAACCCCATTAAAGGATATACGAAATTGGGTATTTAAATAATCATAAATGTCAAATAAATAATCATAAAATACATTTATGTGAAGTATACACACCATGAACCCAAAATAAGTGGTGAATATGGAATACATATCACAACAAATAAATGTTATAATAAAACCTCTTAACTGGCACATATTTTTGGTTGAAAATGATTTAGACTCATTTATTTTCTTTTTAAACATGTTATAAAATTATTAAAAATCACTTTTAATATTTGAAATTGTGTATCTTATCCTTTTATAACATCACATAATCTAATCGTTAATAATAAATCGTTATTTTTTTAGTCCAGATGTTGATATCCTTGTTTTCTAATTCATTCTGTAAATTATTCTAATTAAAAATATGGATTGATTTATTTCAAATTCGATATGTTGATGTGGAAAAGTTTATTCTAAAACTAATCTTGTACAAGTGGTGAGAAAGCATGTTTTAATGAGAAAATCATCCAATCCTTAAATATTTTTTATATCCAATTTCCAAAGTGAAGTTGGTTTTAATGTCCTCTATTGGATTAATTTATATATTTTTGTACAAATATTTCATTAAAGTCGTTGAAAAATTTAATTTCATTTAATATATAATTTAATAGAAAAGGAATATTCCAATTAAAATTTAGTATTTTCAATATTAATCTAAAAATTAATCTTTTTAGAAAAATATACAAAAAAAATCATAATTAAAATTTTCTATTATTGTATGAAAAATGAATCTAATTTTTTTAAATAAGTTTCTTAATATTATAAATAATTAAATTTAAAACAAAACCCAAAAAAGTGATTAAAAAGTAGGATTTTGATATGTTTATTTTTCAAGATAAAGATAATTTTATATTAACTCAATCACATAAAGTAATCATTGTATGAATATAAATTAATATTTTTTATATATAATATATACATTTTAATTAAATATTTTTTTATTTGGAGTTATTTAACTAATAATAAATGAGATACTCTATATACTTTATTATGGTTTTTAAGAAAATCCTTCTTTTAAACCCAAAACCATATTATACTAAAATAAAATATAGAGAAGATTAAAAAAAATAATTTTATTAAACACAACTAATTTATAATTATGTTACATGAAATCATATAGAAAAAATTTGTGTTTAAATTACATAATTTACTGAAATTAAAAGATATTTTTACAAAAATTGGTATCATTACAATGATTTAGAAATGAATATTTTCTCAAAATAATTCTCAAATATCACCAAAAGTGATTTTGATATTGTGATTCCTAAAAGGAATTTAATTTTATCAAATTAATTTTCAAGAAGTTTAAGAAATTTATTATCTTATTATTTTCAAGATAAGTAATAAAAATCATTTTTGAATAAATAATATTTAAAAAAATTGAAATCACTTTAATAAAAACATATATATTATTTAATAAAACTGTATCAATAATTTATATAAAGTAGGAAAATTGAATATATAAATTTATAAAATTAGTTAATACTATTCATAGCATCCAATTTAACAGCTAGGTTTTAATGATTATATGTTTTGTGGGTCATTTATGCAAGGTGTTTATGGGTTGAATATGATATCAAATATAAAAATCTAAAGTTTGTGTATACTAGAAGCTATCAAAGAGAGTTGATTTTTAATAAAAAGAAATATATCATAAAGTCTTAAGAAGTTTCATTCTCAACATTTTTCATTATTTTTTTCTCTTTATGTTATTGAAAATAATTTCCCCCTTTTAAAATCATGAGGTGTGACATCCACCCCTCGGTTAATAAATTATATCCACACAATTTGAAATTTTTCTTCGTAATAAATGGTAAGTATTTTGTAAAATATTAAAACCCACATCATAAAAGGTAATAATAAAACATCATCGTGATAAAAGTGAAAGGGGAGTATGGTGGTCATTTAGAATAAAAATGCAACTAGGTTTTTATGTAAAATAATATTATTTTAAGGTGAAGATATGGACATTGAAAAAGTGTAAACAACTGTATAGAGTACTAGAGTTCATTGATCATAATAAATTTAATTATCAATGTAATTTTAAGGGCATAAATACAATAATTTTTTTATGATTGAAATTGTGTTTCATTCATCAGAAATCAATGAACTAGGAATATATATTTGTTTCATGTAACCTATCCATTAATTTAACAATTCATTAACCATAGACAATGATGATAGAGTACAATATATATACATCTCATGTAGAATTTCATTGTTTACCCAATTATGGGAAAAATAAAAACATTCTCTATAAATGAGGAGTATTCATGATACTTTTTTCATACCATAAGCAATAAAAATAATCATTTCAAAGGGATATATAACCGTAAAAGTGGTAAAACAATTTCCACCGATCTCGTGACATTAATAAAAAATTGTTAGCACATTGTAAAATAATTCCAAAAATTTGTATCCATCATATGGGCATTGTTAATAAAAATTAAACAACAATACCCATATCCTAAACAAATCCATTCCTATATAACCCCACAATCAAAGGGTGATTCAACATCATATGTTATCTCATACTTTAAGCTTACAAGCCTAAAATTAAAATGATGTCTCTTTTTTTATATAATTCATAAGTTACTCACCAAATAACTTTTCAGTAGTGTGGATATCTATAACAGAAAAAATTTATTCCCATAAATACCTTAATATCCAATATCATACAAAGCCTAAACTGTATTAAAAAAAATAAGAAATATTCCCCCATAAAAATAAATGAATATGTCACATTAAACTGAATATTACCCTAATCATCAACCCATTAAGTCATCTCATAAAGTTTCATTAATAAATTAAAGATCTCATCTCTCAGAACTAAAAGGGTGTTTACAATATTGAACATATGATAAACAATAATGTTATAAAGAAATTATGGTATCCATAACTCTTTTGATAACCCCACATGATAAAATCATAATCTTTAAAGTTATCTAAACTGAGCACTGGTACCAATTATAATATCCCATGACCAACACTCCAAGATCCATTACTGAAATTGTAAACATCACATTTCCTAATTTGATACTGATCACTATGATTAAATGTTTTTTCATCCAAATCATATGACATCAATGCGAAAATTTGGATGACTTATATTATATGGGTCCTTTTAGATTTTTTGACTTATTGGATTTTTAGATCCATTTTCATAAACCATACCCATTTCATAAAATTAAAATTTATCCCAGTTAACCATGCTTTTCATATTTCGCATTAATTTATCATCATCATCAATATTAAAGATGGTATATAATTGATTTTTTACCTCATTCCATATAACATGTGGATGAATAAACATAATAATTGTGAGGTGAGATACAGAGTAAGTGTAAACATAATCAGTTATAAACGACGTTAATCAAAGAAAATATTAAAAACATAAGGGTGTGGAAACATAATAAAATTGCATGTGTATAACATAAGAATATTCATATCCATCAATACCTAGATCATCTAACCTGATAACATGATGTAATGATCTGAAAAAGTAAATAATCTTATGAATAAATAATTCTAAGCCACGTGATACTAATTTTGATCAATTGAAACATTATAAACCCATATAATGAATAGATAAAATATGTTGGTAACTTGGAACATAATAATCATAGAACATTTACAAACCCTTTAAGTACCATAATAATTTTTATACACATACTCTTGACTTCCTATATATTATATGTAGAATATAATAATATACATTTCATTTGAGAGATATAATGGTACTCACCCTTCATATAAGATTTATCGGTGTCAAAAAAATTTATGTGTTATAATGTGGATCAATGCTTTTATATAATTCCCTTGAACAACAACATGAATAAAAGATAGAGATTTTTATTTATCATATGACTTATATAAACAATTAGTATTACTTTTATAAATTAATTAAACCATAGAATATAAATCAGTTTCATTTCAATCCATTTGAATCATGATTAATGAATAGAAATTAAATGGGTTCCATAACAATATCTTTGAAACATGGTTAACCCATGAAAAAGAAAAGGGTTCCATAAAAATATTATCAAAACAATGTTAATATATCTAATGAAATAATGAGGATGGTTTCATTAAAAAATATCCCCATTAGAGAATAACTATTAACATATTATTGATGTTGATTAAGGGAAACACCATTAAAATATCACAAATGACATTTTGAGGAAAATACCCTTTTATTTTTTAAAATCTCATTTTAAAACAGAAAATATTTTGAAAATCCATTTCATGGAAATTAACACTAAATGATTATAAATAATATATTAAAAATAATTTAATAATTTTATGTTTAAAAATATCTTTTTGTATAAGAAACAATCTTTTAAAACATTCTTTAAAAATTTGATTTTGCAAAAATAGAGTTTTTAATCGAAGATAATATTTTTTTATAAGAACCTTATGTTAAAATATTGAGTATGTAAAGTGAGAAAAATTTACAGGAAACACTTATTCCAATTACATAACCAACATAAAATAAAATTCATGATAATACATTAGACGTAGTTCATAATATTTCAATATTGGAAACATTATAAAAAACAATCTTGTTAAATGATGAGATAGTTTCCGAAAACTCATACAACATTGGTATCATTGATTCATAATTCAGATTAAATAATATCATTTAATTAATGATATAATATAATTAGGATTAGAATATTCTTAATATAACATTTCAAAGATGTAGTACACAAATCACATAGAATAAGATAGTTGTATAACATTACATATGTCTTCAATGAAGGAAAATTGAGACACAAATATGTTACCAATTTGGTAACATTGAAACCATAAACCCTATGAAATAGAGATCCAAAAATAAAAATGTCAATTACAATAAATTAAAGGTAATGAATAATAAAATACCTTTATCTTTAGTAGATACACCACACCATAGATGAATATGTCATATATCTCACAAATGTACATGTGATACGAGAAATACCTTACGTCACACTTCCTTTTCATAAAATTTGATTTTACCTCCTATATGGTGGTTTTAAATAAGTTATTTACTTATTAAAGAACCATATTAATATTTATAATATCATATATTATCCTTTTATAATGTCTTACAATCCTTTCATAAATACAATTTCATTATTTTCATTGTTATGGGTATTGGTTTTTTTGTTCACCATTTCATGATTTGTTATGAAATTTCAAGTAATTAGGAATATTATATAGTTACATAAACTCCATAATAACAATATTGACATAATTATTATATTTATATATCAATAATACCTTTAAAATCATCTATGAACTATGATTATGATAAATGAACCTTCCTTATGATCATGGAGACGGTAGGCCACAAGTACACTTGAGTGACATTTCCATATATAAATAATCATTATGGAAATAAGGTATGTAATATTTTACAATTCCATAATTTTGGGATGAAAATATATTCTAATCACTTCATTAAGGTGGTGATCTACGAGCACACAAATGACATTATGACTTTTTTTGGTGAGTGAAAGTGTAAGAAAGAAAATGATATATTATATTTACATAATGATAAATATGTCCTGAAAATAATAATTAGGTCATTTATATAACGTATATTAATTTTATTTTCCTATGTAACATTCTATGTAATTTTTTAGTGAAATTATAATAACATCACTTCCTTAGTTGGTAGTCTATCATTATCTCAATAAATGGAATCATATCAACTACGAAATGGAATGTAAAGAAATAAATTTATGATAAATTTACTAAAAATGTAACATTATGTTTTAAATATCATATATATACTTTAAATCCATCATCATACCCAATAGTTATATATTGTAATGGAAAAATTAACAATAATGACTCATGAGGTGGTAGTCCGTTGTACACATGAATGATGATTTTGTAACCCATTTGATTGAAGTGGAGATTTGTATAAGTCATGGCCATATTAAAAAAACTCTTTTATTTAAGATATTGGGGTTATTATAAAATAATGTTTTAATAATAATTATAGGAGACAAATAATTAAATAATATGAAAACGCTCATTGAAAAAAATTACCTCCGCTTTGGGTGTCATTATTATTTCCGCACTAAATCCATCTTAAGTTGGCTTTAAGCCAAAAAATAGATTCTAGGATGAGGTGAAGGAATTTGGACAGTTATTTTTTCTGATATTTATTATAGAAATTTTTTAAAAGGTGTGAAAATGTGAGGATAGGGGGATTCAATTTATAAGAATGGGAGAGGACAAACAATTATTTTTTAAACAAATTTAGTGTTCCCACATTCTTTATATCAAACAGGGTTTCAAAATGGATCATTATCAAACCATAGTGGTTTTATTTTACAAATATTTCTATCCAATAGTTTTTATACTGTTTATAGTTCATTTATATCATTATCATTATATTTTATCCCCTATAAAACCCATTTCATCCTTAACCACGATAATTAATTTTCATAGTATTCACTATTAAATTTGGTCAAAAGATAGGATGAAAATATTAGATAATATAAATTAATTTTAGTTCAAATAGTTAATTTTTTTAACAATTTAATACACAGTATTGGTAAATTTTAATTTCAAACTAATCCCACAATCATGAAGAGAAATAAGATTTTGTAAGAGAAAATGTTCAAAAGTTAAAAATGTTTTTATATGAAAATTAAAAATGAAATTGGTTCCAATGACCTATGATAGATTAATTAATAATTAAATGAAATAAATTATCTTTTAAAAAATATTGTAATGTAATGTAATATTTTAAATAATTTAACTGAAAATAATGATTTTAATTAAAATTCACTATATTTCACTATTAATCATAAAATCAATATTTTAAAAAAATAAAATAATTATCCTAATATAATTATTACATGATTATTTCAAAGTTAAAATTTATTTTTTAAAATAAAGACTCTCGAAATTGGAAAAAATTAAATTCAATAAAAAACATTTAATGTGAAAATAAAGCGGGTTTTTCAGAAGTGTATTTTTTAGTAAAAAAATTAATTTATATTAATTATATTTCAAAAAGTAATCAATGTATAAATATAAAATAATATTTATTGATATTTAATATATAAATTTTATTTAAATAAATCCTCAATTAGAGTTATTTTATTTAATTAAAATTGAGAAACATTATGTACTGTGAAATAGATTTCTGGAAAATAATTTTTTTAAACACAAAAACAAATTATATATAAAATACACTACAATGATGATTCAAATAATAATTTTGCGTATTAAGTATATATAAATATTAATAATGTCTCATGAAATCATTTTAAGAGAATAATGTGGCGTCTTAATTATATAATTTATTGAAATGAAATGACATTTTTACAAAAAATCCATATTTTTACTATTCACTAAAAAATTGGTTGTGATCACACCATAATTAATAAAATACATCCCATTAGAACTCTGAAGATAATCATGCATGGGAATGAATCGTACTATGATTGGACTCCTCCAGAGAAGTACTATTGTTGCACCCTTGAAGAGTAAAATCCATAAAAAATTCTTTCTTTTATAATGAACAACTCTAGGTGGATAATCACTAGAGACTCTTTCATGAAGTTCTAGTTAGATTAATTGATTTTAACTCCATTAATTACTAGGTTTCCACCTAACTAATGTCTTATAAACACCATCACATCTATCTATGATATTTTAAATTCCCAAAAAGATGAGCTCCCTAAAACCATTACTAATATCATTGAAAACAATCCTTTCTCTGACACCAATGTCATCTTAATTTGGGAGTCTTCACATAAGGGTTTGCTAAATTATAAAAGTATTTACAAACATTATTTTAGAAACATGGAAAGTGACTTTGGTTTGATAAAAATAAACTTCAAACCTTGGTTCAATATTTACATATTTTCTCTCATTTGGTGACATTATCACAGATAGGATCCCCATAGAATAATGTCTTCAATTGTATGGTATTCAAATCTGCTCTAAATTTTGCCTCTGTAATCGACACAGAGAAGATTCCAACCATACCTTTCTTTTTTGTTCCACCACTTATGCTCTTTTGAACTATGTTTTTGTCATTTTTGACAGCATATGGTTGACTCTTGACTCTGTAAAATCTCAACTAAAGATTTGTATGTATATTGATAGCTCACAGTAGATTAATAATCATTACCTTGCTGCAGTTGATGAGCGTCTCCATGCAATCTGGTATGATAGAATTGCTCTTATTCATAACAAATACTCACCTATCCGTAATGAATGCCAGATGTAGATCCTAATTTCCATACGCGATTCATCCTCGATACCAAAAGGCCATTGCAATAACACAGTGAATGATTTTAGTATAATATGGTGCCATCATGTTGATGGTATCTTCTACAAACCCCATCATAACTTTTATGTTTTCTTCTATGCTGCTTTCCCTGGCTAGATTAATGTCAATGTGGATGGATCATCCAAAGGGAATTCGGGACCCCCATGCTATTGCACCATCATCAGGAGCCCTGTTAGTCAGATCCTCAGATTATTTTATTGTAGCACTTGCATTACTTCTTCGGTAGAGGATGAGATAATTAGTATGATTCATGTCATTGTTTCTCCAAGAAACATATTTGGAGAAACCTATATATTGAGAGAGACTCGCCCACCATCGTGTAGGCAATATGGAATTGGGTGATACACCTTGTGTGGCCGATCACCAGCCATTGGATGGATTTTACCCCCTTTTCTTCTTGACATTAACTTCATCCTCACTCATATATATCGTGAATCCAACCTGGTTGCTGATGGACTTTCCAACAAAGGAGAAAACCAAGATATCACATGGCTAGAGGAACTTCCTAATGATTTACATCCCGTTTATAATAAGGATTTTAATATTTTCCATATTTTATACTTTTGTATACTCTTTATTTTATAATTATTGTCCCTTGTTTTTCTGGCTAAGGCAACATCCTCTTCAAAAAAAAACAATTCAATGAAAATTACATATTTTTTAAAAAATAATAATATCACCACAAAATTGTATATTTATATACCAATATAATAATTGAAGTCATATTCATAATATATTTTTTCTATAAGTAAAAAATATTATAATATTATTTTCATGAGAAGAAATAAAAAATCAATTTTGAAGAAGGCATATTTTTGATGAATGAAATCACCTTTCTAAAAATTTATTGATGATTAAATAAAAATTTATCCATAATTTATATTGATTTTTAAATTTATATATATTTAATATATAATATCATGAAGTGGCTAATGTTATTCAAAACCTCCATTTGAATAGATATTTTTAATAGTTATATATATCATAGGTTGTTTATGATTGTTGTTGCGTGTTGAATACAATATAAAATCTAAAGAAGTTGGGGTTTTATGTACTAAAATCCATCAAAGAGTTTAATCATATTTAAAAATAAAAATATTTTTCCAAAAAAATATATTATTATATTTTTTTGGTAGATTGTGCTTATAGATAATGTTTTAGGCGGTTGAATAAGGATGGTTGTTAAGGATGTCATTAATAGTTAAGATTGATGTTTGATCTCATGAAAGAGGCAATGTAGTATCTCACAAAATGTGTAAAGGTTTGTTCTCACAAAGAGATAAATGTTGAACTGGTATCATGTAGCAGGAATACTGAATTGATTTGAGGGATCAAAAGTGATGAACTGATCTCACGGAGCATGACTGCCGGAATGATCTCATGGAGTATGAATGTCGAAATTGATGTCGTGATGGTATCTCATATAGTGATTATTATTATCCTTGGATATCACAATGATATCTTGAACAACACTAATGATTTTATTTGGATCTCATGAAGGGATATCATGCATCACACATGATTGTCTTTGGAGCTCAATCCTAGATATCGCACAAAGAACGATCATTACTCAGACCCAAATCTCATGAAATTGTGTGAAGATAAAGAAAAATATGGAAATAATGTAGGTATCTCACTGTCATTCAATATATTCTAGATCACATTATTCTCAATGGATCTCATAATGTGATCTTGCGCATCGTGCTTGGTAGTCTTTTGAACATGCGCTGGGTCATGTATATGAGGGGAAGAAAACATAATTGGCCATCACAATACTAACATTAATCTCATGATGGGGTCTCTTGGAGTGTGAGTGCAAAGGTTTTGGAAATTTGTTTTTGTTATTTTTAGTGTTAAGGTCATCTTTTTATACATATTAATACCCTTATCCCATCAGAAAAAATTGAATAATTTTTTATTAAACAATATATCTGAAGCAGCGTATAGGAAAAAGTCTTGTAGAGAGATGCGATGTATGTGGACCATTGAAGAGAAATCGTGATGGAGTATATGTGACATTAATTGCAGAAGTGTTACACTTGATCGAAATACGATCATGAAAAAAGGTATGAAACTCGACTCACAAAAGAGGTAATGTATAAGGACTACACGTAATGCGTGAAACCAATATCACATCAAGGACATGAATAATGCGTGAAAGCGGTATCACTATAGAAACTCACATTTAGTGTGAATGTAGTCTTGTGTAAGGGAACCAAAACAGATTTTTACTCCAAGATCTCATGCTAGGGACTCGCTCCAAGGTCTCGTAGAAGGAACTTTTTTGAGGGGTTATTTTCCGAGATATTGCACATGGGTATCACTCTAGAATCTTGTCCAAGGAGATACACACATCAATTTCCCTATAAGAAGAACCATTAGGATATATAAATTCTAAAGGAGAAGAAGAAGATATAGGATATTCACCATACAATAATACTAGAAAAAGTATTTCATTCAACAATTCATAGAAGGACGTGAAAGGAAAACTTGACATCTATTAATGATCATGGAAACTCAGAGGTAATTGATGTGTCTTCTATAAAGAGAAGCCTATTCATGTTTTTCAATGAGTGGAATTGTTTCATCCAGGCATTTTCGAAGAAGCAGAGGAAGAAACCAAAAATGACATCAGTAGGGAATCCACGTATAGCTAAGGATATATTATTTTTTAATAATTAGGTACTTTCATGTACATAAACTATGTCTGAATACCTTATAGGGTATTCCAAAAAGGAATATGAATATGGTGATCATTTCCATTGGTAGTGAGCTATGGAACGAGATTTAGGGAGTGACCCCTGGGGAAGCATTGAGTTGACCCTAAAAATTATAAAGGTAGTGAATCTTGGCATAGAAGTGACCTACCCAAACATTTCATTTAGGAAGTAATCCTTAGTGGATTTGGTATATCGACACATTATCATTTAATGATCCTTGGATGTATCCAATTGATGGTTATCCATGTATAAATTTTTTTGTCCTTGTGTCTTCTTTCATTATTTACATTCTATGCATCATCATCACATAATATTTAAAAGTATAAGAGAATAATAAACAATAAGAGTAAAATAATGGACCATTATAAAACAAATATCATGAACTAGTGGATAAGGAATAATTTAAAAAAGAATATTTATTCTGTGATTCACCCCTTCTCGTGGTATGTAGTCCCCTTTTTGACCAAACTATTAGTATCATAGAATTTGTTGAATTTTTTATTTAATTTCTCATACTAGGATTAGATTACTATTAGAAATAATATTTCAATTCTATGATATATTGGCGAGCCAGGGAAAATTCATTAACTAAAAATAAGAAGAAAATCATAGTTGGTATTACTCATGATGGAAGTGTCTACAGACAAAGTGTGATCCAATTTATGTAATCCAAAAATGTACTGATTAATGGTTTGAATGAATCCAATAAACAAAATATATAATCAGTAAATGATTATGTATGAATGAGTTAATAACCTTACATTCCTATTGATGTTGAAACTACAGATGATAATGATACCCAAGATGAAAAAAGTTGATGTTCTCTATTAACTAACGAAATTGGATTATAAATTGGATGGAGAAATTAAATTAATATATATTTGAATATATGTGTAGGAAAATAATGTCAAAAAAATAAATGGATTAAATAAAATGAATCATGATGTTTCTATATATCTAAGAGAGAAAAATGATTCCCATGTTTTAGAACTAAAATAATTGAAATATAGGGATTGGGGAATAAATCTAGACTTAAATAAAATTTAGAAACTTAAATATAACAATGACGATCCTTTTATTCAACGTTTTGAACTAGTTTGGGATAACTAAATGAAATAATAAGAAAATCTATGTTTTAATGATTTATTTTCTCATGGAAATTTGAAAATAATAGAGCAGGTTGAATGGATGATAAGCCATCCTGCGAATTGAAAGATGATATGAGTAGTGGTAATAAGCTCAAGAGATAAACTAATGTTCAACTTAAATCAAGGGATAATAATTTACAACAATTAGGAGAATTTATAGATTCAATAAAGAAATGTGTGAAAAAATCTAATTCCAAATTGAATACCAAATTGAATAATTATTTTCACTTAATATTATGTTATCCTTTTTCAAGTGATATTTAAATTAAATGAAAATGTGCTTTTTTAGAAGTACAAAAAGGAAATTATTTTACCATCCAAGAGTCATTAAATTTTTGGGAAATTTGTTTTTGGATATGATGACCCCCAAGCATGAATAATAGTAAGGGAGCTCTGAGTCATTTTAAAAATAGGAAAATATATTTGGTTCTAGAGATAGGAAAAAAATGATTTTTATGAAGTAGTTATTACATGTTCTATTTATATGGGATGCACAGTAATACATCAATATTTTATTTAGAGGATTTGGAATATATCTCATGACGTGAAGACAAAAATATTTATAAAGTTGAGAATAAGAAAACCTTCCTTAAAAAATATGAAATAAAATCCTCTCAGAAGAATGTTTCCATGAAATTAATCCATTGTGGAAGAATGCGAAACTCTGTGATTATGTGTCCAGAAGCCCAAGTGTTCCATGATAAAGATGAAATTTGGATGTATCAAATATAATTAGAGAAATGTTAACCTAATTTAACATTATGGAAATGGAACTCAAAAGGATATGTCCAACACTAGTGGAGCCTAAAAAAGGCTATATTGGAAAACAAAATGTTAATTTGAGAAATAAGCATAAAATTTCAGGGGGAAAATAGGGATATCAACAAATGTTGCATCAATAAACACCTATATTACACTCAAAACATATCTATTCGAAATAATTTGAACAATCCTGGAAGAAATATGGAGTATCTAATCCAGTTGTCTGTAATAATAATTTATGTTTAGTGATGGACTGACCATAAGAATTAAATAGTGTTATTACTAGGATAACTGGTTAAAAATGAATAGATAATGTATCCCCAAGCATAAATGTCATGGAACATGGTGAGTAGTGAATTCAAGAGAATGTGGCCTCTATTAGGGGGAGATGAAAGAGAAAACAACAAGTTGAATGATTCCTTAAAAATAAAGAGTCATAAAAAATGGAATATTATAAGAGTATCAAAGAAGGAAATATTAACTAGTGTGCTTAAAACACAATGTAAAAAATACAAATCCTACAGAATCATCATATTAGAAAACTACTGAGCATATGGGTAACGTTTCTCTAGTTATATAGTCAGAGAAGTTATTATTGGTTGGGTAATTGGATTAAAAAGAAAAAGAGAACAAACCTGTAGAGACCCGAAGCCTGACGTACATGGACATTACAATAATTTTGCGGAATGCTTATTACATAACAAAAATAGACACCGAAGGACAGTAATTGTTTAGTGTCTTTGGAAACATGGAAAATAATCTTCTAATCGTGGTGAAAGATCATCAACATATCCTATAAAGATCTTCCCCTTTTGTTTTCTTACCTAAAACCTTTCTTTAAATCCTGGGGAAAAGAAAACAAATAAAGGGTGATCACAAATGCTTAGTAAGGGAAAGCATGTAGAAAATAAAACAAACCATATACATTTGAACATAAAAACATGAACATAATGTTTAAACATTGAAATCTTAAGCAATGACATAAAACATGGTAGTACGTAATGCATATATCATAATAGAACATAAATCATGATAAAATATCTTGGGAATAAAACTTTTAATTGTGGAAAAACATTAAGAAAATGATATTATTTCCATGGTAGCCAAGGGATTGCTGCCATGACCATCTTAGTGGACAAATTTCCTTTCTGAATCGAGTTCACTCCCCATTTCATTTCTGTAACACTGAACCAGATTAACTTATCTTTCCAGCCACATCTATCTCATGATATATAAATCTTTACCCAATGCGTTGGAGGGAGATATAGGTCCCACCCATCCCATATTTAATTAATTATTACTTGTGCCACAAAATAAACATACATCATTCATAATAACTCAATAAATAAAATGGGTTTCATAAACATCATCCCATCATCACATAATACATATAAAAGAAATGGATATCATTTCATAATAAGAAAAGTGAAACCATGTAAATCATAGAGACATGATACTTGAAACATACACATATGAAATAATGTAATCTTAGATGAAAAATGGTTTTTGATAAAACACTTGAAATGAATTCTAGAGAAAAATATCCTTTATTCTTCAAAATCATTCCCTTTTCAGAAAACGTCATGCAATTTTAAAAGAAAAGGATTTGGTTCAAAATAGTCATCAAATATTTTAGAGGAAGATTCATGAAAATAAGGCTTTATAAAACCATAAAAATCCTTTCATGCCATATAAGTTAAAAAAACATTCTTCTCGTACGTTTGCCGGAAAAGTCAAAAAAGTACCTCGTAACGCAACAAAAAGAAAGATTACTTACATACCATGTAGTAAAAGTCAAAAATTGGTAAAAGGGACTTTAAAAATACATTAAAACACTTTTTATTAAACATGGACATTTATGATAGAAATAACCCTAGTAAATACTTAGGAATAAGCAATCTCGGATAAAAATGAGATTTGCAAAATTATCCCTTACCTTAGATCTGATATGCTACGTACGTATCTGAACCTCCTGTATAACGATTTAAATAATGTCATTGAATTATTACAGAATCATATTCATTGATATTATATCATATATGGTCCACTTATGACTTTATAATACCCGTTATTTTTTAAATTTCATGTCAAAGCAGCGTTTTGGGTAAAACATATTATTTATCGTACGTGTTTGGCATTGTTGTTCTTGATATTATTGCTTCTTATATCATGATTTAATTACTTCTATAATGTAAATCATGATATATATATCATATATTCATTATAAATAAATATATATAATATATATATAAATGAAACGAAATACACCGTTTATAGAGACGGTCGGCCGTACGTACGCATAAACGCTGTTTTCTTTTCCTTATTGACTTGAATGGAAGTATGTAGATAAAATATATATATATATATATACATAAATACAGTAGCTTAATTATGTCCTATATTTCATTATTATTCATTATATATACTTTATAATCATTCTTGAATGGTTATTCATGGAATCATGGAAAATGAATCTCATCGCGTTTGTGGAGACGATATTCCATACGTACACACGAGCGATGATATCATTCCCATGATCATGGAATTGAATTGGAGTGTATGTATAATATTTAAGAATCAATATCACTTTACAATAATCATATATAGTTATTATTGACACCATTATACCCGTCCAAGTAAGGTGGTGGTGGAAAATAGATTACACCACGGTGTGGAGACGATATTCTGTACGTACGCACGCACGGTGATTTTGTTTTCCGTATGATGGATAGATGGTGAAATAGGGTTTTTTCATAATTATAATAACATATCAGTATATTAGTGATACTGATGTTATTACTTCATAATGAAACAACTAAAGAAGAAGAAGTGGAAGATGAAATAAAGTTAAAAAAATCGGTAACGGACATTACCTCTTCTTTGAAACGCCTTTTTGAGAACTCCTATTAGGGAACTAAAATTGGTCTTTGAAGAAGTCCAGGACCTCTAGGATGTTTCTAGGGAAGTGAAAAAGAGAATTTGGCTGGGGTTTACCGATATTGAAGGATCAATGTGGTGTGAGGAAGAGAGGGAGGATGTTCCCTTTTATAAGGGAGGAGAGGGGCACCTTTGAAAAAACTAAAAATATTATTTTATTATATAGTCTTATTCGGTTATTAAAAGCTCTAAATTGATTTATTTATAAGATAAGGTGGGGATGGGTCGAAATAATCTAATCCAATAGAATTTAGACATGTTTAGGTTACTATTTTAACCTTATCATTTAGATTTAACTTTAAGTTAGATAATTTAACATTTACCGTGTCTTCTTGTTTTCTAACACTATAAGGTTAATAAACATACCATAACAATCCAAAAGAACCCCAAGTTGTTTATTATTAATATATATAACCTTATCTAACTCATTTTCCGAACCATATATTTTTAGGAATAAAATAACAAATAATAATATAATATTTGTTTTAAAATCTATTTTATGTCAATTTTGACACTATTTGGTAATTGATTTTTGTGAAACTCATAACAGAAATATTAGTTCTAAAAAAGTTACTTAAATCAATAATAACATGTCATATTAACCTATAAAAGTATTTCAATTAATAAAAATTCTTAAATTAGATTTATTTGGGTATTTATATCATCAATTATGTCAATATTTCATTAATAATATAATTACTGCATCATCATTGTGTCATAAATAAATTAACTTATTTAAAGTCTAAAAATTAAAAATAAAATACAATTATGTATGAAATCCTTTTAGAGTTATAATGAATATCTATAGTCAAATTTATCGTATGTATAACCCTATATTAAAAATTATTTACTTATTAAACTTTGATTTTAACTATTTTAACCCTTCTTTAAATAAATTAATATTAAATGTCCTAATTTAATCCAAGTGGGCCTATATGGTCATATTTTATTTCTAAGGTTGTTTTTGGTCTAATTACACTTATACAATAGAATTAGGAAATGTTTTAGGATAATAATAATATCTTTTGTACCCGTAATTACCGTATTTAGTTTTAACCGTGGTAAAAAAAGTAAAAATTTACTATTCACCAAAAATTATTTTCATCTCATTGAACAAAATTTTACTTATTGAAATCAACCATGTCTCTCGGATTTTTGAAATTCCATTCACAAAAGCGTTAAAATTATGTTTTATGTAAATTTGCAAATTCTCCTAGGAGGTGGGTAAAAGACGTTGAAAAGTTCAATAAAATTTTTATATATATAAAATTATTACAAAATGACTCCAATGAATTAATTTTAAATTATATAGGTATTATGTATCAATTTTGACCTAAAATAAAATAAAATAAAATAAATAATTATTTAAATAAAAAGTCGGTTTTTAAATAGTAACCTAGTGTTTTCACTATTCATCAAAAATTGAAAGTTTTCAGGAAAATACCAAAATTCCACCCTAGACTAATTTCGATATTCCGAATCCAAAAATGAAGTCCATTTTGAAAAATAAAATTTAAAAAATTTCAAAAAGTGGGTATTATTATTCATAATGGCTAGTTCTAATAATTTTTTAATAATATATCGTTGTTTAGTAAAACCCAGTATTGCGTACAGCACACGCTATCGAGAAAGGTCGAGATTGCGTGTAATGAAAGCCAAGTCAGGGTTGTGTGTTGTGCAAGACTCCTTTTTTGTTTTGTTATAATATAATCCAACCATTTTTCATTTATACATTGAATATATATATATATATATAGTCAATGTTCCGTAGAATGACTATTATCAAACGAACTTGAAATTGTGTGTAACACAATCTAAGAATAGTGTTACGTATAATGCAAGCTAATACAATGTTGTGTATAGAACAAGATAATCTTGGTGTATCATACAACAGAAGTTATGAATGAAATTAAAACGAATATATCTTATAAATATTCGGGTTGTTACATTCTACCCCACTTAAAATGAATTTCTCCCTTGAAATTCGTCGGGGTTATAAATCGTTTACTATTCATAGAACCCACATCGTAAAATGAAATACCAAAACTTAACTTTAAAAACTATAATATGAAACGTAAGGGTTACCCAAATTTACTCATCATTGGGTTTCCACATAGGATAAAATATGTAAAAATATGGATATGGAAGTGAAATCTAACCATCATGTTCTGATGGAGAGTGGTAAAGAACATGGATATGAAAATGCCAACAATCAGAAAGCCATAAATTTGTGATGATCTAAGGTAGAATCTGATTCATCAGATATAAGGGCACTAGGACAACATTTTTGGTTTTCCAGATCATTTCTCTATGAATTTTAATTATAAGAAATACATTATTTTGATATAATCTCACCATTGTTCATGCCTTGAACAATTTCCACTTCATCTCTTAAAGAAATGAAGTTGAATTTGTCATTCTTGAAGTTTTAGAAGATCATGCGATAGAATGATGGGTCATTCCATCTGTCATAATTAAAAGGTTAGCAATAGTTATATACATAAGTCCATCTATTGTATATCATTCCAAAAATGGACTTATACATCATTTATCATACCACTTAATAAAATAAAACTAGTTTATACTAACCAGGGACTTCATGTAGGCCAGTGGTAGGCGGTAAAGGGTAGTCACACTTCAGTTGTGGGTTCGATTTCCATAGCCTTGTCTGACGCGATGGGTTGCCGCCCGTCCTATAGGTTGTCCTTATTCTAAAACTACCTTACTATAACATCCCATCAATAATATCTAAAAATGTTCTATCCTTAAAAAATACTAAATTATGTCCAACATAATCCATTCCAATCTTTAGGCTAATCTAAAATACTTCAGTCCAAGCTCATAGTATAAAGAAAATGAATACTTGAAATGTCACATAACAATCACATAAATGCCATAATTTATCCCCATATATAATAAGATATATCTTGTTGGTCAAATTACAAACATGTGAATACCTTAATCATGTATTATCTTGAAAAATAAAAAACCATTTAACCTTAGTGAAAACATGAATGCTGTCAAATGTTAACTCTTTCCACATACCAAAATCCCAAAAATTCTATATACTCAAATCATGATATCAACTAGTCCTTATATCAATCATGAGCTCATGAATACAATCAAACATCTCATTATCTTCTTATCCCTTAATTATGTTCATATCATCTGCATTCCAAAAATATTTCAATCACTTTTTCATGGTAACAAGTACCATATAATTATTGAAAACGAATACATAGATATTCCAAAATTCCACAATACCATAAATGAGATTCCATGATTCTCTTTTGAAATCCCATTACATAAACACTTAATCATTACAAAACATCATTTTCATACTCAACATCACAAATAGTGATCACATGAGTCTTCCCTTTATACTTTGCCTTAAGAGGTTGCTCAAATTGATCATCATTAACCCATGGATTAGGGCATTTATTAGCATAATGCCCCATTTTCTTGCATTTGAAGCATTGAAGTGTTAGTGGAGAGTTCTCTATAGTCTTTTCTCTATTCACAACATTAGCAACATTTTTCCCATTACTTCTACAATCAAATGCTCGATGACCTTTTTTTACACACTTAAAACATTTTCTAGTGCCTTTTAGGAAATCTCCACCATGCTTCTTTCCACACTTTGAGAATAAAGAAACATTAATCTTCTTTTCACCATTCTTCTGAGATTTCTCCTTGATCTCCATCTTTAGTTTCTTGCCAAAACCATGAGATGGTATGTTACACCAACTTCTAGTTCTACCTTGATAGCACAACGCACAATTTCTTCATAGCTACTGAAGTCTCTTATAGCTAATGCCCTTCGAAGACTTGATTTTAAGCCACTGAAAAATCAATCAACTTTACATTCAGGTTGGATGATAATGTCAGATGCATACCTTTCAAGTCGTGTAAAATTAGCTTCGTATAGACCAACAGATTCATCATCCTTCTACTTAAGCTCATGAAACTCCTTTTCCGTCTTTTTTCAAAGAATACGAGGGATGTACTTAATGAAAAACAAGTTCTTGAACTCGTCTCATTCCATGGACTCAATTTCATCTCATTGCCTCGTATTCTTGATAAGATTCCACAATTTATCATCATCAACTTCCAAACGATATACTGCTAAGATGACTTTATCATGCTCGGAACATTGTAGAACTAAAAATATCTTTTCAGTAGTACTGATCCATTGTTCAGCCGCTAAGGGATCATAAGACCCACTGAATGAAGGTGGACGCAGCCTCATGGAGGATTCAATAGAATGTTCCTTCTTTCACTGCTCATTTTAATGTCCAGAATGATTCATAGCTTGTGTAAGTATAGAAATAAGATTGTGCAATCCATCTCCCATGACATTGGTTTGGTCAGGAGAACAATCATTGCATTGTACATTATATTGATCAACATTGTTCCTTCAGGTTCCAGCCATCATCTAAAACCCAAAAAAAAATAGTGTGAGAGGAAAATACCATGCTAGGGAAAACAACATAATAAAGAGGACTTCCCTTCAATATCTAACATCTTAGGTTTAATTCTAAGATCGTTAGTGAAATTCTAGGTCTATAACCTATATGTATACTTAACCCTAGGGACATCCCTAGACATACCTTAGAAATATCTCTAAGGATCTCCCTAACGCTTTCACATCCTAGTTTCCAAAGGTTGACTAAACATTTCCTCTGATACCAACTGTAGAGACCTGAAGCTTGACGTACATGGAAATTACAATACTTTTGCATAATGCTTAATACATAACAAAAACATACACCAAAGGACCATAATAGTTTAGTGTCTTTGTAAACTCGGAAAATAATTTTCTAATCGTGGTGAATGATATTTAACATCTCCTATAAAGATCTTCTCTTTTTGTTTTCTTACCTAAAACATTTCTTTAAATCCTGGGGAAAATAAAACATATAAAGGGTGAGCTCAAATGCTCATTAAGGGTATGCATGGAGAAAATAATACAAACCATATTCAATTGAACATAAAAACATGAACATAATGTTTAAACATATAAATCTTAAGCAATGACGTAAAACATGGATATACATAAGGAATAGATCATAATAGAACATAAATCATGATAAAATATCTTGGGAATAATGATTCTAATTGTGGGAAAACATTAATCACAGGATATGATTTCCATGGTAGCCATGGCTTTGCTTCCAAGACCATCTTAGTGGAAAAAGTACCTTTCTGAATCGAGTTCGCTCCTCGTTTCAGTCCTGTAACACTGAACCAGATTAACTTACTGTTTCAGCCATGTCTATCTAATGAGATATAAATCTTTACCCAATTCATTAGAGGGAGATATAGGTCCCACCCATTTCATATTTAAATCTTTCTTACTTGTGCCACAAAATAAACATACATCATTCATAATAACTCAACAAATAAAATGGGTTTCGTAAATATCATCCCATCATCACATAATCCATATAAAATAAATGTATATCATTTAATAATAAGAAATTTTAAACCATGTAAATAATAGAGACATGATAATTGAAACATACACATATGAAATAATGTCATATTAGAAGAAAAATAGTTTTGGTAAAACCCTTGAAACGAATTCTTGAGAGATATATCCTTTCTTCCTCAAAATCATTCACTTTTCAAAAAACATAATGCAGTTTTAAAAGAAAAGGAATTTGTTGAAAATAGTAATTAAATATTTTAGAGGATTCTTCATTAAAATAAGGATTTATAAAACCATAAAAATCCTTTCATGCCGTATAAGTTAAAAAAACATTCATCTTGTACTTTTGCTGGAAAAGTCAAAAAATTACCTCGTAACGTAAAGAAAAGAATGATTCCTTAAAGACCATGTAGTAAAAGTAAAAAATGGGTAAAAGGAATTTAAACATACTTGAAAACACTTTTATAAAACATGGACAAGGATTATAGAAATAACCCTAGTAAATACTTACGAATAAGAAATCTCGGATAAAAATGAGATTAGCAAAATTATCCCTTACCTTAGGTCTGATAAGCTTAGTACTTATCTGAACCTCCAATATAATGATTTAAATAATGTCATTAAATTATTACATAATCATATTCATTGTTATTATATCATATATGGTCCACTTATGACTTTATATTACCCGGTATTAGGTAAATTTCATGTCAATGCATCATTTTGGGTAAAACGTTTTATTTATCGTACGTGTTTGGCATTGTTGTTCTTGATATTATTACTACTTATATCATGATTAAATTACTTCCATAATTTAAATCATGATATATATATATATCATATATTCAGTATACATAAATATATATAATATATAGGTAAATGAAATGAAATACACCGTTCCTGGAGACGGTAGGCTGTATGTACGCATGAACGTTGTTTTCATTTCCTTATTGACTTGAATAGAAGTAAGTAGATGAAATATATATATATATATATATGTATATATAAATAAATCCAGTAGATTCATGATGTCATATATTTCATTATTATTCGTTATATATACTTTATAATCATTCTTGAATGGTTAACAATGGAATCATGGAAAATGAATCTCATCGCGTTCGTGGAGATAGTATTCCGTACGTACGCATGAGCGATGATATCATTCCCATGATTTTGGAACTTAATTTGAGTGTATGTATAATATTTATGAATCAATATCACTTTACAATAATCATATAATGTTATTATTTACACCATTATACCCATCCAAGTAAGGTGGTGGTGGGAAATAGTTTACACCACGGTGTGGAGACGGTATTCCGTATGTACACATGAGCGGTGATTTCATTTTATGTAGGATGGATAGATGATGAAATAGGGTTGTTTCATACTTATAATAAAATATCAGTATATTAGTGATACTTATGTTATTACTTCATAATGAAACAACTAAAGAAGAAGAAGTGGAAGAATAAATAAAGTTGAAAGAATTGGTAACGGACATTACCTCTTCTTTGAAGCACCTATTTGAGACCTCCTCTTAGAGAACAACAATTGGACTTTGAAGAAGACCAGGAACTCTAGGATGTTTCTAAGGATGTGGAGAAGAGAATCTGTCCGGGTTTTGAAGAGCTTGAATACTCAAAGTGGTGTGACGAAGAGAGGGAGGAGGTTCCCTTTTATAAGGAGGAGAGAGGCACCTTTGAAAAAAGTAAAAATATTATTTTATTATAAAGTCATAATCTGTTTTTAATAGCTCCAAATTGATTTATTTAGAAGCTAAGGTGGGGAGGGGTCGAAATCCTCTCATCCAATAGAATTTAGACAAGTTTAGGTTACTATTTTAACCTTATCATTTAGATTTAACTGTAAGTTAGAAAATTTAACTTTTTCCGTGTCTTCTTATTTTCTTACACTATAAGGTTAATAAACTTACCATAAAAATCCACAATAACCCCAAGTTGTATATTATTAATATATATAACCTTTTCTAAGTCATTTTTCCGAACCATGTATTTTTAGTAATAAAATAACAATTTATAATATAATATTTTTTTAAAAAAACTAGTTTATGTCAATTTTAACACTATTTGGTAATTGATTTTTGGAAAAATGATAACATAAATATTAGTTCTAAAAATTTACTTAAATCAATAATAACATGTCATATTAACCTAGAAATTTTTTTCAATTCAAAAAAATTCTCATTTTACATTTATTTGGGTATTTATAACATCAATTATGTCAATATTTCATTAATAATATAATTACTGCATCATCAGTGTGTTATAAATAAATTAACTTATTTAAAGACTAAAAATTACAAATAAAATACCATTATGTAGGAAATCCTTTTATATTTCTAATGAATATTTATAGTCAAATTTATCTTATGTATAACCCTATATTAAAAATGATTTACTTATTAAACGTTGATTTTAACTATTTTAACCCTTTCTTTAAATAAATTAACATTAAATGTCCTAATCTAATCCAAGTGGGAGAAAATGGTCATATTTTATTACTAAGGTTGTTTATGGTCGAATTACACTTTTCCAATAGAAATAGGACATGTGTTAGGGTCATAATAATATCATTTTTACATGTAATTACCTTATTTACTTTTAACCGTGGTAAAAAAAGTAAAAAGTTACTATTCACCAAAAATTATTTTCATCTCATTGAACAAAATTTTACTTACTGAAATCAACAGTGTCTCTCGGATTTTTGAAATTTCATTCACAAAAGCTGTAAAATTACATTTAATGTAAATTTGCAAATTTTCCTAGGAGGTGGGTAAATGACGGTGAAAAGTTCAAAAAAAATTTATATATCTAAAATTATAATAAAATGACTCCAATGAATTACTTTGAACTTATATAGGTATTATGTATCAATTTTGACCTAAAATTAAATTAAATAAAATAAATAATTATTTAAATAAAAATTTGGTTTTTAAATAGTAACCTAGTGTTTTCACTATTCATCAAAAATTGAAAGTTTTCAGAAAAATACAAAACTTTCACCCCAGGCTAATTTCGATATTCCGAATCCAAAAATGAATTCAATTTTGAAAAATAAAATTTACAAAATTTCATAAAGTGGGTATTATTTTCATAACGGCTAGTTCTAATAATATTTTAATAATATATCGTTGTTTAGTAAAACCCGGTATTGCGTACCACACATGCTATCGAGGAAGGATGAGATTGTGTGTAATGAAATCCAAGTCATGGTTACGTGTTGTGCATGACTCCTTTGTTGTTTCATTATAACAGAATCCAACCATTTTTCATTTATACATTGAATATATATATATATATGCTCAATGTTGCGTTGAATGACTATTATCAAACGAACTTGAAATTGTGTGTAACACAATCTAAGAATAGTGTTGCGTATACTGCAAGCTAATACGGTGTTGCGTTTAGAAAAAGATAATCTTTGTGTATCGTACAACAGAAGATATGAAAGAAATTAAAACGAATATATCTTATAAAATCATGGGTTGTTACAAAACCATTGTAAGAATATATCAAAGGGTTGGTCCATTTGGGTCGACCAAAATCCTATCCAAGAATATTACATAGTATCACCTCTTGTATATCCAACTAGGTTAAATACCTTCAGAGGGGGTGAATCTGGGTATGCAAGAATATAAAAAATAATCCTTCAGATATTGTTTTATCATCAAAACAAAACATTCTTGTCTCCTTCTCCCATAACAATGTATGAGCAGAAATAAAATCACATATGAGAGAAATTTTTTTACTTGGATCACCCTCAGTAGGATACATCCATGAATTATACATCATCAATGATCAATTATACAAAATCCCCTAAATACCACTTCCAAAATGTGCGTTTTGAGCTAGATAATTTATTTTCCCCGAATCACATCCATTCCAGTTTTTAGGGACATCTCACTGCTTCCCAAGGTTTTCACCATCCGTATCTTTGTCTGGATCACTACTGGTGGAAGGAATCACCTTCTTCCTCTTATTTTTATCACTTTTTTATAAGGTATCCACTCAAAATTTAGGGAAATGTAAGTTCCATCATTATCTACAATGAATACATCCTCAATTGTAGTTAGATTCTCTCTGGAAGTTTAACTTTCAACCACATGGTGAATACAAAATTTCCACTAAATAACTCAGAATTTTTTTTTATACATTTTCAATTCTCAGTACCCTAGAAAATGTCACACCACCTTTTTAAAACTAATCATTTCCACACAAGAATAGACTACCTTAGTGAAACACTCCAAATTTGTGAAGCTGACCACTTTCGGAAAGCTCATCCAGCCTTTATGAAGTGACTACTTTTCATGATTCTAAAAAATAGTCTTTGAGCTTATGTAGCCTTTGTGAACATGGATACTTATATTCAGATTCGTAATGCCTTTGCGAACATCCTTTCTTCATGAAAATTTTCTCAAGAACTACCTTCATGAAAATTTTTCATGAATTCATAGCCGTAAAAGCAATGTTAAGTCTCACTAGTTTTCTAAAGGTGGTTCGTATGGATCTCAAAAGAAAACAAATTACTTGGGATTTTATAATTCACTATGAATTAAATGTGAAAACTAAAAATTACTTAAAACATGAATTTCGATTTTAATGAAAATTTGTCGGGGCTGGAAATTTGTGTGGGATGTTAAACCATATTATTTGTTGTGCTGTTTTGATCATAATAACGCACATTTATAGGTTTCATTTGGGTCAGAACTCCCTTGGTATGGTGAGTTCCGATCAAGTCAGTAGGAATCAGTGCCTTGGTCTAGAAATTGATTTCTACTAACTCTTAATTTAGGTAACACCCTCTATAAATGACAGGTATATCCATTGGTCATGAATATCCTTGTCGTAATTCTCCCAAAGATCCCTAGAAACTCCATTCTTGGTCCGATATGGGGTTTCCTGAAAAATAAGAAATGGTTGTTTGGAGAATTAGGTGAGAGACAATGACTGAACCCAATAATAGAGAAATTGGTTCTAAAGAACCCACATTTTCCCCAGCCCCATCACAGGGGGGTTTAGCTAGTCATAATGAAAAGGATAAGAAACTTACTAAGATTGATTAGAGAGTTCATTACAACAGAAAATAAAAGAATCTGAAGTACAACAAAAAAACAAGAATCGGTGCCTAAAAACCTTCCTCCCCCCTTGAGCTTAGTTCCTAGCCTCCTTATTCTTCTTTTCCCAATTGTCCCTTCATCCGGATCACTCCCCAAATTCTTATTGGTCAGAAAGGGACTTTTTCTAGTTTTCCAAAAGTAGTTAGAAAAGGGAACCCTGGGTCAAGGAGTGGGTGAAAAGTGAAAAAGAAAAAGGGAGAAGGTTGCATTAGTCCGCACAGTTGGCGTACAGTTTGGTAGACTGTGCGCCAACCATGCAGATGCTGCTGTCTCACCATCCCATCACTATCTGACTGGGCAGTAAAGTAGGTGGTAATAATCTGTTGAAAAACCAGATAGATGGGGTTAATAAATCTGGATGCTTTGGTATTCCATGGTACGTATGGGGCCCCTGTGGCGATGGTGGACCAAAAAAATCTGAGATGGGGTTGGGTCCCCCTCAAATGGTGCCAGAAAATAAGCATCACTCTCAACGTAGTTACTGTCATACAGGACAATGGAGGTGGCGAACTCACTCCGCCAGAGGCTGTGCCATTGGTTCATCAAGCTAAAAGTGACATCATCGACAACATCTATTGTAAATACTTTCCCATCCTCATTGTACCACTCACGAAAAAGAAAAGTAGCACCAAATTCTATGACAAGATCCTTATAAAATGGGTGGTGGACCTCTAAATATTGGGTGATATTTCCCTGGGAAATATGCATCTGGAGCTCATCAGTAAAGCCCATGGAGGCAAGGTTTCATAAGGTAAACTCATGATGGGGACAGATGTTGGAGTTTAAAAGGGTGTGGTAGCACATGAGTTCCTCTTTCTTAATGAACTTAACCTGCGGGCCATGGGAAGAGCCTAATATGGAGCCCCGAGCGTTCTTGGAGGTAGACATGATTGGTTAGGGTTGGGTTTTTGGGCACCTAAATAGTAAAACACATTCAACGAAAGCATACAGTCACTACAAGTATGGATAGCAATATAGATTTCCGAAATCCAAAACTGTACAAATTCCTAAGGAAAATACCAAATGTGGAAATTAAGGTTTTGAAAATACGTGGTCATTGGGAAATCATTGGTGCACATTTGGGTGATAAAGAAAAAATGGAAAAACAAATGAAGAGAAGGGGAATGGACAACCACGAAGAGAGAAAAATAAACAGAATGTAAAATAAGAACAAGGGAGAAAATCGGCCAAACCCTAGGGAACGAAAGGAAAAAAGAAAATAAAAATAATGATAAAGAAGAAAAAAAGATGAAGAATAAGAGGATAAGGAATAGGAGGAGAATAATACCTTGGAGGGAGAGAGGGAAGGAGAATATGGATGGAGGAAGAAGAAGAAGGGGAAGAGAGGAGAACCCGCACGGGCGGAGTAGGGGAGGTGTACGAATGGGAAGAGTGGGAGGGGGGTTATTAAATTTCCAGATTTAAGTGGCTACACGCTTTGTTTAACTATGCACCAATCATGCGGAAGCTACTAGAGTGAGGGGTTTGGGGCGTACAAGATATGAACAGTTTGGATAACTGTACGCTGACCATGCTCTCAGTTCTCTCTGGGGGAGTCCAAGGAGCATGATTTTTACATGGTTTGGAAAACCATGTTCCAATCCTGTGGTTGGTTCTACGTGATGAAATTATGAAAATTTTCCCTTTTTGAACCATAAACACACCTTTTGAATTAAAATCATTGGCTCTCCTTAAATGAGATAAAATATTTTGAGATTTTCTATAAGAAGTTTAAGACTTGCATTAACAAAATTCAATACGATACCCCGACAAGTAGTGAGACTTCCACACTATAACATACAAGAATAGAAAAATACACTATCATGTAGTCCTAGGAACTCTCAAATAGATAAATTATTGGAACAATTTTTTTTTCAGAATGTTGGGTTACCTCACAGCCAGTGCTACGTTTAAAGTCTCGAGGTCGACTTACCTAGGCCTTGAGCTACCCCAATTGCATAGTGGAAAGGGTTCCCACCATGTCATCCATGATAAAGTAAGGCTTCAAGTGTTTCCCATAAACCTTTAAAATTTGACAATCTGCGCTAGACACTTCAACCACTCCATGGTAGAAAATAGTAATCACTGGAAAGGGTCCCGACCAATGGGACTTCAACTTTCCGGGAAAACATCATACGAGAATTAAAAATTAAGACTTTATCACCTGGATGGAAGGATTTCTATGAGATCATGGGTTCATGGACCTCCATTGTATTCTCCTTATAAAGATTCACATTCTCATAGGCCTCCCACTTATCTCATCAATATTGGTTAACATGAATTTTCCCTTTTCATCCGCACCCTTGAGATCATAATTAAGGGCATTGACAACCCAATAATCCTTGTGCTCCATCTCCACGGAAAAATGGAATGGGTTTCCATAGATCAACCCGAAAGGTGACGTACCCAATTGTGTTTTGAAAACTATCTGGTTGGCCCATAACACATCATCTAATTTCTTGTACCAATCCTTTCATGATGCGCTTACCATTTTTCCAATATTTTCTTTAACTATTCTTTTGAAACCTCCACCTGACCACTGGATTGAGGCTGGTAAGGTGTACCTTGGTTGTACTTGACCCTATAATTTATGAGCACATTTCTCATGAGAGTGTTGTCAAAAAGTGTATCGTAGTCGCTAATCAACACCCGTAGGGTCCCAAATCGACGGAAAATATTTTTCTTTTGAAAAGTGACGAAAACCTTACCTTTATTATGAGTTATTGACGCTACTTGTACCCACTTGGAAACATAATATACAAAAACTAGAATGTACGTGTTCCCAAAGGATGGGGGAAATAGACCCATAATGTTGATTCCCCCTACATGAAAAACATCATCCTCAACTACCGGGTATTGTGTCATCTCGACACGACGACCCACATTGTCTGTCCATATGCATCAATCATAGAAGGAGACAGAATGACGAGTGTCCTTATGCATGGATGGCGAGAAAAATTCCGATTGTAACACCTTTTCTACTGTTCAATCTGGACCATGATGTCCTCATGCAGGAGAAGAGTGACATAATACCAAAATACTTTGGAGCTCCTCATCTAGGATGCAACGCCGGATTACCCCATCTCCACATGATCGGAAGACCAGGTGGTCTTCCCAGAAATACCTCTTTACCTCTGACAAAAAATTCTACCTCTACTGAAATGAAAAATCCAAGTGGACATGTCTCATGGATAATTAATTTTTACGGTCAGTGAACCATGGCCGAGGTGGTATGCCAATAAAAAATAGATTCTCATCAAGGAAGTCTTCCTTGATCTCCTGGTCTTCTTCTCTCTCTAAGTGGGGTAGTTCCAATTGGGAGAGATGATCAGCCACCACATTCACACAACCCTTCGTGTCATTAATTTCCAAATCAAATTATTGGAGGAAAAGCACCCAACAGATAATCTGAGATTTGGCATCCTTCTTGTTCAACAAATACTTTAGTGCGACATGGTTCTATGTAGACCAAAACTATATAAATCACCAAGTAGGAGAAGAATCTATCAAATGAAAAAACTACGTCCATCCTTTCCTTCTATATAGAGGTGTAATTCAGTTGCACTTCATTTAATTCTTGGATGGACTAATAGATCGGTCTAAAAATATGATCCAGTAATTGTGAAAGCACTGTCCCCACGACATAATCACTCGAATCATACATGAGTACGAACTGCTCCTCCCAATTCGGAGTGATCATGATGGGGGGGGGAGACTAATTTTTCCTTCAAATTGGATGGTTGTGATACATTTATCATCAAACTCAAAAACTGCATCCTTGGATAGTAGATTGGTTAAGGGATGAGAAATAATGGAGAAGTCATGGAAAAATCTTCGATAAAAACCCGCAAGCCCCAAAAAACTATGAATTGCTCAGACTACTGTGGGAATGGGAAGCTGTGAGATAACTTCCATTTTAGTCAGATCCATCTGAATTCCTCTCATCGAGATCCTATGGATTAACACGATTCTGTGCTTCACCATAAAATGGAACTTCTCCCAATTGGGAACCAGATTGGTATGCTCACATTGCTCAAGAACAAGCTCCAGATTCATCATGAATGTATTGAATGACTTCCCATATACTGATAATTCCTCCATGAAAACCTCGAGAATCTTCTTGGACATATCATGGAATATGGATAATATGAACATCTAAAAGGTGGTTGGAGCATTGCACAACCTGAATGACATTTGGCGGTACGTGAAGGTTCTATAAGGACACATAAGGGTACTCTTTTCATGATCCTCCCAGGCAATATAGATTTGGTTATATCCGGAATTACTGTCTAAGAAACAATAAAATTCATGCCTCTCCAATCATTCCAGCATTTGATCCATGAATTGAAGAGGGAAATGATCTTTCCTAGTTGTATCGTTCAACATTATGTAATCGACACAAACCTGCCATCCCGTAAATGTTCAGGTCTGGAAGAGCTCATTATTTTCATTGGAAACTACCATGATGTCTCCCTTTGTAGGCACCACCTGAAGAGGACTCACCCAGGGGCTGTCAGAGATGGGGTATATAATCCCAGCATCGATTAATTTAATCAATCCTTCATTACAACTTCTTTCATGGGTGGGGGGGGGGTTAAGTCGTCATTGTGGTTGGAAAGATGCGTTTTCCTATTCCTCCATAAGTACCTTGTGGGTGCAGACTGTTGGGATTATACCCCTAAATTTAGAGACCGTCCAGCCAATGGCCTGTTTCCACCTATGGAGGACTTTCATAATAGCCTCCTCTTGGTCTCCTAAGAGGGAGGCATTTAGGACCACCAAAAATGTATGTAACTCTCCCAAATAGACATATTTCAACAAGGAGGGGAGTGGTTTCAACTCAAGCTGGGGATCCTTGAGAATGGAAGGTACGATCAGATCAACCTTTGCTCACACTAATAAATCTGGAAAAATCACCCTTTTCCAGTAATGGACGCTTTTTACTAAAATAAAGCTTAATTCCTCCAAGTTTTCATCAAGCTGGTCGTCATTCAGAATGGTTTCATTCCTGAATGAATAATATTTCATATCATCTTCCTCTAGGCCTAAGCATTCAGTTGTTGTTTTCGAAGCACAAAAATCCTCTTGTTCCATTAATGAAACATGTTTCTCCACCTTCAGGACATTGTAGGAACCCTTCTAATCACCATCACAGAAGATCATCTCGCCTTGGTGCACATCAATTAACACCTCCCCAGTAGCCTGAAAGGGTCTTCCAAGAATTAAATATGCCTCTTGGACTTCATTCATGTCGAGGATAATGAAATCCGCTAGAAGAATTAACATCCCCACTTTATCCAACACGTCCTCCAACAGCCCCCTAGGGTATTTAAAAGAATGATCATCTAGTTGGAGCTTTAATCGGGTTTTCATGAGCTCATTCAGACCTAACTTCTTGAATACTCTAAAGTTCATTAAATTATCACTCTCACCCAAATGAAAATGGGTTTTTCCAACCATGCATGGTCCAATAGTGCTTGGGATAGTAAGAAATCCCATATCTTGGAGCTTAGGAGGAAGAGTATGTTGGACCACCACTGATCATTCATTGGTTAGGGGAATGGTGCACAAGTCTTCCATCTCCCTTTTATTTGAATGGATCTCTTTCATGAACTTTGTTTAGGTGGGCATTTGAGTTAATGCCTCTACAAAGGGGATGTTGATATGATGTTTCCGAAAGACTTCCATTAACTTGGAAAATATATGGTCTAGATTTTGTTGTATCGTCCTTGCTAAAAATGGCATGGGAGGTTCACATGCTTTAATAACTTCTTGGAACTTATCATGTGGGACTACCGGTTCTTTATCTAGCTCATGTTTCAGTGATGTTGCCTCAGCTTCCACTTCTCCACCTAAGGAGAATGTGTACTGTATTGATGGTGTAACAACCTGACTGATAGTTACCTTCAGCGTCAGCTCCTTCCCTCTGCGTAGAATAACAACATTCACCTCCTCCCATGTATATTTATCAGTGTTTCACAGTAGTGTATCAGGATGTATGTGAGAAATCTGATTGGAAAGCTTCCCAATCTTGTTCTTGAGGATTCTAATTGACACCTGCTGGTTTTGAAATCATGTTTCAAAAGCTGTTATAAATTTAGACATCATTTCCTCCAGCCTTACGCGAGGTTCCTGTTGAGGTTGTTGGGCTACTTTTGGGGGAGGTGGTTGTCGCAATGGTTGAAAAGGATGAGGGATTTGATACCCTTGATGTTGATATGCTCTTTGTTGAAATTGGTTGCAATGTTGTTGCCTTAGATATGATGTTTGAAACTATTGTTTCTCGTAAGCAGGTGGGATTTGTGGTCGGGGCTGATGATTTTTCTATTGCTGCCCCCAGCAGGTATTTTTATTCTCTTTCCCCCACTGGTTTTGGTATTGAAGGTAGTTATTGGGTCCTCTATTATGTGAAACATATTTTACCTCACTGTTAGAGGCTCCATCACTAAACCCTGGGTACTCGCACAATGCATGGTTGTCACCGCAATCACTATACACTAGTGGATTGACAACTTGAACATGAGATGTATGTTTTAAATTCAAAGAATCTATATTATTTGAGACATCATCATGTTGAGCCACCAGCATGGTGGTGGAATCAATATTATGCATGCCCCTTTTCTGAGTTCCCCACTCTGAATTCCACTGAAAACTATTGGATTCCATGTCTTCCAACAATTCAAAATTCTCTTCAGGAGACTTCCTCATGACTATCCCTCCAGTAGGTTCATCAACCACAATCATTGTATAATTTGTCAGACCACCATAGAATTTCTGGACATGCATCCACAATGGTAGTCCGTGGTGTCGGAATTTTCATAGCATCTCCTTAAACTGTTCCCATGACTCATACAAATATTACGAGTCATGTTGTTGGTAGTTATGAATTTCATTCCTTAAGGTGACCATCTTTGAGGGAGGTAAGTATTTCGATAGAAAGGCTTGGGCGAATGCCTCTCAAGTATGAATATATCGCTGAGGTAGCCCCTTGATCCAGTATATTTCCTTATCCATTAAAGATAAGGGAAACAACCTAATGTATATTTCATTCTTTGACACTCTGTGATACCAGAAAGTGTCACATATCTCTAAAAAGTTGGTGAGGTGAGCATTGGGTATTCACTCGGCAAGACACCAAACTGATTTGTATTTTGAATTTACTGGATTATAGCCATCTTGATCTCAAAATGTTGGTCCTGCATAGGTGGTCTTACTATTCCAGTGTCTTCTCCCTAAATAGAGGGTAATCTATATTCCATAAGAGTACAACATGACGACAACGGTTCCTGATGTGCTTAGGAATGATCTATTGTTTCTCCCGAGGATAATAAGTCTTCTGGTTCTATGGAAAAAATGGAGGCTGCTTCCACGGAATATATTGCCTCGGTTGTGGCTGCCCAAACCCCGGTAAAAATTGATTCAGTGACCTCTATTGGTTCCTTGGCAGGTATTCCACATAAGCCCCTAGTTGATATAGATACTGCTCTTCCTCTCCACTAATTAGTAGATTTTTTTCAAGGACGAATTGCTTCCCAACTCCTAGGACAACCCCTGGTTCTTCCTCATACTACTCCAATGGGTCATTTGTATTGTGATCACCCATAAGTGCACGAAATCACCTGGACAACAATTTTTCAATTTCTGGATCTATATGGCATAACTCTGATGACTCAGAAATCTAAGAACAAATGAATTGGCTACTCATATACCTACATTCTAGCACCACAAAAACAACACAACCAGCATAAAAGGGAAAAAATAATGAAAAACATAAATGATATTACGAAAAGAATTATTTTTTTAGAAAATTTTTTATTTTTGTTTTCACTCAATGACTCAAATTCAATTAATGTAAATGACACTCACTTCCCAGGAAAAAATGCCAAAATTTGGTCGGTGATTTTACTGAATTATTGTTTCTGTACCAAATTAATTACTCTAACTTGTAACAAGTATAGTGTGTATGTACGGGGTCGATCCATAGGGAAGATGATTTGGTGATTTATGTCACATGATTTGAAATAACTTAAGTGAAGATTCTAAATTTAAATACAATTTTTTGGTTCATTGTACAGATCTCAAAAGATAACTAATTACCTGGACTTTTCTAATTCACTATAAATTAAACGTGAAAATTGAAAATTATATAAAACTGGATTTTGAATTTTAATGTAAATGTGTCGGGGTTGGAAATTAGTGTGGGATGATAAACCATATTCCCTATTGTGTTGTGTTGTTCATAATAACCCACATTTCATGGTTTCATTTGTTTCAGAACTCCCTCGGTCCGGTGAGTTCCGATCAAGTCGGTAGAAATCCATCCCTTGGTCTAGAAATTGATTTCTACTGACTCTTAATTTAGGAACCATCCTCTAGAAACAACAATTATATCTAATGGTTAGATATATCCTTGACTTAATTCTACGAAAGATCCCTAGAAACACTATTCTTGGTCCGATATGGTGTTTCCAGCAAAATAAGAAATGGATGTTTGGATAATTATGTGAGATACAACGAACAAACACCATAATAGATAAATTAGTTCTAACAAACCCACATTTTCCACTACCCCAACACAGGGGGTTAGTTACTCATAATGAAAAGGATAAAAACTTACTAAGATTCATTAAAGACTTCATTACAATAGAAAATAAAAGAATCCGATGTAAAACAATACTACAAGAACCAGTTTCTAAAATCCTTTCCCCCACCCCAATGCTTAGTTCCTAGCCTCCTCCTTCTTCTTTTCCCAATCCTCCTTGTTTCGGCTCACTCCCCAAAGTCTACTTGGTCAGAAATGGCCATTTTCTAACTATCCAAAATTAGGTAGAAATGGGATATAACGCCCCGAACCTAGCTACCCAGAGTCGGTGCATTACTTCGTAACATTGGCATGATCACCAAAGTTAATGTCTCGAAAGACCGATTAGTTTAGTAGCCTTGGAAACACTAGATACATTCATAAGTCTTTCATTACATCAAAAAGTAAACAAACTACAATAACATGGTCTTCATAGTCCACACTCATATCCCTTTCTGACTACCACTGCAGGTCATTCACAAAATACTTCTTCACATCCTGGAAAAATATTAAAACATTGAAAGGGGTGAGCTCAGATGCTCAGTAAGGATAACAATATAGCGGAAGCTTTCATCAATAAACATAAAAATTTAAGGCAATGTATAACTAAAACAAAAGCCTTTTAAACTTGAACTTCAACATAATATGGCAAAAGTAAAATGAGATAATGCCATTCACTTCTTCACATGGATATTCTACTGGTCGAATAATCACATGCAATAACAATAACCACTTTCATAATGAGGGAATGTATAATGCCAGATATTCTGAAACATTTCGTCAAGGCCTCAGCCAAGACGTCTAAAATGATTAAGGCCTCGGCCAAAACCATAAATCAAATTGGGAAAGGGCCTCGGCCAATTCCACGTATAGTTGTCTCGTGAGACCTACTGATGAATCGAGGAGCTATAGCGGGCTCCACCCGTCACTTATTAAGTTCAATACATTCCTCATATGAATATGTTTAAACATAACATAAATATTCGTATTAAAACTAGCATATGAAACATCAAAAATTTCTCCATAAACAATGGATGGTATAAAAATAACACATCCACAGTCAAATATTTCACAAAATGTTCAATGGGAGTTTTGTATCATAAATCAATTTCAATTAAACTTAAAACTCATCAATGGATGTTGACATGGATGAAATCAAAGCTATTTGAGAGAAATACCATTAATTTTTTTGAAATCATTTAAAAGTCCCATAATTATAAAATAATACATTTACTTTGAAAATATTCTTATAAGCTTGTAAGGGAAGCTTCGACAAAGTTATAATGGCGGAAAATAGCCTCACCCGCCGTATAAGTTAAAAAAACATTCTTACCTTAAATTTGTCAAAAAGGTCAAAAAGTACATTGTTTGGAAAACGACGGTAAGATTCCTTTCAAAAACTTATATGGTTATAAATGACTTTAACCCATTTTCCATTTAATAGTAAAAATGTTTTGATATACATTTTTAAGAAACATGGATGTGGATGATAACGAGGTCCCAGTAGATAATTATGTATAAACAACCTTGGATAATGAAGAGGTTGTGAAGTAAACCCTTACCTTGTACTTTTCCTTGGTTGGGGTAGGTTAACCTCCTGTATAATGGTGAAATAATTGTTATTAAATTATAGAATAATCATATACATTCATATGATATCATATATGATCTTTTAACATTACTTTGTTAACAATATCTTAGATTTATCGTTGTTTTGGGGTGTTAACTTACTCGTTTTCTTTTATATGTTTTGTTACATAAGTCGTGTTTTTCATGGATAGGTTGTATCTTATTCATATCCATAATGATATCATGTCCTTAAACATTATTTTTAAATCATCAAATGATAATTATACTTGAATGGATACGACGAAGAATGAATCTCATCGAGTTCGTGGAGACGGTAGTCCGTACGTACGCACGAGCGACAATATCATTATTTTGATATTAAAATAATATATAATTGGATAGTATATCATATATACAGAATCATTATCATGTTTTATTTATTATTTACATGAATTACATATCATTATTATACCCATCTAAATAATAATATATTTAATAACAATTACACCACGACGTGGAGACGGTAAGCCGTACGTACGCACGTATGGTGACATGTCATTAAAATGATGGGTAGAATACTGAATATGGTTGTTACATATTTATAATAACATCACCGTATATAGAAGATACTGGAGTTATAATTTTAGAATTTAAATAATAAACAAAGAGGGAGTGGAAGAAGAAAGAAACTTGAATGAGGGTGATGAAAACATTACCTCTTCTTCGGGTTCTTCCTTTTGATTTGATCAAAAGAACTCCTTAGGATGGCTTTCTGACTAAATTAAATCTTCTAGGGTGAAGGTAGATAAGTTTGAAGAGTATTTGGGAAGATGTTGGCCGAACCAAAAGGCTTGAAAGTGTGAATAAGGTGGTAGAGGTGGGGGCCTTTTATAAGAGGAGAGGAGGGGCTCTTTTGGAAAGATTGAAATGTTACATTATTATACAATGCTTTTCGGATTATAAAGGTCCCACACTTATATAATTCGTGGGTAAGGTGATAAGGGTTCGAAATATATTCATCCAATAGGCATTGGACAAGTGTAAGCCTTTTATTTTGCATTATCTTCTCATTTTATTTAAATCGTTAGATAATGAGGCCATCGCCGCATTATCATGATGTCATAAATAATTTAATTCATTTAATGTCTAAAAATTATAAAACAAATACTATGATGTAGGAAATCTTTTTATATTTCCAATTACTATTTATAGTAAAAAATATGACTTGTATAACCCCATTTAAAAATTGTTTTAGTAAAACATTTCATGTTTGTGTCATTTTTTACTTTAACATTAAATAAAAGGTATTTATGTCATTTTCCAACTAAAGTGGCTCCATGGGGTCCCCAAGTTGACCCATGGATTTTATTGGTCGGCCATGACACATCAAATGAGGTTAGGACATGTGTCAAGCTCATCTCATATTATTAAAACATTATTTTTACCTCAAACTACACTAATTACCTCTAATTGCGATTAAGAACTTAAAAGTTACTATTTACCAAAAAATTATTTTAATCTCATTGAACCACATATTACTTATTAATGAAAACCATGTATGTCGGATTTTTGAAAATCAAATCACAGAAGTGGTAATATTTCATTTAAACGAAAAATCAGTTATTTAACTACCACTTAGTGGTTTCACTATTCATCAAAAATTGAAGTTTTTCAGAACAATGCCAAAATTTCACCCTAAGCTATAATTGATATTCCCAATTCACAAATGATGTCTATTTTACAAAATTCCAAATATATATGTTTCATTAATTAATTTTATAATTAATTCCTGCTGTCCCAACAATAGCGTGTTTTTAAGAAACAATTTATATCAAAAGATTGACAATTGTTTATGTCCAATTTCAATGTTAAATTTATTCTAATGACCACCATTGGATAAAATGGTAAAAATATATTCTAATTATACTTTAAAACCACTAAATAGTATAATTTATCACTATAAATTATTATGATTAAAAAAGTTGTTTCTAAGTAATTATCACTATTCATAAAAAATTGGAAGTTCTCAGAAAATTACAAAAAAATCAACTTTGGATAATTTCGATATTATGAATACAAAAATGAAGTCCATTTTGAAATATAAAATTTCTATAATTGTAAAAAGTGGTTATTACTATTCATAACGGCTACTTTGATTAGTCGCGGTGTTTTAGAACTCGATGTTGCGTACAATGCAAGCTATTGCATTATTGAATGAGAAGCGTATCGTGGAAGTTCGGGGTGTAACATGGGAACCCCAGGTCAAGTTGTGGGTTAAATGTGAAAAAAAAGGATAAGGTCGTAGTGGTCCACACGATTTGGTCGCACGGTTTAGTAGACCATGCGCAAATAGTGCGGATGCTACTTTCTCAAATCCTTTATCCAAACAATTTTTTTGGATGGGGTGCACGGTTTGGGTAGGTCATGGGACAACTGTACAGAGGGTACTATCAATGCTATCTTCTCCCGCACGATTTGCACACAATTTCAAAAACTGTGTGGTGACCGTGTGGGTTTCCTCTATCATTGAAATTCCGGAATTCTCCCATCCTTCATGCCCAGTGCTTGATCCGGGTGACTACATTCCGGCATAGTCATGGGAAAAGGGTCCATATTCCTCCAATTCCCTTCTAAATCTCCAAAATTCATAGACTCCATTATTTTTCCTTTAGTGACCAAAAACAAAGAAAAAGGTACATAAAATTTTTGAAATTAATTCAAAACCATAAAAAAACCATTATATATATATTAAACCAAGTTGAAATGGCTTATGCACAACAGTGCATCAGTGGTAGAGGCTTATTTTTAAGAATCTCACATGATTTCAAAAGCTTCCATCCACATAATCTCTACTTTTTGATGCACTCTCGTTTTATTCTTGATGCTCCATATCTTCTCAAAGCATAATATAATGTTATAATTCATGATTATTATCTTAGTCATGGAGAATAAAGTCAACTCTTCATGCATTCATGATGCTCATTTCTAATTATCTATACCTATGTGAAAAACCCTTCATTACCTTATTTATGATATTTTCACTACCACATCCATGGAATCAATTGTTTTTATTTTTTTAACATATAATGTCAATAATATCTCTAAAACATCACAAATGACCATAGAAACATACAGTTTCAACCTTCAAAATCATCCCAAAAACACTACAATGATACCATGAGGGTTTTTTGACCAATACACCTCCCTAGGTGTTTAAATTATATTAACTGATGTTCAAAGTGTTTTAGGTTTTGGGGTATATAAAATCCAATGGGAATCTTCATCAAAATATTCAATGGGGTGATGTGATGTTCTCCATAATGTCTATTGATTCAAATTTATTACTTGAGATGAAGAACGAATCTTGAAGAATTCCTGGATAGGAGTTAATGTTACATGGATGCATGAGATATATGGAAGTAATTGAGTGCAATAGATAGTGGTGGTGTTATTAAAATTATCACTAGTTTCCTATAAAATTTTATGACTCGGTAGGATTAGTGGTTTTACTGATGGATCATTTGTAAGTTTTAAATTTACCCAACGAAAATATAACTGAAGGGAGCTATAATTTTGAAAAACATATTGATCTAGAGATAATTCTCAATCCTAAAGTAAAATATGATGAAATATTGTAGGAGAAGAATAATTCTTGTGGGGATAAATATCATCCCTAACAACATTATGTGTTTTATATATTAGGTGTTAATTATATCTATTAATCTCATGTATGGTAAGAATGGTATAGAATGGATAAATGATTATCTGCTATAAAAACAGTTGGGAAAGAAGCAAAAACATTGATTTTATTTCATGATTATCTATTTTTTCAAACAATATGGAATCATCTATATATTTTTAGGATATTAAGAATCTATGAGATTAAATTTCATATGTATCCCACAAGTGGTATCCCCACTCTAATGAGTAACTTAACATATGAAATTAGTTAAAAATCAGTATTAATGATTTATATCTGTATAATGCTGGAGTTTTTTTTAAAAAAATTTCTAGACAAACAGTATAAAATGTTATTGGGATTAAATTAGTCATTCACATCAAGATGAATGAAGTTTTAAATTTGTTTCAAAACCAAGAACAATTAGTATGCAAAGGGTACTCCAAAATAGAGTAAATTGATGTTGAATAAAAATTTATATCCATTACAAGGCATGAGAAAATCATATTTTACTAGGCCATAATAGTTCAAAGAAGCTTCAATGCTTTCTAGATGGACATCATGTATGTTGTTCTAAATGGGGATCTAGTGAATATGATTATATTGAGAAACTAGATGGTTTTATTATTAATGAAGATGACAATATAGTTTTATGGACAAAGGTGTATTTATAGGGGTTGATTCAAGAACTGAGATCATGTTATTCAAGATTATTTTAGTATTTTAAGAAGCTTATTTTTTAGTGTGGTGAAGTTGATTGAAATCTATATGTAACCAATGATTGCAATCAATGACTGCTGGTTCTGGTATATGTTGATGATATAATATTATCTGGACCATATGAAGCACATTGCAATCATTTCGCTGAATTCATAAAAAGTGATTTTGAAATGTCAAAAATTGGTGAAGTGATACTTATCCTTGGGTTACACATGACACATAGAGATAATGGAACATTATTTTCTCAATATAATATGTCAAGTAGGTTTTGAAATGATTCGTAATGGATAATTCCATATAGATGATTACTCTTATTGGTTCCTAGATGAAACCTTCTGATGATGATGAAGAAAATGTGGTAGATATAAAAATAAATATAGGACAATAATTATTATTCAAGATTAATTGAGATTGATATAAAATATTATTATTTTTTAAACTTTCTCTGAAACATAGTATCAATGTAATCCCTAGGAAACCCACTTTCTTGCAGTGAAAATAATACGTCATTATATTAAGGGAACAGTGGATTTAATTTTGTTGTACAATGGATAATCCTAGCAATCATTATTGGTCTATACATATGGAGATTGGTCTAGATCAATTGATTATGTAAAATCATTGTGAGGAGGTCCATTCTATCTTTTTGGGTTGTATATTTCTTGGATAGTCATGAAAAATTATTTCATCTCATTGATCACTTAAAAAGATGAATATATTTTTTATATTCAAGTGTGAACATAATTATTATGGATCAAGTAGTATCTTGATGATATGGGAGTTTAAGTGGATTATCTAATAAGAATCCATTTCCATAATTCATGTCCTTGAGATCATAGAAAATGTTTTATCCATCACTCAATTACAAGGCATGTTGAAATCAAGTATTATTTAATCAAGGAGAAGGTGGGGTAAGGGCTTGTGTAGATATATTATGTTCCCAAATAACTATACTTTTTATACATTCTTCCAAATACCATACCCAAAGAATCATTTTAATGAAATCGACTATCTCATAGAGTTAATTCAACTCAATGCACTTGAAAATGTGTGGATGTTGGATTCCCTCTCCCTGAGGTATGATGTTTTTTCCTTGATATGACAATCTTTTTTCATTACCCTATTGAATAATACAATTAAGTGACTATTGGGTTCATTGAAAAAGGAAGAGAAATTAAGGATATTAATGGGGAGAAAATGAATTAATCAAGAAAGTGGGAGAAGTTGATAGGTGGAGAAGCGAAGCAAGGGGGGATTTGAATGTGATGATACTAAAGATGATTAATAAAAGGATATATATCATGATAGGTGAGGTTTGTGATGAATAAAATTTTGTTGTTATGGAATGAAGTGTTTCATTGATAAAACATTACATGCTACTCTTATTTCTCACACTAAACATTGGTCATGTTGGAATAGAGTTTTTATGGTATAAATCTTGGATCGCTATCGAAATGGAAAAAATAGTATTTTTGGAAAAATATGCTAGAATATTTATCATGTTGTCAAAATATGATGATTTGTTAAAAAGGTTGATATTGTTAATGAAAATACCCCATTTATGGTGCATTTTTGTTGATTGGTTTTCTTGAAAATTATTAAGGTTCCCGAAGTGAGATGGTTGAAAAAAAGTCATGAATAATTAGCATGGATTTTTGATCTCATGAAAGTTTGATTGTTTGATCTCACGAAAGGAATGAATGAATGATCATGTGGAGCAAAAAAGATAAATTAATCTCACTGGGTATGAATGCTGAATTGATTTTTCATAGCGTGAATTTTGAACTTATCTTTCTGAACATGAATGATGGGCTGCTCTCACAAAAATTGAATGTATGAATTCATCAAGCGATGGGATCTTGTGCTGCACTCCGAATTGTATTTTCAGGTTGTGATGGGATCTTATGAGGTGATCATGATGTAATTAGATATCATAATGGTATCTATCAAAGTAATTATGATTTTTGTTGGAGGTCGCACCCTGGTCAAACATAATTTGTGAATAGGGCTTGTGCCCATATCACATGAATGCACATGATGATAAGAAAAATTTAGAAAATGAATGAGGTATTTCAAATTCATTTGAGATCTCAAAAAGTTCATGAATGTCTTTGGATCTCTCGGTGAGATCTTATACAGTGATCATGGTTATCTTTGGAACTCATGATGTTGTTGAAAATGCACAGGATGAGAACATCCTTGACCATTATAAGACTAACATTGATCTCATTATGGGTACTCACAGAGCGCAACTACTCAGAAGGTGTAATAGATGGTTTTCCCTGATTTATGAAGTTATGGTAGTCAGTTTATGATAATAAATACCGTGTAACGCATCTGGGAAAATTAATAATGTTTTTTTAATTATTGATCAATAGAAATATTTAGAAAGAAGGTTAATAGAGAGATCCCAAGAACGAGGTTCACAAAATGATATCTCCATAGATTATACTATATTGAAATTGATTTAGTGTTTTAAAAAATTTGAAAGGGTTATTTCACAAATAATGAACTCATACTTAAAAATGAGGAATCATGAAAGCATGCTTCCATATGTATTATTCACAAATATGAAAAGTAGTTTTTTACCAGGGATTTGCACATGACGCAAAAGAAGGATCATACCAGAAACATGTTCTAAATGTGGAAGTGGACTCATGGAAGGGACATATCCATGGTCTCATGCCAATAAGTCACACTCGGGTATCATACCAGGGTGTCCCTCCAAGATCTCACAAAAGGGGTTATGTTCTAGGGTCTCACACATGGGTATCACAATAGAATATTTCATAAGGAGACACACACCTATATTTCCATAGGATAAGTATCATTGTCATATCATAATTCATAAGGATAAGAAGAATATAGAGGATATGACAAATAAGAAAATACATGTAAAAATAGTTCATTCGCTGCTATATATAATGATGTGAATGGGATACATGGCATATGTTGATGGTACTTTCAAATAATTGTTAAATGTTTTGTCTACAATAATGTTATTTTTATTCCGGTTGTCTAGAATGTGGAAGTGTTTCATATAGGTGTTTTCATTGAAGGGAAGGATAATATGAGAAATAATATCAACAAATCATCCACATACCACTAAGGATGTATTAATTATTGAAACTAAAGGGACCTACATGCCAATAAACTCTATGTGAATCCATTCCAGATTAGTGGTCAATGAAAGAGGAAGATGGTGATCCTTTCCACTGAAATTGAGCCATAGAAATATTGTTAGGGAGTGACCCTTGGAAAAAAGTGAGCTAAAACTAAATATTGTAAAGGAAGTGAGCATGGGCATAGATGTTATCTAGCCATATCCATTTATTGTTTTTGACACATAGTGGATATAGTACATCGGCACGTTATCATTGAATTCCACTGGGATATACCCGAGTGAGGGTGAACAAAGTAAAAATAGATTTTTATTAAAATAATATGATGAAATTACTAGTTGAAATATAGACAATTAAAATCATTACACCTCATAGATTCAATATCTTCCAATTTTTTCATGTTGTTAATGATTTTCCATCATTGATTTGACATGTCGTCCATATGAACACCATCTAAAATAATTTATTCAGGCTTCAAGCACTATACAGTTGAAAATATTTTATCAATGGTACTAATCAATTACTCAAAAACTAGTGGGCAATTAATCCCCATAATACATGATGAAAATTTCCCCTGGAAGGACACAACATAATATTATCCCCACATTCAACTATTTTGAAGATCAATATGTTTTTTATATTGGGAGAGTTATGTAATCAATATATTTGATTTTTAATTCCATATACCACAAAAATTGGTTTCATGGGAGAAAAATCATTCAATTTTCTATCACAATCAATTTTAACATGATTAATTTATGTTATATCTATTGTTTAAGACAAAAAATCATAGTGTAAGAAACAATTATCAAAGTTAGACACAATATAATCCTAAAAAATCTTTCACTGGATTTATAAATCATGACTACATATCTTCAAACAATAAAACCATAAGTTTAACATTTTTCATCCTTGTTTATCATCTATCAAATCATATGTAATGATATAAAAGGAAAATATTATTTAACTAACACACATAACAATGGAGTGTCTATCCTAGTGTATAGTCTTAGGCCCACTCATCATGCACTAGTGAAGATTAAGTGAATAACTAATCCAACCCATTTAGAGTTTTTTCCCCAAGAATAATATATAACATAGATGCATCCATATTTTATTTTACAAAAATATATTTATTTTTTAGTAATATTTATTATTTTATCATTACAATTACATACGATGGTCTCATATACTTCAGTTTATCTTATGGGATCTCACTAAAATTTTCTCATCCTAATTTTCAAATATAAATGAAAATATAAATTATAAAAACTATTGTGACCCATAATTTTCATGCATAAAAATTAAATCTAATTAGATTAATATTCACTACGTAACATTATTATTCAAACCATATCAATACTGGTTTAGTTTTTTTATAATCAAGGATTCATAAAAAATCATACATAAGTTATCTACATAAACTCTTTCTTTATACATCACAATTAGAAACCTTCATAGGTAAATCATACAGAAAACCTTTCTTCATATCCTAGATAAAATTCATAATAGATGTTGAACATAAATGCTTTGTATGGATAATTGTTTTATTAATGTTGATTTAAAAATAACATGAGTATAAGGTTTTGAAGACTTGAGCATAACTTTTCAAAACCATTCCCAACAATTATCAGATCATAAACAGGTTGCAGGTCTGTTCTCTAGACCCACCTCCTGAATATACCTTTATTATTATTATATGTAATGAGGTTGATATATATTATTTTTTCTCTCACTATACTAGTGTTCATTACACTTAATCCTCTATATTTGTTGAAATTTTATTATATTACGTAATATATCAAAATTTTATAGGAGTTACAAGGACATAATGAGAACCTACAGATACCATGAGAGTAACCATAATGTAATTACCTATTATCTATATATGTCATGATGATTGGACAAAAATGACATGTTACCATGAGGTGACTGGGGATCATAAGCAATATCACTTCTTCTCTTGAAGATTTCACTTTTCAATCTTGAGTATATCAGATCACAATAACTAAACTTCCATGAGGAACAACACATGTTTTAGGTGTCATTGGCTATTTATATATGTGTACTAATGGTATGATGAATTGAAATCATTATCCATTTATATTATTCTATTACATACTTTTATGTAATCTTGAAACTGTGAAATTTGATTAGTATCATGGTAGGATGAATTGGGTCTGTTGTTGGTGGTTAGCATTAATTGAAAAATCAATATTGAATATTTTTTATTCTTAAAAGAAGTGATATTTCAGTCCTATATTATTAGGAGGGTAGTACCTTTAATATATACAAGTCCATGTAAATGATAGAACACCATTCTAGTTAGGTGAATGAATAACAAAGAAATAATGGATGATGATACCCGGAGTGCATCCTATATTATGAGATATCATGCGAAAAATAGATAATATTTCTTAGAGTGTTTTTATAGGAAACATATCCATTGCTATGACTTACCCATATTTCTTTAGGGATCATCATGGGTTTCTAAAATCCACCATAAGTTAGTGAATATTATTCAATTCAATCAAGAAAATGGACTAGAGGATCACACACTTAACATATTCAAAAGTATTCCATATTATAATGAATAGGAGAATATGACATGTGAGGCTCTACAACGAGGTCTTATATATATCCAAGTATTATATTATACCAAAAAATGAATAAATGAATTTTTATTCATGTATAAAATATTTGATAATGAATTTAGTTTCTGAAATTATTCACAAAGTGTTAAGTGAATAAATGAGAAATATTATCTTAATGTGTAATCTTTTCATATTGAAGGATAATTTAATAGTTTTTGGAATTATGTGTCAAGTTAAGGGATGAATTTTATAATGTAATATATTTATTATATATTACATGTATTTGATAAAATTTAGATAACATTTATTGAATTGTTAATTATTTAAAATGTTAATTTATGTATTTTCTAGTGGGAATTTACTAAAAGGTGTTCAGGAACCCTTTTGGAGTGGCTAATTTCAACTATATATGAATTTCAAAGATCATTTCTTCCGTAAAATTCATTGTCATGTATTTTTGTGGTCCAATATCCTCCAACCTATATCCTAGAGAGTGAATGGATAGTTCTTATAACTTGACCTTTTATCGTCATCATAGTTCAGAGTAATGAGATCGTGGGGATTGTGGGGACATCAAAGTCTTCATCATACTACTATGATGAAACCTGTATATTAAAATTTTTAGTTTCAATGGGATATTAAATCATATGTCGATGTTCTTGATGGATCTATCTCTATATCCTTTGACAAAAAATCATTGATGATGAGCAGATGTTGGAAACTCCCTTGATTGGAATAAGGTAGTTTTTATTTTATTTTTGTTCTTAAGTAACTTTAAAAAATATCCTCAGAACTTTACCATGTATTATATCATCAGAGATAACGATGGTACATCACATTGGTGATGAAAAATCTAACTCCTCAACCCACTAGCTTCTATTGAGAGGCCCTTTACAAAAATATCTATTAGAGTGATCACATGAATTTTTTGAGACAGAAAATATAAATTTGTTTTAAATTTAGTAAATGGATTCCTTTGAGTACCAATGGATCCAACCACGCATCGATCCAATATCAGACAATCATGTTACATTCAGTAAAAAAATTTAATTACAATCTTATGTAGTTTATTTTAAAGTGTACAAATTTTTAAGAAAAAAAAATTTAAGATACCCATATTTATAATAAAATGTATTTCCATTTACCATGTTTTCCATCCATGTTCAGCTGGAATTCAAGGGCCGAAAAGATCCATTTCGTGGTTAAATTCATTGGTAATTTTTTTTCAAAAGCCTACTTCATTTGGATTATGATGATTTATAAAAAATAAAAACAATATATAGAGGGACATCTAAAAATATTCATCATTATGTTGGGGTGTTTTGGTCCATGTACAGATAAGTGACAAAAAATGGATAATAAATAGGAGTAGGAATGTTAACTTTAATTGGATCCTTTTTCAATTTTTTATTTTGTAATTCAAAAGGTTTCCCCCTCACCACCCACCTTGTTTGGCCAACACCTTCTTCCTCCTCCTAGATGCATTATATATGTAGCTACATCTCTAGCACACCATAATTTTGTGCACCAGCCACACCTCATCGACACCATCATTGTCTTCGACCACTCTAGCCACCCACGACCTACCATTGACCTCCACCTACACCATATTTTATTTTTCACGACTATTTCCCACCTATTCTATATAACTAATATCATGTAGTCCTCACTGATGACCACCATGGAGATGTATCTCTTCATCTCCATGGTCACATGTGGCATCCCCCACCCTCTCACCCCACCCCACCCATATATATATTCTATCTTAACCCTAAATATTTTGAATTCACTCATAGTCTACAATCTACACACTATACATGGATTATACTCCACTAAACCATTGAGACCATACTATAAAAGTATTGGATGGGTTTTCCAGACCAAGAACCATCATGCATTGGTCATCCCAAACCAGAACCACCCGTCATTGGTTGTTATGGACCTCCAACCAGCCTATATGGGTTATTCCCAACAAAAATTTGGCATGCAGACATTTTTATTAACCTAAAATGACCCCAATTGGGTTCTAGTTCTCTTTGTAATAATTATAAATAGAAAATAATAATTTAATGTTTTGGGATTAAAATAATAATAATAAATTTAAAATTTGAAAAATCATTTATTTTAGGAAAAAAAATTATTTAATCACTGGAAACAATAAAATTAGATTATTTAAATTAAATTAATTTATTAAATTTTTTAATTTCCAGTGAACAATAATTTATCACATTTTAATTGTTATAGTGAATTAATTTTATCTATCTACTATTCTTGAGTTGTGAACAACCACTATTCATCTGGATTTGTATTTTTCATAATAAATTATTATCATTGTTTATAGTGATTGTAATAATTATTTATTTTTTGACAATCTAGGTGTGATTGTATTTTAATTTGGGTATGGGAACACACATCTATTATTATAACTATCTACATATTTTTCACATCCTGATACACCCTCACATGTGTGCTAGTATGTTAGTATTATGATAATGATGTCATAAGAAGTGGACCATGCCATAAAAAGGTGGTATTGTATTCATGATGTAAATACATTAGACTAAGGAGTGTTATTTGATTGAATTAAAGACTATACTTTGGTATTAAACCCATAGTTTATGGTTGATCCTTGAAGTTTAAATGGACTATCCCATACTGGATTATCATGAATTTTTTGTTAGTTTATTTATTTTATGGGTTGCTTTAAATTTTCTGAATATGAATCTTTATGGGAAAAAAATAAATAATAATCAAATAATTCATGATGAAGCAATGAATGTTTTAAATTAATTAATTCTGAAATTGCATGTCTGGTCAATTATTATGAACATATTTAAAGACAAATGGTTACATTCTTCAATAATTAATAAAAGAAATCATAGTAATGCTAAGTTTCAATGCCACCCGTTGGATAAATGTTAACAGACCAGGAGTATGGTGTGATCATCGGACCAATTTTAGGGTCACTCCAACTACTATGGTGTTCATATGACTTTTATGGGTTTACATAAGTAATTATGTAATCACAGAAGTCGCAATAGGAATATTTCTTCCACAATTAAGGAAAATCATTATTGGAATCAAGGTTATGATTTTGGGATTTTGGGTTTTTACATAATAGTTCAATGATTTGTGAGTCAATGAGGTTGGCTAGTCTAGTTCCAATATTGAAATTCTATGAGTAGTGGTGTATCTGTTTCCTGACCAATGAGGTGTTTTTTCGATATCCCTAACCCGGTAATAATCATACTATTGTGTATTATAAATCTATTAGTGAGGGTAACTATGGTTTAATGATATTTTGGGAGACATGTAATGATATTTTTAATAAATTAAATATTTCTTCAAAGTAATCATTATAATGTTCAAACTGATAAATTTATTTATTAACGAAAAATGTAATTCAATAGCACTAGTAAGTTATCACTTTGATTACTCCGAGATAAAGAAGATAACTTCACAAACATAATTTTTATGAGTGGTATATAATCATGCACCATGTACTACACCTAGAGTGGAAACACAATGTGATAGATTCCTAAAATCCTTTTGACCCCCCTTAGAAAGAAATAAAATAGGATAAATACTTGTCTAAAAATCATGTAGATGATTCACTAGTTGTAAAATGTATCATGTTATCATCAATGTCAAGTATAAAACAAAAAATGAATGAGGTTGAATATTCCTAAATTATTCTAATTTAACTCTTAGATATATATGAGGTGAGATAAAATATTGAATTGTATGAGATATAGTGTGAACTCTATAGGTGTTGGATAGAATAATGGGATAATACAGAACCATATGTTATTAAGAGTATTGTAATGACAAAAACATTCATTAATGAAAATTTCTATTCATCTATTTAAATGTAATATTATGCTTATATAAAATGTAAAATTATTTGGATTTATGTTTTGGGATTTTTAAAATAATATTAATAATTATGACCTTTGCTAATATTCCCATTGAACAGTGATCACATGAATAATATAAATCTACGGCTTTAACAAATCCAATTTACTCAAACAAAAGAAGCAATGACTTCATCCAGAAGACATTCCCCATACTATGCACATATGTCGGAGCTTGGAATGGTGTTTCTTTCATTGGTATTTTCTCTTGACCAAGCCAAAACCGAGCTAGAATACGTTAAGATCGAGCAGAACTGCCTACGATAAATGTTGAAGTTGATAGAGATTACCACTCATGAAATGTTGTCTGAGCCACCCCAAGGGTCTGTCACCATCGCGCACCTTACCCTAAGGTCTTATGTGGGTGCTTTAATGGGTTATGTAAAAATACCCTAGTACTATGATTATGTACATTATTCTTTTATACAGAACACACACACTTTTATTATTGTTACCTTGTAAATAGTATTTAAAGAACAAATAGTTTTTTAGTTAATATTCAACTATGAAATTTATTTTGATTAACTAACGGATTATTGAATTAAATAATATTTTAATAAAATATTATTATTTATAATAAATTACATTTTATTAAATATAAATTATCATATAATTTTATGAATGGAATTGTAATTTTTATTATGGTATGAAAGCTGTTTTTGTCAAAACCCATGAATTTTTGATAAATGTCGGTTTTTATTTTAAAAGTAAAAAATTACATATTTATAATATTATTTAGATAAAATGAATATTATTTTTCAAATCAGTACATCAAAATTATCTAATGGTGAATTTTTCAAAAATTTCTAAGATAGTTGAATTTTTGGTTATAATTTAAATACCGTTTAAATATATAATGTGTTTTATGACATCATAATGACCCAATAGTGTGTAATAAAATACTATAATCATTATTTTCTTCCAATATATGTTTTACCATTAATATAATGTGATTTTAGAAATGATTTTTTTACGAAGTTTTAGTGGACCCTCCAAGACATATAAACCATTTGGTATTTTTAAATTGCTTTCCTTGAGAGTGTGGCTCACCTCCACATAAGAAACCCTATTATTTTTAAAAATTTCGTCCATTTTCCACATAAAATATTATTTTCCACTCCCCTTTGAAAAAACCCATGGGAAAAAACCATGTTCTGGTTTGTGGTTTTGATTTGTATAATGTGTGGTGTCCCAAACCTAAATAATAATTAATTCACTCTACATTACTATATAATCCAACCCAAGATCCCAATTACTCTTCAATAAAATCATTTGGAGTTCTTCCAATCTCTTACATACTCTATCTAGAATCCTCACAAGGTGCCCCAAGCTCTGAATACTCATTTTCTCAAGCCTCTCCCAAGCTTTTGTGATCACACATCCAAGTAAGGGATTTCTTCCTTTCTCATTTTGTCCAATTATCTTTAAGTTGATGTGTCCTTATATTTTCAATTAAAAATGTTGTGGAATTATTTATAACCTACCCCATAATTCCCTGTTTATTTTTTGATGATGGGATACCCCTTTCTCTCTCATTAATGCCTCCCATTTACACCTATTACCATGCCAAAATTCGGAGAGGAATTTCTCTCCCCTCCTGTACATCCAAGTAATTATTTTTTATTAGGTATATAAATCCAATTAAATTTTTGGGGACATGTATATATATGACCCCTTACTATTTATTTCATTTAAATATGATGAGAAACCATTTTCTCTCTCATTATCCATTTTCATTAATCTTTATGTCACACTTTTATGCTGTCGAAATTGCATCGTGTTTTTTCAAGCCAAGATCATTGTGTAGTGAATACCATACCCATGTCTCTTTCAAGTTTATTCACCTTTATTCACATATACATATTAAATGTTACATTAATGTATTTATTCCAAATTAAATAATCGTGGAATAACTTATGATGTTTATTGATTCCATGTTATATGATCCATGTGGTACACTTATGCATGAAATGAAATATTTAAGAATGTTGCTTCCAAATTGTGCTCCAATGGATTGGGTAAAGTATAATATCATGATTTTCCATGTGCAATTAATTTTGACTCATGATAATTCAATATCAATGAGGGTTTACTCATTCTTCATGTGAAATGAGGGATTACTCATTCTCTATGTGTAATGAGCATTGGCTCATGCTAATACCATGTTAAGTGTTGTTGCCACATTTCCTTGTTATGTTTATCATACTTCATCATACCTTCATGTTCAAGTTTCTCTTGTGCTCCTTTGATATTCCTACTGCCTATCATGTAATTTAATATTCACGTTATTCCATGTCTATTCCCATACTGGGCTTTATAGCTCACCCTTTTCTTATGAATGTCCTCAGGTTATTCCATGAAATGCTATGTATGAGAGAATGTAGTGGTCATGTAAATGATGTTTCCAATAAGATGTTGTTTTCGACGAATTATGTTTTTATGTATGATCTTAAGCCCTAAAGACACTAAAACTCTCAATATTACATGTTTTATCAAGTGATGGTCTTATGTAATAATTCATGTTTAGTATATAAGGAAGGGTAGGGTTGTCATAGTTGGTATCAATGGATTGGTTTAGTTATTTTTGGGATTAGGATTAGAAAACCCTATTGATGCCTTAGAGATAATATTAAGTATAAAAAAAACATCCCTAAGTATTTGTGGGTATTTAGTAAGTGGTTTATCAAGAAAATACATCTCTTTTTGGATACAAGAAGGTAGAGGCGGCTCTGGTACAAATTTATCTTTGGGTAAAAATCCCAAAAAGGAGTTTCAGACTTGACCCAGGGTATCCTGGTACATGACAACGGGCCTTGTTGCACTATGGTTATTACACTCCAGGGGAATATGCATGTGTAAATTCACAGTCTTAGTATGAACCATTATTAAGGGAATTCCCCTAAGAATATATATTTTAGAAAGTAGATCATGGATAAAATATATTGATGCCTATGGATTTATAAGTTAAGGAAATAAATGTTATTTATAAGTCATCAGTTTTTTCCTTGGATTACCCTTTATGTGTTACCCCTAATGTTCCTATTATTCCAGCCAATGTCCATAAATAGGAGGACTCAGGCTAAAAACCAAAGTGAAGATCAATGTGATGACTGTGCTAATGAGATACCCAATACGATGGGAGCATAAATCACAAAATTTGTTACAAATCTGTCTTAGTTAACTCAATATTTTAATATAACCATGGGTCAAGAGGATTGTTCGACCCCCCCCCCCCCAAGAAAGAAAAAGTCTCTATCTAGAGTTTCATGAGAAAGATGCCTCCTACTTTTAATGGATCTTCTGATCCCTCAATCACTGAACAATTCATCAACTCCATTGAAAAGTTATTCTCCATCTTTAAATGTTCCGAAAAAGAGATTGTTCTTTTGGATACTTATCATATAGAGGGTGATGCTTATCAATGGTAGAAATTGATAAAAAATATGATGCAAGAGGAGCAGATTGAGGCATTGGAATGGAAGGATTTCCAGAATATGTTTTTTGATAAATATTTTCCCGACACCCTCCAGCTTAAGATGGAAAGGTACTACCTATCCATAAAACAAAAAGACAATGAATATGTTGGATCATACAAGGAAAACTTCACAATTCTTGCATGATACACTTCCGTCTTTTTCGTTACCCTCAAAATCAAGATTGATCCCTTCATTGGTGGGAAGAAACCTAGCCTGTAGAAAGCCCGAGCGATCAGTGAATTAGAAAGATATGAAGAAATTGTTCTATATGCCCTCAAGGTTGAAATGAATATCTAAGAACCTCAGGGGTATCATGGGGATAAGAATAATAAGGTGGACTTCAATTCTGGTGGTCGAATGGTTAAATCCAACAGTTCTAATAAAATATAGCATCCGACATGCCAAATGTGTTGAAATAATCACACCCGAAATTACCTGGAGGGCATATAGTCAAAGGTGTTGTACGAGGAAATTCTTTACGTGTGTAATAGAAGGGTACATAGTCATTAACATATGACAAGAAAATCCCATGTTTACAACAGATTAGTGGAATGATATATTCAAATATCAATGGATTTTAAATTTCTTCTACAGCAAAGAAACAGTGCATCATGAAAATCTATGCCCTAAGCCAAGGGTTTTCAGAGGCAACCAAAAACCTCTAAGGAAGAAAGGGTGAGCTTTTTCCATCACTAATGCCGAAGAGAACACCAAAAATGATGTGGTGATAGGTACTCTAGTTATTCAATCAAGAATAGCAAACATTCATTTTGATTTTGGTTTTACGCATTATTTTATGTCCTGAAAGTTTAGTAGAACAATATTAACACCACCAAAAATCATGGAAGTAAAGATATCGGTGAGTACTGAAAATGGGGAAATCATTTCATCCCTTGAATATAAATCCTCCCATGTCTTAATATATGGATTGAACTTGCTGGAGAACCTCATCAAACTCCCTCACTCCCTTTGGTGGAATTTGAGGCAATTCTTATTATAGATTGGATTTTCCTATATAGAGCCAACATAAATTTCTGTGAGAGAGAAATCATCCTTCATGTGGAGAACCTACCCCCAATTATGTAAAAGTGAAAGGAGGAGGATGAATCTTATATAGATTCACCATCTCAATTGTGGATATTAATTCCCTATGATGATGCATATATGGCTTAAATGATTGAATCTAATGCGGTAACCTCCTTGAAGAAATGCATATTGTGAGGGAATTCACTAAAGTGTTTCCCGAGAAATTTCATGGTCTTCCACGTAGAAGATATGTATAATTCTCAATTGATCTTATACCTGTGGAATTGCTAATATCCAAGACTCTGTATTGAATGGTTTTTGTGATTCTTGAAGAGCTGAAGAAACAACAACAAGGGAATCTGGATAAAGGGTTTATATTCCCAAGTGCTTCACCATGGGCTGCACCAGTCCTCTTCATCTAGAAGAAGGACGAGTCAATGTGACTTTGCATCGATTATCGTGAGCTTAACCAAATCATGATAAAGAACAAGTATCCCCTCCCATGTATTGATGACTTGTTCACTCAGCTATGTGGAGCACAATATTTCTCCAAGGTAGATTTGTGGTCGGGATATTATTAAGTAAGGGTGAAGAAGGATGATATACCAAAGACCACTTTTCATACAAGATACAGGCACTATGAATTCATAGTAATGCCTTTCGGACTCATTAATGCATCAAAAATATTCATGTACATGATAAACAGAGTCTTTAGAGATATCCTCGACAAATTTTTGGTAGTATTTATAGATGATATACTAATATACTTCCAATCCAAGGAGGATATTGAGGAGCATTTAAGAACAATATGAGAGACCTTGTGAAAAGATAAGCTCTATGAAATGTACAACAAGTTTGAGTTCTAGTTGAAGGAGGTCTCATTCATTGGCCATATCATCACAAGCAATGGGATATCTTTGGATCCCTCCAAGACAAATGAAATAGAGGGATGGTCGAGGCCAACATAGTTAATAGATATTTGTAGCTTATTGGGGTTAGCTACATATTATCGGCGATTTGTGAGAAATTTCTCATGATTTTACAACACTCATACCAAGATAACTCAGAAGGGAGAAATTTTTTTCTTTGATTGATGAATGTAAAGAAAACTTCAAGGAGTTGAAAAGGATGATTATCACTACGATATTTCTCACTTTACTCGCAAGTGGGGAACTTTTTGTAGTATTCAGTGATTCTTCAAAGAAGGGCCTGAATTGTGTGTTGATGCGAAATGAAAAATTCATTGCCTATGCATCAAGGAAATTGAATTTTCATGAGTAGAACTGTCCAAAATATGATTTGGAGTTGGCTTCGGTGATCATCTCTATAAAAATTTGGTGGAATTATCTCTTTGGGGATAAGTGTAATATATATACGGACCACAAAAGTCTCAAGTATATATTCACACAGAAAGTGTTGATCATGCATCAACGAAGATGGTACGATCTGATCATAGACTATGAATGGTAAATCCATTACCACCCTAGGAAATTTAACAAGTTGGTAGATGATCTAAGTAGAAATGACCTAGAAATTCTATCAATGATGTGAATTTAATAGGATCCAATCTTCTTAGATTTGATGAAGATAGAAATGAGAATCATAATGATGGGGACATCATCAATCCTTTCACAAATGATTTTCCAAATGTCTCTTTGGGAATGGTTAAAGGATGATCAAAAGGATTATTCGGGAATTCAAAAGAACGTGGAAGCTACCAGAAAAGTGAAATCCTCAGAGTTCAATGTTAATGAAGAAGGAATTTGGATATTTGGGGAAATTCTATGTGTTCCATCAAGTTTGGAGTTGAACAAGGAACTTTTGGATGATGTAAATTGTACAAATTTCTCTACTTACATAGGAAACACAAATATGTATTTAGATATTTGATAGCATTATTGTTGGGATAATTTGAGAAAGGAGATCGTTGAGTATGCAAAATTTTTCTTGGTGTGTCAGAAAGTGATGGCAGAGAGGCCGAAGTCAAAGGGGATGATGTGACCATTTCCCATACCAGCATGGAAATGGATGAACATAACCATCGACTTTGTCACTGGACTTCCAAAGATATCCAAATGAAATAATGAAATATAGGTTGTTGTGGATCATCTTACAAAGTCTGCACACTTCATTGAAATTCAAGAGGATTTCTCATTGGATCAACTGGCATGGATATTCATAAGGGAAGTGGTAAGGCTGCATGAAGTAACACTATCTATTGTATCAGATCGAGATACATGATTCACATCTATGTTTTGGCAGAGTCTTTAACATGCTCTAGATACTGAATTGAACTTCAGTACGACCTATCATCCTAAAATTGATGGCCAATCTGAGAGAACTATTCAGACACTAGAAAATATGTTATAATCATGATCAATGGAATTTAAAGGATATTGGGATCAACATCTTCCTTTGGTTTAATTCTCATATAATATCAGTTTCCACTAAAGCATCCGAATGGAACCTTGTGAAGCCCTATATTGGATGAGGTTAAGAACACCAACATGTTGGATTAAATTTAGTGAGCATTAGCTGATTGGACCAGAAATGGACGAAGAAATGGTGGATAAGGTGAAAACCATTCAACAACATATCAAAGCATCCCAAAGTCTATTTAAGAGTTATGTAGATAACCATCGATGATACCAAGAGTTTAAAGTTCGAGACATGGTATTTCTAGGCATATCTCCATAGAAGATGGTCATTTTGTATGGAAATAAAGGGATGCTAAGTCCTAGGTACATCGGCCCCTTGGAGATTCTTGATCGTGTTGGGGTTGGGGCCTATCGGCTGGAACATCCACATACCATGTCCAATGTAAATGATGTCATTCCAGTATCCCTCTTAAGGATGTACATACCAAACCATTCACATGTACTCTTTTCAAAGGTAGTATAGCTATATGATTATCTTTCTTATAAGGAGAAACCATTGAAGATCTTAGATCATAGAGAAAATGTTCAACAAAATAAGACCATGCGACTCGTCATGGTTTTTTGGCGAAACCACAAGTTTGGAGAAGCGATGTGGGAATCAGAGGAAGTGATGAAGAAATGTTTCCCACATCTATTTTAGTGTGGGAAAAAGAAAATTTTTAGGATGAAATTTCTTAAGGGGGAAATATTGTAACGAACCAAACATTAATTAATGAAAATTCCCCTTCGTATAATTAAATGTCTTATTATGGTTATATAAAATGTGAATGTATTTGGTTTTATGTTTCTTGATTTTTAAAATACCATTATGAATTGTAACCATTTCTATCACAGCCATTGAACTATGATGACAAGATTAGTATAAATATAGGGCATTAACAAATCCAATTTTCTTAGAAAAAGGATGTAACACCTCGACCCCAGTTACCCAGAGTCGATGCATTATTTTAATACATTGGCAATATTACAAGGAATCAAGTCCCGAAGGACATGTCGATTTAGCAGTATTGGAAAATAGATTACATACATGAATGTTACATTAAACATTATAACATACAAAAAAACATAAATAATCCTTTATGAACACTATTACTCCCTTGGCTTAACCCTGCATATCAATCACAATACACTTCTTGGAATCCTGGGAAAATAAAACATAGAAAGGGGTGAGCTCAAACGATCAGTAAGGGTAAGAAAAAAAGCGGATTCTTTCAAAAAATAAGCACAAACATTTAAGGAAATGTATAAAACTAAAACAAAAGCATTTTAAACTTGAACATCAGTATAATATGGAAGAGATAAAATGAAATAATTCCATTTACTTATTCACATGGATATTATAATAATCAAATAATCACATGAAATATAAATAACCAGTTTCATATCAATGGAATGCATAATTCCAGACTATCATAACCATGTAGCCAAGGCCTCGTGCCAAGACTCAAAATAATATTTTGTCAAGGCCTGATGCCAAGACACTAGTTTGTCTCATGAGACCTACCGATGCAATTTTTTTAGAAGATGCTTATGTTTAAAATTGATCAAATATACTCCAGTGTTTTTCGGAAAACTTTATGCAAGCTTATGAAAAAAATAACTAATTCTGAGACTGCTCGACTAATTATAGGCCATGATGGGTCCACGACCAATCCCTTCCTGTCTAACACACTCGAGAGTCGGGTTTTCTAAAAATGTTTTTTAGCTTGCATTAAATACATATACATTTTCACTGGATTTTCATATACTTGAGAGAAATATCTCTTTTTCATGAAAACATTCAAAAGTCACACAATTTGCAAAAAGAAGTCATTTAAAGAAATTTTTGAATCAAAGTGTCCCATACCACTATGAAACTTTTGAAAATAATTAACATTTTAAAAACATTCATGTCCATATAAATAAATCCTTAAAACCCATTTTTAAGAAATGGAAATTAATGAAAAGATTTAGAAGAATAAATATTTAAAATATTTGAAAAGATGTTTTAGTTAAAATTACCTTAAAATAATCCATTTGAAAACATTTTCATAAAACATGGACATAGATAATAAATATGTCCCAATAGATACTTATGTAAAAACATCCTCAGATAATAAAGAGATTGCGAAATTATCCCTTACCAATTTGGTAACTTACGAAACATAAACCCCATGAAAGAGGTATCATACAATGAATATGTAAATACAGATAAATTAAAGTGTATTACATAAATAATACAATTATGGGCAGTGCATACACCAAACAAAAGGTAATAGTGGCAATATGTCATGAATCTCACGGGAATATGGAGTGAGATGAAAACCCGTTACCATTCAGTTTCCTTTAGTCGAGGGTACATTTATCCCCCTGTATGAAGACTATAGTATGTTATTGAATTATAATAGAACCATATAAATATTTATGATATCATAAATTATTCTTTTATAACAGTATACTACCCATTTAATAATAATTTCCTTCTTATATGAATATTTTGGGTAATAATCGCTTTCTTTATCGTATGTTTTCTAACTTGTTACTCTTGATTGTATCACATAGATAATTATTTAAATACTTCCAGAATATATAAAATGATTTATTTATCATATATATTTATAATATAAAAATTTATAATAGAAGTATATATATATGAAATAGAAAACACAGTTTATGGGGACAATAGTCCGTACGTATGCATAAACGCTGTTTCCGTTTTCATATAGTATTGAACGGAAGTAAGTGAATAAGATAAATGAATGTACATAAATAATTATATATATAAATATATATATCTCCAGTAGCATTATTATTTCATATATTACATACTTATTAGTAATATATATTTTTATAATCGCCGATGAAGGGTGAACATGGAAACAAATCTCATCGCATCGTGGAGACGGTAATCCGTACGTACGCACGAGCGAAAATATCATTTTTTGATATTAATATAATATATAATTCGATGGTATATAATATATACAGAATCCTTATCATGTTATATTTATTATTTACTTCAAATACACATCATTATTATACCCAACATAATAATAATGTATTGAATAACAATTACACCACAACATGGAGACGGTAAGCCGTACGTACGCACATATGGTGACATGTCATTGAAAGGTTGGATAAAATAATGAATTTTGTTGTAACATAATTATAATAACATCACATTATATATTATATAATGGATTTATTATTTTAGAATAGAAATAATAAAGAAATAAGATGTTGAAGAAGAAAGGAACTTGAAAGAGGGTGGTGAAAACATTACTTCTTCTTCGGGTTATTCCTTTTGATTTGATCAAAATGGCTCCTTAGGTTGGATTTATGATCAAACTAAGGCCTCTAGGTTTAAGTGAGGGAAGTTGAGAGAGTATTTGGCCAGGGGTTGGCCGAACCAAAAGGCTATGAAGGTTTGATGAATTGGTTAGAAGTTGGGTCCTTTTATAAGGGGGAGGAGGGGCTCTATAGGAAAAATTTAAATTATTAATTTATAATAATTTCATATTAGGTTTATAATGGAGCCAAAGTGGATTATTCAAAGTTTAAGGTGGGGTTGGGTCTAAATCATTTCAACCAATATATTTTAGGCAGTTTTGGGTCATTATATTGACCCTGTCTGTTAGTTTTAACTCTTAGTTAATTAGATTGACATTTAACATGTCACTTTGTATTTTTATATTATATAGTTAATAAACATAATATATACATCCAAGAGACCCGAAGTGGTCCATTAATGGTACAACTATCATGATACATGTCCTTTGGCCGAACATTAGTTTTTTAGGAATTGAATATCAATTAATAATATAATATTTTTTTTAAAACTCTTTTATGTCAATTTTGACACAATTTGGTATTTCATTTTTTTCAAAATCATAACAGAATTATTACTTCCAAAAAACATAATTAAATCAATAATAAAATTCCATAGTAACCTATAAAATTCTTTTAATTCATTAAAAGTATCAAAGTATATTTATTTGGATATTTATAATATCAATTATTTTAATATTTCACTAATAAGTTAATTACTGCGTCATCATTGTGTCATAAATAAATTAAAATATTTAATGTCTAAAAATTATAAATAAATTACCATTATGTATGAAATCTTATTAACTTTGTAATGAAGATTTACAATCGAATTTATCTTATCTATAAACCTATATTAAAAATGTTTTATTAATTAAACATTGATTTTAAATCTTTTAACTCTTCTTTGAATTAAATAATAATAAATATCCTATTCTAATCCAAGTGGACCTAAATGATAATATTTTATTACTAAGGTTGTTTTTGGTCGACATATATTTGTCCAATAGAATTAGGACAAGTGTTAGGTTAATATTAATATCCTTTTTACCCTTAATTACCATATTTACTTTTAACCGTGGTAAATAAAAGTAAAACGTTACTATTAACCAAAAATTATTTTTATCTCATTGAATAGAATTTTACTCATAGATATTAACCGCATCTCTCGAATTTTCAAAATTCAGCTCACAGAAGCAGTAAAATTATGTTTTATGTGAATTTGCAAAAGATCCTATGAGGTGGGTAAAAGACGATGAAATGTTCAATAAAATTTTTCTATATCTAAAATTATTGTTAACCGACTCCAATGAATTACATTGAAATTATATAGGTATTATGTATCTATTTTTAAATTAAATAATTTAAATAAAATACATAATTATATAATTAAAAATTCCGTTTTAAACTATAACTTAGTGTTTTTCACTATTCAGCAAAATTTAAAAGTTTCCATAAAAATACCAAAAATTTACTCTAAGATAATTTTGATATTCCCAATTATATAATGAAGTATATTTTACAAAATTATAAACATAGAAGTTTCATTTTTTAATTTAAAATTAATTCCCGCTGTCAAAACAGAAAGCCTGTTTTTAGGAAACAATAACTATTAAAAGATTGACACTTGTTTATGTCTGGTTTTAATGTGAAATTATGTCCAATGAACTAAATTGGATTAAATTATAAAAATATATTCTAAATATAATTTAAAACTACTAAAATTCATAATTTATCACTATTAATTATTTTGATTAAAAAAGTTGTTTTTAATTAAAATTTAGTAATCTTCACTATTAATCAAAATATAAAAGGTATCAGAAATGTACCAAAAATTCACCATAAGATAATTTAGATATTCCAAATCTAAAAATGAAGTCAATTTTGAAAGATAAGATGTATAAAATTTCAAAAAGTTGGTGTTACTATCCATAACGGCTAGTTTGATTGGTTGAGGTGTGTGTTAGAACTCGAAGTTGCGTAAAAAGAACGCTACTATATTATTCAAAGAGAAACGTACCATGGATTCTTGGGGTGTTACATTCTCCACTCCTTCAATAAATTGCATCCTCGCAATTTATGCTCGGTATTGGAAACTTGGGGTTGAAATTTTAAAATATCTTAGTTGAAATCCCACATCGAAAAATGGATTAATGATGCCTCTATTTAAAATAAATAGTGGTAAGTATGAAGGTTACTGAAAATAACACATACTAGGGTTCAATGTAAGAAAACATAGATATGAAAGAGAAATCTAACCCTCAATATCTGATGGAGAGTGGTAGAGGACATGGCTATGAAAAGGCCAACAATCACAAAGCCATAAATTTGTGATGATCTAAGGTACTATCAAGGACAATGTTTTTGTTATAAGTTAATTTTCTTAATGTTGAAGAATTTATTTATGAGATTGGCTAAAATCATAAAGAGATATACTAACTTTATAATTAATGTTTTATCCATTACTAAATTTCTACCACAAACTCAGATTTCACTCCAAAACATAATACAACTCAAAAATACTCTATTTATCCTAATCGTATAGGTTACCAAATATATTGACTTTATAATTCACATATCAGACCCTTTTTAAAAAAGAAACTACATTATACAATCCAGTGACTTCACGTAGTCCAGCGGTAGGTGATAAATCCCAATCGCGCTATGGTTGTGGGTTCGATTCCTGCAGCTTTGTCTGACGCGACGGGTTGTCACATGGTCTACGTGTTTTCCTTTTATAAAAATCCAAAAATAAACTTTCAAACTCAATCCATTCCAACCTTTAGACTTATCCAAAATACTACTATCCAAACTCATAGTCCAAAATATACAATGAAGTTAAACATAATGAGGAGTATTTTTTCCAGGTAATAACATGTGAACGCCTTCCTCATATATTCTTTTACAACACCGCAAAATCCTGAATTACCAAAATCAACCATCTCTTATTCCAAAATCACTACCACGTTATCAAGACCATATAAAGGATTACCTTTCCTTCATCCATTTATTTTCCATAAAAAGGGAACCTTACTATTAATTCACTTTTCATAGAACCATATATTCTCAAATCCTCAATAAAATAGTACTGTAGTCAATCCTTATTTATCTCCATAATTCATGTAACCAGTATACTATTGATAAAACCCAAAAAAAATAATAATTCTATAATAATAACATAATAACACTAGTCATTCCTCTTCTTATGAGGTAGTATTATAACCTTATTATTATCCAATAGCATCATTTGGTGCTTACTGTGATGATTTGGACATTGGTTTGCTTAGTGTCCTAACTCCTTGCAGATGAAGCATTGTAAATTTGAAAACTTTTTCTTACCCATGAAATCACGTACTTGGTGTCCATTTTCTCCACACTTATAACAAACTCCCATTCCCTTCAAGCATTTACCAAGGTGATTCATTCCACATTTATCACGTATTGGAAAATCCTTCTTTCCCTTATTCCCTTTATCCATATTTCATTCTACCATCCTTTTCTTCTCTAGCTTCCCTTCAAAGCCATAGAATTAAGAGAGTTATTTACTTATCTTTTGATACTATTTATTCAGATGATTTTAATACGTGGGAGACTATTTCCTTTATAAATTTTGTATTAATACCATGAATGATATGACCTTTCTTACTCTTTGGATCATACGTATTGCGGGAGTTCTCATTCCTTCTACTGGGCGCCATTTCTAAACAATGGCATACACTATGTCAATTTATGAATCACAATTCATAATTCCACACATGTTTAATACCTAACATAAATTGAATAGTTTATTGATATAATCCATAATCACGGAAATATTTTCTTTGAGGAGGTATATATTCATAAACCCTTCATAGTGGTTTATAATGAAAATGAGAATTATCCTAAGCATATCCCCCAGGAGTGTCATAACAAAAAGTGCAGCAAGACCCGTTGTCGTGCATCAGTTCCCATTAGAGTCTAGCTCAAAGCGATGTTTTCGGGTTTTACCCCTAGGTACATATGTGCCAGAGCTGCCTCTACCTGCTCGTATCTAGACAAGGATGTATTTCTCGGAAAACTCACAAAATCACTACGATACCAAAATTATCGGAAGTTATTCTATAATAATCCCCAATGTATATCTTAGGGTAATGTGCTCCAATCAGAGTTTATCTAAATCTAGTTTCCAAGGTTATTGCTAAACTTCCTCTGATACCAATTGTAACTCCCCGACCCCAATTACCGAGAGTCGATGAATTGTTTTAATACATTGGCATGATTACAAGGAATAAAGTCCTGAAGGACCAATCGGTCTAGCAGTCTTGGAAAATAGATTACATACATGAATATTTCATAACACTTTATAACATAAAAATAAATAAATAATCCTTTATGAACACCATTATTTCTTTCGCTTAACCCGACATATCAATCACAATAAACTTCTTGGAATCCTGGGAAAATAAAACATTGAAAGTGGTGAGCTCAAACGCTCAGTAAGGGTAAGAAAAACAGTGGAAAATTTTAAAAATAAGAATAAACATTTAAGGAAATGTATATAACTAAAACAAAATCCTTTTAAACTTGAACTTCAGCATAATATGGAAGAAATAAAATGAAATAATTCCATTTAATTATTCACGTGGATATTCTACGAATCGAATAATCATATTCCATATCAATAACAACTTTCATAACGATGGAATGCATAATGCCAGACTATCATAACCACGTAGCCAAGGCCTCGTGCCAAGACTACAAATAAGATTTTGTCAAGGAATCATGCCAAGACACTATTTTGTCTCATGATACCTAATAATGCAATTTTTATAGAATATACTTACGTTTAAAATTGATCAAATATACTCCATTGTTTTTCTGAAAACATTATGCATGCTTCTGAAAATAAAATAAATAATTCTGAGATTTCTCGACTAATTGCATGCCATGATGGGTCCATGCCCAATCCCTTCCTGTTTACCACACACGGGATTCAGGATTTCAGAAAACATTTTTAAGCTTGTATTAAATACGTATACATTTGCACGGGATTTTCATATACTTGAGAGAAGTATCTCTTTTTCGTGAAAACATTTAAAAGTCACACAATTTGGAAAAGAAGTCATTTAAAGACATTTTTTAATCAATGTTTCCCGTACCAATTTGACACTTTTGAAAGTAATTAACATTTTAAAAACATTCATGTCCATATAAATAAATCCTTAAAAACCATTTTGAAGACATAGAGATTAATGAGAAAGATTTAGAAGAATAAATATTTAAAATATTTGAAATGATGTTTTAGTTAAAAGTCCATTAAAATAATCCCTTTGAAAAATATTTCCTAAATCATGGACATGGATAATAAATATGTCCCAGTAGATACTTACGTAAAAAGCACCTCAGATAATAAAGAGATTGTGAAATTAACCCTTACCAATTTGGTAACTTACGAAACATACACCCCATGAAAGAGGTATCATACAATAAATATGTAAATACATATAAATTAAAGTTTATTACATAACTAATACAATTATGGTCAGTAGATACACCACACAAAAGGTAATAGTGGCAATATGACATGAATCTCACGAGAATAAGGAGTGAGATGAAAACCCCTTACCTTGCACTTTCTTTTAGTTGAGGGTACGTTTAGCCTCATATATGAATACTATAATATGTTATTGAATTATACCAGAACCATATTAATATTTATGATATCATAAATTATTCATTTATTACTTTATACTACCCATTTAATAATAATTTTCATGTTATATTAATATTTCGGGTAATAATCACTTTCTTTATCGTACGTGTTTTAACTTGTTACTCTTGATTGTTTCACTTAGATCATGATTTAAATAACTCAAGAATATAAAACATGATTTATTTCTCATATATACTTAGAATATAAAAATTTATAATAGATGTATACATATATGAAACAGAGAACACCGTTTATGGAGACGGTAGTCCGTACGTATGCATAAATGATGTTTCTGTTTTCATATAGTATTGAATGGAAGTAAGTGAATAAGATATATGTAAGTACAAAAATACTTATATATATAAATATTTATATCTCCAGAAGCATTATTATGTCATATATTACATACTTATTAGTAATATATATTTTTATAATCGTCGATGAAGGGTGAACTTGGAAATGAATCTCATCGCGTCGTGGAGACGGTAATCCGTACATACGCATGAATGAAAATATCATTCTTTTGATATTAATATAATATATAATTGGATGGTATATAATATATACATAATCCTTATCAGTTATATTTATTATTTACCTCAAATAATCATCATTATTATACCCATCCAAATAATAATGTATTGAATAATAATTACACCATAACGTGGAGACGGTAAGCCGTACGTACGCACGTATGGTGACATGTCCTTAAAAGGGTGGATAGAATAATGAATATGGTTGTACCATAATAATAATAACATCAATGTATATATGAGATATTGGATTTATTATTTTAGAATATAAATAATAAAGAAATAATAAGTTGAAGAAGAAAGGATCTTGAAAGAGGGTGGTGAAAACATTACCTCTTCTTCGGGTTCTTCCTTTTGATTTGATCAAAATGGCTCCTTAGGTTGGCTTTATGATCAAAATAAGGCCTCTAGGTTTATGTGAGGGAAGTTGTGAGAGTATTTGTGCAGGGTTTGGCCGAACCAAAAGGATTTGAAGGTCTAAATAATTCGTTAGATGTTGGGTCCTTTTATAATGGAGAGGAGGGAATCTTTAGGAAAAATTTCAAGTATTAATTTATAACAAATTCATATTTGGATTATAATGGCTCCAAAGTATATTATTAAAAGTCTAAGGTAGGGTTGGGTCGAAATCCTTTCAACCAATATATTTTAGATAGGTTTGGGTCATTATATTAACCCTATCATTTAGTTTTATCTATTAGTTAATTAGATTGTCATTTACCATGTCACTTTGTATTTTTATATTATGTAGTTAATAAACTTACTACATACATCCAAGAGACCCCAGGTGGTCCATTAATGATACACCATTCATGATACAAGTCCTTTGGCCAATCCGTCGATTCTTAGGAATTGAATATCAATTAATAATATAATATTTGTTTTAAAAACTCTTTTATGTCAATTATGACACTATTTGGTATTTGATTTTTGTGAAAATCATAAAAGAATTATTAATTCAGAAAAACATAATTAAATAAATACGAACATGTCAAAGTAACCAATAAAATTCGTTCAATTCATTAAAAATTTCAAATTATATTTATTTGGATATTTATAATATCAATTATTTAAATATTTCACTAAAAAGGTAATTATTGCATCATCATTGTGTCATAAATAAATTAAAATGTTTAATGTATAAAAACTATAAATAAAATACCATTATGTAGGAAATAATTTTATCTTTCTAATTAATATTTACAATCTAATTTATCTTATGTATTTACCTATATTAAAAATGTTTGAGTAATTAAACTTTGATTTTAACTCTTTTATCTCTTCTTTGAATTAGATAATAATAAATGTCCTAATCTAATCCAAGTAGACCTAAATGATAATATTTTATTCCTAAGGTTGTTTTTGGCTGATATATACTTGTCCAATATAATTAGGGCATGTGTTAGGTTAATATTAATATCATTTTTACCCTTAATTACCCTAATTACTTTTAACAGTGGTATATAAAAGTAAAAAGTTACTATTCAAAAAAAACTTATTTTTATCTCATTGAACCACATTTAACTATTTGATTTTAACCGTGTCTCTCAGATTTTCGAAATTCAGCTCATAGAAGTAGTAAAATTATGTTTTATGTGAATTTGCAAAAGCTCCTAGGAGGTGGGTAAAAGACGGTGAAAAGTTCAATAAAATTTTTAAATATCTAAAATTATTATAAAACTACTCAAATGAATTACATTGAACTTATATAGGTAATATGTATCTATTTTTACATTAATTGATTTAAATAAAATAAATAATTATTTAAATTAAAATTCGGTTTTAAACTATAACTCAGTGTTTTTCACTATTTATCAAAAAACAAAAAGTTTTCAGAAAAATACAAAAAAATTACCCTAAGATAATTTTGATATTCAGAATTCAATAATGAAGTCTATATTACCAAATTCAAAACATATAGGTTTCATATATTAATTTAAAATTAATTCCTGCTGTCAAAACAAAAAGCGTGTTTTAAAAAAAAACAATAACTATCAAGAGATTGACATTTGTTTGTGTCTGGTTTAAATGTGAAATTATGTCCAATGACCAACATTTGATTAAATTGTAAAAATATATTCGAATTATAATTTAGAACCACTAAAATTCATAATTTATCACTATTAATTATTTGGATTAAAAAAGTTGTTTTTAATTAAAATTTAGTAATCTTCACTATTCATCTAAATATGAAAGTTATCAGAAAAGTACCAAAAATTCACCATAAACTAATTTCGATATTCCAAATCCAAAATTTAAGTCCATTTTGAATGATAAGATGTATAAAATTTCAAAAAGTGGGTATTACTATTCATAATGGTTAGTTTGATTGGTTGTGATGTGTGTTAGAACTCGAAGTTGCGTACAACACACACTATTGTATTATTCAAATAGAAACATACCATGGAAGCTTGGGGTGTTACAAAGGTAGAGATGGCCTAATCCAGTATACTATCTCCATACAAAGACCATTTTTCGAAGATTATAAAGGAGGTGGCGTCATTGGGATTCACTCTTTAAAAATACCATGCCGAGATTGAATACATTATTCTCGAGGATAACTTCCTATGAGAGAAGTGGATGCTGATAGAGATTACCACTCGAGAAATATTATCTAATCCACACCAAGAGTATGTCACCATCACAAACCTTACTATAAGGTCTTATGTGGTATTTTTAAGGGGTTATGTAACTATATCCCAGTACTACGATTCTGTACATTATTCTTATATAGATAATATACATTCTTTTTATTTGTGTAACTTTGTAAATAGATTTTAATTACCAAATAATATTTTTAGTTAATATTCAACTAAGAAATCTAGTTTTACGAATTAATGGATTTTTTAATTAAATATCATTTTAATAAAATATTATTATTATTATTAAATTACTTTTTATTAAATATAAATTATCATATAATTTTATGAATGAAACTGTAATTTTTATTAAGGTTTGAATGTTGTTTTCATCCAAACCCATGAATTTTTAATAAATGAAAATTTTTCTATTAAAAGTAAAAATTCACATATTTAGAAAATTATTTAGAAAAAATGAATATTATATTTTGAATAAGGACGTCGAATTTATCCAATGGTGATTTTTTTCATAATATTTTGAGACAGTTGAAATTTTTGGTAAAGATTAAATACCGTTTAAATATATAATGTGTTTTACGCCATCATATTAAACAAATAGTGATGTAATAAAATATTATAAATATTATTTTCATCCAATATACGTTTTACCATTAAAATAATGTGAATGTAGATTTGTTGGATTTATTTTACAATGCTTTTGTGGGCCCTCCAAGACTTATAAATCATTTTACCTTTTTAAATTGTTTTCCTTGAGAGTGTGACTCACCACCACATAAGAATCCATATTATTTAAAGAAGTTAGGCCATTGTACTGATAAAATATTGTTTTCCACTCCCCTTTGGCCAGAACTAGGGGAAAATAACAGGGGATGGTCTGAGGTGTTGGTTAGTTTAATGTGTGGTGTCCCAAACCTAAATAATAAAGAATTCCCTCCCCTTTCCTATATAAACCCACCCAATATCCAAATTCCTCTTCACTCAAAGCCTTTGGAGTTCGTCCAACCACTACATAATCTCTCTATAATCCTCCCAAGGTGCACCAAGATTCCAAGAATCCTCTCTAAATCCTCTCCCATGTTTTTGGGACTGCACTTCCAGGTAAGGCATTTCATCCTTTCTCATTTTTATCCAATTTATATTAAGTTGTTATCCGATTTTGTTTTCAATTACAAATGTTGGGGTATTTTTTCAAACCTCCCCAAATACATCCCTATTTATATTTGGATGATGGGATTCCCCTTTCTCTCTAATTAATGCTTCCCATTTACACACTTTACCATACTGAAATTTTATGAGGGATTTCTGTCTCCTCTTTTACGACCAAGTAATTCTTTTGTAGTATGCATCTAAATTACATTACATTTGTTGGGACATGTATCTATATGAACCCCTTACTTTACATTTGATGTACATATGATGAGGCACCCTTTTCACTCTCATCAACCATTTTCATGAATCTTTATATCACATCATTATGCTGCCAAAATTGCACTGTGTTTTTCCAATCCATGTTCATTGTGTAGTGAATACCATACCCTTGTATTTATCAATGGTATTAACCTTTATGAACATATACATATTGAATATTACTTTAAAGTTATTATTCCACATTAATTAATTATGGGATAACTTATAATATTAATTGATTCCATGTTATATGATCCATGTGGCACACTTATGCATGAAATGAAATATTTAAGAAGAGTGCACCCTAATAATGATCGAATGAATTGGATAAGTTATAGTATCATGATACATCACGTTCAATGAGTGCTGACTCTTTAAAATTCATGTGAAACGTAGTTTTACTCGTGCTTCATGTGCAGTGAGGGTTTACACATGATCCATATTCAATGAGCCTTGGCTCATGATAAATTCCATGTTAAGTGTTGGTGCCACATTTCCATGTTATGATTATCAAGTTTTATCATAAAGTTATTTTCATTTTTCTCTTGATCTCCAATGATATTGCTATTTCCTTAAATATAATTTAATCTTTATTTTATTCCATGTGTATTCCCTTACTCAGCTTTATAGACCACCCTTTTCTTATGACTGTCCTCAAGTTATCCCATGGAATGCTAAGTATGAGGGAATGTTGTGGTCATGTAAATGATTTTTTCAATAATATATTATTTTATATGATTTAAGTTGTCATTTAATATTCCTAATCACCAAAGACACTATACCTCTTGATCATTCATGTTGTATCTAGTGGAGGTATTATGTAATAAATTATTATAAGTGTCTAATAAAGAGCATGGTTGTCATAAGTATTGTGTACAGAAGTTAGTTGAATCACTTAGGTTAAAAATGAACAATGAACTAGATATTAAACACATTCATTCCATTTTACATCTAATATTATAAAATTGTATTGTTAATTATTGCATGAATAACATGATAATGATTCTATGAGATATATTTTTTTAGTTCCCCAAGATGATAAGGATATGAATAATACCAATTATTTAGTCTATATAATGAATAGTAGGAGGAAGGGAATGAATTAGGGCAGTTAGGTTAAACACAATATAAAAGAATATGTTCACCATATTTCCAAAATTAAAATTATACAGATGAAGAGAATTTTGTTGGAGTCTGTATTCTTTTCTTGTGGCATGAAATACCACTAGAGTAATAATTTCATGGATTTGAAAAATGAGTAATGATAAAATTATATATTAGGTATTTTTTCATTGAATGAAATCTCTCTCTCTCTATTTTTTTGGTATTGGATATAGGATGTGGATCAATATTTTTTTAATATACATGAACCAATAAAATTCCATAAAATTGAAACAAGATAGGGGGATCTCTTGTGCCACATATATTATGAGGCCAGTAGCCCTGGTAGTATATGATTTTCACCTAATGTTTCCTAGTGGTTTGGTTCATGCATTAAATAATTTTTATTATGTTACATGAGTATCATGAAATATATTATCTTTTTTATGTTTGGACACCATGTGAATTTATTACATGTTTGTAAATAATATTTTCTATTATAAAGATAACATATGTTGTGGTATGATGAATAAAAACAATTTCTTGTAAATGCATGAATGTGAAGACCATATGGTAAATCAATAGAAATGTAGTGAAAATGAATTATGTATCTCTCACCAATTCTACTTCTCAAGTGGTAATGTAAATGAGAAGAATTTTCAAAAATGATATCAACAACAAGTTTTACACTCAACTGATTAATAACTCTTTGATGCATGCCACGATTTAATACAATGTAAAGTGATCAATGTACCTTTATTTAGGAATATAATAAGATATACTAAAGTACATTAATTGGTTATTTCTAATTTATATTGTATTTTTTTAGTAGAGTAAAAGGTTTTCTTCTTACATCCCTACTTTTTTGGATGTCTATAATAGTTATGGTAATATCTAAAAAATGAGGTATATGTCAAATTTAATTTATATGTTTATGGATTCCAACCATAATATAAATAACCTTATTTATTTTAATACTAATTAAAACTTCTCATATCAAGGTGGAGATTATCACAACCAATATGTTATTGGGATCTTGATGAAGTGTGGGATAATATATAAAATCAATCATCCATGAAAACCATAGTTGAATAATGTTAGTATATGGAAGAATAAAAAATTTATGGACATTGTAATATTAGTAATGAGTCAAGAAACTCTTCCATTATCCTTTTCGAGTTATCTATTACAAACAATGGAATATAATGTTATCCATGTACAAATGAGAGCTTCAAATTTGATTCCATATTATCTGTTTTATAGAAGGAAAACCAATCTTACTCAAAAACATGTATGGGGATGAAAGGATAATTTAAATACAATTCATATACTAAAATTATTATCTTGAGGCATCAAGGGAATACTTATTGGCTATCCTAACGTATCGAAATTGTATCACAAATTTTAACATTGAGATATAAATGTAATTTGGGAAATACCTTGAATATTAATATAATGGAACATATATTCAATTGAAAAAGTTGGAGAGACATTAAAATTGATCAATTTGATGATCCAGATGAAAATTAGTTCAAATGGGAACAATATCTATAAGATTTTGTGGGAGAATAATATGTTACCAAGACAAAAGTACTGTGTAGTTTGAGTCGAGGGGTTAGAGAACTGGAATGATATGTTTTTTTTCATCGAATCAAGTGGCACATTACACATTGATAATGATGAAACTACAAATTACAAGGATGATGTAAAAGACAATTATGACTACAAATTTCAATATACTAGGAATTCTGAGAATTTTACCATGTACAAAATATAATTTTGGATTTTGGTAGGCCTTATAGCTGATATAAAACACATCAGGGGAAAATAGGTATTCAATAAAAAATAAAACGCAGATGAAAACTTAATTACCTATATGAAACAACGAGTGTTGTAGTGTTTCTTAAAATTTCAAGGAATGAATTATGATGAAACCCTATAACTAGTTGTGATGCTATAATCTATTATAATATTACATGAAATAGTATCCATCTATGATTATCTAATTTGGAATATATATTTAAATAAATATTTATAAATTAGAAGTTGGTTTAAGATGTCAATATGACTCTACCTGAAGTTTTTATTATGTCAAATAGATCTAATAGTATATTAAATATATAGAGATCTATTTATGGGTTGAAGAAGGAATCATGATCTTGGAATGTTAATTTTGATGAGGTTGTAATAGATTTTCTTTACTTGAGAATAAAGGATTTCCATGTTCCTTTATGAAGGTTAGTGGGATTGTCATCGTTTTCCTTGCATTATATGTTGACTACATATTAATTATGGGAAATGATATTGACATATTATAGATTGTTATGGGTAGATTAAATGAATGTTTATCCCTGAAATACATAGATGAATCAACCTACATATGATGGATAAAGATATATATACATAGATGTCATAGGATTCCTAGGATAATTCAAATTACATACACTAACAATTTATAAAAACGGTAAAATATGAATCAATCTAAGAGAGGTTTGTTGCTAATTTCACATGATATTAATGACTAAAATAAACCATTCTCACAAACACAGGAGGGTGTTGAATGAATGAGAAGAATAAATTTTTACTTAGATGTTGGAAAATATATTATATGTAGTGTTATGTACTAGTTTTGGTGTTTCCATTTCATCATGAATGGGGATATGATATCAAGGGAATCCATGATAGATACATTGGGAATTAGGGAATTATATATAAAAAGGATTCATTCCTAGTGTATGGAGGAGATGTGGAACTAGTAGTAAGGGGATACACATATTATAGTTTTCATATAGATCAATATGATATGAAAGCATAGTCAGAATATGTATTTCTACATAATAGTGGTTCAATAAGAATGATAACAATGAATAAACCTATAGTCAGTAATTATTTATTATAACATTATAATATTGTGGCTACCAATATAGGTTAGGAGGCAGTTGTGTACATATATTTTTCTTATACATTGGTGTTATGAGTAGAATTGTAGATCATATTCCAATTTAGTGTGGTAATACTAAAGTATTTATTCTTTACAAGAATCCTAAGTCACACTAGATGAAAAATCATATACATTATAGGTTATAAATATTAATGGATTTTACTCAGATTGATGAAGATGCAGTCAGAATAGTATACATAGGGGATAACATATAAGACCCATGACTATATCTATATATCATTAGAATCATGATTCTCATTTGAGATCTAGTTGATTTAGTGTTATTCTCTATATAATCTAGTGGATGTGAGGGTGTTGTATGTGGTTTCACATGACCAAACACATGTATGTACATTGATTTCCATTATAGGTAGAATTTTTTATATATTCATGTTCTTATCTTACCAAAATAGTGATTATACTTATGTGTACACTGTAATTATTGTTATTTTCATTAATTACATGCCATACCAAATGCTTATTTAATCCCCCAAGATATTATGAGAAACAATACACCAAACCCGTACACCTAGATCATATGATGAAATTTTGAGCATTACATTTTTTGCTATAATTTTCGATAATTTTGAGTCATTTTCCTATATTTAGACCATACAAAAAGAAAGGAAAATTGCATCACTTATATCCTCAATGTCCTACAAGGTTTACAGTTTTAGATAATTATAAAAAACTCTTACATAAAAAATAACAAGAATTTAAATGATAATTTATATAATGTAGATCTACTTTTCATATTTCTCATTATCTAATCAATATTATCCTTGTGAAATCCTTTATAGACATAAATCATTCAACCACATGATTTTTAACAAGGAGAAAATTGATCATAATATTGGTGACCTCAAATTATTAGTAATGGTAAACATAAGTATTAATTGTTTACTTTCATTAAGGAGAATAATAATTTTCATGAACCAACTTGGTCACCCTAGTACGCTAAAACCTGAGTTGGTCTTGACATAACTTGAAGCGTGTTATCAACCTACATGGGATAGAGACCAGAACCTGACATCACACAATATGAAAGTGGGAATGAATTTTCCATAAACATAACATATTTAAGGGATACAAGTCATTATAAAGACAAGAAACACTCCACAGGTAGAACATTACATGAAGTCGAACTGGTAAGAAAATCCATGTTAAATCCACAATGTACTAAAAAATATGATAACCACCATTGTCGCAATGGATACAAAATTCCAAGACCATGTATCTACAATAATATCCACCTCCAATTGGTACTTTACCGTTACTCAAAACTAGGATATGATAGTCTAAAAACACACTAAAGGAAAAATATACGGTGTGAGCTAAATTCGTAGTAGGGTATCACCAATAATTCCATTATAAGATGAAAAATTTAATTAAGCAAATAATGTTTTCAATTTTAAATAAATATGAATGGATGTTCAAAATAATATTTAAATCAAATCATGTTTTACATTTGAAATGAGGTAAATAATTTATACTAATAACATAATAAAAAATTTATATAAAATCATTTATATAAATTCACATGGAATATTTTAAAAAATAAAAATAAATGAATATATAAGAAATATTCACAAATAGATAAATGGTTATCTACCATTGGGTACAATTTTTATTGGACAAGGGTTTCCCAAACACATTAATTGTTATCATGGAAATATATCTACACGCATCCCTTAGACAGTAGTTAATGAGGAGTAATCCCTATCCAATTACGGAAGTGGCATGTTTACTATATATTATTAGTGTCTTAAATAATAAATAATGTGATATCTTGAATAAATCACCAACTACATAGGCTATCATGTGCTCTAACAACAATCGATAACGATAAAATTATTTAAAAACAGTTCAAAATACAATTCATTGAATTTTTCTAATTCAATATGACAATTTCCATATAAAAAATAAAATTGGGTTTTAATCAAATCATAACCTTTTCATGTATAAAAAATATATATTTATCTCAAAAATGAATATTTTTTTAAAATATATTTTTTAATCAATTCTATAAATCAATTTCACTATTAAATATCCAAATATATATTCCACAACATAATTTCAAAAATTTCCATCAATTTCAAAAAACCGTCCACATTTCAGTTTGATTGTGGGATTTCTCCAATTTTCAAGCCACATCAAATACGAGTCCCCTATATGGAATTAGATTTCAACAAAACAATTGAAGTAATATAAATTTAAATCAAACAATTTATTTTAAATCAAGAATTTTTGTGTTAAATAAATTGTTTATCATAAATTAACCCACATACCATAGGATCACAAGATCCGAAAATATAAATCCCTATATGGGATTCTCTAATAAATAACATTGGTAATGAATATCTGAGAATCAAACGTAGATTCAATATCTGAAACAGTGGGGATTATATCCTCCAACAACAATGAGAACTATTAAATCCTAGGGAGGAGATAAGGAGAGTGTGGAGATAGAGAATGGGGATTGAAAATTTAGCAGGACATGATCAAATGACGATTTCTACAGAGTGATTTTTTTCAGATTGTTTGTGGAAGATCCAAACATTGTTCTTGGGAGATTCAAAAACCTAAGAAATCATGCATGTTCATGGTAAAATTGGGAGAGCTATAGAAATTGGGTTTGGGAAATTTTTAATAATTATTTGAAAAAAATAAATGTTGGCACACAATTTCCTAGGAAGGGCCACCCGGTAAGACAAATCATGCTCCCTAGACATGCACCATTTATAATGGATTTTCTTGTTTTCTACATGGTGGGGGAATGGTTTTCCAAATCTTGTTCGAACTGTGAAAATCCTTACTATTTGGGATTGCATAGATTTCACTAGCATGACTTCTGGTTTAGGTAAACCATGCACCAACCTTTCAAAGCCCAAAATCCATTCAAATTTTACAAATTTCACACATAACAACTCTAAAAAAACCAAACCAGTGCTTGATTAATATAGGGGATTATCAGTACCTCAAAATAATAATAGGATGTCACAAAATCCCAATAATAGAAGCATTCATTACCTAAAAATAATATTAATAAGATTAAACGTCAGAAAGATGAGGCCACTAATCCCTCATCAATGCCTCCCTCTCCCACATATCATGAGTATTAGATCTATTACTCCTTATCACTCAAGAAAGTATCATCCTCTAACGAATCACCTTGGCTTGAGAATCAACTATCCTAACTAGATGATCAATCATCGATAAATTAGGCTCAACATCAAGATAACTCCATCTCAGAACATTAGATAGATCATAAAAATAGTTTCATATCTATGATACATTGAAATGTTATGTATCAACATCATCTATGGTGGAAATTATAAATATTAAGACACATTCCCTACATTTTAAACAAACAAATATTGTCCAACAATGTGAAGAGTATGATTTCCTAACTTCCCTAACAGTCAGAGACAATGTGATGTCGATCAACATAATACATATACCAACTCTTTAAAATAAATATTACCGGATGAATCAAATATGTCATTATTGTTGTCTCTTAAACCATTATCGGTCCAACCACATAACATTCACCTATCTTTGACTAACAAAACAGATATTTTCAGGGCCATCCAAACAAGGACTTCTGATCATGGACATGTAACTATTGTTAAAGGAAAAATCAACCCTCCTTAAATTTCCATAATAAGATCCAAAAAGTTGAGAATTCATGAATCTTTCGTATCCTCAATAATCTTTATAGCTATTTCTTTTTTTCCATCTAATAATGGATGGTATGTCAAACTCAAATGGACCTAAGATCAGTGTTCCTCTTAAAGCCCTCTCTAATAATGAGAAGTAAACCAAGGATACCAATTATATACTACAGTAGATGGATTTATGTGAATATGAACACTCTCTTTCTCAATGAGATTTAAAAACACCTCAACATTGGTTGGGAGACGAATGTGTATAAATGGAGCGGATTTAGTCAGCCCATTGATTATAAACCACATCACCTTATTCATTATTTGGATACATGGAAACCTCACCATAATTTCCATAGAGATTTCATCCAACTTATATGTTGGAAGTGGATGTGGGAGAAGAAAACTAAAAGACCTTTGGTTCTTATCCTTGACCTATTGGATGGCATAACAACGATAGCCAAAATCGTGGATGAACTATCTCATTCAGAGACACCGAAATCTGCATTGCATTTCTTGGAGCATGTTTAAGAATACTGGGTGCACTAACCACTAGTGATTATAGAAATCCCACATCATATCTTTCCAAATTGATAATAGTACAACTAAAAAATTATAATAACATAGAATTCCATCCATGGAGAACAGCCAATAATAAATAGTCTCCCCACCATAAAAATAGATTCTAATTATATAGATATCATCATCAAGATAATTCCACTAAAGGATCAACTCGATATTAGGGGATATAAATAGAGAACTATCTAATGAAACCTTGGTATCATATTTTTGGACTCTAATATGAAACTATGAAAAATTTTAAGTCAAGTTCCACTCATTTTATGATTCATTCATCTTCTAGTTCAGAAGTTTATCGGCGAAGGCATGAGTGTTGAAATTAACTTTATCTATTGTATATGTTATGTCAAATTCAATTTATTTTCAGTGTTCCACACAACACCTATAGAAGAGTTTTATATATTTTTTAGAGAATTTATAACTCAATATTTTCAATATGAAACATTTGAAAACTCTTTATATGAAAAGGAAATTCCACCAAATCATAAGCATGTGCATAAAAACTACACTTTCAAGTAATGGTTAAAATAATTCTTCTCAGGTGGACTAAGCTTAAAAGAACCATAAAAACAACATGGGCACCCTATATAAGAAATCAGACCAAACCTGAACCTATTGAGTCATAAAATACTGCATAGATCTGCTTGAATATTAAAAGACTCAACCCTCACACAGTAGTCAAAACAAATATTTTCCTGACAAAATAATGCTAAAACTTGTCTTCCCAAAAAAATGTTAACCCTTTAAGATTTAGAGAGATCTTCAGACAAGCCATCATTGAGAAGTTTTTAATGAACCAGTGAGAATATAATGCTTATACCATGAAAATAATAATCTAGAAAACATTTTTTTAATTTTTCCTATGCCATAATAGCATTAAACTTGTTAGGATCAACTAAAATACCATTTTCGGACTCCATTTATCCAAAGAACGTCACTTACCATATTCAGAAATCACATTTCAAAATCATGGCTTAAATTTTTTTTTCAAAACTATTCAAAAACTTATCTCTAATGACGTTTATGATCCTCCATAGACATAGATTACACAAGGATTTCATACTCAATGTATACAATGAACGTATCAAGATAATCAAGGTAAATACCCTTTATCCACAACATAAATGTTTCTAGAGCATTGGGTAGACCAAATGGAAGGATGAAAAACACAAAATGGTTGTGCCTATTTCAAAAAATGGTTTTCTAAATGTTAGATTCTCTTATTATCAATATATGGTAACAAGAGTGATGATCAATATTGAAGAACCAAATAACCCTATTAAAAAAGTAAAATTCATCATAAATCCCTGGAAATACATATTTTATCATTACTACGACCCTATTGAGTTTTCAGTAATCTATTCAAAAGTGAAGTGAACCACGAGAATTCTTATCAATGTGTGCTAAAACCACCCAAGGTAACACACTTGACCATATGAATCCATCATCTTAGGGATTGTACAACAGAGTTTTTAACCTCTTAATTTATATTTGTTCTGTTTGGTAAGAAGGAATAGATACTGGTTGAGTACCAGACACCAAATTGATTGAATACTAAAAATCCTTTACTGGTGGAAATCTATAGATGTTAGAATGAAATATGGTAGGAAACTCGAAGAAAATTGGAGGGATATTACCACTCAGAGATTTTGGATCCATGTCAAAATCAAACATAGATATCACTTTCCCCAACTCTAGATAGGAAGGTATGGATCTACTCAACCTTGGGTCTGAGTCTCCATGAATGTTATGGCACACTCATTCGGGCATAGAAAAGAGACCCATCAAAGATAATAAAAAATCCTAGATTTATTGGTAATGGTCCAATCCAATGTAAATAATATGTCAACTGATTCCCTTTCCTGAACCACAAAATAAAAAACAAGATTAATAATAGATATAAATAAATCACAAGGACTATGTAGACCGTGCTCTCTCATCATTCCAAGGGATGTAGTAATATCCATCACATTAGATAAAATATTTATAGGAAGATTTGGAAGATTCACATTATTTGTGAAAGTAAATTAATAAGATGCACTAGTTTACAATAGAGTAGTCACTAATCAAAAATCTATAGCGATGGTATATCTCGCAGCCTCTATACTCGTATCAATTTCCTTTGGATAATATTCCACTGCATGAATAATCATCATTCTAGATGTTTATGGATGTAACCCCTTTTTCCTTGATGAATCTTATTTCACCATATTTATAGTTTGTTCTAATCATCTCTTGACACTATGTGGAGTGGAATATAAATGGAATAACATCTAATAGTTACTTGAGTGTTGGTATGACCATCATAACTTTGGTACCTTAGTGAAAACATATTTCAAGTGCCCTAGCTTGTAACACTACTATAAATTCAAGGGGCCTAGAACAAGAACTGTCGGCGGTCTAGAAAAATTGTGTTATTATGAACTAATATGGGAATCATCATGCTTCTTATTCCCTTTATAGGAATTTATGTATACTCCACTGGGATAGAAAAGAATTATTTCGAACCCTGACATTCCATCCAAGTCCATTTTGACCATCTACATTATAAAACACATCAACATAATAAGAAAGAACCAATAAGAAATCATGGGATCAAATATCATATTCATTACCCATATCGAACTATCAAAACATAATCATCCAATTTAATACAATATTAGGTGAAAACTCCACAAGCTCCGTAAAACAGTTTGAATATTTTGTCATAGACTATTCAGCCTGCTCGAGTTTGAAAAACTCAATAGCATTGGGCAACACCATCATCTACGGATATAATTTCTATTTGAAAATAACATTTATGTATTTCCAATCTAGTTCATGATGATTCTTCATTGTCACCATCATGTCTCCCAATATCCTCCTTGTAACTTCCAACATAAATTTGGAACATTTCAACATTATTTCATTAGGTTTCACCAAAAACACAAAAAAGCATCAATATTGCTCAACAAATCTTCAGAATCATGAGGATCACTTGAAAATTTTAACATTAGAGGTTTTTGGAGAAGGAAATCATATAAATGATTTCTAAAAAAATCCCTCTATTGTTCCAAAAATAGAACCTAAATGGGACCTAGTGGTAGTGCCCGCCCCAAAGCATGGATAGTACAAAAAATCACCTCAACCAGACTCGGTTACAACAGAGGATTTGCACACATTGGTTCATCAGAATCTTCCTCCTGAATCAAATTAGTAAATCTTATTGGAGGAATAATGATACAAAATAATAGTAGAAATTATTTAATAAATCATATTGACACTCAATAAGATAATAATGGGAAAATATATCTAAAAATATAGATAACCAATATTTGATGTCTTCTTATCCGAAAAAAAATCATAAAAAAGTTTAAAACTAATCATTAACAATTCATTCCCAAACCACCACATGTGACTTAAGCATCAATATAGCGAGATAAGACACATTACTAAATTTTAAATATCTACTAATTCCCAACATGATTGTACCACTAAATAATGAAATCAAGGAATGAGTCTTAACTTGCACCTTCGATACCGAATTATCTGGAATCGACCTGAATACACTAGTGTATTGATAATCAAGCCAGTATGGACATATAACAAAGAGAATTCATGATCCCCACATATTGTAGAATAGAAACTATAATCACATATTATTAATGTAGAATTTTTTTTTCACTAACACAATATAATAATGAAATACAATTCAGTTTATAAAAATGAAAAACATCACAATGAGAACTTTACTAGAAGTAAAAAAAGTAACCAGACCCAATGTAAAAATATAATGTACCATAAAATAGGATAAACACCACATTCCCTAAAGATACTAATTTCTAGGCCTAAGGATCAGCATACAGAACCACCTCCAACTGCATTTTACCCTTCCACAAACTTGGAATAAGATAATTTTCAAACACTTAAATGCACATGTCAGGTGTGAGAAAAATCCCAGTAGGGTATCACCATGGATTCCATAATAAGACACCACATTTAATTAAAAAAATAAATCATTCAGTTTGAAATAAAAATACATAATATTTAAAAAGAATATTTAAAACAAATCATGATTTACATTTTAAATGATGGAAATACTTTAAACGAATGGGATATTAATCATTTTATATAAAGTAGGTTATATAAATTCATAGTGAATTTGAAAAATATTTTACAAAAATGGAATGTATAACAAATAACGACAAATGAACAACTTGGTCATCTTCCAAGAGGTATGATAGTACGAGTCTATGAGATCCCCTCAAACTTGAATAGTCATCATGTCAATATATGTACACACATATCTCAAAAAACGATAAAAGAAGACCCATAACCATCACATTAGGGATTTGACATAATGCATATGTATTATTAATGTTGAAAATTTCCAATAGAGTGATATCCTAAATAACCCACTAACTACATAGGTTTTCATGTACACTATCAAAAATCAGTAATAGGAAATTTATTTCAAAACTATTAAAAATAAATTTCAACTAAATTTTCCATTTCAATATTCTAATTTCGATTCAAAAAAGGGTTTTTAATGAAATAATTCATCTTTAAGGATAAAAACAATGGGTTTATATCAAAATAATTTAATCAATTTTATAAAATAAAAATTTAAAACCATTTAGAGAAATAAATTTAATAATTATATATCACAAATTAAATTTCATAATTTGATTTAAAATTTTCCACCAATTTCCAGAAACATGGCCAAATTTAATATAATTTTATGGTTTTACTGATTTACATGACACATAAAATCGAAATCCCAAATTCAAGGGAATTGGATTTTAAAAATAAAAAATGAATGAAATTAAAATTAAATCTGGAAATTTAATTCAAATCACTAAATTTAGGGTTAAATAAATTCGACATCCTTAATGGAACAAAAATCCTTGGGATCACATGATCTTGAAATAAAAATCCCTAAATGGGAATATATATCAAATAACATTGGTAACAAAGATAAGATAATAAAATATAGATTCAATATCTATGATAATGGGGATTAGATCAACCAAAAACACATAGATATATTAAACCCTATGGAGTTTTTAAGGAGATAACATGAGATAGAGAATGGGGATGGAAATATTATTGGGAAAGGATAGAACGAAAAACTCAATGCATTTATTCACTTCATAAGGGGTTTGGATGAGACAAAATTGGACCTCAAGATAATCTAAGGCCTATGAAATTGTAACAGATCATGTTAGACTAGGTTCAGTGATAAAAATAGTGTTCAATAAAATTTTAAATAATTTTCTGATAAAATAAAATCCACACACATGATTTCATGGGTTGTGCCGCATGGTTACAGAAATATTGATACATAACCATGAACCCCTATTGATGGGGTTATAAAATTTCTATTTCATGTATACAAGATTTTTCATACCATGAGAAAACCATGAAATCCACCACTACATTTATTTGGATAACTTCCACTATTAGGGTGCATGGTTTTGGATAAAATGAGAACCTAACGTGTTGAACCAAAAGAACATTCCAAATTTCAAAAATTTATCTCATAAAATCATTAAATGAAACCCAACCAAATGATGATCAAAATAAGGGTTTTGGTGTAAATTATATCAGTAACATGATGTTACATGTGTTCATTATATTATGATAACATAATCAATGTCCTTGAGAGAATCATAAAATCATTCATTCCCATCAATACCAGGAAAATTAAATTTGTAAAAATAAAAAGGAAACATTAATCATAATCAATTATAATGATCCATGATATATCAATATTGATCATGATAAGCATTATAACCCCATATTAATATTAAGGAATCTGTCTACATAACATGGTATTTTATTTTCACATCACTCAAAGAACCACACTTACAAAGGTGCTAGTGTAATCAACCTTGGTAGGTTGACTATTGTAAAATATATCATTATATAAATATATTCATAATATTAATAAAAAATAATTATCATATTTCTACATAAATTATTCTTTCATAACCAATTAAAAAGGTGTTACTGAAAAAATGAACCATTGTAAAGATCATGGAGATAATAGACCATACATATGAATAAATAAAATTTCTATTTTTAAATGATCATTAGGGAAAAACGAAAAGTAAAATATTATCTTTCAAATATAATATTTATATTAAAAATATAATTATAGTTAATTATATAAAAATAAATATATCATTATTTTGATGTAAAATGAATCAAATCAATTCAAGGAGGTTGTTCTCCACATATCCATGAATGATGTTATCACTTTTTTAGTGAGTGAATCGTTTTGAAGAAAATGATATATTATACATAAACAATAAAATTATGTCATAAATATCATAATGACGTAATTTTTATCATATATATTCATTATAATTTCCTATATTAACTTCTATGTAACATGTTATTGAAAATTACATCACAACACTTCGTGAGGAGGTAGGTCTCCACACACACTATCGATGTTATCATATACCTTACGGAATAGAATATAAAAATGGGGTATATGATATAATGAATCTAGAAGTGTTATATTTTTATAAATATCATAACTATTGTATTTATACTATATTTAAAACATTATAATAATCCATGATATGTTGTAATAGAAAAATGAACAACATTATTCCGTAAAGTTGTAGTATTCTGTATGCCCAAGTGAGGATTCCCTAACCATTTAATGGAAATGTGTGTGGGTGTAGGTTGTAACATTAAGAAAAAATCAACTAAATATATTTAAGAATTTTTTTTATTATATAATAACAATATAAAATGAATATATGGAGGTGGATAAGAAAATAAAATAAAAAATCTTTTTAGAAGAACATGACCTCTTATTCAAGTATTCTCCATAGGTTTTTAAAAAAACCATGAAATTATTGGTTTCATACAAAAAGGTTCTTTTATAATTTGTATAGGGATGTACGGAAGTGATTTTTTCTTGTTTTCAATGACCCAAATGGCATGATCGGTGTGAATATGAGGGGAGAGTGAGAGCCTTTTTATAGTTGAGGAGGGCCATTGTTGTAAATAAACAAATGTATTTACTATTGGGAGCTCTCCCTTAACACATGTGCCTATAAAATTCAATAATAATGTAGGTTAGGGGTTATTTGGTCTTTCAAAGCCGCCACTACACAAAATAAATAAATTTTTTAAAAAAATCATTAACTCTTATGTTTTATCTTTTTTCGTTTCTGTTTTTCATAATGGAAACTATTATTCTAACCTATGTAATTCATCCAATAAGAATAAATTAAAGTGGAATCTTTTGTGATGTTTATACCCAATGATTTGAAATACTCAATTAAAAATATTAAAAAAACATATGTTTTGGGAAATAAAATTTTACAGAAGCATGTGTAATGTGAAAATACACTACTTTAACTCTAAGTAAGAAAACAATGTTTTTACTATTTAGGGTAAATAAATTCATTACAAAATATGTATTTTTAAATTAATGGATCACAATTGTTGATTACTTTAAATTAAAAATAACTTTATATAATATAATACTCTACTTAATTTTAAATCATTTAATAAAATACTATTTCTTATATAATAACATTAATGTTAATTTGAATATTATTTATTTAATTTGAATTTATAAAAAAATAACAAAAAAATATAATAACAATTTATTAATTTCATATTAAGGAATAATGATACATTCATCTATAATTTAATGGATTATTTATTAATTCTATTTACCCAATTTTAATATTTATAATAATATTTATTTTATTTTATATATTAACTAAATAATCCATGTGTTTGTGTTTCCTATATGTTAAATGTCATTATATCTTCTATAAAAAATAATGATAAATTTTTACTATAAAAAATTAATATATCTTTTAAATAATATTTATGACCAAACCAATGTAGTTATTTTCTTTCCCCATGTATTTATATAAATAGAAAGGAAGAAAGTTACATTTTTTTGTCATTTTCATTTCATAAATTTTTATATGGATCTCTTTCGTAGAACAGTGTCTCACAAACTCATATATTTTTTTCCCGAGTTCATAAGGGAGCAACTATTACCATTAAATAGGTTTTTTACATGTTTTGGGTCAATTTTCAACTTATGATCTATGATTAGTCACTATGTGAACTCATTTATACCTTAATCATTGTTATTAATTTTAAAAAAAGTCACTAATGACACTGGTTAAAAATTATGTTAGACACATTATAAATAATATATATTTTTATTCCAAATATGGAATCCATTTTTACAAATCCAAATCACATAATTTGTAGTATTTAATATAAAATAAGTCAATATCAAGAGACTAGAAGGTGGGGTTTCAATGTAAAAATTATCAATTGTTTGAAATGTTTTGTTATCCAAATTCAATATAAATATGATCCCTATAACATAAATTTGATACAAATATTTACAATTTATCATGTTTTAAATTAAAATAAATTTAAAATATAGTTTAACCTTATAGATTATTTATATGAAAAATAATTTTTCAATTAAAATGTTGTATTTTTAACGATTCATCAAAAATAAGAAATTATCAGAATAAATAAGAAAAATTTTTATAAGATAATTTTTATAATAAACAATAAAAACTGCCTTTTTTCAAATAAAATTTTAAAACGTGCAAAAATTTTATTTTAAAACCTGGGAACTACTAAAAGGTAGTAAAACAACATTTTTTTAAATATAGATATTAATTGTAAAATTGGATTAATTTCTATCTATGTTCTATAAAACACATAGGATAAAAATTATATTGAATATATAACATTTAAATTTCATTAATACAAAAGATGTAACATTTTTAGTTTATTGGAATATGAAACACATGTGTTTATTTAGTTTTTTGGTATATAAAACACATAATATGTAACATTTTTAGTTTATTGGTATAAAAAACATGTGTGTATTTAGTTTATATTCATGTGTAAAACATATTTTCATAATGTTTTTTTTGGTTCTTACCCTCAATTCTAATTTATTGGTTATAAAAAAAAAATATAATCCTCCTTTTATATTTGATTTTGCATGTTGAATATTCTATTTAACATTAAAATATAAGGGTTATGTGCACCATAAGCTATATTGAGTGTTTCTTGTAATCCAAGATAAACTTATTATTGAATGTCCCTAAAATTATAAAATATATTTTTATTTATTAAAATATTGTGGTGACAAATACAGCCCCCTTAAATAATTGGGTCCCCAAAATTTTATCTTTATCTTGAAATCGTTCATATGGACATTTGAAAATACTTTTACTATAAACCCAATTCATAAAAATGATATTTTGAAAACCATCATAATAAAAGAGAAAGGTATTTAAAAAGGTCTTATAGATTGAATAATATATTGGTTTCCAAATATTTTAACGTATTTGTAAATGGAGGAAATGTATAACTAATTATAGAGAGTTCTTTAAATCAACGATCACAAACATGTGATAGATCAATGGAATGATAAGGGACTCAAAACCATAAATATTTTATGATCAATAAGATCATAAATTAATCAAAAATTAATGTACTGGGATATAATTTTTTTTATATCCTTATCCAAGAATTATGTAATTATATTACCATATAGACTAAAAAAACATGGAAATATACATACATATATAGTATAATCAAATCCATTAATTAATTTCCACCAAAATACAATATTTTACTCCAAATAATATGTATAAAACACGAATGATTTATTTTAGAATTTAAAAAATAAACATTTAAACACCAAATTTCTATAAAATTGATAACAATTAGTTCCTCATAAATTTATGTATTAACCAAATAATCAATGGTGAGCACATGTATAGTTAATTCCATGAAAGAATAAATCATAACACATTATTCTCAAATTTTCTACACTAATTCCCATATATCATTCTAAATCATTCCATAAATAACTCTCCATAAAACATTTCAAAAATTTCTAGTCTAGTTTCTAAAAACAATTATTTAGTAATATTTAATCATATATACTTTCAACATAAATAAATAATCATTCCTTATATAAAATTACCTATGTTTTTTATATATAAAAAATAAGTAGATAAAAAAAATTCAAACTAACTGTGACATTTTTTTTCTTGTGGATGGTGAGAAATCCTTATCATCTATTAGTTTTGGGTTCAAGACCCACCAAATTTCTGGATGTGATTGGTTCTCAACCATCATATGGGTTTTCCCCCATCATATGGGTTTTCCTTTTCATAAATAATGAAAAATAATTTATTCCAAGATAATACTTCATGTCGATACTAGGGGTTACAAATACCCTATTGCAAAAAAATTGTCCCAAATTTTCATTATTCACATTAAGACTTCATTATTTAAAACCCCACGGGGAGTCTATGTCATTAATAATATGGTAATTCTTAATCATATGTACCAATTATGATATCTCTAACTATTAAGATAACACCAACTGAAAGCATACCAATCTCCAAATTTATCTAAATAGTCAATTGATACCAACTATAATATCCCAAATTCCGTACTCTGGAATCCAATTATAATTATGTTAACATTACATTTCCTACATTAATACCAACAATTGTGACCCAATTTTTTCATATAAACCTTAAAAATCAATGGAATATTGGATCAAATAAAACCTAATGGTCCATTTAGGTTTAGAGTTTTAGGTAATTATGAAAAACCTCCACAAAAAATTCACATGACTTTAATTGAGTATTTATCCAACTTAACATAGCTATTCATATTACACATTAGGTCATCAAAATTAACCTTTTGAAATCCATTATTGACATAAATAATTCATCCTAATTATTTATAACCCAGGTAAAAACAAACATAATAACGGTGGGATCAAATTCATAGTAAGGGTAAACATACAGATTAACAAATTAATGTCATCAAGGATAATAATATTGTATTAAGGTATGATCACATAATCAAATTTCATGATTTAATTACAAAAAAATCCATACCCATACATGCATGGATCATCAAATATGAAAACATGTAAAAGTAATGGTTCATTATAATCTTTAATCACGAGCCATATGATATCAATCAGGATCATGAAAAGTGTTACAACCCTGAGTAAATCCTAAAAATAAGTACATAACTTGAGAAATCATCTTCACATAACTCTTAAAATAACTCTTACAAATAGAATAACCATATAGTTGAGTACCATACCCAATAACATTTTGGGCTATTACGAGCCCATCTATCCTAGTTTTGTAATGTAACCATCTACAATTGTTTTATAATGTAACCACCCATCATGTATCCATGTACAAATAAAACCCTTACACATAAAAGATTTTAATTCATCAAAACATTTTACGAAAAAATACTATCCATTTAATAACATGATTTAAAAATGAAAAAAATATGTTCCATAACAAACTCTATGAAACATGATTACCCATTTCAAATAAATGGGTTTTATATCAACGTCTTTTAAACATGGTACTAAGTTGGAAAATATACGAGTTCCATAACAATCATATTGAAATAATCTTAATCTGTCCAGAGAATAATATGGATTATATAAATAAAAATATACTGCGAGGAGGATTAACAAAAACACCGGTTTTTTTTATGAATTTAATTACAAATAAAATAACATTCAAATTTTATTGATTATAATATCCTATCCATTTTGTAATACATTCTTAAAAATATAAAATGTTTTGATAGACTATTTATTCGAAAACAACATTGGATACACAAAAAGGACATTATAAAAATAATTTAAATAAAGTAAAATGGATTTTTTTTTAAATACATTATCTTAAAAATGAATTTAAAATTAATTTGAATATTTTTAAAAATACATTTTTAATACACTGTTTTGAATGTACAATGATTTCTGACCGAAGAGAGCAATAATTTGGGTTTTTATTACAAACAAATTCTCATGAATTTTAAGTCCCAATGAGTGAAAAAATGAAAATGACTTTAATGTATCATTAATAACTATATGATAAAATACTTTATTATATATATATTAATTCAACATTGAATAATTAATTATATATAATCCTCATAATCAATGATATTTTCACAAAAGACCATTAATAATTTGGTAATTGTAATCATAATACCCATAAAGGATTAAAATTGAATGAAACATATAATATCATAAAAAATAAGGACTTTCATGATATATCATGCCAAAGAGGAATTATGTATACACCTTATAAATTAATATATGATCATAACATAAGAAACATCTAAATAAAGGTAAACTGTGAAGAACATCCCAAAATTCTTTTCTTACATTGATACCGTAAACCACATGAAATATATATCCTAAAATAGATATATAAATCCCTATAAATTTAGTGATATGAATCATAAATTTTATTAATTTAACTGAAATACACCAAACAACAAAACTTATATTTGAATATGGATTGTATCTCATGTAAATAAATTTGACACCAGAAAACCCCTACCCCGAGTCTGATTTGGAATGTTTGTAATTTATATTTCTAGATAAATAAATAATGTAAATTATATACATGGTTTATAACCTCTTATAAGTTTATAATTAATTTTTTCCCTTATAAACACATTATATATAATTATATAATCAAGTATGATTACATCAGTTGATTTGACCATATTTGGCTTGTGTGTCAAAATTTACGTTGGTAGGTTGAATATGGTCAAATTGATAATTATATAAATATATAAATAGTAATAATAATGAAATAATTATCATATTTATACATAAATTATTTTATAAAAACCAACCATCAAATATTATTTTGAATAATGAACCATTTTTTGGATTATGGAGACGATGGGTCATACATATGCATGGGTAATTATTCAATTTTTAAAAATAATTATGGAAAAATGTAAGTAATATAATTTCATTTAATAATGATAATAATATCATTAATAAAATAATATTTTATTTTATATAATATTATAAATAATTCATTTGGTTTAAAAGGAATCACATCGCTTCAAGTAGGCGGTAGTCCACACATTCATAAACAATGTTATAACATTTTCATTATAAAAGGATAAGATGAAAATTATATATTAAATTTAATTAAATATATTTATTTAATGAATATAATTATTATTTCATTTATATCAAATATATTTATTATATTTATCTTTATTACCTTTCCTGTAACATGCTAGTGAAAAATAATCCGCATTGCTTCACGAGGCGGTACTCTGTCACACACAAGAGTAATATTACCATATCCCTTATCTAATGAAATATAAAATTGTTATGTATGATATAATTAAAAAATATGTTTTATTATTTTTATAAATATCATTAATATATTATATAGAGATATTTTTAGTAATAATATCTAAACATGAGTGGTGCTAATGGAAAAATGAATGATGTCTTTTCATGAGGTGGTAGACCGATGTCCACACGAATGATGATTTCATAACCCATATAATGGATATTTGGGTGGGTTTAGGTAATAAACATAATATAAAAACATCTTATTATATTTATGATATTGTGATTATTTTACAATCATGGTGTAGGAAAATTTTAAGGAGGTGGAGAAGGAAATAATATAAACATGATTTTAGAAGAACAACATCTCTTCATCATGTATCCTCCTTAAGTGCTCACTAATAAAATAAAAGGATTACATTCATCAAAATCAGTGAATTATATGTTAAGGATACAATTGTTTTAAGGTGATTTGAAAAGGTTTTTAATGAGACAACAATCTTTATAGGTGTGACGAAGTGGGGAGAGTGAGTAGATTTTTATAGTTGAGGAGGAGTGACATTATTATAAATACACAAATGTATTTGTTTTTTGAGGTTTTCCATACGTCATTTAACTTTAATATTTAAAAAAAAGGTCTATATATATTATTTTATTGATCAAACATCCAATAAAAAAATAAATATAGATTTTAAATATTTTTTTCTAAACCCCAATGATTTTTTCATCTCGGTTTCCCATTAAGGTAACTAGTTTTCCAACCTATGTAATTAATCCTTTAAACATAAGTAAAGTGTTAAACATAAGAAAATTTATACCCAATTTTTTTAAATATGAAATCCAAAATAAAAATAAAATAAAAAACCAATATGTCATGGAAATTAAATTTAATAGAAGTGCATATAGCGTGAGGAAACATTATTAAATCCCAAACCCGACTAATCTAGTTTTTACTATTTAGGGGAACATATGTTCATTTAAAAAGATAAATCAGTCCATGAATGGCATATATTTGACACTTATTAACATTTTACAATTTTCGTTACATAAAATACGGTTTTTAGTGATTTTAAATCATTTAATAAAATTTACTTTTTTATTAAATAACATCAATGTAAATTTTTTATATTATTTAGTTAATTCAAATTTAAAAAATATAGATAAAATAATAAAATGGAAATATATTAATTTAATATATTTGTATCCTTATATATTCATCTAAAAATCCAGTATGTAAAAAATTATTTCCATTTACCTCACATTTAATATTTTTAATATCATATATTTAAATTAGATATTTACTAAATTATCATTCTATTGGCATTTCATAAGCATTTAAGGTAATTATATCATGTATAAAAATTAAAGATAAATGATTACGATAAAAAAATTGATTGAACTTTCAAAATTATATTTATACCCAAACCTATGGAGTTTTTTCATATCCCCAAATCTGTAAAGAAGTTAAAAGGAATAATGGTACATTTTTTGCCTCTTTCTTTTTTAAATTTTTATATTGGTAAAATTAAATGAAATGTGTCCCCAAAACTGATAAATTACACAAATAAGGTCATTATTGTGTAACTATGTCCATAAAAAAGATTTTGGACATGTTTTGGCACATTTTTACACCATATATGTATTGTTCAACAAATATGTAAATTATTTTCTACCTTAATCACTATAAGTAATTATAACTATTTTCCATAATAATTTTGGTAAAATATTCATTTAAAAATATTTTAGATTAAAAAATATTCTTTTTAGAAATATGGAATCAATTTTTCCAAATTCAACTCAATTAAATGAAATTATTGTATTTTAAATTAGTCCTATAGACGTGAAGAGAAAAGAACATATTAAAAGTGACCGTGCACAAAATATTAAAAAAAATTGATGTTCAATATGATGATGATTATAATCACATAAATTTGATATATATATTTTTTATAGATTTAAATTTACCTTAAAATATAATAAAAATATTTTATCATTATAAATTATTTAGATGAAATGTCAGTTTCAATTAAAATGTAGTATTTTTCACTATTAATCAAAAATGAAACTAATTGTAAAAATACAAAAAATTCACGTTAAAATAATTCTGAAATATCAATTTCAAAAATGATTTTTATCTTTTCAAATATATTTATAACCTTTTTCATAGTTTTGTTTTAAAACTTTTTAACCCTTAAAAGGCGGTAAAACTATTTTTTAAAAAAAATATGGTATTAGGTATAAAATTGAATTTATTTATTTTTATTGTGTAGAAAAAACATAGAATGATCATTAGACAAAATATTTTACATATAAATATAATTAAGAAAAAAATAGTTATTTTTTTATTTTATTGTAATAAAACACACTTTTGTGCATTTAAACAGTTTTTCAAAAATGATTTCCTTTTATATTTCAATGGGTTTTATTTTTATTTCTAATTAATTGATCAAAAAATATATCTGTATATATACATGTGTAAAAAACATTTCCCCGAATCAATTATTACTAATTATAATATCCATTATAATGGTTCTAATATAATTTTTATATATTGTAACAAACCAATAAAAAATATAGTATTTTTTTCATATTTGTAATATTGAATTAAATAGTTAAATTCATTATTTTAATTTATTTTTTTAATATAAATAATTTTATAAAACTAATTTATTTTATATAAATGAATTATTTTCAAATTATAGAATAATATTTTTAAAAAATAAATTTATTTTTAAAATCATAATTTTGAAATTATCTTAGTATGAATTTGTTTAGCATTTTAGGAAAAAGTTATTTTTTTTGTGAAATGTAAAAAAATGATGTTTTCTAAATACAGTATCATTTATGATTTCCCCAAAGTATAATTGTTTATATAAAAAATATTAAAATTATGGAATGATAATATTTTTATATTATAATAGAAATATTTTACCAAAGTAATTCTGAATATGAATGCTATAATTTATTTCATGATAACTATAAAAATTCATTATCGGTGCTAAAGCTATGATTTAAGAGTATTGACAAAGTAAAATTTGGATCCTTATAGATACTAATTGTGTGATGAAATGTATTTTATTGAAATAATTATTAATTATTATCTATTATTTATGTATTTGGTTGATAGCTTATGTTATACAAGTTTTGTTTTCAACAATACATATTTATTTTATTAAAAATGGGGAGATTGTTGAGAAAAATACTCTATCTCTTTATGATGATTATGATGCTAAAAAATACCCTTATTTGCAATTAAAATGATTTTACATTAAGTGTATTTCATGTATTTAATATTCATTATATTCATATTTCTGGAAGAAATATTTAAGTATTTGAACAATAAGAAATAATTTCTAAAGTTTTTGGAAATCGTTTTTAGCGTGTCTCGAAACACTATTCATACCCAACATTGATAAGCATAGAGTCAGGATGGAATGCGGTGTTTACTCTAAAAGATATCAGAAAATTATTTTAAAAAAACTATACATTATCGGCAAAGTATGAAGGATGGAACCCTATGTTTGGAAGGAACTCTACGTTTGGAAGGAACCCTATGTTTGGAAGGAAACTTACATTTGGAAGGAACCTTACATTTGGAAGGAACATTACATTTGGAAGGAACCTTATGTTTGGAAGGAACCTTACATTTGGGAAATCAGAAAAATATGGAATAAGATCATTAAATAAGTATGGAATGAAAATTTTGTTTCTTAAATGTATGGTTCATCAACCTTACTTTTTTGAATAACCATATGTTTTAAAGATAATGATAAAAGTATGGTTCATCAACATTACATTTATGATAAACTATATGTTTTATAGAGAAGTATGGATTATATACTATATGTTTGAGAGATGAAGAGAAACATTTGATATCAACAATAATTTTGGGATCAACCTTACGTTGTGAACCTTACGTTCAGAGAATGTATGGTTGGAAGTTCAACCCAATGTTTGACATCAGATGTTTAAATTACAACAATATAAAAGAAACGATATTTAAGAGGATTATCTGGATGATTTCAAGCCATATTAAAAGATATAATTTAAAGCGAGCCATTGACTTATTCAAAGGTGTTTATTTTTTATTCAAAGGATCAATTTAAGAGGATATTTTCATACTGAATTTTATGGGGTGTTATGACTGCTCTACTATTCAAACTTTTTAATACCATGATTCTAAAGGTGACTTTTGTGGAAATATATTTAAAAGGAGAATTCACATATTTATTCTATATATATACCTATATTAATTTGTTTCACAAAAGGGTACGAATTATTGAAATGATGATATGCTGTTACGAAGAGAGAAAAAATCTCTATTTTTTGAAGAAGAAGAAGAAACTCGACTGGAGATTTACTGATATATATTGAATATCTTTTTGTGAATCAACTACTGTTAAGTTTTCATACGAAATTTAAAGATCTACACCAACTGGCTCATATCATTACTAATTTTACCTGAAGATCATCATTTTAGAAGATGAAGATCCATCTACTATCAATTGTGTGTTTTTGCAATTGTGATGAAAAACTGGGAAAGTATTTTCAATGAAAAAAATACACTTTTATCTTGAGCTATCAGATTCTCATTCTAAGATGTGTATTCAGTTCTGTTTATGAACCATAAGGCTCTATTTAGAATTAATATTGTAATGGTGTCAACTGCATGTACTAAGGTAAGAAATGGTATATTAATAAAAGGACCAGATAGTTAAAATCACCAAGCTCGTAGAGTAGAGTGTTGGTGGAGTGGACTAAGGGTTTTATGATCCCCTAACCACTATACATCATGCATGATGTCCTATTTATTTTCCACTACTAAATCATTGATATAAATATAAAACGAAAAATCACAATCATTTTATGAAATTGAAAAATGAACAATTAACCCCCCCCCCCTCTAGTGCGTATCTAGTATAACCTAATCCAACTGTTGGAATCATAGGTGGAGATTTTATTAAATCTATAACAAGATAACAGTTTTAAAAGATTATACACAGATCAAGATGGCTAATGAAAGAGAAGGAATGTCAATGGTCAGAGCTCTATACTTCAATGGTGAGAATTATGGATTATGGAAATCAACAATGATAATATATTTGAAAAACCTTGGGTAATGTGTGTACTCAATAATTCTGACTCCTTATGAAATTATAGAGAAACATGAAACATTGAGTGCAGTTGTAGAAGCTGGGTATAACATGAATTTGAAGGCTATGAATGTAATCATGTGTGGTCAAGGACCGGACGAGTTTAACAGTGTATCTCAGTGCCCAACAGTGTATGGAATGTGGCAGACAATTACAGATGCTTATGAAGGAATTGACAATGTCTGACAAATGAGAAATGCTACTACGAAACTGAAATTTGATACATTCTGGATGTTTGAATATGAAATTATCACCCAAATGAGTTGAATATTGAAAGAGATTCTTAACAATATAACTTCTTTGGGAGAACCAATCAAACAATCTGATCATTATTTGAAAGTACTAAGAGTACATCCAACTCGATGGAATGGAATTTCTGCTGCTATAAAACAATCAACACCTGTTAAAAATTTAACAATGAGAGAGTTAATTGGAACTCTCAATGATGTATGAAGTTGAGATGCAGGATGTATCAAATGAGCATAATGTCCTAATCAAGAGAGAATACACTGCGTTACATGTGTCATTTCAAAGAAAAAGAAGAAAGATTAATCAAAATGAAATAAAAGTGAAATTAGAAAGTTCTTGTTTTTCCCATTTAGATGTGGAACTTGCTCAGCTAGCCAGAAAATTCAGTATGTTTTATAGAACAAATAATTTTTTTAAAAAGTCTTTCCAAAAGGATGAAATGGAAGTCAGATGATATGAGTTCAAGAATATGGGTCATATCACAGCTGACTGTCCACAATTAAAGGAAGAAAAGAAGAAGAAATTCTTTAGGAGAAATGATAATCAGATAAAAGAATAAAAAGAAATGAAGGCTACATGGAGTGTATCTGAAGACTCAAATAGCTCTTCAGAGTCTGATTCAGAAAAAGAGAATCAAATCTAAAAGCCAATATACGCTTTATGGCAGAAACATATGAGGCACACTCCTATTATTCTTCAGACAATAATTATGAATCATGCTATACAAATGATAAACATGCATCTTACTGCAACATGGTTGATAAAAAATAATACTCCTTATTTAAGAAACAAAAATCATTAAATAAAATTCATAATTCTGTTTTAGGAGAGATAGATAATCTGCTAAAACCACATCAGGAATTTTTAGAAGAATATAACTCAATAAATACAAACAATACAGATCATGAAGGTAAAATAAAAACACTAAAAAATGATGTAGAAACATATAAAGGTGAAGATCTTATTTTTACAAAAGAATAAAATACAGTAAATGTAATTCATGGAAGGATTTTGATTAGAAAGGAAAGATACGAAATTTGCAGTAAAGTTGAAAAACCTAAACTGTACAAGAATTACTTTGTGTCATGTACTAGAATAGTAATTGGTCACTATTGGGGAGAAAAAAGGACATCTAATTAAAAATTTATTTTTAAGGAAACACCAGATAAGTGGAATAAAGAAATTCATTTGTTTCAATTTTTTTTATGATCATGTTGATTTTAGAAAAACAAATCAAGTATGGATTCCTAGATCATTGCTAGAAAACACAACTAGAACCAATAGAATATGGGTACCAAAACAATCTATTTAAATGCCTTTGTAGGTAGCAGGTCATAGGAGAAAAAAAATAACATATGGTATATGAATAGTGGTTTCTCCAGGCATATGAGTGGAAATTCATCTAATTTGAAAACACTAACAAAAAAGTATAGTTTCTAGTCACATTCGGAGACAATGAAAAAGGAAAGATTATTCGCATTAAGACAGTTGGAGATCCAGAATCTGTATCAATCAATAAAGTACTATATGTAAAATGATTGGAACACAATCTAATAAGTATCTCTCAACTCTATGTTGATATTTATATTCTTCATTTTTATAACTATCATTTTTCTATTTTCAAAGATAAATTTATTAAATTTAGCGCACCAGAAATGATAATGTGTATACCCAAGGTTTAAATTCCTTGTGGAAAGAACAAGTAAACTGCTTAACTGCTAAGATAAATGAATCCTTGATCTGACATAAGAGTCTAGGACATTGCAATGTATATTCTTTACATATGTTGTCAATGAAAAAAAATTATTTTTTGATTATTCAAGTCTCACATTTCAAATTGATAGATTTTGTGATGCATGTCAACTTTCCAATCATCACAAATCATCCTTCAAATTAGTTAACAAAATTGCTACATCCAATCCTCTAGAACTCATCCATATGGATTTTTTAGACCATTAAGGGTTGAAAGCATTCTTGATAAATTATATGTATATGTTTTAGTTGATGACTATTCTATATTTACTTGTATTTTTTTACTAAAATATAAAAATGGAGCTTTTGAAATATTTGAACGTTTTTTCAAAGCTGTTAAAAATTAAAATGTTTTTAAAATAATTTCATTAAAAAGTGATCTTGGTGAAAAATTCGAGAATCTGGAATTCAATTATTTTTACACAAATACAGGTATTAAACCCAACTTTTCTTCACCAAGAATACCTAAAAAAATATAATTATTGAAAGGAGAAATAGAACTATTAATGAAATGGATAGAATTATGTTAAATGGTTATATTTTAACTACCTAGTTATAGGATGAAGCTATAAGTACTGACTGCTATATAATGAATAGAGTTTTAATTAGATTAATTTTAAAAAAGAACCCTATGATATCTGGAATAACAGAAAACCTAATGTAAATTACATAAATGTTTTTGGATGCAAGGTTTACATCTTAAACAACAAGGACAGTCTTGGTATGTTTGATCCAAAATTTGAGGGAGGAATTTTTTAGGATATTTGTCTACTTCCAAATATTTTAGTGTTTTTAATAAATATTCAAGGATTTTTTAAGAATCAGTTCATGTGAAATTTGATGAAGATGATCGCTTTGAGAAAAAGAATGACCAAATTCATGAATCTGACTCTAATGATAAAAGAAAACTTGAGAACCTGAAAAATGATTTTGAAAATGATATAAATGAAATTCAGTCTAGTCCAGAAGAACCTGACACTAAAGAACCTATATGTGTACTACCTATACATTCAATAACCCTATAGAATCACCCTCAATAAAATGTAATAAGAGATATATAAACAGTAATAAAAACTAGAAGGAACATAGGAAATCATGTTGATTTTTCTTCCATTCTATCCCAATTAGAACCCAAAACTATAGAAGAAGCCTTAGTTGATGAATGTTGGATGATATAAATGCATGAAAAACTAAACCAGTTCAAAAGAAATCAATTTTGGAATTTAATTGAAAGACCATAGAACTACACAATTATAGGAATAAAATGGGTCTTTAGTAATTAACAAGATGATCAAGGAATAATACCTAGAAATAAAGAAAGACTAGTAGATAAAGGATATAACCAGTAAGAAGGTATAGATTATGATGAGTCCTTTACACCTGTAGCTAGATTAGATGAAATTAGTATCCTTTTATCCTATGCATCTCATATGAACATTAAAATATTACAGATGGATGTTATGTCTTCCTTCTTTAATGGTTACTTATTAAAGTAAGTTTATGTTGAGCAACCTCCTGGTTTTGAAAATCCTCAAAAACTAGATTCTTATTTTAAACATACTAATGATCTCTATGGTATTAAAAAAGAACATAATGTTTTTTATTAAATATTTTGTCATTTTATATTGAAAAATTATTTTACTGTTGGTAGGACAGATCCAACACTATTTAAGAACATTGTCAATTCTAATATTTTATTAATTCAAATTTATGTTGATGATTCAATTTTTTTTTCAACAAATAAAACACATTGTCATGAGTTATCAAACTTAATGTAAAAATAATTTAAAATGAGTATGATCGGAGAATTAAATTTCTTGTTAGGACATAAAATTTTCCAAAAAAATTATAAATGTTTCGAATCAAAGAAAATACATTACTGATTTACTAAGAAAATGTGGAATTGAAAACATCAGGACATATACAAATCCTATATGTACTAATATTAAACATTATTTTGATGAAACTGAAAAATTAGTTGAAAACTAGTTATATAGAGGTATGATTGGTAGGTTATTATATATTACTACTAGGAGGCCAAATATAATGTATTCAGTGTGTCTTTGTGCAAGATTTCAATCAAATCCTAAAGAATCCCATTTAACTGTTGTTAAAAGAATTTTTAGATATTTAAAATGAAACGTTTTTCAATCCCTACATTATCATGAAATGTCCGATTTTAGTGTAATTTCATATTTAGATGCAGACTTTGAGAGTTGTAGATTAGATAGAAAAATCACCTTAGGAACTTCTCACTTTTTAGGAAAATAATTAGTATCCTGGTCTAGTAAGAAACAGCACCGAGTTTCCCTATCAACAGACGAGGAAGAATTTGTATATATTGGCAGTTGTTGTGAAAAAGTTTTGTGGATGAATAACACTCTTATGGATTTTGGACTAAATATTAATAATACACCTATTTTATGTGATAATACAAGTTCTATAAATATTTCAAAAAATCCAATTAATCATTCTAGGACTATCCATATTGATATTAGACATCACTTTTTAAGATATCATGATCTTAAAAAGAATGTATTTTCAGAATTTGTGAATACAGAAATTCAATTAGTTGATATTTTTTCAAAACCGCTTCCCACTACATCGATTGATTTTATTAAGGGAGATTTATGTTTTGTTAATTTAATGAAATTTTTTATACATTTGATTATATATATTTTTTAAAATAGTTTAGTTACTTTTTTTTAAAATATTACTATTTTATTTATTTATGTATCTATATTTTTCATTTCCACATGCAACCTTAATTCAATTTAAAATTTATGCAATTATTAGTATGTATGTAATGACACAAGAATCAAGGATTTCAGAATCCATTTCAAATTCAAACCCGTTCATTTTTCTCAAAACCCTTCAAAACCTAGAATACTTATTTTCTCTTCTCTCCAAAACATGAACCTTCGAAAGCCTAGTGCTTTTCAAAACATCATAATTTTATGGTAGAAATGGCCAAGACCAAGAGAAACATTGATCCAGAGACCCGCACAACGATCATGTAGTGCTCTACATGGAGAAATATTTTACAAGGAAAATCCATAGATCTGGAATGTCTATGTCAGACGAACCTAATGCTAAAGAAATCTCTAGATTTTCTGAGCATAGAATAGACATTTCATGGATATTACACGACGTTTCAATAAGAGGCAAATCTTCATCATTTCGTTAAGTTGGTACAGTTTATTGTGGGAAATTATGAGGATTCGACGATCTCTAAGATTGAGGATCGAGTTTTTGCAATATCATCTATGGAAATCTCAAAAATTCTAAACATCCCTCATGAGGGAGTTTATCATTTTGATTTGAAAAATACTAGCGATAGTGTACATAAATCTGAAGATATTATGTAATTTCTATTTGGATCAACTAATATCAATAAGATGTTTATAATGGATTTGGAACCAGACCAGAAGATATTGGTTAAGTTTGTGCAAATTGGTATTGCTCCTTGGATGTTTGAAATGGAAAATATTCTTTATCCAGATATGTGTTTATTGATTTTGCTGATAAGTGATATCAAATTGAGCATTCTGAGATACATGGTGATGTATCTTAGTTAATGTTTCCAACCATAGGCAAGAATGAATTTTTTTCCTTTTGGAAGATTCATCACAAATATTCTATATAAGAAAGATATGATAAGACTAGTGGATGCATGGATGAGATGTTACCATAGTAATATCTTCAATGCAGGTAGATTGATAGAAATTGGATATTTCTAGATCATAATAAATGGAAAGAGGCTTCCTGTTGGAGATGAAGAGGATGATGAAAGTGATCAGTCCCAACTAGTAAAATCAAAGGAAGGACAGGATGAATCATGATTTGGTGACGTATTAGGAAGAATCAGGTTTGAGGTAATGGATATATCTATAAAAAGAAGTCAGAAAATACTTTAGTTCAAAATGACCAGGGATCCGGATTCTGTTGAAGATCTTGCTGTAAAATCGAATTCTTTAACATATGGTGATCTCTTAAGCTATAATATTTTAAGAGAAGAAGCAGTTGAAGAAGAACTAGTAATAGAAAAAGAAGTAGAGACATTGTCTTGTGTAGGAGAAGAAGTGGCCCGAAGTCAAATTGATCAAGTAGAGTTTGATCAAGAACACATTATTTTGTAGAATGCAATGATAAATGATGAACATGTAGATGATTTCCATGAGGATCAACCTCTATCACTAGAAAATTAGGAAGAGAATGCTTCTGAGATTCATACTGAGGTATTCAATGCGAATTTCTCTATGGATGAGTCTGGGAAAGGCTCGGATGAAAATGATGTTGAGAAACCAGTACAGGTAAGGGATGATGAAAAATATGACACTAAATCCCTTCCTTTAGTGTTGTTTCATCAAGTTGAAGATTAAAATGAGAATCAAGCACATGGTGCCTCTAATTCGGAAAATACATATATAGGGGAACTGAACAGAAATTTGTCTGAATTAAAATAAGAGAATGCTACTCTACGGAGAGCATTATAAAAGAAACATTTAAAATTTTATTGGATGAAAGAATGTATTGTTTCTAAACAAGAATATGAATGTTTAATGAAGTAAATGATAAATGACGTTGAAAAGTTGAAATCAGAGATAGTCAGGAAGACAGATTTAATGGATTTAGATCATTCATGGAAAAAAATTAGCATTTGTCATAACCAGTGAGGACAACACATCAGGTACATTTCATGATTTAATCAGATGTTTTTTGGACTTTATAGTGGTCATGGAGAATATTAATGCTTGGATGTAGGACTTAATGTGAAACAATGCACCATTTTCTTTTCTGTTAGATAATCAAAAGTTTCTAGTTGACCGGTTGGCTTCTAGTGATCAAGGAATTAGAACTGTGCTAAATCAGTTCATAGAAAAGGTGACTCTTTTTATGGAAAAAGAAGAAAGTCTTCATGAGTTTTTCATAGAAAATCTAATTGAAGATATTAATTTGTCTCAGGAAAGCAGATATCTAATTATTTAGTTGGGAGATGTATTGATGAGAAGATTGAGGTAGCAATTGATAGAGATCAAGGAAATAGCATAGAGGAGATGAACCCTATCTCACACTCTTACCAAACATTGATTCCTGTTTTTTTTCATTACTGTGTTTTTAATTCTATGAAATATCTTTATATCACATTTTGATGTGTTTTAATTTGTTTTATTGAACTTTCTATGATCGAAAATCTAGTAATCAAGATTCACATATTGATAAATTGTTTATAATAGCATTTACATAAGATTATTGAAACAATAAAATGTGTTATATTACTTATTCTATCATTCTATTTGATATCACAAAAAGGGGGATAAATTAGGATAAACATAATTTTTTTTATTTTAATTTATTTTAAATTTTACTTTAATATTTTTAATCAAAAATGTTATTATCTTAATATTTTATGGGGGAGAAATTTAGTTAAACCTAACATTGAATTTTTATGTTATTTTAATTTTTTTTAAATATTATTTTAAGGAGATATATGGATAACAATAATCATTTATTGGGGGAGAAACTTTTTCTCTCTCTTTCCTTTTATGACTTTGGATAATACAATGTTTATTTTTGTTCAAATAATTATGTTCAAATTAAATATTGTTTTTATCTTTGAAAAATTTATAACTATATGTAATTAATTTTGTAAGTTAATTTCTTTGGTTATTTTATGGGTTTTCTGATCATCCAAAATGGGTAGATTGTTGAGAAAGTGTTGTTTTCAACAATACATAATTTTATTATTAAAAAGAGGGATATTAGTTAGAACAATACTCTATCTCTTTATGATGATTTTGAGGTTCACAAATACCCTTATATTTTATTCAAATGATTATAATTTAAGTGTATTTTTTGAAGTTAATATTCATTATATTCTTATTTCTGGAAGAAATATTTATGTTTTTGAACAATGAGACATAATTTCTAAAGTATTCATAAATAATTTTTAACATGTTCTGGAAACATTGTTCATACCCTACGTTGTGAATCATGGCGTAAGGATGTAATTTGGTGTTAAATCTATGAGATATCAGAAAATTATGGTAAAACAACAATATGTTAACGGGAATTTATAAAGGAAGAAACCCTACATTTAGAAGGAACCCTATATTTGGAAGGAACCACACATTTGGAAGGAACCTTTCATTTAGAAGGAACATTATGTTTGGAAGGAACCCTATGTTTGTAAGGAACCTTATGTTTGGGAAATCAGAAAATTATGGATGAATATCATTACGTAAGTATGGAATGATAAGTTTTTTTCTTAAAAGTATGGTACATCAACCTCACTTTTGTTAACAACTATACATTTGAAAGCTAAAGATAAAATGATGGTTCATCAACCTTAATTTTATGAAAAACATTATGTTTGATTAAAAATTATGGATTATATACTATATGTTTGAGAGTTGAAGAGAAACATTTGAGATCAACCTTACGATTGAGATCATCCTTATGTTTTGAACCTTACATTTAGAGAATGTATGCTATGCAGTTCAACCCTACATTTGACGTTGGCTGTTTAAATTATGACTTTATTAAAGCAATGATATTTAAGCGGATTATCAGGATGATTTCATGCCAGATTGAAAGACCGAAATTAAAGCGATTCATTGACTAATAAAAAATCCATTTATTTTTTAATGAAAGGATCAATTTAAGATGATATTTTCATGCCGAGTTTTCAGAGGAGTTACGAATGCTCTACTATTAAAACATTTGAATATCTTGATTCTAAATGCAATTTAGGTGGATTTAAATTTAAAAGGAGAATGCCTGTCATTATTATATATATATATATAACTATATTATTTTGTTTCTAAAGAGGGTTCAAATTACTAAAAAGAAGATGTGTTGTTACGAAGAGAGAAAATGATATGTTTTTTGAAGAAGAAAAAACTCTACTGAAGATTACTAATCTTCATGAATATCTTCTTGTGAATCAACTACTAATAATGTTGTGAATGAAATTTCAAGATCTACTATAACTGGATCTTCTTAGAACTAATTTTACCCAAAGATCATCATTTATGATGATGAATATCCATCTAATATAAATTGTGTGCTGCTGTAATAATGAAGAGAAACTTGGAAAATATTTTCAATGAACAGAATACTCCTTTATCTTGAGTGATCATATTCACATTCTATGTCTTGTATTCAGTTATGTATACAAAAATGAAGTCTCTCTTTAGCCTTAAGATTGTAAAGGTTGCAATTGCCTATACTCAGTTGTGGAACAGTCGATTGATAAGAGGCGAGATAGTGAAAATCACAAAGCTCTTGGAGTAGAGCATTGGTGGAGTGGACTAGGGGATTTCTGTTCCCCGAACCACTATACATTTTGCATCCTGTGATATTTATTTTTTACTACTAAATCATTGATATAAAGATAAAAGTACAAATCATGATCATTCAAAAAATTTGAAAAATGCACAATTCACCACCCTCTTGTGCGCATCTATTATAAACCAATTGAAAAGTTTAAAATTTTAGAGATATATAACATGAATCATATCTGAATGCTTGTGAAATGGTTGCACAAGACAAGAAAATAAAATTTACAAATTAAAGATGTTTTCTTGACATGGATCTGAGAAGATAAAATTAATTAATGAATACAATTGATTATATTGAACCTTATTAATTTATATTTATGATACTATTTTATTATTAATTTTTTTATATGAAATGAGTAACTTTAAGGACTATGAATCTCTAATGTCGAGCATGTGTAAGACAAAGAAAATTTAACAAAATAATTTTAATTATCATTATAATAATAATTAAATCACCAAAAAACATGAATAAATATTACTGGTTGATAATATATCATCCATTATTTTCCAAGGGTCTAATTAATGAAAATTTGGAGCCACATATATATGATTAAGACCCTTATGTTATTTTATTTAAAATAATAGAAAACTGTTCACTATATAGATTTTAATTAGTATAAAGTTTTAATATATTGTTTTATAGAATTGATATTGGACCATAATTAGTCATTTTATTTCTAATTAAAATTTATCTTATATGGATTTTTATTTAATTATTGGATAAAAATAAAAATGTTAAAGGAGTTCACAATGATGATGCGGGAATTATTAATTTAATAGAAAGTTAAAATAAATGATATTTAAAATATTCAAATAAAAAATAATATGAGATTTTTTTTGGTAATCCATGAATTATGTAGATAACTATGTCATTTATATGATATAATAAAATATTGTTATTGAATTTTATAGTTTCTTTTGATGATATCAAATACCTAGTAATAAACAGTGTTCAATTTGATTGAAATTATTTTCCTTGAATATAATTTTTTATTAAATCATCTAAAAATCACCAAAACATTTAATAATGCCGAACATGAATATATTATATTGAAAAATAATTCACATTTATCTTTTTAGTCCTTTGTAATTATTTACCCCAATATTAGACTTATTGTATTTTATGTAATTTCAAAATTTTCCCACACCTCAATTATAAAAGGGGGATAATTCCATAACATAATATCACCACCAAAATCTATCTTTCATGATTATATTTTGATACATTTCCTTCTCCCCATACCGTTCAAAATTATAGTTTTTTTTCACACAAAAATACTAATTTAATGTGACTAAGGTGGTTCTAAAAGGGAAATATTCAAGAAGTAAATTCATTCTTCATCTGATTTAAATTCATTTTCACATCTACCTTCTCCTCACCCCCTATCCAAATTTAAATGATAACTATTTTATCATATATATATATTGAAATTTTCTTGTGTTAATGGTATATACGTAATCAAATCATTTATTTTACCTTCTTATTCATAAAAATGAAATCATTGTCCATGGTTTTCCAATTCACAACATTCATGGATAACATGTTTTTGTTTCTCAAAAGATATAATAAAGTAGGATGAAACCAAGGGGATGATATCATTCTGAATTCGTTACATGGAATTGTGGGAATTGGAACAGATCATTATTTGATAGTAATGGATCAATTAATGTAGGCTATAAATGGATGTGGCATCTATATAAGATATTATCAGGATCTACCTCAAAGGAATATGATGATAGTGGAATATTTTTTAAGTCAACAGCCTCTAACATTCATTGGATATTTTAACCTAGTTAGGGAAGAAGGGTGGATTAGATCCATTGGTAGAAATTTGGTTTAATTGGTTGTTCATATAAAAAAATGATTAGTCCTTCTATTTACCTATTCGAATTTGAATCTAATCATTGGTGTTCAATATTTTAGAATATCTGGGATCTTTATGAGATTGATGACTTTGAATAGGAATAATTATTGATTTTTTCCATGAAAAATATTTTCCTAATATTCTTTGACATAGGAAGGAAAATAAATTCATTGATTTAAAATGAATGGAGTTAAATTGTTTTGGAAAGAACAATGTGATGTTTTTTTGAGGAATTAATATTAATATTGTTGACCTCTCTAGTTTCGACTATGGATTCTATAAATAGTGATTTTTTATCTACAATGATGATTAATTTAAAGGTCTTTGTTGTATTATGATTCAAAATGACCAGGTAATTTCTTATGCTTCAAGAAAACCGAAACATTTTGAGTCAAATTATACAACACATGATTTATAATTGTATTCGGTTATTTATTTTAAAATTTGGAGTAAATGTTTATTTGGTTGCAAATGTGAAATATATATTGATCATAAAAGTTTCAAGAATATATTTACTCAGAAGAAATTGAACATGAGGTGAAGAAGGTAGATAGAACTAATAATGGATTATGATTTCATTATCAATTACCATCCTGAAAGAACAACAAATTGGAACATTCCTTGTGTTGTAAACATCATGCTACATTAACCATGTTACATGTAAAACATTATCCATTTATTAGTGATATGATTAATTTTTTCTCGGGATTAGTTGGTTTGGAAAATTCCACTATTTTGTTTTAGGTGTTACTGAAGTCTTCTCTATCATATAGAATTATATATGCTCAGAGTGTAGAATATGAGTTATAGAAAAATATAGAATTAGTTAAGTAGTATAATTTTCAGGAATTTAATGTTGATAATGATTTTATATTTTTATTTCAAAAGATATTATGTGTGCATTTTGATTCCCAACTAAATATTTAATTTTTATTGGAATCTCATAGATCTCCATTTTTAGTACATCTTAGCAGCACTAAGATGTATAGTTACCCTATGGATTATTACTAATGGGATTGAATTAAAAAAAATTCTGATTTTACCATGAACTATTTGACATTGCAGTAGTTCCATGGAGAAAAAATACCAAATTGGATGCCTCAACCCTTTCTAGTTTTAGTGTTGAAGTAAAAAATATATATACATGAACTTTTTGTGTGTTACTACCAAAAGAATCTGTAGGTGAAAATGATATTTCGGTTATTGCTGATCTACAAAATAAATATTCAGATTTTAATACTATTAGTGGCAAACTATCTATACATCAACATTCTTGGTTTTATTTTAATGAAATATTTAGGTCACATGGAGTTCCTCTCTCGATTGTATCTGAGCATGATCCAGGTTCACTTATAACTTTTATAAAGGAATCCAGAAGTAATTTGGTACTAAATTAAATTTCAGAACTTGTTTTCATCCTCAAAATTATTGATATATAGAGACAAAAAATTGAAATCGGAATATATTCTATGATCTTGTTCAATGTATTACTAAGGATGTTGGGAACCACATGTTTCTTTAGTTGCGTTATTTAATTATAATAGTTTTAATCAATGTATAAATAATAATCCTTTGAGGTATTATATGTAAAACGATGTCAAACTCCATAATTTTCATGTGAAATTTGGGAAAATATGTTCATGGGATTATAATAAGTATAGGATGTTGTTTAAAATGTATGAATGGTCCTGCAACATATGATGGTAGCCAGGAGTATGTAGGAAATCTACGTAGATAATACAATGAATGGCCATCATTTTGAGGTGGTGATAATATTTTACTCAAACTATATATAGGGAAAATTTTCATTCATTTTGGTGAGAAAGGAATGTTAATTCCACAGTTCATTAGACCTTTTTAATTCCAAGGGAATGTTGGACTGAGTTCCTATTGAGTAGCTTTTCCTCCATGTTTATCCCAGGAACAAAATGTTTTTCTTGTTTCAATGTTAAGGATGTATGTGCCATATTTATCTAATGATTTGATACCAGATTTAATTTAGCTATAAGGGAACCATTCTTATGAGGAAAATCCTATTGAGATTCATGTTTGTATTGAGAAATTATCACATAATAATGTAACTCACAATATTAATGTTTTATAAAGAAACTATGTGGTTTAATAAGTAACTTGGGTATCATAAAATTCATTGAGGTAATTCTATGCCCATTTTTTAAGAAGTGAATTACTTTTTAGGATGAATGTTTCAAAAGAGGAGTTTAATTTCAGAACCAATATATGAATTATATAATTTATTTTCTAATTAGTATTATTGAATTAAATATTTTAATTCAATATATTAAGTAAATTTCAGAAAATAAAAAATAAAATTAAACTAATTCCATATATTTAAATGATTATTTTTTAAATTATAAATGTATAATTTTACAAGAAAAATTTCATATTTTAATTCACCGTTTCAAAAATAACTTAGTATGGAATTATTATAATTTTATAAAAAAATTAAATTTTGTTGAATAGTAAAAAGTAATGTTTTTTTAATTTGTTACCATTTGTGATATCTCAAAAGAAATATATTTTATATAAAATTTAATAAACATATGTAATGACTATATTATGATATTATAATATAAATTTTGTACAAATATAATTCAGAACATGTAAGTTATAATTTATTTCAGGATAAGTAAATTTTTTTTTTGTCACCGTCGATGCAATACTTTCACAACATTGACAAAGTAAAATTTTGGTTTCCTATAAATAATAATTGTATGATAAAAAGTATTTTATTAAAAAACTAATGATTTTTTTGTGACATTTATATGAGTAAATATAACTTATTAATGTTTCAAAATTACATATTAAACCTAATTAATTTGTTTTTCATATATTATTTTATTTTGAATTTTTATATATGAAATAATTATCTTTAATTCTTATGAAACATTGATAGAGTACTTGTGAAGGGTGAAGAAAAATGAGTAAAATATTTTTAATTATAATTATAAGAACCATTAAATGACCAAAAATATGGATATATATTATTGATTGATTATATTATGATCATTTTTGTCCCTAGGTTGAATAAATCCCCATTTGGGGCCTTATGGATCAGATTCAGACCCTTGTAATATTTTACTCAAATGAAAGTCAAACTATTCACACAATAGATTCTAATTAGTATACTATTTTAATATATGGATTTACAGAAGATATATTTGACCATAAATATTAAATTAAAATACAATAAATTTATTTTATTGATGGAAATTTATTTTTTAATTTTTAGGTAACAAATAAATACATTAAAGGCTTGGACAACGATGATACAATAATTATTAATATAAAATAAAATTCAAATAAATAACATGAAAAATAGTTAATGAAATAAAATTTCGTCTTTTTAAGTTAATATAAGAATTATATAGATAATTATCAAATGTTTAAGCTATAATTAATATTGGTTTTGAATTTGACTCTTTTATAAGGTTTTTAAAATCATAGTTATGAATAGAATTTTATTTGAAGAAAAATTTAACGAATATGATATTTTATTAAATATCTTAAAAATCACAAAATATTGAACATGTTAAAATATGAGATTATTATATTAAATATTTATTCCCATTTTTTCTTTTAGTCCTTTTGGATGTTTTTAGCCCTATATTTTAATTATTATATTTTTTTATTTTAGGTTATTTTTAATTTTCCAATCACTTGAATTATAAATATGGGATTATTCGTAAACTTAATTTAATCACCATAATCCATATTGATCGACTATATTTTTCCAAATTCCTCAATCCTCATCCCTTAACAAATTCTAGTGTTTTTGGTCTCAAAAACATACCAATTACATATTCCTAAATAGCTACTCTAGGATAAATATTCTAAAGGTAAATTCCTCCTTATTCTCATTGAAATTGTTTTACACTTAGACATTATCCCCAACCATATCCAGTGTTTCAGGATAGCTCCAATATCATAAATATTCTGTGTCATTATTCTGTTAATGGTATATAAATCATAAAATCTTATTTTCTATTCTTATTTTGAAAAATGATATCGGCATACATGGTGTGTCAATTCACCACCATTACGGATGATCAGTTTTCAATTCTCATTTCCGCATTGAAAGAAAGTTTAAATTCAAAAATATTTGATTAAAATGACCTAAATATTTATATGTTTACTATTCTAGACAATTATATCCATATGGAAATCAAATAAATAATTAAAAGATCAAAAAACCTTAAAACAACGCACCAAAATCATTGGAAATAACAAAATATTATTAATTGATTTTTGGAAATATGTTATAAGATGATTAGGTAAGGTATTATAAATATTCATATTATTATGAAATAAATTAATAGCACTCTTTAAACCATTATACAGGATTTTCGAACACATTGAAAGAATTCCAACCTATGGTATGTGACTCTTTAACATAGACATTATTTCAAATGTTTTAATAACATATTCTTCTAAATATTTATATTTCATGTCAATGTTTAGAAAATGTTTTTATGCATATATTTATATTGATATAAATGATTACAAATAAAATTTTATATTTGTCTCAAAATTTTTAATTGGATATCTTTTTAATGTTTTACATATAGGTATTTCTTTAACAATCATAATTTAATTTATATTTTTACAAAATTTCAAAAAGGATTTTTTTTAACATATACAAAAAGAGAGGGTTTTTAAACATTAAGGAAACCTGAATGTTTTATTTTTTTTATTTATAATAATACCTGGGTATTTTCAATTAATGTTTTTTGTTTCTATGTGTTCAGTATTCCTTAAATTTTCGATTAATCTCAATGAATGATTTTTAAGAAATAAGTATTCATGTTTAAGGATTATGTTATGGTTCTTGAGAATTTCATAAGATTATGGGTGAGTATGTGATAGCCCTAAAATTAATTAGCTATCTTCATGATGGATGTTGAACTTAATGGTTATTCCATTTGTAACTGTGATGGTTACATCATAATGTAGATACAAGGGTTACATTTGAATGTTGCCACAGGGGTTAAAAATCATATGGTTATCACGAGGATTCCAATCATAAGTATTTATGGTAATAAAAATATTCCCCAATTTACGTAAATTTATTATTATTTTTCCTATGTTTTATGGAAACCACATGTCTTAACAATGTATGTATATGATACATTAATGGTGAGGAGTATATCTATGTGATAATGATTTCATTTGCTTAATAGTATTCATGGAATAATGTTTCCATTCCACCTGTTATGAATCTTATTGATATTGTTGTGCTCTTCCCATGTATTAAATTTTTTCAATAGGGTTTGAGGTTGTGTAACAGGAAAGGAGGATCCAAGATGAATTATGTGACGATTTTTCATGAAATTGAATCTTTGTTTATTTCTTTATTCTGGAAAAAATGGATACTAATTTTAGTATCATAAAATTTGTATGTATTTGGGTAGTTTTGTATGAAATATTACCTAATACTATAGAACTCTAAATGTAAAAGATCATTGGGAATGAAGAGAAGTGAATTCTAGTTAAATTATGTAAATTTTATAATGTTTATTTTTAGTTACACACACACACACACATATATATATATCATGGGGAATTTATGTTTGTTGTTACATGTCTAATACACTATCGAACATAAAAATATTAGGGTTGTGTGCACCATAAGATAAACTGAGTGTTTCATGTAATTCAAGATAAACTCAGTATTTCATTTCTTTTGCACTGTAATATTTAATTTTCTTCATTTAAAATAACATTGTGTTTCATATTGATATGAAAAATGTGATTTTAATGTAATTTCATATGGTTTAGATAAGTCATCTAGATAGGACATAGATGATGTGTGACCATATGTTACTAATGGATAATAAAAATTTATCCTTATTCTAATCATGTTGGGAAAGAATGATCTCGAGTAGTTGAGATCATGAGAACTGACCCGTGAATAGGAACACCACATTTTTCAGTTTTATTGTTTGTTCAAATCCATTAAGATGTGTAATGATCAACTGATATTATGTTATTATATATGTACAGTATTTTTATTACATACTTTTATGAAATATTAGAAGTGTGGAATTTATGTCCTAATGATGTAGCTTACACAGGGTGTGTCCTTAGTGTTATGACATGATTGAATAATCATGATTGATTTTTTTTGTTATTTAAGGAAGTGTTATCTCTAGCCAAGTTGATCTATATAGATGTACAATCATTAAATAAATGGCCATTATTGAAGAAGATAACAACATATAGTTTGTTCAATAAATAATTTTGAATGAACGGATGATGTGATTAGGAATTCATCGCGCTTGATGTGACATCACATGACCAATATATTATATTAGAAAACATATTATCATAGAAAATGAAATCATTTCCATGAATTCCACTTATATCATTACAATCCTTGATGGGTTTCTATACTTGGCTCTTAAAATGCGAATTTTATTCACTATTATTGCAATATAGTCTTAGAGGTTCACATAATCAAATTATTTGAATTATTACACAATTCTGATGAATATGAATGCATGACATCGTGGGACACCCCAGTGAGTTCCAAAATATGTCTAAGTAATAAATGGTCACAAATGAATAAGCATATTCATTATTTATTGAGTATAAATTAAATTGAGTTTAATTTGTTTACCAAAAATATTCACATGGGGTTATGTAAATAGATGATAAATATTATATAAACAAATATTATATTTATATTCAAGATTTTTTAAATAATATTAGAAATTCTGAGTGGTGTTAATGGGTATCTTTAATCAAGTAATATATTCATTATATATTATATGCAGGTGATAAAATATACATTTTACGTACAACATAGTTAAATTGTCATAAAAATTCAGTTATCGATTATTTTGTTTGTGTCATATATATGAGGACAGGGGAACCCTTTTCATAATTTAATTCCAGATATATTAGAAAAGGGATAATAATTTCAATAGTTCTATTCATTCTTGTATTTTTGAAAAATCCCCCCTCTTCCTTCCAACATTGTATAGAGTGAAGTGGATGTTTGGAGCACTCAATATTTGATTGTTGACACATATCAAAGGAATAAGATTGTAATGCTCATTGGGATGTTGAAGTCATCATAATAAATATTCACTACCACATGGATTCAGATGATTAACATTATAATGAATAATTAAAGTAATTTTGGGTGATCTAGATGGATCCAAACTCACATCATTCAAGAAATGATCATCGGGGATGATCTATTGTTGAACACAACCTCGATATGAATAATGTAAACATTCATTTATTTTTTCACTCAACGAAATTCATGTGATATCATCAGACATTTATCATGGCGTAGATATATAGAGAATATATTTTTATATCACTTTGGGGATGACCAATGAAAAATCCCTTTCCCACCAGCTTCCTCTGCTTGCCTCAGTAATAATAAAATATGAGTAATGGAATAAGGAATGTTCATTTATAAGACATGAATCATAACAAAATCAAAGAAAATGAACCCTGATAACATCAAATTGATGGAATACCATTTTATAATAGAGTAAAATAAGTTTTGGAATAATCATAATCATTGAAATATAATCAAAATTATACCCTAAAATAAATTAATAAAATTTTAGACATGGGCTAACCATCCATGTACATGCTTCATGATTAGTGGAACCGTATATATACACAGATTTGGTTTTGTGATAACCTCTTTTCTAACATTATTCAGGATATAGATAACCTATTGTGTAGCTATTGAGATCAGAGAACATTAATCATTATCTATTTCATTTGATGGATACATAATTATGGTCCAACCCAATAAATAATCATAAACTATTCATATTCATTCCATAAGATCAAAAAATTCATCCTATCAATATAGCATTTCCTATTGAAAATTAATATGATTATTTATAATCTGATCACAATAATTCTAAAATATTTTGAGAATAAATAAGTATGGTATTATTTTTTTTTTCAAATTCCCAATAATGAATATATAAAGGTAGAGGCTCTTATCATAATATAAAAATATCATTAAAAGGTCCCTAAATACTTTCATGGGGGAAATACCATTTTTATTGAAATAACTTATTTTTAATATAAATTTTTTTCATAATGTTACATAATAAATTTTATTTGATAATATCCTTGGATATAAGTGATGTTTGCCTCAATAAATTGTCTCTTCATGAGTGTTGGATTGTCTATTCATCTATAATATGTTAAAAAATATTGTTTTAACATTATTGATAAAAACTACAAAGTACCTCCTTTATAAAACTACATGATTATTTCATTGTAATAATTTATAAAATGTAAAACATGGGATAATATAAATTATATAATAATATGAAAATATCATAGAATTATTGAAATCAATGTTTATAAAACATTGACATGGAAGAAATATAATCCATACACAAAGTTAAAAGATGTATTTTTTTAAAAAAACATCTGTGTCATTATAAGTAAGAGAGAGTGGAAACACAAATTATTCCCTAAAAATTTCATGGATAATAAAATTAGTACATAATTAATGGGTTTGTTAATAAATTATCATTGAATTTATTTCAATGGAAATTAAAAGATGAAAAATATGGATAAAAATGTGACTAAATCATAAATATCATACCTCATGTTTTACATTCATAGAATTAGATATATAATTCAATTTAATAAGTTAAAACTTTTTATAATTATACACTAGAATAATATTAATATTTATAATTTCATATAATACCCACTTAATACATTCCAATGCTAATTTATGAATCATTCATTAGTAAAATAATCATTTCTAGGAATTAACTATTTTATTTTTCATATATGATTATGTTCAAAATTTTCAGTTCATCTAATTTTATCATAGTTCTATCATATCCATAATTTTATTTATGATATAAATATCACATATATTTATTTCATACATATTTATAATATTCCACAACAGGTATATATATAATAACTATTTAAAATATTCATAATGATGTTAGGTTGTACATACATGTAAAAGTTTATTTTCATTTACAATGAAAATAATTAAAGAATGATAGATATAATTTAAAATTATAGAAATACAATTACACAATTAACATAGTATATACACCATAATTTAATTCTTAATACCATCCAATTAAAATAGAAATGAAAAAATAATAAGGTTTCATAGATGTCGTAGACCAAACAGATGATTGAGTAAAGTTATTATCTTTTAACAGAGGAGAAAGAAATACGGTAGATCTAATATCATAAGTAAGAAATTTTAATTATATCAAACATATCATACATAATCTATAATTCTATCATAATCAACATCCATTAATGATGCTAGAACAAAATGACTTGTATCGCTGTGTGGATAATGTAGTACACACGAACACACAAGCAATAAATTCACTTCTCATATTTTGAAAATATGGTGAATAATGGTGGTGTCATAAAAATAGTAAAATTTAAGTATATTTAGGATACATAATTTTTTATGATGGATTCCACTGACAATGAGGATTTAAAAGATAAAATAATTTTAAAGGGGTTGGGTTGAATGATTACATATCCTTCAGTTTTCCTCCTTTAGATCCTTTAATAATGACCCTTGGAATCATAGATTAATCATATATGAACTAGTAATTAATTTATAGGTAATTTTATAATATAATTAGTTAGTTTTAATTCCTGATATATAGATTATATATTTTTAATGAAAAAGAATGAAATATGTCCATTTAAGAGTTGGGGAGAGGAAACACTGGGAATTTATAAAAATATTAAAATATATTGATGTGATAATCAAGGAAAATGATTCCAAATGGATAGATAACAAATGTTGGGATAATATGTGTTTGAAATATTTCTATTAGATAGGAATTATAAATGTTTACTTAGAAAAATCACCCTTATCTGTGCCTTCACCTCCATGTAAACCGATTTAATCATTAATCATGGAAACATTTTTGGACTATTCTTATGATTAATTATGAAAAATAAATTATTTCAAACTTATTAAATAATATTAATTAATCCAAAAAAAACATTGAACAAAATTTATCAAATTCATATCACAAAATTGGTCATATATAACTTTATCCTCTAAAACACGACGAAGATCACTTTTCCCAAAAAAATATTTCATATTTGTAAAATTATTTTATACCATAATGCAACAATAAAATAAATAAAATTATATAAACTAGATTATTCAAAATATAGATGATTTTTTTTATATTTAAAACATTTGAAAAAACATGAACTTTGTAAATTATCTTAATGAAAAAAGAATTCCTAATAAGTATAAATATTTTTCAATATTAAATCGAAGTTAAATATTTTATAAAATTGTAAAAATAAAACTCTATGATAAATTTGAAATTGTGATTTAAAAAATGAAATTCTCATTTTAAATATTTATTTTAACATGGAATGAAATAATTATTTTATTTTCTCTAAAATATAAAAATCATATATGTGTACAAATATTATTTTTAAATAATTTAATGACTCTATGAATATATATTAATTATCTAAAACCTTAATATATATATTTTCAATATGTAGTTATTCTAACTAAATCGTTCAATTTAATTTATTTTTTATAATAGTATATTATATTATGGTTTATTTAGACATCGAGTTTCATGTATCTTAAGTTACCAAATAAATTAATTTTAATTATAAAGAAATATATCCTAAAATATTATGTTTTAGATAAATATCTGACCTTTTCTTTATCGTATATATCCTACCAATCATATAATGTATAAGGATGTGTCCAATAATTATTTTCTGTCTTGTTTCCACCAAAAAAATTGTAAAACAATAAATATGAGCCTAAAATGATTCTAAAGGTGCCATATGTATCACGTACTACGAAAACATATTTTTTGAAAACTCTAATAATTTTATATCTTCCCATGAGCCTCCAAAATCCATAACCCATACTCTAATAATGTATTTTATTGGGTGTATGATCAAAAACGTTTGTCCATTTATTTTACAATTATAAGCTATGTACATGGTGAATTGTTTCACAATGGCTTGCAATAAAAATTTATGAAATTTATTTGTAATCCAAGGGTCTCAATAAGAAATAATTGAAACTATTATGTCATGAAACATTGAAACTTCTCTTATATTGTTTTTTGAAAAGTATTTCACTTTATTGGATTCTTGAATTTAGAATGTATGGGATAACATTGTGAGTCAATCCATAATCACAAATATAGAATCATGTTTCTAAAAAATAATAGGCATACCCAAGAGAAAATCCAAAGTTATGTGCTCCCATTTTCACATGAGTATAGGTAGATATTTCAAACCACCAGTAGGTCATTAGTTCTCTTGCATGAAATGTTGACAGGTGAGGTATATTATGAAATATTGCGCCACTTTCTTCTTCATTTCAACCAATCATAAAAGTTTTATTGTACCCTTTTTAATATTCTAAATTTTATAACAGATAACCAATCTCAAATGGTGTTAGGTTCAATGAATATTTTCGCAATAAGTTGGAGGATGGACCAGACGATATCTAAAATGGAAAATATTTTTTCCCATTTAGTTTTCATCTAACAATTTCCCCCCCATCAATGAGTTTTAGACCTAATGGTTAAAAATATAGGATCATATATATTGCCATCTATTACTTATATAAAAAATTAGGAGTAATGGAAACAAAAAGATAAAGAAAAACATTAACTTCCTAAAAAAATCCATCTGCATATCCACTATGTCTGACATTAGTTTCAAGTGATATAGTATCTCATTAGCATACAAGAAATGTGGCTTCAACCACAATGAATAAACCATATAATTCCCTTTACCTAATGTATATAATATTTTAATGAGAAACAATTATATGTATTCAATCTATATTCATTTATTTATAGCCCAATGTCTTTGGGAAAAAATATTTTCAATATTTTTTATCCATAAATAGTGTTAGCGTGTAAAAACAAAGATAAAGATTAAATTTCATTTAGCAATGGACAATAGAACCTAACACCCAATTATGTTTCAAGTCATTTTCCTCATCCACCCATAACATTAATGATACATATGAACCAACATGATGACCTTTTATGATAATTAATTCAAGGATAGATCTAGATGAATCACAATAAACCCCACATCCTTATCCTTGCTCTAAAATTTTTTGCCTTAGTGTTAATGCAATATGAAACTAAGCATATAGAAAAGGTCTCTATCACACATTTCTCCATTGCAATATATATTTATTCTTGTAAAATATTTAATCATAGAGTAATTTTATGAAATATTATGAATGGATCATTAGTAATACCCTACTAAACTAATGAAACTACATATCTCAAATAATTTATTTTGTTGGTTCCCATAGATAACATATTTTAACTTGTTAAAATATATGTAGTCTATATATTCAAAAGTTATATTGCAAAGTAATCATAATTCTTGTATCCAGAAAAAAAGAAATGAAAGCATAGTGTAACTGTGTTTTTATAAAGATATACCCAAAACTATGGTTATGTATTGTTAATTATTACACTTATACAAGAATAAACCTGAATATTATATATAGTCACCACCAAAAAGAAGACTATACACCTCTGAAATATATGATAATAAATTTTTTTAAACACATCAGGTGAATTTGAAGGGAAAACGTTCATAAAAAAATATTTATAATGACCATACTAGTTCTCGGAAAATGTATTTGGAATATCCTCCAACAAAAATAAAATTTGGTTATCCCCTCGCCATAAATCATTCATAGATACCGAATGGTCATTGATCAATTTAATTAAATATATCACTAATTTGGGGAACATTGTATCATTTCTCTATTGAAACCTTATTTTGATAACATTAATCCAAAATAACCAAAATTGTTCCATATGATTTAATTATATAATGATGTGGTACTACATATACACACAATCTTAGTCAAATGAACATATTTCTCTCCAACTCTTCTAGATGAACCATCATTTTTCATAGTGCCATTGGTTTCATAGTGTTGGATGAAATATAAATAGTATTGGTACCTCATATGAAATCAATGGTAATTTACACTTATATATCAGTTGAAATCCTAGTTAAATTAGTATGAAAGTCATCAAGAAGTTGGTTAATAATAGTTGGAAAATATATACGTGTGATCAAATTAGAAAACGTTAAATTAACTTCTTTTAAATGGTGTTATATGTCCTATACCATTGGTACCCGTGGACCATATCTACTTGAATTAACATCCCAATATACATTAATGAGACACACAACACTATCCAATGTTATGAATCTATCCCAAATTTCATAAAAATTGTTATGGGTCTTGAATTATAATAATAAATCCATTCACAACATCATTTCATATGTGTCTATCTAGAGAATATATAAATCCAAAAAAACTCATCCTCATCATTTGTATATAACATACTTCACACATAATGTCTTGGGACTCCTGTTGGTAGATTGATGTTTTATATTTCAATACATGGACATCCATTCAACACGAAAACTCATATGATTGACAAAACATAAATAAATAAAAGAGTGGGTAATGATAGTATGAAACACATATTTCATCAGAGTAAATTATTGGGAATAGTAGCTCTCACCATTGAAAGAATAGATAGAGCCCTCATAATCATCTAATCAAAACCATATAATTGCCTGATTTAACCCCCTCATACCTTAACTTCATGATATGATTTTATTACACGAGTTTTTGTGGTTTTCCTAGAATTAACCCTGAAACCTCTGCCTTAAGGGTATGATTTTTTTAGTGACATCATCTAGTAAATGAATAATATTTTACGGATACATGAGATGTATCTCTAGAAATTGAATTTGGAGCACTGTGGTAATAATTTTGATAATTCCCCATCTAATTATAGAATTTTTGGAGCATGGTTGTGTTTTATAATCTATATTCACTTGATATAAAGTACCAAAATATAATCATTTAGTATTTATATTATGTCTTATAGTAATGTTACCTAAATTAGTATTTAATATCGAATGTGTTCCACCTCATTAAGAATTAGTGTCCCCTTCTGATTGTTCCCAAAAATTGGGTTCCAAATTATTCCCATAGAGAAAAACATACTATTACATGTAGGATTCCTAGAAAGGTCACATTATTGCGCTATCTCCCACATAAAAACACTTTATAACATGTAATATAGTGGATGCCTATCATATATAAAAGTTATGGTTATAGTCTAGACTCAAGCATTTGTTCTATAAGTATGCCCAAGAATAAAATTGTAGATAAAATTGAACTATATTCATAATTATGGATACATATTCTATCACCGATAGATTATCCTCAATTATTCTAAGAAATGTATTATTATTGTGGCATTGAAGGATTGCAGATAATATTGATTTTCTATAATTCCTCAAATTCCTCCAATATAAAAACATGCTTGACTATTACTTTCATATCTAAATAATTCAATTTAATTGAAATATTCCTTGGAATATTTACAATATAAATTTGAATTATTTCAAATAGTACCATGGAAATCAAAATAAATACATTTTTTCAGAAAAATTTCTTCATTTTTAGGATCTTAAGACCCCTATAAGATTTGTGGATTGTATTATAGAAACTAGAAATAATGATTCAATTTTCTAGTATTTTCATTTATATTTCCTTTATAAAATTCATGAAATTCATAAACAATTACCTAACTATGTAGTTGGTTCACTAATGGATTTTTTATAAAAACATTTCCATAGACACTTCGTGGTATTTTTTATAGTGTCTATCTAGAGAAAATATCTATAACATAAGAAAAAAAACATTTAGTCATAACTGAACAAAAACTAAAGGCATAGAAAATTCAAAATCATATTAGATACAATTATTTAATACAATATTTCACTAATCTATCATTTACAATTTTCCCAAAAATCACTAAACATTAGACTAATTGTGATATTCTAGTGGGATGTCTTAGTACCATTGCATGATATACTATACTCATCGGCTAAATTGATGTTGATTAGATTAAAACAAACCAAGAATTTTATGGGAACAATTTCGTACCCAAAACTCCTTTATAAAACGAATTTAATCAAAAAAAATTATCTCCATTCTAAATGTTATTATTTTAGTGTTTTGAAATTCCAATATCCTTATTGTGATCCCAAAAGGTTGATAAACCGACCAAGAAAAATACAATCTGTAACATACCACCAAAATACAAAGGATGTGGTATGGATAGATGTGATACTAAAAATATGTTACATCCCTAAAGACACCAAAGTTAGAAATAAATTCCAAGGGATTAGTACAACATTGGGTAATGGTTTACTAGAGGAACAACATAACCAGAAACGATAAAATAACCACTAACACAACTAATTATATGATTCATAAATTATAATGATTAAACTCAATTCTAATCCCAATTAATAAAAAAATAGTATCATAAAAAATGTAATAAAATATAACAAAATGAAACTAATTTAAATTCATAGTAATAACACTAATGGGGAATAACTTCAAATACTTCAAGATACATCCCTAATATGCTAACATCATCCTATGGAGGAAGTGAGAAGGAATTCTACTTGAGAATTATGATCCATTTCATGTTTCAGTATACTAATAAGGAATATTTTAATAAAGAACAATGTTTCATAGCAGGGAATTTGTATTAAACTCAAATGGTAATTCCCAAAGAATTCAAGTCACATTCCCGAAGGACATGTACTTGTTATAACATTTTATTAAATAGAGTTAATTAATTTTAAAATTTTATTACAATTAATAGATAAAATATGCACAAGAAAAACATTGAACATGTATATATTCTTTTTAAACCATTTTTTATAATCTTCCCATGTCTACACACACTCAAAATAACGCATATGATGGACATCCCTATACATATGAGTGGTGAGTTATCTGATCATCAATCCATCATATGTTGACCCCTATTTTTTGAGGCACTTTGTAACATGACCCATCCCATATTTTATGTGTTGATGGTTGATCAGTCAACTATGATCCTTTCCCATGAACATGATCACACGACAACTCAACATTCCATGTTCACTGTGAAAAACATTATTTTATAAATAATTTTCTTTCAATAATTTTATGAAACAAAATCTATGAATATTTACTAAACTAGGGATTTATGTAATAAATCCTATATTTTTAACAAAAAAATGAGGGATAGTAAATTAAACAGCAGTCCATCAAGATCTAAAATGAGTAGAATGGGATATAATCCACCTACCTATCAATAGTTGTATAAAATGAAGAACAAAACATGAAACATATAGATTCATCCATGAAAGCAGTTCCCTTATGTAGATCCTATAATGATATCATAAATAGAAAAATCATAAAATATATGTATATATATCAAATAAATATTAGCTTTAAGGATTCATGCAATAGAAAATGAAAAAAAGGGAATGAGTTGTAATGTGAAGCTATAACTGATTCTGGAGGTCAAGCACAAATTAATCCATCAAAAATTTCTTATGGATCACAAGGAACCTCTAAGGATTACAATGAATGGGAAAGTGTTCGAGAGCTTGAGATAATTGTAGAAAAGTGATTTTTTGTGGCCTTAAATGGAGAAAAAATAAAATTTTACAAGAATTTAATTACAATTACATGGTTAGGTTACCTAATTTGTTAAATCATGGTCCAACCATACACATTCTATTGGAAAACACCTGGGAGACCAAAAATATGTTTATAATGGTATAGTAAATCATCTGGAAACCATGTTATTCTACTCTTCCAAAGACATACCCTCAAGTTGCTGGTTTGTATTGTTTTAATAATTATATTCAAACAATAAATCTCTTAATTCCTCCAACTACATGGTTTCCTAATACATACACTTTATTTGGGATAAATCATGTATCAACAATTAACCTACACATAACCACTCACATGGATTATTGGAGATAATGCATATTTTCCCTAAACATGCTCAAATATTTTACCTCTATAAACACTTAAAAAAACTCTAAAACATAAAAATACACCCCTAATTCAACCAATGTATAATATATCTCCTAGATACATAATAAATTTATAAATTACAAAAACAATTGGGTTCCACTACTTCTGTGTTTAAATTCATTTCATTATAAAGGAGTTAATGAAAAGGTAGCAATTGTTTTCCATATAATCATAAACAATTCTCCGAACATATCTATTTAGAATTTGTAAATTTAGTGAAAAATCCATTTCTATATTTAAATTAACGAAAAAATATCTTTTAAAAATTTTTATTAATCCTTTTAGAAATAACCCATGAAGTCTTCTCCTCTATGTTACCTTGAAACATAATAAATCATTGATTGTTTTTTGAATATAATAGAAATATTGTTAATGATTAGGGTCTAATTTCCTATTTGGTGGAATTTAATTATGAAAAATGATTTCCATGTCTACATACATCCTTTTCTATTGATTTAGTAAGATTTTAATTTTAGATTATAGAGAAATTCTTACAAGACCTGTGTTTATTCAATTGATTTAATGTGAATCCCTCTGAAGTGCACAATGTTGCATTTGTTGTCAATAAGGTATGTTGTTGATCAGAAGATGTAAAAGAATGAATGGATGTCAAGGAGAGTCAATATGTGAATGACAAAGGATGTGATGGTGTTTGTGAGGAAAGGAGAATGGCCATGGTACTAAGATGCATGTCACTTAGGAGATTCACTAAGTGGCATAGGAGATGTGGTTGAAACATTCTCTAGTAATATCAGACGATTGTAGAACGGATCTTAATGTTTCAATACTTGTATCAAGGTGATACTAAGTTACAACACTTCAAGAATGAATGATGATGGAGCATCATTAAATCAGACGATTGTTGATCTGTTCTTAAAGTTCCAAGAACTTGTATCAAGTAGATACAATGTCACAACATGATTAGAAGATCATGCATTGTAGTGACAATGCATGAGGAGTTGAAAGTGATCCATCCACACCTCCTAAGTGGATGAAGTGAGCTGAAGAAGTCCATGCACTATCACTAAGTGCATGAGAATTAGAAGAAGATCCAATTGATCTCTGATTAGATCAATGAAGCACATTGAAGAATTTAAGTGATTCAGGAGTTCGGTTGAAGAAGAAGAACCTTCGGGAATTCCATTCCTAAGAAATGATTAAATGTTGAGGAAATTTGTGGAATTCTTAAGAAGAAGAGAAGAGAAGATATGAAGAAGGGAGAAGTGGTATTTGGAATATTACACTTGGTACTTTGTTTTTATACAATGTTACTTAGTGTTTTACACTAACAAAAAATATGGCCACCAAGGAGGCCAGCCGAGGGATCACCCAAGGCACATATGGGCCTAAGGTGCCACGCCCATGGGGAACCCTCAAGGCCAAGGAGCTCCCTAAGGCAGAAGGGCGGGGCCGTGTATAAGCCCCGAGCTACGCGGTGGTGAAGCCCGCGCAGCGCGCGCGCCCGAAGGCACGCATGGTGGGCGCATAGAGCGCCCGAGTGGCAGGGGTGGGCGCAAGAGAGCGCCCGCAGAGAACACGGTGCGGGGCGGCACCGTGGAGGGAGAAGATTCAATCGAGGGGTTGTGGCAGCGCGGGGGTGATAAACCGCGGCAAAACCGCTCGGTGTTTCGATGTGGGACACTGAATTTTCACCCGGGAGCAAATCTCAGTCGTCCAGGCGATCTCGCGGCGCCCTGTTCCAATCCTGGCCATTGATGCTCATTTGATCACCGAATCCAACGGCCCAGCATCTGTCTTCTTCCCCGAGCTCGCACGAGGCCACCCGCGAGTCCACCTTCGAACCAGGCACCTCCCGACGCCGAATTTCGAGTTCCCGGCCACCTCTGATCAAGCTAAAGCCACCATTGTGATCGTCTGGACATAACGAACATGTCCATGCATTAAAATGACTCTGCATGCAACAAATGAAGATTATCGAGTTTCGGCCGAAGGCAAACCGAAGGTGCCGAGGCCATGTGGTGTTCGTGTTTTGCATGGGATGGCCAAAACAGAGGCCGTGCATGCGTTCTAAGTCACATTCACAAGGAGGAAAGAAAGAGGAAGATAAACCCGTGAAAAATAAAAGAACTCGCGTGCACCAATGAGAAAACGCAAAAATTTGGAATGATTTGGAGATCTGAAATCTTCGGTGATTCAAGATTTATCACGCGGATTGAACCGCCTCTCCTCTGCCTATAAAAATGAGGCCTGGCCCTCGAGGATTGCTTGCTGATGTGTTGAAGTTTTGTTGAAGATCTGTCGTCCCACGTGTGCTCTGCCTCGCGAAGTTGAAGCCCCCGTGCAATTATATTTGCGCGGCTGAGTTCATTGCGTGCAACTTCTTTGCACGACAAGAAGGTTGGGTGAAGTCCCATGCGCGTCTTTCTTTTGCGCAACAGGAAGTACCCGAGGCCGCATGTACCTTGCGCGCCCTCGAGGTTTGTTGTGGCTTGCGCGGCAGTGTTGAAGAAGAGGAGGTTGCGGCTCATCAAGCACTTGCGCGCCTTCATATGGGCAGTAGGAGATTTGGGTGATGAGAATTACACAGCAAGTGTGTGTGTGCTAAAAGGAGAAAACACCCTTGCCGTGGACAGTGTGTGTGCATAGTGAACAAGAAGTTGGCCGTAGCCATTTATGTGCAAGAAGAAGAGGCCAAGCTCACTTGTGTGCAAAAAGTGGAAGAAGTGTGTGCAAAGAGCAAAGAGGCCGAAACTTATTGTGTGCCTAAGTGGTGTGTACACACTAAGAAGGAGAAGAAGAAGGATACCTCACACTAATGTAGAACACACATTTAAGTGTGTAACCAATAAGAACAAAGTGTGTGAAGGAAGTGAAAAGGTGTGTGCTTAAAGTGACTACACCCGTTGTGGGTTTATTGCACCAAGAGAAGAAGAAGGGAAGTGCATGCTTGCATGCATGCACGTGCACATGCGAACAAGTCTGAATCTGCTTGTGTGCATTTGAGGAGTCCAAGACCAGGAGATCTTGAAGATATTGTGATGCCATGCATTCAGGGCATGAAGTTGATGTGAAGTGAGACTAAACCAGACTGAAGTGAAAGACATTGTTTGTCTGAGTGTTCAGTATTTGAGAAGAGCCTGATCAACAGAAGTGATCAGAAGTTGTTGAGCAAGACGAGAAGACCTGTTCACCACAAGTGAGCAGAGGTATAGAGCAAGGCCAGAAGCCTTTATCCCAGGCTGCTGAAGTTACTTGAAGAAGTTAAAGATGAGAAGAGAAACTCGTGCGACTCGAGCAGCCAAGAGAAGACCCTGTGGGACTCAGGGAGAAGAAGTCTTCAGTGGGATTCTGGAGCAGGCCAGTGGGACTCTGGTAACACTGTGTCAAGCAGTATAAAGACCCTCCTGTGGGACTCAGGAGAGATACGGTGGGAAGCTGTATCGACCATTGTAATACTAACAGATTATAATGGGAGAATCCATGCTGGGAGAGCATGGAAAGGATGTAGGCCATTGGGGCTGAACCTTGTAAATCCTTGTGTCCAGTGCCTTTACATTTACTGCATCATTCGTGGAAAGGTGAGAGATACAAGAAGAGTGGATCGAGGCTTTAACCAGCCATAGAGGTTTAATTGATAAAGAATCAATTAGTAAAAAGTTTTTAAGGGATCACTGATTCACCCCCTCCCCCTCTCAGTGATTCACACTGATCTGGGCACTTCAATTGGTATCAGAGGGAAGGTTACCTCTAAAAGATCCAAGGGAGTCTTTATGAAGTGCAGATTTGAGGAAATGAATGAACAGCCTCAAATGGAGATATCTGCCAAGACTCAGAAAAATAGAAAGAAGAAACAGGCCAAGAAAATGATGAAAGCCTGTCCTAGCTGTGATGAAGTTGGAACAAGGAAAGATCTTCAAAGTGCAATCGAATATCATCAGAAGACAGTCCCCAAGGAAGTGGCAATGTGTATAGCTACAGGCATCCTTGATCTTCAAGAAGAAAAATCACAGCTAGAAGAAGAAGCCAATGCAATGGAAGATCAATTGGGTAAAAGGGTTGGCATAACCAACACTCTCAGAAAGCTGGTGAAGGCTAAAGAAGAAACAGTATCGCTTTGCAATGAAAGATATGAAGACACTATTGAAGAATTGCAAAGAATCCTTTCTGAGAAAGAATTCTTTAAGACTGTGGTCAAAGAAGTTTTCCATGCACTGGAAAAGTTGCACAAAGTTTCAATGAATTTCAGAGATGCTCAACTTGAAGACAAAGTAAACAGGGTAAAGGAGCTTGACAATTCATTACAAGAAATGAAGAAGGTCCATGAAGACCAGTTAGAACAGCTGAAAGAAAATTGGAAAGGAAGGCTAAGAACTATTGAAGATGAGAAGAACTCCCTCAATATGAAATGCTTAGAACTAGAGGTGATATTGAAAAATCAGAAATCACCCAAAGCCAAAGCCTCCCAGACAGATGGAAGAATAAATGTTGCTACTCATGTATGCATTGAGCAGGATGATTCTAAAAGAAAGACATCCTCTAATAAAAGGGCAACAACTTCTAAAAAGAAGGTACCATCCATCCCATATTGTACTGATGCTTCTAATTGTGTTTCCACAAAAAGTGCAGGATGGAAAAATAATTCCAAACAAGTATGGATGAAGAAAATGAAGAAGCAGAGCTCTCCTGAAACAACACAGCAAGTCAAGAAAAGTACCCAACAATCAGAAGGACTGAAGAGGTCAAGATTTGTGGGTCAGTGTTGGTGTTGTAATAAGTATGGGCACTGTGCAAAGGATTGTTGGTACAATCCACTAAATGTCAAAGCACAAAGGAAGCCCATGCCAAGGGCGAGCAAGCCAGAAGGCAATAAGCAACATCCACAGGTCTAGAGACATCTGTTTACTGCTAACAGATTTGGATTGCTTGAAAACATCTGGGATGGCTGCAAAAGTGGTCAAAAGAATGATACATGTCAATCTCCAACTGTATCCAAAGCTGGAATGAAGAGAATATCACTGAACCTGGCTAAAAGAGATTCCTTGGGAATCAAGCAGAAGAAAGTGGAAGATGCTCCCAAGAAGAGTTTGAAGAATGAAGAGAAGTCCTTGGAATTCAAATCCAAGAAGGGTGATGCATCCAGAAGGACCACCAAGAAATTCTTCTACTATGGGAAGAAAGGAAATATCATGGATCTTTGTAAAGAAGCCATGAAATTAAATAGAAGCAGACTGGACTCAAAAAGACAATCAATCTAGAAGAAGAAGAAGGGATTGGTTGAAAATAAGTTGCCTAAGAAAGGTAGCTTAACAGCATCAAAAGAACCATGTGGAACTTCCAGAACTGAGGCCACACTTCCAAGTGACTTACTAGTCATATGGCCAAATCAGTTGCAACTTTCCAAAGATCTACAAAGAGCTGAAGATGAAGTTCTGGCAATTGCTAAGGCAAAAGGAAAAAAGACGATTTCACATGAAGATGTGTTGAGATCCACACCAGCACAAACATCATTGAAGATCAAATGTGCAAGTGTGAAGAATGGTGAAAATGGGACATCTCGGTTGAGAGAATCTTCTCAACCTTGTTGTTCACAATGATGAACCAAGGAGGTTCCATCTTATTCCCTTATAATTCTGGTATTTACATGTGCTAACATTGCAGGGAATTGAAGATGATGATCATTCTCATCTGGAGAGTGGTTTGGACAGAATGGAGTGCACCCCTTGAGGGGGAGCCAATCTGAAGAAGATGGGATTCTTAGATTAATACCATCTTGAGAAAAGTAAAGGTATTCCAATCATACATTCATCCCTTGTTTCTTAATTGAGTTTATCTTTTCAATTAAGGGGGAGTGTATATTGAAGACAAATGGATGAAAGGGGGAGCATTATCTTTGCACTGAACGTTCTAATGAGTTTTGTGAAGTATGTGCAGGATTTAGCAATTCATTGTTATATCTGAAAATTTTCAAACCCCTGAAGCATGATCTCACATGCACAGTGAATTTGTGATAGCATTGAGTTCCTTGGTTACATCACTCTTGTTTTCTACACCGGGTTAGCCCAAGTAGACTTAGAGTTGATTTACTAAAGGTTCTTTGCTAAAGAGAACATGTGGCAATATCCCTCTCTTAGTGTTTTTCAAGAAAATACTTTTCAAAGGGAGGAAGTGATTTTTGGATAAGAACAACACCACACCTTTGCATTTGATTGCCAATAAGGGGGAGAAAATATTGTTAGACATATTGACCCATTCATATGTGCTCTAGTGTGTTGCCAACAAATACAAAGGGGGAGATTGAAGTGCACTATGTTGAATTTGATGTCAATAAGGTATGTTGTTGATCAAAAGATGTCAAAGAATGAATGGATGTCAAGGAGAGTCAATATGTGAATGACAAAGGATGTGATGGTGTTGGTGAGGAAAGGAGAATGGCCATGGTACTAAGATGCATGTCACTTAGGAGATTCACTAAGTGGCATAGGAGATGTGGTTGAAACATTCTATAGTAATATCAGACGATTGTAGAACGGATCTTAATGTTTCAATACTTGTATCAAGGTGATACTAAGTTACAACACTTCAAGAATGAATGATGATGGAGCATCATCAAATCAGACGATTGTTGAGCTGTTCTTAAAGTTCCAAGAACTTGTATCAAGTAGATACAATGTCACAACATGATTAGAAGATCATGCATTGTAGTGACAATGCATGAGGAGTTGAAAGTGATCCATCCACACCTCCTAAGTGGATGAAGTGAGCTGAAGAAGTCCATGCACTATCACTTAGTGCATGTGAATTAGAAGATGATCCAATTGATCTCTGATTAGATCAATGAAGCACATTGAAGAATTTATGTGATTCAGGAGTTCGGTTGAAGAAGAATAACCTTCAGGAATTCCATTCCTAAGTAATGATTAAATGTTGAGGAAATTTGTGGAATTCTTAAGAAGAAGAGAAGAGAAGAAATGAAGAAGGGAGAAGTGGTATTTGGCATATTACACTTGGTACTTTGTTTTTATACAATGTTACTTAGTGTTTTACACTAGAAAAAAATATGGCCACCAAGGAGGCCAGCCGAGGGATCACCCAAGGCACATATGGGCCTAAGGCGCCACGCCCATGGGGAACCCTCAAGGCCAAGGCGCTCCCTGAGGCAGAAGGGTGGGGCCGTGTATAAGCCCCGAGCTACGTGGTGGAGAAGCCCGCGCAACGCGCGCCCGAAGGCACGCATGGTGGGCGCATAGAGCGCCCGAGTGGCAGGGGTGGGCGCAAGAGCGCGCCCGCAGAGAACACGGTGCGGGGCGGCACCGTGGAGGGAGAAGATTCAATCGAGGGGTTTTGGCAGCGCGAGGGTGATAAACCGCGGCAAAACCTCTCGGCGTTTCGATGTGGGACACAGAATTTTCACCCGGGAGAAAATCTCAGCCGTCCAGGCGATCTCGCGGTAGATCTCGGCCGCCCGATGCATCCGCGGAGCCCTGTTCCAATCCTGACCATTGATGCTCATTTGATCACCGCATCCAACGGCCCAGCATCCTTCTTCTTCCCCGAGCTCGCACGAGGCCACCCGCGAGTCCACCTTCGAACCAGGCACCTCCCGACGCCGGATTTCGAGTTCCCGGCCACCTCCGATCAAGCTAAAGACACCATTGTGATCGTCTGGCCATAACGAACATGTCCATGCATTAAAATGACTCTGCATGCAACAAATGAAGATTTTCGAGTTTCGTCCGAAGGCAAACCGAAGGTGCCGAGGCCATGTGGTGTTCATGTTTTGCATGGGATGGCCAAAACAGAGGTCGTGCATGCGTTCTAAGTCGCATGCACGAGGAGGAAAGAAAGAGGAAGATAAACACGCGAAAAATAAAAGAACTCGCGTGCACCGAAGAGAAAACGCAAAAATTTGGAAATATTTTGAAGATCCGAAATCTTTGGTGATTCAAGATTTATCACGCGGATTGAACCGCCTCTCCTCTGCCTATAAAAATGAGGCCTGGCCCTCAAGGATTGCTTGATGATGTGCTGAAGTTTTGTTGAAGATATGTCATCCCGCGTGTGCTCTGCCTCGTGAAGTTGAAGCCCCCGTGAAATTATATTTGCACGGCTGAGTTCCTTGCGCGCAACTTCTTTGCGCGACAAGAAGGTTGGGTGAAGTCCCTTGCGCGTCTTTCTTTTGCGCGACAGGAAGTACCCGAGGCCGCAAGTACCTTGCGCGCCCTCGAGGTTTGTTGTGGCTTGCGCGGCAGTGTTGAAGAAGAGGAGGTCGCGGCTCATCAAGCACTTGCGCGCCTTCAGATGGGCAGTAGGAGATTCGGGTGATGAGAATTACACAAGTAGTTGTATTATAGACCCATATATTTCACATTCCAAATACCCAAATAATATCGTCCATGGAATGAAGGGACATTATGGTTAATGAACAACTTGGTGAAATTCCTTTTAATTAGTCCTATTATACTTATATTTCTTTTGATAAATACTTTTTACCATCTACCATTCCTAATACAATTTAAATACCATCATTTGAACACAAATAGATTCCTCGGTTGACCTAGTCCTCTATCCAGTAGAAACATCCATCAAAGGAATCTAAAATCCATGCATGAACAGTGTATTCACACTCGAAAAAAGGATTTCAATGTACTTATAATCCTAAATCAATTCATATTCAATAACTCACTTACCTAAGATAGTATCATATTTCACAATATCACATTCATGGAATAAATTTGTAAAATATAACTAGGGGATCTATCAATATCCATACAACACTATCATAATTATAGGATCTATTTCAATTTCCTCCATACTTATTCATAATAAAAACAATGATGATCACCTTTGTAGAACCAATATTTAATCCCTCCAAAACATAGTATCTTGAAATTTCTTATTTGTTAGGACCCAAGAAATCCTTAAAATTTTCATTTATGGTTTGATTACATTATAGAGGATCTGATAGTGCCTTATAATTCACTTTGAAAAGGCACATATACTTGTTACACATTGTGATCAATAGTACCACCATTTCTATTCAAACCTGTATTGTTAATTATCACATCCTTATGATAACTTGATGCAGTGAAATGGTTATATATATTTTATCTTATATATAATAAAATAATATCCTCACTATAAACATCATGGATGAAACCTTCATTCCATTATAAAGCCAAATGAATTGGGGAATATCAAATGAATGATCTTGGGAAAATATAAAATGAGAAACATTGGTTTGGGAAAGTGTTTTTTAATGTAATACTCATGCTCTATACAAGTATATCATTATTTTAGATTCAATTTGAGCCTTTTTATTTCATTAAATGAGAATTTTACATGATTAAAATTCTGTTTCAATGGATATCAGGTGAATAAATGATATCAATTTGAATGTGCTGGAAGTGGGAATATTATATTTCAATCATCAAGCTGGTAAATGGGGATGTATACATGTATGGATATAACAATCATATCATTCAGGTTCTGTTTCTAGGGGTGCATCAATTTTGGATAGCACCACTAGATAGCTTGTGATAACGATCTATTTCTAGGAATGTCAATTGAAATTCATATACTCTCGTCCCAAAACCCTAATTTTTTCATTATTCCATTAGTTTTTACAATTAATAATTAAAAATTATTAGTATGGATTCTATTGGACCTCCTTAAATTTTCTAACAATAGTTTTCAATTCCTTGATTTCGGGTTTACTATGAACATCTAGAATAAAAAATTCAAGGTTAGATGTGAAGTGTTCCACAATTATTCTACATTATAAAACTTCTTTTAGCCCTCTTGTGGTCAATTTTTTGTTTTCTATAGAGAATCCTGGAGTTTTAACTTTATCTAGATTCTAAAACATTGGATTTCCTCTTATTATCTATTGAGGTACGTTGCCTAAATAATCTTTCTTGGGTATACATTCAGTTTTTTATATTTTCATCATATGAAATCATGTTTCATTCTATGTGTTTAACCTCTTATAACAAGAATCCCCTCATGTATATTATATCCTCCTACTGATAACAACCATTAATTCCATTGGGTTTATTATAGAACAACACCCTATATTTTTTCCACCGGAGTGGTGTTCCCATCCATAAACATTGGTTGGGGCATGAAATCCATGATCCCAGTGCCATATAAAAGAAATAGAAAATTAATTTATGGAATGAATAAAATTTTTATTTATTATTTGATTCAATTGGTTGGGAAACTTTAAATTGGAATAATTATAATTTTAAATAAGAAATATATAATTAAAATGTGAATTGGTATCATAGTTTGTAAATGTAACATTTAATAAAGAAAGAGTTTTAGGTAATTGTAATTAGAATGATATTATGAATTTGTAATAAATTTAAAAAATGCAAAATAGGTTACATGTTATGGAAGTTTTCTAATTTGGTATCTGTCGACAATTTCTCATTACTGATTAATGGAATATGTAAAAGGATGTGACATTGGAATTTTCTGCAACTCTAATGTGAGATGATTTTTAAATTAACCCATGGAAGGGGGATCTGTTTTTTTTTTCAATTTTAAACTAAATCTGTAATTATCCCCTATAATAGAAATTCACTATGGATTCAATGTGGAATGATTTTGTAACTACCCATGGACATGTGAATTCAATTTTCATTTTTTTAGAAGTGATGTTATGTGTGGATATTATGGATACAGATACTAGAAATGTTTATTGTATGGATAGAGAAATACGAATTCATGTTGTAATATTTAAGGATTACCATTGGTTTCGACACAAATCTCGAGTGTTTTCTTGATTATTTAGATATTATAAATTTAATTAATAATTGATGACTTTAATTATCCTACTATTTTTCTACTATTACTGGGATTTAATTTGTTTAGACATCATTATTGGTGGCCTGTTGTGTTTTTTTCAAACATTATTTGGGTCATAATTTGGTACTTGGGAATGCATTGATGATGTAGGTCTACATAGGGGAAATGTACCTTATTATTTACTATTTTTTTTTTCTAGAAATGGGGAATGGAAATGGGACTGAGCATGTTGTCGAGGGATGATTTTTGGTGTCTATATTTTTTAATTTTATCTTTTAATTGGTTGGTTATATGAAATTTTGTTTGACATTATGTATGAAAATTCATGTTTTGATTATGTTGGACCATTATGGTCATTCCTTTTTAATATTATAGATTTGGTGTATGTTGATTTTATTATCATGTATCTATTAGGTTAATTATTTGTAATAGATGGTATAATGTTTGTACTATTTTTATTAGACTGTCAATACTATTTCTTATCCAATGGCATATAAGGAGGTGTTAATGATGTCTCTTGGGGAGCAGTCTTGGTTATGTGAGGGAGAACCCGGATAGGTAAATAAAAAATAGGCTTTAGAGAAAATATTTTTTTCATTACTTTAATGGGAATGGTAAATTACATAAATTGATGTTTTAAGGATTTATAGTAGTATTTTGAATGGGAATAAATAACCCATTTTGTGGAGAAATCCCATGTTTCCTAAGACTGTATTATTTCTCATAATGTTTTCTTTTTATGGTTGTGTTGTTATATGACCTTGGGTGATAAATTTTTTTATGATGTTATTGATTTATGTGACATTACTCATGGGCTGGTGTAGAATGAGATGTAGACACATTTATCATATTATCCATGTTTGAAATCATGGTACCATGAATTTCCCATGAAATTTATGCATTTATTTCATAGGAATCATACCTGTTAAAATTTTCAAAACTCTCATAATGAATTTTTTAAAAAGAACAATGTAACACCCTAAAACATGTTAATTCCCTTATTAAACCATTATTTTACGTTATCTTGTATCTATGTTTATATACAATATCATGTACATTTCAGTATTTTTATATTGTGAACCCTATGATGTGAGGAGTGTGTTGGACCATGAATGGAAATACTATTATATAATCATTCAATGGACCTTCATGAGAGTGGTACTGTGCGCACACCTCATTAAATTGAGCTAGAACATCTTTTGTATCTAAGGAATCCAATAGATGGTTTTCTTTAGGATTATTTTCTGTGGGTAATGGAATACACGAATGGGGAGACTAAAAAAAGATCCATCTTTGTAACACTCCAAGATTTCATAGTATGTTATTTCTTCAAAGTAATTCAATAACTTTCACTGCATGCAACACTGAGTTCAAGCACACCACGACTTACGAAATAAGTATTTCAAAAGCGGGTATGAATAGTATTAACTAAATTTCAAACATAATATATTACTTGTAATTTTAGAATCTATATTATGAGTTTCTTAGACATAATGTAAGAACATATACATTTTTTCAGATAAAAGAAGTATTTTTCGAAAAATTAATTTTTACCGCCTTTTAATAGTGAACCCTTTTTAAATCCAATATATTAAACTTTTATATATTCAATTTGACAAAACAAACTTTTTCTTTAGAATCAGGATATAATAATTTAGTTTCAATAAATTTTTGGTGTTTTTCAGATAACTTTCATATTTGGGTGAATAGTGAAAAATACTATACTTTAACTGAAAACAACTGTTTTAATCAAAATAATTTATAATGTTGAATTATAAATTTAAATGGTTTGTAAGTATAATTAGATTATATTTTTACCAGTTAATATAATGATGGTAATTTTAAGTAATTTCACATTGAAATTGCACATAAACAAGTGTGAATCATATGATAGTTATTATTATAAACTGACACCAATGAATAAATTGAATCTATTTAGTTATTATGTATCTATTTTGACCTAAAATAAATTTAAATAAAACATAGGTTTTAAACAATAACTCAGTGTTTTTCACTATTCATAAAAAATTGAACGCTTTCAGAAAAATATCAACAAATCACCCTAAGCTAATTTTGATATTCCGAATTTAAAAATGAATTATATTTTACCATTTTCAAAACATATAAGTTTCATTAATTAAATTAAAATTAATTCCCGTTGTCAAAACCAAGAAGCGTGTTTTTAAAAAATAATAACTATCAAATGATTCACACTTGTTTATGTGCAATTTCAATGTGAAATTACTTAAAATTACCATCATTATATTAACTGGTAAAAATATAATCTAATTATACTTACAAACCATTAAAATTTATAATTCAACATTATAAATTATTTTGATTAAAACAGTTGTTTTCAGTTAAAGTATAGTATTTTTCACTATTCACCCAAATATGAAAGTTATCTGAAAAACACCAAAAATTTATTGAAACTAAATTATTATATCCCGATTCTAAAGAAAAAGTTTGTTTTGTCAAATTGAATATATAAAAGTTTCAAATATTGGATTTAAAAAGGGTTCACTATTAAAAGGCGGTAAAAATTCATTTTTCGAAAAATACTTCTTTTATCTGAAAAAATGTATATGTTCTTACATTATGTCTAAGAAACTCATAATATTGATTCTAAAATTTAAAGTAATATATTATGTTTGAAATTTAGTTAATACTATTCATACCCGCTTTTGAAATACTTATTTCGTAAGTCGTGGTGTGCTTGAACTCAGTGTTGCGTGCAGTGAAAGTTATTGAATTACTTTGAAGAAATAACATACTATGAAATCTTGGAGTGTTACAAAGATGGATCTTTTTTTAGTCTCCCCATTCGTGTATTCCATTACCCACAGAAAATAATCCTAAAGAAAACCATCTATTGGATTCCTTAGATACAAAAGATGTTCTAGCTCAATTTAATGAGGTGTGCGCACAGTACCACTCTCATGAAGGTCCATTGAATGATTATATAATAGTATTTCCATTCATGGTCCAACACACTCCTCACATCATAGGGTTCACAATATAAAAATACTGAAATGTACATGATATTGTATATGAACATAGATACAAGATAACTTAAAATAATGGTTTAATAAGGGAATTAACATGTTTTAGGGTGTTACATTATTCTTTTTAAAAAATTCATTATGAGAGTTTTGAAAATTTTAACAGGTATGATTCCTATGAAATAAATTTATAAATTTCATGGGAAATTCATGGTACCATGATTTCAAACATGGATAATATGATAAATGTGTCTACATCTCATTCTACACCAGCCCATGAGTAATGTCACATAAATCAATAACATAATAAAAAAATTTATCACCCAAGGTCATATAACAACACAACCATAAAAAGAAAACATTATAAGAAATAATACAGTCTTAGGAAACATGGGATTTCTCCACCAAATGGGTTATTTATTCCCATTCAAAATACTACTATAAATCCTTAAAACATCAATTTATGTAATTTACCTTTCCCATTAAAGTAATGAAAAAAATAATTTCTCTAAAGCCTATTTTTTATTTACCTATCCTGGTTCTCCCTCACATAACCAAGACTGCTCCCCAAGAGACATCATTAACACCTCCTTATATGCCATTGGATAAGAAATAGTATTGACAGTCTAATAAAAATAGTACAAACATTATACCATCTATTACAAATAATTAACCTAATAGATACATGATAATAAAATCAACATACACCAAATCTATAATATTAAAAAGGAATGACCAGAATGGTCCAACATAATCAAAACATGAATTTTCATACATAATGTCAAACAAAATTTCATATAACTGACCAATTAAAAGATAAAATTAAAAAATATAGACACCAAAAATCATCCCTCGACAACATGCTCAGTCCCATTTCCATTCCCCATTTCTAGAAAAAAATAAAATAGTAAATAATAAGGTACATTTCCCCTATGTAGACCTACATCATCAATGCATTCCCAAGTACCAAATTATGACCCAAATAATGTTTGAAAAAAACACAACAGGCCACAAATAATGATGTCTAAACAAATCAAATCCCAGTAATAGTAGAAAAATAGTAGGATAATTAAAGTCATCAATTATTAATTAAATTTATAATATCTAAATAATCAAGAAAAAACTCGAGATTTGTGTCGAAACCAATGGTAATCCATAAATATTACAACATGAATTCGTATTTCTCTATCCATACAATAAACATTTCTAGTATCTGTATCCATAATATCCACACATAACATCACTTCTAAAAAAATGAAAATTGAATTCACATGTCCATGGGTAGTTACAAAATCATTCCACATTGAATCCATAGTGAATTTCTATTATAGGGGATAATTACATATTTAGTTTAAAATTGAAAAAAAAAACAGATCCCCATTCCATGGGTTAATTTAAAAATCATCTCACATTAGAGTTGCAGAAAATTCCAATGTCACATCCTTTTACATATTCCATTAATCAGTAATGAGAAATTGTCGACAGATACCAAATTAGAAAACTTCCAAAACATGTAACCTATTTTACATTTTTTAAATTTATTACAAATTCATAATATCATTCTAATTAAAATTACCTAAAACTCTTTCTTTATTAAATGTTACATTTACAAACTATGATACCAATTCACATATTAATTATATATTTCTTATTTAAAATTATAATTATTCCAATTTAAAGTTTCACAACCAATTGAATCAAATAATAAATAAAAATTTTATTCATTCCATAAATTAATTTTCTGTTTCTTTTATATGGCACTGGGATCATGGATTTCATGCCCCAACCAATGTTTATGGATGGGAACACCACTCCGGTAGAAAAAATATAGGGTGTTGTTCTATAATAAACCCAGGGGAATTAATGGTTGTTATCAGTAGGAGGATATAATATATATGAGGGGATTCTTGTTATAAGAGGTTAAACACATAGAATGAAACATGATTTCATATGATGAAAATATAAAAAACTGAATGTATACCCAAGAGAGATTATTTAGGCAACGTACCTCAATAGATAATAAGAGGAAATCCAATGTTTTAGAGTCTAGATAAAGTTAAAACTCCAGGATTCTCTATAGAAAACAAAAAATTGACCACAAGAGGGCTAAAAGAAGTTTTATAATGTAGAAAAATTGTGGAACACTTCACATATAAACTTGAATTTTTTATTCTAGATGTTCATAGTAAACCCGAAATCAAGGAATTGAACACTATTGTTAGAAAATTTAAGGAGGTCCAATAGAATCCATACTAATCATTTTTAATTAGTAATTTTAAAAACTAATGGAATAATGAAAAAATTAGGGTTTTGGGTCGAGAGTATATGAATTTCAATTGACATTCCTAGAAATAGATCGTTATCACAAGCTATCTAGTGGTGCTATCCAAAATTGATGCACCCCTAGAAACAGAACATGAATGATGTGATTATTATATCCATACATGTATACATCCCCATTTACCAGCTTGATGATTCAAATATAATATTCCCACTTCCAGCACATTCAAATTGATATCATTTATTCACCTGATATCCATTGAAACAGAATTTTAATCATGTAAAATTCTCATTTAATGAAATAAAAAGGCTCAAATTGAATCTAAAATAATGATATACTTGTATAGAGCATGGGTATTACATTAAAAAACACTTTCCCAAACCAATGTTTCTCATTTTATATTTTCCCAAGATCATTCATTTGATATTCCCCAATTCATTTGGCTTTATAATGGAATGAAGGTTTCATCCATGATGTTTATAGTGAGGATATTATTTTATTATATTTAAGATAAAATATATATAACCATTTCACTGCATCAAGTTATCATAAGGATGCGATAATTAACAATACAGGTTTGAATATAAATGGTGGTACTATTGATCACAATGTGTAACAAGTATATGTGCCTTTCAAAGTGAATTATAAGGCACTATCAGATCCTCTATAATGTAATCAAACCATAAATGAAAATTTTAAGGATTTCTTGGGTCCTAACAAATAGAAAATTTCAAGATACTATGTTTTGGAGGGATTAAATATTGGTTCTACAAAGGTGACCATCTTTGTTTTTATTATGAATAAGTATGGAGGAAATTGAAATAGATCCTATAATTATGATAGTGTTGTATGGATATTGATAGATCCCCTAGTTATATTTTACAAATTCATTCCATGAATGTGATATTGTGAAATATGATACTATATTAGGTAAGTGAGTTATTGAATATGAATTGATTTAGGATTATAAGTACATTGAAATCCTTTTTTCGAGTGTGAATACACTGTTCATGCATGGATTTTAGATTCCTTTGATGGATGTTTCTACTGGATAGAGGACTAGGTCAACCGAGGAATCTATTTGTGTTCAAATGATTGTATCTAAATTGTATTAGGAATGGTAGATGGTAGAAAGTATTTATCAAAAGAAATATAAGTATAATAGGACTAATTAAAAGGAATTTCACCAAGTTGTTCATTAACCATAATGTCCCTTCATTCCATGGACGATATTATTTGGGTATTTGGAATGTGAAATATATGGGTCTATAATACAGCTACTTGTGTAATTCTCATCACCCGAATCTCCTACTGCCCATATGAAGGCGCGCAAGTGCTTGATGAGCCGCGGCCTCCTCTTCTTCAACACTGCCGCGCAAGCCACAACAAACCTCGAGGGCGCGCAAGGTACTTGCGGCCTCGGGTACTTCCTGTCGCGCAAAAGAAAGACGTGCAGGGGACTTCACCCAACCTTCTTGTCGCGCAAATAAGTTGCGCGCAAGGAACTCAGCCGCGCAAATATAATTGCACGAGGGCTTCAACTTCGCGAGACAGAGCACACGCGGGACGACAGATCTTCAAAAAAACATCAGCACATCATCAGGCAATCCTTGAGGGCCAGGCCTCATTTTTATAGGCAGAGTAGAGGCGGTTCAATCCGCGTGATAAATCTTGAATCACCGAAGATTTCGGATCTTCAAAATCATTCCAAATTTTTGCGTTTTCTCTTCGGTGCACACGAGTTCTTTTATTTTTCACGTGTTTATCTTCCTCTTTCTTTCCTCCTCGTGCATGCGACTTAGAACGCATGCACGGCCTCTGTTTTGGCCATCCCATGCAAAACACGAACACCACATGGCCTCGGCACCTTCGGTTTGCCTTCAGACGAAACTCGAAAATCTTCATTTGTTGCATGAAGAGTCATTTTAATGCATGGACATGTTCTTTATGGCCATACGATCACAATGGTGGCTTTAGCTTGATCGGAGGTGGCCGGGAACTCGAAATCCGGCGTCGGGAGGTGCCTGGTTCGAAGGTGGACTCGCGGGTGGCCTCGTGCGAGCTCGGGGAAGAAGACGGATGCTGGGCCGTTGGATGCGGTGATCAAATGAGCATCAATGGCCAGGATTGGAACAGGGCTCCGCGGATGCATCGGGCGGCCGAGATCTACCGTGAGATCGCCTGGACGGCTGAGATTTGCTCCCGGTTGAAAATTCCGTGTCCCACATCGAAACACCGAGAGGTTTTGCCGCGGTTTATCACCCTCGCGCTTCCACAACCCCTAGATTGAATCTTCTCCCTCCACGGTGCCGCCCCGCACCGTGTTCTCTGCGGGCGTGCTCTTGCGCCCACCCCTGCCACTCGGGCGCTCTATGCGCCCACCATGCGTGCCTTTGGGCGCGCGCTGCGCGGGCTTCTCCACCACGTAGCTCGGGGCTTATACACGGCCCCGCCCTTCTGCCTCAGGGAGCGCCTTGGCCTTGAGGGTTCCCCATGGGCGTGGCGCCTTAGGCCCATATGTGCCTTGGGTGATCCCTCGGCTGGCCTCCTTGGTGGCCATATTTTTTTCTAGTGTAAAACACTAAGTAACATTGTATAAAAACAAAGTACCAAGTGTAATATGCCAAATACCACTTCTCCCTTCTTCATTTCTTCTCTTCTCTTCCTCTTAAGAATTCCACAAATTTCCTCAACATTTAATCATTACTTAGGAATGGAATTCCCGAAGGTTCTTCTTCTTCAACCGAACTCCTGAATCACTTAAATTCTTCAATGTGCTTCATTGATCTAATCAGAGATCAATTGGATCTTCTTCTAATTCTCATGCACTAAGTGATAGTGCATGGACTTCTTCAGCTCACTTCATCCACTTAGGAGGTGTGGATGGATCACTTTCAACTCCTCATGCATTGTCACTACAATGCATGATCTTCTAATCATGTTGTGACATTGTATCTACTTTATACAAGTTCTTGGAACTTTAAGAACAGCTCAACAATCGTCTGATTTGATGATGCTCCATCATCATTCATTCTTGAAGTGTTGTAACTTAGTATCACCTTGATACAAGTATTGAAACATTAAGATCCGTTCTAGAATCGTCTGATATTACTAGAGAATGTTTCAACCACATCTCCTATTCCACTTAGTGAATCTCCTAAGTGACATGCATCTTAGTACCATGGCCATTCTCCTTTCCTCACCAACACCATCACATCCTTTGTCATTCACATATTGACTCTCCTTGACATCCATTCATTCTTTGACATCTTTTGATCAACAACATACCTTATTGACAACAAATTCAACATAGTGCACTTCAATCTCCCCCTTTTTATTTGTTGGAAATACACTAGAGCACATATGAATGGGTCAATATGTCTAACAATATTTTCTCCCCCTTATTGGCAATCAAATGCAAAGGTGTGGTGTGGTTCTTATCCAAAAATCACTTCCTCCCTTTGAAAAGTATTTTCTTGAAAAACACTAAGAGAGGGATGATGCCACATGTTCTCTTTAGCAAAGAACCTTTAGTAAATCAAATCTAAGTCTACTTGGGCTCACCCGGTGTAGAAAACAAGAGTGATGTAACCATGGAACTCAATGCTATCACAAATTCACTATGCATGTGAGATCATGCTTCAGGGGATTGAAATTTTTCAGATATAACAATGAATTGCTAAATCCTGCACATACTTCACAAAACTCATTAGAACGTTCAGTGCAAAGATAATGCTCCCCCTTTCATCTATTTGTCTTCAATATACACTCCCCCTTAATTGAAAAGATAAACTCAATTAAGAAACAAGGGATGAATGTTTGATTGGAATACCTTTACTATTCTCAAGATGGTATTAATCTAAGAATCTCATCTTCTTCAGATTGGCTCCCCCTCAAGGGGTGCACTCCATTCTGTCCAAACCACTCTCCAGATGAGAATGATCATCATATTCAATTCCCTGCAATGTTAGAACATGTAAATACCAGAAGTATAAGGGAATAAGATGGAACCTCCTTGGTTCATCAATGTGAACAACAAGGTTGAGAAGATTCTCTCAACCGAGATGCCCCATTTTCACCATTCTTCACACTTGCACATTTGATCTTCAATGATGTTTGTGCTGGTGTGGATCTCAACACATCTTCATGTGAAATCTTCTTCTTCCCTTTTGCCTTAGCAATTGCCAGAACTTCATCTTCAGCTCTTTGTAGATCTTTGGCAAGTTGCAACTGATTTGGCCATATGACTAGTATGTCACTTGGAAGTGTGGCCTCAGTTCTGGAAGTTCCACATGGTTCTTTTGATGCTGTTAAGCTACCTTTCTTAGGCAACTTATTTTCAACCAATCCCTTCTTCTTCTTCTGGATTGATTGTCTTTTTGAGTCCAGTCTGCTTCTATTTAATTTCATGGCTTCTTTACAAAGATCCATGATATTTCCTTTCTTCCCACAGTAGAAGCATTTCTTGGTGGTCCTTCTGGATGCATCACCCTTCTTGGATTTGAATTCCAAGGACTTCTCTTCATTCTTCAAAATCTTCTTGGGAGCATCTTCCACTTTCTTCTGCTTGCTTCCCAAGTAATCTCTTTTAGCCAGGTTCAGTGATCTTCTCTTCATTCCAGCTTTGGATACAGTTGGAGATTGACATGTATCATTATTTTGACCACTTTTGCAGCCATCCCAGATGTTGTCAAGCAATCCAAATCTGTTAGCAGTAAACAGATGTCTCTGTACCTGTGGATGTTGCTTATTGCCTTCTGGCTTGCTCCCCCTTGGCATGTGCTTCCTTTGTGCTTTTACATTTAGTGGATTGTACCAACAATCCTTTGCACAGTTCCCATACTTATTACAACACCAACACTGACCCACAAATCTTGACCTCTTCAGTCCTTCTGATTGTTGGGTACTTTTCTTGACTTGCTGTGTTGTTTCAGGAGAGCTCTGCTTCTTCATTTTCTTCATCCATACTTGTTTGGAATTATTTTTCCATCCTGCACTTTTTGTGGAAACTCAATTAGAAGCATCAGTACAAGATGGTATGGATGGTACCTTCTTTTTAGAAGTTGTTTCCCTTTTATTAGAGGATGTCTTTCTTTTAGAATCATCCTGCTCAATGAATACTTGAGTAGCAACATTTCTTCTTCCAGCTGTCTGGGAGGCTTTGGCTTTGGGTGATTTCTGATTTTTCAATATCACCTCTAGTTCTAAGCATTTCATATTGAGGGAGTTCTTCTCATCCTCAATAGTTCTTAGCCTTCCTTTCCAATTTTCTTTCAGCTGTTCTAACTGGTCTTCATGCACCTTCTTCAATTCTTGTAATGAATTGTCAAGCTCCTTTACCCTGTTTACTTTGTCTTCAAGTTGAGCATCTCTTACATTCATTGAAACATTGTGCAACTTTTCCAGTGCATGGAAAAATTCATTGACCACAGTCTTAAAGAATTCTTTCTCAGAAAGGCTTCTTTGCAATTCTTCAATAGTGTCTTAATATCTTTCATTGCAAAGCGATACTGTTTCATCTTTAGCCTTCACCTGCTTTCTGAGAGTGTTGGTTATGCCAACCCATTTAGCCAATTGATCTTCCATTGCATTGGCTTCTTCTTCTAGCTGTGATTTTTCTTCTTGAAGATCAAGGATGCCTGTAGTTATACACATTTCCACTTCCTTGGGGACTGTCTTCTGAAGATATTCGATTGCACTTTGAAGATCTTTCATTGTTCCAACTTCATCACATCTAGGACAGGCTTTCTTCATTTTCTTGGCATGTTTCTTCTTTCTATTTTTCTGAGTCTTGGCAGATATCTCCATTTGAGGCTGTTCTTTCATTTCCTCAAATCTGCACTTCATAAAGACTCCCTTGGATCTTTTAGAGGTAACCTTCCCTCTGATACCAATTGAAGTTCCCAGATCAGTGTGAATCACTGAGAGGGGGAGGGGGTGAATCAGTGATCCCTTAAAAACTTTTTACTAATTGATTCTTTATCAATTAAACCTCTATGGCTGGTTAATGCCTCGATCCACTCTTCTTGTATCTCTCACCTTTCCACGAATGATGCAGTAAATGTAAAGGCACTGGAGACAATGATTTACAAGGTTCGACACCAATGGCCTACATCCTTGCCATGCTCTCCCAGCATGGATTCTCCCATTATAATCTGTTAGTATTACAATGGTCGATACAGCTTCCCACCGTATCTCTCCTGAGTCCCACAGGAGGGTCTTTATACTGCTTCACACAGTGTTACCAGAGTCCCACTGGCCTGCTCCAGAATCCCACTGAAGACTTCTTCTCCCTGAGTCCCACAGGGTCTTCTCTTGGCTGCTCGAGTCGCACGAGTAGCTCTTCTCATCTTTAACTTCTTCAAGTAACTTCAGCAGCCTGGGATAAAGGCTGCTTGCCTTGCTCTGTACCTCTGCTCACTTGTGGTGAAAAGGTCTTCTCGTCTTGCTCAACAACTTCTGATCACTTCTGTTGATCAGGCTCTTCTCAAATACTGAAAACTCAGACAAACAATATCTTTCACTTCAGTCTGGTCTAGTCTCACTTCACATAAACTTCATGCACCGAATGAATGGCATCACAATATCTTCATGATCTCCTGGTCTTGGACTCCTCAAATTCACACAAGCAGATTCAGACTTGTTCACATGTGCACGTGCATGCATGCAAGCATGCACTTCCCTTCTTCTTCTCTTGGTGCAATAAACCCACAATGGGTGTAGTCACTTTAAGCACACACCTTTTCACTTCCTTCACACACTTTGTTCTTATTGGTTACACACTTAAATGTGTGTTCTACTTTAGTGTGAGGTATCCTTCTTCTTCTCCTTCTTAGTGTGTACAAACCACTTAGGCACACACTAAGGTTCGGCCTCTTTGCTCTTTGCACACACATCTTCCACTTTTTGCACACAAGTGAGCTTGGCCTCTTCTTCTTGCACATAAATGGCTACGGCCAACTTCTTGTTCACTATGCAAACACACTGTCCACGGCAAGGGTGTTTTCTCCTTTTAGCACACACACACTTGGTGTGTAATTCTCATCACCTGAATCTCCTACTGCCCATATGAAGGCGCGCAAGTGCTTGATGAGCCGCGACCTCCTCTTCTTCAACACTGCCGCGCAAGCCACAACAAACCTCGAGGGAGCGCAAGGTACTTGCGACCTCGGGTACTTCCTGTCGCGCAAAAGAAAGACGCGCAGGGGACTTCACCCAACCTTCTTGTCACGCAAAGAAGTTGCGCGCAATGAACTCAGCCGCGCAAATATAATTGCACGGGGGCTTCAACTTCGCGAGGCAGAGCACACGCGGGACGACAGATCTTCAACAAAACATCAACACATCAGCAAGCAATCCTCGAGGGCCAGGCCTCATTTTTATAGGCAGAGGAGAGGCGGTTCAATCCGCGTGAGAAATCTTGAATCACCGAAGATTTCGGATCTCCAAATCTTTCCAAATTTTTGCGTTTTCTCATTGGTGCACTCTAGTTCTTTTATTTTTCGCGGGTTTATCTTCCTCTTTCTTTCCTCCTTGTGAATGTGACTTAGAACGCATGCACGGCCTCTGTTTTGGCTATCCCATGCAAAACACGAACACCACATGGCCTCAGCACCTTTGGTTTGCCTTCGGCCGAAACTCAAAAATCTTCATTTGTTGCATGCAGAGTCATTTTAATGCATGGACATGTTCGTTATGGCCAGACGATCACAATAGTGGCTTTAGCTTGATCGGAGGTGGCCGGGAACTCGAAATCCGGCGTCGGGAGGTGCCTGGTTCGAAGGTGGACTCGCGGGTGGCCTCGTGCGAGCTCGGGGAAGAAGACGGATGTTGGGCCATTGGATGCGGTGATCAAATGAGCATCAATGGCTAGGATTGGAACAGGGCACCGCGAGATCGCCTGGACGGCTGAGATTTGCTCCCGGGTGAAAATTCTGTGTCCCACATCGAAACACCGAGCGGTTTTGCCGCGGTTTATCACCCTCGCGCTGCCACAACCCCTCGATTGAATCTTCTCCCTCCACGGTGCCGCCCCGCACCGTGTTCTCTGCGGGCGCGCTCTTGCGCCCACCCCTGCCACTCGGGCGCTCTATGCGCCCACCATGCGTGCCTTCGGGCGCGCGCGCTGCGCGGGCTTCACCACCACGTAGCTCGGGGCTTATACACGGCCCCGCCCTTCTGCCTTAGGGAGCGCCTTGGCCTTGAGGGTTCCCCATGGGCGTGGCACCTTAGGCCCATATGTTCCTTGGGTGATCCCTCGGCTGGACCCCTTGGTGGCCATATTTTTTGTTAGTGTAAAACACTAAGTAACATTGTATAAAAACAAAGTACCTAGTGTAATATGCCAAATACCACTTCTCCCTTCTTCATATCTTCTCTTCTATTCTTCTTAAGAATTCCACAAATTTCCTCAACATTTAATCATTACTTAGGAATGGAATTCCTGAAGGTTCTTCTTCTTCAACCGAACTCCTGAATCACTTAAATTCTTCAATGTGCTTCATTGATCTAATCAGAGATCAATTGGATCTTCTTCTAATTCTCATGCACTAAGTGATAGTGCATGGACTTCTCCAGCTCACTTCATCCAATTAGGAGGTGTGGATGGATCACTTTCAACTCCTCATGCATTGTCACTACAATGCATGATCTTCTAATCATGTTGTGACATTGTATCTACATGATACAAGTTCTTGGAACTTTAGGAACAGCTCAACAATCGTCTGATTTAATGATGCTCCATCATCATTCATTCTTGAAGTGTTGTAACTTAGTATCACCTTGATACAAGTATTGAAACATTAAGATCTGTTCTAAAATCGTCTGATATTACTAGAGAATGTTTCAACCACATCTCTTATGCCACTTAGTGAATCTCCTAAGTGACATGCATCTTAGTACCATGGCCATTCTCCTTTCCTCACAAACACCATCACATCCTTTATCATTCACATATTGACTCTCCTTGACATCCATTCATTCTTTTACATCTTCTGATCAACAACATACCTTATTGACAACAAATGCAACATAGTGCACTTCAGAGGGATTCACATTAAATCAATTGAATAAACACAGGTCTTGTAAGAATTTCTCTATAATCTAAAATTAAAATCTTACTAAATCAATACAAAAGGATGTATGTAGACATGGAAATCATTTTTCATAATTAAATTCCTCCAAATAGGAAATTAGACCCTAATCATTAACAATATTTCTATTATATTCAAAAAACAATCAATGATTTATTATGTTTCAAGGTAACATAGAGGAGAAGACTTCATGGGTTATTTCTAAAAGGATTAATAAAAATTTTTAAAAGATATTTTTTCGTTAATTTAAATATAGAAATGGATTTTTCACTAAATTTACAAATTCTAAATAGATATGTTCGGAGAATTGTTTATGATTATATGGAAAACAATTGCTACCTTTTCATTAACTCCTTTATAATGAAATGAATTTAAACACAGAAGTAGTGGAACCCAATTGTTTTTGTAATTTATAAATTTATTATGTATCTAGGAGATATATTATACATTGGTTGAATTAGGGGTGTATTTTTATGTTTTAGAGTTTTTTTAAGTGTTTATAGAGGTAAAATATTTGAGCATGTTTAGGGAAAATATGCATTATCTCCAATAATCCATGTGAGTGGTTATGTGTAGGTTAATTGTTGATACATGATTTATCCCAAATAAAGTGTATGTATTAGGAAACCATGTAGTTGGAGGAATTAAGAGATTTATTGTTTGAATATAATTATTAAAACAATACAAACCAGCAACTTGAGGGTATGTCTTTGGAAGAGTAGAATAACATGGTTTCCAGATGATTTACTATACCATTATAAACATATTTTTGGTCTCCCAGGTGTTTTCCAATAGAATGTGTATGGTTGGACCATGATTTAACAAATTAGGTAACCTAACCATGTAATTGTAATTAAATTCTTGTAAAATTTTATTTTTTCTCCATTTAAGGCCACAAAAAATCACTTTTCTACAATTATCTCAAGCTCTCGAACACTTTCCCATTCATTGTAATCCTTAGAGGTTCCTTGTGATCCATAAGAAATTTTTGATGGATTAATTTGTGCTTGACCTCCAGAATCAGTTATAGCTTCACATTACAACTCATTCCCTTTTTTTCATTTTCTATTGCATGAATCCTTAAAGCTAATATTTATTTGATATATATACATATATTTTATGATTTTTCTATTTATGATATCATTATAGGATCTACATAAGGGAATTGCTTTCATGGATGAATCTATATGTTTCATGTTTTGTTCTTCATTTTATACAACTATTGATAGGTAGGTGGATTATATCCCATTCTACTCATTTTAGATCTTGATGGACTGCTGTTTAATTTACTATCCCTCATTTTTTTGTTAAAAATATAGGATTTATTACATAAATCCCTAGTTTAGTAAATATTCATAGATTTTGTTTCATAAAATTATTGAAAGAAAATTATTTATAAAATAATGTTTTTCACAGTGAACATGGAATGTTGAGTTGTCGTGTGATCATGTTCATGGGAAAGGATCATAGTTGACTGATCCACCATCAACACATAAAATATGGGATGGGTCATGTTACAAAGTGCCTCAAAAAATAGGGGTCAACATATGATGGATTGATGATCAGATAACTCACCACTCATAAGTATAGGGATGTCCATCATATGCGTTATTTTGAGTGTGTGTAGACATGGGAAGATTATAAAAAATGGTTTAAAATGAATATATACATGTTCAATGTTTTTCTTGTGCATATTTTATCTATTAATTGTAATAAAATTTTAAAATTAATTAACTCTATTTAATAAAATGTTATAACAAGTACATGTCCTTCCGGAATGTGACTTGAATTCTTTGGGAATTACCATTTGAGTTTAATACAAATTCCCTGCTATGAAACATTGTTCTTTATTAAAATATTCCTTATTAGTATACTGAAACATGAAATGGATCATAATTCTCAAGTAGAATTCCTTATCACTTCCTCCATAGGATGATGTTAGCATATTAGGGATGTATCTTGAAGTATTTGAAGTTATTCCCCATTAGTGTTATTACTATGAATTTAAATTAGTTTCATTTTGTTATATTTTATTACATTTTTTATGATACTATTTTTTTATTAATTGGGATTAGAATTGAGTTTAATCATTATAATTTATGAATCATATAATTAGTTGTGTTAGTGGTTATTTTATCTTTTCTGGTTATGTTGTTCCTCTAGTAAACCATTACCCAATGTTGTACTAATCCCTTGGAATTTATTTCTAACTTTGGTGTCTTTAGGGATGTAACATATTTTTAGTATCACATCTATCCATACCACATCCTTTGTATTTTGGTGGTATGTTACAGATTGTATTTTTCTTGGTCGGTTTATCAACCTTTTGGGATCACAATAAGGATATTGGAATTTCAAAACACTAAAATAATAACATTTAGAATGGAGATAATTTTTTTTGATTAAATTCGTTTTATAAAGGAGTTTTGGGTACGAAATTGTTCCCATAAAATTCTTGGTTTGTTTTAATCTAATCAACATCAATTTAGCCGATGAGTATATTATATCATGCAATGGTACTAAGACATCCCACTAGAATATCACAATTAGTCTAATGTTTAGTGATTTTTGGGAAAATTGTAAATGATAGATTAGTGAAATATTGTATTAAATAATTGTATCTAATATGATTTTGAATTTTCTATGCCTTTAGTTTTTGTTCAGTTATGACTAAATGTTTTTTTTCTTATGTTATAGATATTTTCTCTAGATAGACACTATAAAAAATACCATGAAGTGTCTATGGAAATGTTTTTATAAAAAATCCATTAGTGAACCAACTACATAGTTAGGTAATTGTTTATGAATTTCATGAATTTTATAAAGGAAATATAAATGAAAATACTAGAAAATTGAATCATTATTTCTAGTTTCTATAATACAATCCACAAATCTTATAGGGGGCTTAAGATCCTAAAAATGAAGAAATTTTTCTGAAAAAATGTATTTATTTTGATTTCCATGGTACTATTTGAAATAATTCAAATTTATATTGTAAATATTCCAAGGAATATTTCAATTAAATTGAATTATTTAGATATCAAAGTAATAGTCAAGCATGTTTTTATATTGGAGGAATTTGAGGAATTATAGAAAATCAATATTATCTGCAATCCTTCAATGCCACAATAATAATACATTTCTTAGAATAATTGAGGATAATCTATCGGTGATAGAATATGTATCCATAATTATGAATATAGTTCAATTTTATCTACAATTTTATTCTTGGGCATACTTATAGAACAAATGCTTGAGTCTAGACTATAACCATAACTTTTATATATGATAGGCATCCACTATATTACATGTTATAAAGTGTTTTTATGTGGGAGATAGCGCAATAATGTGACCTTTCTAGGAATCCTACATGTAATAGTATGTTTTTCTCTATGGGAATAATTTGGAACCCAATTTTTGGGAACAATCAGAAGGGGACACTAATTCTTAATGAGGTGGAACACATTCGATATTAAATACTAATTTAGGTAACATTACTATAAGACATAATATAAATACTAAATGATTATTTTTTGGTACTTTATATCAAGTGAATATAGATTATAAAACACAACCATGCTCCAAAAATTCTATAATTAGATGGGGAATTATCAAAATTATTACCACAGTGCTCCAAATTCAATTTCTAGAGATACATCTCATGTATCCGTAAAATATTATTCATTTACTAGATGATGTCACTAAAAAAATCATACCCTTAAGGCAGAGGTTTCAGGGTTAATTCTAGGAAAACCACAAAAACTCGTGTAATAAAATCATATCATGAAGTTAAGGTATGAGGGGGTTAAATCATGCAATTATATGGTTTTGATTAGATGATTATGAGGGCTCTATCTAATCTTTCAATGGTGAGAGCTACTATTCCCAATAATTTACTCTGATGAAATATGTGTTTCATACTATCATTACCCACTCTTTTATTTATTTATGTGTTGTCAATCATATGAGTTTTCGTGTTGAATGGATGTCCATGTATTGAAATATAAAACATCAATATACCAACAGGAGTCCCAAGACATTATGTGTGAAGTATGTTATATACAAATGATGAGGATGAGTTTTTTTGGATTTATATATTCTCTAGATAGACACATATGAAATGATGTTGTGAATGGATTTATTATTATAATTCAAGACCCATAACAATTTTTATGAAATTTGGGATAGATTCATAACATTGGATAGTGTTGTGTGTCTCATTAATGTATATTGGGATGTTAATTCAAGTAGATATGGTCCACGGGTACCAATGGTATAGGACATATAACACCATTTAAAAGAAGTTAATTTAACGTTTTCTAATTTGATCACACGTATATATTTTCCAACTATTTTAACCAACTTCTTGATGACTTTCATACTAATTTAACTAGGATTTCAACTGATATATAAGTGTAAATTACCTAAATTTATTTTAGGTCAAAATAGATACATAATAACTAAATAGATTCAATTTATTCATTGGTGTCGGTTTATAATAATTTTAGATATAAAAAAATTTTATCGAACTTTTTACCGTCTATTACCCACCTCCTAGGAGCATTTGCTAATTTACATAAAACATAATTTTACCTCCTCATTGAGTTGAATTTCGAAAATCCGAGAGACATGGTTAATATCAAGGAGTAAAATGTGGTTCAATAGGATAAAAATAATTTTTGGTGAATAATAACCTTTTACTTTTATTTACCACGATTAAAAGTAAATAGGGTAATTAAGGGTAAAAATGATTTTATTTATACCCTAACACATGTCATAATTCTATTGGATAAGTGTAAATCGACCAAACAAAACCTTAGGAATAAAATATGACCCTTTAGATCCACATGGATTAGATTAAGACATTTATTACAATTTTATTTATAGAAGAGTTAAAAGAATTAAAATCAAAGTTTAATAACTAAATCATTTTTAATATAGGGTTATACATAATATAAATTCAACTATAAATATTAATTAGAAATCTAAAAATATTTTCTACGTAATGGTATATTATTTATAATTTTTAGAGGTTAAATAGTTAAATTTATTAATGACACAATGATGATGTAGTAATTACCTTTTTAATGAAAGAATCAAATAAATGGTATTATAAATATTAAAATAAATATAATTTCCAAGTTTTTTTCGACATCAATGAATTTTATAGGGGAATATTACATGTTATTATTGATTCAATGTATTTTTTTTGAAGTAATAATTCCGTTATTATTTTAACAAAAAATAACTACCAAATAGTGTCAAAATTGACATAAAATAGTTTTTAAAACAAATATTATATTATTAATTGATATAATGGTCCTAAAAATCTAAGGTTCGGCCAAAAGACTTTTATGTTAATATATATTACATTAAGGAACCAATTTTGGTTTTATTGGCAGTATATAGTAAGTTTATTAACCATATAGTGTAAGAATACACGAAGACACGGTAAAAGTTAAATTATTTAACATAGAGTTAAATCTAAATGATAAGGTTAAAATGGTAACCTAAACATGTCTAAAACCTATTGGTCTAGAGGATTTAGACCCAGACCCGCCCAATCCTATAAATAAGTCAATTTCAAGCCATTATAAACCGAATATGAATTTATTATAAAATAATATTTTACATTTTTCTAAAGGTGCCCCTCACACCTCTTATAAAAGGGCACTCAACCTTCACTCTAAATCACACCTTCTAAGCCATTTGGCTCATCCAACACCTACCCAAATACCCTCTAAACTATCCTCCTTTCAACCTAGAGGAATTATTTTGATCATAAAGCCAACCTAAGGATACCTTTTGATCAGATCAAAAAGAAGAACCCAAAGAAGATGAGGATAAACATACCCTCGACTAAAGGAAAGTGCAATGTAATGGGTTTTCATCTCACTCCTTATTTCCATGAGATTCATGCCCTATTACCACTCTTACCTTTTTTGTGGTGTATGTACTTCCCATAATTGTATTCATTGTGTAATACACTTAAATTTATGTGTATTTACATATTCATTGTATGATACTCCTTTCATGCAGTGTATGTTTCGTAAGTTACCAAATTTTTAAGGGTTAATTCCTCAATCACATTATTATCCGATATTGTTTATGTGTAAGTATTTACTAGGAAATTTTTATCATCCATGCCCATTTTTCATAAAAATGATTTCAAAAAGAATATTTTAAGGATTTTTTAAAGGTACTATTTATCAAGATCAGAATTTTAAATGTTTTAATGATTTATCTTTCTAAATCTTTTTAATTAATGTCAATGTCTTCAAAATGCTTTTAAGGATTTATTTATATGGACATGAATGTTTTGAAATAATAATTCTTTTAAAAAGTTATGAAGTGGTATGAGACACTTTTATTCAAATATCTCTTTTAAATTAATTCCTTTTCAAATGTGTGAATTTTAAATGATTTTACAAAACCGATATTTCTCTCAAAAAGTTTTACTCATCATTTTCAACAAATTCTGCATCCTTTACTAGATATTATTTTTGATTGAGGTTGATTTATTATAATACAATATTCCATATTGTATTGAATGATTTATGATATGTTTTAGTATAAATGTTCTATTTTTATACCATTCATGGTTTATGCTTAATGTATTGACATTTCACATGCTAGTTTTAATACGATTGTTTATGTTATATTTCATACAATTCATATGAGGAATGTATTGGACTTAGTAAGTGAGTGGTGAATCCCGCTATAGATCCTCAACGCATCAGTAGGTCTCATGAGACAACTAGACATGGAATTGGCTAAGGCCCTTTCCCAATTTGATAAATGGTTTTGGCTGAGGCCTTAATTATTTTTAGATGTCTTGGCCGAGGCCTTGACAAAATGTTTCAGAATGTCCGGTATTAAACATTCCCTCATTATGGAAATAATATTTATGTTTCACATGGTCATTTGACTAGTCGAATACCCATAATTATGTTTTATTATTTCATTATTTACTCAGCTCATATTCTTTCCATAAAATTATTCATGTTTATTATTGGTAAAGGAACGTGGTTTCAATTATTCACCATGATTAATATTTATGTCATTTTCCACTGTATTATTTACCCTTTCTGAGCATTTGAGCTCACCCCTTTCTTATGTTTTATTTTCCAAGGATTCAAGAAATGTATTATGATTGATATGCAGGGTTACGCTAATGGGAATAATGGCATTCTCAAAGAACTATTTACACTGTTTTTTAGGTTTGAAATTTTAATGTAATGTTAATGTATGTAATCTATTTTCAAATACTTCTAAAATGATCAGTCCTTCGGGACTTGATTCATTGTAATCATTCCAATGTCTTAAAATAATGCACCGACTGTGGGTAACTAGGGTCAGGGTGTTACAGTTGGTATCATAGGACGTTTAGTAATAACCATGGAAACTAGATTTAGATAAACTCTGATTAGAGCACATTACCCTAAGATAGAATTTGAGGATTAGTAAAGAAGAACTTCCTAAATTTTTTGTAATGTAGAGATTTTGTTAGTTTTCCAGGAAAATACATCTCTGTCTGGATACAAGTAGGTAGAGGCGGATCTGGCATAGATGTACCTAGGGGTAAAACCCGAAAACACCGCTTTGAGCAAGACTCGAATGGGAACCGGTGCACGACAATGGGCTTTGCTTCAATCTTGGTTATGAAACTCTCGGGGGATATGCTTAGGATAATTCTCATTTTGTTTACAAATAATTATGATGGATCTACTAAAATATATAAAACCTCAAAGAAAATATTTTTATGGATTATATCCATAAAATGTTCAATTTATGATAGGTATTTTATAAGTTTGGAATTATTTATTGAGATTCATAAACTGGATTAGAATATTCCACTGTATAGAAATGGAACCCAGCAGAACGAATGTGAACTCCAGTAATACGTATGATCCAATGAGTAAGAATGATCATATCATTCACGGTTTTAAGACAACATTAAGAAGGGAAATAGTCTCCCATGTATTCTAAAAATATGACAAAATGATATCACATGTTTATAAGTTAAGAAAATAATTATATGAGTCCTATAGCATTGAAGGGAAGCAGGAGAAGAAAAGGATGGAAGACAAAAAGATGGATAAAGGTAAGAGGGAAAAGAATAATTTTCCCATATGTGGTAACTGTGGGAAGAAACACCCTGGAACTTTCCTGAAGGGAATGGGAGTTTGTTATAAGTGTGGAGAAAAATGACACCAAGTACGTGACTGCAAGGGTAAGAAAAAGGTTTCAAATGTACAATGTTTCCTCTACATTGAGTTGGGACACTATACGTACCAATGTCCAAATCATAAGAGTATACCACAAATGATGTTATTGGATTATAATCATGTTATGATACTACCTTAGATGAAGAGGAATGGCTACTGTTCATATGTTGTTATTTCATTTGTGTGTTGTATCAACATTATACTGGTAACATGAATTATGGAGATAAATAAGGATTGTACTGTAGTACTATTTTATTGAGGATTTGAGATTATATGGTTCTATGAATTGTGACTTAATAGTAAGATTTTTTTTTGAAAATACAAGGTTGAAGGAAGGGTAATCCTTAATATGGTCCTGATAATGAGGTAGTGTTTTTGGAATAAGAAGTGGTTGATTTTGGTAATTCAGGATGTTGTGGTGTTGTAAATGAATACATGATGAAGTCATTCACATGTTATCACATGGAAAAAAGGATCCTCATTATGTTTAACTTCCTTATAAATTATGGACTGAGAGTTTGGATATAAGTATTTTGGATAAGTCTAAAGGTTGGAATGGATTATGTTTGAAATTGGATACTACTATTAAGGTTATTTTTGAATTGTTATAACAGGACAACCAAGAGGTCTGGCAACAACTAGTCGCGTCCGACAAGGCCGCGAGACATGAACCCACAAATAAAGAGCGATAAAGTTGCATCACCTACGAAGGTAATGCGCAATGTACTGGTTTGTATAATTTTGTTTTTTTAGATTTTCTGACAAATGAATTATAAATTCAATATTTTTGGAACCTTATATGATTTGGATAAATGGATTTTTTTGAAATCATTTGGAGTGAAAGATGAGTTTGTGATAGGAATTAGTTGAAAGATGAAACTCTACTTGTCAGGAATATATATATATATATATATATATATAATTTTGTTTTCCTCTTATTAAGATTAAATTTTATTAACCCAATTTCTGATGTGGGTTTTCACAAAAAGGTATTTTCTATTTTTAACCTATTATTTTCGAAGAACAATTTCAATTTCCGAGGAAGAAATTAATTAAAGGATGTAAGAATGTAACTCACCAAGATTTCATAGTACGTTATTTCTTCAAAGTAATTCAATAACATTCATTACACGCAACACTGAGTTTAAGCACACCACAACTTACCAAACTAGCCGTTCAAAAGCGATTATGAATAGTATTAACTGAATTTTGAACATTATATATTCCTTATAATTTTAGAATCTATATTATGAGATTCTTAGACATAATGTAAGAACAAATACATTTTTTCAGATAAAAGATGTATTTTTCAAAAAAGAAATTTTACCGCCTTCTAATGGTGAACCCATTTTAAATTCAATATTTGAATCTTTTATATATTCAATTTGAAGAAAATAAAATTATTATTTAGAACCGGGCCATAATAATTTAGTTTCAATATATTTTTAGGGTTTTTGTAATAACTTTCATATTTGTGTGAATAGTGAAAAATACTATATTTTAACTGAAAAGAACATTTTTAATCAAAATGATTTATAGTGTTGAAATATACATTTTAATGGTTTTGATGAATAATTGTATTATATTTTTACCATTTAATCTAATGATGTTCATTTTATGTAATTTCACTTTGAAACTGGACATAAACAAGTGTCAATATTTTGATAGTTTTTATTTCTTAAAAACATGCTTCTTGTATTTGACTACGGGAATTAATTTTATATTAATTAATGAAACTTATATGTTTTGAAATTGGTAAAATAGAATTAATTTTTTAATTTGGAAAATCAAAATTATGTTAGGGAGAATTTTTTGTATTTTTCTAAAAACATTCAATTTTTTATGAATAGTGAAAAACACTGAGTTATTGTTTAAAACCTAGAATTTATTTAAATAATTATTTATTTTATTTAAATTTAATTTATGTCAAAAATAGATACATAATACCTATATAAATTCAATTTATTCATTGGAGTCAGTTTATAATAATTATAGATATATAAAATTTTTATCGAACTTTTTACCGTATTTTACCAACCTCCTAGGAGCATTTGTAAATTTACATAAAACATAATTTTAGAGCTTCTGTGAGTTGATTTTCGAAAATCTGAGAGACTTGGTTAATATTAAGGAGTAAAATGTGATTCAATAAGATAAAAATAATTTTTGGTGAATACTAACCTTTTAATTTTATTTATAATGGTTAAAAATAAATAGGGTAATTAAGGGTAAAAATGATATTATTATTACCCTAAAACGTGTACTAATTATATTGGATTATTTTAATTCGACCAAAAACAACCTTAGGAATAAAATATTACCCCTTAAGTCCATTTGTACTACATTAAGAAATTTATTATTATTTTATTTAATGAAGAGTTAAAAGAGTTAAAATAAAAGTTTAATAACTAAACCATTTTTAATATAGGGTTATACATAATATAAATTCGACTATAAATATTAATTAGAAATCCAAAAATATTTCCTAAAAAATGTTATTTTTTTTAAAATTTTAGAGATTAAATTATTAAATTTATTAATGACACAATGAGGATGTAGTAATTACCTTATTAATGAATGAATCAAAAATGGTATTATAAATATTAAAATAAATATAATTGAAATGTTTTAATGACATACAAGAATTTTCTAGGTGAATATGACATGTTAGTATTGATGAAATGTATTTTTTTGAAGTAATCACGCTGTTAATATTTTAAAAAAACAAATACTAAATAGTGTCAAAATTGACATAAAATAGTTTTAAACAAATAATATATTATTAATAGATATAATGGTCCTAAAAATCTAAGGTTTTTTCAAAAGACTTATATAATAATTTATATTAAAATAATGAACCAATTGGGGTTATATTGGTAGTATATAGTATGTTTATTAACAATATAATGTAAGAATACAAGAAGACGCTGTAAAAGTTAAATTATTTAACTTAGAGTTAAATATAAATGATAAGGTTAAAATGGAATCCTAAACATCATTAAAACCTATTGATTGAGAGGATTTAAACCCATCCCCACACTAGCCTCGATAAAGTAAATTTGGAGCCATTATAAACCTAATATTAATTTATTATAAAATAATATTATATGTTTTTCCAAAGGTACCCCTCACCCCTCTTATAAAAGGGCACGCCCCCTTCACTCTAATTCACACCATCTAAGCCATTTGGCTCGGCGAAAACCTGCCCAAATTCCCTCTAAACAATAATCCTTTCAACCTAGTGGCCTTATTTTGATCAGAAGTCCAACCTAAGGATCCATTTTGATCAAATAAAAAGGAAGAACCTGAAGAAGAGGAGGTTAAACGTACCGTCGACTAAAGGAAAGTGCATGGTAAGGGGTTTTCATCTCACTCATTATTCCCATGAGATTCATGCCATATTGCCACTATTACCTTTTGTGTGGTGTATGTACTACCAATAATTGTACTCATTGTGTAATACACTTTAATTTATGTATATTTACATATTCATTATATGATACTCTTTTCATCGGGTGTACGTTTCGTAAGTTACCAAATTAGTAAGGGATAATTCCTCAATCTCATTATTATCTGAGCTTTTTTATGTGTAACTACTTACTGGATCATTTTTATCATCTGTGTCCATTTTTCATAAAAATTATTTCAAAATTAATATTTTACAGATTTCTGAAAGGTACTCTTTATCAAGATCAAAAATTTAAATGTATTAAATATTTATCTTTTTAAATATTTTTAATTAATTTCCATGTTTTCAAAATTATTTTAAGTATTTATTAATATGGAAATTAATGATTTGAAATAATAATTATTTTAAAAAGTTTCAATGTGGTATGGGACACTTTGATTCAAAAATCTATTTTAAATTACTTCCTTTATAAATGTGTGACTTTTAAATGATTTTAGAAAAATCATATTTCTCTCAAAAAGTTTTACTCATCATTTTCAACTATGTCAGCATCATTTACTAGATATTATTTTTGATTGAGGTTGATTTATTATAATACAATCTTCCATATTGTATTGAATGTTTTATTATGTGTTTGACTGTGGATGTTCTATTTTTATACCATTCATGGTTTATGGTTAATGTATTGACATTTTTCATGCTAGTTTTAATATGAATATTTATGTTATATTTCATCATTTTCATATGAGGAATGTATTGGACTTAGTATGTAATGGGTGGAGCCTGCTATAGCTCCTTGATTCTTTGGTAGGTCTCAGGGGACAACTAGAAGTGGAATTGGCCGAGGCCCTTTCCAAATTTGATATATGGTTTTGGCCGAGGCCTTAATCATTTTTTGACGTCTGGGGCGAGGCCTTGACAAAATGTTTCAGAATGTCTGGAATTATACATTTCCTCATTATGGAAATAATATTGATGTTTCATGTAGTCATTTGACTAGTAGAATACCCATTATTATGTTTTATTATGGAATTATTTACTCAGCTCATATTATTGCCATAATATTATTCAAGTTTATTATTGGTAAAGGCATGTGGTTTCAATTATTCACCATGCCTAATATTTATGTCATTTTTCGCTGTTTTACTTACCCTTACTGAGCGTTTGAGCTCACCCCTTTCTTATGTTTTATTTTCCTAGGATTCCAAGAAGTGTATTATGATTGATATCCAAGGTTAATCTAAAGATAATAACAGAGTTCTCAAAGAACTATTTACACTATGTTTTATGTTTGAAATTGTAATGTAATGTTAATGAATGTAATCTATTTTCCAAGACTGCTAAAATGATCAGTCCATGGGGACTTGATTCATTGTAATCATGCCAATGTATTAAAATAATGCACTGACTCTAGGTAACTGGGGTCGGGGAGTTACAATCTATGATTAATGTTTATAGTGATTTACAAATTCAGAACAAACACATGTTTATTGGGGAGCGAGGCCCTCTATTAGCAGAGATCCAGATTGAGTGAATCCTAGTTTTCTTCAGTCTTTTGGAGACTCCTCTTATAATAAGGTTGAAGTTTCTAGCTCTATACTACATATTGAATCTATGTGAAGGAGTTGAATTATAGTTAAGTCTATAAAATATGAACATAAGTCCTAGAAATCCATCTAAAAGAAGTTATTAATAAAATACGTCATTGAGTTGCTAAGGGATAACAGGACATTAAAGTTCATTCACAAAAAACAGGTGAGCATGTTTGTGATAGACTACCCGATACACATAATCAATTTATTGTTTTTCAATATCATTGGCTTGATATGAGATACCTTTGATAAATAAAATATATGATGTTATTAAATAACAAATAAAGTGATAGGTGAATGTATTTTAGTATAAAAACATATCTTACATGATGAATCACGATTACAACATTAAAGCGAATGAGATAGATTCCTCATGTTATGGGAGGAAATTATAGTCGGATGATTAAAGAGTTCATCTTTATGTAGAAATAAACACCCATATGGGAATTTCTATTTAGAAAATAGTGGGAAGAGTATCCAAGGGAGTGGACAACCATCTAATGACCACAACAGTGTCCAATGTAATCAGTGCAGTAGGTTTGGCCACAATAATTGGTTGTATACTATTCCTTTCATACACTACCATGATTTCGGTACAATGGAACACTATTAGATGTATTTTTGGATTAATAAGTAATATTGAATTAGAGGGGGATAATGGAAGACAATTGAGTCATGGAGGGGCATAGGTTCCCCTCAGTAGATAAATAGGTGGAGTTTCATCTGTCACTCAGGTTGGATAATGGGAATAGTACTACAACATTGAATTGGAGGTATTAGTATGAAGTATAATATAAATGGTGTTAGAAAAGAGCCTATGGATGTATGAAAATCCTTATTCACAACATATAGTATACTCTTAAATTTTTTTATGCATGTCCTTCCACAATCAGAGGTATAATCCTTGTTTCATCGTCCGTTTGGTGAGTTTGTTTTTGATATAGGAACATATCACAACCTTACATATACTCAGTTGGTTTACATATTTGTTTTGAATATAGAATCCATATATGGGGTTATGATTATTGAATAACCATATGTGGTGATATCAGAGTGTATCATATTCTATAAGTTGTGTTATCTTAAAATTGGTGGCTATCATTTTTACTATGATATGTTTTTACTATAAATGGCTAGATCCAATTTGATTATTGTTATGGATTAAATAATTATGTACCGGGATCATATCCACTATTTTTAAGTTGAGTTACCTTTAAATCTACATAATATTATAAATATGATTACCATGGTGAATGATATCATCAAGAGTTTCATGCTGGTAATATTATAGCTAAATTTGATTAGATCCAACCCCATGTAGCAAACCCTATTATAGTCAATAGTGTGTAAAAATAGACTAAATTTCTATTAATGGTGGACCACTTTATGTATTTCAATCCAAAAGAGTTCATTGTATTACCACCAGAGTGGGATATCAATTTCACTATTTAATTTCTTCAAGTAGGAAAACCAATTTTTATCCACCACAACATGATGATAATAGAGGACGTTAAGAATTTGATATTTCAATTGGAGTATTTTGAATCGAATAGATTCATACATACTAGTAAAAAAATATTAGGAATCCTATATTTTTATCCAATAAGATTAATAGAACCTTGAATTTTTGTTGGGATACGAAAGGGTAAACCAAATGGTAGTCTAGAACCACTATGACATTTTACAGATTGATAATCTCTATGATCAGGTGAGAGGATTCCAAGTATTATCTATGTTTTACTTGTGTTTGGGGTACAATTTTTGGTGGTTGATAGCCTTTAATATAAAAATTATTAATTTTGAAACTATTTCTGGATTATATATGCTCATGGTAATGACATTGTTTTATAGAATGCACTAGTGGTATCAATTACATTCATGAATTTGATTGTCCACCCATATAAATATCAATTTTCTATTTTCTAAAATAATGAATTATTTTAATACTACCTATCTAGATATGATCAATACCAATAAATTTGGATCATCTGGAGTATAATTGGAGATAATTTTCTATAAACCATGATTCGTAATTTTCCTTTTAGGATTGATTAAGTACATTTATTTGTCCATTTTATATCAGAGACAAGATTGATAATGATCATAGATGTGGAGAATACTATGGAATCCTTTGTAGACATGACACATGCCTATTATAGGGCGTCGAAAAACAATTATTTCCGAAGTTAAAATGCAATAATGTGGTTGACCAAGGATTCCTCTGGAAGATGTGTGCACAGAAAACAATATTTCACTTTTAAATGAGGTAAATAAATGTTTGTTTGATAAGAAAATTATTGAATGGAAATTCAAATTCAAATGATTGAAAAACTAGGATATTAAAAAAGTGACCAGGTCGTGGTTGGTTTATTAATTGTAATGCTAGAATAGTTCAATTCGATTCAAACCAATTCTTCTACGTTGATTAATGTGAGTTTTCACAATCATTTCATCTCACATCCTTGATGAAATTATGATGGTTTGAGAAAACCGTACCATGATCCTGGTTTGGTCAACTCTTCTTCCATTTGACAAAATGTTGTATTGAATATCCTCAATTTACATGAGAAATACCCAATCAGGTATTGTTTATCCCAAACAATCAATAACATTCACTACTCATTTTTCACTTAATACTAATCATCGAGCACTTCTCCACAAATCCCTGGTCTATTCCATCATATAAAAACCAAAAATATGTGGTGGGAGATAATGATTATTTTACCAAGGAAAACATCAATAACAAAGTTAAAATTCAATAAAAATTTCACATGATAACAAAATACTCTATAAGAAATTGAAAACAACATTAAATAAGAAAGAAAATTCATTCAATTTTGTCCAAGAACTCAAGAATTAAAAAATAGAAAACCAACCCTTCCCTAATAACTCAAAATGTTTACCCCTCTATGGTAAGAATAATTGAGATGAATTGGGAAGAAGATGGAATTAAAGAACTATGGAAAATAAAAGAAATAAAAGAGAGAAATATGAAAAGTTATCCTCCTTGGTGTCCCATATGGAATGGGATTGAATGAGAGATGCCGTGAGAGGAAGGAGCTCTCCTCCATTTCTAGTGAGAATCTGTCCCCTGAATTTCGAAGCGTTGTATCCCCATTAAAGGACATCTTCATGCATTTCTTCTTTCTCAAATTTTGTTCATAAGTATCTTTGGAATTTCGTCTCAAAATCTCAATGGAGTTGGATGAGAGTTATGCCTGTTTTACACTCACCATATATTTTATCTGGTCAGACTCTCCAAATCACAAACCTCTAGATTAGGATGCTTTAATGACCCCATAAAATGCCAATTTGCACATCCTCGACTTTATAGAAGTTGTTAAAAAATGTCTTCTACGTCCACCCACCTAATATCTAAGCATTTGGGCCCACCATGAACAGACTATGGACCCCACACCAAAACTCAGTAGATCTATAAATAATTTTTTTGGTCCAACATGTGAGCTTCTATTGAGATTCCATATGGCCAATTAAGCTTTTAGTATAATATAATGAAATGAATACCATGATCTGTACCATCTGGAAAAGAATGAATTTTTCAATTTGGAATAATTTAGAAAATTGTATGGTCAAAAGAAAAATATAATTTAAAATAGTTAAAAAACGAAATGGTCCATTTTTACTGTTCTGCTCAAAATTACACCAGTATCATAAAAATGAAGAAATCAATCTTAAAGAAAAACTTTTTTTTGGTATAAAACAATGATATTAAATATAAATTTAATTGAAAATATTTTCCCTATCAATTCCCGCACACTTATCCCTTGGACACCTGGATAAGTAAAATCAAAATCAAATCAAATCAAATCAAATCTCAATCCACATACCAATGAGATCTACAAAATCCATAATAAGAAACAAAAATATAGCATTACTTATCAAAGAAAATTATTTCATGTTCTCCATTTTAGATTATATAATATATTTCCACTTGATTTCTTATCCCATGCACACAAAACACCTACCGCACATGAGGTTTCTATCATTTCACAAATATAAAGGATCAAAAAATATTTTATAATCCAAAATCAAACAAGTGTCACAATAAACTTGATAAATTATTACACATCCACTCTATGTGAGTTAAGAACATTTGTTTCTCATGAGGACTTTTCTGGGTTGTTTTTTTGGCTTTCGGTTGGTAGGATTTAGATGTTAAAAATTTTGAGGCCGAAAAAGGAGGGATTGGTTTTTTGGAAGAACAATTGCACGATTTTAATTTTCACTGAAGAATGGTCTCCATCTCTTCCCCTTTGTAGAAAATCAACATCATCATCATTATAACTCAAGGATTTTCATGACATTTATCATTTTACCCGAAACAATTACTTCTCAAACATTATTTTTCTTGACATATCTAGAATAAAACAAATTCTTTTATCATGAATGATCCATAAAAGGCACATATTTTAACAAAATTAAAACATTATCAGAAACAACATCTCTTCAACATTTTATATTCCAACCATAGTATCACCAAATGTTGTATTACACTACAATACATCTTCCCCCACATTTAATATAAACTAGATCATGCAATTTTACTTCAAGATCTCGTTGGATAGGAAAAATTGGGTTGTAATGTGGCTAACCTAACATGTTGTTTATGGTTTATAAGGGCTATGATTGTTAATGTATAAGGAAGGCCATAATGAAAAGGATTATTTTGAAAAGGGGGATTAAAACCAAATAAATGCATCAATCATTTAAAACACAAGAACATCAATCCATCAGGTTTTGATAGAAATAAATCAAATTATAGTTATAGCAAGCATGGACTGGTTCTATCAAGAAATGAGGTGAATGTATAGAATATGACAAAAATGTAAAAGAAGTCTAAGTGGAAAGTGATTTCTAAAATAAAGATAGTGAGATATATTATGGGATTTAAAAATCAGACTAACTTTCATGAAATTCAAAATGATTTGAATTTGAAACAAATTCATTTCAGTATTCATTTAAAATTAGTTTCAGGGAACATATTAGTTCACTCATTGACATATGTTTCAAAAATATAAATTATAGTCATTTTAGATCAAAAGTTTTGACAACACACAACATTTTATAAATGAACACAAAAATATCTAGAAAATAATTTTTTTGTAAAAATAGTAAACAAAAAAAAAATGAAATTCCTAAACTGAAAAGGTTCCCTCCCCCCACCCATAAGTGATGCAGTGTCCTTAGCGAATTCAAATGGATTTAAATTGTATGAAGATTTTAAAATGAATCACATCAAGCAGGAATGTGTAAAGGATAGGTACGACCTAACAAATATTATTGATAAATAGAATGGAGGAGTGTGATATCCTCTATTAGATCTAATGGAAGGGTCCCAAGGAATTTCTTCAGCCTATGCCAATTCATAGTGACTAGATCCTTCCCTCCATCCTTCATATTATTCACAACACCAAAAGGATATACATGAGTAACTATAAATGGACCTTCGCATTTAGAATGAAGTTTTCCTAGCTTCAGCATGAGTCATGAGTTGAATAACAACATTGTGTCTCTAGGATATAAGTCTTTCAGTTAGACCACCTTGTCATGGGAAACTCTTGTTCAATATTTATAAATTCGTAAAATTTTAAATGGTTCCATTAATATTTCCTCCACCTCATTCAACTTCAATTTTATTTCCTTCCCATCACTTTCATGTTCTATATTCATTTTCCTCACTGCCCAATATGCATTATGCTCTAATTCTGTAGGTAGGTGGAAGCATTTCCCATAAATCAGCCTATAAGGATTGATTCCAATCAGGATTTTGTAGGATGTACTATAATGCCATAAGGTATCTTCCACCCTCTAGCTCTAATCCTTCCTTTTTGGATTAACATTAATTTCCAAAATTACTTTAATTTCTCTGTTGGAAACTTTAGCTTCCCATTAGTCTATGGATGATAGGGAGTTGATGTATTATGAAGAACCCCATACTTATTCATCAAAGTATCTATTCTCCAACAGTATAAGGGAGTCCCCTTGTCACTGATGATTACTATGGGCCCTCCAGACCTACAAAATATGTTAGACCTGACGAAATCACAAACAACTTTAGCATCATCGGTCCTTGTGGATTTTTTGTCCCCCTATTTGGATACATAATCAAATTCATGAAATATATAAGAATTTCCAAATGAAATTAGGAAAGGTCTCATAAAATATATCACAATACTTAAGAAAAGTTGCAAAATTTTAGTGGATTTTTTGCAATTTCTTTTTCTTTGATATATTTCCTGAAAACTGACATTTATTCACATATTTTGCAAAACACATGAGCATCTTTAAAAATGGATGCCCAATAAATTCCAGACTGTAAAACCATCTTTTCTATCATTTGAGGTACGATGTGGCCTCCACAAGATAATGTGTGACAAAAATCAAAGACAAATTTTACTTCCCTATCAGGTAAACATATTCTTATTACATGATCATTGCAAATCTTTCATAGGAATGGATCATCCCATAATTAATACCTAGATTCAGCTTTCAGTTTTTGAATTTGTGGAGAATTGAAATAAGATGGGACCTGAAATGTAACCATAAAATTGACAATGTAAGCATACCAAGGCACTTCTCCGGCAATCAAGTACAACTGCTCTACTGGAATTTGATCATTCAATAGGTCACTTTTTGGAATTTCAATTTCAGTGGCGTTTGGTAGTCTACTTAAGTGACCAGTGACTGGGTTCTATGATCCCTTCTGACCCGTGATTTCTATATTTAACTACTATAACAATATCGACCATTTCATTAACCTCATTTTAGCATAATATTTCTTCATCATGTTCCTCAAAGCTGTATGATAAGAAAACACAGTGATTTTACTTCCAAGAAGTTATGATCTAAATATTTATAAAGAAAAAAACAACTGCAAAAAAACTTTTTTTTTGGTTTTGTGATTGAATTGGGTTAAATCTATGGTTCTTGGGGGAATACAAATGACTTGTGGTCCTCCTTAAATTTTCCATGAAAGAAAAACTCCAACAGCTTGGTTTGAGGCTTTACAATGTAGTTCAAATGGTTCCTCTCCAATTGATGGTTGCATCGCGGGTTGTGAAATTAATCTCTTCTTCAACTCATCAAAGGATTTCCTTCATGCACAATTAAAATCAAAATCAGTATCCTCCAAAAGTAATCTTGGGAAAGAGAGATAAATCATACTAAAATCCTTGATAAACGTCCTGTAGAATACTCCATGTCCGAAAAATGATCTAGCGTGATTCACATATGTTGGGTAAGGCAATGAATTTGTCACTCCAATTTTTTATTTATCCACTGAAATTACATTTTGGGAATTGAAATGACCAATTACAATTCCTATTTTATCCCTGAAATGACAATCAAAAAAATTTTAAACAAGATTATTTTCAATGTAGGTTTTCAACACTTTTTCCAGATTTTTCAAACAATGATCAATAGAATATCCAAAAACTAAGAAATCATCTAAGAAATCATCCAAGAAATTTTGAATGGGATCATAAAATATACTCACCATGAACCTATAAAATTAACAAGGAGGATTACATAATCCAAATGTAATTCATTTATATGAAAAAGTACAAAAGGGACAAGTAAATGTCAACTTTTCTTGATCCTCAAGAACAATGGGTACCTTGAAGTAACTAGAAAATCCATCCAAAAATCAATAATGAGTTCTCCCTACCAATATCTCTAACATATGGTCAATGAAGTGGATGAGGAAATGATCATTTCGAGTGACCTGGTTCAATTTCCTAAAATAAATACATACTCTCTAGCTGTTTTGAATTTTGATAGGTATTAACTCATTCTATTAATTCCTTGTAAGGATCAGGACAGTTTTATTAGGAACGACATGAATAGGGAAAATCCACAGTGAATCTGAAATGGGATAGATGATCCCAGATTCCAATAGATTCTCGATCTCCTTCTTCACAACATCCATCGAAGTTGAATTCATCCTCCTTTGGGGCTGTCTAATAGGTTTGGAATATTTCTCAATAAAAAATCTATATGAGCAGATTTTGGGGTTTATTCCTGGGATATCACCTAAGCTCCACCCTATTACCTTGACATTATCTCTCAAAATATCAATCAATTATTTTCCATGGGGTTTGGTCGATTATTTGTAATTATCACTTGTAATTTCTCTCCATCCATATGGTACACATATTTCAAAACATTAGGGAGTGGTTTGAATACAAGTTCAGGGGGATTATCAAGGGAAGAAATTAAGATGGCATTCCCCACTGCAAAAGGGTGGACCTTCAACACAAAAGAAACAATATCATATTACTCATCAACCAACAAATCATCAATGAATTCCTATTTTACCACTTCATCTGAAATTAAATCAATATATATAGTGTTTTGGGCATTAAAATGTACATTAATGGAAAAATTATATCCAAAGACTAATAATTCATGGCACACACATGATTCATCAATGGATTCAGTACCAACATTATGGGAGAGTGAAAAGAGGGGCTGATCATCTGATGGGTACCTCATGGATTCAAACATGATGTAGTGGACAGTGCTATCTTCATATTCCATGCTGAGTGTACCTTCATGGACATTGATGATGGTTTTAACTATCATTAAGAATGGTCTCCCCAAAATTATGGGTGTGATCTATGAGATCGTATCACCATCCATATTTTTCACATAGAAGCCAGCTGGGAGTAAGTGATCTTTGACTTTCCCCAGGACATCCATTAGAACTCCAGCTCAGAAAACTATAGATTTTTTTGCAAGGTGGAAAACCAATATTGTGGGCTTTAAGTCTCCTATATATGAAGTAGTTTAAACAGAGTGAGGAAATACATTACTTGCATCACCAAGATCACACAAATCATTAGAGAAATTTAATGAACCAATGGTGCATGGAATAGAAAACGTCCCTAGATCATGACATTTGGTTGGAATCAGCATTGTGATATGGAATCAGACACTTCTCCCCAAGTTGATTCTTTCATTCCAATGAAGTACTATTTTTTTCAAATGCCATTTAAAATTTTTGCATACATTAGAATTAGTTAAAAAACATCATATAGGTGGATATTGATTTCCACTTTCTAAAATGTGTATAGAATTTATTATTTAAGTGTTTATTCATGAAATTTCATTGATTCAATCAATCTTCGTGGAAATGGTGGGGGTATGTCTTTACTTTCCCTTTGTTTCCATTTCATCATAATTTCTTCTCTCTTATTTCAGGGCCTATCCTTCTCCTCTTCCTCTTAAATTTCTCCTTATTTCCATATTTTCACAAGATTTTCCAAATTTTCAACATCATTGCCCCTTATAATATGTTTTATTGTTTCAGGTTCATGGTTGGATGGAGGTGGGATTTTTTTTCCACTTCTTGTAATGATTTCATTGACATTATCATTATAATTCAGAACTGTTTGGGATGGAATCTTCCCTATATTCTAGGTTAGAATTTTGAAAACATTTTTGACTAGTTGGATAAGTCTTTCACATTTTCATTATGTCCCTTAACATCTAATTATAGTTTTTGGTTCTCACATTATGGTTGTGCACCGGTGGACGGTTTCTCCTTTGTCTTTAATTGGAATGCTAGTGGTTGAAAGGGTTGTTGTTGTTGAAAAGGTTATTTATAGGACTAATGGAATTGAGGTGGTATCTGGTATTTCTGTAGAAATGGAGGTGTATCAAGGGTCTATTGGAATCCATATCCTAGTTGGTTTTGGGGCTGACGTGGTGGATTTGGCTGGAATTTTATTTTCGGATAGGTAGCAGCACACAATTTGGTTCCCTTCCCTTTTGGAAACTAGTTAGTGTAATGATAATTATAAGAGCATAAACCACATACATGATTCGGTTCTTATTGTTCTTTCACTTGTTTCATAGCCATATGTCACACTATCCTAGTGAGTTCACCCATCCCATTTCTAACTAATTCTGTTGAATTAGATGTTGTCACCCCATAGATTCCTCATGTTCCTGGCCCTCTTATTCAAAATTGTTTTGAGTTTTGAGCAGTCTTATCAATTAGTACTCGAATATCTATATGAGACTTGCCAATTAAGGATCCCCCAGACCAGGCATCCAGAATATTTCGATCATTATCCATATGTCCTTGGTAGAAGAACACAAGGAATTAGTGTTCCTTCATTTAATGATGCGGGCTGCTAGAACACAGATTCTTGAAACACTCTTAGTACTCGTAGAGGGTTTCTCTAGTTGATTTTCATATGATGTAAATACCATTCTTCATTGGAAAACACTTATTAGAGTTGAGTAGTGGAAGGTAGATGAAGGTAGTCAGTATCCACTGAATCATGGATCTCCATAGAGAAACTAGGGATGACTAAGGGGTTCTTCTTGGTCCTTGGAAACTTCATAAAATTCTGGAATGTATTGGGGGAACTCAGTTAGTTTTCAGGCCATCACTTCAAAAACTTCTTTGTTCACGTCCTCCCTTCCTCCATATATGAATTCATTGAATGTTAGAACCTAATTATTTGTTTTCCAAAACAACCTCAGCTGTATAATAATAAGAGAAACACCATCCTCCATATAAAATGTTGTGTTAATAATTTTTTCATTTATCATTGGGTAATTTTTCCAAGAATTAATGAACTAATCACTTGAAAACAACATGGAAAATAATTTTTTGTTTTTTAATATGAAAAGGGTCAAATAAAAATAATTATATTGTGTATGTACCTCCCTGGAATTGACGCCATGTTTTATGCATGCCTGTCCTAGGGTATGGAAGAATAATTATTTCATAAGTTAAAATGCAGTAATGTGGTTGTCCTAGGATGTCTCCGAAAGAGGAGTGCACAAAATATAATTTTTTCATTTATAAAAGAGGTAAAATAAGGTGTGTTTGGTACGAAAATGACTAAATAGAAATTCAAATTCAAATTATTGATAAAATATAATATAAAAAGGTGATTCGTTCGGGGTCAGTCACCTATTAGTAATGTTATCCTAGTTCAATTAAATTCATACCATGAGTTATATGTTGATTCAAATGAGATTTCACAATCATTTCATCACACTTACATGGTGAAATGATGAAGGTAAGAGAAAAACTTACCATGAACTCGGTTTGGTCAACTCTCCATACATGTGCAAAATAGTTGTCTTGAATATCCTTAATTGACATGGGAAATACCCGATCTGGTATTGATTATCTCAAACAATCCAGAACATTCACTTATCCTTTTACACGTAATAAGGATTATCGAGTACTTCACCACTAATCCCATGTCTATTCAATCGTATATAAACAAAAAAATATATGGAGGGAGATAATGGTTATTTTACAAAGGAAAACATTAAAAACGAAATTAAAATTCAAGAACAATAACACTTGATAAAAAAATTATCAAAATTAAATTCAAAACAACATTGAATAAAAATGAAATTTCATTCAATTTTGTCCAAGAACTCCATCATTAAAAAACATAAAACCAACCCTTTCCCAATCACTCAAAAATTTTACCCCACCATTGTAAGGGAAATCAAGATGAATAGGGAAGAATAAGGCATTACAAAACATTGGAAAAGAATAGAAATAGAAGAGAGAAATCTAAAAATTTCTCCACTATGGTGTCCCAGAAATAATGGGATGTAATGAGATATGCCTTGAGAGGGAGGGGCTCTCCCCATTTTATAGAATTTTTTTTTTCTATGAATGTGGACACGTTGTAGCCCCATTAAATGAAATCTTCACACGTTGAACCCTTTTTTGAATGTTGTTCATAATTATCTTATGTGTTTCCTCTCCAAATATAAGAGGATTGTGACAAGTATTCCATGGGTTATTCTCTTTTGACTTTGACTATTTATTCGGTCTAGTTAAACTCTCCAAATCACAAACATCCGGATTTGGATTCTTTAACGACCTTTTAAATGGCCAATTTGAACCTCCTTTCCTTCATGGAAGTTGATAAAACATGACTCTGGCATCAAACAATAGATGTTTAGAGCATTTGGGACCACCATGAACAAACTATGAACCCCACACCAAATCTCAACAGATCTGTAAATTGTTTTCTTGGTCCAACTTGGGAGCTTCTTTTCAACATCCGTATAACTGATTCATATTTTTCCCTAAAGAATATAAGGAATTCATGGATGTGTACCATTTGGAAAAGAAATAATTTTTCAATTTGGATTAGTACTGAAAATTTTACTACCAAAAGACAGAAATAATTTAAAACAAGAAAAAATCTGAAATTTTCCATTTTTACTCTTTAGCTCAAAATAACACCATTATCATAAAAATGCAACAATTCGTCTTAATGAAACTGTATTTTTGGGTTTAAATCAATTAAATTCAATTTAAATTTAATTTAAAAATATTTCTTCTATCATGGCCAAAGGATTTATTCATTATTTAGGTCTTTTTAGGGTTTTCATGCTAATATTGGTGATTTATCCAAAAACATCTTCCATATTCCAACACTAATTCCTGGTCTTTCTTAAAAAGGGTTTAGGTTTTCTCATTTAGATTCTTTTTAGGATTATATCTATGAATTAATGAAATGTTTATCCATTGTATCAACCCTGGCCTTAACAGAACTGGGCAATGAGACTGACATATTTTTTTGATGCATAAGGACTTAGATTCAGAGATGTTCAAATACAAGGGTATTATTTCATTTCATATGGAACTAGGGAAATTATGATGCATGGAAAGGTCTATTGCACTCATGATATGGTTATAGTTGTTGTGGTTCATGCCCTATGATGCAACTAGAATTATAATTTTTATGGCAGAATCATGGACTAGATATATCACAAGATAATTATGAATATGTTTTCGTTTTCGGGTATTAACGTTTAGCAGGGGAGTTGGGTCGAGTATCTACAATAATTTGTAATTGAATAGGCATAAACTCATATAGAGGTTAAATCAATTATTTATGGATGGATTATAAATTTTCTATCAATGGAAGTGTGGGGATCATCTTATGAGTGATGGGTAACAGAGATTTTTATAGATATGTATATAGATGTAAATGAGAACTAGGGGAAAATTAGTTCCACATAAATTATTGTTCCCTAACTTCTAAATAATATTAAGAGGTGGGTTTTATCTGATATATACTCTTTATTATTGTATGATATAAAATGTCATGGGGATCCACCAACTGACTGGGTCATGGATGATGATGATATTCTTTATGTGCGTGGTCACATATGGGTTCCTAAGATCATGCATGGGGTTCTGATGAGGGAATCCCATGATTCAAAATTTGAGGTACATCTTTGGTTGAAATATATGTATTGTAAACTCAATAAGTGGTATTGATGTTAAGTGATGAAGAAAGAGATGAAATTATTTTTTGGATGATGTTAAACCTATCAGCTAATGATGGTGTAAAATCAGTGGCCAAATATTTTGATTTATCTACTACCCATTATGAATTGTTATTATTATTATATAGTAATTGAAATCATAATATGTGTACCTAGAAAACCTCAGAATAATGAAGTATTATGGGTGATCGTGGATTTCCTCAGGAAGGTTTCTAGTTCTTACATATCCGGGGACCTTCACTTTTGATATCATGGGTAACCTATATGTGGGTTAAATGGGTTGGATGCTTGGTTTTGATGTAGAGTATCATTCCTAATCAAGATCTTTATTTTAGTTTATGTTTTTATAAGGGATATTAGATGTTAAAATGGTCATATATTCTACTAAAAACAGCCTACCATTCACATAATGATTTACAATAGAATTGGAAAATTAAGATTATGGATGGAATATTTTGAGACTATTCATTAGACATTGATAGTTCTTGATAGGATAATATTTCTATCATGAAGTTCTATTTAAATGAGGGATTAATGGAATTGATTCATATGGATCTATATGATTATTTTGATTGATGATTGTTATATTTCCCATTATGATAGCTAAAGGTGGGTGATTATGTTCTCATTGGACATTATATCCTTTATTAGACGTCTTAGAGGGTATAATTGTTAAGAAAGTAGTGGGAAATTCTTGAGATCCGGAGGAATTATTATTTGGGATATCAAATAATACCTCTAAAATTTTTATTTTGTCTCCATGTCATTATTCAGGTGTCACCTACGATGGGTAAAACAATATCCAGAAGTTAGGAAATCTAGTTCTTTATTTTGTGGATCCATCTGAGATAGTGGAAATAATTTACCCTAAAACAAACCAGTTTTATCATATATAGTTCTAAAGTTTCAAACAAGACATTTTTTACGTTTCATATCTGTAGAGATGTATCCCAGATCCTTATCATTTGGTTGATATTAAAGACATTGATAATCATGTGGACGAGTACTCTGGGGATAATGTGATCCAATTTGTAATCCATATTAAGAATATTATATAAGGAAATTATGTTCCCCTTATGCGAGTGAAGAAGAATTTTTGGTATGTTTATGAGGATTATAGAGAGAGGGAGTCAGATATGTTGGTAATGTGGATAAGTTTATTCACCTATATCTCTTAGTGATGCATATGAGCTCATCTCAGGGATGATCTATTATATGTTGGGTAGGATAAAATACATTATCCTCTATAAATGTAAATAAATCATTTAGTTTTTAGGTGATCCATTTTGAATTATTTATACAATACAATTTCCCTTTCAATATGGTTCTTTAGTGGTATGTGGGTGTTCAGATGGGGTGAAAAATCAAGAGTTATTTTGAAATACAATATAGAGACTTCATCATTTCCACTCAATTCCAAGATGATTGGAATGTATCCAAGTATGGTTATAGGAATCCAACCATCTAGCTAGTGGAAACCTAGAAAAATGTGATCCCAATATGAAACCCACTAATACGCTATCGAAGATTCATTGAACCACTGGTGGGTTTTTTGGGTGTTGCCTTACCAGATAAAATGGTCGAATATCCAGTGGTCATGATTTGGGCCATGATTTTAGGACCATGATTGTATTTTTACCACAAAACCCTAATTATTTCTTTTATCCCCTTCCTTAAACCCTAATTCATGTTTAAAAATATTTAAGGGTTTTATAGGGATTCTATAACATCTCCAATCATAGTTTTTTATTCCATTAATAGTGGTTTGATACCAACGTCTAAAATCCTTATTTCATCCCATGATTTGATAATTTACTATCTTATTTTTCAAGATAATTCATATAACTTACCATATGATGTTTATATGTCAGTATCTATATGTATTCTTGGTGTTTTACATTTATCCAGACGATCAATCATTAGGTTTCTTCTTATCATATTTAAAGGTTGGTGGTTAAAATAATATTCCTTAGGTCTGCAATTTGTTTTTAAAATTTGGAACATATCTGATCAATCTGGAATGTCATTCATTTGAATTATAATAATAATAATTCACTGATATTTAATGAATCCTATTCTTTAGATATATTAGGTATTCATATGGTTTTGTTGGATAATGAGACCTTGGACATTCATCCAACCGATTGGTGTGTCTATCCTAGACCATTGGTTAGAATATGAAATTAATAAACATATTGTCATCTATCTAAATTGGGAGATTTTATTATGGAATGACAATACATTTGAAATATAATTAGGATCAATTGAAATGTGAAATTGTATTTGGGCATAATTAGTATGTGAATTGTAATTGTCTCAATTGATAAGTCAATTTTTTACACAACATGTTAATGGAAAATGGCATGATGAAATATTCTCATGCAACTATAATTCAAATTATAATTGTAAATTTGAATGAATTATACAATATTTAATATATTTAACATGTTTTTAATTTTTTGTAATTTGTTATGAGTTGCATCTTCTGTTTACAAGATACACTAAATATGACATTTTCCAAATCATGGGAATTTACCTCATCCTTAATGTGAATTTATTATTTAGTTAAAACATTACACAACAATCCACCATGGTTCCATTGTAAATAGATTATGTAACTAACCCATGAAATAACGATTTTTCTTTGGTTTAGTGTGGAATTGTTATCTAATTAACAATAAGAATGGGAATTCAACATTGATCTATTAAGAAGTGATTCTGTGAATATATAATATCGATAATTATACATTACCCATTGTTTTGTTGTGGACAGAGTCCTATGACATCATTTCATAACATGTATGGATGTCCCCATGTGTAAAACTGGAGCTAATGGATCTGTAAGATTATTTAGATGTTGTACATTTAATTTATAATTAATTCCTTTGTTTATTTTATTTTTTCATTCACTATAACACATACTATATTTTTTTGACATCCTTTCTGAGGACTTACTATGTTTTAATCGCACAACATTCGGGAAACTATTTGGTACCTAGAGGAACATCACATATATAGTTCGAGTCAAGGGAATGAGTCCATAAGCATGATTGTTTGATTTACTAGCTAATAATGGATCTTGTAGTTGAGGTCAGACAAAGGGTTCTAGTGCTAGTTTTGGTAGTATTTGTTTTAGGATTATTTCGTTGAGATATAACATTATATGACAATTAGAATGAAACTTATTATGACATTTCATTATTTTAATATTTTGGAAAATTTTGAAAAATTACATTTTATATGATAGAGATTATGTATATTGATTAGTTATTCATTTTTTTGTTATGATTGTCAATATATTACAAAGAGTATAGTCCCTATACTATTACATTTTGACCCACATTTCTATTTGGTAGCCTTTGGAATATACAGAGGCATTTTTGAGGTCTCACAGCTACCAGTCCCAGTTAAGGGATGGATAATAGGTTCTGGGACATTACATGATTTATTAACCTTGATTGAGGGACCCATAAAGATGGAAATCACCAAAAGGGGCTAAAATAAGAAATATAGGATGTCAAATTAATCCCACCTTGATGAGTATAAGTGAAGAAATCATCCCATGAGATAATGGAGGGATAATATTTTATCTCCATGACATTGTCACTGATTCTCCAGATGAGTCTCATTCAGTTTGATTACAGTTTGTGATGATCTGAAAAGTGCATCATTACTTTTGATTCACCCATAATTATAATACTCAATATATAGAAACCAATATTCTATATAGTATTAAAATTTAAATAATGTGATTTTCTTTATCCTATTAATAACCAAGTCATGTTATTCAAAATCATCATCCAAAACATTGATTTTATATTTGGAAAATTCTACTTCCAAGTGTTATTTATATTGTAAATAATGATAAAAGGTGAGCATTAATTTCACTGGAGGGAATAAAAAGACATATTTTATCACATCGCATATCTTCAAGGATTGGAGGAATATATTTTTCTAACATTTTTGGATTTCAATATATCACATTATTACAACCTAATTTTTTTTCCTCATACGAATGTTTATGTCATTTTTCTATTCTAGTGTTTTGGTTTTCTAATAAGATGAAAACAAAAAATTACCATAATCAATGACATTTAAAATTATTTTCATTTTTTTCATGAATCATTAAGTTATCCCTTTTGTTAAATTATTTTATTTTTTCAAGATACACTAATCGTTTTGAATAATTTACATTTTTAATATAAATAAATATGAATTTTGATAAATGGATCTTAAATAAAACTTGTTTCATAGTAGTTGTGTCTTTATGGGTCTATATTCTATATATTTACATCATTTTTTCAATATACATTCATTATATATATTCAATATAATAATAAATCACTATATAATTAATATTTCTTACTTCTACATTTAATTGAAATTAATACCACCCCATGAATGATGGGTTAACCCCTTATGGAAACCATTTATAAAACCCCCCTAACGATCAATTTATTTCCACCTAATCACTTAAATGAAACATTAAGGTAAATATAGTATTTTATTTTTAATGACTGTGGGATTTATTTGTCTTTCCCATGGGAACATAAAAATGTCTATTCCATGTCTCAAAAATCCAGGACATATGTAATAGTAATCCATTGATAATGTAATTACCATAGAAACAACAATGGTATTTTAACATTCATACAAAATCCCATTTAGTAGATATAATTATTTTCAATTGACGAATATTAATTTATCAATTCAATAATTATTAATGATGCTAAAAAAATAATATATTTTTGAAATCAACAAAAACATATCCTAGGATTTACCACAATGTTTTGAGACCAAAAAAAGAAAAAACATTTTATAGAGAATTTCCTATAAATACATTTCCATTTTTCCTTTCTTACATACGAGAGACCACAAAACTCAAAAAAATGTTATGTCTCACTTGAGAGAAAATAATTTCTTCTAAATAAAGTATAGTAATTAAAATAAATAATTTCTTAATGTAATGTTATATAGTAATAAATTTAATATAAAAAAATTTATATTGTTGAAATTTATTGGAAAACAGGGAAATTAAGGATAAAATAATATAAAATGATTATTAATGATAATAAAATAATATTATAATAAATTTTATATAGATTCTTTAAATATGGTTTGAGTGTGTAAGGTTGTATTTTCGTTAGTTCATGATCTATATATTTTAATACATACACTATATAAAATAATTATGACAAAAAATTGAAATTTTCCATGAGAAGATGCTACCTTGTACTATATCAAGAGTTCATATGGGACCTCGATGTTGTGGTTATTTGAGGAGATCCATGGGGAGAGATTTTCTCCATGTGACAACCATTTGGAATGAATCTTGTTTGTGGGGATTGAAATGTTATATTATATGTTTTTCTCAACAAACCAATTTCTTGTGGATGTTTGTGTTTTATGATTCCATTTTTTCTATTTATTTTGATGACTATTTGAGGAGAAATAGGTATTGGTTGTAGAGGCTTGACACAACTCGTATAATAGATATAACACATATATTATGATATTTATTTAGAAAAATAATCAATCAGATGCTAATATGCTATGAGGGAAGCTCTAGAGTGAATGTTGATAAGGTTGTGTTGAAACAAAATTATTCTGTTTATTTAGTATAATTCTATGTTCTCCTGACACCCATCCCACCTGAGGTGGATATAGTACACAAAAGTGTGGGATATGTTTATACTCGAGGTAATTTTATGAGATTATTATATTAAAATATAGATATATTTCCTTTTTATAATGAAAATGGTTAATTTTTAAGAGTGTGTTGTGAATTTGGTTTCCCAATCGTAACATAGCACCTTTTCCAAATTATATGTTTAATATACATGGCCAAATGACAATTTCATTATATCAAAAAAACAAATTTTTTTAATTAGTCTTTGAATATTGAGTTTTCCCTGGTTCATATTTTGGAAATATTCTATGCCACTTTAATTTTATGGGATTTTTAATATTTTAAAATAATTAAATATTTATTCTATAAGAGAAAACATTAATATTTTCCGAATTTAATTTTAGATGAAAATTCTAACATTGTGGTTTTTTTGTAATTGTCTTATTTTCCATGGAGTGGTATATATTGTTCACAAGAATAGATCCAAGGAAATAATATTTTTAGAAAATAATTTGGAACACATATCAATCCAACATTATATAAAACTGTATATGATTGTATTAGTAATTAAATGTTGAAGTGGCATGAGATTTATAATATAGTTTTTAAGTGGCTTGTTCCGGCGTTTTAATAATATATAACCATAATGGAGATATATGGAATTAATGAGGGGAGATATTGATGTGGAATGATGTGAAATACAATGGAATTTCCTTATATATGGGATAATTCCTACAGAAAATTCTTGTTTTCACTATTATGGAAATAATGAACTCACCTCCCTCTTTCCCACATTAGTGAAAGAGAAAAAGGATCATTTTAATTCATTTTATATTTAAGGATCATATTTTTAATATTTAGTTCTATCAAAAAATCGTATCAATGATGATATGTGATTTTCCCATGATTCTTAAATTATATAGATTATTAATAAATGTATAAAAAAATTTATTTATCTATTTCTCATTTTTTATTGATTTAATAATCTTCCCATCAGTATTGAATCACTAAACATCTATATAGGGATTTTGTAAATCTATTTTTTGGAAACATGATGGATGTATTGAATAAAAACATTTTGGGTTCATCATATTGAAATATTTAGGCTTAAAACATGGTTTAGTTATATTATGTAAATTAAATAAAAATTTATTGGAAGATTAGTAAGAAAGAAAATTGAATTTTATGTATAGCCTCTAACAGTAGTTTGTGGTCATTAAAATTATTCCTCATTTCAAATTAAATTTCATTAATGGTGTTTTTTCCAATGGAAAACATGACCGTGGTTTTTATTAAATAATAATGTTTCTTGATTAATGAAAAACTAATATTATTTTGAATTGAAAAATTGGATTATATTATTTTCACATAAATACATTTCTTTATTCATCATTTATTTACCATTAATAATTATAACGTAAAAATATAACACATAATTTTAGTAGGGGATAAAAATTTGATGGAAGATCCTATGTTTATATAAATTCATTTTTTAAGAATAGACCTTGAATTGATTATCAAACACGATTTTTTATGTTGGTGGATAGTTATTTTTCTTTGGTAAATTTTTTTTAGACAAGCTATTAAATATATTATGAGTAATCCCCTATAACAAATTCTTCAATTATAAAGATTTAAATTATTCACTTCCTTGTTATCCTAATTATTTGTTAAATATAATTATTATTTGTTTTGTGGGTTCTCATATATTCCACAGACACACATATTGGAATTTATTTTTTATTTTCCTTACACATTTATTCTATTTTAGTTTCAGTGTGGTAAAATGATTATTGGATAACAAATCTTGTTGGCATAAGGGGTTCGTGGAGATTTCAATAGTTATTAGTATAGTTTATCCAGTCATTGAGGATAAAAAATCATTATAAATGTGAAATTATAGTTACTATAGTTACATAAATTTTATGAATGTACATCATCATCTATTAGTTCATAGACAATGTACATCCTCATAAATTATTTTCAATATTTTATTAATGAAACATCGAATGTGAATTAGATACACTCATTGGGTGTATTAAAAATTGTGATGAGTAGGGTTATATGAAAAATTAAATATCAAACTCTATGTGACTATGGGTAATTAAAAATTTATAAAAAAATTAACACCTTATCATGTATCTATGTCAACACAAATTCAATGAACTAGACCCACACACTGTGTGTCACCTGAAAATATGCTGTGTAAATTGGACCACATAGATTAGCATGAATAGGAGGCACACAAAATATATCGATGTAGAATCTAAAAATCATGTAACTCATTTGATGCACTATATATATAGACTTTACATGGTTTTGGAGGTAGTAATACATGACCATATTTCATGTGTGTGTAGTATTCCATGTAACTTATATAGAGATAACACATGATGGAAGGTTTTTTATCTATCAAATAATTTGAACATGGTGTCTATTTCAATCACATGATAATACCATTATATGATTTTTTATATGTTAATATTGATATTTCATTTCAAATTTTCATCTAGTTTTTTTTCATTTCATATTATAAATTGGATTTCCATAGGTTTGTATAGAGGATAATGTGTATGGGTATACTATTAGAGTATCCATCAGTTCGCTACATCTCCAAAAAGAGTAATACATACAAGATATGTGCCATAAATTTATTTTGTGTCACATGTATCCCTCATATAGTTTTGGGGTGAATGTACTAAAATCATATACTAAGTAACCCACTCGTTCAATGGAACTATACACAGTGGATTTTGGGTCCTACAAAGGGGTTAGTAACCCCCCGATTAATAAACACACTTCTTTTAGGCATTCACCCAATTTTATTGCTAAGGGATAATATAAATTTAAATAATGTGATGTATTTAATTTACTATAGGACTGATTAGAATATAATATGTACCCATTATTGGTGCTTATTTAGTGAACCTAAAATTTAGATAAGGCTCTTCATATCAATGCTTTCTTTTCCAATATAATTTATATCTGGGATGTTATCATTGGGATCAATTGTTCATTATCTATTAAATAATAAAGTCTTGTATATTTGAGTCCTCTCCCACATTCATGATTGTCTTTCACTTCAAGTATATCTTGTACATTTTATTTTCATTATATTTCCAATAGTTTAGTATTATTTTAATGTATTGTTTCTTCACTTTTATATGTGGAATCATACTGCATAAATATTGCCTCACCCTTATGTGGCTCATGTTCCCACAAAAGTTGTTTCTTAACAGGAAATTATTATTTTTCTGTGTTTTGGAAGACATTTAGAATTATAAAACTTTTGATATGGGGACCAATAATATATTATGGAATATATGGGATATATAGTCTAATACATTTCAACCTATGAGGCCATAAATTGTTGATGTTCCTTCCCTTACCTCGATTTTATTATACATGGGTGTTATATTTCAATGGGTTTATAATTCCTTTCATGTAATCCATATTTTAGTTTAATTAAATAATTATTTTATTAATCTTTTATTTATTATATAGATATTTTATATATATCATATAGATATTGTTTATAAGATATTTATTTTATGTTTGAGATTCATTTTAATCGTTGGGTTTTGTAGACTATGTTCCTCCATATATGTTAATTCCAAAAATGTGTCATTCTCCAACTCGTAGCCTACTATTGGAAGTCTTTATGTGTCACAATAAACATACTACTAGCCCATTTGGGGTCATTTTTGTATTCAAAATTTCACACACATTTTCATGGTAGGATATTCCAATCCATTGATAAGCATTTTTATATCCCAATATTTTCATCATATTCCGCATCCTCTAATGATTATTCCCTATAATTTATATTCTTGAATATTATGTATAGCCATGGGTGGTTATAAATTAACATACAAATAGAATATTTAATCACTTTTTTAGAGGTGGAGTCCTAATATGCATAAATAGCATCTATCAAAGGGAGATATAACCATTATTTAGGTGGATTCCAAGTTAGTATTAGGTCTCTCAATAAAAGCTTCCCCCATCGAATGACACACTATAATAGATAATACTAAACTTGTTGAGAGAATACAAGGTCCAAATATACCATATGATGATAGGGTGGTTGATTATTGTTAATTTTTTGTGACAAGAATCAATGAACACTTCACTATGTTATGTTATGCTGTTAAAAACATCACGAGATGCAATAAACACATGTTGTTAATTTAGGACTTGTTGGATTCCTTATGTGTGTTGATTACTCCTTAATTTAATAATATTATATTTTAACAAACTTATATAGGTATGAAGATATGATAATATGATATACATTCGACTCAAATATGTGACTATATATAAAATAACAAACTAATTATAAAGTGAATATAGGTCATGTTATATATGTATAGTTGTGTGTATGATTTGATATGCCCTTATTTTCATCTAATGTTCATGTTTCATTAACTATAAAAATATTATTATTTTTATACTAGATAATTATTTGTTTATATATAATTTTTATTTAAATTTAATACATTAAATTATTATTAATAAAAAAACAATGAAAACATTCATCATAGGTGGATCCAACCCTATTATCAATCCTATATAAAATGATATACAAAGCTATAAAATTATGTTTGTAAGTAATCTAACAAATTATATACCTAAAAGTTTAATTTTATTTATAAATTATATTTTATTAAAATAAATTTTTTATTTTATAAATTTTCACTACTAGAATTCTCATTTTAGGTTTCATTGATACAATATCACATGGAGCTTTTATGTCTTCCAAAATACAGCATAATGGTGATTTAAATAATTAGATGAGTACTCCTCATTTTATATCGTATCGTTTAGTGGGTCTAGATAAACTATTTTATGGGGATGTTTCTGTGCGTGTCACATATTCCCATTAAATCTAGGTAACATAAATAACTTATTTCATTGAAGATGTTGGGAAATATACATGTCAATTAGAGGAAATTCAAAGCAACAAACAGCAATATATGGGATAAACATGTGGAATCCAATTTATAAGGTCCCCCATGATGCACATACATTAATATAATTAGTTGGATTATAATTTCTAATTTATAATGATGATGATGTTGTATCATAGAAAATATGGGATTCACCTTGAGGAATTGAAAATTAATATTTTCTTATTTACATTATTGTAACTTTATTAATGGAATTCAATTATAATTTCTTTATTTTATTATATTTTCATGTCATATGATGGATATAATATCTCTATAACTATATATTTTCAACATTAATATAAAAACTCCATTTAGTTTTAAGAGAAATCTATCACAACAATCAATCCCATGGAACAACCATATGCACAATAAAAACCAAATGCAACTAAAAATAACCAATATGAATATAATATTCCTAATAAAAATATCTATTATTGAATAAGTACTAATATTATTTTAGTAATACATTAAACCTATAGTTATAATGTTATTATATCCCATTGGTGAGATATTATAATAAAACTTGAAGAAGTTAAAATTGTAAAAAAACATCAAGCTCAATCTATAATATCCTCCTCCTACAGATTATTTCGTATATCTAAAATAGTTAAGATGAAATTATAAAAGTCCATATGATTCAATAATAGATCATTCTACAAGGATTATTGATTCATTTTTACAAACATTGGTTGTGGTTACTATAACTAAATTTTATTATGCTAAACTATTGTATCCTCAATCGAAAAATGTTGTTGTATTTTTTAGGCATGTTGATAATAAAATATATGCATCTTCATTTCATTATAAAACATATTGTATTCAAATTACTAGGTCACAACATCAGTTTTCATTCAATGTGGGGGAATAAATTTTACATCTTCCATCTTCTTTTCACTAGAAAGAAGGGTCATTCCATCAACTGCCATTATCCATGTGGGTTAAGGTTTAAGACAAGGGGATATAGATCCCTCCACAATGATACAAGAGGATATGGATATATATTCTTATAATGAAACTTCCTAATATGAAGAACAATATTACAAATTTGGTAATCCATCAAAATGAAACCTACAAGGTAGATATAAAAATTTATTTTAAAATCCATAAGTAGCATAATGAAACCTTGGAGACATAAAATTAAGCCTACTTGTTAAAATACATTTATTATTTAATTAAAATTCATATACATATGAAATTATTTTATCACACATATTTTTATAGGAATTTTAATAAAAAAGTAACCCAATAATAATATTATTTTAAATAATATTAAAAATAATATCCTAATGAATTTTTATATTCTATCATAAAAAAAATTAAATTTATATAATACACGACGATCAAAGTACAATAAAATTTTCCCAATAGTGTGAAATATTTGAATTAAATTTTATAGATTATTATTAAAAATAAATTAATAATTTTTTATATTTAGATAATTTTAATTATTTTATACATATACATGGAAACAATAAATATTTAGTGACTTGGATTTGACCTGTAAGACTTTGGAATATTCTGAAGAATATTTATGAAGATAGGAGCTCAGTCGGTGTGCAGTTCCACATCCCGGAGAGCCTCACCACGGTGATAATAAAAATATTAAATATATTATAACATGAATTATCTATTTATATTGATATGTGAAATAACACATGATCAGAGTATCAGATCAAATTTATGAGACCATGGATTATTTTATAACATCATGTTTACCCTTGTTGCGATATAAAATCATTTGGAACTGTGTGTTCTGTTAGAGGCATGTTGGGGGAGTGTGTAATGGTTGGGAGTAAGATGGGTGTATCATTTTAATAAAATATTTAATCAATACCCCTTCTCCCCTCCACTTTAGTGTGAATGAAAGTGGACCCAATGGATATATCCTCCACCTTTAGTGACAGGTTACCCGAGGACCAAATCGAAGAAACGAGGTGCCATGGATCATTGAACATGATGGTAACCACTCCCTTTTTGGGAAAAAAATTAGTATTATTCTTCCCCTATAGTGTCATCATTTTTGTCACAAGGTCGGAAGTTTTGGTTTTATTTCATTTTCCCCTTGTATATGTTTTATGGTTCTAGAGCCCTTCGAAACTTTATTGGGAACCTTCAATGGTCGATATATGTGTTTTAGGGTGAATGGAGGTTAATTGGGATTCTATTATGTAATTTCTAATTGTTTTCCAATAAAAACGATGTGTAGACTATAGTTACATGTCTATTGTTATTATGAATCATGGGATAAGAGTATTGGGGACTACACATTGTCTATAGTGAGTTACACGCCATGTTGTGACCTCATATCGTGAGGCCGTAGGATATCACTCTGGAATCCATGTGACTTAAATGGTTATTTAATTGTATTAGATATAGTAAATTGACATGTGTTTCAAGAAACAAGCATGTGAAAGAGACATGAAAAGTTGGTCATCTAGATAGACACATCGTGTACCAAGATGTACATGCCATGGTGTTGACACTGTATGGTTAATCGTGTAATGGGAATAAACAACCATGTGATTAGGCAGGGTCACAAGCCCTATGACACCCTTACTCATTGTGTACTCTCCTATTAGAAGAGATTTCCCCTTTCATAACTCCTCATTCAAGTCTCAAATTCTGGCATGTGAGAAGCCTATACTGGTCATTTTTTTGTGTTGAATGTGATTGTGGAAACAGTTTGGTCCTTGAAGATGCGAGGTGGGGTGATGTTCTCTATCACTTGGGTTACTATTGTTTGGACCTGTAGTTTTTGAGTTATCTCCCGTGGTTCATAAAAATGATGGTTTTTGTTTCATTACAAACTTAGTACAAGATTATATTCCCCTAAATATGATGAGGTTTGATAGAGTTGTAGTATCCCCTGGTGAGGCTATGGTTGGATCCTTCAAAACTTCATTAGAGATTTCACATCCCTCAACAGAGGCAGGGATGTGATACTCTACAAATATGTTTGAGTTATTGTAACCCCCCAGATAGTTTGGGGCAGGATCCCATAGAATATTGTAGGCCTATATCAGGTTCTTGAAATCTCCACGACTAACATAACATGGGAATAGATCCCCTATCTAGAAGTACATTCATGTAGGGTTTGTGGAATCATTGGGATTACAATCCCATATGCATTATGTAGTTTGAGTAGGTTTGATGAATCTTTAGAAGTATGATCACCTAATTCAATGATTTTACTATATGAGGTACATGGAATCGTTGTGACCAAAACCACACAACGGACGATCCCTTGTCTATGTGATATGATCTCAATGGGGTCAGATTATATTATGGTTACCCCAGTGGATCCTCAATATTATCCCCTCTTTGAGAAAGATAATTTTGAAATCAGATTGGTTTTCTCATGACCTCTATAAGATTCTATGAGTGATCCCTTTTCCAAGGAGATGTGGTTTTTAGTTCCACATACAATGTTTGTAGTGTCCCCCAGTGGATCATGGGAGGGGTCCCCTTTCTGAGGTATGAGACCTCGAGTGGTTCAAGTAGGGTTTTTAGTGTTCCCCATTATTAATAGGAGAGATCCCCTATGATATTATTGTGATCTTCTGTGTTATAGAGTGATGTTATTTTTTGTGATATCTAACGATCATGTTGTCTCGGATGCATGCCCATTAAGGTGGAGGTTTTGTGTCAGTATATTTATGATACCTAATTAAATGGTATCTCTTGAATATTCCATTTGGGATGGAAGGGTTTTACCTTATGGAGTGGTATATCTCGAATGAGTTTCAGCTAAGATGAATGTTCTCAGAGATTGTGTTCTCATGGGTGATTATGGGTTTATATCCTTAGGTAAGAACCTATCCCAAGCTTTGAGGATGAAACCTCATGATGCTTAAATTGTAAGATGATTATATCTTGGTGTATTTCTCATTTTCCTTCCTGGTTTTAAAAATAATGGGCAAAACGCCTTATGGTATGAGATTGCTATCTATGTTTAGATATGGATGGTCATGACATGAAGTTTCTCTCTCATTTGGGTTCCCTTTGGATTGGTCAGGTGGACTATTTCCTATCAATCACTCACTTTTCATTTGAGGTTTTTGGGGTGCCTATTTACATCCCTTATTCTCAAAACTGAATGGGATTTTCCCACACGTGTTTTGTATTATGCATACCATGTACCATTCGTTGGGGTCTTAGGAGGACCTGGAGCAGGCCAGGCTTAATGAGAAAGACTCACTAGGGTGTTTACTGGATCATGGTCAATAAAATATTTACTGGGCTCATTTGGTAGACATTCCCTCCTTTTCAGTAGTTTGGATGCTTTTATAGTTTCCTTTTAGTGGGCATGTTTTTTTCCTTTTTTACATTTATTGTACTCTGGTTTGGGATAGATGTATGAAAGATTTTATTAATTGTTTTTATATATCTCTACACTATTTCATAGAGGTGTATGTGGGTGCATTAATACATGTATATTAGGATAATTACTCCCATGTATTCGATATCCTACATGGTTCTAGACACTGTCCCCTAGAAATTGGAGATAGTCTTTGAGTGTCGTGACTCGTGCACCATTGGGTCAGGTCTTGAAAGAGTTGTTTCATAGTGTGTTCCACTTTGGGACCGTAGTGTCATGAACATGGATTGGTTTTCATAGACACAATGTTAAGATGTTTCGAGTTTTACTTATAGGACATAGACTTTAGTTTTTCTGTAACAGATGATGGATATTTTCAATAGGATGTTAATAAAATAATTTTTGACTTGATATTTTTGGACAATTTTCAAAGGGAAATAAATGGTACATGTATCATATATTACTAGGTTTTCGGTTTTTACTATCTTACATAAGTAGTCTCCCCAGATTTATTCATTGGCCACGATGCATATTGATTGAATTTTTGGATACCACTGTAATGATTTCCAAATAGGGTTTCTCAGTGTTATTATTGTGATGATCTAATGTGAGTTGAGGCTTCATTAAATGTCAATGGTTCTAAATATGGATCTCTAGGAGGCCCTCCATTTGAGCCACTACCCATTGAGTAGTGTGTAGTGTTTGTAGTCCAGGCTATGGATGCTTGCAGTCTGGGTACACAACAAAAGTCCCATAGGTATTGACCCCTGATGTTTCAAGGTGATCCAAATCCTTAGAGATCTAGTGAGTTGCTCGAGGAAGTAATGAATGTTTCTATCCTTTCAACGTCACATCCCAATCATATAGTGGTCCTAGTGGTGAGAATTTTTCATGGTTAATTTTGGAACTGGTGGAGTCTAGTGACACATACCCACAATGAAGTTACAATGTCTTGGGATGATTTTGAGAAACTGTTAAGGTAGGATTTCTATCCAACCATGTTAAAGATTGTGCGTATCTGGGAACTTTTATAGCTATGGTGAGATAACACGGTCATGGAAGAGTACTCGGTAAGGTAAACTGACATGTTGTGATACATAATGGTTATTGTTAAGGATCCATTCAATCGATCATGAAACATTGATTATGGATTACATTGGTTGATTAGTGTTCTAGTGGTTCCACTGTGCATCCTAAACTATATGAAAATGCTCGAGCGGGACCTGGTGGCTGAGAGTTTTCTAGAAGAGAAGAATCAAACATTTACTGCTAGGAACGTGGCAGTTGGGACCTCAGAAACTAGTTTGATAGTTTCTAGATGATAGTAGACTCATTGATTTTGGTGTTTGAAACACTTGGCATTCCCAGGATGTAGAGTCTATGTTTTAGGTATTTCTTATTAGTTTTGGTCCGTCGTAGAAGATGTGGGGTTATACTTGGATAACATGAGGCATATTACTTCAGATTTTATGACACATCGAGATACTGAGTGGGATACATTTTACATACCACATTGGAAGTTGTAGTGTTTTTAGAACGGAGGTCTATACGGTGGCAGACATGGTGGTGGAGTGGGTGGAGCAACAAGAGGTTTCAAACAGTATGAGTTTCCACCACTACACCTAGTTGGTTTATGCCAATCCCTAGGAGCTAGATGATTGGGGTGTGGGGAATCTTTAATCCATAGAGGTCATTCACATAGAGGCTAAAAGGGATAGAGGGAAACTCTATATCCTTTAGAATTTATATATTAGTATTGACATTAACTAAAATGAGGTACTGTTTGAATCTTGCTTCTTTCTCATTGTGGGTTCAGCGTGAGTTGCAGAATTGGTACGACCCTATGTTGGAGTTATATGAAATATATTTGAGTTCGTGAGGAATAGGCATCCATCCCTCTTCAATATGTTTCTTTGTGAGGGGATTAAAACTGTGTGTATGGTTTTGTGCCGCCTATAGCAGAGAGTGTCGAGGTATGGTTGACGAGTCCCAATGACTTGAGTGTTTTGGGTGAGGTTGTGTGTAACGACCCAAACATTTATTAACGAAAATTCCTCTTGACCTAATTACGTGTCTTATTATGTAAAGTGGTTATATATAACATATGAACATCCTTGGTTTTATGGGTTTGGATTTCAAAATACCATTGATAATTGTTACTGTTTCTAATATAGCCATTGAATAGTGTTTATATGATTAGTATAAATATAAGGCTTTATCAAATCCAATTTACTTAGAAAACAGATTTGATTGCTTCATCCTGTAGAATGGATCCATACTAATCCCATTTGTTGGACCTCCGAAAGGAGGTGGCATCACTGGGCTTCACTCTTGACCAAGCCCAATCCGAGCTTCAACAAGTTATACTTGAATGGAACCTCCAAAGAGAGAAGTGGGTGTTAATTGAGATTAACACCTGAGCAATGTTATGTCATCCTCCACTAGATTTTGTCACCATCACCCTCCTTACCCTTAGGTTTTAGGTGTGTTTTATAAGGATTTATGTAACAAGACCCTAGAACTATGATAATGTGAATTTTTTTTGTATAAAATAAAGAATATACAATCATTTTATTATTGTTATATTGTAAATCATTTTGAAAGAGAAAATAGGATTATTTAATTATTATTCAATTAATATATCAATTTTGATGAATTAATGGATTTTTTAATTTTAAAATATTTTAATAAAATATTAATACTAAATTAATTCTTATTAAATCTAAATTATCTTATAATTTTAATGATAACAATTGTAAATTTTATTATGACTGGAAAATTGTTGTTGTCAAAACCCATGTATTTTCAATAAATAAATATTTTTATTTTAAATGTTATAATTCACATATATAGATAATTAATTATCTAAAATGAATATTTTTTGGGGAATCAGGACGTCAAAATTATCCAACAGTGAAATTTTCATACTTTTTTTAGGCAGTCAATTTTTTTGGTAATATTTAAATACTGTTTAAATTAATAATGTTTTTTATGACATCATAATGGCCCAATAGTGATATAATAAAGTACTATAAAAGTTATTTTCAGAGAAAATATGTTTTATCTTTAAAAAAATGTGGTTTATATTTTATTTATTAATTTCATAGTGCCTTAGCAGACCCACCAAGACATATAAAACTTTTTCACTTTTTAAAATGATTTCCATGGGAGAGTGACTCACATCCACATAAAATGACCTAATATTTTAATAAGTTCTCACATTGGACTTATAAAATATTTTTTTCAAATTACCTTGGTAAAAAATCATGGGTTGTTATCTGGTTTTTAATAGTTTAATATGTAGGGTCCAAAACCTAAATAATAAATAATTCCCTCTCTTTTCCTATATAAACCCACTCAAACTCCCACTTCTCTTCTCTCAATAACCATGGATCATGTCCCAATGCATTTTTACTCTCTCTAAAATCCTCCCAAGGCTCCCCAAGCTCCCTATAAGCCTCTCTCAATCCCCTCCCAAGCCTTCAATATCAAACTTCCAAGTAAGAGATTTCTTCATTTCTCATTGTTTTCCAAGTTTCATTATGTTTCCATACCCTTGTATTTTCAATTATAAATTTTGAGGTATGATTTCACACCTCCCCTATACTTCCCTCTTTATGTTTGCATGATTATACACCCCTTTATCTCTCATTAATTCCTCCCATTTACACTTGTTACCATGATGAAATTCCGTAAGTGATTTCTCTATCATCATTTACAAAAAAGAAATTATTATGTTTTATGAATAAAAAATCCACTACATATTTTGGAAAATTTATATATATAAACCCCTTACTTTAAATTTTATGTACATTATATTAGAAACCCGTTTCTCTGTTATCTTCAAGTTTTATGAATTCTTATGTCATGCCGTTATGCTGCAAAAATTGCACGACAATTTTCAATCCTATGTCATTGTGTAGTGTATACAAAGACCATTTTTATATAAAGGGTACTAAACTTTATGAAAATTTAATTATTAATTATAGATTATCATTTATTATTTCCACATTACTTTATCATGGAATAAATTATTTGGTTTAATATATCCATGTTATTTGATCCATATGGCACACTTATGCATTAAATGAAATGATAAAGAAGGGTGCACCATGATAGTAGTCTAATGCATTGGGTAAAGACTAGTATCCTGATATGTCAAGTGCAATGAGGATTTACTATTATTATTTCTTGTTTAGTGAGGTTTTAATCATGCCACTGGTGCAATGATCCTTGGATGATGCTTAAATTATATTAAATTTTTTGTCTACATTTCCTTGTTATGATAATCATGTTATATCATGCCTTTATGTTACAGATTCTCTTATGCTCTATTGATATTCCTATTACATAACATGTATTTTATTATTCATGCTTTCCTTGTTTAATCCATTTCTGGGCTTTATAGATTACCCTATTTTATGAGTTTCCTCAGATATCCCATGAAATGCTAAGTACGAAGGAATGTGGGTGGTCTTGTAAATGACTTTTTAAATAAAGATGTGTATTTCATGTTTTAATTTATTATGTAATGTTCCAAATCCACAAATACACTAAACCTATCTATATTCTATGTTTTATCAAGTGAATATTCTATGTAATAAATTTTTTTAAATGTGAAATAAATAGAAGGGATGTTATAGTTGGTATTAGAGGATATATTTTTGTTATTTTTGGGATTAGCATTAGAAAACCCTAGTGAAATCCATAGGGATAATTATTAGTATAATGAAACCATCCCTAAATTCTGGTGAGTGTTGAGAATTTGGTTTATCAGGAGAATAAATCCCTGTCTGGATACAACTAGGTAGAGGCGGCTCTGGAACATATGTTTCTAGGGTTAAAACCTGAAAACACCGCATTGATATGGACACGAACAAGAACAGGTGCCTGAAAATGGGCCTTGATTAACTCTCAGTAACGACACTACTAGGTGATATTCTTTGTTTAATTCCTTATCTTATTACAAACCATTATTAATGGATTAAAAAAATGACGCTAAAAATATTTGTTGGGAAGTAGATCATGGATAACATAGGTTGAAGAATATGAATTCATATTTTATGGAAATAAATGAAATTTATAATTAAACCTTTTTTTTGACATTGTATTACCCATTATGTGTTACCTCTAACATACCTTTTCTTCTAAACAATGTATTTCAATATGAAGACTCAGGCTAACAACCGATGTAATGATCAATGTGAAGACTGTTCTAATGAAATGCCCAACAAGATGGGAGTGGGAATCACAAACTTTGTCATGATACACTCTCAGTTAACACATATTTGGAATAGAAACATGGGTTAAGAAGAATGTAAAAACCCCCTATGAATGAACATGATTAAATCAAGAGCATTAAGAGAAAAAGTCCTCCCCCTTTTATGAATCATGTAATCCCTTAATTACTGAAAAATGGATCAAATATATTGCAATGATCTTTTCCATCCATCAATGTTCCCAAAAAGAGAATGTTCTTCTAGATTCTTATTGTATGGAGGGTGAAGTTGATTAATAATGGACATTGATCAAAAATACAAAGCCTGAGGAGAAGATCGAGGCATTGGAATGGAAGGATTTCTAGAAAATTTTAATCGATAAATATTTTCCTCATATTGTTTTATATAAGATGGAAATGGAATTCCATTCCCTCAAGAAGAAAGGCAATGAATCCATTGAAGAATATAAGGAAAACATCACATGGTTTTTAAGATATGCCTCTGTATTTTTCATTTCCCCCAATTTCAAGGATGATAGCTTCTTTGGTGGGATAAAACCTAGCCTACAAGAACCCATAGCGATCCGTGACTTCAATAGCTATGGGAAAATTGTTTGGTGTGCCATCAAAGTAAAACTAGAGATTAGAGAATCTCAGGGGTATCAGGGGGATAATAAGAGGAATGTGGACTTTAAATCAAGTGGTCTAATGGATAAAGACAATGGTGGTAAGAAAATCCAACACCACACTTTCAAAAGTTGCGGAATGAAGCACCCCAAAAATTTCTTGAATAGGGAGAGGAAACACATTAGGTGTAGAAGAGAAGGGAACCTAGAAATTAAATTCCCACATGAAAAACCCATGGTTTCAATAGAGGAGAGTAACCCTCCATTCAACCATAAACTCATTGTTCATTGCTTCAACTTCATAGAACTAGGGTACTTTTCAAACCAATTACCTAGGGTAAGGGTTTTCTATGGCCACCAACAACTTCCAAGGCATCCATGTCATGATTTTTCCATCATTGCTACTGATGTGGACCCTAATAATTAAGTGATGACAGGTTTGCTAGTTATTCATTCAAGAATAGTGAATGTAATTTTTTATTCCGGTTCTACGCATTCTTTAATATAACTAATTCTTAGTAGAACAATCCTAACACAAACAATAATCATGGTAGTATAGATGTAGGTGAGAATGAAAAATGAGGTAGTCATTGCATCGCATGAATATAAATCCTCCCTCGTGGTAATTTATGGATTGAACTTCCCAGTGAACCACATCATACTCCCTATAGTGGAATTTGATGTAATTATTGTCATTGATTTTCTTTCCTTATATAGATCATTCATAAATTGTTGTGAGATGGATATCACTCTCTATAGGGTCAATCGACCGCCGATTAAATACAAGTGCGAGGAGGAGGATGAATCTTCTTTATCACCATCATCTCAGGCATGAATATTAATTCCCTATGAGAATGCATATCTTTTTTATATGATTGAGTCGATGGAAGAAACCATCCTTGAAGACATGACTATTGTGAGGGAATTCACTGAATATTTTCCCAAGGAATTGGTTGGTCTTCCTCCTAGAAGAGATGTTGAACTCTCGATTAATCTTATACCTGAGATATTTCCAATATCCAAGACTCTGTATAGAATGGATTTTGTGGAGTTTTAAGAGCTAAAAACAACTAAAGGAGAATTTAGAAAAAGGGTTTATATTCCCATGTGGTTCACCATGGGGTGAATCGCTCCTATTCATTGAGAATAATGATGGGTCAATGCACCATTTCATTGATTATCACATGCTCAAAAAAATCATGATTAAGAAAAAGTATCCTCTACAAATCAGCTATGTCTAGCACAATACCTCTATAAGGTGGATATCTGGTCCAGATATTACCAATTAAGGGTAAAGAAAGAGGATATCCCTCAGACTTCTTTTCGTACATGATATGGGAACTACATATTCATAATAATTCCTTTTAGACTCACTAATGTTCTAGAAATATTCATGAACTTGATGAATAGAGTGTTTAGAGATTTCCTCAAAAAATTTCTAATATACTCCAAAACGTAGAATGAGCATGGGGAGCATCTAAGCACTATACTAGAGACCTTGTGAAAGGATAATTTCTATGAAAAGTATAGAAAGTGTGATTTATAGTTTAATGGAGTCTCATTAATGAGTTATATCATAAAAAAAATATAATATCACTAGATCCCTCCAAGACAGTTTCAATTGAGTGATGGTCAAGTCCAACACCGATGATGGATATCTATAGCTTCCTAGGGTTAGCTATATATTATCACTGATTTGTGAGAAATTGGTCACGATTTTAGAACCATCTTACCAAGTTAACATGTAAGTGAGTCATGTTTTCTTGGAGTAATGAATGTGATAATAGATTCATGGAGATGAAAAAGAGGATTATCACTGCACCTGTGATCAAATTTACCACAGGTGGAGAAATTTTTGGGGTATTCAGCGATGCTTCGAAGAATGGAATGGGTTTTGTGATGATACAAAATGATAAAGTCTTTATATATTCTTCAAGACAATTGAATATTCCAAAGAAAACTATCCAACAAATGTTTTGGAGTTGGTTGCAGTGATCTTCACATAGCAAATTTGGCAGAATTACCTCATTGGGGAGAAGTATGAAATATATATGGATTAAAAAACCCTCAAGTATATATTCATATAGAGATAGTTGAACATGTGCAAAAGAAGATGGTTAGAGATGATCAGAGAATATGATTTCTTAATCCATACAACCATGGAATGCGAACAAGGTGGATGATGATCTATGTATAAAATACCCAACGATTCTATCATTGATGAGAATTTAAAAGTATCCAATCCTCTTAGATTTGATTAATATGGACATGCGAATAATAATTGAGGGAACATCATCAATCCTTTTACAAATTATTGATCAACCATATCTTTTGGAAAGAATAATGGATGTTCAAAAGGATGATGTGCGAATTCTGAATAAAATAGAAAAAATTAAAAAAGGCAATTCCTTAGTGTTCATTGTTAATGAAGAAGGAATTTTGAGATTTGGAACTAGAATATGAGTTTTAAAATTTTTTGATTTAATGAAAGAAATTTTGGTAAATGAACATAGTTCGAATTTCGCCATTCACCCAGGAAACGCAAAGGTGTATTAAGATCTCTAAGAGCATTATTGGTGGAATAAAATGAATAATTATATCACTGAGTATACATCAAAGTGCCAAGTATTTCAGCATGTGAAGGATGAGAGGAATAATTCTAATGGGATAAAGAAACCATTACCTATACCGACATGGAAAGGAGAGAACATCACCATGGTCTCTGTCATTGGACATCCGAAGACTTCCAAAGGAAACAATTTTATTTGGGTTGTTGTAGATCATATTACAAAGACTGCACACTTCAATATAATTTGAGAGGATATCTCATTGGATCAACTGGAACATATATACATTAGAGAAGTGGTAATCCTGCATGTAGTTCCTCTATTTATTGTATCTGACTGAGATCCATGATTCACATCAATGTTCTGGAAGAGTCGTCAGTATGCTCTAAATACTATGGATAACTTCAATATTGACATTGATCCTCAAAATGATGTCCATTATTAGTGTACTATCGACACACTTGAGGATAGGTCGAGAGCATGCTCAATGGACTTCAATGGAAGATGGGATCAACATCTTCCTCTGGTTGAGTTCTCTTACATTAATAGTTTCCACTAAAGGTTCTAGATGGATCCTTATTAAGCCTTGTATGGGAAAATGGTGCATAACACTGACATGTTGGGATGATGTTGTGGTGCGAAACCTCCTAGGTCTAGAAATGGTCAATGAAATGTTAAATAAGGATAAAACTATCCTGTAGCACATTAAACCTGCTCAGAGTTGACAAAAGGACTATGATGATAATCAATGACGAGACCTAGTGTTTTTTTGGAGACATGGTATTCCTTCACATATCACTATGGAAGATAAATAATTGATTTGGGAAGAGGGGGATGGTTAGTACAAGGTACATCAACCCTTTTGGGAAGCTTGATCACGTTGGAGTAGTGGAATATCGACTAGTACTCCAACCGAACCTATGTCAAGTACATGATGTATTGATTGTATCACTTTGGAGGAAGTAAAAAACCTGACCCATCACATGTACTCAATCCAGGTGTTTAACTATTGTAGAATGACCTCTCCTATGAAGAGAAGATGGTGAAGTTCGTAGATCATAGGGAAAAAGTTTAACCAAATAAGACAATGCCCATCGTCAAGGTGTTGTGGCGAGACCACATGTTTAAAGAAGAAATGTGGGAACCATAGGAAGTGATGAGGTGAAGTTACCCACATCTGTTTTAGTGTGGTAAAAGGAAATTTCAATGGTGAAATTTCTTAAGGTGGGAAGATTGTAACAACCCAAACATTTGTTATTGAAACTTACTCATGCTATTATTATTATGTAAAACGTTATATAAAATATACACACTCCATTGTTTTATTTTTTTTGAATTTTAAAATACCTTTGATAATTTCTACCATTGCTAATACTGCCATTGAACCATGATCAATTGATTAGTATAAATATAGGGATATTACAAATCGAATTTACTCAGACAAGGTAAGTGATGGCCTCATCATATAGATTATATCCTTTTGAAACACATTGGTCAAAGATCTAAAAGGAATTGGTGTCACTGGGCATCCCTCTAGACCAATCCCAAGATGAAATTCAACAAGTTATGCATGAACAAAACAGCCTATAGGAGAAATAGATGTTAATATATTTTACCACCTGAGAGATGTTACCTGATCCCCCCAAAGAGTGTCATTATCGCTCACCATACCATTCATTCTTATGTGGGTGTTATAAGTGGTTACATAATAATACCATAGAACTATGATTATGTTTATTATTTTTGTAGATAATAATGAATATACATCCATTTTATTATTGTTACAATGTTAATAGTTTTTAAAGTACATATTGTATTTTCTGTTAATATTAAATTATGAAATAAATTTTGATGAATTAATAGATTATTGAATTATATAATATTTTAATAAAATATTATTACCAAATCACATTTTATTAAATATAAATTATTTTATAATTTTTATCAATACAATTGTAATTCTTATTAAAATTTTAAAGGTGTTTTTGTCAAAACCCATGACTTGATGATAAATGTCAGTTTGTAGTCGAAAATAAAAAATTCACATATTTATAAAATTAGTTAGATAAATATAATATTATATTTTGAATTAAGACATTGAAATTATCCAATGGTGAATTTTTCCTAATTTTCGGAGATAGTCAAATTTTTGGGAAAAAATTAAAAACTCTTTTAATATATAATGTGTTTTATGAAATAATAATGACCCAATAGTGATATAAAAAATAATATAAAAGTTGTGTTCGGCCAAGATATGTTTTTCTTTAAGAAAATTTATTTTTTTATTTTTTTATTTAATTTTATGGTTCCGTAGTTGACCCTCCAAGACATATAAAACATTTTATCTTTTTAAAATGATTTCCTTGAGAGTGTAACTCACCTCCACATAATAAATCCTAATATTTTAATATGATATTCAATTTTACATATAATATTATTTTTTGCACTCCCCATTTCCAGAAAGCATTTTCAAAAACTATGGTTTGGTCTGTGGTTTTGATTAGTTTTTTTGTAGTGTCCAAAACCTAAATAATAAGGAATTCCCTCTCTTTTACTATATAAACCCACACAAGATCCCACTTATCTTTACTAAAAACACATGGAACAAGTCCCTAACCTTACCTCATCTCTCTAAAATCCACAAAAAGTTCCCCAAGATCCCAATAATCCTCTCTCAGGCCCCTCCCAAGCTTTTGGGATTACAGATCCATGTAAGGTATTTCTTCCTTTCTCATTTTTGTCCAAGTTTCATTATGTTTCTACAACCTTGTATTTTCAATTAAAAATATTGATGTTTAATTTCCAACCTTCCCTATACATCCCTCTATATGTTTTAATGAGTATATAACCCTTTCTACTTCATTAATCCCTCCCATTTAGAACATTTACCATGCTGAAATTCATTAAGGGATTTATCTCTTCTCATTTACATTCAAACAATTATTTTTTTATGAATCTAAATTCCATTATATATGTTGGGACATATATCTATATGAAACCCATTAATTCCATTTAATTTACATATTACGATAATGCACATTCTCTATCATCAAACTTTTTTATGAATTCATATGTCACTTCATTATGTTGCTGAAATTGCACTGCGATTTCATTAGCCAAAGTCATTGTATTGCGAATACCATGCCCATTTATCTATCAAGGGTATTCATCATTATGCACATTTACTTATTGATTATATTTTTTCATGTATGAATTCCACATTCATTTAACATGGTATAAATGATGATGTTTAATGAATACATGTTATATGACCCCTGTGGCACAGTTTTGGATGAAATGAAATGATTAGGAAGGGTGCGCCTTGATAGCACTTAAATGAATTGGGTAATGATTATTATCATGATAAATCAATTACAATGATGGGTTAATCATACTAATTCATGTTAAATGAGTTTTTACTCATTCTCCATGTGAATTGATCCTTGGATCATACTAATATAATGATAAAGGTTGTTTCCACATTTCCATTTTATGATAATCATGCTATATCACGTGTTTATGTTCATGTTTCTCTTATAATCCATCGATATTACTATTTCCTGTCATGTAATATATTATCCATGTTATTTCTAGGTTGATCCTTTTCTGTTCGTTATAGAACACCTTTTTTTCATGTACTTAGGATATCCCATGCAATGCCAAGTATGAAGGAATGTGTATGGTCATGTAAAAGAAGTTTTCAATAAAGATGCATATTTCATGTTTTAAGTTGTTATTTAATGTTAATATTCCCCAAAGACACTATATTCCTATATCTTCTATGTTGTATAAAGTGAATATTTTAGGTAATAAATTATTTTTATGTGTGAAATAATGAGAAGGGTTGTTATTTTGTGTGTTGGAGTTTTTTAGTGAGGGCATGGTTCATCCCAATGTGTGTTCTTATGTAGACCTGTTTGTTCATTGGTACCCTCATGTGTTCAGTATCAAAATTATTTTTGAGACACTTGAGGAGAGAGTGGTTCAATTTTTAAGGGAATCAATCTCTTAAAGATGAGGGATGATTTCCCCACAAATATGCATTCTTGAGATGCAATCCAAAATTATGTGAGTGAAACAGTTTCTCCCAAAGCAGATAATACTGAAATGTTGTGGATGAGCACCTTTTACTTGTGTTTTAAATGTAGGGTTTTATCAGTCTCTTTTCTATGTTAGTGAGGGGGAATTTTTTAGACCATAAGTTTATATATGAACAAGGTGATTGGATTTTCAATCTATCATAGTTGAGGACACATGTTCCTCCCAGTTTCATGATGTCAAATGGGTTGGGAAGTTCATGTGTGCTATAAGCCTATTATTTCACCCGATTTAATTCTTTTTGGTAGCACAAGAACCCTTGGTGACCTTTGTGGTGGTCTTTTGCAGATTGTTGGTGTTGGAGTCCTAGTTGGGAGCTCAGTTTTCTACGTGTATAGAATTTTTTTATTCAGGGTCAAAAATACTTAATGATGGGAGGATGTAGAGAATCTAGTTTACCTATAAGGCTTTTGGATATTCCAAATAATACTTCTAATGATAGAAATAGAGTCATCATGGATTATGAGGTCCAGAGTGCCTCGACACAACGAAAATAAAAATATTAAATAAATTTTATCAGGAGGGGAATTTTTTCTTCACACCTAGAATAACTCTATAGTGGTTACTCAAATTGGATTTCTGAGATCTTAGCTGAGTCCATAACATCATTTTTACCCTAGAAATGATATAAATTTTTTTGGTGATGGTTGTTTAGTTTTAGGAAATTTGGGATTACATGGGATGGTGGGGAGTTAAATTGTAGTATTTATTTATTAAATTTTTTAAAATTACCCTATTCCCACCCCTTTGGTGCACATGAATGAGGATCTGAAGCCTCTCTACTCGACATTTGGCGATGAACGACATGATAAAAAAATAAAATAAACGATGTTCTATCGATATTCTATCTTGACAGTGATTACTCATGGATCATAGAGTAGTAGCTTTCGAGTTTTGTTTCATCCTCAAATGTCTGAAATTTTATCCATAAGGACTTTATTTTCAGTGTTTTTTCTAGATAAAATAATTTAGGAATCATTTTATGGTTTTAGTTCTCTACAAAGATTTTTAGGTACCCCTCGAGGGTCGATCTATGTGATCGGATGTTATTGGAGGTGATCTAGAAACTCTTAGGATATTTCCTATAGATTTTCACATCAACATGGCATGTATACTACAGGTTCATGCCATGCAATCCTCCCATTTATAGAAGATTAATTTTTGTTATTACACTCTTTTTACCTTGAGTTACATTCCATGTAGTGACCCTATGTTGTGTGTTATAGGGAAATGGAAAAGGATGTTGTGTGACATACAAGGCCATATAATAATAAACTACCAATGTATATGAATACAGTGTTAAAAACATGGGTATATGAATGAGGCATGGACAAAAAACCATGTAACTGAGACACTCCATGTTCCATGGGGTTTGTGTTGTGTTGTTAACATGCCTATCCAAGATATACGAATGTATTACACCACAAGGAGTTCAGGCGGGGTCACACACTATGTGACCCTCCTAACGACCTTTGCAGTCTCGTCTTCTCTGAGATTGAACCTTTCAAATATCATCCATTGGGGAATAGATTCAATCCTCTAAGTAGTCCATCCGTAGGATTTTTGTACTTAGAATGTGGTGGTGGCCATAGTTTGGGCCAAAGATATGCTAGGTGATAAGATGTTGTAAATCACTTAGGTTATAAATTTTACAAGAATTGGTTATGTGTGGTCCCTTGATTCATCCTTATGAGGTTGTGTGTGGTATTATGTCCTTGTTATAGTTTATTAATCCCATCAGTTGGATGAACATTGATATAGTTGTAGTATCCCCCTAGTGAGGTTGGGGTGGGATCATCTATGATTTAATTAGAGTTTTAGAATCCATTTGGAGAGGTCAGGACAATAGCCTCTATAGTTGTTTAGTGTATTTGTATCATTCCTTAGAGACTCGAGTGGGATCCTCTAGCATATTGTTTCCAAATATCAAGCTCTCGGAATCACCATTACAAGAACTACACAGGCGGTAATCCCCGATCTAGCCGGATAGCCCTATAGGGTCTGTCACATAATGGGTTGTATGTTCCCCTACACTGTGGGAAGATTCAGTAGGATCACGGAATCATCAGGTGTAAAATCCCTTACTATGTGGATTATACCAGATGAGGTTTGTGGAAACATCGTGACTTAGACTATATGATTGATTATCCCTTATTTGAGTGATATGAACTCCATGATGTTACATTATATTGTGGTTTCCCCAAATGGATCTTGGATGTGATCCCCACTATGAGAATGATATTTGAGATACCATATTGGGTTTTTTCCCATAGTGGATCAAAGGAGTGATCCCCTATCTGAGGATATGTGATTTATTGTTTTCTAGATGGGGTTTATACTGTCCCTCAATGGATCTAGGGAGGGATACCATTTCTGAGGTTTGAGACATTACATCATTCTATAAGTGTTTGTATCATCCCCCATATGGGATGGTTGGGATTTGATATCAGATTATATAGATCCACAATGTTCTAAAATGATGTAATTTTGGTATATATGTGATGATAGCTCACTCTTAGATGTGTTCCCTTTGTGGTGCAAGTGTTGTGTCATCGACTTTGTGATACCCGATTGAGTTGAATCTATCGGTTATGCCATCTATGATGGATGGGTTGTAACTAATGGAGTAGTTTATCTCGTATTATTTTCAGCTAGGTTGAAATATCACATGGAGTGTGTTCCCCTAATCGAGTGTTTCCTTTGAGCCCCATCGATGGACCTGTTGATGTCTATGAGGATGGAACCTCATGATACTCAGAGTATAAGAATATTATATCTCGGTTTATTTATGATAATTTTAATGGTTTTGTCAAGTATACGATGACAATCCTTGTGGTAGTATTTTACTAGTCATTATTATCAACGGATCGTCTTGAGATTGTGTTTATCTCCCATTTGGGTTCCCTCTGGATGGGTTGAGTTGATGGTTTCCTTTCAGTTTCTCCTATTTACATTGGCATTTTTGGGGTGACTATTGATTATATTTATACTCACCGCTGTATGAGATTTTATAACACATGTTGTCTCTTAGGATGTCTTCAGGAATATTCATGGAGTCCCATGAGGACCCAGAGCAAGAAAAGCTAAGTGAGAAAGACCGAATGGGGGGTTTGTCAGAGCTTCACTGAGGATATTTACAGCTGGTACATTTGATAGATATTCTCTCCTTCTAAGAAGTTTATAAGCTTTTAAACTTTCCTTTTGGTTGGCATGTATTTTTTCAGTTTATTACTTCTGTTGTACTCTAGTTTGGGATAGATTTATGCACGATTTTGTTTTGAGTATCTATATATCTCTCCACTATTTGAAGGAGTGTGTGGGTGTGTCCTTAAAGGTACCTTATACTAATGCCTCCCATATGTGAGATATCATACATAGTGCTAGACTCTAGCCCCTAGCCTATAGTGGTGGGATTGGTGAGTCAGGCCTCGAGCCCTATTGGTTTAGGTCATGAATATATATATATATAATTTAAAAAATAACGAAATTTACTATTTCCAAAACATATTTTATAATATATAGACAATGTGTGTGTCTATATACAATATATATATATATACATTTAAATACATATGTTATCATAATCTAAATAATATATAATGTTATTTTAATTTTTTAGAAAAAATAATATTGGATTTCAATTTATAAAAATTATGAATTTTTTTCTAAATAATTATATTAAAAAATTGACTTCCATTAATGGATGTTGTGCAATATATTTAAATATTTAGTTTCATATGTGAATTTTTTTTTAATCAAAGACTCATTTTGGTATATAATTTTATACATAAAAAATTATGGCATTAATTTTCTTTAAAATTTAACAAAAAATATCTTCATTGATGAGTTTTTATGGTCTATAAAATTTATTTTATAGGGGTTATTTATAATTGTTTTGGGTTTGAGGTGTTAAATGTGTCCTTAAAATTCACAAAAATTACATAAAATATATATTAATTGATTCCCTTAATTCTAATTATAAGGATAAATATGGTAGAATTATGTTAATGGTTATACCTAATTTATTGTATATTAAAATTAAAGGAATTACATACCCTATTACCTTATATAAAATCAGGAAATGTGTTTTCATTTTTGAAACATTTATCTTAAATATTATAAATAAAAAACCCTTCCTATATAATTCCTAAATGTATCTCTTCAGTCCCATATATGACTAGTATTATATTAATTTCTACATAATTTCTCATTCTTATGAGGTTGGTAAAGAATACAATATCCCCTAAAATCCCTATAATAGAGTCATGAAGGCCACATTACACATGGTTTGAGTCCTATATGAACCAAAATATAATCTAAAATATCCTATATTTCCATCATGTCATCTTCCATCCCAATTCCCTAATGGAAAACTTTAGGCCTATCATATCTAACTCGTGTGGAGGCTCCCATTCTACTCTAGAAGACATTCAATATGCCACTGGCTAGTCAGAAAAATTATCTTTCTACCACATTGGTCATCATTTACCATCATCACAACATCACATAAAATAATAGAAGACCCTCCAGAAAACCCGGATATCATTGAATAATGGAATATAGGACCTATGTCCCATATTCTGTTAATGTCCTGAAGGCCTACTACAAATCCAGAAAGAACAATTCAGATTAATAATACTGCTTCTACAACACCTTGTCATATTACTTGCACTGCTAAAGTGCTAATGTAATGCTATATTCTATTGGTAATTTGAACCTTCAAGTATATAACATATATTTTATACATGATAATAGGATGAATATATCGTATAAGAAAGCACCTCAATGAGAAATGTGGTTATTATTTTTTTTCACCTTAGACGGCCTACCATCCGAACAATTAGATGTTCCTAAACAAAGAACTATTTATCACCCTGAGGGATATAGCCCATGGAAAATTCCCCCATGGATCATAGTTATAGATTATGTGACTTCCTCTTAAATCAACACCAAATGAAATCCCTCCCTCAATATCTATAAGAAATTATCCCCTTCCATTTAATTCTTGACATAATGTTCAAATGATGGATTTTTTAAAATTGCGTTCTTTTTGTTATATATATATATATATATATTCGTTCAAATTTTATTTATGTAAATATTAAATTTTAATTAATGTATAATATAATTAATTTTTAATATAAATACTAATTAATCGATGTAATATGTAATATATATTGGTAATTAGAAATTATTACTATTAGGATTTGGATATTTTCTACTATTATTAACCCTGTATAATATTTTTAAAATAATATTATTTAATTAATTTTTTTATTTTAATTAATAATAATAATAATATATTTATATTTATATTTATTAAAATCGAATAATATGGTAATAAATAAATATTGTTGTAATAAAAATAATATTCATTTTTATTGGTATGAATATAAAAATGAAACCAATATATATAAATCATTTTATATATTAAAATTCTATTAATATACTCATTACTAATAAATAATTTTATTTTTCATACTGATAATAGAAACTAAAAATTATATGATTAATTATTTATAATGAAAATAGTATAATTACCTATTTCCTTAAATTCAAAATTGAAATTACACTATTATTTTTATGGTTATTGATAATATGATCACTAATATTATAATTGTAGCATATTATTATTAAAAATTAAATAACTGATTATTCCAAACAATATTATTATAAATATAATTAAAAAAACTAATTTTTTTCATTATTTTTATATTTATAATACCCACACAATAAAACAACTAAAAGGCAGAATATGTTGACCCAAATTTCCTGGTGGTCTAATGTCAGGTAGACTAAGGGATTCTCCATAAACAATGCTATTATTTTTGGGGGAGGGAACCTATAAGAGTAAATTTTTATAGAGTTTTATTTTCATTAACATTATACTCCATTTAGGTATGAATCATGTTTTTATCATGCCAAGATTAATGAATCGTCCAATAACGATTAAAGAATTCTCCTGCATTCCTAAATTAAATTAACTAAATCTATTGGATAATATAGTATCTCAAAATAAATTTAATAAGAAAATATGAATATGATTATATAGAAAAGGGACATTTTTTATAGTAATCAAATAAAAAATTGTAATGTTTTAGATTCATCAAATAAGAATCCAAATGAACAAATCATAGGATTCTATGATGAGTTCGTCCCCCTCCCCATAAAAGCCATTGAATTACAGTATAATAGTGCCATGATCTTAATTAATGATAACTCCCCCATATGTCATACAATTATTATATGATTCATGTATACTATGTTGAAATTTTACACATTGTAACTTACATGATACATAATAGATCTACACAGCTCATGCTCAACCTATTGGGGGCTGAGAAAACTATAGTTGTAGGTTTTAAAATTGAGATAGGTTACTCTATGTGAAAATAAACCCTTTTCATTTTCAATTTACATATTTTATTTTTTAGGATGGTATTACTAGTAAAAATATGATGATTATAGACTCATTATATTCATCCTATCGAACCCAACATCTAATTATAATAAAAATTGTAATACTAATATTCAATCGATGCAAATTACAAATTTTGAAACCTCATAATCCAGAAAATATCAAGAGAACTGAGATTAGTTGATACACCACTTGAAATCTCAATAATGATCCAAAAAAAAGCACTTACACCCCCTTCATGAAAAAGATAACCTTTTCAGCTTTTAGAGTTTTTATATTATGATTGTTTACAAGAAAAATTAATTCCATTTTTTAATAAGATTGACAGTAGGGGCTGATCCATATGGAATACACCATATTGGGAACCTATATTTTTAAAGTATGTTTTTAATCCAAAATTCATGATATCATTGTTGTGAACCATCCTAGGTACACACACAAAAAGAGATAATTATACATATATTAAACTATATTTTTTTTATTGAAAAATACATGCATGAAGGGTTTCAAATAATTTCATTTTACATTGTAATACATTAATAAACTTAAGGTAATTAACTATAGGGAAGGGGAATGTGATCATTAATATATTTTCCTAACAATACATAGAATATGCATTACCATAAAACCATCAATTAATGTTTTTTAAAACCATAATATCACATTATGGTGAGAGTTCACATTCACATCAGTGAGAGTTTACAGTCACTTCCTAAACCCTGTCTAACACTATGATGGATTATTTGTCCACCTGTATAACTATGATTTTTTTAACAATAGTGGCAGTAATTATTGGAAAATATATTGTTGTCAATATTATTTGTTATAATCATGAAAACAATATATCTATACCAATTAACTAAAAAATGTAGAAAATTATCAAATGTAGTTTTTTCTTTATCCCATTAATTAACACACTCTATTATTTAATAATCACAACCACCTTTGAATTACACCATACATAGGATTGACCAAAATTAAATCATGTCCCAAAAATATTGTAGCATTTCAAAGAAATAAATAACATATTTTATAATTGAACTATGAAATTTATTTATCTATTTAAAAGTATTGAAATACATTAAAAAAATACTATGTCAATTTTATTAAAGTGGAAAATATATAAATAAGATAAAAAATTGTAATATTTAATAATTAACTTTAGGGACAAATTTATTAACACAATAAATCATTAATTTGGATACTCAATATCAGGATATGAAATTCATTTCAATGAATCCAGTAAAAAATCTATTTTTTATATTTTATTATATAATATAATTCAGAAAAAAAGCATTTTATTACAATATATTAGTAATGAATGACCATTATACATTAAATAACTTAAAAAAATTTTAACATATATTTTATTTATAGATTAAAAATTCGTAAATTAGTTATACAAGAGGAATGTGATTTATAATGTAGGTTACCTTATTTATTTGTTTATTTACTTATGTCATATATATATATAGTTATGAGTCTTCATATTTTTTTGGATTATTTATTGCATTAAATGATTATTCATTTCATCTTGAAGCTATTTTGGTTTAGTTAATTTTATTTTTTATTTGTACGTGAAAAATTATTTTCTTCACCCCATGCGGGAGATATATCTGTAGATTATATTTTTTAATATATATATATAATATGTGTACGTCAAATTGACATGTAATGATTTTTTTAACATGATGAAGATTATTTCTATTTTTAATCATCTCCCATATTATAAATTTATCATAGATAATTTTCATGAATCAGTTTCATCTAATGGAATATGCACGAGATTGATGATAGTAAGTATCTAGTATAGGATTTTCATAGAATGGTCCTTAAAAATGATCACCAAAATAGATTTAATTCTTTAATTTTTCATTATTGTAGTATTAATTATGATTGAAATGATGTTTTCTGGTAATAAACATTATGGGGTTTTTTCATCTCAAAAAAATGTTGATTATATTAAAAATATTTCCTGATGAGTTGTGTAATAGTTTATTGATATTTGAGAAGATTATGTATCAGTATTCTGAAAATAAATATTTCAATCAAATTATTAGAATTTTAGATGTAGATTATTTTTTTAAATTTTTTTAGTATTATTAAGTTTGATTAGTTGTTTAAAAATATTATGTTATTTGTTTTTATAATATTTAAGGGTGACACATAATTGTTAATGTATTTTTGGGATTTTATTATAAGGAAATTCACTAAATGAGATAAGTTTGGATAAACACAATAGTTATGTAAGGAAGTTAAATCCTTCATATTATTTAACCATATAGTTCCTATGATTGAATGAATAATTTCATAGGTTGTATGGGTGATTAAATATAATTTAAATGATAAAAAAATGGAATCTCTTCTTATATAAATAATCCTATTTAAATATATAGGATCTAAAAGTGACTTTTTCTAGTGAAATACTTTCTAAAAGGTATGGGATATCCCATTCTAGGATTTGGATATAATGTCTCCTATTTATGATAGGCATGATGGTCTTCGATCGATTGAGGACGAGGTGTAGGGTGATGTGAAATTATTAGGGATTCCCCAAAAGTCAACATTAGTCTCATATAAGAATAACGTGGATGAAGAGGAATTTAAAAGTGTTCTACATAGGATATACTAATTACCTATTTCAAATGAACCTTCTGTATGATATCCAAATGCACATTTGACAATAGGGAAAACTTCCCTAACTATTATGATTGGACATCAAGGTTTGGACAAGGTGTGCGTGTGCAATGAATCTCAAAAGTTTGATCTAGTAAAGATGGATTGGGATGAATCATTAAATATGAGAAATATGTAGTGGGATTACAAGGAACTATAGGTATACCCTAAAACCCCTTATTATGTTCTATTGCCATCATTTATCCCTCAATGGTCGGGTGATGAAGGTTTTTTATGTGATGTATTGTATTAGCCCCGTCATTTCTCTAATACAATGGTTTCCACTTGAGATATTTTTAGACGTAACTATACTGAGGAATGTGAGGAGGAATTTATAAAAACCTCTGACACTAAAACTCCCTTAATGGATAAAGGGAATGGTAGGTTTCATAAGGGTCTTAATGATGATATTAACAAATAGTTTTAAACCCCACTATCCATTTTTGTATTTTATTGAAAATCAGCTTTGATGGAAAGTGGGAACCTACAAAACATCATCTATCAACAAGTCACACCCATAAAGACACAAATTATAGTGTTCAAATTTCAAAAAATATATAAGATCCAATCCTTGATATAATACATCCTATTTTAAATTTAAAAATATACCATCATCATAGTGAATCCTAAAAATCCCGCAAGCTGACAGAGGAAACATCACCGGCTGAGAAACCTACCATCGAGGACCACCTCATTTCCATTATAATATCAATGAAAAATCACTATCACTACCAACATGTCATTCAATCACAAATGAAAACCTCATATAATCATCACCATTGGTCTCTCTTAGGCGTGAAAAACTTGAATCAGGCAACATATTCACCTCCCACAATCCGAATGTCGTCAACACCAAAACACAACCACCAACATCATCGTCATTCAAAAATCATCGAGTGGGGATCATATATCTTGGAACACAAATACCCACTCAAATATAACCTCCCATTGCTCTGATAGAAACCACCTCACTAGAACGACCAGGGGAGGATAGGTGGTATTGAAATCCATAGATGTGAATGTGTAGAAAGGATTCTTTACAGAGATATGTGATCATCACAAAAAATTCTTAACAATAATAATACCCCAACATCACATGAATTCCCGAAATTCCACATGGAAACCCCCAAATAAAAACACATCCCAACCCAATTCCTCTTGGAAGACAATAAAAAATACAAGCTAGGAAGAGCTTGATGGACCCAGAGTCTAGAGAGGAGATTGAGTGGGTAAAACCTCCAAAGAAAGATGCAACTAAGAAATCACCATAAACTCATCAAGAAGTGACAACATAGAACCTTCACCATCCAAAAATAAACTAGATTTATATTAAAAATACTTAACAACAAAAAATCAACAACTCATAACCACCATGGAATGATAAAACAAAAATGGATTGAATCCCAAAATGAACACGGTACTGAAAAACAAAATGGAAACTCGGATGAAACCCTAAACACAAATGAAATAAATTGAAAGGAAGTTGAATTAGTATGAATGAATTGGATTAAACACAATTGAAATAAATATATATATATAATATAAATTTTTACAAATGTAATAATTTATTATTAGAAAATAAGAACTTAATTTTTAGTAATGTCATTTATATTCCAAATATTATTTTTCTTTAAAAATGGTTTTTTATTTTTATTATAGACCATTATTATTAATGTATATATATATATATATATATTTATTTATACATCTTACATGAAAAATTAATTTCATTTTTGAAATCAGCATATCAAAATAATCTATGGGTAAATTTTTTACATATTTCTCGAAAGAACGATATTTGAGGGAATAGTAAAATTGTTATTTTTATTGAAAATTATATTTTTGTTTCATATATTTACAATGATAAATTTTTAGTTAAATATTTTACATGTAAATTTATATCAATTAAATAATTAATTGTCCAATTTAGTTAATTGTAAACAATTTTATTGTTCAATTTGGTATAAAGCATTTTTTTAAATGAAAATTAAAAAATTACTTTTCACTATGATTCTTATTTTTATCCATTATAAATTAATTCCAATTCTAAAAATAGAATCATGAAAAATGGATTCCATATTTGGGATCTAGAGGTCCAAATTTTCTATATTGTTAACTCATATTTTTTATCACCATTAATAGTGACCTAATTTAATATTTCTTACCTTGATCATGGTATAATGGGGTCATTATCATTAAAACTAATGTAATAAGGTTTAAATAAATTATTAAAAATTTAATTTTTTTGAAATAATTATTTCTTATCTTCCAAAATCATTAAAACTTTTAAAATATTACCATTTTTTCAAATTTACATGGATTTTGAACTTTATATTATTAAAGTAAAAGATAAACTAAAATAAGTATGTTTATCTCTTCTAATATATTGAATATTTTTTTGTATGTATGAAATAAAATATTTATATATTTCAAATATTTATTTTAAATATGAATGAATATATTTTATCAAGGTAATTTTTTTTTTATTTTTTATAATGAAATAGTTTCCACAAATTCTAATGCTACAAAGAACCAATATTTGTGAATGTTTTAGAAAAATAATTTAAATGATTAAAAAACTCTAAAAGTATATTTTTCATGAGTTGTTGTGTGAAAAAACGATTTTAAAAATAATTTCAAAACAGGGATGTTTTAAATTTTTAGATTTTAAATCATATTCTAGATATTTTTTCAAAGTCAAATATAATAAAAATTTCAAAAAAAATTAAATTAATCATATTTTGAGGTAAATAATATTTTATTAAATGGTTCAATATTTATAACAATCCTATCTTCAAACAATAGAATAAACTTTTATAAAAAATATGAACCATGGTCTAGTTATGTGTCACTTTTTCTTTTGGGGTAAGGTCATAAACACTAAAATTGTTGAAAAATTAATATTATTATAATTTTTAAAATGGTTAATAAGGGATTGAAACTCTACGACAAGGGTTTTTCAATGTAGAGTTATAACTCTGAAATAATAATTCTCTATTTTATTTCATATTATACCTATTATGAAAATATGGTATCCATTATAAAAAATGAATTTAATATCTTTAATATAATTAATTTTTATTATGATGATGGAAAAATCATTATCCATCTTCATACCATCTATTAGAATATGATAACGTTGCTCAAGCGTATGTGTAGACAACCACCTCCACCAAAATATATAATTTGTTTATGAACTCAATTTTAAATGCATGGAAATAAGGATAACATTAATAAATATAAGGTATATATATAATATAATATTTATTCCTAAAAGGTAATTTTTTTTACCTTTATCATTCCATTCGTCCAAAAGTGAAAATAGTGTTCATGCATACGTACGGCCTATTATCTAGATGAATAGTACAATTTATTTTTCTATCATTAAATTATATATATATATATATATATTAAATATAAATGATTTATATATCTTTATTTTATATAAATAACTAATTTAACACTGGAAAATTTATAAATTTGGGGACAGATGAACCAAAATATGCTTGAAACAAGAGTAGTTATAACCTAGAACAATGATTTTAATAATGTATTGTAAACTCAGTTGTGAAATATAATTACATTTAAAGATTATTTTATATTATATATATGAACATGTTTCTTAAATATATGTATAATACATTTTTTTTATATGGGTGGTTTGAATGGATTAATAGAGAGATGAGATTGGTGGTAAATGATTTTCATCTTACTTTTATTTCTATGTGATACATTCCAATTCACCACACAATTGTTTTAATTTTACTATATATGTTACATAAATTCAATTTATTAATACCATATTTAATGTTTTTGGGAATATACATATCCATTTATGGTTATCACTTTCACGAGGTTTTGATTCGAAAGTTACCAATGTTGAAATGGATTTTCTTCTTAATCGCAATTTTTTCAGGATTGTTAATGCTTGAATTCACATTAAAGTTATTATATGATCTACATATTATAAATTCCATTAAAATTTCTTCTCAACCAGTTAATTTTATGAAATACATTTTTTCCTTTAATTATCCTCAAATTATGTAATCCTGAGACTAAAAGATTGTATTTTAGGAAAAGACACTATGTTTGACTATAAGATGGTAATATTACTCTTCTAAGACCATGTTTTATTTATAATTATTTTCATACTGATTTAGAATACTAATCAATGAATGTTAAATTTCATTTTTACCACTCCATAAAAACCTATGGTATTTTATCAATGGAATCCTTCAACATTTTTTATGAAAATTTACTTTTTGAAATTTTATACAATATTTCAATAAAATATTGCTTTTAATGTATATGACATGAAGAGAATTTTTCTCCATCCTAACTACTAAATATTTTGAAGCATAACTCACATGTTTCTATGGTTCTATTAAAAGAAAATTATTTCCATAATATTTTAGAAATATTTTGAATTTAAATAAGTTATTTCATAATTAAATTTGTATTTTTCTAGAGAATTATTCTGATTATATTTTAAATAAATGTTTATTTAATGGATATGATATGATGAAAGAAATCCATTATTGGTGATTTGATCAAATGATACTCTAATTATTATTTATTGAGATGCTTTATGATTATTGCGTTGTGATGTTAATAAATCAAATTTATTATCTATGGGTTATTCTATAATAAATTTTTTAAATTTTTATGAAACCCACAATATATACACCATTTATGATAATATTATAAGAAATATGTTTTATGTTCTTGTGGAAAAACATTTATAGTTTTGAATATGTGGTGGGTGGGTCCACAATGATTTTAAATCTTAATTCATTGGATAAACTCTCATATAAATTGAGAAAATTATGGTATGTGGGATTCCATGATTGATCCATTATAGGGAAAAAGTTGGGATGCGTGATCAATTATGGTAAACCTATGGTAAATCCTCCTCACTAGTTGGAAATAAGTGAAGATTCATGATCCATTATGATATGGGAAACATGTGTTGATTTCCAGTTTACTATGATTTAATGGTCTTAGATTTTAATCATGACATATGAAATAATTTCTATATATATAACTATGTCAAACAAATTTGAAATTATTATAATACAAATGTATAGTTCATGATTTATTTGTTATTTGTTTAACTCTTATGATTCATGTACTTAGAAGTGATAATTGTATATTCTATGACTCATGATTTTGATCCATGGTTGATTGGGAATGAAAATCATAAGTTATGATCATGAACTCAAACAATTATGTTTATCTTATTCTTTTTAATGATAATATATTGATATATCCAATTTTACACTTATTGACCATCTGAGTGGAAACATTCTAATTTTTACATACACCATGTTATGTAAAATGATATAAGTAGGGTATGTAACGATGTATAAACATTTACAGAAACTTTATGTTAGATGTTTAATAATGAAGCTAAATAATTTTTTCAGGTATACTGTCTCCAAAAAACTTTAATTTTATGGTTATACATGGATTATAATGTTATATATTGAATATTCATGTAAAATGATGTAATATTTATTTATAAAATGTCTGGTCCACCGTATGAGGTACTAGAGGTGGGTTTAGATAATATTTGGAGACATTATTATGGAACATTGTCGAAAACCATATGAATAAGTCTTTGTATAATACAAATTTATAATTTTTTATATAAAGGATATGTATAAGTATTTATATATTGAGAAAAAGGACTTATAATTTAGATATCCTATACATAATATATAATTATTATTTGATAATTCAATTTAATCATTATATATTTATACATACACATTTCTTTTTTAATGTCTTGAACTCTAACAGATTGGAATAAAAAAGTTTCTATAGAATAAAATGATATTACACCTGATAAACCAAATGCAACATGAGATATGAACCTGGAATATTTTTACTCTGGTTACATAAAGTTTTCTATCCCTGAATTTTTTGATGATTTTAAATGATCAATGAAGGGAACAACGTACTGTTGATCCTTTCACCAATCTATATTGACCCTGTTTTAGTTTTTATTTTGATCCACTATTGACTGAGAAATGGATAAGAACAATTGAGAAAATAATTTTTGTTCTCTAGTGATCATAACATAAAACTACTTTCCAATATAATTATCATTTCAAAGGATAATACTATAAATGGTGTAAGATTATTATAAATTTGAGGGAAGGGAAAGAAATTGACTCAATGCAATTATATGATTTTAAAAGGATATTTTTCATTTTGTAAGTTCCATATATTTTATGTATAAAAGGGAGATTAAATTGCATGAAATTTTGAAAAAGGATGATGAATACATTGGTACTTATAAGGAATGTTTTGGATGACATTCAAAGTATGATTCTGGTTTAATCAGCATCCTTAATATTAAAATCAATCAAATCATTGGTGTCATAAAACCATGTCTCTGAAATAAATTATCTATAAGAGACTGTATAAGTTATAAATAAATATTTTAATTTTATTTTTAGGTAGAAAAAAAATTATATATTCCCACCAATCCCATTGTTTTTATATGAAAAGAAATATGGTGTCTCATAAACACTCTAAAAAAGAACATTTTGGAATGAAATTCCATCCATCTGCTAGAAAAAATAAGGGAAAAATCATCAAGGTAATTTATTCAATGGAATATAGTGGTTCTTTAATTCTATAAAGGTGGGTTATAAAAATTGTGTATGTATAAATGAAATGATAATTTTAGTAAATGAACATTATGAATGTAATTAATCGACTAATGCATCACTGATTCTCTAATTCTTCAAATTCAATGATTATGGAGATTAAATCCACTAGTGATGTTTCTTTTAGGAACTTCTACACAAAAAAATATAAATACCAAATAAAAGGGAAACACCATGTGGGAATGAACACAAAAGTGGGTTTTTAGTATAACATGGTGAAAGGTGAACTTATCATCCACTCTAGAATTGATAATGACTTATTTTTTATCATTATTTCCACTATTTTATATCTATGGTATTTTCTTGGGTTATTCAATTACCACCTCATGGACCAGATTTAAAATTAATGGTGAAAACTCATAAAGGTATAATTATTTTATATCAATCTGATATTTCTTCATTTATAAATGATTTTGGGAATATCATTCCTATAAATCTATTGATCATTCCCTTGGTTTAATTTAATATCATTTTACTAATGGATTTGATTTATTTATATTGATTCCATATAAATTGTTTAAAAGGATCACCATATTACATTTTCCAAATGATCCTATGATTACTTATTTGTGAAAGGGTGAATATGAACATATGAAAATAACATCTACCTTAGGAGACATAATTCCTATCCAAAAAATGTATTTTTCATATATAGTTAGGGATAAACTCAACAATGATGATACCCATATTATTTAAGAGTTGTTTGATGTGTTTCATGAATAATTTACTATTCTTACAATAAATTGCGATGTAGATATTTCAATAAAACTCATTCAATTATCTAATCCTATTTCTAATAATTCTTATATAATTTACCAATTTTAGTCAAAGGAATTAAAGAAAAACTCCTTGAGAATCAAGATAAGGTATTCATATACCCTATTGTATAACCATGTGGGGAAAATATTCATATTGTTTAGAATAATGTTTGATTAATGCATCATTACATTGATTATCGGTAACATAATAATACTAATATGTTGAAAAAGTATCATATACTTCATATTTATTTATTTTTGATGATATTGGGGGTGATTAATACTTTTCCATTATTGAAAATCATTCTAGAAAACATCAATTGTTTTTTGAAGGTTGATATACAAATAAAAGAAATCTATATGAGGTATAGGATTTGGGAATTTAGAGTTATTAAATTTTGACATAGTAATTCCCTTGTCATCCATATATAATTAGTGAATTGATTCATTTAGAATTATATTGACAATTTTTGGGTAGTTCTAATAAATGAAGTTATTATAAATAATCACTTGAAAATTATACTGAAGACTCAATGGATAGAGAAATAGTACCAAAAATTCACCAAGTGCTAATTTAGGCTTCATATTATTGCATTCATGGTTAATAAAATCAGATATGAGGGTATTATAGTTGATCCATTAATGATCGATGTTATTGAGAAATCTCCCAAACCAAACATGATTACTGACGTTCCTTGTTTTTTGGGAATGGAATGATATCATTGTTGCATTTTGATATATTTCTCATGACTTTCCAAACCACTCATAATGTTGACTCTGAGGGGGATTATTTTTCTGTCCTATATATGAATGTGAATATATTACCATTGATGTAAATATAATTTTAGTGAGTGATACTATTTTCACAGTAACCTATAGTTTCAAATGTCTTATGATCAACTTTGACACATAAAATAATGAAATGGGATGTTTCCTCTTGAGGAATGATATGATGATATCATATTCCTCATTCCAATTGAAAGAAATAGTGGAAAATTCCCATGACAAGATTAGTGGTGAGAGAGATAATATTTTTGGTGGGGATATTCTAGAATTTTATATATGGTGAAATGTGTGACAAATATATGTATCATAAATGTTTTAATTTTATATTAACTTAAAAATAGTTTCATATTCACCAGAGATATTGGTAATAATACATTAAAGATATTGGATTGAATATAAGGTGGATGTTGATTTGAGTCAAAAGAACCATCCTATTTCAGCCATGATTCTGATTGAATGGTATAAAATACGTATGGACTAATAAAATATGGAACTTGAAATTATTATAAAAGGGTACCAATTATATATCTCGTGGGAGAGTGTTTAACCCTCCATCAAGGTAAATATTATAGAGGTGCATAAAGATGATGTTGAACCTTTGAATAAAGTAAGGTGTGTTCCTATTATTCCCACGAGGTTAAATACCCTATGGGGGGGAGGTGAATTAGGCTATAATATATTAAAAAAAATTATCAATGGATCTACATTCATCATTCAGGAAATCTGTCATCTATCTCCATCTCATGGTTTATTATATATAGAAATTAATACATGTATAGAACACATAAATTTTACGTGGTTCAACCTGACTAGGATATGTCCAAGTATAATTCAATGTAATTATGATAATGTAAAAAAATCCATTAAATCTCATCATTATTACAATTTTTGGAGAAGACTAAATGAACCTATTGATTTAAAACCATTCCCAATTTGATTTCTCACTTCCCTCTCCCTCTCTTTCAAAAGTGAACTCATTCCTCTGGTAGTATACTCTTCTGAAAAATATTACTATGTAGATTCACAGACATTTTCATATTTATGTGATTGTTGCATCAATGGGATGAAAACAAACTTAGCGGGAGACTCCTCTAAAAGACCCCTATACAAGACGCCTTTGTGAGTCACCTAGTAGATAACATGGATCGAATGACTCCACCATGTGACTCTATTCTATTCATCTAGATCTCCTGACATGGGTCAATTTACCTTTTCAAAATGTATAACAACCTTCAAAATACCCTATTAGAATACATTTCTCTATGGATTGGGAGACCTTTTTCAAATCACACAAATCACAATACCCTATTTATATCACATGGATTCCGAGATATCAACAGGTATTCAAATGAAAGAAATCACCCAGGACGTACTTCACTTTGCGATTCGTCATAACAAGATCCTTTTGTGACACCTTATAATTATTCAGATTGCAAGAACCCAATAGAAGACGTTTTTATAGACATGAGAAACACTTTTTCATTCGATAAAATCATTTAAGAAAACATATTAACAAATTAAAGATTGTTTTTGGGTATTTATAGTAATATATCCAATTCATTTACTCAAAAAATACAATTAAACCATCTATTCTACTACCTTAGTAATCATAATTATGTGATTAGCATGATCACATATCTTTATCACATGTTCCATGTCCCCAATGCTTCATGTGATCAACCACATTGTATTTGGGAGTGACATATGATCCCATCATGTGATAAAATTGAAATCATGTATGCCCTATGTTATCCCATCATGATACACAAATTAATTTATGCATCCAGTGTCATTTTCTATCATTATATCATGAGATACCTTCACAAGATGAAATTATAATCATGTGGTGTCACCAACATTTTCATCAAGCTCTTTCCAATATCCTATTGTGGGACCTAATGACAACCATTGGTCATGAGATTTTGAAGGACATTGTGATATCACTATAATATCAATCTTCCTTTTATTCATTCTATTATAATTATTGATTCTTGGTATTCTTTGAAAATCATGTGATGCCTTTTAGTGCTACACATGATCTCTCCATGAGGTCCTCTAAAAATCATGTGATGTATTTATGTTAATATGAGGATCTCAATGTGAGATCTTCTAATAATCATTTTTTTATTTATGTGTCCCCATTGAAAAATAAATTCAGACATACATGTAGCAAGAGATCTATTCTGAAATTTTGACACTACAAGATGAGTTCAGTTTTTCACTATGTGACATCTGTTTAGACATTCATGCTCCATGAGATTACACATTCACACACTTCAATAGTAGACATTATCACTCAAAGAGACCATTGCCAAAATTGAATCTGAATATTCATACCTCCATTGACAACCAACCTTCTTGAAAATCCTCAAACCTTTTTATCGAAAAAAATTAAATGGAGAAAAAAATTAGGATGATTGTTTCCATCATTGTTTAGCTTTTGTTTTTTTTAAACACATATATTATTAAAGAAAAATATTTTTTTTCAGGTCCTTAGAATTTTAAAAAAATTCCTTCTACAACCCAATATACTAATCAATGATGTTTCTAATGCACACTATAATCCCACATGAGTCAAGATCAGCATGGGAAATAATATTATTATGAAATTATAATCAATGAAACATTTAATTGTCAATCCTTCCACTAGTTTCATTAGTGATAAAAAGATAGAACAATATTATCCTTCAAGATATCTTCTTAACCAGCACATGCCTACTTCTTGCATCATAAATCCATTAGAAACTCCCTTGTATGATTGTTTAACCTTTGTAGAACTCTTTTTGCACTGATATATTTAATAGTACTCATGTTTCATTGCTCCCCCTATATGATTATTTTCCTTTATTGACGATAAAATTTTCACTAAAATTGTTAATGAACCCAAATTTGACTTTTTTAGGAATGAAACATAGTAACGAATAGTATTTTTAAAATATTGGAATACACCATACCTATAAGAGATATGGTACACATCCGAACTATTCATGTGTGGGGAGTCAACTAAAATCTGAGAGCTAGTTGATTCCTTTCACATGATTCTTTGAGTAAGGCAATTATTAAGGTGACTTAAAACTATATTTTAGTAAGAAAATTCATTGTATTCAAATTAATATGCTCCCCCTTTGCTTTAGTAAATTGATATTTTATTTAAATATGTTTTCTATTGTGTAATGGAATGTAATTTTTCTAATATTTATAGCACTTTAATTTTAAAAATTAATTCAAATCAGAGACATCACTTCAACTAAAATGTATTCAATCTATTTCATCATCTATAATAACACCATGAATGATTGTGTTTTTACAATTTATTGTTCATTTATGGTGTTTAGATCATTGAAATATTTCATCTGGATTAAACATGAAATACAAATTCCTCCAAGATATAATTACCACCTTGTGTTGATTTTCGATCATCTGTTTAACTAGCCCAATCATCATCAGAAAACCCCAATAACCCTTACTGAGATTATTCATTTTATAATAATCCGAAGTCCACTATGCCTTTGGTATACTGGAGAAATAATTCAACTCTTATTAAGTGCATTTCTTTGTAATTAAATTGATATAATTCATCTTAACATGTGCAAAAAATTATCCAGTCAAGTTATGGTTAAGTACAACATATTTCCAAATAAATTTTCTATTCTATAATAATGAATTGTCTTCCATCATCATCAATTAATGAATATCATCTTTTTTGAAATCAGAGTTGTCATTTATTTGTAATTTTATGTTCCAAATATTCTCATGACTACCTAGAAATATTTTTATTGAGAAATAAATGTTCAATATATTCGTTGTATTACATAAAAATTGGTGAAAAACATTATATCACCAATCATCGACATCTCAAACCTGTATTTCATAAATCATAAAATCTTTTCCCACTACACATCATTCTTTAAAACAATTAATATGTTATTAAGATATAATAGACCCATCATAATTTTATTACTATCATTTTTGACATAGATATTATAATATACTTCACCACACTTAAAAACTGAGCATATTCAAATACTAGTAATGTCATTAATACCATGTTATCAGTGCCTACATCAACCCATATAGAGACTTCTTTAATAGATTTTTTTAATATTCCAGAATGAGAAAATAATATAGTTCTTTAATATAAACTTATTCTTCTCAAATCCCATTTATGAATGTTGTCTAGACATTAATTTAGAAAAAATTTACTTTATTTTCACTCTATTGTTAGAGATTAATTGGAATTTTTCCAACCATTCATAGGTGAAAATGTTTAATAATCATCAATAACCATTATATAATAGTATCCTCTACCCACCATTCATGATTTCATTCAAATTATTTTTCCATCATCATTCATCTCTTCATATAAATCACATTTTTTCATATTGACGTTCTTATCTGATTTTTTGAAACAAAATAACATGTCCAATTACTCTCTATTTGGTCAAGTTATTGATTCATTAGTCAACTCAAAATATTTTATCGTAAAAAATATTGTAAAAAACTTTTCACAATCTATGATAAGAATATTTTTTTGCAAAGTGTTCATCATCATTATCTGCACTAGAGATGAATGATCCTCAATGTTATTTTTCCAATAAATTTCAGCATGACACCATGGTTTCTTTATAGGTTTAATATTCTCATTATATAAATCATACTCTGAATCTACATCAAGTAATAGAACTCCCCCTGACATGATCACCTCTTCATTACTATCCTCTGGATACTAATCATGGATTTATTGAATATTATATTAATTTACCACCACACCAACATTATTTCTCTTTATTATTTTTCCTAGACTATATTGTAATAATTTAAATAATTTTATTTTTTTGTGTTGACCCATAAATATCTTATTATCTCAATGAGATTCAATCATCATGTATTTATCCTTATTTGAAATAGAATACTTGTATCTAAATACTAGAAATTGTTACATTATTGGATTATTTCCATGGAACAAATTGTATAGATTATGTTCATCCATTAGAAATAACTATTACATATTAAAAATGTGGAATGATGTCAAAAATTATTCTTTCCAAAAAACCTTTGGATGTACTTTATTGATCAACATTGTTCTAGCTATATTTTTTATAATAAGATTTCTACTCTCTAAAACTCCATTCTGTTATAGAGTTATCACTACTTAATATTGGTTCTTTATCCCATGATTCTTAGCATAATATTCCACTTGGATCCATTTGAATTAGGTTCTATTATTTGTTTAGATCACCAAGACCTTTTAATCTAGCATCTTTTCAACATCTCATTGATAATGTGTTGTGAAACTGAACACCTCAAACATTTGATTGATAATTGAAACCCATTTCATTCATCTAAAATATCCCCTTAAAGGTCAATAAAATCTCTTCCCATTAATAGATCTTGGTAAAATATGTCCAAATACTTCAATATTAACTATTTCAAAAAATCTTGTCGACCTTCTATAATTATCCTTATATGTCATTAATGTAATATTCCCTTACTAAAAAGCATCACATGTATGTTTATGATCATGCAATAACAAAGGGATATCTCTATAAGTATCAAATTTCTCAAAATATTTTGAGCATGTTTGGCTCAGATGACCATGAATTTTATGACACAACATGTTATCTTGTTCCTTAGATAGAAAACACATGGATTCATCTCCCCTGACAAGGTATAGATTCCCCTTTATTTTCATTCCATTAAAGAAAAATACACAATATTTTCCCATGATGTGGCATAACATCTTGGTAAATATTACATCTTATACCAAGTTACACAATTGATAGTAAATTAAAATATTGTTACTATAAAAATCATTAATCAAGACATCTTAACATACCATGTCTTAAAACCAAATCATTTTTATCCTGATATATTAATATTTAGACCATCATTAGTACAAAATCTTATGATTCCTTCATTATTACAACAAAATCTTGTCACTAGACCTTTATTTTCTATCATATGGAATTTCAATAAAATATTAATAATCTATATTCTAGTGTTATATGATTCTTTAAATGAAATCACTATAACCATTGATTTCTCATTACTTTTATTTTTGGTCCATGTAGTTAACTAATATTCTTGACCTTCCTCAGAGAACAACTCTTGATTCTTGTATTGTACATATTCAAATTTACATCAAAATATCAACTTGTTAGATGATCCCTTAAACCTATGCATGTCATTTCATTGGATGTTCTTCTATACAATCCTCTATATTATCGAAAAGAAATATCTGGTCATGTGCTCAAATAGTCCATAACAAAAAAATGACCATAAAAATAATTCTTGGAATATTTGACACTATTTGGTAACATTATTTCTATTGCCTCTATCGGTACATCTTGGATATAGAACATACATTTTGATAATTTCCTATTTTCCCACATCAATAACACCTAATATGAGGTGTATTCATGTGTGTCCATAAATTAGTATTGGTTGTCTCTAATGATCTCTATATCTATGTATTTTTATTCTTACCCAAATCAATATTCAACCTTTGATTAGGACCTTGATGCCTAGTACAAATAATTTTTCTTCATCTCCCAAATCAATTCCCATAATAGTTTTGTCATTTTTTTGTGTCATTTTCATCCCTAAAAATTGATTTGACTTATTTTTTAGATCATTAAACATTAATTTCACATACTATATGTCATGTGAATCAATATTTCTTAACATTGTATCTTGAGTCATGATTTTACCCTATTCAATTTTTCTTATTTGTATGTTGATTACTTCCTCATCATGTTCTTTGATATATTTGACTAGATATCTTAATGTACTAGTTAGACTGCCATTAATATTACTTTTCTATTAAATATTAATCATGGTCTCAATAAAGATATTTATTTTTAATTTAATTTATAATATGTACTTTTCAATTAATGACTTTAACTAAGACATATCCTCCTACTACTATTGTTTATATTGTTTTTCAAGACAACCAACTAATTCTAGTTTCTTCATTTTGTCACTAAAAACATTTATCTGGTCAATAGAATATTGTAATTAAATCATAGAATAAAAATTCATTCAAAAATTCATTCATAATCATATATTTTATCCCTTATATGAGATATAAATAAAACCTCCAACATGGATTATTTTCTTCTATCCTTGTTTTCACCCGTCTCTTCTACCTCATATTCTTTTAAAAAATTAACTTCTTGTGAACATAGGTTCTTCATTTTAATGAAATATCACTTATCATTCTTCCAACATTTTACACTAGATAATTCCTTCATCTTGGGATATTCATTATCATCATCATCATCTTCTTGAATCTTCATGAAACACCTTTCTACAATATTTCAAAATCCTTTATAATGAAAGCATTCATGTGGATGTATAACATTATATATTTATTATACAAATTGAATATCTGAGGAAAAGGATGGACATAAAATAATCTACAATATATTACTCTTCAACATGTTCTATAGAAATATTTTTCACGGCCATTAAATCCACCCTTACAGTATTCCATTTTTTGTAGACATGATCATTATTTCTCATCTTGTAAATGAAAAGAGTATTGTATAAGCTATAAAATTTCAACACTTTTAGATTCAAATAATATATTTTAAAGTCTTTCAGATTGAACCAAGGTGTTACTCTTATCATGATACACATAATAATATTTAAATCATGAAGAATATCTTCGCGAATGTACATTACATTAAAAATAGCATTCACTCTATCAATGAATACATCTAAATACTCATATGGGTGTAATATTAGGTCCTCATATTCTTCCTAAATAATATTCATTTTATATTCTCATTCTTTGGATTCATATTCATGGATATTTATATTATTTTCATACATTTCATGTGGTGACTTAAGATACACATCCTTTATAGAGATTGTGTTGGATAAATCCCCTTAATGCATTGATTCATATAGAATGAACATCCAATTATCAATACCCATATTATGTTAAAACTCCACTATACATTCTTGCTAGAATAATATTCTTTAATTCTATAAAAATATCAATAAAAATGATCAAAACAAGTTATATATTCTATTATTCAATTTATGAAAATTATTTCAATCTATATTTAGAATTTATTTGTAACTGATGTTTTCTATTGGTTCTACTGAGAGATAAATTTTGATAAAAACTATTTTATATGATTCTAATTGTCATGAAAACTACTTTAAATTATTTGATGTGGGGGTCAGGGTATTAATGGTTAAAAACATAATATTATGACCATTAGACATTATTACACAAAACAACAATATCTCTCCTTTATTGTTCACAACATAATTTTAAATTAATACATGCACATGATACATTAATTATTCGTTGAGCACAATCACTTGGTTGCATCCAAGGAGCATAAAAAATAAATTTTATGATGTAAAAAATCTACATTATTTTACTAATGTATAAATGTTTAAAGAGTCATCATATTCAATCATTGTGTAAAAAAAATATATTTTTAAATCTCATAGCTTGGATGATGAAGATATGACATTGTTCATTAAGTATACTCATCTAAAAATATTTTCTATGTTGATTAACGCTCATGTGTGTATTAATTCACTTGTTTCTCCAATTGGAGAAGATAATTATTGTGTGATAATCTTTTATATGACAACTCCATGAGAAACCATTTCGAGTCACTAATTAGATCATATAGATCACCTGACTCCACTATGACACTCTATTCTGTTCAAGTGGATTACGTGACTCCTATCAATCAACCTATGCCAAGTGAAAAAAAAACCTTAGCAATACCCTTTCATTATACCTTATTATAAATATCACAAATCCTTGTTCATATCATGCTAATCATGAGTCCCTATTGAGATCACAAGGACTATGATATATTAATGAGTATTCCTATGTGTGGAAACACCCAGTGTATACTTTTCATCATGAGACTTCTCCAAAATATCTATTCATGAGGCCTTCTCATGACTATGCATATCAAAAGGTTCTAGCATAAAACAAATCATGTGATGTGAAATAATTTTTCATTGGATCAGACCAATTAATAAACATACTAACATCTTGAGGACAATATAAGATTTATTTATAGGCCTAAATCCACTACCATAACTCTTAAAAATAAAATTTGGTTTCTATTCCAGATCCTGAAAAATCATAATTCCTCACATCATGTGATCACCTCATATGATCTCATCATTCATGGTTCATGTGATTCACTTGAAAAAAATGAATTTACACTAATTGTGGCAAAGGATCCCATCATGTGATCAATTTAAAATCATGTGTACTTTTTGTGATATTATCCTGATATAAAAATACAATCTTGAAGATTATTCCATTGTACTATAAATAATAAAAATATCCCCCTGAGTATCCCAATATAATCATGGGGTTTCTTTATTTTGAATGATTGCATGATATATCCTCGATATCTATCTTTTTTTATGTGCATCACATGATCTCTTTGTGACAAACTTTAACAATCATGTGATGTCTTCTAGTGATTCACATGATATATCCATGAGATCCTATGATATTCATGTGATGTATTGTGGTCCTTCACCTGATCTAATTTTTTGTTCTTCTAAAAATCATGTGGTTCTTTATAGGACTCCATTTAATAATAATATCTGATATTCGTGATCGGAAACATCAGTTTTGTCATATGCACTCCACGATATCATACATTAACACTCTATGAGATCATACCATCATACTCCATGATATCAGTATAGAAATTCACTCCCCCTATTCATGATTATTTTTAAAACCAACCCTCATAATGAACCTAAAAATTTATCAACAAACACAATCAACCATACAAAACAACTACAAGTTATTTTTACCAACTGTTTGATAGTGAAATAAAGATTGTGACTGGATTATTAGGTTTAGTAATATATAATTTGTCCCATAAAAACTATAATTTATGAAGGATAAATTTTATAAATATTATTTTTTGTCATAATCTATATATCATGTAAGTATAAAGATTAATTGAAATTAGAAAAATAAAATCTAGTGAGATAACATGAAAATAGTTTTTGAAGAGTTTGTATCTCAACAATTAGACTTTTAGAATGATTAGGCTAAGAAACAAAATTATAAGGGCATCTTATATCCCTTACCAAAAGATGAATAAAAATGGAAAACTTTGACCATGAATTTTATATTCAAACTCTATAAAATATTTAAACTACAGAATCCAATTTGGGTTGTAGTTGATCAATTTATGAATTCAACACACTTAATTTACATTGGATAATATTTATATATTGATCATATTTGGAGTTCAATATTTATGTATGTAGTGAGATTTAATGGAGAAAAAAAGTAAATTATATTTAATTAGTATTCAATGTTTACCATGATTTTATGGTAAAAAATTCAATATAATATGAATTCAATGTTGTGTTTCAGTACTGCTTATCATCTTAAGATGGATGATTATTCAAGAGAAACATTCAAACCCTAGAGGATTTGTTTATAACTTTTTTCAATGGATTTAAAGGGTAATTGTGATAAAATACATAATATATTCATGTTTTCATACATTAATATATTTCACTCCAGCATTTTGATGGCTCTTTATAGAGCCATCTATAGAAAGGTGTGAAGAACTAAAATTTGATGGGATGAAGTCAGATAAAGAAATATATTATGATTTTAGCTTACATAGGATATGGAAAAGGAGATATATACATTCATATATATATATAAAGGTAATCCCAAATTCTATAGAAAATTTATGTAGAAAACATTCAGTGAGATTTAGGGTTCGATGTTAGTGAAATAGTATTGTAACGCCCCGACCCCAGCTGCCCAGAGTCGGTGCATTAATTACATAACATTGGCATGATCACAAGAAAGATCAAATCCCGAAAGACCGATTGGTTTAGTAGCCTTGGAAACACTAGATATAATCATAAAGTTTTACATTACATTTCAAAGTGAAAAACTACTACAACAACAAAGTCTTCATATCCACACTATTAACCCCTCATAATATCCCTACAAGTCATTCATAATTTACTTCTTCACTACCTGGGAAAAATAAAACATAGAAAAGGGGTGAGCTCAAATGCCCAGTAAGGATAACAATATAGAGGAAACTTTCATAGATAAAAATAAACATTTAAGGCAATGTATAACTAAAACAAAAGCCTTTTAAACATGAACATTTAACATAGTATGGCATAAATAAAATGAAATAATGCCATTTACTTATTCACATGGATATTCTACTAATCGAATAATCACATGCAAAAATCAATAACCACTTTCATAATGTTGGAATGCATAATGCCAGACTATCATAACCACATAGCCAAGGCCTCGTGCCAAGACTACAAATAAGATTTTGTCAAGGCCTTGTGCCAAGACACTAGTTTGTCTCATGAGACCTACCGATGCATCGAGGAGCTATAGCGGGCTCCACCCGTCACTTATTAAGTCCAATGCATTCCCATATGAAATGGTTTAAACATAACATAAACATTCGTATTAAAACTAGCATACGAAATGTCAATACTTTCACAATAAACTATGAATGGTATAAAAATAGCACATCCACAGTCAAACATATCACAAAACCTTCAATACAATATAGAAGTTTTGTATCATAATAAATCAACTTCAAATAATCTTAAAATCCATCAAAGGATGTTGACATAGATGAAATCAAAATTCTTTTTAAAGAAATATCTCCTTTTATTTTGAAATCATTTAAGATCCATATAAAATAAAACATTTTCTTTGAAAATATTATTATAATCTTGTAAGGAAAGCTTTGAAGATTTTATAACGGCGTAAAATAACCGCACCCGCCGTATAAGTTAAAAAAAACTTTCTTACCTCAATTCTGTCGAAAAGGTTAAAAAGGACCTTGTTTTGAAAACGACGGAAAGATTCCTTTATAAACCTCTTATAAAAAGTCAAACAAGGGTATAAATGACTTTAACCCATATTCTTGTAAATAGTAAAAATGTTTTGAAATACATTTTTAAGAAACATGGATGTGGATGATAAAGATATCCCAGTAGATTATTACGTATAAACAACCTCAGATAATGAAGAGATTGTGAAATAAACCCTTACCTTGTACTTTTCCTTGGTTGGGGTAGGTTAACCTCCTGTATAATGGTGAAATAATTGTTATTAAATTATACAAGAATCATATATATTAATATGATATCATATATGATCTTTTAACATTGATTTATTAATAATATCTTAGAATTATCATCGTTTCGGGTGTTAACTTACTCATTTTCTTTTATATGTTTTGTTACATAAGCCATGTTTGTTGTATCTTATTCATATCCAGAATGATATCAAGTCATTAAACATCATTTTTAAATCATAAAATGATAATTATACTTGAATGGATACGATGGAGAATGAATCTCATCGCGTTCGTGGAGACGGTAGTCCGTACGTACGCACGAGCGACAATATCATTCTTTTGATATTAAAATAATATATAAATGGATGGTATATCATATATACAGAATCATTAACATGTTATATTTATTATTTACATGAGTTACACATCATTATTATACCCATCCAAAAAATATTATATTGAATAACAATTACACCACGACGTGGAGACGGTAAGCCGTACGTACGCACGTATGGTGACATGTTATTCAAAGGGTGGATAGAATACTGAATATGGTTGTACCATACTTATAATAACATCACAGTATATGTGAGATACTGGAGTTATTATTTTAGAATGGTAAGAACAAAGGAAGAAGAAGTGGAAGAAGAAATGAACTTAGAAAAGGGTGGTGAAATCATTACCTCTTCTTCGGGTTCTTCCTTTTGATTTGATCAAAAGGGCTCCGTAGGTTGGATTTCTGATCAAACTAAGGCCTCTAGGTTGTAGTGAGGGATGTTGGGAGATTATTTGGGCAGAGTTTGGCCGAACCAAAAGGCTTTGAAGGTGTGAATAAATGAGAAGGAGGAGTGACCTTTTATAAGAGGGGTGAGGGGCACCTTTGGAAAATCTAGAAATATTAATTTATAATAAATTCATATTCGGTTTCTAATGGATCCAAAGCGTATTATTCAAAGGTTAAGGTGGGGATAGGTCGAAAAACACTCAACCAATAGAATTTAGACAGGTTTGGGTACTTATATTAACCTTATCTTTAAGTATTAACTCTAAGTTAATTAGTTTCACTTTTACAATGTCTCTTTGTATTTTTATATAATATGGTTAATAAACTTACTATATACATCCAAGAGACCCCCCAGTGGTCCATTAATGATTAACCTATCATAATATAAGTCTCTTGGCCGAACCTAAGATTTTTAGGAATTTAATATCAATTAATAATATAATATTTGTTTTAAGAACTCTTTTATGTCAATTTTGACAATATTCAATAGTTGATTTTTGTGAAACTGAAAACAGATTGATTACTTCGAAAAAAGTCCATTAAATAAATCCTAATATATCATATTAGCCTAGAAAATTAGTTTAATTCATTAAAAGTTTCATATTATATTTATTTGGGTATTTATAATATCAATTATTTTAATTTTTCACTATTATAGTAATTACTGCATCATCATTGTGTCATAAATAACATAAATTATTTAATGTCTAAAAATTATAAATAAAATATCATTATGTAGGAAATCTTTTTAGATTTCTAATGAATATTTATAATCTAAAATCCAACATATATAACCCTATTTAAAAATTGTTGTTCTAAAAGATATATGCTTGTGTCATTTTTGTATTCATTTTAACTTAATTAAAATAAAGTGTCATTATCACTTACAAGTGGATCCATGGGGTCCCAAAATAGACCCAATGATGCCCATGGTCGACTATGTATCAACCAATAGGGTTAAGTCACGTTTTAGGGTAATTTAGTATTATTATAATATTTTTTTTAACCCTTATTTACCGGATTTACCCTTAACCATGGTAAATAAAATATTTACCGCAGTAATTATTCAAAATGTCTAAAAATAAAAGTTACCTATTTACACAATTTGAACATCCTGATTCCAAATATGGAATCCATTTTTCTAAATTCAAAACACAGAAGTGGCAGAAATTAATTTAAAATTAATTCCCGCTGTCAAAACAAAAAGCGTGTTTTTAAGAGATAATATCTACCAAAAGATTGACACTTGTTTATGTTCGGTTTAATTGTAAAATTATGTCCAATGACCAACATTATATTAAATGGTAAAAATATATTCTAAATATACTTTAAAACCACTCAAATTAATAATTTATCACTATTACTTATTTTGATTAAAAAAGTTGTTTTTAATTAAAATTTAGTAATTTTCACTATTCATCAAAATATAAAAGTTATCCGAAAAGTACCAAAATTTCACCCTAGGATAATTTCGATATTCCGAATCCAAAAATGAAGTCCATTTTGAAATATAAAATATATATGATTTCAAAAAGTAGGTATCACTATTTACAACGGCTAGTTTAATTAGTTGTGGTGTGTGTTAGAACTCGAGGTTGCGTACAACACACGCTATGGCATTATTCGAAGGGAAACGTACCGTAGAAGCTTGGGGTGTTACATTCTCCCCTCCTTCAAATAATTGCGTCCTCGCAATTTCTAGGGTATTACTGCATAAAAAGACTCGGGTGGTTCTTCATCATAAGTTCCTCGGGTTCCCATGTTGCCTCTTCCATCTTATGATTTCTCCACAAAACTTTTACCAGACGCGTCGTCCGGTTTCTCAGTACTTGTTCTCTTGTATCAAGAATCCTGACGGGCTCTTCGCAATAAGACAGATCGGGTTCCAGTTCTAATTCCTCATAGGTGAGTACATGCGTCAGATCAGGCATGTATTTCCTCAATAGAGATACGTGGAACACATCGTGAACTTTGGAGAGACTTGGCGGCATTGCCAATCGGTAAGCTACAGCCCCAATTCGTTCTAGAATTTCGAAAGGTCCGATGTACCTGGGACTCAATTTACCTTTCATACCAAAACGTATGACTCCCTTCCACGGAGATACCTTCAGGAAAACATGATCACCGACTTGAAATTCCAAATCCTTCCTTCGATTATCGGCATAGCTCTTCTGCCTACTTTGAGCTGCTTTAATGTGATTTTGGATTTCCTTCACCTTTTCCACCGTTTCCTCCACCAGTTCTGGGCCTACAAGTTTTCTTTCACCAACGTCATCCCAACAGGTTGGTGTACGACATCTCTTTCCGTATAACGCTTCATATGGTGCCATCTGAATACTCGAATGGAAGCTATTGTTATAGGAAAATTCTACTAGTGGTAAATATTGATCCCACATACCCTGAAAATCAAGTGAGAAAGATCTCAACTTGTCTTCTAAGGTCTGAATAGTCCGTTCTGATTGTCTGTCTGTCTGAGGGTGGTAAGCAGTGCTCAAATGAAGTTCAGTATCCAGGGATTTCTGAAGACTTTTCCAAAATATTGAAGTAAAACGGGGATCACGATCAGAAACAATCGATAGGGGTACTCCATGAAGTCTCACAACTTCATTAATGTATAGTCTTGCTAGACGTTCCAGGGGTAGATCTTATCTTATAGCAAGAAAATGTGCTGACTTGGTAAGACGATCAACAATAACCCATATTGCATCGTTCCTTCTAGGAGTCTTTGGTAGCCCCATGACAAAGTCCATCGTAATATTGTCCCATTTCCACTCCGGTATGGGAAGAGGTTGCATGACTCCTCCAGGCTGTTGCCTTCCAGCTTTCACTTGTTGACAAACCATACATCTTGACACAAAATCAGCAATCTCCCTCTTCATGTTGTCCCACCAAAAATGTTCCTTCAAATCTCTATACATTTTGGTGCTCCCAGGGTGTATAGAGAAATTGGAACTATGAGCATCATCCAGCAATTCCCTTTTTAGATCAGGTATATTGGGAACACAAAGTCTCTTCCCGAATTTCAAAATTCCACCTTCATACGCAAAGTCTCTCAATCTCCCATCATTCACAGCTTTAATCTTCTTTTGGAATTCTCCATCATCAGTCTGAGAACTCTTAATCCTTTCTAGTAAAGATGGTTTGGCAACCATTTGAAAAAGCATTGATGTTTCACCTTCCCTGGTTATTCCCATGTCCATCTTCACTAGCTCCATGAAAATTGGATCCCTTTCAATTCTCATATTGTTCAAAACTCCATGGTCTTTTCTACTCAAAGCATCTGCCACCTTGTTTGCCTTCCCTGGGTGGTAGTGTATCGTACAATCATAATCCTTGAGTAATTCAAGCCATCTCCTTTGCCTCATGTTGAGTTCTTTTTGTGAGAAAATATACTTCAAACTCTTGTGATCAGTATAAATCTCACATTTTTCACCATAGAGGTAGTTCCTCCATATTTTCAAAGCAAAGATCACTGCTGCTAACTCGAGATCATGAGTAGGATAGTTTTGTTCATGAATTTTTAACTGTCGTGATGCATAGGCAATAACTCTATCATTCTGCATAAGGACACAGCCAAGTCCTTTCTTTGATGCATCACTATAAATAACGAACCCATCATTCCCCGATGGTAGAGTCAATATAGGAGCATTGACTAATCTTCTCTTCAAGTCTTCGAAACATTCTTCACACTCTTTTGTCCAAACAAATTTAACCCCTTTACGTGTGAGCTTCGTTAATGGGTTAGCCAATCGGGCAAAATTCTGGACGAAACGTCGATAATAACCTGCCAAACCAATAAAACTACGTACCTCAGTTATACTCGTAGGTGCTGGCCATTCTTGGATTGCCATGGTCTTAGAAGGATCAACAGAGATTCCATCTTTAGAGACAATATGGCCAAGAAAAGAAATCTCCTGAAGCCAGAATTCACACTTGCTAAACTTTCCATATAATTCATGCCTCCTCAGAGTCTTCAAGATAATGCGCAAGTGATTTTCATGATCTTTGTAGGTTTTGGAGTATACCAAGATATCATCAATAAATACCACCACAAATTCATCGAGATACTCCTTGAAAACTCTATTCATCAGATCCATGAATACAGAGGGTGCATTAGTCAATCCAAACGGCATTACAGTAAACTCGTAATGCCCGTACCAGGTTCGAAATGCTGTCTTCGGAATGTCTTCCTTCTTCACACACAACTGATGGTATCCAGATCGAAGGTCAATCTTTGAAAAGTATTGAGCTCCATGCAGTTGGTCAAATAAATCATCAATACGAGGTAGGGGATACTTTTTCTTTATCGTTATAGCATTGATCTCCCTGTAGTCGATACATAACCTCATAGATCCATCTTTCTTTTTAACAAAAAGAACAGGGGCTCCCCATGGAGAAACACTAGGGCGAATAAATCCCTTATTACTCAATTCCTCTAGTTGTTTCTTTAGTTCGACTAGCTCTACAGTGGCCATTCTATAAGGGGTCTTCGATAGAGGCCTTGATCCAGGAATTAAATCAATGGAAAACTCTACTTCTCGTTCTGGAGGATGTCCAGGTAAATCTTCCGGAAATACATCTAAAAACTCTTTCACAATAGGCACATCCTCTATTTGAACATTCCTTTCCTCACCGACAGTTATTTCATTCTCTTCCTCCCCGATAATTGAATTAAGTTGAGCTACAGGGGGTGGATCTAAATAAGAATTAGGTGGTGACGATTCTGCTCTAAAAATATGGTGTTCCTTATCATTATCATCAAGAATCATAACCTCTTTCTTCTTACAATAAATCATCGCATCATAGTCCGAAAGCCAGTCCATACCGAGGATTATATCAAACTCAATCATAGTTATGACGATGAGATCAGCAGATAAAGAAAATTTATGTGCTCTAATGGGGACTGATTCACAAAACTTTGTTGCAACGATACTTCCCTTAGGAATTTTAACTGACAACTCCCTTATTAAATCAAATTGGAAATATCTAATTTTCTTAGCAAACTGGGAAGATATGAAACAATGCGATGATCCAGAATCAAATAATGCATTTGCTAAACCTGAGGAAACCATTAAATTACCTGCCACCACGTCTTTCGGAGTTTCTACCTCAGCAGTAGTGATAGCATAAGCCTGGCCTTGATCCCTTGGCCTTTTCTGAGGTAAGTTCTCCTGACGCTTAGGACATGCATTTGCATAATGCCCCATCTCCCTGCAATTGTAGCACTGAACGTTGGTAGCTTCCTTCTTCCCCTTGAAATCATGAGCTTGGTGGCCTTTTTCACCACACTTGTAACAGACTCCCATTCCCTTCAAGCAAGTACCTGGATGTTTCTTCCCGCATTTACCACAAGATGGATATTCAACTTTTCCCTTCTTCCCCTTATTTCCATTCCCAGATTGATCAGCAGGTCTCTTCTTCTCTTGCTTTGCTTTAAAGTCATAAGACTTAGAGAATTCCTTTTCGGTCTTTATAGCACATGAGACAATGTCTTCGTACGATGAAAAGGATTGTGAGACTAATGCTCGACGGAGAAATGGTTTTAACCCATCAAAGAAACGATCAATCTTACTTCTTGGGTTGCGAATATAATCTCCAGCATACCTCGCTAACCTTGTAAAGTTAGCCTCATACTTTGTGACATTCTCATCCTCCTTTTGTCTCAGACTCAGAAATTGTCTTTCCATATCCGCTCGATGGTCGCAAGGGAAGTATTTTTCTAAAAACAGATCTTTGAATTCCCTCCATTCCATATTTGATACTTCATCATCTTCCTTCGTATTTTGAATCAATGACCACCATTGATCAGCATCTCCAGTGAGGCGGTAAACTGCCATGATAACTTTTTCCCTTTCACTGCTCCCCAAAGCCTGAAATATTTTCTCTAGGGAAAATATCCATTGTTCAGCTAATAAGGGATTTGTATTCCCATTGAACGTTGGTGGTTGTTGCCTCATGAATCGATCTAACATTGATCCTCCACGCTGCGGATCAGGGTGCTCCATACGGGTAAGGTTATTATTCATAACCTGAGTAAGTTGTCCCAGTATGGTGATTAGCTGATCAGCACCAGTTGCATCACCAGCCCCACTATAATTATCTTGAGCAGGAGGGCAATCCCTACATGGAGTGCGTGCATTGATACTGTTTCCATTTCTTCCACTAGGCGCCATTTCTAAACAATGGCATAAACTAGATCAGTTTATGAATCAAAATACATAATCCCATACTTATAAAACACTTAACATAAATTGAACTATTTATGGATATAATCCATAATCATACAAATGTTTTCTTTGAGGAAGTATATACTCATAAACCCTTCATAATGATTTGTAAAGATAATAAGAGTTATCCTAAGCATATCCCCCGGGAGTGTCGTAACCAAGAGTGCAGCAAGGCCCGTTGTCGTGCACCAGTTCTCGTTCGAGTCTAGCTCAAAGCGGTGTTTTCGGGTTTTACCCCTAGGTACATCTGTGCCAGAGAAGACTCTACCTGCTCGTATCCAGACAGGGATGTATTGCTCGGAAAACTCACAAAATCTCTACAATACCAAAATTCTAGGAAGTTCTTCTATACTAATCCTCAAAGTTCATCTTAAGTCTACGTGATCTAATCAGAGTTTATCTAAATCTAGCTTCCAAGGTTTGTACTAAACTTCCTCTGATACCAACTGTAACGCCCCGACCCCAGCTGCCCAGAGTCGGTGCATTAATTACATAACATTGGCATGATCACAAGAAAGATCAAATCCCGAAAGACCGATTGGTTTAGTAGCCTTGGAAACACTAGATATAATCATAAAGTTTTACATTACATTTCAAAGTGAAAAACTACTACAACAACAAAGTCTTCATATCCACACTATTAACCCCTCATAATATCCCTGCAAGTCATTCATAATTTACTTCTTCACTACCTGGGAAAAATAAAACATAGAAAAGGGGTGAGCTCAAATGCCCAGTAAGGATAACAATATAGAGGAAACTTTCATAGATAAAAATAAACATTTAAGGCAATGTATAACTAAAACAAAAGCCTTTTAAACTTGAACATTTAAGATAGTATGGCATAAATAAAATGAAATAATGCCATTTACTTATTCACATGGATATTCTACTAATCGAATAATCACATGCAAAAATCAATAACCACTTTCATAATGTTGGAATGCATAATGCCAGACTATCATAACCACATAGCCAAGGCCTCGTGCCAAGACTACAAATAATATTTTGTCAAGGCCTTGTGCCAAGACACTAGTTTGTCTCATGAGACCTACCGATGCATCGAGGAGGTATAGCGGGCTCCACCCGTCACTTATTAAGTCCAATGCATTCCCATATGAAAAGGTTTAAACATAACATAAACATTCGTATTAAAACTAGCATACGAAATGTCAATACATTCACAATAAACTATGAATGGTATAAAAATAGCACATCCACAGCCAAACATATCACAAAACCTTCAATACAATATAGAAGTTTTGTATCATAATAAATCAACTTCAAATAATCTTAAAATCCATCAAAGGATGTGGACATAGATGAAATCAAAATTCTTTTTAAAGAAATATCTCCTTTTATTTTGAAATCATTTAAGATCCATATAAAATAAAACATTTTCTTTGAAAATATTCTTATAATCTTGTAAGGAAAGCTTTGAAGATTTTATAACGGCGTAAAATAACTGCACCCACCGTATAAGTTAAAAAAAACATTCTTACCTCAATTCTGTCGAAAAGGTTAAAAAGGACCTTGTTTTGAAAACGACGGAAAGATTCCTTTATAAACCGCTTATAAAAAGTCAAACAAGGGTATAAATGACTTTAACCCATATTCTTGTAAATAGTAAAAATGTTTTGAAATACATTTTTAAGAAACATGGATGTGGATGATAAAGATATCCCAGTAGATTATTACGTATAAACAACCTCAGATAATGAAGAGATTGTGAAATAAACCCTTACCTTGTACTTTTCCTTGGTTGGGGTAGGTTAACCTCCTGTATAATGGTGAAATAATTGTTATTAAATTATACAAGAATCATATATATTAATATGATATCATATATGATCTTTTAACATTGATTTATTAATAATATCTTAGAATTATCATCGTTTCGGGTATTAACTTACTCATTTTCTTTTATATGTTTTGTTACATAAGCCATGTTTGTTGTATCTTATTCATATCCAGAATGATATAAAGTCCTTAAACATCATTTTTAAATCATAAAATGATAATTATACTTGAATGGATACGATGGAGAATGAATCTCATCGCGTTCGTGGAGACGGTAGTCCGTACGTACGCACGAGCGACAATATCATTCTTTTGATATTAAAATAATATATAAATGGATGTTATATCATATATACAGAATCATTAACATGTTATATTTATTATTTACATGAGTTACACATCATTATTATACCCATCCAAATAATATTATATTGAATAACAATTACACCACGACGTGGAGACGGTAAGCCGTACGTACGCACGTATGGTGACATGTTATTCAAAGGGTGGATAGAATACTGAATATGGTTGTACCATACTTATAATAACATCACAGTATATGTGAGATACTGGAGTTATTATTTTAGAATGGTAAGAACAAAGGAAGAAGAAGTGGAAGAAGAAATGAACTTAGAAAAGGGTGGTGAAATCATTACCTCTTCTTCGGGTTCTTCCTTTTGATTTGATCAAAAGGGCTCCATAGGTTGGCTTTCTGATCAAACTAAGGCCTCTAGGTTGTAGTGAGGGATGTTGGGAGATTATTTGGGCAGAGTTTGGCCGAACCAAAAGGCTTTGAAGGTGTGAAGAAATGAGAAGGAGGAGTGCCCTTTTATAAGAGGGGTGAGGGGCACCTTTGGAAAAGCTAGAAATATTAATTTATAATAAATTCATATTCGGTTTCTAATGGCTCCAAATCTTATTATTCAATGTTTAAGGTGGGGATAGGTCGAAAACCACTCAACCAATAGAATTTAGACAGGTTTGGGTACTTATATTAACCTTATCTTTAAGTATTAACTCTAAGGTAATTAGTTTCACTTTTACAATGTCTCTTTGTATTTTTATATAATATGGTTAATAAACTTACTATATAAATCCAAGCGACCCCCAAGTGGTCCATTAATGATTAACCTATCATAATATAAGTCTCTTGGACGAACCTTAGATTTTTATGAATTTAATATCAATTAATAATATAATATTTGTTTTAAGAACTCTTTTATGTCAATTTTGACACTATTCAATAGTTGATTTTTGTGAAACTCATAACAGATTGATTACTTCGAACAAAGTCCATTAAATAAATCCTAATATATCATATTAGCCTAGAAAATTAGTTTAATTCATTAAAAGTTTCATATTATATTTATTTGGGTATTTATAATATCAATTATTTTAATTTTTCACTATTATAGTAATTAATGCATCATCATTGTGTCATAAATAACATAAATTATTTAATGTCTAAAAATTATAAATAAAATATAATTATGTAGGAAATCTTTTTATCTTTCTAATAAATATTTATAATCTAAAATCCAACATATATAACCCTATGTAAAAATTGTTGTTCTAAAAGATATATGCTTGTGTCATTTTTGTATTCATTTTAACTTAATTAAAATAAAGTGTCATTATCACTTACAAGTGGATCCATGGGGTCCCAAAATAGACCCAAAGATGCCCATGGTCGACTATGTATCAACAAATAGGGTTAAGACACGTTTAAGGTAATTTAGTATTATTATAATATTTTTTTTAACCCTTATTTACCGGATTTACCCTTAACCATGGTAAATAAAATATTTACCGCAGTAATTATTCAAAATGTCTAAAAATAAAAGTTACCTATTTACACATTTTGAACATCCTGATTCCAAATATGGAATCCATTTTTCTAAATTCAAAACATGGAAGTGGCAGAAATTAATTTAAAATTAATTCCCGCTGTCAAAACAAAAAGCTTGTTTTTAAGAGATAATAACTACCAAAAGATTGACACTTGTTTATGTTCGGTTTAATTGTAAAATTATGTCCAATGACCAACATTATATTAAATGGTAAAAATATATTCTAAATACACTTTAAAACCACTCAAATTCATAATTTATCACTATTACTTATTTTGATTAAAAAAGTTGTTTTTAATTAAAATTTAGTAATTTTCACTATTCATCAAAATATAAAAGTTATCCGAAAAGTACCAAAATTTCACCCTAGGATAATTTCGATATTCCGAATCCAAAAATGAAGTCCATTTTGAAATATAAAATATATATGATTTCAAAAAGTAGGTATCACTATTTACAACAGCTAGTTTAATTAGTTGTGGTGTGTGTTAGAACTCGAGGTTGCGTACAACACACGCTATCGCATTATTCGAAGGGAAACGTACCGTAGAAGCTTGGGGTGTTACAAGTATTCTTATGAATATCTCATTGGAAGAATGTTATGATATGTGGAAAGAAGTTAATATTTGGGACGATGTATATTAATCCCTTTGAAAAAAAATAGTTGTATTTTTATGGAAACATATCATTTGAATGTTGCGCGGAATATATCATATGGTCATGATGCATTCCTTGAATCCCTACAGAGGAATTAAATACATGATCCTTAACATGTATGAACTCATAGGCCTTGTCATTGGTGTAATATCTGTCCTTTAAGGAACAAAAAATGGAGGTTCATGAACATATAGATAAATTTATATAAAACAAGGCCACTATCAAGGCCAATGTTTATTACTAGAACTGTAAATAAATGGATTATATTTTAGAACCCAAGGATGTAATGAAATTATGATATCAACATTTTTTTTATATTGGTATGATGGATTTTTGTGGGTGAAATTATTTATATGTCTTTATAAATAAGGTCACTATTATTTTTCATATATTTTCATATAAATAATTAATCTTCTTTGATATTATACATTACACGCCACACATATTTTGAAATAATTGTGTAATACAATTGAAATATAATTTTTTAATGTGAATGTGATCTCCAAGAAATTTAATTGTGGTGTATGAATATGATTATTCACAATATGAATATATGAATATAAATATGTTCATCTTCAAGACAAATGTTTTGATTAAAACATTATAAATAAGAACCCAATTTTTATTAACGTTATTTTTCTCTTGAATTTTTTTTCTTCAAAATGGTTTATAATGCTTATTACTAGTGATTATTATAACTAATTTTAAGAAAATTTTAAAATATTATTTAATAAAAATGATATTAATTTTTATGTAGAAGAATAAAAATTATAATAGGTTGAATTGATTTTATATATTTATAAAAATATTTATATTCCAGTGTATAGTGAAAATATTTATTTTATTGATAACAATATTTTAGTTTCAAAAAATTTGCAATGATATATTCTTCTTAAAATTAAATTGAATGTAAAATTAGATCTATAATATTTTTAATTCTATGATTCTATTATTGGGAATCAATCATATTGATATATATGTTATACATATATTTTTAAACTTAAATTGAATTTATCTAAAAATATTCAGAACACTTTGTGTTTTTATCATAAATTAATTTCTACCAATTCTAAGAATTGAACCTTGTAAAATGGATTCTGTATTTTTAATCCAAATTTCAAAATTTTCTAAATAAGTCATTTTTATTTTGGAACAAAATGAACAGTAATAATTATAAATTTTATCTTTATGGTAATGGTATTTCAGATTTACTATGGTTAAAAATAATATAATAAGGCTTTAAATTCATTTAAACAGCTTATCTTTATTCATTAGATGTGTCTATTTAATTCATAATCATCTAAATTTTTATAATATGACCCTTTTTATTTTAAAAATTTACTTTTAAATTTATTATATTTATGTGATATGTAATGTAAAAAACTTCAATTTATAGATTTTATTATACATATTATTTTGTGAAGTGGATAAGAATAACTTATATCCACTTAATAATTGTTATATTAAATAATAATGAATTTATATACCATAGTAAGTAATTTTTAATATTGACTAATGATATAATTAATGTAAATTCTTACACAAGAATGACACTAAGCTTGTCCATGTAGTAAATAATTAGGTAAATTATATTCAAACCAGTAAAAGTAAATTTTGGAGTGAATAATTATTTCCCACAAATTTCATAGATTAGTGTAATGTATTTGGGTTTTTTGAAATATCTATATTAAAATTCCAATACAGACATATTATTTTTATGTTCAAATTATATGAATTGTCAAAAATGATATTACTGTTATTTTATAAAAAATAATACTTTTATAAATGATTAAAAATTTATAATAATACAATATTAATTCAAGGGAATGATGTATTGTTGAAAAAAATGTGTGGTATATTTATGTGTCCCATTTTGTTTATTTAAATATTCTTAACCCTTAATTAATATAAAACTATTATATTGTAGTATATTTCAAAAGGGATAACATGGGGTTAAAACTAAGTGATGCTGGTCAAAACATAACAACTTCGGTTAAAATTGTATTTTATGAGAGTATTTCTACACATACACATAATAAAATATAATTATACCATTTCTATGACGTTTTAAATGGAAATTATCTTATATTACTTTATTATATTTTGTAATTTCATGAGTACACCTACCCATACTTATAAAAGGTCACCTCTTCTCCTCCCTTCTTTACATATTTTGTTCCATATAGCTCTGTAAAAACCTCATATAATACCTTTATACCTTAATTCCCTACATTATAGAGTTATATTATTTTGAAATTTATTATCATCCAAGGATTAATGGGTATGGAAAATTTTGTTTCTCAATGAAGAGTTATAACTCATAACTGAGTATTTACAATTTTATTTCATATTATACATCATCTAATTGTACATTACAGATTATAAAATAATTTATATATTAAAACAAATAAATATAATTGTTTTTATATGGACATAAAAAAGTATCCATCTTATTCCCATCCTTTAGAAAATGATAACTTCACTTAGCTGCACTTGTGGAATACCACATAGACAGAGTGATTTGATTCTTTTATTGATTTCATTTTATAAATATGATAATAATTATAGATGTACATAATTTTTATGATATATATAATATAATAAGTATGGTATAAATATCAATTATAATTTACCTTTCTTTCATTCAATAAATTTAAAAGTTGAAAAATATGCATGTGTACTTACGGTCTACCGTCTCCCTGAATGGTGAAATTCAATTTTCTATCACCACCACTTATGGAAGAATATATATATAATTAATATATAATATAAATAAATCCTTATTAATAATTTTTATATATCAAAACCATTACCAATTATTACGCACAAAGACTGTAATATCGAAATATGCATGAAAAATGATCATTTATCACCAAAAAGTGATTATAATAATGATTTATTAACACATGGGTAATAAAATATTATAAGTAAATAATATGTAGTATGATATATATAAGTATGGTTATATAATATATTTTCATTTAATAAATATTTATTATAATTGTGGTTCAAACATGTTTGACACAAAACGAAACATACAATAAGCGATTTTCAAATAACTTTAATTTCTATGAAAGATATATACATTATTCAACAATTGTATCATTTATATGGTGTTTATACTTCCCATTAATATATATATATTTCTATATATATTAATCCTAAATATTATGTGGATATACAAATCCATATGAAGATATCATGTTCATGAGGTTTCGATTACAGTGATACCAAAGTGGTAAGATAATTACATCTGAATCAATTTTTATTAAGATTTGATTATGCTCGAATTTCCATTAAATAAATTATATAATAATCATTTGATAAATATATTTAAATTTTATTCTCATTATGTTATTTCTATGGAATACATGATATCATTTCATTTTCCTCACTTTATGTACTTAAGAAACTGAAATAACTTTTTTTCTATGGAAAATCTACCATGCATTATTACTTGGTCAGGAATATTCATCTTTAATGTCAAATTTTTATTGAAAATATTATAAAGAATTATTTTTATTATACTCCAATGAATTATAAAAATAAATTATAACCTTTTTGAATTTATATATAAATGTTTCAAAGTAATTTTCATATCATTTTATGAATGAGGAACTTTTAGTTTTTACTGAAAATTTCAATGGCATCATTGTTTCAATGTATTCATCATGATTGAAATATCCCACCACCACGATCATTAAGTGTTTTGAAGATTCCAAAAGAAGTTTACTAGGCCACATTAAAAAAAATTACTTCATATTATAGAAATATTCTGATTTTAATTATTTGATTTCAAAATGAAAATTTCATTTTACTCATGAAAAATTCTAGAGTCATTAAAATGAATTATAAATAAATATGATATCATTTGATGTTAAATATGCTTTATTGGGGATATGATACAACATTAACATCTTTAATCATTCTCTGGATTGTTTTTGATTTTTATGATAAGATGTTTATTAAATCAATTTATTTTCCATGGGTTATACTATAATGAATTTATTATCTTTCTATAAAACCATATTTCAATTCATATGTTAGGATATTAAGATAAAATGGGTTTTTATGGTATTGTGGAACACATATTTACAGTTTCCATTATGTGATGACTATTATCAGAATTATATATCCCCCTCATTCAGATAGTGGATTTTTATATCTCTTGAGATAATTATGGAATTTTAGTTGATGTGTTCAATATGTTATGGGATATAGGTCAGGATTCCTGATCCACTATGGTAATATGGTGGTATTTCATGATCCAATTTCTGAAATAAGTGATGATGCAAAATAGTTTTTGATATGGGATGAAGGGGTTGATGCATTATTCACTATGAATTGGTATTATATTTATTTTACCATTACATATAAAATGAATTATATTATTACGAGGGTGTATAAAATTTATCATACCATTATGATCTTAACATATTGTTGAGGATTAATTTATAATGATTTTTTCTCTTTTATAGATCTTGTCTTTTGAGATAATAATTTTTTATGACATACCTCGTGATTTTGATCCATAATTTATTTGGCATGGATATTATTAATTTATAATAATAAACTCAAAACCTTATTATTATAATGTTCTTACCTATAATCATCAATTGATATCACAAATGTATACCCATACTAAGCACCAAAAATCACAATTAAATAGGATTAAATTAACCAAGTTATTAAAAAAGGTGATATGTCGGGTATGTCATGAAATGTGTAGTGTGAGAATAAATAGGTGATAGATGTTGGAGAATGTTTTTAGATAAGTTTTTCATGTATCTAGTCTCCAAAGACACTGAACCATTACCATTCTTGAATCGATCGTATTGTACAATAATGAGTAATCATAAAAATGATGTAATATATATATATATATATATATTGTTATTGTGTCTCTTTAATGTCTACATCATTAGTGGAAGATCATGATCCCTATTAAAACTCAAATTATTGGAGGAGAGATTGAATTCCCTGTATGAAGGGTTGATGTTCTTAAAATAATGGTTTTATGGGAAAATTCAATGGCGTTTTTTTTATATTAGTTGTTTTTTTCATAGTGAGGGTAGATTCTGATTTGCTTCACCCCATATGCCACTTATGCAATTTTTTCAACTAGTAAACTAGGTAGGTCTCTTGGGCCCTTTCATTGACCTGTTTAGATATGAAACTAAATTTTTTATAGTATTGAAAATACGTGATTTTTATTATGAATTTCCAACATTAATATATTTAATAAATATCAAAAACTACCATAAATTGGACACCTTATTATATGGGAAGGGACCATGGAAACCCCTACGTATTTTCTATGTGGGATTCAGTTTTACATTCCATACATTTCAATAATAAAATTAACAATAATATTATTATAATATTGAAATAAAAATAATCAATTTAAAATAAAACGATTGAAAATATATTATAATTAAAATAAATAATATATATTATATATAACTAATAAATAAAAATAAAATTAATAATATTAATAAAATTACAAATTATTATGACTAATAAAAATTCAAAATATGATTGATAGTCATTAATATTACAAACAAATAATAATATAATTAATAATTAATAACGATATTATTAATTGAAAATTAAATAAAAAATTATTTATATTAATAATGATTAATAATATAATTAATAATGAAAGTTATTATTAATAAAATTAATATGATTAATAATAAAAAATACTAAATAATATATTATACTAATTAAATACATCTAATTTATAATTTACTAAATATTTATTCATTAAATTAGTAATTAATAATATATTCAATAATAAACATTGCAATAATTAATAATTATTTACTATTATTAACAATAAATACAATTATTAAGTAATCATATGACTAATAAAAAGTAATATAAGTAATCATTAATAATAAATAACTAAATTTAAAATCTAATTAACCATTAATAATTAATAATATTAATAATTTAAAAAAATTATTAATATAATTAATGTGCTAAAATATAAAATATAAAATATAATTATATATTATAATTTATAATATAAATAATTGCATAATTATAAATTATTAATATGAGTACTAATTAATAATGTAATTATTTTAGATTAGTGTATTATTATGTATATCATTAATTATATCACCATTTAAATTATTTAATCAGAAATGGATGGAGTATATGATGGTCACACAACCCACATAAATAATTGTTTTTATAAAATTGTTACAAGGTTAAAACATGAACTTCAATTTGTTTAAATATTTTAATTTGGAAGAGTGGAAATTGAGAGCACCTAGATGAAAATATTTAGAAGTAAAAATAATTTTCCATAAATAAGGAAATCCAAAATGCAGTTCCTTACACTTTTAATTCGTTAGTAGAATATCATAAAATAACCATTTGTAAAAGACACACATGATCCCCAAAAAACCCTCCCATCCCAACCTATCACTCAAATGGTATTAGCAACATGACCATCATCAGATATTAATCATATATAATATTAGCTCATTGTGTTATCCATCCAGGATCTATAACAACATTTTATTTGAAAAAATATTGTCTCTATATTTGTAAAAAACCCAAACTATTACACTAAAAACATAGGAAGGTTGCAATTTCCATTTCACTGTCGCTTGATTTGTGAATAGAATATAATAAGACCAAAATACTGTCGCAAACATGATCCATAATCCTTGGACCATTGCCGCTATTCATATAGAAAAAGATCCACATTGGTGAGGAAGTTTTTAATTATCAATAGTATCAGTCATTGAGTTCCCTTTGAAAGTGCTAAAGGATCAAAATCAAAATGATAAGGGGGGGTCTCATTAGTTTTTCACCAGTTATGATCTTGATTACATTTATAAACATACCCCTGTATAACTATTAAAATTAATCTCCTTTTCAAATCTTAGTGAACAATAATGCATGAAAAATTATAAAAGCAAATAAAGCATGCATGATTTAAAAGGTTCAACATGAGTGTGAGTACCTACATCATTAGTATAGATAATCTTGTTGGTCTATTGAAATTCACTATTAATAATAAGTGAATAGAACATTGAACAAACTCTTGTTTGACATGTTTTATATCATAATAGTAAATATTAAACTCACTGCCATAATTTTACAAATATTCATACAAAATAATTTGATCCACTAAAAAAAATATCAGAAAAACTATTTCCCTTCAAAACTCTATCTAGAATCTCAGTATGATTTTCTCTTAAGGATGGGATCATTATGATACACCCTTTTTTCAAAATGAACTTCTCAAACACTTCTCACCTACTCAATATAATCATCCTAAGTCCAATGAACCTCAGTCTGATAGACTCAATATGATCTTATTAATATGATGTTTCTCAGCCTCAATCTAAAAAAACAAAACACTACTTAAATTATTAATATGATATTCTTCAGTCAATTAATCAAAACACTCTAGTGTCTACTCTTCTACTGAGATCTCATTTTAGAATGAACTATTACTCAACTTCCTATGTGATTTGTTTTTTGTACTATCACGTAAAAGTTACGAAATGTGAATGATGTGAGATTCTCTTCATAGGTGACTCAAAAAAATGGGAAACCTGAAAAAATCCCTTAATTCAACAAATGTAAAAACTCCAAAAATAAATCAAATTTATACTTCAAATATGTCTTCTTAAAACCTGGTCATATTTCTCTATGATTTACGAATTATTGAATTAACTAAATTTTGTTCAGTCTTATGTAATTTCCTCAACTTCAGCTTCCTCTTATAATTAAAATATTCCTTTCATTATCACCCCATTACAATATACCATTATTTATTATCTCATTATGATCTTTAATTCATTATCATTTCAATAAAATCATTGTCTATTCATCTTCTCATTATAATCAAAATCCTCATCACATTACGATAATCTAACATTCCCTTTCTGATTTGATCTAATGGAGTCGTCATAATGATTAAATACCAATTTTAATGGATTTTCCATAATGATAGTGTTCCCATTATGATGTAATTTTCATAATCATGGATTTCACAAAATTATGGGATTCATATTATTATGTAATACTGATTATGATGGAATTCTCATTAGGGTGAAATTTTCTCAAGGATGGAAACACCACATTTCATCATTGATAATATTAAATCCTTATTATTATAACTCATTCCAACATAAAAAAAAGCACAATATGGTTCTTTTGTATCAAATATTTTATTTCCAGGTTTTTTGAATTGATAAAATCACTACGATTCCTCAATTTATTCAATATATTTTATCAAGATTGAATTCATGATTTGGGAGAAATTCATGACTAGTTGTTTTTTACTCTTTCAACTAGATGCATCTGCCAAATGTGTTATCTCTATGCTAGGATCAATTCTACTTAACAACATTCTTTCTTCCCAAATACATGCATCATTTATCAGTTTCTTGGTGATGTTTTCTCCTTAATTGAAATTTAAAGATGTGATGTCAGTTCCTTATTCCTTGGACTCCATAAATTTTTGAACCTATTCGGGGTCTCCCTCAGAGATTAACATGTGTTCGTGAAATTCATTCATTGTTCCATATCGTTATGAATTATGGTTAATTATGAATCCTGATTTGAGATATTTTATTGGGACTCGATAGGGAAGCAACATTCAATTGGGGGAGTAATCACATCATGCATCATAGGAATTTAGGGATGTTGGAACATTGGTAAACTGTATTCATCCTCATAGGAGGGACTCTAAAGGGTTTCAACCCAAGGCATCCCATAGTGATCATGGGGTATCATATTCTAGACATTTTTTTAAGTATTCCACGAGCATCCCATGTTTAACATGGGGTCGCTCGTGACTTTACCATTTTGTAGAATATAGTGGAATTGATCAGAATGTGTCATGAAGGTGGACCAGAGGGGGTATATTCCTATGAGATAATAAATGTAAGGTTTACCAGGTGGATGGGTCAGATCACTTATGAAGGTGGACCCTGGAGGGTTTCTCCAATAAAGTAAATATGCCACATTGTAAAGGATGATCTGGACACCGCTGGGGGTAGATTCGAGAGAGCGCACCCCTATGATCGGACATTGTGGTCTTCCATTGGTTGGAAATAAACCTTATGGAGGAATCATATATTCCATAAATAGAGTATATCAATCAAAAACCACATATTTTAGAAATTCATGGTGTAGGGATTACACATGGTTAACTTCCCTATTGCTTATAAGAGCAGCGGTAATGTGGATGGGGCTTACGTGTAGGAACAGTCCACGTGGACGACATAATTTTATTGAGATATAATGGCTTCTGTAAAAATTGGGATGGATCATGGATTGATTGGTCAAAAGGGATGAATTTTATGGATTTATTAGGGTGTTGGGATTGAACATATGGGAGGCTACCTATATATACATGTTGGATGGAAATGGAATTCCATGTAGTTCTAAGGTCTTATGCAGTTTAATATCATGCAGTGAGGACGTGAGTGAACTGATATGAAGATGATGGTATAGATGAGATGGATGGAGTGTTTTGATTTAACCATAAGGAGGTCACCTGCATATCCCAATAGATTGGGAATAAATGTCCACATAGTTTTAAATGGGATTAGGCCTACTCAAAATTGGACATTTGGTTGGGGTTTATGCATAGTAGATGTCCAAGGAAACCCAAAGGAGATATGAACTCCAGGATGTGTTATGATATAATCTGGATAAGAGTAAGGGGATGAAGAAAATAATAGGATACGAGCGGTGAACTCTGAGGAGGATGGAACTATGGTTTACCATCCATTGGGATTGAACCTCTGGGAGGCATCCTCTGTACACCTTTTAGAGTACAGGGATCAAAACCCATGTAGTTCGGAAGGGACGTGGCATATGCATGGTTTGTAGACCATGAAGTTGGAAACTAGGGTATACTCCATGATGGATGCCTAATGGGATAAGGGTTTTATGGTCACTATTAACATCTCAGCACACATGGGTCATGCTTGTTTTGAGAAACATGAGGAATCAATAGACGAGACGGTCATGTTTCAAAACATGAGGTACTGAGGGATGGTTTGGGGCATATATATAGAATCCTCCCATAGAAACAATGACCAATGGGAGAGGGTTGGGTTTTTGAGAGTCCCTGATGCCCATCCCCCTCTGGTCGTTGTGTTTGGAGGAAGAAAAGAGTAGAAAGAGTGTTGCCTCCAACAAGAATGGATATGGGATTATTCTAAGAGGGATTCCCATCCCCATGGGGTGGATTTCATCCCATGTGAGGAGGATCTTATTCCATGTTAGAGAGATCACAATACCATAGAGAAGAGTAAGTGTCGAAAATTACTGGGAAATGGAATCCCATATGCATTGTAAAGAGGCATGCTATAGTTTAATGTCATGTACCGAAGACTATGGAACTTGGTAGTTTTAGATACTATAACATGGATTGGGAGGGCTCACTCCTCTCCCATTTTACATAAATAAGTGGTACACACACCGACTTTGGTATGCGAAGGCATCAACAAAGTTCAATGGGAGTGGTGTAGATGAATTTTCAATCTTGGGGATCATATTAGTATAACTATGAGAAAAGGAAATATCTATTTAGTGTTCTTATGAGAAAATGTAATTAGTTGGGAAACAAAAAAAAGAGACACCTAATGAGGGACTATTAAATCACAATAATAAATCTTGGAGGGATGCACATAAAATGGTCTCGTGATGTAAGTGGATTTTCTAAGAGGGGCTTCATGAATGTTATGTACATCGTTAAGGGTAGGGGATTTGCAAAGAAAAGGACATCGTAAAATCGGGTTCCCTTACCCTGGAATGGGATCTTGGATTATTTTGACAGTGCTTCATGAAGTAGGAAGGCTCCACAAATACTTCATTATCCAAAAGGGTATCCTTCCACCATTAAGGGCATGGAGTTCCGTGAAAGGCATCCCCACCCTAGGTAGGGTCATATAAGAAACAAATGAATGGGGGTATTTTGATTCTCCAATACATTTGGTGATATATTTTTCTCTCATGTTTGTGGTGCTTTGGTAATTTGTGTAATGGGAGATTTGAATTCAAAAATTCCAGAGTTGTTGTCCCTTTGAAGTGGGGCACTAGATATTTATAGGTGATGGGTTTTGACGATGCATAGAGGGGTATCACAGAACAAAGTGGGATTCACAATCTGTTAAGGCTCCATTTGATAGGTGGAGTCATATTTCAAATTCCATATCATGGTTGTGAAGCACTTCAGACATATGTGAGTATTGTCACCTTCCTTCGTGTGCTCATGTCGACACTAAGCTCTATGAAGGGGCGATATAAAATAGTCTCCTTTGAGAAAATTGTTTCTATTCAAGCTCAAACTACACCATTCATGGTTATGATGATTCTACACCTATCATGTTTCACATGTTCTAGCACAAAGAAATGCCCCCCTTAGAATGGGAGCCAATGAGAAAAGGGGGTTAGATTCTAAGGGAAAGTCAGAAAAAACATGGAAAGCGGGATGATGGATAGCTATTAAGCCTATTCTATGTGCATGGGTATAGAGATGTCACAAATATTTTGGGCGTGAGGGTTTTCCTAAAGTGTTCTTGGAAAACACCTACAAATAGTGTGTGAGGAGCCCATTATCTACACTAGATCTCTGTGAACCATTCTCATGATCTTTCAATACACAATGCTCGTTCTTCCCCATGAATGAATATTTTCCAATACGGTTCCTCAAACCCTATGTCCATGAACACTCCATTGAAACTAGAGTATCATGATCCACCATTACATTGGAAATTTCACTAGGCACTCTACATATTCATGATCCAGTTCTCTGAGAATGATCTTCATTGGTGATTTAAATGAACAGACCCAGAACATCTTCTAAGTCATGAATCCAATTACTACTCAAGAGGATTCTCAAGAGGTCAAATAAATTTATTCCAACAGAGTAGAAAAATGACCAATAACTTCATAATCAGGGAATATGTCAGGAGTCACTCCGATCATGAATCGATTTTTGAACTGTTGTATGAGGCTCATAAAGGCTATATTTTATGTGAATAATGAGCACTGTAAGGATTCAGTCTGAGGGATGACATTTTCATCTTTTAGGAAAGTAGAGATGAGCTAACTTACTTGTTCAGAGGCATACCAAGGTAGTACCAATGGCATAGGGCTCCCGATAGTCATATCTAGAAGGATCACTCCCCCATCATAGTCAATTTCCAGTGAAACCACAAAAAAGACATAGATGGGATGCCACTGGTGGCTGAGGAATATCTATTGTAATACAATATAATTATCAAGGAGGTTGTAGGAATCCCAAAGAAGTGGTGGACCAATGATTGGGATCTGTGCAAGGACGCTAACATTATATAATAATGGGATTGGTCCTACTAGGTGTGCACGTCTTCTGCTGAGTTCAATGAGATGATGAGGCATTTGGGACAATTTGATGAGGCATGAGACTCCAAATTTCACTTCAAAAAATTTAAGGATATCAGACTGGAATTACTATGTAGATTCACACAGGAGAAAAAAATATTCCATCTACATCATGGGGAAGGTGTAATGTTCCTACGGTATCTCCTCCATATTTCTAGGATCCCCATCATTGGAGAAATGTATGATGAGTTCCTCCCCGTGAAGAATACAAGGGTGAGTTATGAGAAAATTCCATTCTTGGAAATTGTGTTGTTGGATCTAGTGCTTAGCACTACTATGGATAGTCATGTAATGATAGATATACACGTCAATATGTCTTTACTTTAGTTTATCAACTTTCAAGTGGTGGAGCTTGCTGAGTGGGTAGGGGAACTTCGGAAAATTTAGACAAGTCCTCACACATACCCAAGGGGACTACAGCGGGGAAAGGATGGTTTTTACTGGTGGATTATAGAGGATTGACCGTTGAAATTGTGGGGGTAGAATGTCAAGACCAACCCTCAATTTATAGTAAGTTTTTCCATGTAAATATCTGAAATTTTTGGTGGGTGGATGGTTCTTGTGCGGGATGCGTACATAGGGGCATGATTGAGAATGTTTATCATGTTGATGATTATGTCAATAGGGAAGTGTGTAAAACTAGGTTTCCATGTACTAGCTATGTTATAAAAGGTGTTTTTGAATATATGTGTGGGGAAGAGGTTTCTTCATGTGTTTTGACTGCTTCACTTCTGATATGACTGGGCTGGGGAACCAATGTGAGGCTACAAGTATCTAAGCCCCATTTCCCCTCTAAATACAAACATCCATCCAACAATTATGAATGTTACGGTACATTTCCTATTCAATTTTGGCTTGATAGACTTGAAGAAAATGGTCATTCAAGAATATTGATTTACCTTTCACCACTTCCCTCTACTGACTGGGGTATTACCTAATGAAAAAATCGGGATCGTATATCAGTAGGTATATCTCCCTGCCTTCTGAGGTGGAGTGTTGGTGCCGAGAGTGGAATGGATTCGAGTCATCAAATTGTAAAACCCACACTACTTGACAATTAAATTTATGTGCTTGGAGAGAATTACTCCCATGGTTTTCCGAGGAGAATTCCATGAAGATTACACATGGGTGATGAAGAAAATCCTGATCGTATTCACAGGGGAATATGGATAGATGGGGAATGATTTTCCTCCACCAACCACTATCTACAAGTTACTATTTTCATACACAATGATATGGTAGGATTCCTACATGGGAGAAACACTAACCAAGAGGACCATGAAGGCAACCGAGGGAGTTTCTACACTACCTTGAGGCTGAGGTCAGACAGTGAAAGAGAAACACAATAGTATTGCTAAATGATGGGGAAGAGAAACAGTGGATCCAAGTCTAGAGATTCATGTTTGGAAAACTCAAGAGGATGGGGATCCACGAATTGGATTTTTAAAGAGGCCCACCCAAGATTATAATAAGTGATTACGTGACAAAGAAATCCCTAAGGATGCAATCTACCACAAAGAATTGGAAATGTGATATCAATAGGGAGTTCCTTCACACAGGATGGATCGATGAATTCCTTAATAGGTTCCATATGGAACTATTGGGATCATTTAGTCTAAATATAGACTAATTTTATCATAGAGATATGGGGAATAGTTCATGAAAAATATAGAGGATCTAGTGAAATTTTTAGGAAATTCACATTCAACGATGTAGCGAGTGAATATATTGATGGATCCGACATCTCCCCCACTACTATTGGCTATAGAGCTAGTGGTTCTCCATCCTTTACCTAAAAAGGAATATCTATCATGGGGGTAAGATATCAATTTGGGGAGCCCCCTAGAAGACAGTGAGGCTGAATCCTTAGAGGAAGAATCTTTGGTGGAAGGAGAGGCAACAACCTCAAAGGAAACATCCTTGGATGGATTCATCGAAGCTCTCAAAGACGGATTTAACTTTTTAAAATGTCCTTATACATTATCATGCCCTTTCTAGAATCCTGGAATTTAATTTGTATCATGTAGAGGACCTTATGAAAGAGACCCCTACCAAAGGGGATAATGGTGAACCCTCAAGTGAGGAGGAGAAAGATCCAGAGCTTGAGTCTTGGGAAGAAGCGGTTGTAGGGTCGACTAGAGCTATGGATGTCAAGGTAGCCACCTAGGAATCTCTGGAGCCCCCATTCAAGAATGGGGGTCTATACCTATCGGTCCCAATGGTGATAACATATGAAGATGATATTCCATTTCTCATTATCAATACATTTATTTCCTTACATAATCATATATCGCATAACCCTATCAGGTTGACTGAAAAGTTTCCTTCGTAAACATTTTGGGGAGTAGTGGGCATTCTATTGTGGGGAGTGACACTGGGATTAAGGATCTCATTCCTAGATAAAGATCTAGGACACATGGGGATAACGAGTTGAGTTTTCTAGACCATAGATTCTACTAATTTTTCAATTGTGGATGCTAGTGATGCCAATTACAGGGAGGTACATGAGGCAGACAGGGATGACACTGTAAAGGTGGGGTCAAGTTATGATGACCAACCACACAACATGGATCCCAACCCATCTAAAAGGGATGAAATTGTCACTAGGGCTTTGGATGTAGTCCTAACATAAAACCTAGTAGAACAATGGGTTATCAAAATATGGTCACTCCCCCACTGGATATGTTTTCTATGCTCTAGAGGGGTAGACGATCGTAATCTTCATGCGCTAATCCATGATTACTGTACTGATAAGATGTAGGAATGCTGATAGCACTTTGATACTTCATAGTTCACGAAGAATTATGATAGTGTTCGAATTTTTTCATGATGCTGAGAAGGAGGTCCTTTTCCATGAAGAAGAAATGAAATATTGTTCCTATTTTTTTACCACTCAAGAATAACTTGTCATGTGATTGAGGGTTCATCTAGTGGAAGGCTAAGAGAAACTGAGAATAAGTTCACATCATGTAGAGGATCTTTATTATGAATTTGAATAGGAATAGATAAAAGAATTTGAGCTCTAAACTAAAGTAGAAGATATGGGTAGGGATCTCAAGTGGTGGCAGCAGACTTTAAAGGAAACATTCTAGAAGGAAGTAGACCTGAAGCACTCCATTGAAGGGGCTGATCAGTTGGTTGATCCTACCATAATTCAAGTTATCATGCAATATGTGGATGTCCATGATTCTACCACAATGATGGCTATATTTGATTCCATTTTGGTTCATGGAAACATAATTTATTTCTATAATTATTTCATCTCAATCATATGTATGAGGCAAATAATGGTTAATACCTAAGCTCACATGGTTCATTCACAACATGAGAAATGAGGGATGCACAAATAATTAATCACTTGGTATGAAAGTTTAATATATTTATTTAACACTCATGGTTGGAAATTATTGATTTTCTATAATCATCATTCGGGTTGGCATATGTTAAGAATGGATAATAGGGATCTCAATGTATCCAGAAATTGTTTCCCGATGTAATCCCTTGCACAAACTGGATAACCATAGGGGTGTTGGAATCAATCCAAACAATGGGGAATGGGTTGTATGAATAATAATTACCTGAAATTAAGAACACAATGGAAGTGACTTCAAAATAGTGGATGACTAATTAGCATGTTCATAAGACAATGTCTATAACATTTAGCTTGAAAAATGGAAAAACAAACACAGTTTAACTGCTGAACTTGTTTGAAACACATGACTTGTCTCAAATTGCATTACAATTTCTTTCATGGCATTGGACTAGGATTTTAGTTGATCTAAAGTGGCATGGGACAATGCCTCTTGGGGGTACTACAGATATGGAAGAGGATGAATATCTAAATAATGGGTACAAAAAGTGTGAAAGTGGAGTGATGGAATATTCAAATAGCGTCGAACACTCTCAAAACTACAAAACCATGGCTTAAAACACACTAATATTAGTGTACAGGTCTTAAAAACATCAAATCTATCTATTATAGGATAATTTTTATGATGATGAGTGATATTTGGAGGTGAAAACAATGCGGTATGTGACCAGTGTTGGGGGAGAAGATATCTCAGATGAGGCCTAAGGTGCTTTGATGTTTTACATCATGAATGTGAGGCCAATTAACACATAGTTTAATGAAATGTGGTGAAGATGATTCATGGAATAATTTAGAATTGTGTGATAAAGAATATTCCCACAATTTAACATCAATTTTTTTGGACATTGATCAGAGGTTATGGTCATACTACCCTGATCCTAGAAAATAATTTAAATTTGTGTTACCAAGACTATGAAATCATCAAATATATCTATTTGGTATGGAAGGAAGAAAGACAACATGAATGATCCCAAATGGGCCCTCATATTTCACTAATATAAAAAATAGACAAGATGTAGGAATTTGTGATGTGGCGAGAGAGAAACCCAACATGAATGTCCTACGAGGCCTAAAACTACACCACATATCTCAACGAAGATCCTTGTTTAATTTCACATATTTGGGACAAAGGAATCCTTATATGGAATGATACCAATGTTACCCACCCTACCAGAACTCATAATCCTATGTGAACTATGCTCTGTGTAAGAAGAAAGGAATGGTAAAGGGGATGCACCTTAAATTTGTGAGTGGACCTTATGGATGACATACAGGATGATATACAACCATGATATGAGAATGTTGAAAAAGAATAAAGTTGATACATTCATTTTTTGGATGATTAAGTGACTGGAAGGTAAGGGATGACTATTAACCATATTTGAAACAAATTAATTGTATCTATACCATCCAAGTATAGTTCAATATAATATTAAATTTAATTTTTAATTTTTTTAAAACATAGGATTCACCATTTACTGCCAAAAATTCATTAGGGCAGTGGCCCAAGATAAGAGGTGAGCAATTATGGCCAGGTACCATGTCGTTAGGCAGCCTATCTATATTAGATGGGTGATGGAAAACCTAAACTATAGAGAACTCAATGTGTGGAATGAATCAAAGAGTAGGAATAAAACCTAGGTGTGAAAATAGTTCAATTTAATATTACATGGAACATGTGGGAAATATTTTCTCTTAGGCAATACAAACAACACATTGGAGGTTGAACCTAATGTCAATGGGTTCAAGGAGGCTCAAATTTTTCATATAAATGTTAAGATTTAATGACCATAAAATTAAGGTCACATTTCATGGACATTATCTAAGGCCAATGGAACAAAGAGGATAACAAACATGTGACTGGGATCAAAGAACAATGTTTGGGCATCGCTATGTATCCCAGGAAGATTGGAATGAAGCCTCAAATTGTTCTTAAAACATAGTGTGATATGATACCAACACTAGTTGGGAAAATACGCTATAATTAGGAATATAATTCAAAGCATGATTATCATGGAGAATACTTAACAGGTTCAGGGTAGGATCACATTTTAATTTCATGTATTCAGGATGTTAACATTGTGTTTATGGACATATAGTTTGGGACCTTTAATAGGAACTCCAATAGTAATATGTATATTGTGGTGGCATAATAGAACTACAATGAATGAGGACCAAGAAGGCTAGCATAAACCCTTGTGAATTCCCGAGGGGGCTCCCATACTGTTTAAAGTCATGTTATGTAGACTATTCTAAGGACAATGGGGACTTAGAGGAACATTCATTATATGAATACACATGTGACATTCAAGAGATAAAACATGATTTTAAAAAGGCCAAAGAGCCCACGTACCACATGGATAACTTAATATGAACTATATATAGTGTAGGGTTATGGATTTTGGACCATGATCAATGCCAAGGGTGTGATGCTTTGAAGGGGTTTCCAACTGGCCTCACAGATGGAGGGTTTGGGTTTCAATATATATTCCATAAAGAGAGGAATAATTCCACACATTGTTCTTGAATTTAGGTAAAAACTACAATTTTACATCATGCATCGAGGATGATGGCTATTAGATTAAGTTCATGCATATTGGACCATAGGTGACTGTGCCTCAAATGGGTATGCCTAGCATGGTGTCATAGAAACGTGATGTAAATGAGGAAAAAGTGGCCTGATATTACACCACATATTCCTGATGATAATTATGAGACTATACATAAAATAATTAGTATGGCATGGATGGAAGGAACATTCAACATGAGTAGGAAAATTAGGCATGTGTCCCATCGATGGGGCCTAATAGAGAAGGAAATATGGAGAAGTAAATTTTTGGTTGGGACCAAAGATGAAATGTATGGGAATTACAACATGTCCCATAAAGATAGAAATGAATCCAAACATAGTTCATGAAGAGAGTATCTCTCTATATTAGTCTAAACTATATACAGGGAGGGAGGGAATATATACATATACTTTTTCTTTTTGAGTTGTTTGATTAAGATGGAAAACTCTAGCAGCACTAAATATCATGTGTGGATCGAAATCAAGCAATACATAGTTGAGGATAGATGGTATGGCTGATGACCAGTTCAACATGAGATGTCCTCTCAGGAATTAACCCCACCTACCTATAAAATTTTTCATTATGCAGCTAGAATGATGGTTCCATAGTTGAAGGTCTTGTGATAGGACTAGACCATGCAGTTTATTGCCATGTGGTGAGGACAAAAGTTGATATTACTTTATTTTCATGCTATTAGGATGATTTTTGAAATGTAGTTTATCATCATGTAACTAGGATATTGAGGAAGTGGAGTGTTACCAATGTGGGGAGGGATTCATGGCATGAGAATCATATTCCTATGTGAATGAGGAACCCAGAGGCCCAAACCACAAAAAATACACCATAGGAGAACTCGGTACATGAGGCAAAATGATTGAAATTATGGATGGTCCCAAAGGAAAACTTTCGATATATTACACCATATCCCATGAGGATGGGAATCAATCCATATGTAGTTATAAAATTTTATTGAGTATAACGTCATTTGGTAAAGACATATTAGGGAGAGGTATCCCATATAATATGTGTATGGTACGAAAAAATAATCCAATTTGATTGAGGACCACCACACTATGCACTCTCAAGAGATTGATGAAAGGGAAAAATTATGGATGGTCCCAAGGACGCAATTTTTGGGCACTCCTTCATATCCCATAAGGTTGGGAATGAAGCCATGTATAGTTCTTGATCATGGAAGGGTAAAAGAGCAGTTCCCAATGTGACTTCATCTCAAACAAGGACATCCTAATGGAACTGCATGGTTTATAGTTGTATATCATGTACTGTATGGTTCTTTGTTTATGGTTTTAGAATTTAGACCATCTGGTATTCTTCACAATCAGATATTCCTATCATGGTGAGGTGACTTACCCAGTGAGGATTAGGAAAATGGAGGCTGATCTCCATAAAAAATTTCCTACGGATATTTTCATATAGATTAAAATCATGATTCTTAGACATTGGTGGAAACAAAATGATTATGGTCATGATGCCTGGACCTTCTATAGACAATTTAATGTCTTGTCACTAAACCAAAGGGTTTTAGTTAATTTTCATATAGTTTTAACCATATGAAAAGGAAGGTTCATGTAGATATGTGTACACCAGTAGTATGGAAACCCGATGTAAATGAAGACCTGTGAGGCAGCAACACTATAACACACATTTAGAAGAGAATCCTATATATAGTAAGAACTCATAATGATTGGTCTTGGGTTCATAGTTTATCATCATGTGCCTAGGAAATAGAATTTTATGTAGTTTACCATCATGAAACTAGGATAATGGGAAGGGGAGTATTCTAAATAAAAGTATATGGTGTAGTTTTTATAACATGGAATGAATGAGGGATACGAAGGCCCCAAACCACAACACATAATCCTGAGAGGAACCCATAAACCAGAGATGAACGGTTGAAATTGTGGCAGCGTCCAACGATGAGGAGTTTGGGAACTCTTACATATCCCATAAGGATTGAAATCAAACCATATGTAGTTCTTGATACATATACGGTAGAATACCATAGCTAGAAGTAATTTTCTCACAAAGAAGAACATCATGGTGCCATAATACAATTTAGTGTCTTATATATTAGACTGTATGGTTCTTAATTTAGTGTCATAGAATTCAGACTGTAGGGTTGTGAAGCTCCCCTATGTTGGTACGATCCCCATAAAAAATCCTAATCCAACATATACCATGTTAGTGTGGGAATCATGGATTGTTTTTGGGATTTTCCTATCAAGAGGAAGTGCATATCAATGTTAATGATATTCCCAGTGAGAAAGTATCTATGATACTGACCATCCTACTCAATGTGTGTACATGCACAAAGGGGTAACACCATGGGTGTTGGGGTTCCACAAATATTACGGGAGGTGAAAATGGTCAATAAAGGATTTAGAGACCAGGATCATGGAAGAGGTTATTGATGGGTGTGGAAACCATAGACTAAATTTTAAACATAGGATCATGAACTACCATAGTCATGGATGGGGCATGGAAATGTAGAATCGATTACAAAATCATTATAATTGACTGCTGAACGTATTTGAAACCTGGGATTCGAAATTCATTTCCATAGATCCATGACAGAATTGGCCCAAGATGGTAGAATATCCATTATGGCTATGAACCTTTCCATTTGGGGGTCCATCTGAATATGAAAGATAGTGAGGATATGACTCTAGAATGACTCATTGTATGGTGATGGATAATGGAAGTATCCATGTAGAATAAGAGGAATTAGGTTTCTATTCCTAGTACATCAGAGAATGTTACTTGTAGGATGAATCTAGACTCAAGGTAAATGTTATAAGTATCAAAAATAGTTTAAGGTCATATTTCATGAACCTGTGGAACTTTGTTTAGGATCACATTGTTTGGAACGTTGGATCCCAGTTTAATGTCATGTTCCTAGGACGTGTCCATGATGTTTAATGTCAAGTAGTGTGGATGATTCTTTATTATTTAATGTCATGTATTAGGGACATTATATGTTTCAAGGGTAATCTATGTTATTATGTAGTTATAACCTAGTCTGAATGAGTACATAGGGATTCCGCACCACACAACACAATTCCTAGGGGAATCCATATATATTTTAAAGTCATGATGTTTGGACATGAAATCCATGATTATGGAAATATAGATTAGACCATTGTGATTTTTCAAATTATCCACATGTGTACAAACCATACCAAGACTCTTAAGTCTACTTGAATCATTCTCTATGTGAGAAACAAGGAGTAGTGACATGATTTTTCTGACACATGAAAGCTAATAGAAGGGGAATGGATATGCCAATCCTAAATATCATAATTACATTGGCCTTATTAATAATTGTATATATGTCCAAATAGGAGTAAAACCAAGGGTGTTGAGATTACCTAAAAAACATAAGGATGTTGAGTGAGTCAATCATGACACATTAAATTTGGATCATAGTGGGTATTCCCTGATGATGGAGAATAACTGAGGACCCTTTTTGAATCACAACATTCATATCTTGTTACTGAGGTTGGCGAAAGAAATTAGGGTTAATTGCATGCCTTATTCGAAATGTTGGAACTGTCTCAAAATATTGCCCAAAATATTCTAGTGTGTTGGCCCAAGATGGTAGGTGAGCCATTGTGGATAGAAACAAAGTTGTTTGGGGGTTATTTCAAACATAGATGAAGACATGATCTATATAAATGGATGTTGTGAATCAATGATATGGATTGATATATTGTCCATAAAGAATTCAATACTCTAGGTAATACAACATAGTACATTTTAATACATCAATGTGGAGTATTGAAAAGAATGAGTTAAACCCCTTCTCAAGGATGAGGGTCCTAAGGTAGTTCTTTGAGTGAGGAATAGTAGTGGACCAGCTCCAAATGGAGAGTTATCTCTCATACAAGAGATCATGGATTTATATAGATTTAAATAATGTTACATGTATGTGTATTCATCTCATGCTTAATGAACGAGGCATCCTATGAACTCCACATAGGGAAAGGATATAGTTTAATGTTATTTTTTGATAATGATAGACACACAGTTTATCATCCTACTGTATGTAATTTTCATTGTATAGTTTAATGGAGTGTGATTAGGACAAGAAATGGTTTTCATTTATGGTCACATCATTGTAACCATGGTTATTTTAGTTTCATGTCTCATAGCTTACACAACAACCACCAAATATATATTTTTATTATAAATAAGAACACGTTCATAGAGAATGTGTGAAACTAGCATGTACAACATGGCAGTCAAACCACTATAGCACAATTAAAATAATTAATTACTATCTTAAACCCATTAGACATAATATCCATAAACAATTTTCCGGAGAGAGATGTTACCTCTTTTCCAAGGTCATCTCTGATACTGCCATCGAAATGAGAGGCCCGCTTTCCCCACGCTCATAAGAAATCCTCCTCATCTAGTTTGTTGTTGTTGAACCCTCTATCTAGGATTAGGTGTTGTTTGTAAATACACTCTCTTGGTTCCTTATTCATGTCCACTGGAATAAATCTTGCTAACATATGTTCCATAGACTCTATAGAAGAATGGATGGCTACCACCATCTCTTCCATCCCCTCCTCTGATTGTAATAGCAACTCTCATGGATATCCCCTGATCACAGCCTCTCCTTCCAGCTCCCCCGACATCCCCTTCACTCTCACCTTATTAGGTGAGGCCGATTCACTCACTTGCCCCTACACTTACTCGGTACCAATCATATCAATTTGATCAGTTTCTGACTCATACTGTATACCCTGAGAAGCATCTTCCTCCACCACTAGTATCACCTCTTATATATAAAAGTGCCTCTCCTCTTGCTGACCTCCTTCCTGTGGGGATTCATTCTCATGCGACTGAGAGAACGAGACTTTCTGGCCATCCTCTCTCTCCACTAATTGGGACCCGTGCTCTATAGACCATAATTTTTTATATTTTAATGTCATTTGACTAATATGGGGTCCTTCAATTTAACATCGTGAATCCTAGATGACGGTGGTCATGTAGTTTAACATCCTAAAACTAATACATTGGTGGTGCTATGCATTTTAACGTCATGTGATAATGATGTGGGATCATTGTTTAATGTTGTGTGTTGAGGAAGTTTCTACTCGGTAGTTTTATGTCTTACAATACATACATGGGGACCTATTCATTATTAGTACTATTTGAGGAACTTAATAATGGTTGGAAGCATGATTAATCCTCATCCATAGTCACCAAAGAGTATGAAACATTGGGATCGATGTTGTGAAAGATGTATGGTCCATCCCACATGGGATCCAACTTTAGTGGATTCCTTCTATGTAACATTGTCATCCTTAAGGATAGTATTATATCACCTTGAAGGAAAAATTCGAGGAAAACATTCTTATTGAATTCTCATGCTATCATGTTTTGGATCCTCTCTAGATTGGGAAAGGCCTGGTGCTTGTTCTTTTTGACAGATTCCTGTTAAACTATAAAATCAATGGCTATTTTTTCTAACGTGTTCTGATCATATATAGTCGTTTGGTGTGATGTAACTTGAATATTTATTGGTATGATTTCCTTTGTTCCATACTTTTGGGAATATGGGTTCACCGAGGTGGAATTTCCGGTCATCATTAAATTAACACAGAGAGCTTTGGGGAAATTTTCTGGAAATCATTTCTTGTTATGTCCAACCATCAACTCCAGATTTATGGAGATTGTTTTTTTGAACATCGTGATCTATCCATTTTTCTGCACATTGTAGCAGATGTATGGTTGGACCAGATGTTGTACTTTGCATACAACTTCTTTAGAATGACTGCTAGAGGTTGGTGTTGTAGACACTAGGAATAACATAAGAGACTCTAAACTAATAGATGATTTTGAATCTCAAGAACTCTACAATAGAATGGGTCTTGACTTCCCATAGAGAAGTCGCCTCTTCCCACATGGAAATGAAATCGGTCAGAGTCATAATTATGTTGCACTATTGATCCATCTCAGATGGATATAGTCCCATGACATCTAATCACCAGAATACAATGGTCCAAGAATACATGGTATTATGGAGGAGATTCAATGGTAGATTCATGATGTTGGCATGTGTGTAACCTTATGATGAACATAATATTGTTGTGAGCCATGGTGGTCCAAAAGTATCCCTACCTAAAAATATGATGCGAGTGTTTCAACCCCACATGATGAGATCCAAAATAACCATCTAGAATATCCTGTATAACCTAGGTAATCTCATCAACATGAATGCAGTAGAATAGAATTCCATTGAATCCAATTTTTAGAGAGTCTACTAAATGATTGGACCGCTCATGATGGAGAATTGTTGTGCACACCAATGGATTCACTCATGTTATGGTCTATCTTGTGGGATAGTGCCTTGATGGAGATAATCGATTAATAGGGTCATCCAATTAGGGATTTCATCAACTACATGATCATTTAGTGTTCCTGGTGTGGAGGTACTACTGGTATGGTGGTTTACCTACTGGATGTCATCATCATCTAAAGTGACTTGGGTGATGAATCATCGATGTACCACATGGATGAAAAAGTCATACTAGTTAGGCTCTATGAGAGAAGCACATAGAATGGATAGGGTATTAGGTCGACCATTATGAGATTGAGGAACCTGGGTTACCTCTTGCTAAAGAAGGAACTAGGTCATTAGTTAGAGAGTGCACTCTAATAGGGGCACCAGTTCTGGATTCCTAACGATGTTGTCACCTCTGGTCTTCTTGATGACTATTTTGGATTCCCCTTTCAAATTTTTGTTGGAAAATAAATCTTAAGTTACATATCAATATCAATAATGAGAGAATAATACTTTTCCTCATTTTTTTATTAGCCTTCCGATAGTTGAAATGAATATTATAGGGAAGACGTTACCAAGGTGATGAAGACAATCCCCATGTCTAATATATTGAGTCTAGGATCTTTGATCCGTCGACTGATTGGTCTCTAGGAGGCACCATTGAAATGAATATGCCAACATGGAACCACCTGATCCACTAAGAGGATCCCCTTTTCTAAGAAATCTTGATCAGGGTACTACTCCATGGGTACCAAATGGGCAGCCAAAAAGTATGATAGAGCCTGACCCTTGGCAGTCTTATGTGGAACAAATATGATGTCAAACTACAGAATAATTTCTACACATCTTTCTAAACTTCCTTTCAACACATGTTGTTTTAGGATATTCTGTTGTAGTTCAACATGGTATACTAGCAGTATCTCATGGTACTGCAGACAGTGCGACCAATTCTGCAATGTGAAAACAATCTTGAAGAAGCTCTTCTCAATAAAATAGTGTATGGACTATGTGATATGATGTATGTGACTAAGATAATATAAAATATTTTTTTCCCTTTATCATTCTTCTTGGAGGGACGAGTGCTATGTTTTCATTCCTAGGTGGTCACTTAGAGGACTAACCGATTCTTTGAAATCGGTGGCATTAGAACATGAGGTTACAGTAGATACCTCTTGATCGCCTCAAATGAAATCTGGAACTCTTCATCCCACTTGTAGACAATGTTGTTCTTTAGGATCCTAGAAAAGTTCATAGAAATTTAAGCCAGAATGATGATAAAATGGCGTATGTAGGATATGTGGCCTTCCAGGCCACATATCTACCTTGGGATGCTGTAAGGAGAAATTTGTATGTTATCCTTGGACTTATATGGGTTAATCGTGATTCCCTTATACCTGACAACAAAGATGTGAAACTCCCCTGTGGTAACCCTAAATTCAAACATCAAGGGGTATATCTTTCGATGGAAGGAGTGGTGGAAGTCAAACGCCATCTCAATTTCATATTGATGGCCCAGAAACTGGTAGTATATGACAACAAAATCATCCACGTAGCATACAACAATCATCCTGATGATCAGTTTTAATATGGATTTTGTGGAATGCCCATAAATTGATCTTGAATTTACTAAACTAATGGGCATTAGCTGATTGTATAATGTTATTTTCCACACCCTGAAGTAATTGGATTATTTATATCTAGGGTCCATATCGATCTTATTATATCCAAAATACCAATCCATGAAGGATATATCATGGAACCCAATAGTGTCATCGATCAATAACCCTGTTACCAGAAGAAGAAAATCATACTTCGGGAAATGTTGTTTGAGATCCTTGAAGTCAATATAGACTCTAATCTATCTATTCTTCATCCTTATGGTAATGAGGTTCTCTAACCAACAGAATTACTAATCCTCCTTCATGAATTTTTCTTTGATAATCGTGTCAACATCTTCCTCCTCTATATCACCATGAAAAGAGTTCATTTTTTTGGAGGCTGCTTTAACATATGATGACTTACTGGAAGAAAAAGATAGTGGATGGGGACTTGAGGGTCTAGTCATGGAATCAAATCATAAATCTTGGAAAAATCATAATGATTTTGCTTTAGGAAATATATATAATAATATTACACATATTTGGTCATATCGGTACGGACCTGCTTTGGCCTCAGATCAATCTCGACGACATGATTCACCTGAAACAGCTCATCGAAATTTGTGGAGATTCATTCTTCCGATATATGAGTGGTGTATACCAAATCATATTCATCATTTGTGGTAGGATTATTAGTATGATTAGGCCATTAATCCAGGTCATCTGATCCTAGAGGAACAATATCTACGTGGGTTTAACATAGCTATGTGGAATTGGATTGTGTGGGATACAACTGTTTCCATGGGGAATATATCATGGTACATCACAGGGGTAAGGGGTTTCAGTGTCACTTGAGCCTGGACTGTGTAAGGGTATGAGGTGATCTTCCATCATCTCTTGTACCTACGAACAAATCTACCCCTCTTCTCAAAAACAATTAACCAGTTTCATAGTTCTGTAATTGTAGTCTCCAAGAGGTGAATAAGGGTGATAAAATCATATTTTCACACCATACATGGGTCAACCATAGTGGGATTTTCCTCAAAATAACATGTCTAAACACATTTTCCATTCAATTTTAATATTCAACATCTAGATAGTGGGATCATAAGAAGAAAAGAGAGATGCATCACCTTGTAGTACAACCAGTTGACCATTGAGGGATTACTTGAGGCATTGGTGATATGATGATAGAGTCAATGCATGTAGATGTGGCCGGGGTCTAACCACCATAACATTATAGGCAGTATCTCGAGGGACAACCATGAATCCAGCTCTTGTAATAAGTCCACCAAATTGGGTATTCAAATAGATATTTACAAATGTCCTCTACAGATTCCTATCGTAACCCTATATATTCAGGTAAAATGGACACTCATCAGCATTAGTCATTCATTTGTTTTGGAGCATCTGTGTCAGGATAAGGTTGATACCAGACCCTATGTCCAATAGACAGCGGTAGAATTCCATGCCATTTAACTTATTAGTGATGTACAGTGGGTAAATGTGTCCACGTATGGTGTATCCATCATATTCTCCTGAGAATTAGATGATGGATATTCATTCTTATCACTCCAATTTCATAGAATGGAAATATTATGTGGATTATACCTCTTTTTCAAAATATAGGGGGATCCTCAATTATTATTGAAGGGCCTCTCTCATGTCATCCGACAGATAGAGGGAATCATAGATCAAGAGTATTGTAGGCATGATGGTGAGGTACTTAATCACATCATACTTCCTTTCATGATGCACATTTATACCTCCATGGAGTTTCTCTTTGGAAGTAGTTACAATGTTCACTGCTTGATGAACAAGTGGATTCTGACTAGTTTTTTGGAATATCATGTTGTACTTTTGCTAAAAAAACATGATAAATACCACATAATATATGGATGGATAAGCCTCGACCATATCTAGATGTGACTAATCAGGATGCAGTATCCACTGTTCTACCAGGTCTAGTAGCATGACCTATGGTTACAGTGAATCTAGCAAGATAGAGTGAGTGGAATATGTCTACTAGGACATTTACAGAGTATGTTGTCTTGTCTCTATAGCATGCATATCTTGTCTTGAACACTGTCAGGAGTATCTCATTGATTCCCATAACCACAGCTCCATTGATGATGGCGTCGACCATGGACATTTGGAGGAATTTCTTAGTATTCTTCATCATTGGGAACTATAAAAGTAACTTCCAAATTAACATTATTCACATAGGTGTATTATTAGTCAACATCATAGGATTCCTCTAATACCAAATGGATTCAAGGGGTGATCCCTATATGTGGAGGCATGAAATCACCGAGATTTCAGGACGATGTTGGGGGCAGTGGGGAATTTTAATTTACCTAACACCATATGTTCCCACTCACCAGAGATTTGGATGAATAAAAAATGGATTACACAGATGAAGAGGTGGTATCCAAAGGAGGTGTAGTGGCTTATTGAGGTTTATGCGGATTCAGAAGAGCATAGATGACACCATGGGTGTGAGTGACTACTCTACGGGACAACCAATCTACATATTTATACATCTCATGGATAGAGACCTACTTCCAATCATCTTCACTATCACTATCAATATTTTTAATGATGAACACTACCTGATATAGATTAAGTAACAATATTACTAAAATGTAATAAACATGGTCAAGCATCCAATCCTTGAACACAAATAATTTCTTGATGATATTTCCATGTATTCATTGACAAGGATGGTATTCAAGGAAATCAGTGAGATTAGCCTTCGAGAGTTTGCTGCATTCTGGAAGATATTTAATTTCTTATACTATAGATATTTAGAAATAATGAGGAACATGATCCTCATTGAATGAGTAGGTTTGTTTTCACCAATCAGGGAAGGGATATCTTGGAACATGAATATGCTGAGTGGCTAGATCCTAAAAACAGGGAAGATCATTTTTCTCTCACCTATGTGGTGACGGTGTATTGTGGGGTGGTGTCGGCCAATACAACACTGTCTGTTGTATTACCTGAGGCTAGACCTGGGGATTTTTCCCTTAGTGAGGCTATAGATGAGTCCTAGATAAGAGCATATCTAGAGGTTTGGGGACCACAATCTGTGTGACGGTATGAATCTCATCCTTGGTGGATCTTCTTATAAGAGATAAAGAGAAAATAGATGTGCCAATATAGCCTAATATAAGACATCTTCTAGGAATTAATCCTTATTAGAGAAATCTCAGAATCCACCTAGGATTTTATATGTGATGATGGAGGGGACCAATGTAGTCTAGGAATTTCCCACGCACAACTTCAACCATTACTGTTGGTTTAACGACATGTTGAGAGAATATATGAGGCACTTCAACTGAGAAATAAGTTACAACACACTCATCTAGTCATTAAATTCACATAATGTGGTCATAAGTACACATATTTTATGTGGTGGAACTAAACTAATAGAGAAACTACGTAATAATGTCTTCCCAACCATCAATGGACCAAATGGGTAACTAATTGTACATGAAAAATACTAGCCCTTCCAATTTCTGAAAAAACATCAATGCTTGGTGGCCTCCTTCTATTATGGAGCACCCAACCTGGGTCCATAACTGGAGATGATGTGTTATACATATTTCAGCTGGTCGGCCATCACAATAATGGAGATGAATGTAGGATTACCAAAACCAATTATTTCTTTCATATCATCCACCCATGTTAGATACAGAATTCCATCAGGTGGGATTTCCACCTATTCCATCTTCAATACTTCGAGTAGAGTAGTGAGAGAATATATCAGATAATCCTAGAGGGGCTTCCTATATATTGGTGGATTACTAACCAAAAGTGTATTGGAATACTCATCAATATGACACGTAGGATAAGATGATTTTTGGGTTGCTGGTGGACTAGTTGAAGGAGAAACTGGTGAAAAAACTAGAAGAATGACCTGAGGGGTGGCCATATTTGTGTCCTAAGGAGGGTTATCATGTTTCTTGGGAATATTCGGCAATGAATACCATGGTTTTTTCATAGACTCGTTGTTTTACCTTGTTGAGGTGCACAATATTTTTGAGAACAATAGGAAGAAACCGATTAGGAATAACCTATGGCTGCCCCTACTGCCCCGATTGAGGGACCGAATGCATAAAGGCTCAACATTGACAGTACACCATTCAGTAAGGTTCTCATCAAATATCATTTCATTAAACAACCTCTAATATCCAATCTATTTGAGAAGTATGTTTTAGTTAGATTGAACTCTACCTTTGAGGTGGTATCAGATGGGTCCAATGGCTTAGCAGTCTTAATTTAGCCTTTATCCTTGTTGCTGTTCTGACCAATGGGAAATGGTGAAGAAGGATCCCCAAGGTAATGTAAATTTTTTTTTACTTTTTTGAACACCTTTGTGGTGAACCATATGTTGTTCTTCCCAAGGGGTGGGCCATATTCTTCAGAACCTACACTAACACCCCTTCTATGTGTATCTTAGGGATAACCATGTTTACCATGATGGTTCCTGGAGGCATATCCTCAAAATCACCTGCGAAATCAGGGCGTCGTAGGATGGGACAGAAATGAAGAGAAGTATATTATCCCCAAACATAGATCAAAACATAAGGGGATGCCTCTTTAATAATTTTTTGGAGCCTAATAACACTCTAAAAAAATTATTACAGAAGAGTATTACCGTAGTCCGGTAACACGGGGTGCTCAGATACTAGATGTTCTACCAACTTAAATATTTTTCCCTACTAGCTATTGTCAAGAAAATTCTCTTCAATATTTTGGTAGACCACATGATAGTCATGGAGGCAGAAACATGTCACCCGGATGGTTTGGTGAAAGCATATAACCTCATGTTGGGTGTGGGACACTGGAATTTCAAATATCTGAATTGCAATCAACTATAACATCTTAGAAAACTAATATAAAGATACAGTTACCCATTAGATTCCCCTATCGGAAATGGGGTTTTACACATGGCTTCATAAGGCTCTGATTGATGCTAGATGAGAAACAAACAACATCACATATGCGGGTTGGATCGGTGGTAGACTACATGATGAAGATACATCTACATGAACTAACTGATAATTTTACGTTGGATCATCTCTTAGAGGTAGTGTCGACCACATCATAAAATCCTTGTAGGATGAGTTACTTTCCACTTCAATATGTGTGACAATAGAGGAAGTTATTTTTGGGTCTTTCTGGTGCTTGTAGTCTATCATCTCTCAAAAAGACACTCTAAAATATCATGTAGGGGTAGAGAATAAACCTAGTGATGATAGAGATTTTGACATTGTGATACGTTGTAAGGGATCCAAATCATCCTTTAATATCATGTACATACCAAGGGATTCAGGGATTTGGTGCATATGACCTTTCTGGATAATGAAACATACACACCAAGCCCCTACCAAAAACTCTAATGCAGACTACCCGGGTGAATCGTCCATCATTGAATTGGATTCAGCTTTAGAATTAGAGAATAATATGGTATTGCTGAGGAATATTCTCTTCTAGGAGTTTTTCCTTCGGTGATGATGATTCCTCCTTCATCCATGAGTTAGATCAGCATGGAAGAGATGTTTCTCTGCACGATTATGACATTCATGGTTTGTTGTTGTAGATTAAGGAGGCCCTATGTGATAATTAGAATTGGAATTGGGATGATGTATTCTATAAATGATTGTGATATAGGAAGGTACTCTATATTGATTATCGCCTGAGTAGAGAGGAACCCTGTATAGACTGCTTCGACAGTGGGAAGGACCTCCTCCCTGGGTCCTGACATGACAAGGAAGACTCCTAATTGAGTTTTTTGGAACATGGGGAGGGACTCCAAATTGGTTTTCGGTGGAGTGGGGAGGAACTCTTCTTTGGTTAGTTTTTGTGAAAGGAGCGCCTCAACATATATCAAATGCGATATGGTGAGGACCTCTATTCTAGTTTCTAGATGTGTGGGGGGGGACCTCCATTGTAATGAGTGCTGGAGTGGGGAGGTCCTCCACTTGAGGTAATCAAAATAGGGGGAGGACCTTCATATTGATTGTTTAGGGAGTGAGGAGGACCCCCTCTATTGTTTTTTGTATCATGGGGAGGACCTTTACAATGGATTCTAAAGAAGAAAGGAGGGTGTTCACATTGGTCAAAGAAGTTATAGGTATGACCTACTCTTGAGAAATGAATGATTTGAGGAAGACATTTGTATTGATGGTTTGTGGCCTGGGGAGGACCTTCATATAAGAACCATAGGTATAGGGAGGACCTTAATGATGGATGTTGACATGGAGGGGACAAACTCCTCTTTGGAAGATGTTGGGAACATAGGGAGGACCTCTTTTTTGTGTCCGAGAGTTGGGAGGAACTCCACTATGGTTGGTGATGGTATGGGGATGGCTTCTATACCTGACCTCATCATCATTGGTCAACCCGTGATTGATTTCAGTTGGCCCAATGATAAAAAGTGAAAACCCATCCTGCTTGTGAGGTGGATAATGTATCAATTCTTATCAGGCACTGATGGGTCCCTACTATACATTGTTAAGGATCTAATGGTATGCACCGGTGGTGGCATGTTTCAGGGGAGCCATGTAATGTGACGATCCCTAGAGGGAATCATCCTAAGACTAAGCCTGATGAATGCTTCAGTTCAGAAAAATGGGGCCAGCGAAGTAGTGTTATAGTCCACCTTCTCTTTGTCTTAGGGGACTGATCATTAGTGGCATTGACATGAGCTAGTGGGAGCCCTCCTTGGTGGATCATGGGTGGTAGTTGTAGTTTTTGTGACCTAAGAATCACCTACCTCCATGGAATATGGGAGAAATTTATAAAAACACTCCATATAGAGTATCTAGAAGTTGTTAGACATCATAGTGGAGAGTATTGGCCCCCTTGTTTCGCCATTGGGGTGGCTATGATGGAAAGGATAAAAATCCTCCATGTCCTAGTGGTCCATGTCCATTGTAGGAATGACCCACTTCTACTAAAACCGACATATGATGGCATACCTAACACTCCAACATATGATTTCATAGGGTATGATAGGTAATGGGCACCTGGTCACTATGGTCATAGATGATGTTGTGGAGGTAGAGGAGTTTTGCGGGGTAGCCACATTATTACTGCTCCTTCCACTATGTATACAGGTGGGGGTGATTGGATTCCTATATCTTGGGTCCAGAAAATAAATAAGATTCAGTTGTATGTATGTATATCAAAAAATAAATTCCTAATACCCTAGTGTCATCAAATATTCCAAGGATGGAAAGGGATATCCACACTAATGATGTCTTAGATCGGAATGTCAAACCATTAACCGCCCCATATTATAATGAGTTCCACAGCGACCCCACTATTTTCTTGATAGGACCTGGCACTAGATATCTGGATCTGCTGACATGATTACCATAGATTTCTTTAATTCATCTAATCCTCAAATTGAGAAGATATGTTCATCTAGTATTCACTATTTCAATTTATGATGCTTTTTTGGGGCACATCCAACTCCCGTGTTATAGCCACAATAGAATTTCTTAGGTTTCTATGTGTTCCTGTTTTATAATGTTACTTGGAATTTATCACATTCCCAGGGATGTTTTGTAACACCCCGAGATTTTATGAAAAATATTCTTTTTAATTTCATTAATGTCTTGTGTTGTACACTACACCAAAAAGAGCTTGCACAACACGCATCCTTGACTTGCCTTACATTACACGCAATCATGATCTTCCTCGATAGCGCGTGTAGTACGCAATACCACGTTTCACTAAATGAGATATTATTATAATATTATTATGAACTAGCCGTTATGAATAGTAATAACCATTTTTTAAAATTTTGTAATTTTTATTTTTCAAAATGGAATTTATTTTTGGATTTGGAATATCGAAATTATCTTAGGGTGATATTTTGGTACTTTTCGGATAACTTTCATATTCAGATGAATAGTGAAAATTACTAAATTTTAATTAAAAACAACTTTTTTAATCGAAATAATTAATAGTGATAAATTATTATTTTGAGTGGTTTTAAAGTATATTTAGAATATATTTTTACAATTTAATACAATTTTGGTCATTGGATGTAATTTAACATTTAAACCAGACATAAACAAGTGTCAATCTTTTGATAGTTATTTTCTATTAAGAACACGATATTTGTTTTGACGATGGGAATTAATTATTAAATTAATTAATGCAATTGATATTTTTTGAATTTGGTAAATAGAAATCATTTTTGAGTTCATAATATCAAATATATCTTAAGCCTAATTTTTGGTATTTTTCTGGAAACATTCATTTTTTGATGAATAGTGAAACCACTAAGTGGTAGTTAAAAAAATGAATTTTTCATAAAAAGTAATATTAATGCTTCTGTGAGTGGTATTTCAAAATTACTAGATACACGGTTGATTTCAATAAGTAAAATGTGGTTCAATGAGATGAAAATAATTTTTGGTGAAGAGTAACTTTTTACTTTTTTACCACGGTTAAAAGTAAATAGGGTAATTAATTGTAAAAATGATATTATTATTAACCTAAAACATGTCATAATTCTATTGGATAAGAGTAATTCGACCAAAAACAACCTTATGAATAAAATATAACTATTTAGGCCCACTTGGATTAGATTAGGACATTTATTATTATTTAATTCAAGGAAGAGTTAAAAGAGTTAAAATCAACGTTTATTTACTAAAACATTTTTAATATAGGATTAGAAATAAGATAAATTAGATTGTAAATGTTCATTAGAAAGATAATAATATTTCATATATAATGATATTTTATTTATAAATTTTAGACATTAAATAAATTAATTTATTTATGGCACAATGATGATGCAGTAATTATCATAATAGTGAAAAATTAGAATAATTGATATTATAAATACCCAAATAAATATAATTTGAGAATTTTTATGAATTAAACTAATTTTCTAGGTTAATATTACAGGTTATTATTGATTTAATTAACTTTTTTAGAACTAATCATTATGTTATGATTTTCACAAAAATCTATTACTAAATAGTGTCAAAATTGACATAAAATAGTTTTTAAACCCAATATTATATTATTAATTGTTATTTTATTCATAAAAATATTAGGTTCGGCCAAATTACTTAGATAAGGTTATATATATTAATAATAAACAACTTGGGGTTAGTTTGTCTTGTTATAGTATGTTTATTAACCTTATAGTATAAAAACACAAGAAGACGCGGTAAAAGTTAAATTATTTAACTTAATGTTAAATCTAAATGATAAGGTTAAAATAGGAACCTAAACATGTCTAAATTCTATTGGATGAGAGGATTTAGACCCATACCCACCTTATCTTCTAAATAAATCAAATTGGAGCTATTTAAAACCGAATTCGGCTTTATAATAAAATAATATTTTTAGGTTTTCTAAAGGAGCCCCTCTCCTCCCTTATAAAAGGGCACCTCCTCCCCCTCTTACTCACACCACATTGAGCCTTCATGCTCGGCCAACCCCTGACAAATTCTTTTCTACACTTCCCTATAAACATCCTAGAGGTCCTGGTCTTCTTCAACGAACAATTTTAGTGCCCTATGAGGAGGACTCAAAGAGGCGCTTCAAAGAAGAGGTAATGTCTGTTACCGATTCTTTCAACTTTATTTCTTATTCCACTTATTCTTCTTAGGTTGTTTCATTATTAAGTAATAACATCAGTATCAATAATATACTGATATGTTATTATAAGTATTAAACAACCCTATTTCACCATCTATCCGTCCTACGGAAAACGAAATCACCGCGCGTGCGTACGTACGGAATAACGTCTCCATGCCATGGTGTAATCTATTTTCCACCACCACCTTACTTGGATGGGTATAATGGTGTACATAATAACTATATATGATTATTTTAAAGTTATATTGATTCTGAAATAGTATACATACACTCCAATACAATTCCATGATCATGATAATGATATCATCGCTCGTGCGTACGTACGGACTACCGTCTCCACGACGCGATGAGATTAATTCTCCATGTTATCCATTCATGAATGATAATAAAGTATATATAATAAGTAATCATGAAATATATGAAATAATAATACTACTTGATTTATGTATATATATATATTTATGTCATCTACTTAATTCCATTCAATCCAATAAGGAGACGAAAACAGCGTTCATGCGTACGTACGGCCTACCGTCTCCATGAACGGTGTAATTATTTCCATTTATCGATATATTATATATATGTATATTCTGAATATATAATATATATAAATCATGTTTTATATTCTGGAATTAAGTAATCATATTAATAATTACAAGTCAAAACACGGATGACAAATGAAACGATTTTATCCAAACGCTCTTTAACATGGAATTTACAAAAGAACAGGTAAAATAAAGTCGTAAGTGAAACATATATGATATAATAAAAATGAGAATGATTCTGGAATAAGTCAATGACATTATTTAAATCATTATATAGGAGGTTCGGATACATATGAAGCATATCAGACATAAGGTAAGGGAAATATCACAATGTCATTTTTATCCGAGATTGTTTATACTTCAGTATTTACATGGGTGTATTTTATCATCCAAATCCATGTTTCCTCAATATGTAATATTATTTCCATCCACCTAAAATTTTTTAAATCCAATTTTACCCTTCTGTGAGTTTTTAGTAAAAGATATGAAAGGAATATTTTGTCGTTTTTCGTACGAGGTACTTTTGACTTTTCCGACAAAAGGACGAGAAGAATGTTTTTTTAACTTATACGGAATGAATGGATTTTTAAAACATTATTTCCAAGAAGCCTTCTTTACAAGTTTTCATGTCTATTTTTAATCAAATTCTTTTATTTTAGAATTTTATGACATGTTAAGAAATGAAAAGTGTTTTTGAAGTAGAACAAATATTTTCCTCAAGAATGTAGTTTAAGTGTTTTATAAAAAATATTTTTCATCTAAGATAATATAGGGTTCTGTTTCTATCCCTATTTTTACATTGATTTGATTATGTTATGATGGAATTATTTTTATGATGTCCTTTTATCTTATATAGATTATGATGGCATGATGTTTAATATTCCCATTTTTATTACACGTGTTATGCAATGATGTATGATTTTTGATTTTGTGGCACACATAAGAATGGTATCATTATGAGATGGGTGGGACCTATATCTCCCTCCAATGCATTGGGTAAAGATTTTATATATCATGAGATAGACATGGCTGGAACGGCAGTTTAAACTGGTTCAGTGAAACCGGACTGAAACGAGGAGAGAACTCGATTCAGAAATGGAATTTGTCCACTAAGATAGTCTTGGAAATGAGTCTTGACTAATAATAAATGATTCTCTAGGATTATGTGTGTATTCCACAAAGTTTCATGTTTTATGTTATGATTATTGGGATTACATTTCACTACTATTATTTATCCAATTTTATGAAATTATGATTTCTTTTTGCAGGGTACGATTTCCAAAGGTTATGTTCTTATGTATATGATTTGATTGATATTTCTTTTGTTTACCCTTACTGAGCATTTGAGCTCACCCTTTTATATTTTCTTTTCCCCAGGATATAAAGAAAGGTTTTAGTTAAAAAAAGAATGATCCTTATGGGAGATGTTGAAGATATTTCACCACGATTAGAGGATTATATTCCGAATTTCCAATGACACTAAACTATTACAGTCCTTGTGTGTGTGTTTTTGTTATGTACTAAGTATTCCACAAAAGTAATTTAATGTCCATGTACGTCAAGCTTCGGGTCTCTACAGTTGGTATCAGAGGAAATGTTTAGTCATCCTTTGGAAACTAGGATGCAAAAATGTTAGTGAGATCCCTAGAGATATTTATAAGGTATGTCTGGGGATGTCCCTAAGGTTAAGTATACGTTATAGTCCTAGAATTGCGCTAACCATCTTGGAATTAAACCTAAGATGTTAGATATTGAAGTTACTCCCCCTTTATTATATTGTTTTCCCTAGCGTGATTTTTGCCTCTCACACTATTATTTTTGGGTTTTAGATGATGGCTGGAACCTGAAGGAACCGTGTTGATCAATGTAATGGACAATGCAATGATTGTCCTCTTGAACAAACAAATGTTATGGGAGATGGAGTGCAAAATCTTATTGCTATACTTACACAAGTTATGAATAATTCTGGACTTCCAAATGAGCAAACAAGGTAACAATATTCTGTTGAGTCCTTCACGAAGAAACACCCACCTTCTTTCAGTGGGTCTTCTGATCCACTTGTTTCTGAACAATGGATCAGTACCACTGAAAAGATATTTTCAGTTCTTCAATGTTCTGAACATGATAAAGTCATCTTAGCAGTATATTGTTTGAAAGGTGAAGCTAATCAATGGTGGAATCTTATCAAGAATACGAGGCCAAGAGATGAAATTGAGTCCATGGAATGGGATGAGTTCAAGAAGTTATTTTTCAATAAGTACTTCCCGCATATTCTTCGAACATCGATGGAGAAGGAGTTTCTTGAACTAAAGCAAAAGGACGATGAATTTGTTGGTATATATGAAGCGAATTTTACAAGGCTTGCAAGGTATGCATCTGGATTTATCATCCAACCTGAAAGTAAAGTTGATCGATTCATCAGTGTCTTAAAACCAAATCTTCGGAGGGCATTAGCTATAAGAGACTTCAGTAGCTATGAAGAAAATTTTGCGTTGTACTATCAAGGTATAAATGGAAGTTGGTGTTACTTATCCATCTCATAGTTTTGACAAGAAACGAAAGATGGATTTCAAGGAGAAATCTCAGAATAATGGTTAAAAGAAGATGACTGTTTCCTTATGCTCAAAGTGTGGAAAGAAGCATGGTGGGGATTGTCTTAAAGGGACAAGTAAATGTTTCAAATGTGGAAAGGAAGGTCATCGGGCATTTGAATGTCACAATGATGGGAAGAAGATGTCTAATGATGCAAACAAAGGAAGGGATACACAGAATGAACCTACTACACTTCAATGCTTCAAGTGCAAGGAAATAGGGCATTATGCTAATAAATGGCCTAATCCAATTGTTAGTGATGATCTACATGAGCAACCACATAAGGCAAAGGACAAAGGGAAGTTACATGCGATCACTATTGGCGATGTTGAATATGACAACGATGTGGTTGAATGATTAACTGTTTATGTAATGGGATTCCAAAATAATGTTTTACATAATATCATGGAATATTGGAATATTTATGTATTGGTTTATTGTGGTTTTCAATAATTTTATGGTACCGGTAACCATGTAAAGTGATTGAGATATTTTTGGAAAAAAGATGATATGCGCATAATGAAGGGACAAGGAAAAAATGAAATGTTTGACAGTATACATGAGCTCATGATTGATATAAGGACTAAGTGATATCATGGTTTGAGTATATATAATTTTGAGTATTTTGGTATGTGTAAAGAGTTAACATTTAACAACATTCATTTTTTCAATAAGGTACAATGGGTATTCATTTTTTTTCAAGAGAATACATGATTAAGGCCTTTGAATGTTTTGAATGTGACCAACAAGACATATCTCATGATATATGGGGATCAACAATGGTATTGAAATTCTAGTTGTATGAACTCATTGGTAATAATTTTCACTATAATATGAGATTAGACAGCATTAATTTGGATAAGCCTAAAGATTGGAATTTATTATGTTGGACATAAGTTAGTATTGTTTAAGGATAGACGTTTTTTAGATATTATCTATGGGATGTTATAGTAATTTAGTTTTAGAAAAAGGACAACCTATAGGATGGGCGACAGCCCATCACGTCGGACAAGGCTGTGGGAATCGAACCCACAACCGAAGTGCGACTGGCCTTTATCGCCTACCACTGGCCTACATAAAGTTCTTGTTTAGTAGAAACTAGTTTGATTATATTAAGTAGTATGATATATGAAGTATAAGTCTATTTTAGGAACCATATATGATTAATCTCACTATAGATTGACTTATGTATTTTTTGATAACTTTTCTAACCTTTTGTTTGAGATAGATGGAATGACCCATCATTCTATCACATGATCCGCTAACTCATCACGAATAACAAATTAAACTTCATTTCTTTAAGAGATGAAGTGGAAATTGTCCAAAGAACGACCAACGGTGAGACTATACCAAAATAATGAAAGTATTTCTTATAATTCCAATTTCATCAACTTTAGGGAAATGATCTTGAAAACCAAAAATGTTGTCCTAGTGCTCTTATATCTGATGAATCAGATGGTACCTTCTATCATCACAAATTTATGGATTTTTGATTGCTGGCTTTTCCATAGCCATGTTCTCTTCCACTCTCCATCAGAACATGATGGTTAGATTTCTCTTCCATATCCATATTTTCACCTATGTGGAAACCTAGTGATTAGTTTATTTGGGTAACCTTTACGTTACATACTTTTGTTTTTAATGATTGGTTTTGGTATTCCTTTTTACGATGTGGGTTTCTATTAAATAATCTTTTTAATAGTAAACCATTTATAACCCCGACGAATTTCAAGGGTGAAATTCATTTTAAGGGGGGTAGAATGTATCACCCCGAGATTTTATGATAAATATTATTTTTAATTTCATTAATGTCTTGTGTTATACAGTACACCAAAAGGAGCTTGCACAACACACATCCTTGACTTGCCTTGCATTACACGCAATCACAATCTTCCTCTATAGCGTGTGTAGTACGCAATACCAAGTTTCACTAAACGAGATATTATTATAATATTATTATGAGCTAGCTGTTATGAATAGTAATAACCAATTTTTTAAATTTTTTAAATATTATTTTTCAAAATGGACTTCATTTTTGGATTTGGAATATCGAAATTAGCTTAGGGTGAAATTTTGGTACTTTTCAGATTACTTTCATATTCGGATGAATAGCGAAAATTACTAAATTTTAATTAAAAACATATTTTTTAATCGAAAAAATAAATAGTGATAAATTATTAATTTTAGTGGTTTTAAATTATATTTAGAATATATTTTTACAATTTAATACAATTTTGGTCATTGGATTTAATTTCACATTTTAACCAGACATAAACAACTGTCAATCTTTTGATTGTTATTATCTCTTAAGAACACGATATTTGTTTTGACGATGGGAATTAATTTTTTAAATTAATTAATTCAAATGATATGTTTTTAATTTGGTAAAATAGACATCATTTTTGAGTTCATAATATCAAATATATCTTAGGCCTATTTTTTGGTATTTTTCTGGAAACTTTCATTTTTTGATGAATAATTAAACCACTAAGTGGTAGTTAAAAAAACAATTTTTTCATAAAACATAATTTTACCACTTATTTGAGTGGAATTTCCAAAATCTGACTGACAAGGTTGATGTCAGTAAGTAAAATGTGGTTCAATGAGATGAAAATGATTTTTGGTGAATAGTAACATTTTACATTTTTTTACCACGGTTAAAAGTAAATAGGGTAATTAAGGGTAAAAATGATATTATTATTACCCTAAAACATGCCCTAATTCTATTGGATAAGTGTAATTAAACCAAAAACATCCTTAGGAATAAAATATGACCATTTAGGCCCACTTGGATTAGATTAGGACATTTATTATTATTTAATTCTAAGAAGAGTTAAAAGAGTTAAAATCAAATTTTATTTACTACAACATTTTTAATATAGGGTTATACATAAGATAAATTCGATTTTAAATATTCATTATAAATATAATAATATTAACTACATAATGGTATTTTATTTATAATTTTAAGACATTAAAATAAATTAATTTATTTATGACACAATGATGATGCAATAATTACCATAATAGTGAAAAATTAGAATAATTGATATTATAAATACCCAAATAAATATTATTTGAGACTTATAATGAATTAAAATAATTTTATAGGTTAATATGACATGTTAGTATTGATTTAATTAACCTTTTTTGAACTAATCATTCTGTTATGATTTTCACAAATATCAATTACTAAATAGTGTCAAAATTGACATAAAATAGTTTTTTAAACCAATATTATATTATTAATTGTTATTTTATTCTTAAAAATCTAAGGATCGAAAAAATTGCTTAGATAAGGTTATATATATTAATAATAAACAACTTGGGGTTTTTTTGGCATGTTATAGTAAGTTTATTAACCTTATAGTATAAGAACACAAGAATACACGGTAAAAGTAAAATTATTTAACTTAATGTTAAATCTAAATGATAAGGTTAAAATAGGAACCTAAACTTGTCTAAATTATATTTTATGAGATGATTTCGACCCTTCCCCACCTTATCTTCGATATAAATCAATTTGGAGATATTTAAAACCGAATTTGTCTTTATAATAAAATAATATTTTTAGTTTTTCCAAAGGAGCCCCTCTCCTCCCTTATAAAAGGGCACATCCTCCCCCTCTTCCTCAAACCACTTTGAGCCTTCAAGCTCGTCCAAGCCCTAAAAAATTATCTTATCCATTTCCCTAGAAACATCATAGAGGTCCTGGTCTTCTTCAAAGACCAATGATAGTGCCCTAAGAGGAGGACTCAAAGAGGCGCTTCAAAGAAGAGGTAATGTTCGTTACCGATTCTTTCAACTTTATTTCTTCTTCCACTTATTCTTCTTATGTTGATTCATTATGAAGTAATAACATCAGTATAACTCATATTCTGATATGTTATTATAAGTATGAAACAACCATATTTCACCATCTATTCATCTTATGGAAAACTAAATCACCGCGCGTGCGTACATACGGAATACCGTCTCCATGACGTGGTGTAATCTATTTTCCACCCCCACCTTACTTGGATGGGTATAATGGTGTACATAATAACTATATATGATTATTTTAAAGTTATATTGATTCTGAAATAGTATACATACACTCCAATACAATTCCACGATCATGAGAATGATATCATCGCTCGTGCGTGCGTACGGACTACCGTTTCCACGACGCGATGAGATTCATTCTCCATGTTAACCATTCCTGAATGATTATAAAGTATATATAATAAGTAATCATGAAATATATGACATAATAATACAACTGGATTTATTTATATATATATTTATTTCATCTAATTAATTCCACTCAATTCAATAAGGAACCGAAAACAGCATTCATGCGTACGTACGGCCTACCGTCTCCAGGAACGGTGTATTTCATTCCATTTATCAATCCATAATATATATGTATATTATGAATATATATTATATATAAATCATGTTTTATATTCTGGAATTAAGTAATCGTGATCTATGTAATCATATAAATAATTACAAGTCAAAACACGGACGGCAAATGAAACGATTTTACCCAAAACGGTCTTTAACATGGAATTTACAAAAGAACGGGTAAAATAAAGTCATAAGTGAACCATATATGATATCATAACAATGAGTATGATTCTGGAATAAGTCAATTACATTATTTAAATCATTATACAGGAGGTTCGGATACATATGAAACATATCAGACATAAGGTAAGGGAAATATCACAATCTCATTTTTATCCGAGATTGTTTATACTTCGGTATTTACTGGGGTGTATTTTATCATCCACAACCATGTTTCCTCAATATTTAATATTATTTCCATCCACCTAAAATTGATTAAATCCAATTTTACCCTTCTGTGAGTTTTTAGTAAAAGATATGAAAGGAATCTTTTGTCGTTTTTCGTACGAGGTACTTTTGACTTTTCTGACAAAAGGACGAGAAGAATGTTTTTTTAACTTATACGACATGAATGGATTTTTAAAACATTATTTCCAAGAAGCATTCTTTACAAGGTTTCAAGTCTATTTTAATCAACTTATTTTAGTTTAGATTTGTATGACATGTTAAGAAAGGAAAAGTGTTTTTGAAGTAGAAAGGATATTTTCTTCAAGAATGGAGTTTAAGTGTTTCATCAAAATTATTTTCCATCTAAGATAATATAGGGTTCTATTTATATCCCTATTTTTACATTTATTTTATTATGTTATTTTGGAATTATTTTTATGATTTCCTTTTTTCTTATTTGGATTATGATGACATGATGTTTAAGATTCCCATTTTTATTACATGGGTTATGCAATGATGTGTGATTTTTGATTTTGTGGCACACATAAGAATGGTATCATTATGAGATGGGTGGGACCTATTTCTCCCTCCAATGAATTGGGTAATGATTTTATATCTCATGAGATAGACATGGCTGGAACGGCAGGTTAAAACGGTTCAGTGAAACAGGACTGAAACGAGGAGTGAACTCGGTTCAGAAATGGACATTGTCCACTAAGATAGTCTTGGAAATGAGTCTCGACTAATAAGAAATGATTCTCTAGGATTATGTGTGTATGCCACAAAGTTTCATGTTTTGATTAATGATTATTGGGATTACATTTCACTACTATGATTTACCCATTGTTATGAAATTATGATTTCTTTTTGCAGGTTATGATTTCCAAAGGTTATGTTCTTATGTATATGATGTGATTGATATTACTTATCATTACCCTTACTGAGCATTTGAGCTCACCCTTTTATGTTTTCTTTTACCCATGATATAAAGAAAGGTTTTAGGTAAAAAAATGAAGATCTTTATGGGAGATGTTAAAGATCTTTCACCACGATTAGAAGATTATATTCCGAGTTTCCAAAGACACTAAACTATTATAGTCCTTATGTGTGTGTTTTTGTTATGTACTATGTATTCTAAAAAAGTAATGTAATATCCATGTACGTCAATCTTCGGGTCTCTACATGTTTTCTCCTTGATTGATATGGGATTATATGATGTCAGTTCCTCCTTCCATGTATACTACCGTGGAATTCATAAACTAGTCTAGGACTCTTTAAAATATGAAGATGTATTCCCAAAACTCATTCTTAATGACATCTTTATTTGAACACCAATTAATTATTATTATTTTATATATGAATTCAAAGGGGACTTGATTAGGAATAAACCTTCCGTCATGGGATTTGTCACAATGGGCATCGAGGGCATGTTTGGACATTAGAACATTGGTCACTAGTATTCTTCCTCGTAGGATGGGTTCTCATGGGAATTGAACACGAATCATACCATGGTGATCATGGGGTATCTTATGCCATAGGTATGACTTCTATGGGTGTCCTATGGAATCCCATTCATAACATGGGGTAGGCTATGAGTTTAACATCTTACAACTAAGGAGTGAAACTAATCAGAATGCCTCATCAGGGTGGACCAGAGGAGGAAAATCTCCAAGAGGGTATACCAAGGAGATTTACTAGTTGGAATAATCAACAATCTCATGAAAGAGTACCATTACTGTTCTATACCAAAAAGGGATGATTTCACACCATGAAGGCTGATCTCAATACTACTGGGGGTGGATAAAAGAGGGTGCACATGTAGGGGGAAACCATGGTTTACCATTTTTTAGGATTGAACCTCAATGAGGTGTCCTCGATTCTCAGTTTTGAATATAGGGAACATAAACCCACCTAGTTTGGAAGGGTATAACGTAAGTATTACACATGATTAGATTGTCAGGTTCGATTATGGGAAGTGGAAATGTGGATGGGGATTCTATGATGGAATGAACCAAATGGATGCTATAATTTTACCAAGATATGTTGTCATGGGTATGAATGATAATGGATTATGGGTGTATTGAATGAAATGGATGGATTTCAAGGATTTATGAGGGTGTTTGGATTGAACTTGGGGAGTTTTCCTATCTATCCCAATTGGTTGGGAATCAATTTATACATATTTCTCTGGTCATATTTAGTTCAATGTCATGTGATGAGGATGTTAGTGAACTGACGTGAAGATGATGGTATGGATGAGATGGATGGAGTGTCAGGCTTGAACCTCAATGATGATTCCTCCATTAACTAGTTGGATTGAAATAAATGTCCAAATTGTTCTGAATGGGACATGGCCCAGTAAAAATGGGACATGTGGACAGGTCTTACACATAGAAGTTGACCAATGAAACCATAAGGAGATATGACATCTAGGCTAAGACATGATCTCACTGGGATAAGAGTGAGATGATGTACTGGATCCTGGAATCTAAGTGGTGAAACCGTAGGATGAGGTCACATAGGTTTACCGTAATTTGGGATTGACCCTTAGGGAGGTGTCCTATGTACCCTGTTTTAGAATTCATGGATCGAAACCAACATAGTCTTGAATGGATGGGGCTTATACATGGTTAGCGGCCCCAGAAGGCAAAAAGTGGGGCTTATTGGAAGTTCCCATAACCTGTGTTTATATCACTGAGAGGGGGAACATTGAATTTGTGATACTCTTATCTTTTAGGTTTCTATTAAATTGACATAACCTTCACCTCATGTTAAATATTTTAATTCCCTACTTAGGACAAATACAACACACATATACAGGAACTCAAATATAAATAAGGTTCACTATTCAATAAGAATAGAAATGTCCTTAGTATGGTTTTGAAATATTCCAATGCCATAAAATCCACCAAAAATCATTTCTTGGACTAAAATGATAAGGATATACCCTTTCACTATTGTATCACATTGCAAACAGTTGCAATAGTGTGTGCACCCCTTAGAAAAATTGGAAAATAATATATTTATATAACAACTCATGTTACCTATGATTGTTATGAATTCAAAAAATATTTTCAATTGAAAATAAAATCTAGAATTCCATTCCTAGAAGAATGCTATGATCCTAATGGAATTTGTTATGAAAGCTCAGTCTGATTTCACAAGGTATGATTTTACCTATCTGATTCTTCTATGTACAATTCTTCCAAATAAATTCCTCCAGTTTAGTTTCTAGATAGAATACAATAGATGTGAATCAGTTCTAATTCAATTCCTAGGTTTGATTAACTCCGTACTATTCTTTCACATTCCAAGAATATGACTATGGAAATCCTGAAGCCGATTAATTCATCCTGATATGATGATCATCCGAATAAAATTTCCACTTCTCCAACAAAACTTATTCAATACCAGATCAATATACAATACTTCGTCTTCTCTATAATAACATGAAGCTTCTATCTCAACAACAGAGAAAAATAATACTTCATAAGAAAAGTATAATTTACTTTTTTCATTTTATAGGTTACCTCATGGACTTTGGCGGGTATCCCCAAATTGTTTCCGACTCACAGAAGATCACCCAAAAATCATTTTCTCTAGAAATATCAGCATGAATTTTATCATCATATACGCTTCTATAATCTTCTCGATTATTTTTCAAACAAAATATCCTTAATTATAAATTCATCTAAATCAGCATTATGATTTCAATACATGAGTCTGATTTTTCTTAACACTATTTATTCAATACAGTGGTCTGTGTTAGTTTAAAACTAATATACAAAGAAATATATATCATTTTTATTTTCTAAATATGATTATCACAATTGATTTGATTCAAAATAATTCATTTGAATGTACAACAACCCCTTGAAAATTAATTTAGAAATCTCATTCTCTATTTCTCTAGTCTCACATGATATTCAAAGCAATATCTCCTCATCTTCACATGATCTAGTTGTAAACATACAAACTAATTCAACCCTTATTAATTGGTTGAAAACTTTATAGGTATCATTGTCTCACTCTCTTCTCTTGAACAACATAAAAGTAACATTTATTCACATTAATGTGAGTGTATCATAACATCCTTTAGGACAATAAATTCATTTGAGAATAGATTTTAACCTCTTCATAATTCGATTAGAATATAAAATAACATTCCATTCATTCCAGATTATTTATTTTCTTCTCAACCTGATTAAAATATTTTCTGAATACGATTAGTATGGATATGATAATCTTGGTTATGATAATTATTTATGTGATCATTTTATGTATGATCATTCTAGGTTTGATAATTTCTTCCTCCACCTGAATATGATCAGTTTCAAAAAAAAAATAGACATCGTCTCATAAAATTAATTTCTACATGAATATGATAAATTAATGTATGATACTTTATAGATATTACCAATTTCTTCTTGAGTCTGATTACGATCATCCTTTGTAGGAAAAATGTGTGTGGCCTATCCAATGGAAAATCAGATACTGTAGTAAATTGGCACCATCTCTATAATCAGAAAAACCTTTTCAATTGCAAGTATCTATTTCACTATCCAATTCATTTGTAAAAAACAATAGGATTTCAATCATATTTTTATAATCTTTATGATCAAATTCATTTCCTTCTCCATCTTTGTATAGACCCAAAGCTTGACGTACATGGACATTACATTACTTTTGCGGAATACTTAATACGTAACAAAAACAGACACACAAGGACTGTAATAGTTTATTGTCTTTGTAAACTTGGAACTTAATCTTCGAATCATGGTGAAAGATCTTCAACATCTCCCATAAAGATCTTCCAGTATTGTTTCCTTACCTAAAACCTTTCTTTTGATCCTGGGGGAAAATAAAACATAAAAAGGGTGAGCTCAAATGATCAGTAAGGGTATAAATGGATAAAATAAAACATACCGTATACATTTGAACTTAAAAACACGAACATAATAATTAAACATAAAAATCATGAGAAACAACATAAAACATAGAAGTACATAAGGCATAGATCATAGTGGAACATAAACCATGATAAAATAGAATGGGAATTAAACATGTAACTGTGACATCCATTAAGCACGTGTAATTACTTCCATAGTATCCAAGGCATTGCTTCCAAGACAATCTTAGTGGACAAAGTCTCATTCTGAATCGAGTTCACTCCTCGTTTCAGTCTTGTAACACTGAACCAGATTAACTTACCATTCCAACCATGTCTATCTCATGAGATATAAAATCTTTACCCAATGCATTGGAGGTAGATATAGGTCCCACCAATCTCATAATGAAATAATTCTTACTTTTGCCACAAAATAAACATACATCATTCATAATAACCAAATAAAAAATGGTTTTCATAAACATCATCACATCATCACATAATCCTTATAAAAGATATGGAAATAATTTCATAATAAGAAAAGTTAAACCATGTAAATCATAGAGACATTATACATGAAACATACACATATGAAATAATGTCATCTTAGATGGAAAATGGTTTTGATAAAACACATGAAATGAATTCTTGAGGAAAATATCCTTTCTTATTCAAAATCATTTTCTTTTAACAAAATGTCATGAAATTTTTAAAGGAATAGGATTTTGTTTAAAATCCTCAGGAAATATTTTGGAGGAAGCTTCATGAAAATAAATCTTTATAAAACCGTAAAAATCCTTTCACGTCGTATAAGTTAAAAAAATAACATTCTCCTCGTACTTTTGTCAGAAAAGTTAAAAAAGTACCTCGTATCGTAAATAAAAGAAAGATTACATACATACCATGTAGTAAAAGTCAAAAATGGGTAAAAAGGACTTTAAACATACATGAAAACACTTTTATAAAATATGGACATGATATAAATATCCCCAGTAAATACTTACAAATAAGAAATCTCGGATAAAAATGAGATTTGAAAAATTATCCCTTACCTTAGGTCCGATATGCTTCGTACGTATCCAAAACTCCTGTATAATGATTTAAATAATGTCATTGACTTATTAAAGAATCATATTCTTTGTTATAATATCATATATGGTTAAATTATGACTATATATTACCCGTTCTTTTGTAAATTCATGTTAAAGTAGTGTTTTGTGTAAAATCGTATCATTTGTTGTTCGTGTTTTAACTTGTAATTATTCATATGATTAATTAGATCATGATTACTTACATCCATATTGTAAAACATGGTTTATATATAATATATATGCAGAATATATATATAATGGATCGATAAATGGAAAGAAATACATCGTTCATGGAGACGGTAGGTCGTATGTACGCATGAAGGTTGTTTTCGTTTCATTATTGAATTGAATGGAATTAAGTAGGTGAAATAAATATATATATACATAAATCCACTAGAATTATTATTTCATATATTTCCTGATTACTTATTATACATACTTTATAATCATTCTTGAATGGTTATCATGGAGAGTGAATCTCATCGTGTCGTGGAGACGGTATTCTGTACGTACACACGAGCGGTGATATCATTCCCATGCTCGTGGAATTGTATTAAATTGTATGTATAATATTAAAGAATCAATATCACTTTACAATAATCATATATATTCATTACATTCACCATTATACCCATCCATGTAAGGTGGTGTTGGAAAATAGATTACACCACGGCGTGGAGACGGTATTCCGTACGTACGCAGGCGCAATGATTTCGTTTTCCATAGGATGGATAGATGATGAAATAGGGTTGTTTCATACTTATAATAACATATCAATATATGAGTGATACTGATGTTATTACTTCATAATGAAACAACTAAAGAAGAGGAAGTGTAAGAAGAAATAAAGTAGAAAAAATCGGTAATGGACATTACCTCTTCTTTGAAGCGCCTCTTTGAGACCTCCTCTTAGGGCACTAAAATTGGTCTTTGAAGAAGAACATGACCTCTAGGATGTCTCTAGGGATGTGGAGTAGAGAATTTGTCAGGGGATGGCCGAGCTTGAAGGCTCAAAGTGGTCTGAGGAAGAGATGGAGGATGTGCCCTTTTATAAGGGAGGAGAGGGGCACCTCTGGAATTTTAAAAAATATTAATTTAAAATAAATCTAACTCCACTTAAAAACCTCAAAAAATGACTCATTTCCAAATATTGGATTATATAGGGTTGTGATCTCATCAACCAATCAAATTTATACATGTTAGAAATTTATTTTAAACATTATCAACATGATTTATCCTTATTTAATCAATTTAATTATATTTATGGTAATAACATTCTAAATTTTTAATTATAATAAATAATTACTTATATCTTGTGAATTTTCCATAATTGGATACTTTATAACATTATCTACCATTTAATTTAAATTTATAATTTGTAAATATTTTTGTGATTTTTAAACAAATTTATAATATATTATTTTTATAAAATAACAATACTGTCAATTTTGACACTATTCATTTATTTGAATTTATATAAAATATATACAGAATATATGTTCTAAATAAAAGCTTTAATAGATTCATAAAATGTCATATGTAACTAGAAAATTAGTGGAGAACATTAAATATTTCATATAATATTTATTTTATTATTTTTAAAACCATTTATTTGGTTTATCTCTTAATAAAATAATTACTATATCATTTATTGTATAATTATTTAATTTACTTATTTTTTGCATAAAAATTAAAAATAAAATCTTATAATAAAGATATATCTATTAAATTTCAAAATAATACTTTTAATCTAATTTATCGTCTTAAAATCATAATATTTAAATTGTTATATTTATTAAATTATGAAGGTGACAACATTGGCATCATTTAAAATAAAATAATACAAGTGTCATAATCATCTTAATAAAGATCAAATTGGTCAATAATTCGTCCAATGGATGAATAGGGTTTATATATACACTAATAAAAAGTTTTGTGCAGATTTTTGGGCCTTTTGATATGTATTAATATTTCAATAAAAACTATATTATTGATTTTTCACTAAATAAATAATTTCTGCATCCCTATTGTGTCAAAATTAATGATAATTATATAATACCTAAAAATTATAAATAAATTTATATGATGTAGCTAATTTCATTATATTTTTGGAGACTATTCATGTTCGAAGTTTCATGAAGTTTATCACTAAATTAAAATTAATATACTTATAATATTTAAGAGAGTGAAATCTTGTCACTTCCTTTGGTTTTAATAATAATTTAGTTATTTTCATGGAAAAAAGTCCATTAAATGATTTTAATCCGACCCTTAGGTGATATGGGTCGACCTTTAGTCATCCAATAGGATTTTTGCAGGTGTTAGGTTAATTTTATAATCTTATATTTACCCTTAATTACCCGATTTACCTTTTACTATGGTAAATAAAATTTACCGTAGTTACTATTCATAAAGCCAAAAAATAAAAAGTAGCTTATTAACATAACTTGGACCCACTGATTCCAAATATGGAATCTATTTTTTTAAATTCAATACACAAATGTTTCTGAAATTAAATTAAAATTAATCCCGTTGTTGAATGAAAACAAGTTTTTGTTTAAAACATTGTAAAAGATTGAATTGATTTAAACTACGAATTCAATGTAAAATCAATTATAATGACATAAATTATATTAAATGGTAAAAATATATTCTATTTATACTTTAAAACCACTCAATATTATAATTTAACCATATAAATTATTATGATGAAAAAAGATGTTTTTAATTAAAATATACTGTGTTTTTACTATTCATTAAAATATGAAAGTTATCAGAAAAATATAAAAATGTTATCAAATGTAAATTTTTATATCCTAATTCAAAAGAAGAATTTGATTTTGTCAAATTTAACTTATAAACATGTCAACAACTAGATTTAATGTGGGTGCGCCATCCAAAGGCGGCAAAACTGCATTTTTTGAAAAATACATATTTCACCCGAAAAATTTATTTTGTTCTTATACCATGTTATAGAAAAATTTTAAGATAAATAATAATGTTATAAAATTCAAATTGTAGTTAATACTATTCATAACGTCTAGTTCATAATAATATTGTAATAATATCTCGTTTAGTGAAACTCGGTATTGCGTACTACACACGCTATCGAGGAAAGTCGTGATTGCGTGTAATGAAAGGTAAGTCAGGGATGCATGTTGTGCAAGCTCCTTTTGGTGTAGCGTAAAACACAAGACATTAATTAAAAAGAATACTTTTCATAAAATCTCGGGTTGTTTCATTCTACCCCCCTTAAAATGAATTTCTCCCTCGAAATTCGTCGGGGTTATAAATGGTTTACTACTTGAAAGTTTCTTTAACAGAAACACACATCGTAAAAAGGAATACCAATACATGGATTTAAAAACTAATGTCTGAAATGTAACGGTTACCCAAATTAACTCATCACTGGGTTAACATGTAAGAAAGCATAGGTGAAAAAAATATGGATATTAAAGAAAAATCGTGCCATCAAGTTATGATGGAGAGTGGTAGAGAACATGGCTATGAAAAATACATCAATCACAAATCCATAGATTTGTGATGATCTAAGGTACCATATGATTCATCGGATATAAGAGCACTAGGACATCATTTTTGGTTTTCAAGATCATTTCCCTAATGTTGATGATTTAAAAGAAATACTTACATGATTTTGGTACAATCTCATTGTTGTTCGTGAGTTGAACAATTTCCCCTTCATCCCTTAAATAAATGAATTTGAATTTGTTATTCGTGATGTGTTAGTAGATCATGTGATATGATGATGGTTCATTCCATCTATTTCAAACAAAATGTTAGAAAAGTTATCAAAAAATACATAAGTCCATCTATAGTGAGATTAATCATATATGGTTCCTTAATGGAATTATATTTCATATATCATACTTCTTAATATAATAAAACTAGTTTCTACTAAATAGGGACTTCCTATAGGCCAGTGGTAGGCGATAAAGGCCAGTCGCACTTCGTCCATGGGTTCAATACCCACAGCCATGTCCGGCGCGATGGGTTGTCGCCCATCCTACATGTTTTCCTTTTTCTAAAATTATATTACAATAACATCCCATAAATAATATCGAAAAAACTTCTATCTTTAAACAATACTAACTTTTGTCCAACATAATCCCTTCCAATATTTAGGCTTATCCAAAATACTTTTATCCAATCTCATAGTATAAAGAAAATGATTACTTGAAATTTCATCAACTAAGCATGTGAATACCATCATTTATCCCCCACATATCTTTTTGATCACATTCCAATCATGTGAATACCTTAATCATGTATTCTCTTGAAAAATGAATACCCATTGAATCTTAGTGAAAACATGAGTGCTGTCAAAAGTTAACTCTTTTCACATACCAAAACCTCGAACCATGATATAACTATTTCCTTATATCAGTCATGAGGTCATGAATATTGTCAAACATTTCATTTTCTCATTTTCCATTCATTATGCGAATATCATCTTTTTTCCAATAATTTTTCAATCACATTCCATGGTTACCGGTACCATAAAATTATTGAAAACCATAATAGACCAATACATAAATATTCCAATATTCCACGATACTGTATACAATATTATTTTGGAATCTCATTACATAAACACTTAATCATTCCACCACATCGTTGTCATATTCAACATCGCCAATAGTGATCGCATGTGACTTCCCTTTTTTCCTATTCCTTAAGTGGTTGCTCATGTCGATCATCACTAACCCTTGGATTAGGGCATTTATTTGCATAATGCCCTATTTCCTTGTACTTGAAGCATTGAAGTGTTGGTGGTGCAGTCTTTTCTTTATTCACATCATTAGAAACCCTTTTTCCATTACTTTGACACTCATCTGTTCGATGACCTTATTTTCTACACAGAAAACATTTTCTAGTCCCTTTAAGACAATCTCCACCATTCTTCAATCAACACTTTGAGCATAAGGAAACAATCATCTTCTTTTCACCATTACTCTGAGATTTCTCCTTGAACTCCATATTTCATTTCATGTCAAAAACATGAGATGGATATGTAACACCAACTTTCATTTCTACCTTAATAACACAAAACACAATTTCTTCATAGCTACTGAAGTCTCTTATAGCTAATTCCCTTCGAAGATTTGGTTTTAAGCCACTGAAAAATCGATCAACTTTACTTTCAGGTTGGATGATAAAGCCAGATGAATACCTTGCATGCCTTGTAAAATTAGCTTCGTATATACCAACAGATTCATCATCCTTTTGATTTACTTCAAGAAACTCCTTCTCCATCTTTGTTCGAAAAATACTAGGGATGTACTTTTTGAAAAATATTTTCTTGAACTCATCCCATTCCATGGACTCAATTTCATATCCTGGCCTCGTATTCTTGATAAGATTCCACCATTGATCAGCTTCACCTTCCAAAAGATATACTGCTAAGATGAATTTATCATGTTCAGAACATTGAAGAATTGAAAATATCTTTTCAGTGGTACTGATCCATTGTTCAGAAAAAAGTGGATCAGAAGACACACTGAATGAATGTGGGCGTTGCCTCATGAAGGACTCAATAGAATATTGTTCCCTTCTCTTCTCATTTGGAAGTCCAGAATGATTCATAGCTTGTGTAAGTATAGCAATAATATTTTTCACACCATCTCCCATAACATTTGTTTGTTTAGAAGGACAATCATTGCATTGTCCATTGCATTGATCAACACGGTTCCTTCAGGTTCCAGCCATCGTCTAAAACCCAAAAAAAATAGTGTGAGAGGCAAAAATCATGCTAGGGAAAATAACATAATAATGCGGGAGTACCTCTAACATCATAGGTTTAATTCTACGATCGTTACCGTAAATCTTGGGCTATAACCTATACGTATACTAATCCTTAGGGACATCCCTAGACATACCTTAGAAATATCTCTAGGGATTTCACTAAAGGTTTCGCAACCAAGTTTCCAAAAGTTGACTAAATATTTCCTTTGATACCAACTATTGAGACCCGATGCTTGACGTACATGGACATTACATTACTTTTGCAGAATACATAATACATAACAAAAACATACACACAAGGACCGTAATAGTTTAGTGTCTTTGGAAACATGGAACGTAATCTTCTAATCGTGGTGAAAGATCTTCAACATCTCCCAAAAAGATCTTGCACTTTTTGTTTTCTTACCTAAAACCTTTCTTTTGATCCTGGGGGAAAATAAAACATAAAAAGGGTGAGCTCAAATGCTCAGTAAGGGCAAGCATGGATAAAATAAAACATACCATATACATTTGAACTTAAAAACATGAACATAATGTTTAAACATCAAAATCTTGAGAAACGACATAAAACATGGATGTACATAAGGCATAGATCATAATGGAACATAAACCATGATAAAATAGCATGGGAATAAAACATGTAACTTGGCATCCATTAAGAACATGTAATTATTTCCATAGTAGCCAAGGCATTGTTGCCAAGACCATCTTAGTGGACAAATTCCCATTCTGAATCGAGTCCACTCCTCGTTTCAGTCCTGTAACACTGAACCAGATTAACATACCGTTCCAGCCATGTCTATCTCATGAGATATAGAATCTTTACCCAATGAATTGGAGGGAGATATAGGTCCCACCGATCTCATAATGAAATCATTCATACTTGTGCCACAAAATAAACATACATCATTCATAATAACCCAATAAATAAAATGGGTTTCATAAACATCGTCACATAATCACATAATCTATATAAAAGAAATGGATATCATTTCATAATAATAAAAGTGAAACCATGTAAATCATAGAGACATTATACATGAAACATACACATATGAAATAATGTCATCTTAGATGGAAAATGGTTTTGATAAAACACTTGAAATGAATTCATGAGGAAAATATCCTTTCTTATTCAAAATCGTTTTCTTTTCACAAAATGTCATGAAATTTTTAAAAGAATAGGTTTTTGTTTAAAATAGTTATGAAATATTTTCGATGAATCTTTATGAAAATAAGGCTTTATAAAACTGTAAAAATCCGTTCACGCCGTATAAGTTAAAAAAATAACATTCTCCTCGTACTTTTGTCTGAAAAGTCAAAAAAAGTACCTCGTAACGTAAATAAAAGAAAGATTCCATACATAACAGGTAGTAAAAGTAAAAAATGGGAAAAAGGATATTAAACATAAATTAAAACACTTTTATAAAACCTGTAAATGATAGAAATATCCCCAGTAAATACTTACGAATATGCAATCTCGGATAAAAATGAGATTTGTAAAATTATCTCTTACCTTAGGTCTGATATGCTTCGTACATATCCAAACCTCCTGTATAATGATTTAAATAATGTCATTGACTTATTATAGAATCATATTATTTGTTATTATATCTTATATGGTTCACTTATGACTTTATATTACCCGTTCTTTTGTAAATTCATGTTAATGTAGCGTTTTGGGTAAAATGGTTTCATTCTTCATTCGTGTTTTAACTTGTAATTATTCATATGATTAATTAGATCATGATTACTTACATCCATAATGTAAAACATGATTTATATATAATATATATTCAGAATATATATATAATAGATCGATAAATGGAAAGAAATACATCGTTCATGTAGACGGTAGGACGTATGTATGCATGAATGCTATCTTCGTTTCCTTGTTGATTTGAATGGAATTAAGTAGATGACATAAATATATATATAAATAAATCTATTAGCATTATTATGTCATATTTTTCATGATTACTTATTATATATACTTTATAATCATTATTGAATGGTTATCATGGAGAGTGAATCTCATCGCGTCGTGGAGACGGTATTCCGTATGTACGCACGAGCGGTGATATTGTTCCCATGATCATGGAATTGTATTAAAGTGTATGTATAATATTACAGAATCAATATCAATTTACAATAATAATATATATATTTATTACTTTCACCATTATATGCATCCATGTAATGTGGTGGTGGAAAATAGATTACACCATGACGTGGAAACGGTATTCCGTACATACGCACGCGCGGTGATTTCGTTTTCCGTAGGATGAATATATGGTGAAATAGGGTTGTTTCATAAATATAATAACATATAATTATATGAGTGATAATGATTTTATTACTTCATAATGAAACAATTAAATAAGAATATGTGGAAGAAAAAATAAAGTTGAAATAATCGGTAATTGACATTACCTCTTCTTTGAAGCGCCTCTTTGAGACCTCCACATAGGGCACTAAAATTGGTCTTTGAAGAATACCAAGACCTCTAGAATGTCTCTAGGGAAGTGGAGAAGAGAATTTTGTAGGGGATGGCCGAGAATGAAGGCTCAATGTGGTGTGAGGAAGAGAGGGAGGAGGTTCCCTTTTATAAGGGAGGAGAGGGGCACCTTTGGAATTCTTAAAAATATTAATTTATAATAAATCTAACCACACTTAAAAACCACCAAAAATGACTCATATACTAATATTGTATTATATAGGGTTGTAATCTCATAAACCAATTAAATTTAGACATGTTATAAATTTATTTTAAACATTATCAACTTGATTTATCCTTATTTAATCAATTTAATTTTATTTGTGGTAAAAACATTCTAAATTTTAAATATAACAAATAATTACTTATTTGTTGTGAATTTTCCATAATTGGATAATTTATAATATTTTATACCATGTAAATTTAAATTTATAATTTGTAAATATTTTTGTGATTTTTAAACAATTTTATAATATATTATTTTTATAAAATAACAATAGTGTCAATTTTGACAGTATTCATTTATTTGAATTTAAATAAAATATACCCAGAAGATATGTTAGAACTAAAAGATTTAATATATTCATAAAATATCATATGTATCTATAAAATTAGTGGTGAACATTAAATAGTTCATATAATATTTATTTTATTATTTTTAAAACCATTTATTTGGTTTATCTCTTAATAAAATAATTACTAAATCATTTTTTGTATAATTATTTTATATATTTATTTGTTGCATAAAAATTAAAAATAAACTCCTATGATGAAGATAAATCTATTAACATTCACAATAATACTTTTAATAGAATTTATCATCTTAAAATAATAATATTTAAATTTTTATATTTATTAAATTATGAAGGTGAAAACATTGGCATCATTTAAAATAAAATAATATAAGTGTCATAATAATCTTAATAAGGATCCAAATTGTCAATAATTCGGCCAATGTATGATTAGAAGATATATATAAACTAATAATAAGTTTTTTTCAGATTTTTTGGCCTTTTTATATGTATTAATATTTCAATAAAAACTATATTATTGATTTTTCACTAAATAAATAATTTCTGCATCCCTATTGTGTCAAAATTAATGATAATTATTTAATACCTAAAAATTATAAATAAATTTATATTATGTGGATAATTTCATTATATTTCTGGGGACTATTCATGTACGAAGTTTCATGAAGATTATCACTAAATTAAAAATAATATACTTATAAGATTTAAGAGAGTGACATGTTGTCACTTTCTTTGGATTTAATAATAATTAAGTTATTTTTATGAACAAAAGTCCATTAAATGATTCTAATACAACCCATAGGTGATATGGGTCGACTTTTAGTCATCCAATAGAATTTCTGAAGGTGTTAGGGTAATTTTATAATCTTATATTTACCCTTAATTACCCGATTTACCTTTAACTACGGTAAATAAAATTTACCGTAGTTACTATTCATAAAGCCCAAAAATAAAAAGTATCTTATTAACATAATTTGGACCCAATGATTCCAATTATGGAATCCATTTTTTTAAATTCAATACACAGATGTTTCAAAAATTAAATTAAAATTAATCCCGTTGTCGAATGAAAATGGGTTTTTGTTTAAAACATTGCAAAAGATTGAATTGATTTAACCTACGAATTCAATATAATATCAATGATAATGACATAAATTATATTAAATGGTAATAATATATTCTATTTATACTTTAAAACCATTAAATATTATTATTTAACCATATAAATTATTACGATGAAAAAAAATTTAATTAAAATATATCGTGTTTTTACTATTCATTATAATATGAAAGTTATCAGAAAAATATAAAAACTTTATCCAATGTAAATTTTTATATCCAGATTAAAAAGAGGAATTTTATGTTTTCAAATTTAACTTATAAACATGTCAAAAATTAGATTTAAAGTGGGTGCGCCATCAAAAGGCGGCAAAACTGCATTTTTTTAAAAATACATATTTTACCCGAAAATTTTATTTTGTTCTTATACCATGTTCTAGAAAATGTTTAAGATGAATAATAATATTATAAAATTCAAAATTTATTTAATTCTATTCATAAAGAATATTTCATAATAATATTATAACAATATCTCGTTTACTGAAACTCGGTATTGTGTTCTACACACGCTATCGAGGAAGGTCGTGATTGCGTGTAATGCAAGGAAAGTCGGGGATGTGTGTTGTGAAATCTACTTTTGGTGTAGCGTACAACACATGACATTAATTAAAAATAATTCTTTTCATAATATCTTGGGGTGTTACAATCTTTACTCAATATGGTTCCCATTGACATATGTGTGGAAATTGGTATTGAGCATTCCATGCCGATGCTCTTATGAAGTTCCTTAGAATAATTTTATTGAGTAAGAAAAATGTATTTCTCTTTATAAATTAATTTTATCCCAAAAAATTGTTTCATTTATCCCATCATGGAAATTTCCAATACCTTCGTCAAATATTCTACAAAATGTTAACAACTTCATTCATTATTACTAGGAAAGATTATATCATCAACATAAAAAATTACAATGTGTGATTACTCTTGATATTCTCTGATAAAATTACTTTTATCCACTCTTACATTATTGAAATTCAAATCCTTAATCAAGTATCAAATTTGGAATACTAATCTCTCAAAGATTGTTTTATCCCATACAAGGCTTTATTTAATCTGTATGCATATCTTTCATCATTCCCAATAACAATGTAACAATGTTGTTCAATATGAACCTCTTCTTCAAGATCACCATTTATGAATATAGTTTTAACACCCATTTGAATCATCATGTAGCATCATTGTGTAGAAATATAATGAAATATTATAATTTTTTCTAATGTAGACACTCGATCAATGGTTTCAACAAAATATGTTCCTCTAATTTTTGAATACCCTTTTCATACTAATCATTATTTGTTTCTTATAACATCACCATTTCATTATGCTTATTCTGGAAATCATATTTTGTTCCAGTGAAGTTTTTTTTCTATCCTTGGTATGAGTTCTCATGTAATGTTCATTTTATTTTTATCTAATTCTTCATTCATGGATTAAACCCATTCTAGGTGCTCAAATTATTTTTTCACATCATTCAGTTCTACTTTTGAATATAGAGAATTATGTGTAAAATATTTTTTTCCCTTTTAGTTTAAACATTTTGATGTTGCTCACCAATTATATTATAAGCTTCCACATTTTTCATTTTCCTATGATGAAGTTTTAGAGTATCTTCCACTTCATGGGAAATAGCTAACCCCAATTTTTCTTCATGAGTTGCTATACGAGTATTTGTGTCCTTATAAAAACTCTATTTTCATACTTTCTCAACATCCATGTATTCCTGAAAATATTTATCTTCCATTGACATTTCAGTTACTTTCACATCAATAGAATTGGTAATCCTTTTTGTTTCTCTATTAAATAATATGTATCATCTTCTATTTGGATAATAGCCAATAAAAATTTCATCTTCACCTTTGTTCTCAAACACTCCATAGTTTCCACCACTCTTATTTATAATAAATATACTCTAATGTACTCTAATGAGTTTCAATCCGAGTGTTTTTCCATAAAATATTTCATATGGAGTCATACCCAATTAGGTCCTATAGAAACATGGGTTCTAATTATAAATAGTAGTTCTCATGGATTTCCTCCAATATTAATGAGAACGGTCATGTTCAATTAGCCTAGTTCGTCAAATTTCTAAAGGGATTTAATTCGTTCTTTCAGCAACACCATTTTGTTTTGGAGTATATAGGGAACTATAATCATGCCAAATTTTATTCTTCTCAAGATAGTATTCAAACATTTCACTTCTATATTAACCAACATTATCATTTCATGACTTATTTAATGAACACTCACATTACTTTTCTTCTTTTCTTTTAAAAAATTTAATCATATTCAAAGAATATGAATTGTGTATCATATACGTAACACATGTAATGTGAGTAAACTCATCAATGAATGTAATGAAGTAATTATCTCTAATAAATGGTTGTTTTCACTTTCACCCACAAATATTGGAATGAATCAGTTATAGGGGCGGTTTTAAACAAATCTCATCTTTCTTATGCAAAACATTTGTAATTTATTCCTTCCTATCAGATAATGTAACACCAATTTATTCATCATGGAATGCTTGAAATTTATCGAACACAAGTACTTTTAGAGAAATTTTTCTGGTTTCCCAAACACGAATTTCCAAGCCTGTTATTCCGCAACTATATCTATTCAATCAAGGACTTATAACAAGAGTTTTGTATTTCATCAACCTAAATCAAATTCTATTTTGTTTGTTGGCCTATTGTAACAATAGACCCTTATTAATTACTCATTACAAAAAACCCATCGTTTCTAACGATATCATTGTTACCATCATCACACTATTACGAAACACTGAACAAATTGTGTTTCATCCCATCAACATACCTTCTTTTCTGGGATTTCATCTTTTCATTTTCAATCATGAAAGACCCAAAGCCTTTGATTTTCAATGATTCTTCATTTCTAAATTTGAATGTTCCTTTTTTATAATCATTCACATTCTTTAAAAGTTTCATGTATCTTATGATGTGAGATGAACAACAAATATCAAGTATCCATGTTCACTCTCTCTTTGAAGCTTTCAATGTAGTTTCAACAACAAGAGCTTCTTATCCATTCATTTTATTCATCACATTGAGATTCTGTGAATTAAGAATATTTTTTTGAGCCAATAACAAAACAAGACATCCTTTTTTTGTTATATCCAGGTTGATCACTTCTCTCAAAAATTGTTTCCGAGGGTTGGAAGCTATTTTCAATGTCCAATTAAAACTTTTTAGCTTTCTTCAGTGCTACCTTCCCAGTATTAATTTTTTGATGATATTGAATGCCCCTCAAACTCTTCATCTCATGACCAGTTTGATTGTAGAAATGAGGATTATTAATCAAAAACATATTTATTGTGTGTCTGATTCCCTCAAATTACAAGCAATATCCATAAAAGGAATATTTATCTCTTAACTTCCATACTATCAAAAATTATTAATAAGTTTTTCACCACCATCATTTATTTCATATTTGAGTGATAAAACGTTCAATTAACAATTTATTTTTTTATCTCTCATTCATCATTAATAGAATCATTTGTATTTAAATGATTTCTAGATCTGGATAATACATTTTTGGACTCATGGTGTTTTTTAACATTTTAATTCTTCACTATGGAATCATAAAAAACGTTCCCAATATTCTTATTTTCAGAAAAACATCCATTCTTCTTCAGTGACTTTGAAGGTAACTTTTATTGAATCATTTTAGTTTTATTATAAAGACAACATTCCCCATATTCAGTGATAGATTCTATGAAACTTATAATTTTATCTTCAACACTTTAAATTTATTATTTCAAAAGTTCTAAATATTCTTCTTCTAGTTTCAATTTAAATTTAAAATTCTCATAAAAATTCATTTATTCAACTAGATATTTCTTTAAATCATCAATATATTTCACCAGAATTTCATTATCATTTGAGTAAAAGTCTTGATTTCTCATTGAAGAACATTCATCTTCTTTCTTTTTGTTTTTCTTTTCAAGACTTTTGATCTTTCTGGAACATAGTTTTAATTCTTCATTCAAATGTATTTCAATTTGAGTTTATTCTTCTTTTGAAATACTTCTTCACAATCCATCTTCATTCAATATTGAAATAAAATTATTTTCTATACCATTCTGAACTGATTTTCAGATTTACCATCACTTCATTCTTCTTCATTTTTGAAAAGAAACATGTTCTTTTGGATTTTATGAATTTCTTTTCTACCATTTTGTATTTCAATTTTTCATTATGTCCAATTTTCTTCCATGATATTGATGGATTTATTTCATCATTGTCACTATCTTCTTCATTCATTATTCGATGAATGTTTTCTACAATGTTACCAACTCTTCCACATTCAAAAAATTTTAAGTGGAGTTTCTCATTGTATTCCTCTGTACCACGTATCACATTTATTAAAAATAAGGATAAAATATCATTGATATTTTTACAAAACATGCTCCACTGCGAAAAGAGGAACCATGGCCTAGAAACTAGATATGACCAAATCTTATGATAAAGTAGAGTGGCATTTTATTAGAGGTGTGATGCTAAAAATGGGGTTTTGTACTAAATGGAAAGATATAATCATGCAATTCATATCGACTGTCTCCATCAGAATCATGGTCAATGGGGAGCTCACCCGAGGATTCACCCCTACCTGAGGCCTGCGCCAAGGAGACCCCTCTCCCCTTTTCTCTTCATCTTAGTGGATGACGTTTTTTCTAACCTTATTTTTAAGGCTGCACCATCAAATTCTATTCATGGGGAAAATGTCTGCTATGTAAGCCCGCCAGTGTCGCATATTTTCTTTGCTGAAGACTGCCTCCTTTTCTACAAAGCAACCATAAATGAATTCCATGTGATTAGCCAGATGGTCCAGTAGTATGAGAGGGCGTCTGGGAAGTCTATCAATCCCGGAAAATCAGAAATCTCCTTCAGTGCAGGGGTGCCTCTTGCCAAGAGAGATGAACTTTGTGCATCAGCAGATATCCATATGGCCGATAAACACCAGAAGTATCTCGGACTACCCACGGTGATTGGACAGTCCAAAAAAGAAATCATTGCATCTCTGATGGATAGGATTGAGAAAAAAATTCAAGGCTGGACCCCAAAAAGAATCTCTCAAGCAGGCAAAGAAACCCACATTAAAGCTTTCATCCAATCTATCCCCAGCTATTTGATGTCCCTGTTTAAGCTCCCAGTGGCCATCATCAATCAGATCCATGCACGTACAGCCATCATCTGGTGGGGGAAAAACGATGGAAAGAATAGACCCCACTGGATGGCCTGGGAGAATCACTACAATCCCAAGTCAGAGGGAGGGATTGGATTCTGGAATCTGCTTCTCTTCAATGATGCACTATTGTCCAAGAATTGATGGAGCCTTTTTAACTGTACATCATCTATCTGTGCACAGGTTCTCCAAGCTATGTACTTCCCCCACACAGAATTCCATGTTTCCTCTCTTGGCCCCCGTCCTAGCTTCCTCTGGAAAAGAATTTGGGGGGGGGAAAAAGCTCCTAAAAAATGGTTGGGCTGGAGGATTGGGAATGGATCATCTTTCACCATCTGGACCGATCCCTGGGTGATCGATAAGGATGGTTTGTGGGCTACATCCCCTTCCCAACCGGGTCTTGAAGATGCCACAGTCAGCTACCTCCTTTCACACCAAGGGCCGGGGTGGTGTCTGGAAAGGATACATAAATGGTATAATAAATGAGACCAAAGAATTATCATGAGCATCCCCTGGGTCCCAGATGCCGGCCCTGACCATCTTTTCTGGACCAACGACATTTCAGGTGACTACACGGTAAGATCCAGTTACAGACTTGCTCTTGGAAACTACTCTAGTGACCGGGATGATGGACCTTGGAAATCGCTTTGGAAGGTCAACGTCCCCCCAAAAAATCTCCAATTTTGGTGGTAGGTGTGCACGAGAACCCTCCCTACAATGATCCTGCTTGTTTACCAACATATGGCTAGTGATGAGTCCTATCCCTTCTGCCCGAATATTCCAGAAACTCCTTTTCACGCTATCATTCACTGCTCGGGAGCTAAGAACATTTGGAATAAATGGGGTCCAGCTTCGGATGCTTCACTTGACATTGTCTGTGACCTCCCTGATCTTCTGAGGCGTTGGTGCTCCTCTCTCTCATCGAACAATGCATGCTCACTCTCCACCTAGGCATTGATCATTTGGGTCTGACGTAATGATTCTGTCTTTAACCACGTTCATAAACCTCCCAAATTGTGGATTGAACGGGCCATATAATGGATTGAGGACCGGAAGGACCAAAAAGGGAACTTTTTTTCCAGGTGCAACCCCCTCATGTCCCCCTCATTGGAATCCCCCACCGGAGGGTATTCTTAAGCTTAACGTGGATGCGTCTCTGCCCAAGGATGGGCTTGTTTCTCTTGGTCTCCTGTCCAGAAATCACCTAAGGAAAATCATTGCTGCAAAACATGAATCACGTCATGCCTTCTGGGAACATGTTGTTGCTGAGTCCGCTTCCATACTGGAAGGTATGATGCTTGCTATGGAATTTGGATGGGTTGATATCATCATCGAGTTCGACGGCCTCACCATAATCAATGCTATTAACCACAACGACGTAGAACTCCAGTCATTTGGCTTCATCATCAGGAGAATTTTCTTTCTTCGCCAAGGCTTTTCTTGATGCTCATTCTCTTTTACCAAAAGGGAAAGAAACAATGCGGCCCATCAGCTGTTGGCCTTAGGTCCCTTCGATGTTAACCAGCTCTGGCTAGACAATTTCCCTTCATGGATTTGCATTTGTACGTTAGTTGATCTTCTTCTTTAATGTTATTTGTCCTTCTTGTCAAAAAATATGAATATTATTTGATTTTTATTTCATTATTTCCATGAAAGGAATATCTCTATCAACTTTTTCTTTTCCATTTATAGATTTCTCTCGTCTCATTCCATACGTAATAAGAGTACATTAAATATCATAAAGAGGTAATGTATCAGGATATTTTTTTCTAATGATGGAACTTTTGCATTGAATTTGTTAGGAAGGATTCTCCTGATATTTTCAACCATAGTAGAATCATCCAACATTTCACGAATACATCTGATAGCACACACAATGTCATTTACCCTACTAATGAAGTCCCCAATAGATTCATTCTCACCCATCTTTAAATATTTATATTTCAATATCCATATTTTTAGATTTTCTTTTTTCTCTTTTGTATTGGATTTGTATATGTTTTTCACCTTGTCCTATATACCCATGGCAATGAAAAATAATTTTACGCTCAAGAATTAACATGAATAATGTGATGAATGTATTGAATTTGTTTCCCTTCTATCACTCTCAATATATTTCTTATCAATATGTGTAAGTAGATAATTATCATTAATGGGAGGAAACCCAATTGTTTCTTCATAACAACCACATTAAATGATTGAAATAAGATAAGGAAACATTATATATATCCATAAATGATTATTATTTCTATCAAAGACCGAAATAACTTTATTGTTCACAGAATTCAACATCTCCATAAAAAAGAATAAGTGAAGTGATCCATCCCTCTGATACCACTTGAGAGTTCCCAGATTGTGTATCTCTATATCTGAGAGGGGGAGGGGTGAATTAGTGATACTATATTATTTTATTTTTATTTTAAAATGAATCAAAATTCACCTCCTGTTAAATATTTCAATTCCTTACTGAAATAAAATCCATCCCACATCCATAGTAACAAAATGATTAGCAAGGATCATTATTAAATAATAATAAATACATTCTTCGTATGGTATAGAAATGATCCAATACGATAAAATCCACTATAAAGCAATAATTGGATGATAATGAGTTAGATATACCCTATCACTCATGTAGCACAATGTATAAAATTCCAATAGTGTTGGTGCACTCTGTTAGTGAAAATAGTGTAATACAATCTTTATCTAAAAACCTCATGTTAATTTTGCTTCTATTCAATTAAAATAATTTATTCAGTTGAAATAGAGTTCTTCAATTACATACCCAAAATAAATGTAAGAACCTCTTAGACTATGTTATGAAATCTCAATATGATTTTCTTGGGTCTGATTTTCCCAGTTTGGTTCCTCTATGTACGATTCTTCCAAAAAAAATTCTTCTACTCTGATTACCTGATTGAATACAACATAAATGCATATGTACCACTTCAATTCATGAGTGAGATTAGCTAATCATGATTCTTCCTCAGTTCGACAAGACCCATAAAAAATCGCGAAACCGATTAATTCATCATGATATGATGATTAGATTAATAAAATTATTACTTCTTTTTCAAAATATCATCAATACAATATCAATATGGAAAACATAGTTTTCCCTCTAAAAACTAAGAGATTCTCTCAATACTATAGTGTATAGTACTCCATCATAAAAATTGTATAATATAATTTTCTCCATTTCTATGTGACACTAAATATGTAAGAACTCAGATCTTCCTTTCAAGTTTGTTTTTCCTTTTCTGGTCGTTTTTGAGTGTAAGAGGAAAATCTGGAAATTTTCCAAATACACACCTTTTACTTTAAAAGTATACGCCGGGTACTTTGATGAATCATCAGGCCATGTGCTGGCCATGTCTGGGACACACACAGGTTGTGTAGGGGCGATGTGGAGGCTACTTAAAGTATAGTATGGAATGGCTATGTACATTCCATGTACCCCAGATGTACATGTCGTGTACTTATTCTTTTTCATTAAGCAGTCTGGGGTCTTGTCTAATCGACGGAAACCCCTTCTTCTCCAGGTTCTTCGACCGAGAGCACCCGTACAACCACAGACATCATCTAAGCCACCAAGCCTCCATTTTTTTGCTAAATCGACAGTCGTTGATTGCGTTGGAACCACAACGGTGATCTCTTTATTCTTCTCGAGTCTCATTATATGATTCTCCTTATTTCTCAATATATCGTGGGTTGAGAGTTTTTTGTGTTTTCATAGATATACTCCATTCTTAGGAGAATCAAGCCTCGCGGTTCTAGTATTTTGATCTCCTAGCATCAAGGTAGGTGGTTTTTTCCTTACCTATCGAAGTCTTTGAGTTTTATGTGCATACTCCACTAATACCCATGAACGGGGTGTTGCATGTTTAACTTTTTGACCCTGTTGTTTTCCTACCATGCTTGTATGCTTGTGTAGAGGTAGTTTGATCATATTTGTGAATAATTTCTATGCTTGGATGTTTTCCCATGCCTTTGTTCTTGTTGTGACCATTGGGTCTTGTTAGACTATGGCCATTATACATGTTTTCCATACATTGTGACTGTATGATGGAATGATATTCCTGACCTGCTTGTCTTTTTGTAGACTGGTTAACAAAGTAGCTCCATAGGTGTACTTTGGACTTATAGAATTATTATGAATTGACTGGCATGATACCGTGATAACCTGGTGCTATGGACTATAAGGGATAGACCGAGTGAGCCTTCCAGAGATTCTTGGATATTATAGATTACAGGAGGGTAGACCGAGTGAGCTTCCCCTGAAAGTCTTGGACATTATAGACTACATGGGATAGACCGACTGATTTCATAGAGAGTCATGGATATTATATACTACACGAGGGTAGACCGAGTGAGCTTCCTCATAGATTCTTTACCTTTTTTGAATTTCTTTAAAACCTTTCCAGGATAGAGAAGGAATTGACTGAGTGATATTCCTTAGAGAGTCTGTGATAGACCTGAGACTATATGATGAATTGACTGAGTGAGCTTACTCAAAGGGTTTCTAGACCTTGGGGCTATAAGAGGGTTATACCACGTGATCATCCTCATAGAGTCCCTAACTACCCTATACTATAAGGGGAATTGAATGAGCGAGTGTCCCCAGAGTGTCTTATAATTTCATATGACCAAACCAGAGGGGTTAGGCTGAGTGCACTGCCCAGAGGGTTGTCGGTACATCTTGGTTAGGTCCAGAGGGGTTGGCTGCGAGTACTTCCCAAAGGGGTTCCTGTTGTGTTTAGATTTTTGCTTCACTACTGCTTGTTGTTCTATGGATTGATTACCATTGTATATCATCATGTTACTGCTTACTATTTACTACATGTTGTTTACTATTATCGTTTACTACTTACCGTAAAATTACCTTCCATATACTCACTGACTGTTAGGCACATATCTTCGGGTGGAATCCTACTATGATTTAGTCTCATACCTTATTTGGGCCATTCTTTTGGACCCCTGATGACTATTTTGTTGCAGGTATAGACAAGGGAAAGCACCCTTCGACTTATGGTACTTTATTTCTTTGGAGGAGGAGAGCATGGGACCAAGCCAAGGCTTGGGATGCTGAGGAGTTGCTTATCTGTTTAAATTTCTTTGTACTTGTCTTAGCATTGTATTCAACATTGTGACTTGTTTGGTTTCTTTACAAGAAATATGTATCGTGAATCATTTTATTTATACATGTGTGCTCCATCTGTTTATATTTTTAGTCTTCCGCTGTTTATTGTTCTTGGATATTTACTAATTCTTATATTTTTATATTTTGTTTACATCCGCTATGTAATATGCCAATGAGGGGACATTTTCGTCACTATGACACCAATGGCCCTCGCTGCTAATTGGAAGTCTCTTGTGTTTGGGGAAATGCCCATGAGGCCATGCGACCAACCGGGTACAGGGCACCTTTGGGTGGCTTCCAGAAAGGGGACATTACAAAGTGGTATTAGAGGAATTCGTTTCTCTTGATTTACTGTTTTGATCCTTAGTCCAGGATAGGATGGATTCTATACTGGTAATAAGTTGTGCCAAGGAGTAGCTAACCCGTGTACAGAGAAAATCCAATCTACCTCGTTTATTTTACTTTTCTGGTTTTGAGATTTATGGTTGATTTGATTTCACCTTGAGTGACTCACATGATTTGTGTTGTTATCATTGTTACTATTGTGGTTCTATTTCTGTCATAACCTGATGAGATGAGGGTATTCCATCTCATGCATCATATACACACTTGTTATAAACCACATTCCATGCATTCTTTCCATTCTATATAGGGTTCATTAGCGAATGCATGTGGTTGTGATAGATGTTGTGTAGATTATGCATGTTGTTGTGATATATGCTATGATAGAATCAACATAGTTTGATAGAGAAATTGTTTTTATTGTACCTTTACTTAAATGAACGCCAAATTTTGAATCTTGAGGTGTTATGGGCCCTCAAGAATTGGAGTATGGTGGATCATTGACTTTTTTCTCTTGTATTTGATATATAGGAGATTCCCATCATTGATTCGCGGGGTGTGTGGGCCCCCACAGATTGGAATTTGGCACCTCCATGCTTGTTTTTCAGTATTTTCTGGATTTTGGTGCAGTTTCTGAACTACTACCTAGAAAAACACCGAATACCGGGCATGTACTTGACTACATGCAGTTTAGTGTTAAATTGTGTCACTAACTATGTGAGAAGAAACACGGGGTGGTGAAAATTCTTTTAGTAACACGCCATGTATAGTAGTTTCACGCCGTGTAGTAGTGAGCCGTGTACCCGGCCGTGTCACTAACAACATGGGTTGGGGAAGTTCGCGTAGTACATGTCATGTATGGTATGAACATTCCATGTAGCCTTGTTCTAGGTACCTGGCCGTGTCACGAACAAAACGGGACAGTGTTATCTTTCCTATAAATGTCTTGTTTGCTTGGAACACGTTGTGTAAGGTCCAACCCTATAGTCTAGGGTTACGAGGACCGTGTGGGATCACCATGTAGGGAGACTCAGGCAAGGGAATGGAGATCCAGCACACACCGTGTGTGGTGACAACACACCGTGTAGTTTGGGGTGTTACACGACCAACCTTGGCAGATGTACACACCCATGTGAATGGATTTAAGAGCACATCGTGTAGTTTTATAAACGCAGTGTAGTCGTGTTTTGTAGAACATGTTTGTTCTTTCCTCCTATTCCCATTTTGTACTCTTGTGTTCTCAGTATTTGACAATTCTGATCCAAGTTGTGCTTTTGATCCTTCAAATCTATTCCTCCGAGACGTCCTTCTGTTGTACTTCATCTCCTAGACGATGATCATACACCTGATATGGACGATGAAGGATCTCCTACTGATCCTTATATAGACCCTCCTACTGTACCAGCCTTGGAACCAACAGTTATACCCATTGCAGGCAGTGATGCACCATTCAGGGAGGAATTACGAAGGATGATGCATACCTTTCTAGGAGCGCTGCCTCCATCCCCGTTGATGGCTGAGTTGACGCGGGTTTTCCAGCAGCAGCATCCTCCTACTTTCTCAGGATATGGAGGACCCTAGGCTGCAATGTCATGGATAGAGGACACGCTGACGATCTTTGAGCATATAGAGATACCTCCAAATAAAAGGGTAACTATGGATACCCATATGCTCCGAGACACTGCCAAGATGTGGTGGGAGGTGATCTCACAGTCAGGGTGCCAGCAGAGTATGACATGTGATGTGTTTCGGTGCATCTTCTATGATTACTTTTATCTGGAGACCTAGAGGGCCAACCGAGCCTGGGAGTTTATGAGTCTCGAGTTGGGTAATGTTTCTGTTATGGAGTAATCATATCATTTTACCGAGCTGCATCACTTTATGCTAATTCTAGAAGGTGATGAGTTGTTCCATGATGTGAAGTTTAAGGATGGTCTCAGGTAGGAGATCCGGTCCCAGGTTAATATATTCAGGTTGACTTCGATATCCTCTATCATTAACCAGGCGCTGATCACTAAGCGAAATCTGAGAGATTCTGGAGCAGTGAGCCAGGGTGGATTGACATCCAAAGTCAGTGTTCTTCCTACAGAGAGCAGGAAGTGTCGTAGGGAGTCTGCTCGAAGAGATCAAGGTAGGCAGAATGTGTATTCGGGTAGCCAGGTTGTATGCTAACAGTGTAATAGGAGTGGGAATACTAGGCTTCAGTGTCAGAGAGACCTGATGGAGTGCCGATCTAGTGGAAAGACGGGCCATATTCAGCGTTTTTGTCAGATCATTTTTCCTACAGCTAGTGGTAGGGGTTCTTCTATGACCCCGCGTACAAGAGATGTATCTCCAGTTTCTCACCAGTCTTGGAACTAGATTTCTTACAACCGTTTGGGATGAGGTGGAGGTCATGGACGTGGTGTTCAGTCACCAGGTTACCCCTGAGAGCATAGTGGATCAGCTCAGAGTGGTCAGCGAGGGGCGTAGGGCCACCGTACAGGCCAGACTTTCGCTGTGGAGCAGGATCCCAACCCTTCTACAGTTCGATGTACGATCTTAGTAGCCTCATTTTTTTCTTCAACTCTTTTAGATACTGGTGCTTCGCATAGTTTTATCTTTGTTTCTATTGTGGAGAGCCTTGGGCTCTGTATCTTTTCATCTACAGACATGTTGACTCTTTATACACCATTGGGACTGGGGACGTCTATCGTATGTCAGTGCAGAGAGTGCCCTCTTGAGGTTGCAGGGTGTCACTTATTATGAGACCTCTATGTCCTAGAGATGACATGCTATGATGTCATTCTCAGTATGGACTGGTTAGTTCCCTTCCAGGCAGTCCTCGATTGTCATCGCCATAGGGGTGAGTTTTTTATCACTAGAGGGATGATCTTTTCTTCATAGAGGCGAGTGGGATGTACATGCATGTAGAGCTGGACCAGAGAATTAGGGGCTAGGTGGAGTTATAACCCAGATTGACAGTCTTTATCTGGATGACCAGGGGACATCACAGTTAGACTTTCCTCCAGTGGTGGATCGTTTCAGGGATGTCTTATTAGAGGAATTTTCAGGTTTGCCTCTGGAATGTGAGGTAGACTTCTCGATCGAGCTCATTCCAGGAGTGGCACCAGTGTCTATTCTTCCTTATAGGATGGCTACACCTAAGTTGCAGGAGATCAAGAAGCAGTACGAGGAGTTGCAAGCAAAGGTTTGCATCCAACCCAATACTTCTCCTTGGGGTTCGCATGTCCTGTTTGCGAAGAAGGCTGACGAATCCCTTAGGATTTGCGTGGATTAAGGGAAGCCGAACCAGTTGACGGTCAAGAACCAATATCCCTTGTTGAGGATTGAAGACCTCTTTGATCAGCTTCGAGGATCCCGAGTGTTCTCGACGATATATTTGAGGTCTGGTTATCATCAGTTGCGTGTTAGACCATCAGATATACCTCTTACATTCTCCAAGTGCATGTATGGTCTATATGAGTATACAATCATTCCATTCGGCCCCACGAATGCACCAACAATTTTTATGGTACTAATGAACCAAGTGTTCCATACATACTTGGATTCCTTCGTGGTGGTTTTCATGGAAGACATCGTGGTGTACTATCATACTCGACATGACTATGCTACCCATCTTGAGATCGTGATAACACTGAGAGAGCATCTGTTATATGCTATGCTCTCAAAATTCCAATTTTGGATGGATCAGATTCATTTCATGGGTCACATTATCTCAGAGACAAAAGTATCAGTAGACCTAGAGAAAGTGACAGTATTATTTTCCTGGAAGAATCCAAATAATGAATTTGAGGTGCGGAGTTTTCTAGGGCTGGCTGGATCATACAGGCCTTTTCACGCCTTGAAGCACCGTTGACAGTTCTGACCAAGAAAGGGGTGAATTTCTTATAGTCATATTCTTGTGAGACAACCTTTCAGGAGCAGAAAGATTTTTTGACGTCAGCAATGATACTAGTCTTTCCAGATCTGGGAAAGAGGTATACAGTCTACTGTGATGCTTCATGTGTCAGATTGGTAGTTGTGCTTATGCAGGGAGATAGAGTCATTGCGTACGTGTCTCGGCAGTTGATGCCACATGAGAGGAACTACCCAATGCATGATTTGGAGTTAGCAGTTGTGGTTCATTTCATACACTATAGTATACATTACCTTCTAGGAGAGAACTTTGTTGTTTTCAATGACCAACAGAGTCTCAAGTACATCTTCACTCAGCGTGATTTGAATCTGAGACATTGCAGGTGGGTCGAGTATCTTCAGTCCTTAGACTTTGAGCTTGCCTATACACCGAGAAAGGGCAGCGTAATGGCTGATGGGTTGAGCAGGAGAACCGAGATTCAGGCAGTTCAGGAGGCTAGCAGTGAGTGGAATATTATTTCTCTGTTCTCTGAGATGTATTTGGAGGTGCATGAAAAACAGGGTCAGACTTTTCTATCTTATGTATCTATTACCTCTACCCTTCTTGATCATGTACGGATGAGGCATCTATCAGATTCATAAGGCCTAGACCAACGAGAGAGTGTTCCAGGAGAGGACCCCCCTTCTGGATGGACAATGGGTGAGGATGAGATCTTGCGTTTCCAGGGATGTGTATTGGTGCCAGTAGACATACGTGAGGATCTGATGCGGGTTTTTCGTTCTTCAGTTTGGGTTGTTCATCCTGGCGTCACCAAAATGTATCGTGATCTACACCTCCAGTACTAGTGGACATGTATAAAGAGATATATTGCTGGTTTTTTCATGAGATATTCTACTTGTCAGCAGGTGAAAGATGAGCATCGGCGACCAGCAGGGCTCTTATAGCAGTTATCCATTTTCAAGTAGAAGTGAAACAATGCCTCAATGGACTTTGTGACCAGGTTACCGAGGACACCTCGAGAGAGTGATGTTGTTTGGGTTGTTATTGACTGGCTTAAGAAGGTTTCTCACATCATAATGATCAAGGAGACCTTCTGTGTTGATGATATGGGGCATTCGTACATCCGAGAGATCTTACGGCTTCATGGAGTTCAACACTCCATTGTTTCAGAAAGGTATGTGCGTTTTACATCTCAGTTTTGACAGGTGATTCAGAAGTCTTTGGGTACACAGGTACTTTTGAGTAAAACATACCATCCCCAGGAAGATGGCCTGTCCAAGCATACAATCCATGTGCTTGAGGATATGCTCCAAGCATTCATTCTAGACTTCTGAGGTTTTAGGGAGAAGCATATCCCTCTTGGGAAGTTTGCATATAACAATAGTTTTCAGGAAAATATTTAGAAGGCACCCTATGAGGATTTGTACAGCAGGCCATGCCGATCACCTTTTTGATGGCTGGAGGTAGGAGAGGTAGCTTTGCTGGGACCTAGTCTAGTTTAGGAGACCTCAGAGTAGATAGAGTTGATTCGACATAGGATGGCTACAACACAATCTCGACAGAAGCCTTATTCTATTCAGTGGAGATGACCTTTGGAGTTTTAGGTCGTGGACCAGGTTTTCTTATGTGTTTCACCATGGTTGGGACACAAGAGGATTCAGAGATAGGGTATGATTTCAACACAGTACATTGGGACATTTGAGGTGTTGGAGAGATTTGGTCTGGTTGCCTATCAGTTGTAGTTACCTCAGAGGTATCGGGCTATGCACGACGTCTTCCACGTCTCTCAACTCCAACGATACTTTTCAGACCCATATCATCTCTTTCAACATGAGGAGGTTGAGCTCGAAGAAGCTGCATCGTTTATGGAGAATCATATCCGGATTTTTTATTGTCGTACGGAGGTTCTTCGTGGCTGGTCTATTCCTCTATTATGGGTGCTATGGTATCATTGGCGAGTACATGACGAGACCTAGGAGAGGGAGGCCGATGTGCGGTCGTAGTGGCCAGAGCTGTTCGGGGTTTCTTCTTCTATGTCTCACTATGGAAATTAGGGTACGGATTTTTTTAAGGGGGGAAGTTTGTAAGAACCTAGATCTTCATTTCAGGTATGTTTTTCCTTTTCTGGTCATTTCTAAGAAAAAGAGGAAAATATGGAAATTTTCAAAATACACGTCGTGTACTTTATAAGTACACACCTTTTACTTTGATGCAGCACTATGCCGTGTGCTGACCGTGTCCGGGCCACACACACGGTGTGTAAGGGCAATGTGGAGGCCTCTTAAAGAGGAGTATAGAAAGTCCAAGCACACGCCATGTACCCCAGATGTACACACCGTGTACTTTTTTTTCATTAAATAGACCGGGGTCACACCTAATTGACAGAAACACCTTTTTCTCGAGGTTCTTCGACCAAGAGCACCCATATGGCCACGAACATCCTCCAAGCCCCCTGAGCCTCCGTCTGTTTTCCGAATCGACCATTTTCGATTGCATTGGAACTGCAGCGGCGAGCTCTTTCTTTATCTTGTTTCTCATTCCATGATTCTCCTCCTTTCTCAAGATATCGTGGGTTGAGCGTTTTGTTCATATTTATAGATCTAGACTTTTCTAATGAGAATCAAGCCTCGTGGTTCTAGTTTTTTGATCTCCAAGCATCAAGGTAGGTTTTTTGTGCCTTACCTTTCAAATTTATTGAGTTTTATGTGCATATTCCACCAATACCTGTGAATGGGGTATCGTATGTTTACCTTTTTGACCATGTTGTTTTCCTGCCATGCTTGTATACTTGTGTAGAGGTAATTTTATCATAGTTGTGGAAAATTTCTATGCTTGGATGTTTTTCCCATGCCATTGTTCTTGTTTCCACATTTGGGTCTCGTTAGCCATTGGTTGTTATACCTGTTTTCCATACCTTGCGACTGTAGGAAGGAATGCTATTCTTGACCTACTTTTTTTGTTGTAGAATGGTTATACAAGTAGCTCCATAGGATTACGTTGGCCTTACAGCATTATTATGCACTGACTAGCACATGACTATGAGAACATGGTGCTATAGACTATAAGGGATAGACCGAGTGAGCTTTCTAGAGATTCTTGGGTATTATAAACTACAGGAGGGTAGACCGAGTGAGATTCCTTAGAAAGTCTTCGACATTATAGATTACAAGGGATAGACCGAGTCAGCTTCCCAGAGAGTCTTGGATATTATAGACTACAGGTGGGTAGACCAAGTGAGATTCCCCAGAGAGTCTTTACCTTGTTTTAATTTCATTAAAATCTATCTATGCTAGAGAAGGAATTGACTGAGTGAGATTCCTTAGAGAGTCTATGATAGACCTGAGACTATAGGAGGAATTAACCGAGCGAGCTTCCTCGGAGAGTTTCTAGACCTTGGGGTTATAAGAGGGTTAGACCGTGTGATCTTCCTCAGAGAGTCCCTGACTACCCTAGATTATAAAGGGGAATCGACCGATCGAGCTTCCTCAGAGATTCTTATAATTTCATATGACCAAACCAGAGGGGTTAGGCTGAGTGCACTACCTAGAGGGTTGTCAGTACTTATTGGATAAGACCAAAGGGGTTGGCTATGATTACTTCCCAGAGAGGTTCCTGTGGGGTTTAACTATTTTATTCACTACTATTTGTTGTTCTGTGGATTGATTACAATTGTATATCATCCTATTACTACTTACTATTTACTGCCTGCTGTTTACTATTATCGTTTACTGCTTACTGTACTATTACCTTCCATATAGTCCCCGACTTTTAGGCATAGATCTTCCGGTGGTTGCCTACTGAGATTTAGTCTCACACCCTGTTTGGGCCATGCTTTTGGGCCCAAGCAGACTATGTTGTTGTAGTTATAGACATGGTCAAGCACCCTTCGACTTCTGGTACTTGATTTCTTTGGAGAAGGAGAGTATGTGACCAAGGTGAGGCTTGTGATGCTGATGAGATTCTAATCTATTTAATTTTATTTGTACTTGGTTTATCATTGTATTCAACATTGTGACTTGTTTGGATGCATTCCTAGACATATGTATCATGCATAATTTTATTTATACATGTGTGCTCTAGCTATTTATTGTTTTAGTCTTTCGTTGTTTATTGTTCTTGGATATTTACTACTTCCGCTATTTGTCTATTTTTATTAGTTACGTTGTGTACCCTTCCAATGAGGGAATAGTTTCCCCACTATAACACCCAAGGCCATCGTTGCTAGTCGGAATCCTCTGTCATTTGGGGAAATGCGCTTGAGGCCATGTGACCATCCGGGAACGGGGCACCACTATGTGGCTTCTGGAACCGGGACGTTACAAAATAAAATCAGTGTGAATCCAAAAAATCTCTCCCCCTACCACAATTCACCCAACATTAAATTACCCTTGAAATGTTAGCATGATTATTAACATTGTAAACATCTCTATATACATATAGATTCTTCTTCGTACATTATATCCTTCTTTATAATTTCATTTAAATAATCAGTATGATTTCAATACATGGGTCCTATTTTTCTTATTTTTATTTCTTCAATAAAAATATTTGTATCAATTGGAAACAAATGTATAAAGAAAAGGATATAATTCTGATTTGGTGTATATGATTCTCATAAAATATTTGTATCAAAATCCTTTATTTGAATGTATAATTCACCCTTGAAAATTCATTTAGAAAAATAATTCTCATTTTCTATTCACCCATCTGAGATTCAAAACGTCATCTCCTCCTCTTATACAGACACTGTCTGAAACCTAAAAAGTAATTCAACCCTTTTGAAATGGGTGACTACATTATTGATCTCATTATCTCATTCTATTCTATTAAACTACTTAAAAGTAACATTAATTCACAATCATGTTCTTAAATTATGACTTCTTTGATGACTTTAAATTCATTTGAGAACAACTTTAAGGGTATCAAGATGTCGATTGGAATGTGTCATAACATTCCATTCATTCCAACTTCTTTCATTTCTTCTCAACTCAGGTATAATATTTTATAAATATTATTTATTTGGTTACAATCATCACGAGTTTTATCATTCTGGATATGGTCATTCCATGTATGATCATTCTAGTTATGATCTTCTCTTCTTACACAAAAATATGATTGTTTAGAAAAAATAATCGACATCATCAATTACTCATCTCTCCCACCCAGATACGATAAATTTGGGTATGATCATTTCAGGATATGATCAATTTTTTTCTTTTGTCTGAGTATGATCATTATATATACAAGATAATTTCTAGAATATATAATGGATAATCAGATGCTACATAAAATTGATATCATCTCTTCAATAGATGTCTAATTTTCCATCACCAATAACATTTTAATTGAAAACATCTGATTAAATCCTCATTTATTTCATCAAAGTTTCATTAAAAGTTCCCAATTAAACCTGTGATTTTGATAAAAAAATCACCAGAGCATAATCATATTTAATTTTATCCTAGTTAGTAGATACTTCTACTTCATCAAAACATCCACTTCTTTCACATAAACATCAGAGTGAATCTGGTTACCATTTACTTCCAGCAAGATGCATTCTAAATGGGACTCATTATCTCTTTACAGATAATGATCAATTTGTTAATAAGATTGATACAATGAATCTCATTGTTTAGAAAATATGATTCTAATTATATTGAATATCTGGATTTGAATTTTTGAAAACAATACTCAATATGATTTTTTATATAATCAAATTGAAGTGATTTTATTTTCTTCTATTCTTTAAAACATTATTGACAAAAAAATACAACTCATAAAAACAGTCACCATCATCATATACTAGGTACTAACACCTACTCTATGTTGGATACACAGAGTGAGGTGTGTGTCTGGGTCACTAATAACCTATATGATCATGTGATTCATGGTTGATGTGAGAAATAAGAGGATGTAATAGACTAGATGGACATGTCATGAATGATGCATAAGTGAGATATAGTGTCGGTCTTATTCATAGATGCTTCCCATGGTGAAAAATACCAAAGGGAGAGGGAAGGTGTGTTGATATTCACCGATTCCCATAACCTCTCTAGTATTTTTTCCTAGAGGAGGTAATGAATATGCTGAGAATATTATTCTACAAGAAAATTAATGGGATTACTTGAAGAGGGTATCCCTTCATCATGGGGTGGATATCATCCATTTGAGGAGGATATCATTCAAATGTGAGGAGTATATCATTACAATGCGAGGAGAATATTTTATGTGCTTTTTTATCAATACATGAAATATGTTCTGCTTTGAGCTGACACAATCTCTATGATTCTTCACCACGTTCATCACTATCTAAGGAATCTTTTATTTTTTGAACACTTCAATGAAGCTTTAGGATTCTTCCAAACATTCAACATTTAACGAATTATTTTAAGATTATTTTGATTCTTGTTCTTACTCAACATACTTCCTTTTTCTTCAGTGAACTTATTATTATATATATTGTATGATATTTATTATATAAAAATTTAGTTCCACTTCTTACATCAACATTTTTCCTCAAAATCTTATAGATATTCTTCCTATTTCTTCTTGGGATAATTCAGTGAAATGAATCTGATTCCACCACACTCGAAATATATATAAGAATAAGTTTATCTCCAAACATTCCCCTTCTTCTTATATTATTCTAGTATATAAGAGACCATATTTTTTCAATTCGACTCATCATCCTCTTTATCTTGGGAGTCATAAGGATCAATATATTCAAAATCATATATTATCATTTTCCTTATAGAATAAAAATCCATTACATATTTCATATTATTTTATAACCTTGGATATTTCCTCATTTTATAAAAAATGAATGTTTTTAAATTTATCAAGAGATAAATAACCCTTATTTTTTAATAGGAAATTTTAGAATCAAACATATCCAGAAATTTTCTAATATGTTTCTCAATAATTGTAGAATCATCGAGGACATCATCAGATCCTGTGATGTTGAAAAACAATTCATTTACTCTAGTGAATTATTTATCAATAGTTTCTTTATATCTTAACCTTATATCTTCATAGTTGCTATTCTGGATTTGATGATTTTATTTTTTCACTTTAGTATTCCATTCAAAAATACATTCTAGATTCTCCCATAAACTCTTTAATGTTTTGAGACCCATCACCATATGATAAATTTTTTTAATATGAATATTATGATATGATTTCATGATTTACCATCAACTATGATATTTCTATTATCATCAAAATTCATTAGGGAATCCTTCTAAATAGTTGGGAAACCAATAGTAGTAGCATCAACAACCTCCCAGCCAAGAGATATGATATATGAATTCATCCAATTTTTTCATCTATAAAAACTTTTATATCAAATGTTGGAATTCCTATACCATTGAAATAATTGTGATCATTCATGATATGTATTCAAATATGGAACATAGATCTTATACTATTTTATGATCCAAATGATCAAAAAACAACTATGAAAGAGGGCGATTGATTTTTTATTCACTTTTAATGAGTTTCTTGAATTTTAGAAACATAACCCCTATAACCAATTAACATTAATTTCATTATCACCTTTTAGTGAATAATTATACATGAAAAGGTAGGAATTCATGCGATGAACACATGATGTAGAAGAATGACCATTAGGGTGAGAACCCAAATCCATTCCTTAAACACTATTGTGGGTATATGAATGTTCACTCTTAAGAAGAAGTGAAAAAAACATATTCCAAATCCAGTTAGACACTTTATATATCTTGATAGGAAAGATTATATTGACTCCTATTAGATTACAATGTTTCTTATAATAAAATATTGAACCACTAAAGAAAATATCACAAAAAAATTTTCATCAAATATCTCTAAGCTAACCTTCGGTCAGATTATATCATTATAAAGGGATCATTACAATATATCCTTTTTCAAACTATATTTTTCAAACTATTATCCACTACTCAGTCTGATCTTCTTTAGTCATATTTTATTATGTTCCATATATTCAATAAGAACTTCTCAATATGTTGTTTCTCAAGCTCAATCTGTAAAACCCAAACTCTACTCCAGTGCTCAATAAAATCTTCTTTGTTCTTATAAAAAAACATTCAGGTTACAGATCTTCTTCTGATATCCCAATCTAGTAGTAATTGTACTCAAAATTCACCAGCACTCTACCTTTTCTGCTCTAAGAAAAACCTTACCAAATGCGAATGAATTGTGCTTCTCTTTGTAGGCGACTCAAGAATGAAAAATACAAAAACATGAAAACCTTTCATGCTTAATCAATTTTTAAATCACTGAAAATAAATCACATTTAAACATAAACATCGACTTCTTCAATCATTATCATATTTCTACTAGATTTACACCCAATTGAATAAAAAAACTTTTCATTAGTTCGATGTAACATGCTAATCTTTAGATTCTTATAATCATTATGATCTGCATTTCTTTCTCAACTCATCATGATATTCTTTTCCTTATAAGATCATCATGATCTACATTTCATTCTATGATCGATATGATATATCTATCTTCCTCTCCACATTATGATGAACTTCCCCATCCCATTATGATGAGATGAATTTCCTTCTCAAATTATGCTTCCTAGAATCCCCATGAAGATATAATTCCGATTAAGATGGATTTCTCCTAATAATGGAATTTACTATAGAATGCAATTATCTTATTGATGGAATTACCATTACAATAAAATTCACATTATAATGGAATTATCATTATGATGGAAATATCATTATGATATAATTTTAATTATGATGAATACTTTACTCTACAAAATTGAAAATATTAAATCCTTATTAGCTATAACTCATTAATGCATCTAGAAAACATATCTTTACAATTCTTATGGATAATATATTCTGTGTTCATATTTATTGAACTAATAAAATCATTAGGAATTCCCCATTTCATAAAAATATTTTATCTTTATATTTTTCATGAATTTTGAGAACAACATGACCAGAAAACCATCATATAATTTTGTTTAGAATGTATGAAATCATTCTAACACTAAACTTCATTACCATCAATCAAAAAAACTTAAAAAACTATATAATTTCTTCACTAATTAAATTCTAATGTTCTAAAAACCACAAATTCTAATTAAGAAATATGGTGTGTATGATTAAAACATCATCATTTATACCATCCCTACAACCAGTACTACTCGGTCCGATAACCTGAGTCCAGAAACATGGTTATGAAAAAAAAACATTACTAAGGATACACATTTTCTATATCATTAGACTCAACAACATTATGAAACATTCAACATTGTTATGAAAAGTCTATATGATGGACTAGATCCAAATCTGAATAACAAAAAAAAATCTTTTAAAAAAATTAAGTTATAGAAAATTACAAAAATATTGTTAAAAAAATTATCACAATGGTTATTCACCTCAATACATAAAATTCAATAGACCCTACCAGGATATCCCCAACAAAACTAATTCAATTTTTATTTATTCGAGAATCAAAACTTGTACAAATTGTTAGATGAAGAGAAAGTTATAGTAAATGTTAACATCTAAAACTTTTAATGGTCCAAGGAAACTATGTCACCTAAATCCCAATAGAAAACACACCAAAACACTAACTTAGTAGAACTTTGTGTACAAGAAACCACTAAAACATCAATTAATGGAGAAGTCAGAATTTCAAATGGTCAATCCTTGGTTCCTAGGATTCCATATAAAAAAATAATATTTTATTAACAAAATATCGAGGGTTATATGATCCTGGTATGTTGTAATATTGTAAATTGTTATTTATCTTCTTAATTATATTAATAGTATTCAGAAAATATTATTTATTTTTTTATTTATTATCATTTATAAATTATATATAAGTTATTATTAGTTATATAATTATGTTTTTAGGATATATAATATATTAATTATAATATTATTTATATTCATATTATTGTTAATTATAAATTATTAATTACATTTTTTTGAAATTTATTTTCATGAAATAATTAAATATGTAATTATTAATCATATGTTAAAACATGAATTGTATTATTAGTTATAATTAATAACTATTATTAATAAATAATTATATCATTAGTAAATATTAATTCAATTATTTGTTATTAATTAAATTAATTATTATATAATAAATTAATTATTATTATTCGTTAATTAGTAAATTATATTACTATTTAATTTTTAGTATTTATCATATTAATTATACAATTAATATCATTAATTAACAATTGTATTATTAATTTTTAATAAATTTATTTATAAATAATTGTATTGTTAATTATTATATGTCATAAGAAATAATTATTATATTATTAATTTAAATTATTTATTCAAGTATTTTTTATTTATATAAAAGATATTTTATTTTAATTTGTTGTTTTTTAATTATGTGTTATTATTTATGAGTTATAATTATTAATATCATTATATTATAATGTCTTAAAATTGATACTAATTCTTATAAAGAAAATCAATCACGGAGGTGAAGGATACTTCCCACATAAATGGGTGTCATGAAGGGAGATTTTATTTATAATTTGGAATGATTATACAGCTACTAATTCAGAATTGAAAAGTTGTTTGAAAATATTGTATGCTAGTTTTTTAGATATATAATAAAATTAAATTGAAATTGATATATTTTTTAAATTTTTTTCAAGTACTGTTTCATTTTTGATAAATATAAATATATATATATTAAATAAAAATAAAACAATATAATTTTTAATAAAATCAAATGGATTGAATCTCTAAGTTAGGGATGAGAAGCCTCAATTCCTTTGATTGAATAATATCCCATTTTTTAAAAAAAACCTAACATATTTCTTTATAAAATAAGATATTCTTATTTAAAAAACAATTATTGTGTTGAATATTTCATATATTTTATTTATGGAAACTAATTTATTTGTGTTGTTGTGTTGTTATTTTTGTACGAAAAAAATAAATAAATTTTAATTTATTTAATAAATCATTTATTAAATATAGTATAAATGTTTTTTATAAGGAATGTTTCATAGAATGGGAGGGGTGATGATAGTGTCCCCCATTGTTAAGATGTTTGAATTAAAAACTAATTCATTATTGAATCAAATGAAATGACATTTGGTTGTTTTTTAATAAAAATATTAAGGTGTGTTTTATGATTAGCTTACCTTTTATCATTGAATTTGATATTGATTTCAATAAAATTTGAGATTACATAGAGATATACAAGACAACTGATTTAGAGAATAATCAAAACTATATAATGAGTTATAATATATGAGTCAAATCAATACAACACTATGAATTTAAAGATAAAGTTATATAGTTATTTTTTTTAAAATAACATTGTTAAGTGGCCATCCAAATGGATGATTTTGTATTTGATTTGTACAAAAGAAAGGATCTATATTGTTGATGGAGAACTATGTTATGTTTTATATGATTGTGAATATATTAATACTTATGGTTGTGATGTTAACACATGCTAAATTGTATCACTCTTATAGTGTTTATTCAAAATTATTGTTCATTATTATATTATTTTCTGATTCAATTGTAACCAATTTCATGATAATCACTAGTTGAATACAAATATGATGTAATGATATTTCCATGTACTGAAATCATAGTTTCATGCCATGAAATTGATTCTTTTTTTAGAGGGAAACCATGTAAATTCATGAATTCCATGTGAGTTTCATGTTCATAGTATTTATAATGGAAAGCATTGATTAGAATGAATGAAAATCAGTCTTTATATCCAATTATAAATTTTAATTATTATTTAAATGTAACAGATTATCTCTTAGTGTACCCAAAAGAATCTCAAGATTTGTATCATGATCATTTCAAGTGTGAGAGTACACCAAGATATCATCCAGGAAGACAACCATGAAAGAATAGAAGTATGGATTGAGCACTCGGTTCATCAATGCCAAGAAAACTGCATTCACGTTCGTGAGACCGAACGACATAACCACATACTTATATAGGTCATACATGCTCCAAAAGGCTGTAAGAGGTATATATGATTGTTAAATACACAACTGATGATAACCAGATCTCAATTAAATCTTCAAAAACATCCGGGCTGCTCGATGCAGATCAAATAGATCATCCATCCTTAGTAAGGGATATTGGTTCTTGACCGTCAATTGGTTCAACTTATGATAATCCACTCTTTGTCTAAGGGTGTCATCAGCCTTCTTCACAAATAGGACAGGCGAACCCCATGTAGTAGTACTAGGTCGGATGAAACCCTTTGCTTCCAACTCCTCCAACTGCTTCTTGAGATCTTTCAAATATTGTGTAGACATCCTATAAGGAGGGATGGACACTGGTACCGCTCCTAGCACAACCTCAATCGAAATGTCTACCTCATGCTCTGGAGGCAAACAAGAAAAGTCCTCTCGAAAGATATCTCTGAAACAATACACCACGGGAGGAAAGTATAATAGTTAAGTCCCCAGATCATCCACATATAGGCAAGAAATATGGGTTGTAAGTCCTCTTAACCCCTAATGCTCAGGTCCTACTCTGCTCTCATGGACATCCCATTCGCCCTTATAAAGAAACAATCCTCCTTATGGTGATGGTAAACTCACCCTGCAGTGATAGAAATCAACAACTTCCTAGTAGGGAACTAACCTATCTATTCCATGAATGATGTCATAGCCTGTCATCTCTAGGACATAAAGGTCCCATAAGAAGTGACACCCACCAACCTCAAGAGCGTACTCCTCACATGGACGTACACTAGACATCTTAGTCCCCAATGGAGTGTCTAGAATCAAGATATCCGAAGAAGAAAATATACGGACATCAAGGCTCCCCATTATAGCAACATATATAATGTTATGGGAAGCCCCTGTATCAAAAAGAGAAGAAAAAAATATTAGGCAACTAGGATCATACCTCGAGCTTTATAGGGTCGGGATCCTGTTCATGCAAGGTCTGCTCTACTGCAAGTGTCTGGCCTGCTTCACGGCCCTGTGACCTTGCCTAACCACTCTGAGCTGATCCACCCTGCAGCCGCTAAAAGCATGGTGGTTGACTACCACATCCCCAATGTCCACATCTGCCTGAACGGATGGAAGAACTCCAGTTCCCAAACTGGTGAGTAGCTGGTGTTGTTCCTCATAAACGAGGAGTCATAGAGAAAACCCTGTCACTAGATGCTGGTGAGAATATCTGACAAAATCCTTGAAGATGACCCATCTTACTACATGATTGGCACTACACTAGATCTCTTTGGCACTACGGCCTCATATTCCCATTCTTCCTACACTGGTAGAATACCACCTGGCTACCAGAAGATGTCTGTCACCTCCTTGGATCCCCACAAATAGACTCCCTATAGAGCTACCTTCTATTTCATGGAGGGACAGTAGTTCCAGTTGTCGATCTACCCTGGATTACTACTCTAGAATCCCTCAGATTGCACTCCGCGATTAGCGTCTAGTTGACGATAGAAGTTATATAAGTCAACCAGAATATGTTCAATTGGGAATGAATGTAATGCCTAAGACCATCCTCAAAATTACTCTCTAGGAACAAACCATCTCCCCCTAGGATGGGTTTAAAGCACTAATGATCTGTGAAGTGAGAGGAATACTCCATAATAGAAATATTACCCTACTCCAGACTCATGAACTCCCATGATCGATCGGCCCTCAAGGTATCTGGATAGAAGTAGTCATAGAAGATGCACTGAAATTCCTCCCATGCCATAACCTGATGATGACCCACCTGTGAGATCACATCCCACAAACTCTTGGTGGAATCCAGTAGTATGTAAGTTGGGAGCTTGACCCACCATTCTGGAGGCGTCTCTAGATTCTCAATGATCGACAGCATGGCTTCTAGCCATGATTCTGCAGCCTGAGGTCCTCCTTCCCTTAAGAAGGTAGGAGGAAGCTGCTGCTGGAAAACCCGAGTCAAATCTACCATAGATGAGGCAAGAGGTAGTGCTCCCTGGAAGGTCTGCATAATCCTCATGAAGCCTTCCCAGAACTGTGCATCAACCCCGACATCAGGTATAACTGCTGGTGCCAAGACTGGCACAACATGATGATCGACAAGAAGTCCCTAATCAACCATATCTGATGTCTGATCACTACCCTATAACTAGCACACAATAGCAGGACGTCTTGGGGTCATTACTCTATAATGTCAAACACACACCATTGATCAAGATTATCCAGGACTGAAACCTAGAAGTACAGGAAGGGAATAGGAGCAAAAAATCATTCAAGTTTTTCAGAACATGACTGCATGTCGTGTGTGTCCCCTACATAGAGTGTTCCCTTAATTCATTCACATTGGCATGTATGCCTGACACAACTGGTCATGTGACACCCCAAATACTTGACAAGTTGTCCTAACACACAGCGTGTACGTGACTTATCTTTCCCTTCTAGAGTCCTTCTACACGGTTAAGCTACACGGATAACCAAAAACAAGATTACACATCGTGTCTAATACAGACACGACATGTTCATGATGAGCTCCTCCGGGCGGTGTTTTTAGTTACACGACCAGATACACAGTTCCCACTACATGGCATGTTCCTTGTAGACACGACGTGTACCTGAAGAATTTCACTAGCCCGGGTTGTTAGTTACATGGCCGGATTCCAGGATTACTCTACATGGCGTGTTTAAACTGGACACTGTGTTTATAACTTATGATTTATCCATCCCTGTTGTTAGTCACACGGGCGGACACTGGGTCAACACAACAAAACATGCACAACAAGCACACGGTGTGTTCCAACAAGAATATCCCTATCCCATGTCTCTACCCACACGACCTACGACATGGTTAGAGACTACACCGCTTGTACAAACAGTACACGGAGTGTACATATGAAAAACAATTTCTTCTCGAACATAAGAACACATGGCGTGTATTCATCAATACACGCCATGTCTTGTGGTTGTTTTGGATAGTAAGCCTCAAAAACTACTCTAGAACCCAGAAAAACACTGAAACGAACATTGATAGTGCCAAATTCCGATCTGTGAGGGCCCACACAACTCACGAATCAAATTTGGGCATCTTATATAAGTTATAAACAAGATAAACACGTCGATGATCCACCAAATTCTGGTCCATGAGGGCCCCTATCACCTCAATAACCAAAGCATGTAGTTCGTCAAAAGAATACCTTAGACAAACAATACCCTATCAAAGAGTAGTTATTTTTTTCAAGTAAACTATTACAAAAACATGCATATTCTACACAACATTTACCACAACAACCTAAAATTTCTAATTCACCCTAAATGGAATGGAAAAAATGAATGACATGTGATTTCAATAAAGTTCCTATATGATGCATGAGATGGAATACCATCATCGCAATGGCTTGAGATATAAAAAGAACCTCCATAACATCAAAAATATCATCATGATACAAGTGAGTCACCCAACGGTGAAAATAGAATCAACCGTAAAATTGAAAAACCTTAAATATTGCATTGACGAGGTAAATTACATTTTCCCAGTAATGGCTTATTACCACGTATCTATTCCTTCATATCCCTTGCTAAAGGCTACAAATATTGAGTCAAGTGAAAAGAATCCCTCTAATACCACATTGTAATGGCTCTGTTCCAGAAGCCACCTAGTGGCACCTCGTACATGGATGGTCCCATGGCCTCAAGTGAATTTCCCCAAATTCCAGAGGCTACCGACTAGTAGTGAGGGACTTGGGTGTGATAGTGGGGAAAATATTCCCTCATTGGCAGAGTGCAGAACAACTATAAAACTGATATACAATCGTTTATGTAGTATAAAATCAAACAACATTAAACAATGGAAGACTGAATGAATAAATAAGAGCACATACATAAATGATGCATGATACATGTGTCTAGGAAATAATCCAACAAATCAAAATGATAGAATTTAAAACAGCACTAAATCAAAGTATAAAAGGAAACAAATAATAGCTCCCCAGCATCAATAGCCTCAACTTGGTCCCATGGTCTCCAGCTCCACAACAAATCAAGTACCTGAAGTAGAAGGGTTCTTGTGCATAACTATACCTCCAACAATATATCTATTTGGGACAAAAAGCTCAACCCAAATAGGGTGTGAGACTAAATCCTAGTAGGAAAACACCATAAGAAGTGCTCCTAAAAATCTTTGAGTATATGGAATGTATAAGTACAGAAAGCAGTAAAAAAGAAAGTACTCAACAGTGAACAGTCCATATTTTTAAATATCAAGCAAAAACTAATCAAAACAGATAAACACAAACAATTTACCTAATGTGAGGTACTCACAGCCTATCCCTTCTGGTCCTACCTAACAAGAACATGCGACCCTCTGGGAAGCACCCACAGTCTCACCCCATTATTTCAGATAATATATAGACGCCCTGAGGAAGCACTAACCATCAACTCCATCTATAGTCTTGTATCGGTACTAAAGGAGCTCTAGCAAAGCACTTACGTCACATACCCTATGTGGCACGCGTCAAGGAACTAATGAATCTCTAAGGAAGCACTCAACGTCAATTCCCCCTATGGTATCACATCGTAAAAATTCTAAAGACACTCTTGATAATCCCTTAATTCCATTCTCCCAATGGTCTACTTCACCAGGTTCTCACATCCCTTTGTATGTCAAGAAAGTATGTCATTGCCTATAGACCAAATTAAACCTCAAGAACAACATGGATAACAGTATACAACATATCAATATGTCAGAACAATAGTCACACCATCGTACAACTAGGCATGGGAAAGTAAAAAATAGCCAAACAGGAAAACTAGACCCAACGGTCACAACAGGAAAAACATGCATGGGAAAACACATCAAATGCATTGCAATTAACCCAATTCATTGTCAATTCACATCTACTCAATAATAGAAGCATAGCATGCAAACAAAGGGAGCTAAAATGGTAAATGCGCAATACATCATTCATGGGTATTGGAAAAATTGGCACATATAACACAATGAAATTCAATGGAAAGGCACAAAACTCCTACCTCAGGGTTGGGGGATAATTATAAGTGAACCTCAAGACTTTAATTTACCATGAACACCATAGATCTACAAAAATCCTCAAAAAAATTCAACCGAAGATAATGTGGAAAAGAAGAGGAATCAGGAAACGATGCTCTAGAATAAGGAAGAGAATACGGAGGCGATCCCAACACAATCGACGACGGTTGAATCAGATATCAGGAAGACGATAGGGGGCTCGAATGATGTTCATGGACAGATGTGTTCTCTTGGATGAATGAATCCTAGAAGTAGTGGGTTATCTCCATCAGACGCGACCCCAAAGCATTTAATAAAAAATACACAGCTGAACTTTTAGAGTACACAACATGTTCATTCCATTTCAGTACACCGCTTTAAGCGGCCTCCAAGTCACCCCCACCAGGCCGTGTGCATGGTCATTACACCTCCAGCACCTGGCAACCCACGGTAACCGAGTACACGACGTGTAATCATAAATTACATGGCGTGTGCTTCAGTAATTTCCAAAAATTCATCTTTTCCCCAAAAATTACTAGAAAGGGATAAATACCTAAAAAGAAGATCCGAGTTCTTATAGAATACCCTTACACCCTTCCTTAAGAAGGTTATTTTAGTAGTGGGACACACCACCTTCCTCTGTGGAATCATGTTCTTCATAGTTGAAAATATTTACTACCCAAACCATCATTGAAGAAAAATTCATTTTCTAAACCGCGTTCACTCCTTGTAACAACCTTTTATTATTGAACCGAATTTTCTACCCATTCTGTCCTTTTCTATCTAATGAGATATATGATTATTTACCCTATCATTGGAGGGGATATAGTTTCTATAAGTAGGTAGCCTTTTTATTTACATAACATTGTTAATTAAATTTCTAAGTCAATTCTATACATTTTCTAAAACATTTTGTTTTATAGTTTTAGATAATTATACCCTAATTCTTAAATAACAACCAAAATATTATGATGTAGGCACTTCTACTCACAATTTATTTTTCACAAATGAAAAGCTATTAAAATGAAACATAGTTTATTTTCATTGTCAACCAATAAAAATATTCCCTTATTCTGATACATTCATATATTCTCCCATAGATCACGTGGAAAACATTTTAAAGCATCAATTGAGAATAAAAAATTCTTATAAAGGATACACAAATAATGAAAAATGTTAGTCTTGAAAAAACATATAAAACATCAATAATTTATCTTAATGTAAAACATTTCTCCTTTAAGAAAAAGTAATTACATTACATTTAATATAATCTATTTCAATACCATTTTTGTAATAAAAATAGTACAATAGAACCCATTGAAATAACATGTCTCATATAAAGGTAACTTGGATCATATTCATACTTAATTAGGAAAACCATATGGTTGACTTCATTACACATTGATCATAAAAAAGGAATGGTAAAACAACCTACTTCCAAACCCAATTAATTGGAGGTTATAACATAACCACCCATCCGTGGGTCATCACAGAACCACTCGTATTTGATTTATCACATAACCAGTCATCAAATTTCCTAGTACCGTGATATAATCATAACACATAAATTATTTCAATTGTCATCATATCACTCATAAAATATAATTTTCAATCCCAAGAATTCATTTCATGATATTGAAATAATCATTCCATTTTCAAAACCATTTTTTATTCCAAAATACACAAAAATGTATTTATTTATACACCTCATAATTGAAGGTGGCTTATAACATCAAAATATACCTTAATGAATAGAGATTGAGATGAACACCCTTAAAAAGATTATTTTTTTAATAAAATAGTTTAGTTATGTTTTAAACTATAAAACCACATAAAAATGTTTAAATAAAATATATGATATTAAAAATTCATTTCACACATAATATTTGAATGACATAATGAATAATAAGATGTTTTACCCAAAAAATTGAAATTCGGTTAAGAAATTCGCTTACCACATGCAATTTTGAAAATTTTATAACCAATAAAAGTAATAATTATAAACTGAATCATTTAATACCCTAAATAAAAAGAGATTAATAATATTTCATATCAAGTATTTTTATTTATATAGAATATAAAATATTTTAGTTGTGAATGATGAAAATATATCATAGAGGTAAAAATTCGGACTGTAAATCCGTACAAACTTTGTATCAAGGTTGTAAGAATTTTTTAATATGGTGATTATGTGTATGAATAGTATATATAGAGAATGGTTAGTGAAAATTACAAAATTAATAAATAAGACGTGAATTTTCACATAATGTAGGCATAATATAATCAACAAAGTATGCATAAAACTCAATGAGTGGAAATTTAGTTAAGGAATTCCCTTACATTGAGTCTGAATTTTCATGTACAATATTTATATTCATCAATAATAAATAATCATTAATTTATAATTTCTTGAGAAATTTTTTCTATTTTATTATTCCCTTTATATCAGTCATTACAATTATATATGAATTAGTTAATTATTTAAGTTTCGGTTGGATGCTTTGTTGTTATTCAGAACATGAGTTGAAAAAGAACTTGATAAGATGTCAATAGTCCATGAGGACAAAATTCCATCATCTCTAGAATATAAAACATGATATAAATATATTATATATTCATTATATTATTATTTGTAAAAATATTTAATGAAAAACTGAAAAAAAAATATGGAGATAGTAGGTCAGATGTGCCCATAAACATTATTGTTTTATTTTCATGACATATTGAAAGATAAAAATATAATTAAATGTATGTATGTATATATATAATATCATTAAAGTATAATTTAAATTTTATTTATATCATATATTTTACTATAACAATCCTAAACACATTCCATATGATGTGAAAAAAATCACATTGTCTTTTAGGAGGTGATTGTCCACATGTCCCCAAACGAAGTTATCTTATAACCACTATATAAGAATTCTAGAGGGTTGATTAATATGAAATTTAGATAATATTAATTAGGTTAAAGAACATAGTAAAACATTATTTTAATAGAAAATATTTTTAAGACCTTCTATGAATGTGGTAAAGAAAAATATAAAAATCCCATTATTCACGTAGACGATTAACTCACATAACATGGACAACAATTTCATTTAATTGAATGAGATGAGGTGATAAATGAAATGTATATGATATATTCCATTAGAAACATAACACTCCAATATATAAATGATTCTTTAGTTATCATGAATTTATGTATTATTTATTTGAGGATAAATTATAAAATGAAAAGAAATTTAGGGTGGTGCTTTCAGAAAATTACCTATTGATTATCCCCACTTCGAAAAAAACTTGAGGACCTTGGATTTGGTCTTCTAGAGTGACCCAAAGATCTTTTACTTGGGGAGAGTGAGGATTATATTTTTTGGAAAATATTTGATTATAAATAATGCTTTTTGGGTTGAAATAGGGTGGTGAGGGGTGGTATTTATACCTTAGGAGTGGTGTGTTCATGTTACTGAATTATTGATTATTTTATATTTAATGATACTCACATTAATGTGGAATTAATTTCCCCAAATTATACCTTCATAAAATGTTTTTAGGTTGGTCAGGGTTTATCCACACCACTGAAAAACATTTAAATGTTCTTGTTTTTAGTTAATTTATTACTTTTCCCCTTTAACATTAACATGTTTTATTTTGTACCTATACCTTTGTAAATATTTTTTTTACCAAAGTATATTTTTATAACATGAAATAAAAGTGACTCTATAAACTAATTTGGTTGTTATTATTCAATGTATGGAATCTATTTCACCTAATTCAATTTACATAATTATAATATATATATTGAAAAGTAGTTTCATTGGAAAGACGAAAAAACAGGTTTTTAATGTGAAACATTTTAAAGTTAAAAATGTTTTTATAACTAATTTAAAATTTAAATTGATTCCAATTACATAAAAGGTGTTAAATGATAAAAAAATATAAATATACATTGAAACATATTAAAATTATATTCTATGAATATATTTATATTAGTTGGTAAAATAGTTTTGAATTAAAACATAGTATTTTCAGATTTCATTAAAATATGAATTTTTTAGACAAATAAAAACATTTAATATAAATTGAATTTAGCTGACCTTCAAAATAATTTTTTTATTTTTCTAAATGGAGCATATAAATTTTTCAAAACTAGATTTAATATTGGTTCACCCTCAAAAGGTGGTAAATGTTATTTTTATAAATAAAATTTTTTTAAGCATAAACAAAGATATATACTTACGTTTATTCCTGTAAAATAATATAAATTATTTTAAAAAAATTTATAAATGAAAATATAATTATTATATCATTAAAAGGGTTGTTAATTTCACCCACCTTTTGGAAGTTTCTTCCCCACAATTTTATTCACTTATCCAGCATGTGGCTGTATTTCCCCCTCATAGCATTATCTAATTCCCATATTTCCTATATAGAAAACCATTCGGAATGGACTTATCTTAGATAAAGAAAAATGGTAATATTCACATGATATAACATTTTAAATTTACACTAACATAAACTATTTCAATGTAATGTAATTAATATTACCATAACCTCTAATGTTATCTAAAGCGTGTTATGATACCAACTATAAAGACATTGAATTATTCTTTACATAAAATAGTAAATTTAATTTAGATTTAACTTCCCTTCATTCCAAAAATAGTTAATGTTTTTATTTAAAGATAATTAGATAATAAATATTATATAATAATAGAAATATTAAAAGGTATACACTTCTACTCACAATCTATTATTTTTACAAAACAAAAATTATTAAAATAAAACATGGTTTCTTTTAAGGTAAAATCATCAAAACTATTCCCGTGATACCATAAATCACTCTATTGTAACTTATATATTGTTAAAAACATTTTAAAAGTATGTATTAGAATAAAAAGATTAGTGTGGGATACACAAAGAAGGAAAATTACTAGTCATAAGAAAATATATAAGACATTAATACTTTATCTTAAATTAAAACTTATCACCTTTAAGAGGAAATAGAAACATTACATTAATATAAGATAATTTATTTCCATTTGTAATCAAAAGGTTAGAATATATCTCATAGAAATCACAAATAACATATAAATGGAACTTATTACATAAGGACACTTAAATGGAATAACCATGTGATTTTTCATATATAACACCCTTAAAAATGCAATAACCATACTGCGGACTTCCATACCCAATTCATTAGAGGTTATTAAATAACCACCCATATTATTTTATCATATAACCACCCATATTTGGATAATCATGTTACCACCTGTCAAATTTCCGTGTTCGGTGACATAATCATAACAAATTAAATATTTCAATTATTAACAATTCACTCATAAAATCTCATTCGAAGTCTAATGAATTAATTATAGGGTATTTAAATAATAAATCATTTTTCAATACCATTTTCAATAAAAATATACATATAAATTTATTTATTTACAAAACTCATAAAAGAAGGTGGTTTATAACATAAAAATATGCCCCAATGAAACGAGATTGATATGATGTCCCTTACAAAGATAATTTTGTTTATAAAATAGTTTATTTTTTGTTTTCACTATAAATCCTCATAATAAATGTATAAATATTGGATAATATTTTAAATATTAATTTTACATATATCATTTGAATGACATAATCAAGAAGTTGATGTTTACCCCAATGTATGGAAATGGGGTTATGAAATTCACACACCACTTGTAATATGTTGAATTATATTACCCATAAATGGAATAATTATCAAATTAAAAATTTAATACCATGAATATAAATAGATTCATGACATTTGATATGAAATATTATTATATATACACCACAAAAAAAGAAATTATTTGCGAATAAGTCAAATAACCCACAGAGGTAAAATGAGATGATTAAATCCATAAAAAGTTTTTATCAATGACATAAGAACTTATCAATATTATTATTAGGAATATAAAGACTATATAAACACAAATGAAACTAAAAATTACAAAATAAATAAATATTTATTTATTTCACACATAATCTTCTCATAATAGTTTAGAAAATGTATTTGTAAAAAAGTTGAGTAGAAGTTGAGTTTAGGAATTCCCATACCTTGAGTCTGACTCTTCACGTAAAATATTTATATTCTAGAATAAAAAAAATTTCTTAATTGATAAATTATTTAGAAACATTTGAAATTTTATTTTTCCCTTTTATATAACTTATTTCCATGTTTTAAAAATTTTATAATTACTTATGTTCATGTTAGACGCTTTTTCGTTATTCGGTACTTGAGGTGAAAACTGACAAGATAAGATGTCAATTGTCAACATGGTCATAATCAATTAATCTAAAAAATATAAAACATGATATAGATATATTATATATTAATTACATATATATTTATAATAATAATTAAATAAAAACTAAAAGCATCATTCATTGAGATGGCCGGTTGTATGTAGGCATGAACGCTATTTTCATTTTCATTGTCACATTGAAAGAAAAAAATTAAATTAAATGATCATAATTTTGTATATACATATATATATGTAGTACCATTAAATTATAATTAATATTTCATTTATTTAATATATGTTTACTAAAAAAATTGTTAACAAATTTCATGTGATGTGTGAACAAATTGCGTCGTTTTTAGGAGGCGGTTGTCCACACGTCCCCAAACAAAGTTATCACAAAACCACAATATTGAAAACATGAATATATGTTTAATTTAACATTTCTATACTATTTAATAGGTTATAATTTACATATTATAACATTATTTTACCATAAATATAGTTTGAAGACCATCCATGAAGGTGTTAATGGAAAAGATAATAAAAACATTATTCACAGAGTTGATTAATCAGAATACCTTGGACTAAAATTAAATTTAGTTGAATTAGAAGAGTTGAGAAATGAAATTGATATAATATATCACATTATAAACAGAAAACATCAGTATATAAATTATTATGGAGTTATCATGCCTTTATGGCTGAAGGATGTGAGGAAAATGTATAAAAAGAAAAAAAAATTAATAGAGGTACTTTATGAATATCCCATCATTGAAAAACACTTGAATACGTTGGATTTGGACTTTTGTTGAGATCATAAGAACATTTATGTGGGGAGATAGAGGAGGGAAGGTTTGGGTATAGAGTTTAGGATATGTAAAGTCCCGACCCCAGTTGCCCAGAGCAGGTGCATTATTTGATTACATTGGCATAGATACAAGGAATACGAATCCTAAAAGACCAAGTTGTTTAGTATTATTGGAAACAAGTCACATATATAAGGTTATCATTACAACATGAAGGGACACAAAACACTATTTTATTCCACTAGAAACATCACATCTCCAAGATTATTCTTGGACATCATTCATAAATTACATCTTCATGTCCTGAGAAAATGAAACATAAGAAAGGTATGAGATCAAACTCTCAGTAAGAGTAGAAAATACATTGGAAGTTAATATAAACATTTGACATGGTGAATAATTGAAAACACATGCCTTTAATAATGAACACGAACACATTATGGCAGAAATATGAGTTAAACAAATAATGCCATAATATAACATAATCATGGGTATTCTACTAGTCGAATAGTCACATGAACATCAAATACTAGCATCATAATGATGGAAGTGCATATGTCTGACATCATAACCATACCGTCCAAGCCTCGTGCTAGGACCATTAAATAATCATTTGGTCAAGGCCTCGTACCAAGACCATAGTTTGTCTCTTGAGACCTACCGATGCATCAAGGGGATATAGCGGGACCCACCCATAACATAATAAGTCCAATGCATTCCTTATATGATTTGGGATCAACGTAAACAACATATACATTCATATTGAAACTATCATATGATATGTAACTAACATTCACCAATTATTGAACATACACAATAACAATTCGGAATAATATGATGAATAGTTTTAGGATAGATAGTCCACAATAAAGTTAGTCATAAAACATTAAATAAAATATGGTATATGACTTCATAAATTATTAAACCCAATAATTCCATGGAATCAATAAGAGCATTGAATGAAAATACTCTTATAAAATCATTATGCAATTCTGAGATAAATACTCTTTTATTTTGAAAAGAAAAGTTCTTTTGGAAAATCTTTGTATATAACCAAATGTGAAATAAGATAGTATTTTCATAATAAAATGAGTTTTTTAGAAAGATACTGGTTTCCAAAAACATATTATAGAGTGCCCTTGAAAACGAATTGGATAAATTCCCTGGAATCAGGCTTCTATTTTGGAAACAATTTTGAATGTTCTTTTCAAAACATGTAACTATCATTTAAATAAGGAAGGGTTATGGTTTTCAAACATATATATGATACTCACACAAAATATATTATGAGTACATAACAATACATAATAATATCATTTAGGTAATTAGACAATGAAAATAACCCGAATGATAATGGAAGTTCGGGTGAAAAACACATACCTTAACTCCAAACATGTTATTCTCTCAAACATATGCTCCTAGAATATGAAATTATACGTATTAATAACTTATTTAAAAACTTATTAGAAATTTATTTAGTTTATCATAATTCTGTTTAGTTCATTTATATTCTTATTTCAAAGTTATTATATTGAATTTCGTTGTTCCAGGGTGTTCATTTTCATTATTTTCATAATCAGTTCACTTGTTTTTAAGTAATGGGGTTCATGTGGAATGGTTATAAATCTCCAGTATTGGAATTATATATTATTTATGAACATAAATAATTGGAAATAGAAATTTCTATCATTTGGTTATATGGAATGAATATGAATCATTAAATGAGAACCACTTCGATTATTTGGCTGTATTTGAATTATTATGAACTAGTTTTGTCATATAACTTAATTATATGTACATATTATAATTATTTAATATTAATTATGTTATAATAGATATATTATAGTCTGGATAACCATAAATACGGTTTCATTACTAGTAATGGAGAAGAAATTGAAGAATGAAACTTCGTCGTCCACGAAGACTAAAAATTGGAACCTCATGGACATTTATTTCGTTTATAAAAATCAAATGGGGTGAGTAAGAATATTTATGATGGGTATTACATTATCATGACATAAATAAATTATATATATATGTTACTGGAGATATCATGATCATTTTGACAGAGGAGGTGAGGACAGAAAAATAAAAGAGATGAACATGAAAATAAAATAAATGTTAAAATATCCCTTATGAAAAATCGGCAGCATAACGACATCACTTAAAATTTCATAAAATAAAATTATAAAAACAAAAGGGTATCTCATAATATTGAAATAAAAAGGAAAGTAATAATAATGAATAAAATCAAACCTCAATATATGATAATGTAATTTCAAATAGATAACATAAAAGAAGTATCGACATAAAGAATACAATGAAGGATTCCCTTACCTTGTAGAATAAATCCTAGGTCATGAAGGATGGGACCTTGGGGGCCTTGGGAAACCTTTGGAGGACTCCTAGAGAGGTAAAACCACCAGATAATCAAGTCTGAGGTATTTTTAATGAAGTAAAATGAATGTATGAGTGTGTATTTATAGAAAAAGAGGGGTAATTTGTTAATAATTTCAAAGGGACACCTCATTAGTGGGGTTTTCCCAACCATGGGATTTCCCCAAGTATTTTCCCATGGATTAAGACACTTGGGAAACCTCATGTCATAAGATACTATACAAAAGTCGACGATACTTTTATATTTAATTATTACATCATTCAGATTTCATTAAACTACCAAAAACTCAAAACTGTATTTTTACTATTCATGAAACATTCATGTATTTGAGAAAAATTCCAAAAATTAACCCCTACCATTTTTTGACGTGTATAATTAAAAAGTTAAATCGATTTTTGAAAAATAATTTTCTCAATATTATAAATTTAATTTTTAATTAAGGTCATAGTTAATTTGAAAAATAACAATCTTGAAGTGCAATTAGTTTAATGTGACATTGAAAATTTAATTTAGATCTAATTATCTTATTTTCTTAAGGAAATAAAATAATATTATTATTTACTATTCATAAGGGTCATATTACAATTCATATTACTATTCATAAGGGTATGTTACTATTCACATTACTATTCATATTACTATTCATAAGGGAAAAGTTGTTTTTAATGGTTAGATTATAAAATTTCATTCTATATTTATTTTCAAAACCATGGTGTTTTATAAGATATTAAAGGATTTTTGGGTTGAAATGGGTAGGTGATGGGGGGTATTTAATCTTGGGATGAGGTGGGTTCAAGTGATTAAATTATTGATTGTTTTATTTTTAAATCTATCCACATTGAGGTGGAATTAATTTCAACTAATTATAAATTAAATTTATTTTATTGACTATTTATGTCATATATAAACCTCAAACATCCTTTAATTTTTTATTTTTTTAGTCCTTTACTCATTAAACTTTAACGTGAATCATTTTTTACGTATATATTGCTAAATAATTTTTTACGCTGGTAAATTTTATTTATACAAAAAAATGAAATTGGTACTACAACCAAATTTCTACCTACTAATTCCAAATATATAATATATTTTACCTTTTTCTATTAAAATAATTTTAATATTTATTTTAAAATTAATTCCCCAGATAAAATGAAAGGTGGGTTTTTAATGTAAAATGTTCAAATGTTTGAAAAGATTTTATATGTAATTTCAATTTGAAATTGATTAAAATTACCATAATTTAATTAACTGATAAAAAATATTCTAAATATACTCTCAAAACTATTATAAGGATATTATACCTCTATAAATAAATTATAATAAACAGATATATTGAATTAAATTGCAGTATTTTTCTCAATTAATTAAAATATTATTTTTTTTCAAAAAATACCAATAAATTATACCAACTAAATTAAAATCCCCCAATAGAAATAAAATGATTATTTTCACAAAATTAACATATAATATGTTCAAAAACTATACTTAAAATGGGTTCTCTATAAAAAGTTTTTAAAAATAAATTTTTTGTAAGATTCATTTTTATGAATAAAAAAAGATTTATTCTTATATTATTTTTGTAAAAACTATTAAATTAATGTAAAACAATTTATTAATGAATATATTCTTATTAGATCATTACTTGGGTTTTTATAGTTCTTAGACTATGAATAATTAAATCATAAATATGTTTTCCATAAGATTATAAATATTCACTATATCATAACCCCTGAAATGAAATGGGTATCAAAAAATGTTATCATATCATAACCATTGTAAAACAGATAATTTTTATATTAATTTCGTAAGATCCCAAATCATGGAAAGGTATGTTTTTGTTTATTGTTTTGGTTTGAACCCCATGTTTTGGTTAATTATGTGGTTACATAAGGCCTATAGAAGGCTCGTGGGTATTTCAAGGGTTCGGGACACAAAAAGGTGGGAAAAGGTATTTTTTGGGTAGGGCGCACAGTCTGTGAACGGTTAGTGCTAACTGTGAGGACATCCAAGGAAACCGTGTGAGATGTTTGTTTTTGGATAGTGGCTCCCACAAGGTTTTCTAAACCATGCGGGTAAACCATGTGAGGGTTGTGGCAGGCTTTTTGAGGAAGAATAATTCGCACTATTTGCGCAGAGTTTGGAAAACTGGGCGGGTAAACTGTGTGGCCCAAAAACCATTTAAAATTTTTTACAGGTTTTACACTATAGTATTTTTAACCACAACTTGGGATTTCTTCCCATTTCACCAATATTCACCCTAAAAACGAGACAAACCTCTCAAGGGATCCAAGAGATCAATCCACCTCATTTCGAAAATGTTTTTGGAGCTGTTGGTTGTGGATAGATACTCTAGGTAAGGTGAATCCCATATGAGTTTCTCTTTTGAGTTTCGGGTTTGTATCATCTTTTTCTATCTTTACAAAGCTATAAAACCCTACACATTGGGTGACATTTATGTTGAAGCATAAAATTTTGGTTGAAGTGTAATCTATGTGCTCTAATAAGAGTGTGTTCACCAGTGGAATCAGGGTAGGTGGTCTAAATGTTATATCCCATGGTTTATTTTTGGATTTGAGCATGAATGGTTTTGTTCTTCGGTTTCTCTTATTGTGTTTTGACTACCCATTGAATGTTTTAGTAAAATAGTTGTTAAAAGGGTAAATGGGAACCCTCATGATCCCTATGGGATGCATCGAGGGTGATGGGAATAAACTAGGGCCACCTAAGGGGTGAGTCAACTTTTACAGACATGAGGATTATGAAGAACAAGTAGGATTGTTGTGTGTTTATGATGATCCCCTGATAAAAATTTTGATGAGATTGATGGTGTTGGGGTAAAATCTAGTTTATGCATGTATGCATAATAAAAATATCCTTAGAAATTTTGGGATAACATTAAATGGGTTTATATGGGTGAACATGGATACGTAAAATGAATTTTGAATAGTGTTGGAACATGTAATGGGATATATATGGAAATGATGAAAGAACATAATGGAATATATTATGTGTCAAGTAATAAAGCATAGTCACATAGGTATAATGAACAATGCTTAATGAGATAAACATAACAAAATAAAATTGGGATAAATGGTTGATGACGTAAAATGTGGTAAAGTTATTAATTTGTTAAAGTAAGGTATTAACTCATATGTGTTGTTTTGATTTCTGTTTTCCTTGGGAAATCATTTTTATGTGGTTTTAATGGTTAATGGATATATATATATATATACCATGTGAACATTTCTTTTTAGTGTGGGGTATTGAATTAGGTAATATTACCAAGGGTCAAGTTAGACTAATGCTCTAAACTCAACCCCAATGTGGGTTAGGGATGAGGTTTAATGCACTACTACCCTAACATTTGCATCCACCCAGATTGATTCTTGGAGGTGAGGATATGGTTTATGGCGTGTTGGAATGATGCCCCAAACTCCAAGGTGTGTTTTCCCTTATGTAAGGGATCGTGTACTTGAGCAACTGTAATTTGTTGTGTTTGATGAACCCATGCTAAATGAGTTGGAAATGGTAAGTAGTGGGATATGGGATGGATGGGTATGATATGAAAATGTTAATAAATGTGGGTAATGGACCTAATTAGAATACGAGCACATAATTTATTACTTATCATTTATAATTAATTTTTCTTTTCATGAACATCTGTTTAAACTGGAAATCTTGTAGACACCATAGGTGGTGGCCTGCTAAGTTGTACTCACACCCTGCTCAGGCCACCGTTGGGTACCTGAGAAGACTTTATGTTTGCAGATCAGGAGAAGAGATAATTTCCTTTCTAGTTAGTTGGGTTGGCACGAGTTTGCATGGAGGAGGGCATGTACTTGCTGTCGAGACCCTTTTTGTGATTTTGTAGTTGTCTTCATTTTTGGGTTTTGTTCACTTTTTCACTTGTATCATGACATGAAATATTTTCTATTGGACATAGTTGCACCCCATTTGGGGAATGGTTGTCTATGCACACTCTGGTATTATTTTTTATTAGTTCTGCTATTTTGATTATCTTCTATTGAGGCTTACTCTGAAAAAAAGTAGGTATAGTCACCCCAATTTACTATTCAGGCCCCCACTGCATGTTGGTAACCATTGGCATATGGGGAGGTGTGTTTAAGGTCATCTAACCACCCAGCATAGAGCACCACTTTAGTGGAATCTTGGTTTAGGATGTTACAAAGTTGTATCAGTAGAGGTATTTCTTTTTCTTCTAAAAATTCATGTTATTTGGGATGGTAGATGAGAGTTAGGATGTGTTGAGCCATGGTAATGAGCTTGTTCTAGGGAGTTTATAACCCATGTACAAGGGAAAACCCACGTCCCCCAGGGTGGGAATTGTTGTTCTTGATTGCAAGATGTTATAGTTAAAGATATTTCACCAATGGTAGATTCACATGTTGTGGGAGGTGATTTTTTTATAATACATGGCTCGTGGCCTCAATGGAATAAGGTTTTTCATTCATGAATCATTATAGGCACCTAGAGAGGTAGGTGACATTCATCATGGTAGGCACACACAGGTTGGGTTTGTGAGGCATGAAAGATATAATTCACCTTGCATTTTGATAATATAAAACTGAAAAGGTGGTAAATGAAGAAATGAAAGTGGGATAAATAAACTAATTATATGTGATGACAAATGAAATATGTGTAGTTAATGGTTTTAATGAATTGAAAATGTTGTTGTAACATTTTGTGTGATGTTTTTTGTTATGTATGGTTATTTACCCCTTGTGGGCCATTTCCCACGGTAGAGATGGTTGGGATAATGTTTCTGGATGTATATGGTTTGATGGGAGGGTGCATTTATAAAGGGTTGATGTGGCTCGTGAAGATCCTTTATTTTATGAAATTTGAATGCTATATAGAATGTGTTCTAAATATCATGTTTCGAAATGAGGAGAAATGCCACCACGAAATCGAGTGCCGGTTGGGAAACAAGAGGATGTTGTTGAGAACACTCCTCCAGTAGAGGAGCAATAGAATGTGGTGATCCAGGAAGGTAGGTAGGAGAAGTTCTGAGCTAACATGGTTAGTTTCATGCAGATGATGGATCATGATCCCAAGCAGGTTCCACCAATTATTGTTGAGCTGACTAGATATTTTCAGCTGTAGGACCCTCCGACCGTTACCAGAGACGGTGGGATAGAGGTAGTGGAGTTCTGGATAGAATCTATCTAGACAATACATGATAATATGGAGAATTTTTATGGTAAGTTGGTCAAGTTTGTAGCTTATATGATGTGGGGACATCCAAAGTGATGATGGGACATCCTGGCTCAGAGTGAGCAGTATGAGGGGATGTTGTGGAAGTATTTCTAGGAAAAGTTTCTAGATCACATTTAACAAAATTATTTTATGCAAGAGAGGGATGCAGAGTTCATCGGCCTGACTCAGGGATCGATGTCGGTGATTGAGTATGATATGCACTTCACTGACCTACAATGTTTTGTTCCAGCACTGGAAGGGGACTAGGAAGCAGTGGCGAGACATTTCCAGGATGGGATAAGACATGAGATCAGGTCTCAGGTGAATATCATTCGCCTGAAGAGGTTTACAGAGGAATTGGATCAAGCATTGATATCATAAGGGAACCTGAAGGGAGTCTCTAGTAGTGGGATTGTCATTCCAGTAGGGCGGACATGTGGTGTGGCTTTAGGGGGTCAAAAGAATCATTTTGGATGTTTCCATTAGGGTGGAAGTTTGCAAGATGGTCGAAGAGAAGGCCAACTTCTCAAGAGTTTGATTGGGTGTTCATCTATCAATGTGGAAGGTTGGGGAACATGTGTGGCCAGTGTCCTTGACCCCAAGTTGAGTGACCATCATGCAGAAGATTGGGACATGTGAAGAGGTTCTGCAGGAGCCCTCAGCAGTTGAGCACCAATGTTGGTGATAGGGAGATGTCAAGTGAAGGAAAGGGACCAGTTTCTCCGTATCAGACATGCAGATGGAGCTCCATGGGCCATACTGCTAGGGGTAGTGGGCATTGAACTTTGTGGAAGGATATCCCACTTCAATAGGGAAATGTAGTGTAGGGCACATCGGTTGGATCCCAGGGTAGAGGGATAGGTCAGCTTCATGCAGTTCAGTTTGATCCTGCTGATGGTGAGGCTGGGAAATCGATAGTTAGATGTACGATCCTAGTAGCTTATTCACTTTCTAGTGCGTTGTTTAATGCTGGTGACACACACTCTATTATTCAATCTCATCTTGTGGTAGATTTGTGTTTTCCTATGGAGATTGTGTGAGGGGTTATGTCAATTGACACTCCTTTGGGGGAATGAAATGATGATATCAGGTAGTGTAATGGATGTGCTCTAGAGGTCAGTGGGTATCCTTTTTCGTGGGACTTGTTCATTATCATGATTTCGGGGTTTGACCTAATTTTGGGTATGTATAGGATGGTTTTGAATCAGGAACACATAGATTGTTACCGTCACTGGGTATCATTTAGGTCACTATATGGTGATTATTATATCCTTCGCGGAGAGTGGGATGTATAAGTAGGTCGTGTAGAACCATTCTTTCGGCTGTTGGATAGGCTCACGACTCATGAATCTTACCTTGTACTTGATTATTTAAGGGGGGAACAATTTTTCCTTCCTATAGTAGTGGATCAGTGTCAGGATGTGTTTCGAGAGGATTTCTCTATGTTGCCACCCGAGAAGGATTTTTGGTTCATGATTGATTTTCTACCGGGAGAGGAGCTAGGATCTATTCTTCCATACCAAATGGCACTTGTAGAACACTTGGAGATAAAATTTCAACATGAGGATTTGGAACGCAAAGGGTTTATACATCCTAGAATTTTTCCTTGAGGTTTTCCTGTGATTTTATCAAAGAAGACTGGTAGGTCATTAAGGATGTGTGTTTATTATAGGATATTAAATTAGATGATGATGAAAAATTGGTACACTATTTCTAGAGTTGATGATCTGTTTGACTAATAGTGGGTTTCATCAGTGTTATCTAAGATTGATCTAAGATCAGGTTATCACCAGTTTAGGGTGAGGACTTCTGATGTACTGCTGACAGCTTTCAGGAATCGATACGGGTTGTTGTAGTTTGTAGTGATGCCTTTTGTCTTGACCAATGCACCGGCTGTGTTGATAGCTTTGATAATCAGAATATTTCATCCTCATCTGGATCATTTTTTTGTTTTCATTGTTGAACACATATTTCTGTACTCAAAAACTAATGACGATCATGCCCAACATCTTGACATCGTTTAGAGTACACAAAGAGAGAATCAGTTATACGCCAAGCTATCAAAATGTCAACTTTGGAATGGAGTAGTTCATTTTATAGGGAACATAATCTCTAAGGCAGGTGTTTCAATGGATACAGAGAAAGTGAAAGATTTTGGGTCTTGGGAGCATCCCATGAGTGTTTCAAATGTTTGGATTTTACTGGGTTTGGTTGGGTATTACAGGAGGTTCATCCGGGATTTTTCCCGCTTGGAAACATAATTTTCTGGATTCACCATGAAGTGAATCAGGTTTGTGTGGTTTGAGGTTTGTTAGAATTCCATTTGAGAGTTGAAAAAGAGAATTATTACTACACCGATCTTGATCGTACATGAGCTAGGTAAGATGCACGTCATGTTTTGTGATGCGTCTGGTATCAGTATTGGGGTTGTGTTGATGCAAGATAAGTGGGTTGTGGCATATGGGTTGAGGCAGCTATGACCCCCTGAGAAAAAATTTCCCACCCATGATCTTGAGTAGTCTATAGTAGTGTATATCGTAAAGTGATAGAGGAACTACTTGTTGGGGAACGGTTCCTGAGGTATACCAATCATAAGAGTTTAAAAAATATCTTTTAGCAGCAAGATTTGAATTTTTGGATGAAAATATGGGTTGCGTATCTCTATTCCTTAGAATATGAAATGGTATATACAACAGGAAGAGGGAACATTGTTGCCGATGCTTTGAGCAAGAAGGGTTAGAACTAAGTGGTTCAGGAATCTAGCACAGAGTGGAAAGTGACGGCTTTTTTCACAGAGATGCACCTGGAGGTGTGTTTGTGGAAAATGGTATGGTGACTCTGTATTCTGTGGTGGTTGAGTTGATGCTTCTAATTCGTGTCAGGGTATGTCATCTCGACGATCCTGAATGTTTTTCCATGAAGGAAAAACTTAATGGTGGGGAGACACCTTCTGGTTGGATTGTCGGTGTGGACAATATTGTTTGTGTTCATGGTCGTGTGGTTGTACCGGCACGCATGTGGGAAGAGTTGACGCGTGAGTTTCCTGCATTGAAATGGGTGGTGCATCCCATTTTGACCAATATGTATCGTGATCTTTGTATACAATTTTGGTGTCCATGAATGAAATAAGTAGTTGTGGGCTTTGTGGCACAGTGCCTTACCTGTTAGTTGGTGAAGGCAGAGCATCAACACCCAGGTGCAATGTTACACCAATTTCCCATTCCGGAATAGAAGTGGAATGATTTGATGATTTATTTTGGGGTGGGTCTTCTGAGGATGCCTCAGAAAAATGATGCAATCTAGGTGGTTGTGCATCGGCTAACGAAATTGGCCCATTTCTTACTGATTCATGCGACTAATACATATGATCAATTAGGCGAGTTGTATGTCTGGAAAATAGCACTGTTGCACGGTGTACCAATGACTATAGTTTTGGATCGTGATCCTCAATTAAAATTAGGTTTTGGCATATTTTGCAGAAGGAATTGGATACATGAGTGCTTTTGAGTATGACTTTGCACCCTTTGATGGATGGGTAGTCAGTGCATACAATACAAGTGTTGGAAGACATGATGAGGTCATGTGTCATTGATTTTGGTGGTTCTTGTGAATATCACTTGTCACACGTTGAATTCTCCAACAACAAAAACTCTAAATCTATGGTTCAGATGGATCTATTTGAGGCTCCTTATGAGAGGTTGTGTAGATCTCCACTCTGTTGTTTGTAGGCCGGTGAAACCAAGCTTTTGGGACCATGTCTCATGTAGGAGACATCGAAAAAGTTGAGTTGATCTGAAAGTGGATGCAAACGGCTTAGAGCAGGGAGCAGTTGTATGCGGATCAGAGGTGTAGAACTCTTGATTTGGGGGTGGGTGATAGTGTTTTCCTTTAGGGGTTTCCATGGTTGGGTACCTGATGGATTCAGAATTAGGGAAAGTTGTATCCCAGGCATGTGGGGTCATTTGAGATTGCATAGAGGATTGGGCCGTTGGCGTATCGATTGACTCTTCCACATCAGTATAGTGGGATTCATGATGTCTTTCATGTGTCGCAGCTTCAGTGGTATCACCCTGACCCAAATCACATGGTGGATTTTGATAATGATGTACTTGAGATTGATGCATCCTTTTAAGAGAATTAGGTTCATGTCATGGATCATACTGATAAATTCTTGCAGTGCAAGGTTGCGTCATTGGTGCGAGTACTATAGTAGCATAGAAAATATCAGAATGAAACTTTGGAGTAGGAATCAGATATGTGGGCTTAGATGCACAATCTCTTTTCCTTGGAAGTTTAATGGATCTAAGGAGCTCAGTCCAAGGAAGAGCAATTATAAGTTGGGGAGGTTGTGAGATCTCGAATAATGGAAAGGTATGTTATCATTTATGTTTTGTTTTGAATACGATATTTTGGTTAATTAAGTTCATACCCAAGTCCATGAGGAGGGTCAGGGATGTTCCAAGGGTTTGGGACACAAAATATGGAGAAAATGGATTTCATGGGTATGGGGCATGGTATGTGCACGATTAGTGCTAAACGTGAAGAAAACCCAGGACACCGTGAGGGATGTGTGTTTTTGGACATTGACTTTTTCATGGTTTGTGCACGGTTTAGAAATACATGCTGTTAAATAGTGCGAGGGGAATTTTTGTGACAGAAGCATCTACACAGATTTTCCCACGGTTTGGAAAACCATCTGGGTATACCGTAGGGCCCAGAAATCTTTTTAAAAGTTACAATTATACCACTCAAAGATTTATAACACCAACTCAGGATTTCCTCCCACTACCCCCTCTTCACCCTAGGAATGAACTAAACATCCCAAGGGCTCCAAGAGATCAATATCCCTCATTTTTAAGGAATTATTTGTGTCGTTGGTTGCAGATCAAATCTCTGGGTAAGGTTAATCCCATCCATTCTTATATTTTGAGTTTAGGGCTTGTATCTTCATCTTTTCTCATTCCAAAGCTCTAAAACCTTACACTTTGGGTGAGAATTTGGTAGAAGCTTCAATGTTTGGATGAAGTGGAATCTAAGGGATCGATAAAGAGTGTGTTCACCTACATAATCGAGGTAGGTGGTCTACATGTTATATCCTATGGTTTATTTGTTGGTTTGAGGATGTTTGGTTTTTTTCTTGGGTGTCTCTTGATGTTTTTTGACTAACCACTGAATTTTTGGTAAAATGGTTATTAAAAGGGTAAATGTAAACCCTCACAATCCCCATGGGATGCATCGAGGGTGATGAGAATTAACTAGGGCCACCTAGAGGATGAGCTGACTATTCGGTACCTGGGGATTATGAAGAAAAAGTAGGATTGTTGTGTTTTTATGATGAGCCCGTGATAAAAATGTTTATGATATTGACGGTGTTGGGGTAGAATCTAGGTGCCTAGGCTTATAAATAATAACCTAAGGTATGTTGGGTTAACATGAAAGTGGTTTAGGTGGGTGAACATGGCTACGTTAAATGAATTGTGAATAGTGTTGCAACATGTTATGGGTTAGTATGTGGAATTGATTAAAGACCATAATGGAATGGACTATGTGTGTAGTAATAAATTCTAGTGAGATAGGCATAATGATCAATGCTTAGTGAGATGATCATAAAAAAAGGTAATTGGTATAAATAGGTGATGATGTGAAATGTGGTAAAGGGGGTTATGGGTTAAAGCAAGTTATTAACTCATCTGTGTTATTCTGATTTATGTTTGTCATGGGAAATCATTGTGATGTGGTGTTAATGGTTAATGGATACATATATATATATATATATATTATGTGAACATTTCTTAGTAGTGTGGTGTATTGACTATGGTTCTACGCCCATGGGTGGATTTGGATTGATGCTCTAAACTCCACCCCTATGCACGAGTTAGGTTAGAGGATTGATGCTCCATTCACCTAATGGTAGCATCCACCCGGAAGGATTCTTCGAGGTGAGGTTTTGGTTGATGTCTAGTTGGACTGATGCTCCCAACTCCACGGTGTGTTTTACCTTAGGTATGATATTGCTTACTTGAGCCAATGTAATGTATTTGTGTTTGATGAACCCATGTTAAAAGTGATAGAAATGGTATATAATGGGAAAAAGGGATGGAATGGTAAGATATGGAAATGATAATAAATATGGGTAATGAACCTAAACTCTCTAAGAGCGCTTAATATTTTACTTATAATTTATTATTCATTTTACCTTTCATGCACAATTGATTGTACTAGATATCCTGTAGACACCGTTGGTGGTGTCCTATTGAGTTGTACTCACCCCGTTCTTGGGCCTCCGTTGGGTACCCAAGAAGACATCATGTTTGCAGGTCAGGGGAAGGAAAAAGGTCCATGATAGGAAGTTGGGTTGGCAAGAGTGTGCATGGATGGGGACATGGACATGGTTTCAGTACCCTATTGGAGATTTTAAAGTTGTCTTCATTTTTTTGGTTTTGTTCACTTTTTCAGTAGTAGCATGACATGATATAATTACTGTTTGACAAGGTATACCCCATTTGGGGAATGGTTGTTTTTTCACTCTCTGTTATTATTGGTTATTAATTATGTTGTTTTGTTTATCTTCTATTGTGTCTTACTCTGATAAAAAGAAGGTATAGTCTCCCCAATTGACTATTCAGACCGCTGCTGCAAGTCGGCGACCTTTGGCGTATAGGGAGACGCACTTCAGGTCATGTAACCACCGACTCAGATAACCATTTTAGTGGATTCTAGGTCAGGGACGTTACAAATTTAATCATATAATTATCCATAAAATAATTGTATTTTATTGGAATTTTATAATGGTATAACATGGGGAATATAAATTGGTTTCATGAATAAATTTTCATATTAAACAAAAACCATTAAATATTATAATAAGAGTGGTGTTCTTGGATCAAATTCATAGTAAAGCAAAAAAACATATCAAAATATTTAATCTAATATAGATAAGGATTTTGAAATTTCACTTGGAACATTTATTGAGGATAATATACATTCCTTGAAAATCACTTTCAAAAACATTTTCAGAGTCATTTTCTTTTAAAATAACATTCGAAACATTCAAAGTAATTTTTTAAAATTCATTTAAAAAATTTCTTGATAAAAATAAAATTTCATTTTGAAAATTATATATCTAAAACCTAAATCCTTTTTAGACAATTTTATTTTAAAATATCCTTAAAAAAATATAATGGTTTCTTTTAAAACCATTTGAAAATATTTTTAAACATAAAATATCTTTGAAGTCCATTTCTTAAAAATTACATTCAAAACAGATAATCAAGGGATTAAAAATTATTTAAAACAATTTTTAAAATTTAAAAAATGATAAAAAACTTTTCATTGAAAATTATCTTCAATGGTCATTTAAAAAATCAAATCATTTTTAGATTTCATGGTTTTTTCATAAAATAGATTTCCATCCAAAGAGGTAAATGGAGTCATGTGATCTTAAAAACATTTTCTTAGTATTTTTAATAATTAAATAGAGGCAAAATGGATCGATTAATTTAATATATAATTAAAAAATAGAAGATAATAAATTTCTTGTTAATTATTATGATATGGATCATAATAATTGAACTATATTCATAAACAATCCTCATAATCGATTAGATTGTATCCACAAACTCCAACCACTTTGGTGACATTGAATCATAATCTCCATGAAATAATAACATTAAATTAAAATAAAAAAATTATAAAAATAATGATATTAATCATATAACATTTTAAAATGGAGTTATATTCTCCTTATAAAATTATATTGGTTCATAAAATAACAAGAGTCTCAAAAAGACAAATTGAGACAAAATTACATTATCGATTTGGTACATTTTGAACCATAAAACCCATGAAATAGATATCCTAAAATATATATTAAAATAACAATAAATATAATTATCATGATCATAAAATACATTTATGTGATTTATTTGAACCCCATATATGAATGAGGTTGTCAATATGGCATGTGATTCATAAAAGTAAAAAGTAGAGATTGAAATACCATACCATAAGTCTTAACTCTTTCCATACTCATTTGAACATCATTTATAATAAATAAAATATTATTATAAATCTATAAGATGACCATATTAATATTATTAATAACATTTATGATATAACTATGAATTTATATTTCCTATTTATAACCAATTTCATGTTAATTTCATGTTTCGGGTAACAACTACTTGGTTTTTTGAACAATTATGGACTTCTTATTATTATTCATCTGACATCAATATTTATTTTATAATATCATAGATTATAAAAATGATTTAAATATGATATATTTTGATTATATATTTATTTATAGTAATACATAAAATCTATTGATAGGAAAAGAAATACATCATTCATAGAGATGGTAGGTCATACATTCACCTGAATGTTTTTTTCCATTTTCATGTCGTATTGACAGAAAAGAAAAGTTAATGATATATATATATGAACATTAAATTATAATTAGTATGTCATGTATATTGTGTATGTATATTAATCATATCATTAATACATTATATGTGAATCTTGAACGAATCACATCACTTCGTTAGGAGATAGTCCACCATACACACGAATGACATTATCATATTACAACAAAATGGAATTCATGTATTAATGTGTAATATACTAATTCAAAATATTAAAGTCATAATAAAAATCATATATATCATATATAAATAATAATTTCATCAGTTTTTCCAACCATTAATGATAGTAATGGGAAAACAAATGACCTTAGTTCGTGACGCGGTAGTCCTCCGTACACACAAATGATGATTTCATAACCCATTTTATGGAAGTGTGTAAAGTCAACGTTCTTATAATAAATATAAAAATTAATAAGTATATTTTATATAATGGTAAAATTATATAACCATGATATTAAAATAATACAAGTGTTTAAGGAAGAAGGGAAATAAGACATTCATTGGGGAACATTTCATTTTATTTGGGTATATCCTTTTTGTTTACTTAAATGGGCATCATTGGATCGATTTCTATCCAAAGTGAGTATTCTAGAATTAGAGTAGGGAATAAAAGAAGTTATTTTTTCTAATATTTCATTACCAAAACTGTTTGAGATATGTGAATAATAGGTGACAGAGAGTTCCCTTTTAATGTTTAAGAGGAGATGCATTCCAATAAATAATCAGATGTATTTAATATTGAGAGGCATTCCTTACCTTATGTTTATGAAAAATAGATAATTAAATGTTTTAGGGATTATATGGTAGATAAAAACTAAAAAAACACATTTATACAAATGTTTTAAACATTTTTCCCTTAACTTTTAGGTTTCATTGTTTTACAATTTTGTTTTTTCATTATGGTAAATAGTTTTCTAACCAAAGTAATTCATCCATTAAAACAAAGATAGATTTATCCTTATTATATTATGTAGAATAAATGATTATGAATATTATATATTTTTTATAAATTATAAATATCATATTTTTTAGCCATTAATTTCAATTGAAGCGCATGTAATGCGCAAAACACTACTTTAACTATAACCATGTTTACCAAGTTCTTCTTATTTAACAGAAAGTACTTTCATTATAATAGTCCAATTAGTCCATAAATGGACCATATTTTTTATTTATTAATATTCAAAAATATATTGACATAATATATGTTTTTTAATAATTTTAAATCAATTAATAAATTATCATTTACTAAAAGATGACATTAAATTCAATTTTTACATTATTTATTTTATTTAATTGAAAAAATAACATAAAAATAATTGAAAAAAATAAATTATGTTAAAACCGATTGTGTAATGATATATTCATATAAATAAATATTTTAACTCAATTATTCACTTAATTTAGATTATTTTTAATGTTTTTAGTATAATTTTATTTATTTAATTATTAACAAAATAGTTAATGTGTTGGAATTTCCTAATAATTTAATGAAATTATATAATATCTAAAACATCCAAACAAATTATAATTAGAAAAACCACATTTATATTCCAAAATAATATGTATAATCTAACTTATATGGTTTTTCCCAATTCAAATGTTTTATAGAAATTAAAAGGAATAAAGGTAGATTTTATTATTTTTCAATACAAAATAAATTATATAAATTTCTTTCATGTAATAGTTCCCCATAGACTTATAAATGTATATTAATGGTCTTAAAAGAAAAAATATTCCCATAATAAAATTTTTGGACATGTTTCAAGTCATTTTTACGTCTTATATTGTATATTTAATCACTAAGAAAACTTATTTTTTCCCTTATTGGCCTTAATTAGTTTTAAAGTATTCAACTAATAATTTTATACAAAAGATAAGTTTGTCTTACTATAAATTATTGATTATACCAATTTCAAATATCTAATACATTTTTCTCAATTCCAATAACATAATTTTAAAAAATTAATTTAAAAAATAACCCCCCAAAAGTGACAAGAATACTGGTTTTTGGAGTGAAAATGTTCAAAAGTTCACAGTATTTTTTTATAAAAATTAAATATTAAAATGATTATAGTGGCTGAAATTTTATTAATATATGCATAATATATCATTTTTTATTATAAAAAATTACAATATAATTTTTCCTTATATATTATTTAAATTAAAAGTTAGTTATCCATCAAAATTCAATATTTTCACTATACATAAAATTGAAAATTCTAAAAAAATACAAAAATTAACGTAAATATAATATTGATATTCCGATTTAAAAAATGAATTTTATATTTTTAATAAATTTTATTTAATTGTTAAATTTTAATTTTAATTTTGTGCGACAAGTATGATTAAACCGTTTGTTAGAAAAGGTAATATTTTTGTAGAAAGCATTTAATTTTCTTTTAAATGATTATTTTTTTATTTATAATCAATATATAAATAATAAGTTGTGGAAAATATTTACTTTCAAATGTTCTTTAATCATATCAAATCCTTATATTCCAATAGTTAGAGGATAAAAAATATATTAACTAATAATATTGATATTATACTATAGTTTAGTAAAACTTAGTCATGTGTGTAATGCAAGATAAACTCAATTTTTCATTTAGAGTATGATTATATTTTTGTTAAATATAAATAAATAATAACATGATCTATCACACAATATAATTCATAAAAAAAGTTAATTTATTCAAAAATAAGAATTCACAAAACCTCAAGGTGTTTTATTCTACCGCACCAAAAAATGAATTTAGACCTCGAAATTCTTCTTGGTTACAATTTTTTAAAACTTGAATGTTGGTTTCATAGAATACCAAATCATAAAAATGAATTTGAAATCTTATTTTAAAATGGGATAGTTTGAAACATATTTGGTAGACAAGGTATATCTTAATTGGGTTCCCATATTTGACAACATAAGAAGAAATAAATTATTTAGACATGGAAGAAAAGTGTAAATAATTATAGAGAATGATAAGAAAGTTGGTGATCCAAAGATATTTAACTATAAAAAAACTCAAAATTATGTTATGACAAAAGTGCCCACAATATTCATCAAAAATAAATTTTATAGTATAGAATTTTTATGCCAATATCCCTTTCTAATGGTTGAATATATTTCATAATAATACATACTAAGTTGATTTCACTCAATTTCATAATCACAATGTCAACTTTTAGATATGCCTTCTTAAATTTATACTATGTCACTTAATCTAATAAATGACGGTAGATTTGTTATATCTAAAGTACTAATAGATCATAGTATCAATAAAATTAATTATAATTCATTGTATTGATCTTTTTTATCTTCAATGAAAAATGGATACCACAAGTTATACAATATGCATAAATCTACATATTTAAAAATAATAAATTATTATCTATAGTATCATTCAATGTTAAACATAAACCCTTTCAGAAATATTTATCCTTATGTCACTTTAAAAAGATTATAAACCAAATATTTAGAGGAAATATGACTACATTTTTTAAATCAAATTAATATTCATCCCCCATATAACATAATGACTATATTTATTTTCACATATGAAACATGTGAATACCTTCATCCGGAATTTTCTTAAAACATGGTAATAACCTAAATTACTAGAAACCCATAATAAAAACATAAACGAAACTTTATTTAGTATATATTATCTTACCATAAACATAAAAAATTAATAGTATAAGGCTTTCTTTTTTTACTTTTAAAGGAGCAGTTTTTATTCTTATCATTAACATTAGCCCATTGATTGAGAAAATTTTTAGCATAATTCCCAAACTCCTTGAAATTGAATCTCAAATGTGATAGTGGTGTTTCTAGTGGGCACACATTACTCAAATTTTTGAGTAAATATTTACCATAACTTTATCGTTCATCTACTCTGGGGACTTTTGTTCCATGCATGTTCCATTTACTATTCCTATTATGAAAATTAACTCCTTGTTTGATCCCACACTTTGAGAATAATGTATGTATCATATTACTCTCTATATGGTTCATATTATTTCATATAATATACATTTTTATATTCTTATCAAAACCATAAGTCTGATAAATAACTCCAACCTATGTTTCCACTTTGATAGAACATCTGAAAGACTCTTTATTGTAACCAATATCCTTTATTGATAATGCCCTTCGTATATTTTTATGCCACTGAAGAATAGGTCTATATAACTTTAATCATGAATGATAATACCCGAAGAATAACTCATGAGGTTTGTAAATTTTCCTTCATATAGACCATCAGTTTCATCATTGTCGTGCTTAATATCAACGAATTACTTATTCATCTTCTTACGAATAATATGAGGTCAATACTTATTGGAAAATAGGTTCTTAAACTCATACCAATATATGGAGTAAATTCCATATGCTCTACTTATATTATTTATAATATTCCTCTGTTTTACCCCTTACCTTCAAGATGGTAGACATCCAATGTGAGTGTTTTATTCCATGAACACAAGAGAAAAGAAAAACATAATTTTTGTGGTACAAATTCATTGCTCAGGAATAAATAAATCAGTGAAACCACTGAAAGATGGTTGGTGATTCCCCAGTAAGGACATAAAAAATCATTGTTCACTCCTTTAAACATTATGATGTTTACCATGATTCATATTTTGAGACATTTCTATGACCATAGCCACACATTTTTTTTCATTTCATCTCCCATGATGTTTATTTGATTAGGAAGATAACCATTTCTTTTTCAATTTCATTCCTTACTAACATGGTTCTTTCTTGTTCATGCCATTGAAAAAAACTAGAAACATTGTGTGATAAACCCTATCCATTGTGGGGAACCACGTAACTTAGAAAAATCATGTATATGACGTCAAAATGAAGTCTAATTCTTCATTAATCTATTACATGTTAGTTTTATCCTAGGTTATTTATAGTTATCTTCTATTAAAATCCTTCATTATGGTTAAAAATGATTTCTTGAAGTTCCAATGAATATCCCATTAGAGTTTTAATTAAAGTGTATTGTAAGGTCCATTTTCTGGCACCATTTTATTATTTAGTTTAGTTCAATTTGTTGTTTTAGGGGTTGTAACATCTACGCAGATATAAGGTAGAGCCATAACCACTTGTATTATACATATATGGATTTATTTATAGGAAACAGCTCGCTCAATCCTTTACAAAAATTCTATGAAATATTACTATACTTTAACTCAACCTTTGACTTATCCTTACAGACATCAGAATATATATATTTAGAAATAACTTCATGGATATCACTAAATATTTCACATACTAGATTCCAAAGGATGACTATATTATTCTTCTGATATCAGTTATATTGATCCAGGGTTTTCATACATAAATATTTCATATTTTATAGATTAATATCCATTACATTACTCAAACAAAATCCCATAGACCACAACTTTTTATTTTCTTTGGGAATTGGAAACACAATATTCTAACATGGTGAATGATATTCATTGTTTCCCAAAAGGAATTTCCCATTTATTACTCCAATGTAAAACATTTTATCAAAAAATCATAAAGGAATCATAAGGAAGGGTGAGATAAAATGATCAATAAAGGTGAATAAAGAATATATGCATACAAGTAAGAATCCTAAGGATATGAGACTGTGATGAAGCATAGAATAAAAATTAGAATCTAATAAGTCATGAATCATAATTTAACCAAATAAAATGATCCATGAGAGAAAAAAATTGCCATTAGACATAGATTTTTTTTATACACATACCAATAGAATATATTCTATCAAATCTACCCACCAAAACATTTATTACATGTTAGGCTTAAGAAAATAATATGTGCACATTATTTATCCTTGGGATAACCCCTTATATACCCTATTTTGGGCTTCATCTTACCTCTATTATAACATTTCTTTATTCTCCTAACCATATATATGGTACATACAATAATACCCAGTGGAATCCCATACTCACAGTGGAATGTGTTCACTCCTGAAACCATTATAGTGGACAATGTACTTTATTGAACTGAGTTCGATGCTCATTCCATTCATGTCCTACTAAATTGGGTTAATTCACTTTACCTGCTCTATCTATCTCATGATATATATAAATATTTACCCAAACCATAGGGGTGAGATATATGTCCCACCTTTCACCTAATGAAATTATACATATGTGTTCCATAACATCATAAACAATTATCATATCATAAACCATTAAATGGAATCGGTATCATAATCATTTCATCATATTATAACCTATGAAAATGAGACCTATTTAATAATCATTTAATTATATAATAAATCATGAAAATAAGTCGATTTCACCATAATTTTATTATGATGTAACCCATTTAAGGGAAACCTGTTTCATAAACATAATTATATTAATCATAACCCATTCAGAGAAGTAATAAGATTTGTTCCCATGGATCCTATAACTCTAAAATCAAAAATTATATTAAAATATTTTTTCTTACATTGAGAAGGATTTTGAAATACCACTTGGGTCATTTCTCAAGTAAAATATCTTTTAATTGAAAGTCACTTTCATAAAACATTTTTAAAAACATTTTGTTTGAAAATAACATTGAAAACATATAAATAATGGATTGAAGATTCATTTAAGACAATTCATGAGGGAAATATTCTTTCCACATTGAAAATTTATTTTTAAAACATAAAATATTTTCAATACCATTTTATTTTTAAATAAAAATGTAATCTTATAAATGAATTTTTAAAAAACATTTTAAAATACATTCAAAACATCAAACCACATTGATCCCTTTTATCATTTAAAATAACCAAGGAAACATATAAAGGAATAATTGAAAATTATTTAAAATACATTTTAAAAGAAAAAAAAATTTAAAAAATTTCATTAAATATTAAATAAATATATCACTTAAAAAATTCAAATTAAATTTAGACAATGTTCTGTTTGAATAAATTATATTTTCAACTGAACATATATGTGAAGTATTGTTTTCATAAAAACATTTTTCAATTATATTAAGAAAATAATAAAAAATTGTACTACTACACAAAGATATCATGAACAACTTGTGGATAATGAAATTATTTATAAATACTTATATTGGGATCGTATTAATGGAAGAACAATCATAATCAATCCCAATAAATGATTAGATTATAACAACAAACGCTTACTGTATAGGTATCATTAAATCATAATCCCTCACGAACAATAACCTTAAATAAAGTGTATAATAAATTTAAAATAATGATACTCATGATATAAAATGTTAAATGGGCATTATATACACCTTAAAAAATATTATTGGTGCATATAAAAACAAATCACTCAAAGTAGGAAAATTATGACAAAATTACATTACCGATTTGGTAAGATTTGAACCGTAAACCCCACATAATAGAGAACATAATATCCACTTTAAAATAAAAATAACATTGATTATATGGATAAAAAAATTAATTCTTTGGAGGTGTATACACCATGTACAATACATATGTGTTTAATATAACAGGTGTCTCACAAAAGTAAAAAAGTTAGATGGAAATCCCTTGCTTTAAGACATGACTCACGTTGTACTCATTCAATCCTACATGATTTTAAATATTAATTAATTATAATTATATTAAATAAACATATTAATATATATAATACCATATATGATTTAGTTATGTATTTATATTATATGTTCATTAAAAATTCATGGGGGATGTTATGTTTCGGGTAATAACTTCTTAATTTTTTTACATGTATTGACTTGTTATTCATTGTAATCATACATAGATATTGATTTAATTGTATCCTGAATTGTAAAAATTAGTCAACTATCATATATATTCATTATATATGTATTTATAGTGATACATAAAAATTAGTTATAGGAAGTGAAATACACCGTTCATGGAGATAGTGGTCCTTAAATATGCATGATGAGTGTTTCCAATTTCTTGTCATATTGAATGAATGAAACATAAATGATATATATATATATATATATTTATATTATAATTTTATTTCATATATATATAATATTTATATTAAACCCATCCTTAAAATATTCCCTTGAATTTGTGAACGAATGACATCACATCGCGATAATGTATTCCAATGTACACGAACGATGTTACTGTATTCCCTTAAAATAGAAATCAATTGGGTATCTATTATATAATAATTAAAATAGTTTAAAAACAGAATATTTATATATATATTATTTACATAATTATTACCAATCCTAAATGGTGCAGTTGAAAAATGAATTACAACTGTTAATGAGGCGGTAGTCCATTGTACACCTGATTAATGATTTGATAAACTAGTTGATGGAATTGTGTAACATTGTAGGTATTACCCAAAACATTACGACATACAAGTAAATGAAATATTCTATGGTTATTATATAATCATGATATATAAATAATTTATGAGGTTTAATGAAGGAATAAAAAAACATTCATAGATGAACGTTAGCTCTTCTTTGGGTATCTCATTTTGGTTATCTCCGTTGGAATTCCATGGTTGTATTTAATACAAACATGATTATTATATAAATACAATATGATATAATATTTTTTAATTAGTTAAATATTTTGTGAATAAATTTTATTGATAGTGGTGAATAATGGTTGAGAGTGAGTCCCCTATTATAGTTGAGGAGGAGTGAAATTCATGTGTATACTCAAGAGTATTTACTCTTAGGAGGTATCCCTTACTTAATCATGAAAAAAGAATATAATTAAAGTTATAGTGGTATTATATTATTGATACATACCTCAAAAAAACATTTATATTCATGTTTTATAAAAAAGTTTCCTTTACTCTTCAATTTCCTTTTTTTACCATTTTGGGTTTTCCATTATGTTGAGTTGTTCTATAACATAAGTAATTTTTAATTTAAGACTTTTTTATAATTATACTTATTATATAACATGTAATCACTAATTATTAAAATTATATCCAATTTTTATTGTTTAAATCCCATACATGTTGGAAATTGATTTTAACAGAAGAGTGTAAAATGCACAAAACACTACTTTAACTGAAACATTGCAAACATAGTATTCCCTATTTAGTGGTAAATATTATCATTATAATATACCATTTGGTAAATTAATGGAACATATTTGATATTCACTAATATTTAATAATCAATTTAATTAAGATAGTATATTTATTAATTTAAAATCAATTAATAAAATAGAATTAATGTCAATTTTAACATTATTCAATTATTTTAAATTTAAAAAATACGAATAAATAATTTTAAATATAGTAAATTATTATAAAACCTTTGTAAAATAATATATTAATCTGAAAAACAATTTAACTAAACTATTTACTCAATTTACATCACATTTATTGATTTTTATATCAACGGATTTATTTAATCATTAACTAAATAAAATTTTCACTAGAATTTCTTTGGCATATAATATAATTATATAATCTCAAAAAATTTAAAATAATTTATCATGATTAAAAAAAATTTCATTCCATATAATATTTATATCTAAAATAATTTTTTCCCTATTCAAATGCATTATATAAATTAAATTTAAGAAAGGTGCATTTTATTATTTTTAATTATTTATTTTATTATATCACTAACCATAACGAATTATTGTCCCAAAAACTCATAAAATTAGATACTAATTCAAAAAGACTAGATATATGTCCATAAAATAGGTTTTGGAATAATTCTTGGTAATTATTACACCATATATTTTATGTTTAACTACTATGTAAACTCGTTTTGTCCAAAATCAAGATAATTAATTTTAATTGTTTCTACTAATCATTATGGTCTCAAATTTTAGTTGACCATATTAAACATTAAAAAATAATTATATTCTGAATATAGTATCCAATTTTTTAAATTTCAAAATTATAAATGGAAAAAAATATTTTAAAATGAATCCTATAGACATGATGAGAAACCGTGTTTTTAATGTTAAAATGTACAAATTATTATGATGTTTTTATATCATATTTTAATATATAAATGTGTCCAATGACCAAAATTATACTAATTGATGTAAAATTTTAATATTTTGACTGTAAAATAAATTCAAAATATAATTTTACCTTTTAAATTATTTTAATGAAAATGTAATTTTCAATTAAAATTTAGTATTTTCATTATTCATCTCAAAATGAAATATCTTAGAAAAATATGAAACAATCACCCTAAGATAATTTTTATATTTCACATTAGAAAATTATTTTTAAATTTTCAATCATATTTTATAAAATTGAATAATTTTAATTTTAAATTATCTCTGACATGCATGAATAAAGCATCTTTTAGAAAAGATAATATTTTCCAAAAAAACAATTTTTTTATATTAAATGATTAATATTTAATTGTTAATCAATAAATTACTAATAAAATTTTGAAAACTATATATTTTCATATGTTATTAATTCTTATTCATTCCATTCATTCCAATATATATGTAATAACTACTATATTAACTAATAATATTAATAGTATATCGTATTTTAGTAAAATGCAGTCATGTGTGAAATGTACAATAAACTCAGTATTTCATGTAGTGGCATATTGATAATGTTTTGTTTATTAATTACCATAAATATGGTGTAGAGTTCCGTAAAATAAACAAAATAATTATAATTTGTTCAAAAATAATAATTCATAAAAACTTGGGTGGTTATAAAACAGATCAAGCAACCTGATGGAGAAAATATAGAGTTGAGATTTGATCTTAAGGATCATGAAATATCCTTGAGACCTAAGAATATATTTAGAAGATATATATTTTTTTGTTATGTAGATATTAATGGTAAATCATGGTGATATACAAAAAAATATAAACTATTATTCAATAAATGAAAAAAATAGCATCCAAAACTCAAATCAGATATAATGTAAAATCATGTGAAAATGTGGAAATTGTGGTGGATAATCCATAAACACCCACTCCTTGGTGAATGATATATTTAAAATTTATCAAAAACACCCATTTGTTATTTGTGAATAATAATAATTACAATCCCAAAATCATGTGTTATTTTTTGTGCCGAGATGGTGAATACACCAACCCATTTTTCTAAATCTAAATGGAACATCAAGGAACCATTGAAGTAACCGAATATGAGAAGAATTATTTATACTTACTAATTTTTGGAAGCATATTTATTTTATAATGTGTATATTCAAAAAAATATGTATTTATCATCAAAAATCGTTATGAATGATCAATAAAATCTTCTATGTGGTTGAAGAGAATTTCTCAAAGAGTTATCTAGAAAAATATAAAAAAAATCAATTCATAACACTTGAACATAAGAAGAAACCATCGTATCAATAATTAGGAAGTAGAAGACATGGTTCAAGGAGAGAATAACTTCAAAGGATAAAATAATAGACTATTATTATAAATATCAGCCTAATACCCAATTCTGAATGTTGTTAGTTTTTGAAAATCCTATATAATTGAAAAACTATCTTCTAAAAGGAAATAAATTTTACACATAAGGATTTTTTATATAAGAAATAATGAGGTTTTAAAGAATATCTTTATTCCAAAGGCCAAATGTATTGAATTAAATAAGTATAAGATTAAAATATTATTTATTTGAGGCCATATACACAACATATAATGTGTTTTCCAACTCTATGCCTTGGTCTATACAAAATATTTCATCCAAAATACATGCACAATCATGGGATGCTATTTTATAATTTAGATGTTGAAAAATAGTTCATAGGAGAATATCTATATGAATATTGGAATATATACTGATTCTTTCATCCAATAATAAAGAAAACTTGTTTTGGAAGAAATTTATTGGCCAAATGATCTAAATATACTATGAAGAGTTTGTGAAATTTAAATTAGTAAATGATATCTATATGATTACATGTGATGAAACTAATATTGGTCACATTTTTCTAAAGATAAGGATTATATTCAAGGATATAAAAATTAAAGGATATGAAACTCATATTAGTGCCATAATTGGTTAATGTCACATTTGATAGGATTATATGACAACAAAACATTGATGGGAAGAGATGTTATATTCTATAAATTCATGATTACATAAAGATATTATATTTTATAGTGATTATTCACTAGTATGAGGTGTTTAATTTCATTTTCCATTATTGGATATTGGTGAAATATGATTCTTCGACTAAAAATATTAAAATTTCACAAAAATGGGGAAAATATTTAACTATTTTCTATGTGTAGGAATATAAAAAGTTAGGTTGTATAAGGAATTACGACCCTATAATAATGATTCCAGATCTAACTGGTGTATTTGAGGTGAAAAAAATATAAATTATATCATTTTTGAATAATTCTTATTGAAAAAAATCATATCATAGATGTTTTAGAAGGATTTTATTTTCTCTCAAATATATATTAAAAATGAGGCATTTTTATTTCCGGGTGAATAAAATATTACATTCATGACATGGTAATGGAAGAAGCACATATTAAATTAATCCAAAATATTGAGAAGTAAGTACTTTAATCTCAATAAGTACAATACATTATTTTATTTTTTACTCACATAAAAATGAATTAATATTTCTTAGATTCACCTTAAATTAGAAGATATAAAAATGATTTAGTTGATATATTTAGAAAATTATGGAATACTAATATAGAAATGAGGTAGAGAATGAGTAAATTTTTCAATTAAACAGTGAAATATTATGTAAGAATGTGTTTATGATTTATGTAACTCAATGGTAATATAAGGGTTTGAAGAATACTCTATAAGTGAAATTAAAAATATAAAATAAGAAATAATTTATATTATTAATGAAATTTTAAAAATACTAGTTAAATCAATTAGCCAAAAAAATTAATTATTCATCCCCATTTAATGAATTATGGATAAAATATCTAAAATAAAAAAGAATATAATCGTATCATATGACTATGTTTTTTTGGAAATTATTATTTTTAAATAAATTGGTGTGATTTGGTATGTTCTTGAAAAAATAATGAAAAAAATTGATTTTGATTGCAGTTTAAAGCCTAAAAGAGAACAATGTTATCCCAACATGATGGGTTTTTATAAAACAAATGTAGGGAAGGTGATAAAAAATACTCATATATTTGGTAAATTCTACTTCTAAATGGATGATATTGTTGTAGGTGGGAGGTTTTCTCCTATTAGATAGTTTATTCCAATTTGATTATTATTTTTCATATCTTTTGAATAGAGGATCATGGTTTTCAATATACATGCTATTTCATAAATCATCAGTGTATTTCATTGAAAGGATGTAAATATAGAATATGGATGGATTTAATTTATATTAAGAAGAATAAAAGGTTTGTCGGTTGAATATGGTGACTAGTGGGATGATACATGCCACATGATCAGAGTATTTTAGTCTTAATAAATATATGGGGAATAATAGTTTCTATTGTATGGGTCATTTTTTGGTATCTATAGAAATAGAAGTGATCAATGAATTATAGTTTATATATATATTGATAGAACAATCTTTGTAAGAATAAATAATGGTAAGTAAAATTATATTATTTAATTCCTTAGTTATATGTCATAAATTCCAATGATTGAGGAATTTTAATTTTTCCATAGTTTACTAATGATAGAAGGATGGAATTAAAAATTTATATATGACTCCAAATATGATATTGGAATGATCAAATAGTTTCTAATAGATTATTCAAATGTTGTTATAATATCTATTGGCACCCATATAATGGTTTCAATAGATAAAAATAAAAATAAATGTTTATGTGATATAGGGTATCAATATAAATTGGAGGCTATTATAAAAAATGATAAGTCATGAAATATCTTTGGATAATATTAAAGACACATGATATCATCTTAGTCCCAAAGAGATCCAATTAAAATAAATAAAATAATAATATTTAATATCAAAGGCATAATAGATTTTAGTTTATTTTTTATTGAAATGTCAAAGCATGGGTTTTTGGGATATACCAATCAAAATTAGGCTGGTTGAGTAGAAAATAAGAAGTCTTCCTCAAGAATAAAATTTTATAATGGATATGTTTGGTATTTTTTTTCAAAATATTATACAGACTAAATACTGGTGATAACTCTGGATTATTTATTCATAAAAACATCTTTGGATTATACAAAAAATTTATTGATGTGAAATAACATATAGATGGTGGAGTCAAAGTGAATCCACTTATTATAATTTTGTCTTGTAACTCATATAGTGTCCAACCTTTTTATTTAATGAATCATTCATTACATGGTACAATATCTAAGAAAAAATATGTTATTTTTATGTTTAGTGTATTGTAAATTAGAAAATAATATAGGAAAAATATAAAATATTGTCCTAATACTGCTGGAAAATATAATCACAAGTACATACTATGTTAATTTTTCTATATCTCATATCTCGGGGACATATATCAATGGAAGGAGATATCATAAATCCTAGAAATTGAATAAACAAAAGTTATAAATACCATGTGACCAAGAGAAATATCAATATGAAATGATTATATGAAAGTGAGATATGTCATAATAGAAACAACCCAATTAATAAAAAGTAAATTTGGTTACAATATAAAAATGATATATTTATAACCATGTAATAATGGTTTATCTCTAAGGTGTCACAAATCATAATTAAAAAGGTTATTCACCTTGGTATCATAATCTATTTTATCTTAAGTGATTAGATTATTACCCAATGCCTTTTATTACAATCTGGGAAAACACATCATTTTTATGAATTCATGTGAGCTACATTGGTAATAATAAATAATTTCATCAATAAACATAAGGATAATAATAAAATGTGTTTTATGTTAAACCATTGAGTACATATATTCTTAAAAACATGAACATTAGATAAATTTTAAACCACGATAACTAAATGAGGGTTTCATAGATGTAAATACACAAATTAATATATTAAATTTACATCTAGGTGAATTCAAATTGGTAAGGTATTGGTTTTATTATTCACAATATAATAATATTTCTGGAAAAGATAAAAATTAATGAAATGATTTCAGTCGTAGAACATTGTCGAACATAAATTATTAAAAATAAATAATGATGGAGAATAAAGGTCTATAATTGGTAAAACACCATTTTGTATGTAATGTGAACATAATAATTTATGAGAAAGAATACATCTTTGACATTTATAATAGTTGTAAAATGGGAGGTACATGAACGAAAAATGGAGTATAAGAAAATTCCATAACCTTGATTATTTTTTTCCAAAAACACGAAGGTGGAAAATTGATAATTTGAGGGAATAATGGACATAATATTTATGAGGAAAAAAAACTAGGGTTTCTAAATTTGGAGTTGAGATGAATTGGGATGGGTTGTTTTTATACATGGGTAATCGTATGTTTTAAATGATTAAATATTTGTTATTTTGCTACACCAGCTTACCAAAAGTTGGTGTAATCAATTAAAAAACAAACTATGGACCATTAATGAGTGTTATAGTGTAATTCGATATTCAAATCCTTAAAAAAATGACATATACCTTCAAAAAAAATAATTAACACCTATAATCCAAAAAATAAATTATTTCTTTCAAAAATTTCATATTTGGTTCAAAAACAAATAAATAAATTTTTAAATTAAAATAATAACTTATAAATTATTTATTTTGCTTAATAAATAATTTTTTTTATTAAATAAGTCTTTTCATTAAATTTGTGTATATTCTGAAAAAAATATGATATAAAAAAATTAAAATGCTTGCACTGCATCAATTTTCACTTTTTCTCCAAAAATAATCAACATTGTCACCAAATCCAAAAATTTAACTATAAGATAAATTTAATGTTATGATTACAAAATAATATTTTTTTCATAGAAATATTATTATAAATATTATATATTTATATTTTAATTTAATATTAATAATTTAATTAAATTAACTATTTTATAGCAAAATAATCATTCTGAAAATGATAAAAATTAAATATAGGTTAATTAAAATATATTATCATTGAAAATCCATTTTCTAACATTATTTCATGAAATAAATTTCATTTTAAAACATCCAAATAAAACATATTAATAATTGAATATGATTATAATCTTTTAAATTAATATAATATTGATTATATCTATAAATAATCTTGATGATAATTCAAATGCATCTACACAACGAAAAATAATAATGACAAAATGTTTTATTAATAAAAATTCACAATGTAAACCTACCATATTAGTTTAAAACATAAATGGTAGATGAACATTTTTTCCTTTAAATATAAAATCATACTTACACATCCTTAATCAATTTTAATAAAATAAATAATCAAAATCATTTCCAAAATTCATGTGTTATTACTAACTCTCTCATTCTCATGGATGAAATAATTCAAGGGGATTAATGTGTCTGAAATTTTTATATTATAAATTATTTAACCAATATTAATCATTTAAATATTTAGTATTATATATTTAATTTTTTAGTATAAATGTAATATTCCTAAATAATGAAATAAAGTGTTTTTGATTTCTAGTGTGTGTTTTATGTACGTTTAATCTTCCTATTTATACTAGTTTAAACAAAAAATTATGTTAAAATTTCAAATGTAATTAAAATTAAATTTTTTCATATAATGTGAAACATAATAAAAGGGTTTTAAAATAAAAGTGATCCATTATTAAAATCAGAACATTTCTTGTGTCATTACATTCAACCCCGCTTAAAATAACTTCACTCCTAAAATTTCAATAGGTATTCTCAATTGAAATTTTTTTAGGGTATTCAGTGTCATTATTTCATCAAGTTCTCATGTTTCCTCATCGTATTTATGGTCATTCCACACCCCATTGAAAATTTATCTTTCTTATTGAATAGAAAATTTTCCCAATCGTCTAGGATTTCCCTGGATACTTCTCATAAGAAAGGTCATTCTATAGCTGTACAACCTCTAGATTTAGTACATTTGTGGGGTTAGGTAAGTACCTATTATGTAGATACACATAGAACACATCATGAGTATAATTCGTGTTTCTTAAAAGTGTTAGCTCATTTTCCACTACACCTATGTGATCTAGTGTCTCAAAGGGGATAAAATACCTATTACTATGTTTACCTTTCATTAAAAACAATTAGTAGTTTTTCCTAAGAGATATTCAAAGAGAAAAATTTTCTAACATATAACAACTTGTATCTTCAATAGTTTTAAGCATAATTATTCTTTCGACTATGAGAAATTTATGTATGATGTTGGATTGAATGGACCTTTTCTGAAATCTCCTTCCCAATATAGGGTCCAAGAAGTTTCCAGTCACCAACATCATCCAAATAAGTAAGAGTTACTTATCAATTCCCATCAATAAATTCATATGGATCTATTTTAATAATGGATTAGTAGATGTTATTTTATGAGAAATAAAAAAAAAAGATATTACTATCAAACATTATAAAATTCTATTAAGTAAGATCTCCTCATTTCTTTAAGTGTTTGAATAGTAAATTCATATTTCCCATCAGTTTTTGGGTGACATGCCATATATAAATTCTATTCAATATTCAAATAATGTTTATGAATTCTCCAGAATTTAGATTTGAAACATGGATAATGATATAAAATTCTTAAAACTAGTACTCCATGCAGATTCAAAACCTTCATATATATCTTGTAAAGTTGTTCAAGATATAAATATTCTCAAATATAAATGTATTGGGTAGTCGTGGTGATTCAATCCACTATAACCAATATCACATTACTTCCATTGTATGTCTTTGGGAGACCAGTGATGATGTCCATGGTGATGTTCTCCCACATCTGTGTGGGTATGTGAAATTATGGCATCATCCCCTTTGGATTTTGTCCCAATTTTTAAAACTTCCTGGCTTTGAAAGAGATTTGAATTAAACTCAATGATCTCCCACTTCATGTTTTCCTACAATATGTTCTCTATATTACCACATTACATCATGGTACAACTAGGATGGATGAAAAAAGTTTCTATTTCTTAATTTTCAAATATATATTTCTTTATCTTTGGAGGTAAAGGCACAAAATTTTTGTATCTAAACCATAAGGCACCATCTTCATCGATGTTGAAATCATGAAGCATCACATCCTTTACTTTATTCAAAATATTTTGAACAATAGTTCTTCACTTTGTGGATCTGTAATCATATCATGGATAGATATTTGGGAAATAATTTTTCCAGGTAGGATGTATTCCATACGGTAGTGATTCCCAAATCTATCCATTGCATTTCCTTGAACATGAACACCTGTTCAATCCACATCAAGGATAGATTAGAATTTTCATTTCATATAATAGGATCATATACATTGTTCTTCTGTCCAATATAGTAGTTAATAAATAATTCATAGTCCTTGAGTAGCTCTAACCATATACATTTATTCTTGTTGAGATCAGAATAGTGAGTATGTTCCTTGAACATTGGTTTTATATGTATATATCAAATTTCTCCTCAATATGATAGTGTCTAAATTTCATTAATTCAAATATAACCACTACTCACTCTAAATAATGGGTAGGATAATTATGTTTGAGAGGATTTAGATTTCATGATGCATTAATGAACAACTTTCTATTTTGTATGATCCCACATCCAATAAATTTTAAAAATTCATCACTATAAATGAATACTCCTTCCCTATTAGATTGTAATATCAACATAGGTTCAATAACCCAGATCTTTTTTATTATATGAAAATACTCTTCACATTCTATTAAACAAATAATATTAACTCCATGTCATGTTAACTATGTCAGTTCATTTGAAATCCATAGAATCTTCTTCACAAACATTATACAGTATCTTTAATGTTCTAGGAAACTATGAAAATTATTTATAGTTTTAGGTTGTGTCCACTCATACATGACATTTGTTTCATGGATTTACTAAAACCTCCTCACACGACTATATGTGTCAAAATAATGAAAATTATTGTAACAAGAACTCACATATGTAGAATATACTATTCAAATACTCCTTCCAAAATATTCATAATATTTACCTTAGATTAAAATCATGATCCTCATGAATTTTGGAATATATAATAATTTCTTCAATAAATACCACTAAAAAAATATAATAGCGGAACATAAATACTATATTAAAATATTCAATAAAAAATGGAAAGATTATTGGTCAAGAAGAGGGAATAACAACAAACTCATAATCCTCATATTCGGTTGAGAAAGTAGTCATTGGGATATTTTATTTCTTTACCCACAATTGATGATACCCAAACTAAAGATCAATCATGGATAATAATTGTGGTACATCAAACTCATCCAAAAAATCATCAATCATTAGAAGAAAATATTTATTCTTCACTGTGATCTCATATTTTCTCTATTTTCAATTTACTACAACAATGTTACATACTTTATATTTAATAGGATGATAGGTTCTTCCCAAGGACACAAACATGGTAGAATAAAACCCTTCTCCTGCATCTCAAAAAATTTCATATTTAATTCCTCTAAATCCATGTATGTGATTTTATATGGAAAAATTAATAATGGAATTCATAAATTTATGAGTTCAATTGAGATATCTACCACCCATTCTATGGGAGGTCCTGATAAATCTTTTGAAAATACCTCAATGTATTCTCAGACAATGGTTAAAACTCATATCTTAAGGCTTTCTATTTTAGTATCTTCTTAAAAATCATTTCAAATAATGAAGGAAATAGGACATGATTCGTGGGATGTATTATGAAGGAAAATATATAAATTGAAGACGATCATAGGGTTTCCCATAAATATTTATAAAATATCATCGCAAATATAGTTGATCAAGGCAGTAAACATTGAAAACCAATCCACACCAAGTATTATATAAAACTACACAATCAGAATGATCAAAAAAAATTAGAGATATTTTACTCTCCAATTATAATAGTGTTTTTCTTATATATCATTGATACATAAATAGTTCCTATGTGTGTTTTTAAAAAAATTCTACCTCTAGATGTTCAACATTTAACATAATGATCATAGAAAAATTTAATGATGTAACGGAATGAGAAAAAATAGAAACAAACAATTGTTTTCCAGTATTGATTAAATTATGAGTGTTCCCATAACTACATTATTTATATCCTAGATTTTAGCCATAATAATTTTGAAGGCATGACGTTGTTATTGAGGAAATTTTTGTGCACTACTAAAAATTAGGCATTTAATAGCAATGGATTAGGCCTTTATCCATTCTAAAAAATAAATTACTACCACAATGTGGAAAAAAGGACAAGGCTTTTATCAATGCCAGAAAAGCGCTGATAAAGGGTTGCTTTGTCAATGCAAAAAAAATGTGCTAATAAATCACACATTTATATGCACTTTAAATGCACAAATCAAAGACACCATTTATCAATGGGTTTATTTAGAGATGATAAAGGGAATATTTATCAACACTAATAAATGTTTTGGTAAAGGGACCCTTTATCAAAGCTTTTAAAAGAGCAAATAAGGGGTAATACTACAACCCAATGGATTAACACATTGCATTACCAGAAATATGGCATATATTGTGATATAACAACACACTACATCACCTGAAAAACACTAGAAGTAGTATAACAAATTAAAAAAATTAGATTAAAATCCATAATTTTAATGGAATTAAATTCAAAAAATAAATAAAATAATAAAAAATACTATTGAGTATGTATGTTATTTTTTTTACTAAAATTAATGTTGATTTTGAATGAAAATGTTCACATATAATCATACCTATCACACCGTTAGTTAGATTATGGTGACACTGATTACTACACATATAAAATTAATTATGGATCCTTTTCATAAAGTACAAATACAATTTGAATGCATTTTACTAGTTTTGAATAGGTCATTTAAAAAAATATATAATGTCAATTTTTAATAAAAACATGAAAATTGAGTCAAATTGGCCACAAGTTATAGTGGATTAAGGTTCAAATGATTCCTATATGTCCGAAATGAAATATGTATCATTTTCCGAAAGCATAAAAACAATACCAATATGTTTCCACAATTTTGAGTACACCACAAGCGTTTTTTACTAAAATGTCATTTTAAAATTTATGTAGGCACATTGGGTCATAGAAGATTCATTGTGTTTTGGATTAACATGAGACTGATTCATAAATTTCATAAATTAATTATAAATCATTCAACTAAATTATTAATACAATCCGAGTGTGATGGATTGGTTTTTTTGAGTGATTTTTTTAGTAAAATGTCAATTATAAATTAATAATAGACAATTCGAGTCGTACTGGTAATACCATGATTCCGATTTCGGTTCTGATGACTCCTAAAAGTAAAAAATTACTTATGGATAATTTGTATTATTTAAAAAATCATAATTAATTTGTTTTCTTGGTTTCGAGTATGTTGGTTGATTTGTTACTAAAATTATTATCAAATTTGAATAAAAAGATGGATTCTGAGTATTACTGGTCAAACTATGTGTCATATTGAGAAGGGGATAATTTAATAATGTTTCAAAGGATGCATGGGATGTTTTTATATATTATCTAAATAATAAAAATTTGTTTCCTCTATTTTGAGTACAACAATTGTGTTTTCTGATAAAATGTAATTTTAAACCCTAAACAAGATCATTGAGCCATAAATGTTGCATCATGTGTGTGTCTAACATGAAACTGAATCCTAAAAATAAAAAATTAATAATTAATAATTTTAAAACATTATCATGTCAATAAAATAATTTTTTCAATGTTTTTAGTGACTGGCACTTTTTTTATTAAAATGTCAATTTTAAACTGATAATAGACACGATTTGTCATAACATGTATATAGTGTATCTTATTGCGGTGAGGCTAATTACAATATATTAGAAATTATATATGGATCATTTTACAAAATTACCAAAATAATCCAAATTATTTTTCTCAATTTTGAGTATGTTAGTTATTTTTTCACTATAATTAATGTCAATTTTGATTAAAATGATTCATTAGGATTCATAACGAAAATATACTTCATCAAATTAATGTGTGGATGATTTTTACATATCTCAAATTGAATTTGGATCATTTTATTAATGTATAAATATAACTGAATGGTGTACCTCAGTTTGGAGTAAATCACATGTATTTATTTTTACTAAAATTACATTTTAAATAGGAAAGGCACAATTTTAGTCATATAAGTTACATAATTTGTGGGATTGACATGAGATTTATTAATAAATGTATCAAATTAGTTATTAATAAATATCCACAATTACTAAAAATATTTGAACTTTTTATCAGTTTTCAGGGAGTGACACTTTTTTATATTAAAATGTCAATTTTGAAATGATAATGGACACATTGAGTCATACCGAGAACATCACGTATCCTATTTAGGTAAGGCTGATTAATACACATAAATAATGAAATTTGGATATTTTTCTAACATACTGAATCATTCTGATCGCGATTGACAATTTTGAGCATGCTAATTTATTTTTTCACTAAAATTCATATAAATTTTGAATAAAAGGACTCACATGGAGTCCTTCTGGTCACACCATGTGTAAGATTAATGTGATGATGATTACTACACATCCCAAATGACATGTCAATAATTATTGTATTATATCCAAAAATATTAATTTTTTTACCCATTTTTATATACAAAACTTTTGTTTTTTTTCTAAAATGTCCTTTTAAACTAAAATCACCCACTAGGAGTTATAATGTTCAAATAATGTGTGGGTTTGACATGAAACATGTTTATACATGTAAAAAATGATTTATAAATTGGTTTTATAAATTATGTAGATAATATCAGTGTGTTTTCTCATATTCCAGTGACTAAATCTTTTGTTGTAATAAAATATTAATTCTAAAATGAAAATTGATACATTGAGTCATATTGGGTAGATCATGTATCCAATTTATGTGTGAAAGATTACTACATTTTAAATATTACTTATGGATCATTTTCCTATAGAACTAAAATAATATTAATGTTTATTATTCAATTTTAGTATGTCAGCTATTTTTTCTCTAAAATTTATATAAATTTTGAATAAAAAGACGTACATGAAATCAAACCATTCACAACATTCGTTGGATTGATGTAAAAATGATTCTGAAAAATATGAAATAAATTATGGATCATTTTTATAATGTATAACAACAATCTTATTTTTTTCAAAAGTTTTGATTATGTCAATTAGGTTTTTTTTTCAAAAAATGGCATTTTAAACTGGAATCAGGAACTTTTATACTTATAGGTTTCATCAAGCATTGGTTTAACTTGGGACTAATTATTATATGTCATAAATTAATTATTAATCACTTTTCTAATTTATGAAGAAAATTTTAGCATGTTTTCATAGTTTTCCACAAGTGAATATATCAGGAAACCCTCCCTCCAATGATGCCCCTTCTAGACAGTAAATGAAGAATGAGAGATAATGAATCCCAAGTCCCACCTACAGTAGGCCCCATGGTGTCGACCAGAACCACAGGTATATAAATTTCTCCAAATATTAGGTATTACAAATTTTATAGTAATCATAATTGGGATATGGGGGGAATAAACTAGAAAAAACACCATGAAATTTATTAATTAAAGTGAAATCATCCCATAATGAATGTATAAATCAAAACTGATATAAATAAAAGTCACCAAAAAAAAATTCCAATAAACAATGTAAGGCAATGACATAGCTAAAAATACATATCCCAAGCTAGTAATGTGTATCGGGGTACATATTGTCCTCATAGAAACATGTAATGAGTTTTTATATACGTTGGGTGATAATACATGTACACTCAATAGGAAACCAAAGTCTCTCGTGTACATGTGGGTGAAGCATACTATATACCCTATGAGAAATTAGTAGAAATTAACAACAACTAAATAGGAAAAATAGCTATCCCAATATCACCATGGAACTCTTACCAAACAACATAATCATGTAATATAATATAATAAGCACATCAATGTTTGGGTACCCAGCACCACTTCCCACTTGTTATCCTCTCAAACACTAATGGAAAATTCCATGGTGCTTCCAAACCCTTCCAAAACACCTTGTAAAAACCCACCCACACACACCTGGGCCTCAGAGCTATTCCTACAACTTTGGAAAATGAATATCATTTCACCCGTCTCACATACACCTAGGCCTCAACAATGACACATCCTACTAGAAAAAACTAATTCAAAAACCATGCCACATCCCTCTAACTGAAAACTAGGCCACACCCATACCAAATCAGGTAGGTAGAAACATGGGCCACTACCATTATTTATCCCAATGACACATGGGAAAACACATCATGTCTCATCTCATAGACACTGGGGAAATCACACCTTTCCCAAAAACTCAATGGCCTCACAACCACACCACAAACTTCCCAGAGAGACATGGTTTAACAGTTACTAAAAGAGGGGGCATGGAAGAGTCAATAACCCACCATCCATCCTCCCACGGTGGTGTAGGGAAAATACACCCTCCACCATGATAAAGGGGGTGTTTAGCACATAGTGATCAATAAGGGTTGAGTGCATATACAAAAATAAATAAATAAAATAAAGGTATAGAAATATAGTATCAAACACTCAAGAATAACCCGTGGGTTCACAAAAAAAAACTATTCACAAGAAGACACATTTACTACCTCCTCTAGATACAAAAAAACACATAATAAGTTAAAAAACATTTCAGATTCCAAACTAGTTTGTTTATACATAAGTATTAACTATTAAAAATAAGACAACCCATCATCAATTTCATCAATAAACATATCCATTTGAAGACAGTTACATGAAGTATTAATTCCATTAATACTTGAGTAGATTTAACAGAACCAACCACATAGCATAAGAACAACACCATACTAGAATAATACTAGCCACAAGTCAAATGATACATTTTTTCCACATTTAGCATCATAATAAGTTTTAGAAAATATTGAATAAAGTCATATTAAAAATGAATTTTTATATTAAATTCTATCCTTATATCATTCATTCTATATTTGTTCATATTCCACAAGCAATTTCAAATCATCCATTTTCCCTTATTCCTCCCAATAATTTATATACCATTTCAGTTATATAAATTATAGGAACTAGAATTAATTAACTCATTACAATAACCAACACACAAAAATAATCACCACACAAGAACCCATTACATTGTTTCCAGTAATTCCACATCACCGCCAACTTAGAGCCACATCCACTTTTTTTAGACATACTAAACAACCACACCATTACCATCATATTTATGTGTTGTATAACCATACCCATTGAAAATCCATTGTAAAAAAATGTACAATTTAAACAATCATAGTCCCAATTAAAAAAACATCTCATCCACAACCCCCCCCCCCATTATCAAAAAATAGCCATATTCTCATCATCATATAACCCGAACCAACCCACAAAACACATTTATGTACAAAAATAATTTATAGAAGTTAACAGAGCCAAAAATGATTTCATATATAGCTGGTTATTCCAAATTCAATTTACCCTTTTTAATTCATCGGTTATCACAGAAAATAGTTTGATCGTGGGGAACCTCTTTATTATCCATATATACATGGTTAATAGTGTTCATGTGGAAAAATTCATCAAGTAAAAAACATCATTCATTCCATAGATCATTGTGTGGTCAATCAAATACCAGCAACATGCATTATTTTTAGTGGCTAGATAGTCCATACTATTCATATAATAGATCAAAATAAAAATTAACCATAAGCATGCTTCCCATTCCGTATCCCATGTACATTGATCTTAAATGGAATCAATTAACATTATTAACATGGTATCCTAATATCTTTGAAAATAGTACATTCATATACTCACCTTGCATGAAACACAATTAAATGAGGCGAAGGTATCACTAAATCTAGAAATAGAAAATCCACACCTCTTACATACACCAAATAGGGGGTGTGCTAGGCTCTATGGAAATGCACTCTATGGGAGAAGCACAGATGCATGAATCCTTGAGAAAAAACGATTTATGGATACAAAGTATCAAGAGTAAAGGGAAATGTATAAGCAATTAGGGGTACAGGGTGTAGAAATTCTAGATCATAAATCAATAGAATAATTTATTTCACATTATTAAAAATTAGATCATAGCCCAGACTATGTGCCTTGGCCACCTAGGAGCCTTTTGAGTGTTGGGAATTTAAATAAACATTTTATTACCCTTGAAACAACATAAAACCCCCTTAAATATAGTGTAAATTTAAATTTATGTCATGTAAAAAGTTGAAGGGGATAAACTACAGCAAACTAGAAATCTGGGTAAAAAGGAATTTGGAAATTTGTTAGAAATGACACACTGATGGATGACCTACCATTAGAGGAATCACCATTAAGTGACCTACCATTGAATGACTCAACATTGGATGAGTTACCGTTGAACAAGTCATCATTGCATGACTCATTGTTGGATGAATCACCATGGGATAACCCACTGTCGTGAGCCCCTAGAGGAGAACTGATATATGAAACCCTTCATTGTGACTCATCATCATGACTCATCGCTGGGATTAACCATTGGGTGACTCAGTATTGGTGGCATAAAATCGCATCCCACCATCAATGACGCACTATTGTGAGTCACCATTCTAATTCACCTATCCTGACTCACTAGTGAGACCTACCGGTGGACGACTCATGGTAAGCTAAGATACTATTGGAGATACTAGATTCTGAAAAACTATTGAAATGAGTCACTGTTACCTCCTAGAAAACCTTAATGATGGTAATTTCCCAATGTAATGTACCAGAATGGTCGAGACAATTACATGATATACTTATAAAACAATTCATGCTTTCGATATTTCAAACCAACCCTAGAAGAATGTATGGTCCAAACAACCACACCGCGAGATACCAATCAAGAATCATGTTACACATGAAACACTACCAAAACTAGAGATATTTTCTCAAACAACAATAATATCATAACTGATATCCTTGATCATATGAAGAAGGGAAAACCACAATCTGGGGAACCATGCATCCCTAGCACTAGAAATAGGGGAATGGTTCATCCTTGAGAACTGAAAAAAACTAGAAGGAAATAAAATTCCAGTCCGACAAAACCATCAAATACCTCTAATGATTCTTGATATATTTAGAACAAAACTATTTATAGGGAAAAAATTTTTAAACCTACATAATATCTTCAAAAATTATATCGAGGGAGATACCTCTCAAATAGAATAAGTCAACATATGTTATAATATGCCTAGTAAGAAATTCATATCATTAAAACCACTATAATAATTCCAAGGAAGGTATCACATTCAAAAAAAAAACTCTATCACATTATTTTAACCCCATTAATTAAATGAATTCACTTATACATTCCATTTATTGAATACGTATACCGGAATTATCGTAATCTGCTAATAAATGAAAAAACATAATTTCAAAAAATTAAAACCATATAATAATTTTTAATAATTCCCATGAAGAACCTTGTATTGAAATAGTCCTAGAAGCATAATAAATACATTTTGAGTTAAAACTCAAAGTCAGAATCCTTTTTTACTTGGTATTATTCAAAATGATATTTGAAAATACACATTGAATTTTTTTTAAACCAATTTTTCTTAAACATGTTTCCCATAACAACCTAAATTAATCTTAAGGATTGACATTGTAACAAAATATATTTTTGTTCTACTAATAGAACACCTTCATTCCATTTACTATGAAAATATATGAATAAAATGATATCAAATAAATTGAACTCCAATAAAAATATGTACTGCATCAAAAATTTGACATAAGTCTTACCTCTAGTAGCCCCTGGGGTGCGGACTATAAACAAGGGTATACTAATATTACAAAATGGGATTCATTACCATTTTATAGTAAATAAGGTTTGGAGATAAGAGGAATCAACTGTAAACAACTACATGACCTATATAAATTAACACTCAACCATTCCATAATGATTGTATAAATAAAAAATAAAACATATTAAATTTTACAAAATAAAGACCATAGAATAAATGCTAAGGTAGGGATACAAAAATAAATCTGAAGCCCAAGCTAGAAATTTCTAGCATTGTCCACAAAGTCCTCCAGTAAACCTAAAAATAGTTTTTGTATACATTGGGTGAGAAAACATGTATACAATTTAGGAATCCAATGTCTCTCTTGTACTAGAGGGAGATGTGTACTAACCCCCCTTTGAGAAACCAACGTAAACCAATAGAACCTAACAACGAATACATTACATCCCAACCCCACCAAGGTACACTCATCAAATTGCGCGAGTCAATTAACGTAATATAATAAGCACATTGATGTTTGGGTACCCTGCCCCACATCCCATTAATTAACTACTTGTACCGTAATTGTAAATGTCCTAGAACTTCCACACCATTCCATAATCCCCATGTAACAACCTTCCCACACAAACCTGGGCCATAGAGCTAGTTCCATGACTTGGGAAAATGAAGCTCACCACATCCCACCCACAGACACTAGGGATACAACCATACCACATCCCACCAAAAGACACATGTGACACAAATGTACCTCATCCCACCCATATACACAAGGGCCCCAACCATTCCTTATCCCGTAGACATCTATGAAATCACACCACATATTATCCTATAGTCAAATAGGAAAGAATGCCTTTCCTTTATACACATGGGACTCAAAATCACACCACAACCTCCCCGAAGAGTATTGGGATACCAATTCATGGAAGAGGGGGTATGGAAGATCCAATAACCATCCATCCATCCTCTCACCAATATATTGGGAAATTAAGCCTTCTCTCATGACAAAGGGGGTGTTCAGAACATAGTACTTAACTTGGGTGGGGGTACTACATAAATCAAAAGAAAAAGTACAGGTATAAATAAATAATATCAATCAAACAAGCCCAACATATGATTTCAAAAAAAAACAACTCACAATACAACACCACTACTACCACCTCTAGATGCACAACACTACAAAACATGTCAGCAAACTCATTTCACATTCCAAACTTTTTTCTTTTACATATAATAATTAACAAGTGAAACAATAAAACTCAATATCAATTTCATTATTGAACTTATCCATTTGAATTACTTAAAATTTAGTATTACATTCATTAATACTTGAGTAGATTTAACATAACCCACCACATAACATAAGAACTACACCATACAAGAAAAAAAAAATCACATTACCCCTTCGGTCCACATTTATCCCTTTAATATGTTTCAAAAAATATTTAATAATCCCATATTGACAACACTTTCTTTCATTAAATTAATGAATTCTATCACTTTTTATTTAGAATTGAACATTCCACATTCTATTTCAAATAAACCATTTTTTGAGATTCCTCCCATGAATAGATATGAAATTTTAGTTCTATACTACCATAATAACTAGAATTAATTCACTCATTACAATAACAAACACATAGAAAGAAACACCACACAAAAACCATTACATTCATTCCAAGAATTCCACATCACTAGAAATTTATACCCACATTTATTTATTGAATCCTTGATACACAACCACACCATTACCATTATATATCCCCATTGTATAGGCATACCCATTTTATCACCGATATAAAAACATATGTACCATTTCAACAATAACAACCCCCCATAATAAAAAGTTTCATTCACTACCCCCAAATATCCAAATGTAGTCATATTCTGTTCATAATGTCACCAAATCCAACCCACAACACACCATACATTCCACAAAAAGTTACCACACAAAATAAAAAAATACATGCTTCTCGATTATGTAGGGAATTCCCTATTCAATTTCATCTTTTTAATTTAGGGGTTTTTATAGAAAAAAATTTGTTCTTAGGGAATCCATTAGTTTGTAATGTATACATGGTTAACTGTTTTCATGTTAAAGCATTCACCAACTAACAAACATCATTCATTCAATAGATCATCCCATATTAAAACAAATTCCATCACCAACCATGATTTTCAGTAGGCATATAGCCCATTCAATTCACGACCTAGATCAAAATAACTATAATGAATATGAAAGAAATACTTTCACCGACCCCTATACGTCGATCGAAAACTAATTCAATTAACATTATTCACTTGGTATCATACTATATTTCTCTAGGGTACATTCATACACCCACCCGACATGATACAAAATTAAAATAGAATAGGGGATCCCTATCTTGAGAAATAGATGTTCCACACCTCATACTTACACTAAACAGGGGGAGTGCCAAGTTCTAGGGAAACGCGATCCAAAGCTACATCACAGATTCACAAATCCTTAGGGATGAAAGGTTCGGGGATTACCTATATCAAGAGTAATTTTAAGCATACATGGAAGAAAGGGTCTCATCTTTAGAACGTCTGCATCCTAACTCAATAGAAGAAACTATTTTAAATGTCATTAATGGTGGATCTTGACCATGACCACATAAATTGTCTAGTTATGAGCCTTTTGGGTGTTAGGAATTAAATTATATATTTAACATCCCTTGAAATGTCTTAATAAACCCTTTAAATATGGTGTTAAACTCAAATTACATCAAATAAAATGATGAACCGGTGAAACTGCAGTAAACTAGAAAACTGGAGAAAATAGAATTTTTACTAAGTGTTGGAATTGACTCACTAGTGGATGACCTATTGTTCGTTGGCTCTCCTTTAGGTGGCCTATCATTGGAAGACACAACATTATACTAATCACCATTGGATGATTCACTATTGGAAATATCACCATTGGATGATTAAACATTGGACGAGTCACCGTTGGGTGAATCACTGCCACGCATCACTGATGGCGACATACCGTCAATGACTCGCGATTATGAATCACAATCACATCTCAATAAAACAATTCATCAGTGGATGAGAAAGTAGTGGATAATTCATTATTAGTTTACTCACTATGGACGACCTACCATCGCATCCCACCATCAGTGGCTCACTGTTATGAGTCACCCTGGTGAATCCCAATTCTCACTCACTGGTCCGGACAAACTAGTGTGAACTATATTCATCACCGACCAGTGGATGACTGATAGTGCGATAAGATACCATTGGAAAAAATATATTTTAAAAAACTAGTGAAATGAGTCACCATTACCTCCCAAAACAACATAATGAATTAATTTTTATAATGTAATGGACCAGAGAGGTCTAGTACATTAAATATACTTTTTATATATTGAAATATCAATTTCAAACAAAAAAAGGGAACATTGAGTCATACCAAGAACATAATGTATCATATTGATCTATTGATAATTCTTAAATCTCAAAAATTAATTATAGATCTTTTTCCTATGGTACCAAAATAATACAAATGAGTTTTATCATTTTTGATTATCTGAGTTGTTTTACACTAAAGTTAATGTCAATTTTTATGAAAAAGTGACAAATTAAGTCATAATGATCACACCGTGAACAAATTGATGTTTATATAATTTCTATATTTCCCAAATTATATAAGTATCATTATAATAACGTATCAAAACAATAAAAACTATTTTCCATAGTTATCATTAATCCACATCTATTTTTTTAACAGAAATGTCATTTCAAACTAGAATCACACAATATGAGTCATATAGGTTTCATCGTGTGTTGGGTGACATGAGACCAGTTCATACATGTTAGAAATGAATTTCGAATCATTTTCCATAATTATGATGCAAATATGTGTATGTTTTCTTGATTTTCAGGGAGTTGAACTGTTTTGTATTAAAATATCAATTTCAAATTGATAACAGATATAATGAAACCATTCCATCTCAATGAAAATGATATATATATATTTTGGTTTTACTCAATTATTTCTCTCATACACCTCCTAACATTGGTGGTTTATTTCTCAAATATTTATTCAAAAATTTATGTTTGATTATATAAATGTTTGATTATTAGGAGTTGTGTAGATGTTGTTTCAACAATGCTAGTGGAGAAATTGAAGCTTCCAACACAAAAGTATCATACATGTGGATTACTATACTATATAAAACCAATAAAACATGTGGAGAATACATTATTTAAAAAATACACCTAAAACACCTCAACAACGGGTGTAATTCCCCGACCATAGTTACCCAGAGTCGTTGCATTATTACATAACATTGGCATGATCACAAGAAATTCATGTCACAAAAGACCGATCAATTTTGTATTATTATTAACAAGATTCATACATAAGTTTAACTTTACAACTTGAAAAGAAATAAAACATGAATTTATTCCATTAGTTACATCCAAACCTCCTAGATTATGTTTACAGGTCACTCATAACTAACATCTTAATATCCAGGAAAAATGAAATATAAGAAAGGGGTGAGCTCAAACACTCAATAAGGGTATGCAATACAGCAGAAGATAACATAAATATTAAGCATGGTGAATAATTGAAACCACATACCTTTACCAATAAAAAACATTAATAATTTTATGGCACGAATAAGAGTTGAGTAAATAATTCCATAATGAAACATAATCATGGGTATTATATTGTCGAATGACCACATTAACCATCAATATTATTTCCATAATTAGGTAATATAATATGACGGTCATTCTGAAACATTTTTTTCAAGGCCTCAGACAAGAATTCTAAAAATGATTAAGGCCTCAGCCAAAACAATATATTAAATTAGGAAAGGCCACAGCCTATTCCACATCAAGTTGTCTCGTGAGACCTACAGATGCATCAAGGAGCTATATAGGGCTCCACCTGTCACTTATTAAGTCCAATACATTCCTCATATGAAAAGGTTGAAATATAACATAATAATTCCTATTAAAAATAGAAAAAGAAATGTAAATACATTAACCATAAACCATGAATGGTATAAAAATAGCACATCCATAGTAAAACATATCACAAAACCTTAAGTACAATTTTTATGTTTTTTATGATAATAAATCAACTTCAAATAAAGTAAAAATCCATCAATGAATGTTGACGTAGATGAAATCAAAATCATTTTTAGAGAAATATCTATTTATATTTTGAAATCATTTAATAGTCACATAATTATAAAGGAAACATTTATATTGAAAATATTATTTATAATCTTGTAATTGAATCTTCAAAGATGTTATAATAGTGGAAAATAGCCACACCCGCTGTATAAGTTAAAAAGCATTCATACCGTAATTTTGTCCAAATGGTCATAAAGTAACCTATTTGGAAAACAATGGAAAGATTCCATTCAAAACATATAAGTTCAAATAAGAGTATAAATTACATTACCCAATTGTCTAGTAATTTTTTTTAAATATAATTTTATGAAACATTGATGTGGATGATAAAGAGGTCCTGGTAGATACTTAGGTAAAAACAACCTTGGATAATAAAGAGATTGTAGAATTAGCCCTTACCTTGTACTTTTCTGTGGTTGAGGGAAGGTTAACCTCATGTATAATGGTGAAATAATTTCTATTAAATTATACAAGAATCATATACATTAATATGGTATCATATATGATCTTTTAACATTGATTTGTTAATAATATCTAAGTATTATCATCATTTCAGGTGTTAATAGTTTGTTTTCCTTTACATCTTTTGTTATGTAAGTAATGTTTGTTTTGGATAAGATGCATATAATTCATATTCAGAATGATATTAAATCTTTAAACATTATTTTTAATCATGTAATGAAAATTATCCTTCAATAGATACGACGGGGAATGAATCTCATCGCGTTCGTGGAGACGATATTCAGTACATACGCACAAGAGACAACATCATTATTTTGATATTAAAATAATATATAATTGGATGATGTATCACATATATAGAAAAATTATCATGTTATATTCATTATTTACATCAATTATACATCATTATTATACCCATCCAAATAATAATGTATTGAATAACAATTACACAACGACGTGGAGTTGGTAAGCCGTACGTACGCACGTATGGTAACATGAAATTCAAAGGACAGATAGAATAATGAATATGGTTGTAACATATATATAATAACATAAAATTATATTAAAGGTACTGGATTTATTATTTTATAATGTAATCAACAAAGAAATTGGAAGTGTAAGAAGAATCGAACTTAAAAGAGGGGATGAAATATTTACCTCTTCTTCAGGTTCTTCCTTTTGATTTGATCAAAAGGGATCCATAGGTTGGATTTCTGACTAAAAGAAGGCCTCTAATAGGAATGGAGGAAATTTGAGAGGAAATTTGGGTAGGGTTTGGCTGAGCCAAATGGATTTGAATGTGTTAATTAGAGAGAATGGGAAGTACCCTTTTATAATAGGGGTAAGGGGAATCTTAGGAAAAGCTAGAAATATTATTTTATAATAAACTTATTTTCGGTTTCTATTGGCCCAAAAATAAATTATTTAAAGGATAAGGTGGGGATAGGTTGATATCCACTCAACCAATAGGTTTTAGATAGGTTTTAGTCACTATATTAACTTTATATTTTAGATTTAACTCTTAGTTAATTATTTTCACATTTACCATGTTTGTTTCTATTTTCATATTATATGGTTAATAAAATTTCTATAAACATCCAAGAGAACCTAAAGTGGTTCATTAATGAAATATATATTATTATTTAAGACCTTTTATCGATCCTTAGATTTTTGGAAATAGAATATCAATTTATAATATAATATTTGTTTTAAAAACTCCTTTATGTCAATTTTGACACTATTTGATATTTTGGTTTTTTCAAATTCTTAACAGCATTATTAGTTCTCATAAAATTCAATTAATCAATACAAACATGTCACATTAACCTATAAAATTCGGGTATGGCATAAAAACTTTCAAAAAATATTTATTTTAACATTTATAAAACCATTTATTTGATTATTTTATTAATAAATAAAATACTGCATCATCATTGTGTCATAAATAAATATATTTAGATTATGTGTAAAAATTATAAATAAACTATTATGAGGTAGAAAATAGTTTTATATTCCTAATGACAATTTATTTTTGAATAGATCAATTATATAACCTCATAAAAAATTTGTTTTAGTAAAATATATTGGCTTTTGTTATTTTTGTCTCTACATTAAATTATTTAATATATAATGTCATTATCATTTCCAAGTGGATCTATGAGGTCCCAAAATCGACCCAAGGATGCCCAGAGTCGGACATGTATTATTCGGTAGGGTAATGACACGTGTTAAGTTAATTTAATATTATTATAATATTATTTTTTAACTTTATTTACTAGATTTACCCCTTTAATAATGGTAAATACAATATTTACTGAAGTAAATATTTCAAATGTCTAAAAAAATTTAACTATTTACAAAATTTGGACCTCTTGATTCCAAATATGGAATCAATTTTTCTCAATTCAAAACCCACAATTGGAAGAAATTAATTTAAAATTAATTCTCTTTGTCAAAACAAAAATAGTGTTTTTAAGAAATAAAAACAAACAAATGATTGATAGTTGCTTATGTCTAGTTTAAATGTGAAATTATGTCAACTGAACAACACTGGATTAAATGGTAAAAATAAAATATAATTATACGTAAAAACACTCAACAATATAATTTATAACTATTAATTATTATTATTAAAAAGGTTTTTTTAATTATAATTTAGTATTTTCACTATTCATCAAAAACTGAATGTTTTCAGAAAAATACCAAAAAATCACCCTCAGATAATTTTGATATTTCGTACCCAAAAAATGAAGTCCATTTTGAAAGTTAAAATTTATAAAATTTAAAAAAGTGGATATTACTATTTATAACAGCTAGTTTGATTGGTCGCGATGTGTTAGAATCTCGATGTTTTTTTATAACGCATGATATTGCATTATTCAAAGGGAAACGTACCGCGAAAGCGTGGGGTGTTACATTCTGACCTCCTTCAAATTATTTCATCCTCAAAATTTCTAGAATATTACTGCATAAAAAGTCTTGGGTGGTTCTTCATTGTAAGTTCCTTGAGTTCCCATGTTTTTTCTTCCATATTATGGTTTCCCGATAGAACTTTTTCCAGATGATTAGTACGGTTTCTCATCACATGTTATCTTGTATCAAGAGTTTTGAGAAGTTCTTCACAAAATGACAGATCATGTTCCACTTCTAATTATTCATAGGTAAGTACATGTGTAGGGACAAAAATGTATTTTCTCAACAGTGATACCTGGAATACATCATGATCTTTGGAGAGGCTTGGCGGCATTGCTAACCGGTAAGCTACATCCCCAATTCATTCTAAAATTTCGAAAGGTCCGATGTACCTAGGACTTAATTTTCCCCTCTTACCGAAACGTATAACACCCTTACATGGTGATAACTTCAATAAAACATGGTCTCCTTCCAGAAATTTGAAATCCTTCCTTCTGTTATCAGCATAGATCTTCTGCCTACATTGAGCTACTTTGATGTGGGCTTAGATTACCTTTAAAATTTCCATCGTTTCCTCCAAAAGTTCTAGGCCTATGAGTTTTCTTTCACAAGCATCATACCAACAGGTTGGTGTGTGACATCTCTTTCTGTATTATGCATCATATGGTGCCATCTGAATAAATGAATGGAAGCTATTGTTATATGAAAATTCTACCAGAGGTAAATATTGATCCCACATACCTTAAAAGTTATGTCAGCTTGATCTCAACCTGTCTTCTAAGGTTTGAATTGTTTGTTCTGATTGTCCATCAGTTTGGGTGTGGCAGGCAGTGCTCAAATAATGTTTAATATCCAGGGATTTCTGAAGACTTTTCCAGAATCTTGATGTAAATCATGGATCATGATCAGAAATAATATATTGTGGTACTCCATGAAGTATTACATAATCATTAATATATATTCTTGATAATCATTAAAGTGGTAAATATTCTCTTATATTATGAAAATGTGCTAACTTGGTAATATGATAAAAAATGAACAATATTTCATCATTCCTTCTAGGAGTCTTTGGTAGTCCCATGAAAAAGTCCATCATAATATAATCCCATTTCTAGTTAGGTATGGGAAGAGGTTGCATAACTCCTCCAGGTTGATGCCTTCCAACTTTCAGTTGTTGACAAACCATACATCTTCACAAAAATCAGCAATCTCCCTCATCATGTTTTCCCACAAAAAATGTTCCTTCAAATCTCTATAAATTTTGGTTCTCCCAAGGTGTATAGAGAAATTGGAGATATAATAATCATCCAACAATTCTATTTTTAGATCAGGTATATTGGGAACACAAAGACTCTTCCCAACTTTTAAAATTCCATCTTCATATACGAAGTCACTCAATCTCCTGTTATTCAGAACATTAATCATCTTTTGAGACTCCTTATCATTAGCCTAAGAAATTTTTATCCTGTATAGTAAAGATGGTTTGGAAACCATTTGAAAAAGTATTGATGTTTCACCTTCCATGGTGATTCTAATATCCATCTTTACTAGATCCATGTATATAGGAACCTTTTCAACTCTCATCTTGTTCCAAACACCATGATCTTTTCTGATCAAAGCATTTTCACCCTTATTTTCCTTCCCTAGGTGGTAGTGTATCGTTCAATCATACTCCTTGAGTAATTCAACCCATCTCCTTTTCCTCATGTTGAGTTCCTTCTGTGAGAAACTATACTTCAAACTATTGTGATCAGTTTAAATATCAAATTTTCACCAAAGAGATAGTGTCTCCAAATCATGAATGAAAATATTAGAGCTGCTAACTCAAGATCATGAGTATCATAGTTTTTCTCATGAATTTTCAACTATCTTGATGCACAGGAAGTAACAGTATCATTCTACATATAAACACAACCAAGTCCTTTCTTCGATGCATCACTATAAATATCAAACACATCATTCCCCAATGGTAGATTCTTGATAGGATAATTGACTAATATTCTCTTCATTTATTCAAAACATTCTTCACACTATTTTGTCTAAACAAATTTAACCCCTTTTCATTGGAGCATTGTTGATGGGTTAGCCAACTGGGAAACATTCTAGACAAAATGTCGATAATAACCTACTAAACCAATAAAACTGTGCACCTTAGATACATTCATCAATACTGGCCATTCATGGATTTCCTTGGTCATCGATGAATCAATAGAGATTCCATCCTTAAAGACAATATATCCAAGAAAAGAAATCTCTTAAAGCCAGAATTCACACTTTCTAATCTTCCCAAATAATTCATGTCTTCTCACAGTCTTCGGGATAACATGCAAGTGATTTTCATGATCTTTGTAGCTTTTGGAGTATACCAAGATATCATCAATAAATACCACTACAAAGTCATAAATATATTCCTTGAAAACTATATTCAATAGAACCATGAAGCGGAAGGGTGAATTAGTCATTCCAAAAGGAATTACTATAAACTCATAATCCTCGTACCAGGTTCGAAATGTTATTTTCTGAATGTCTTCCTTCTTCACACACAACTGATGTTATCCAAATCTAAGGTCAATCTTTGAAAAGTATTGAGCTCCATAAAGATGGTCGAATAAATCATCAATGCAAGGTAGGGGATACTTGTTCTTTATTATTATAGAATTGGTCCATTAGTTAATGAAAAACCTCATAGATCCATATTTTTTCTTAACAAAAAGTTTAGGGGCTCCCCAAGGAGAAGCACTAGGGAGAATGAATCCCTTATTACTCAATTTATCTATTTGATTCTTTAGTTACACTAATTCTACAGTGGACATTATATAAGGGGTCTTCGATATGGGCCATGAACCAGGAATTACATCAATGGGAAATTCAATTTCACATTCAGGAGGATGTCCAAGTAAATCCTCTGGAAATAAATCAACATACTCTTTCACAGTAGGTACATCCTTTATTTGAACATTATTTTCCCCACCCACAGTTATTTCATTATCTTCCATCCCAATAATTGAATTTAGTAGAGGTATTGGGGGTTTATCTAGATAAGAATTTGGTGGGGATGATTCTGCTCTAATAATAAGGTGTTCTTTATCATCGTCATCAAAAATAGTAACCTCCTTCTTCTTACAATAAATTTTTTCATCATGGTACAAAAGCCAATCCATACCCAATATTATATCAATTTCAATCCTGTTTATGATGATGAGATCAGTAGTTAAAGAGAATTTATATTCCCTAATGAGTACTGATTCAAAAAACATTGTATCAATGATACTTCCCTTATGAGTTTTGACTGACAACTCCCTTGTTAAAACAAATTGGAAATATCTAATTTTATTTGCAAAATCGGAAGATATGAAACAATGTGATGATCCAGAATCAAATACAGTATTGGATAAACTTGAAAAAATAATTAAATTACCTGCCACCAAGTCTTTCAGGGCTTCAACCTCAACAGTAGTGATCACATAAGCTTGGCCTTGATCCCTTGGCCTTTTTGTGGTAAGTTTCCTTGATGATAAGGACATTATTTTGCATAAGTCCCATCTCCCTATGATTGTAGCATTGAACATTGGTAGCATCGTTCTTTCCCTTAAAATCAGTAGGAAGATGGCCTTTCTATCCACATTTGTAGAATACTCCTCTTCCCTTTTGACAGGCACCAGGGTGCTTCCGTCCACAATTATCACAGGGTGGAAATTCAATTCCTCCATTCTTCCCTGTTTCCTTATTTCCTTTCCCAGAGTGTTCAGTAGACCTATTTTTCTCTTTCTTTGCTTTAATGTCATAAGCCGTAGAGAATTCCTTTTCTATCGTGAGAGCACACAAGAAGATATCATCGAATGATGAGAAGGATTGTGATACTAATGCTCGATGGAGATATGGTTTTAACACATCAAATAAATGACAAATATTACTTCTTGTGTTACATTTACAATCTCCAGTAGGCCTCACTAAATTTGTAATGTTAGATTCATACTTTTCGACATTATCATCATCCTTTTTCCTCAGAGTCAGAAATTGTCTTTCCATATCATGTCAATGGTCACAAGGAAAGTATTTTTCTATGAAAATTTCATAATACTCCATTTATTCCATATTTGATACTTCATCATCATACTTTGTGTTTTGAATCAATGAGCACCATTGATCATCATCTCCAATGAGGCGGTAAACTATCAAGACAACTTTTTTCTTTTCACTACTCCCTATGGTGTGGAATATTTTCTGTAAAGAATTTATCCATTACTAAGATAATAATGGATTTTTACCCCCATTGAATGTTGGTGATTTTTTCCTCGTGAAGAAGTCTAACATTGATCATCCATGTTGTAGATAAGGGTGCTCCATATGAGTAAGGTTATTATTCATAACCCGAGTGAGTTGTTCTAGTATGGTGATTAGCTGATCACCACCAGTTGCAACACCAGATCCACTAAAATTATAATGGGTAGGAGGGAAATTCCTACATGTATTGGATGCATTCAAATGGTTTCCATTCCATCCACTATGCCACATTTCTAAAAAATGGAATACAATCGATTAGTTTATTAATCTCAATACATAAATCCAAACATGTAAAAATGTTACATAAATTGAACAGTTTATGGATATAATCCATAATCATAAAAAAATTTAGGAAGTATATACTCATAAACACTTCATAATGGTTTGTATACAAAATGAGAATTATCTAAATCATATCCCCTGAGAGTGTTGTAACCAAGATTACAGTAAAGCCCATTATTGTGCACCATTTCCAGTTCTAGTCTAGCATAAAGAGGTGTTTTCAGGTTTTACCCCTAGGTATATTTGTTCCAGATCCGCCTCTACCTGCTCGTATCCAGACAGGGATGTATTTCATAAAAAACTCATAAAATATCTACATTACCAAAATTCTTTGAAGTTCTTCTATACTAATCCTCAAAGTCTATCTTTAGGTAATGTTCTCTAATTAGAGTTTACCTAAATCTAGTTTTCACGGCTTGTACTAAACATTCTCTATTAACAACTGTAACACCCCGACCATAGTTACCTAGAGTCGGTGCATTATAACATAACATTGGCATGATCTCAAGGAAATCATGTCTCAATAGAACGATATGTTTAGTATTATTGGAAACAAGATTCATACACAAGTTCAACATCACAATTGAAAATGAAATACATCACGAATTTATACCATTAGAAACATCTAATCCTCCATGATTATGCCTGAAAGTCACTCAAAAATAACTTCTTCATATCATGGTAAAAAGAAACATAAGAAAGGGGTGAGTTCAAATACTCAGTAAGGGTAACCAATACAACGGAAGATAACATAAATATTAAGTATGGTGAATAATTAAAACCACATGACTTTACCAATAATAAACAACAATACATTTATGGCAGGAATATGATATAAGTAAATAATGTTGTAATAAAACATAATCATGGGTATTATACTAGTCTAATGACCACATGAACCATAAATATTATTTTCATAATGAGGGAATGTACTATGCTGGACATTCTGAAACATTTTTCCAAGGCCTCGACCAAGAAGTTTAAAATTCATTAAGGCCTCGGCCAAAAAAATATGTCAAATTGGGAAAGGCCTCTGCCAATTCCACATCTAGTTGTCTTATGACACCTACAGATGCATCGAGGAGCTAGAGAGGGCTCCACCTGTCGATTACTAAGTTCAATACATTCCTCATATGAAAAGGTTGAAATATAAGATTAACATTCATATTAATACTAGAATACATAATGTCAATACATTAACCATAAACCATGAATGTTAAAAAAATATCACATTCACAATCAATCATATCACAAAATCGTCAATACAACATGGAAGTTTTGTATCATAATAAATCAACATGAAATAAACTTAAAATTGGTCTAAGGATATTGAAATAGACGAAATCAAAACCTTTTTTAGAGAAATATATATTTCAATTTTGAAATCATTTAAGAGTGACATAATTGTAAAGAAAACATTTATTTTGAAAATATTCTTAAAATCTTGTAAGGTAATCTTCGATGATGTTATAATGGAGGAAAATAGCCACACCCACAGTATAAGTTAAAAAAACATTCATACATTAATTTTTTCGAAAAGGTCATAAAGTACCTTGTTTGGAAAACAATGGAAATATTCCATTAAAAAAACATAAGTTAAAATAACGGTATAAATTACCTTACCCCATTGTCTAGTAAATAATGTTTTGAAATACATTTTTAGGAAACATTGATGTGGATGATAAAGTGGTCCGAGTAGATAATTACGTAAAACAACCTCGGATAATAAAGAGATTAAAGAATTAACCGTTACCTTGTACTATTCCTGGGTTGAGGGTAGGTTAACATCATCTATAATTGTGAAATAATTTTTAATAAATAATATAAGAATCATATGAATTAATATGATAACATATATGATCTTTTAACATTTCTTTGTTAATAATATCTTAGTATTATCGTCATTTCGGGTGTTAACTGATTCATTTTACTTTATATGATTCGTTATGTATTTAATTTTTGTTATGGATAGGATGTTTCTTATTCATATTAAAAATGATATTAAGTCTATAAATTTTTTTTAATCTTATAATTAAATTTAGTCTTGAATGGATACGATGGGGAATAAATCTCTTTGCGTTTGTGAAGATGATAATCCGTACGTACACACAAGCGACTATATCATTCTTTTGATATTAAAATAATATATAATTGGATGTTATGTCATTTATACATAATAATTATCATGACATACTTATTATTTACATCAATTCAACATCATTTTTATACCCATCCAAATAATAATGTATTGAATAAAAATTAAACCACGATGTGGAGACGGTAAGTCGTACGCACGCACGTTTGGTGAAATGTCATTCAAAGGATGGATTGAATAGTGGATATGATTGTACCATATTTATAATAATATCTAATTATATAGAAGATACTAGAGTTATTATTTTATAATTTAAACAACAAATAATGAGGAAGTGGAAGAAGAAATGAACTTGTAAGAGGTGATGAAATATTTACCTCTTCTACGAGTTATTCGTTTTGATTTGATCAATAGGTCTCCACATGATGGATTTATGACAAATGGAATGAATCTATAATGAAGGGAGGAAAGTATAGAGTGTATTTTGTGAGGGTTTTATGAGGCAAATGGATTTGAATGTGTGAATTAGAGAGAATGGGAAGTTCCCTTTTATAAGAGGGGTGAGGAGCACCTTAGGAAAAGCTGGAAATATTATTTTATAATAAAATAATTTTCAGTTTCTAATGGCTCCAAAATTAATTATTTAAAGGATAAGTTGGGGATGGGTCGAATATCACTAATACTATAGGTTTTTGATAGGTTTGTGTCACTATATTAAATTTATCATTTAGATTTCACTCTTAGTTAATTATTTAGACATTTACCTTGTCTATTTGTATTTTTATATTGTATGATTAATAAAATTACAATAAACATCCATGAAAACCTCAAGTGGTTCTTTAATGATATATATAATATTATATAAGTCCTTTTGCCGATCCTTATATTTTAGACATATAATATTAATTAATAATATAATATTTGTTTTAAAGACTCTTATATGTCAATTTTGACACTATTTGGTATTATGTTTTTGTTAAATTTCTAACAGCATTATTACATCAAATTAAATTTAATTAACCAATCCTAACATGTCAAATTAACCTATATAATTAATGGATTACATCAAAACTTTCAAATTATATTTATTTTACATCAATAATACCATTTATTTGATTCTTTCAATAATAAGGAAAATATTTCCTCATAATTGTGTCATAAATAAATATATATATATTTTGTGTCTAAAAATTATAAATAAAATATCATGCGGTAGGAAATATTTTTATATTTCTAATTAATATTTTTATATGAATATATCAATAATATAATCTCATATAAAAATTGTTTTACTAAAAGATATTTTCTTTTTTTATTTTTGTCTCTACTTTAATTTATTTAATATATAATGTCATTATCACGTAAATGTGGCTTCAAGGGGTCCCAAAATCGACCCAAGGATGCCCATGGTCGGACATGAATCTTAAAATAGGGTTGGTACATGTGTTAGGGTAATTTAATATTGTTATAATATTATTTTTTAACCATATTTACTAGATTTACCCCTTTAACCATGGTAAATAAAATATCTACTGAAGTAAATATTTATAATTTCTCAAAATAAAACTAAACTATTTACAAAATTTTGGACCTCATAATTCCAAATATAAAATCCATTTTTCTAAATTCAAAACATAGAAGAGGAATAAATTAATTTAAAATTATTTCCTATTGTCAAAACAAAAAGCTTGTTTTCAAGAAATAATGACCATCAAAAGATTGACACTTGGTTACGTCCAGTTTAAATGTGAAATTACGTCCAATGTCCAAAATTGGATTAAATGGTAAAAATATATTCTAAATATACTTAAAAACCACTCAATAAAATAATTTAGCACTATAAATTATTTGGATTAAAAATGTTGTTTTTAATTAAAATTTAGTATTTTTCACTATTCATCATAAACTAAATGTTTTAAAAAAATACAAAAAATTCCCCCTAAGATAATTTCTATATTCCGAACCCAAAAATAAAGTCCATTTTGAATGATAAAATTGATAAAATTTCAAAAAGTGCGTATTACTATTCATAATGGCTAGTTTGATTGGTTGCGATGTGTTAGAATCTCGAAGTTGCGTAAAAAGTAAGATATTGAATTATTAATAAGGGAACATACCATGGATTCTTGGGGTGTTACAATGAGTATTATCATATTTGAAAAGTGTTCTATGAACTTTTCATCAATCGGTTTAAAAAAATATTGGTATGACACTCATGATACATCATTACCCAAAAATATTATTTTTGGAAAGCTAGCACTTTGTCTCCTCCTCAGCCTTAGCCTCCACATCATTGTCGTTCTCAAATTCTGATAGTGAATATGTCTCCACCTCTGCCTCCACCTCTTCCTTCTCCTTCACCATTTCCCAACATTTTTATTATATACAGGTCAGTTCTTCTAAACAAAACTATTTCCTCCACTATATTTCTCCTTGAGAAAGAGATTAGAAAAATAATATATAAGCATTCTAAAACTAATGCTTCAGACCCGAAATATAATTTCATGGTCATATGTTTTACTAGATCACAAAAATAATTGGTAATCACCAAAAAAAAATTTCATCATACATTCTATCAAAACGTATGATTCTCATTTGTCTCAAAAAAATCATTTTTCTTTTGAGTATTTAATTTTATAAAAATCATTATAGTATTGAAAAAATATAGAAAAAATGAGGGTGAAATATATTAAATGAAATTTTAATTACCATTAGAAATTACCTATTGGGGGGTGCTGATATTTTCCTGATTTACGGCATCTCCCATAAATTTTCAAACATAATATCCACAATGAATTTCATTATCTCGTTTCAGACACTACAAAAACATTGAACAAAATAAATAAATTAGTTTGAAAAGTTTTAATAGTTAAATTTTTTTATATATAACATTATTTTTGTCTGATTGTAGTTATCCATAGGCTTTATCCCTTCAAACTCCAACTTCATTCCATAATTTAGAATATATATGAATACCACCATGTCATAACAAAATTATTATTAAAATAGATACTAAAATAAATAATTCAATATTTATTTTTAAAATTTTAATTTTAGTGTATTACAAATTAACAATACACATTATGCGTAGTCAGTTGGTTGGATATGAATGCGTTGGATCCAAAAAATAAAAATTCAGGTTTTCATGATTAACTTTTATTAGTATACAGTGCACTTTAAAAAACAAAATTAATTAATTAATAAAAAAATTAAAACAATTGTGATTAGTTTTTAGAGTTTTACCTTTTCATTATAGGCATAAAAATATTATGTTATCTACTAATTCTTTATTAAATGATTCAAGTAACTAATTTTTTATCCTTAACTACCCTAGCATTCAACGTATGTTTTTCTATATAAATGATGCAGGGATTAATGAATCAAAATCATTATTTGAATGATATTCACTTTATATTTATGTAATATAAATGTTTTTAAAATATAAGAAAATTTATTTACATAAATGAACATATTATCTCAATAATTGGACATATGTATTATGAAAAAATACCATATATATGTATTAAAAATTGAAATTCCCAACCATTCAATCATGGTAATCTTATTTTGATCCTTGAGACCCATTCTTCCTATCATGTAACTTCCATAAATTTATTATTAATTTTCTAGGTAAGACAGAGTTTTATCATTAAATACGATCTCTTCTTGAAGTTGTAATGATAATAAATGGTTCCCTGGAACTAGAAGGGATAATATACTCTTCTATGGTCATTTCTTTTTCTTTTTCGATTCAGTATATTTTTTTGATTTGTCCATTCGTTTCCCCGCCGATTTATCCGTCTATAATTTTACACCCCACTTCATTAAATTTATCATCAACCATTATAATTTTCTCATATGAATCATTTTGTTAAATACATTCTTCAAGTATCTTTATATAATTATATGTCCATGATATTAAATCTACAATAGAATCATTGGCCATGGTAATATATGGATGATCATGTGGAATAATAAAATTGCCATTTAGCTCTTGAGCTATCTCAAACCCCACTATCATGAGATTGTTTGGGATGTATTGATGGTGTATCTTTTCTCCCAGGATAGTAAAAATTGTACACATCACAACACGGTGGTGTGTGGGTGTTGATAGATACAAATCACATACAATAGTAACCTGTGTAATTTTAGTAATGTAATGTTATCGGGAAATTTTTATTCACATTTTGGAGAAAGAGTAATGAAAAAATTGATTTCCACTAGTAAGGTATGATGTTGGGGGGAATAAGCTAGTGGGATTACATGGTTTATGTTTGGAGCATTACTACACCCCCAGTTCACATTGACCCTTTATCTTACATTGGTCTTCCAATCCGGAGAGAAAAATATTATCTTGTAGTGAGTCAATCTATGTCTACAATCATCTCAAAATATTATATATATATATATATATTTATGTGGCTTTATCTTCTAGAAATATTATTTAAGAGATACTCCAAAAACCTAATCCTCTATGTTGACTATATTTTTCAAATGACGTTAAAGATATTGAAATTATCTTTTCATTTATGGTGGATGTTTCTGATTCTTCTTTATAAAACCAATACGAGAATATAAACATAAATCAAATTTTTTGTAATATTTTTAAAAATAATGAAAAATATCCATTATTTCATAGTTACACATATTTCCCATACAATTTCTGTATTTCCATCAACTAATTTACCTTCATTGTTTACATGAACCTCCTTCTATAGAATATGATATATGATAGATGTGGAATCATATTTTGATTCATCAACCTGAATATAATCGAAGGAACATATGTTATTTCATAATACATACATAAAAATTTATTATTCATTTAAAATACATACCAGTTTCATCTCTAATAAAGCATGACCCATCCTGGATTTGTGATTGGGTACATTTCTTTTGATGAACGTTCATTATTTTCATAAATATTTTAATATTACATGGATTAAATTATTTGATCAATGTTGGATGAAATAAATAATTTCAAATAAAATATTATCGAATATAATTCACCTGAAATGATTTCAGATTACGATGATTGATGTGAGAAGTCCGTGTTTGTAGCTGTATAACGTGTCCATAATGAAAATTTTGTAGGGGCCCTAAATTCCCCTTCAAACCCATAAGATGCAATTTCATGAGAAGATTCTTGAAGCCTCTATGCAATTTTTAGTATCCATTAAGACAATTTTCTTATGAAAATATTCCAAAATAATTGAACTCTGTAAGGAATAAGAGAAATTATATCAATGTTTCATTATATAATATTCAGAAAAATTGAGAAAGTATATTGTAACATTACCATTATATATACCCAAAGTATTTCCTTTGTTACATAATAGATGTGGTTCCATAAATCAACATCAATTGGAACATTCATGTATGTTGTGGCCCCATGATATCTAATGTACATTGAGTTTTTGGGGTCAATAGGTTTTCCAAGATGATTCTAACCAACCTAAAATTTAATACCTTAACTTAATTCCTTTATAATTTTATTTAACACTTTGATGTTTCATTATTGTTTGTTTAATAATATGTTTTCATCACATAATAATTCAATAGTTTAGTCATAAATAGAATGTTCATCCTCATGATTGGAAATTCATCATGTGAAAAATTCATTGTCTACATGAGTAGTCAAACATTTAATTTTTCTTAGACAAAAACATTTCAATACACTGCATGGAAAAAATTGATGAAATTTATACATATTGTATGAAATTTTTTTCAATCATGGCAAATTGATATAATATTTCAATACTCTAGTAAAACTAACCCCCACTGCCTTAATTTAATCCATCCACATATGCTTGATTACATTACATATCGTGATGATTGATTTTACTCCCTCTTTTTAAATAGACTTTCTATCATCATTTTGGATCCATAGATATTTTATGTCATACCTAATCCAAATTTACTATTTCATTTTATTCCTTGATACCCATCTGACATTTTTTACAGAAATCAACCTATGTTTTATATACTGGTCTATCCAAAATTCATCCTATACCAAGTAGAGGTGATCAATTTGTACAACTAAAGATTATAGTAGTTCAAAAAATATAGCAGATATATGTGATGTCTGTCATGAAAAAAATGAAACAATAACTATTTGAGGTATTAATGGTCTCTACTCTATAAAGAGAACCTCATCTCATCCCCACTGAGTTTTATCAACTATAACTAATGTTACTAGTACATTTCCCTCACATATATCTCAAATATAAGATATTTATATCCACTACGGTTAAAAAATAACATAAATTAAATTTTAATTGTGGCTATAACGTATGAAATATAATTAATGATGGAATGATCATTAAAATACCCATGACTTCCACTTGGAGTCATTTACTTCCACTGGAAAAAAAGTACTATTTTCTATATTATCTAACATGTTTGGTTTTTTTGTCCGAGATTTGAGGAAATTCAAACTTGTGGTCATATTGGTTTGATATGGATAAGAGTGCTTGATAAATTTCTATTTATCCAAGATATCATGTGAAATTGTCCGGAAGATGAATCTAATAGAAGGGGTGGAGATCTCTACTCATTGTGGGAACAATACCTTCCAATGTCAGATTGTGAAACTCCTAAAATTATTGAGGTTGAAGGGGAATTGAATAAAAAAGGTGATTTTTGTAGGTTTTTTTCACAATAAATTTTCAACATTATAAATTTCGAGATGTCAAACATTGTAGTATTATTCTCGTCAATGTATTCTTAACTGGGGAGTTCTAATAGTATCAAAGGGGACTTCACCCAAATTGAATGTAATTTTATAATAAATTTTGTCAAGATTAACCTAGATAGTCATTTATATCAATTCATATAATGAAATGAAACAAATTAATTTATTATGTTTTTATTAATTTTTATGTTTCATTTTTTGTTTTCATAGTAATTAGTAAACAAGGAGGTTGAACAGATGAAAGAGTTGAAGAACGAGTTGGGAGATGTGATATTCGAAGTCATGGTAGTGGAATTAATAGAGAATGATGAATACAATCTCAGAGGGAGGTATGTCATCAAGTAACATTAGAACCTAAATTATGGGAAGATGTCTACATTGAAAGAGGGATTCCAATCCATCAATAAGAGATTGATGGAAAACAAGTATATGAGTATATATCAAATAGAGGTAGTGAAGTATAATTTTACTAGAGTATTGAACAATTATATCTATGTTCAAGATAATAACAATGTCCATGGACGATATATATAAATGTGTACAATTATGCATGATGTTTATTGTATTGTATATCTTTTTTTCCAAAAGAAATATTTATTTACACAACCTTATTTGTGAAACTCATGGACCTTTTTTATGAAACGTTATTTATATTGCTTACAACAATTATGGGTTTTATTATGCTTTTAATTATCATTCATTTGGAATATTTTCTTAAAAAAATTAGATACATGGTTTTCATGTGGATCAGGGTTACATAAAATCATCAGAGAGAACCTAAATAGATACATTATCTGACCACTTTATGAGCATCTTGGTGCACATAAATGATGTTTCCTAATGTTGAATGTTAGAAGGATTAATTTTTTATGGGATTTGATAGTTTATCAAATGATATCTTTTATTTTTTTTGGAGTCTGTTTCATCAATGTGAGTTTGGTTATTCATATAGGGTTTTATTTTTACCTAGTATTTATCAAATTGTAATTTTTTTATTCCTATAGACATTTATATTCCTGAGATTCTATTGTGTACAATTTTTCATAGATTATCTTGTCATGTGAGGTGTTTCTTTAACCATTTTTCATGGATTGGGTTGAATAATACATATTTATTATCAATCCTTTGGATGATGGTTGATGATTCCATGGTATGAGTATAATACTAATTTATCTTAGGCTAGGTTATCAATTATTGGAATATATTTTGATGTAACAATTTTATAAAAGGGAAATTTAATGATAATATCACATAAAGAAAAAAAATAGAGAAAATAAATATTCCTAAATTAAATCAATTAATAAAATATCTCTTTATTCATGGTAAGTAATTTAGTAATAATATAATTTGATAAAAATGTAAACTTATAGATAACATTTTCCATAGATAACACTGCATATGGAAACATTTGTACTAGAATCTAATTTCATGTGTTGTGTTATGAGATGATTTCTTTTATAAATTTAATACAAATTAAATTCATGAAACCTATTTTATATTATTTTATAAAAAATCACAACTTTATTTCATCTAATTATTAATGTAATAGATATAGGAAGTTATTGTAAACCATTCATTAATAATGGAAATATATGGTATCACATTAAATAATCTACATACCCCATTGAATATCATCTTCACTCATAAAAGTATTGTTTTAGTGAATATATATTTCAATAAATTTAACACTATTAGGAACCTATCAATCCATTAAAAACACCCCACTTATAGACAATACAACACACTTGTTTATTTTAGATCAAATTAAAAACTGAAAAATTCTGCTTATTTTTTTCGATGAGAATTAAAATAGATTGTTCTATATTAAATTAGATCTATATAAGAAATTAATAATGTTAAATAATATAAACATGAAAATTTAATATTTTTTTCCGGAATTAGATTTACCCATTCACATGGAATTAATAAGAATACTAACCCACATTATATTATTCATATCAAATAACATTCCCTATAAAATTATTCTAGTATAATGTTAATCATTTTTTCATCCTCATGTGCATATCTTAATGTGGAAACCAGAGTAAACCAATAACAAACCACACTATCTAAATGGTAACAAGAAATAATGGAAACATAAAAAAATCCCCATCAACTACAAAAACAGATAGAGAGGCAGTTCACAGTGGTCTCGTATGAATTTGAAATGAGTTTATAGTGTAGGGGTTGCATTGTATATGTATAGGAAAGAGCGAGAGAGAGAGAGATGAGATGTAGGGTTCTTCATGATTAAGAACAGTGTAAAAACTGAAACCACTGAACACAAAAAATTAAATAATTAGAGAGGAAAAGGAGAAAATAACAAACATTGGATTGTAGCCTATATTCATTTCAGAGAATGTGGAAGAGTATCATGGAATACAGTAAAGATCCATAGGAGCATGAGAATTGAAAATTAATGAGTCATAGTTAGAGTTCTTTTAAATAGACCGAGTACACTTTTATAAGCACTTTCATAAAATAAATGATATAGGGACCTTTTATCAGGACTAAACTGATTAGCACTAATAAAAGGAATATTTATTAGTGCTAAAAAAACTCATTAAATCAACCTTTATCAATTCTAAAACATTAGGGCTGATAATGGATTTATAATTATAATTATAAAAAAAATCTATAAATGTGTTTATAATATTAAATATTTGTTTAGTATATTTTTATAATGATTTTAATTTATAATTATTTATTTATAATTACATTAATACTTTATGAAAAATTGTTATTTTATTTATAAATATAAATATTGATTTTTTTAAATATAGTAAATATAAATTTATAATATATTTGAAATAATTTATTTATAATCATAAATATATTTATATTGTTATATAAAATTATATAATTATATATCAATTTATATTTAAATAATATATATAAATATAAATATTGTAAATATTTTCATTATGTAAATATATTTATTATAATTATATAGTTATAAATATATTTATATCATTATATATATATATATATGAAATATTTTTAAATGTAAAAATATTCATTATTTTAATATATTTATGATAATTTTAAAATAATTTAATATATATAATTATTTATTTATTAATATATAATTAATACTTTAAAAATAATATATATTTATATTTATATAATTATACATATATATATATCCTCGATGGTTTTTCTTAGTGGTAGATGGCCATGTGGGTCTCGGTGAGGTCTCCAGTTCAAGTATCACTGCGTATATTATTTAAATAAATTTAATATAAATTTTATATTTTATAAATATTTAGAATTATTTTTTATAATTATATAAATATTTAAAGAAATATTTTTTTACCTATAATAATTATAAACATATAAATTAAAAAATTTAGTAAATTTAAATTTATAAATATATTTATTTATAAATATTTATTTACAATATAATTTTTACATTATTAATCGATATTTAATCTAAAATACATACATTTTAAACAAGAGTTAAATTGAATAATTCAAAATGAGTACACTTTTAAAATATGGAAATAATGAAAAAGATTTATTAATTAAATAGAAACTATTAAAAAAATATCCATAAATAAGTAAATATATATATATATATATTAGATAAAAGTTGAATACATAAATAAATAAAAAAACATAGTAAATAAATAAATATAAATAAATAAAATATAAATATTAAATTTGAAAAAATTAAAATTGAATAATTAATACCTAATTGTCATATTATTAAAAATTAAAAAAAATAAAATTGATCAATTAAAAACATAAAATATTAAATATATCATGTCATAATGATGTTATAAAATATACTAATATATTAATAAATTACATAAATTTTACTTGTGTGTGTTTCTATATAAAATTACATTAATAGAATAATTATTTTTGTATGTTTTTTGTATATAAAAATTCATTAGTTTCATATATGTATATGAAATCATTCTAACACATGGTGTTTGATATGTGTTAAATTGTAAAATCAAACAACATTAAAATTAATAAGAAATTAATATGCTTTTAGTTATAAAATTTTATTTATTTTCTATATATTTATATTTATATATATGTAATTTATGACTATTTTTAAAATATATATTAAACGTATTCTTTTTTATAATAATTGATTGAGTAATAAATTTATTAATAATATTGCAATTCATTCATTTTTAATTATTTTGTTTAATTATTACTATTTATCCATTTTATATAATTATATTTAAAATGTTCTATTTCCTAATATTAATAATCTATATATATGTATATTAAATTTATTAATTTTTATCAATAATTATACAATTAATAAAATGTTTAATATTTTTTGTAATTTTCTCTTGTTATAATTTTTATTTGTTTAAATATTCCATTTTCTTCATCACACACACACATATATATAATAAATTATTCAATAATTTTTTAAATATATATATGAATATTTAATTTATTCATTTTTAATAATTATTTTTGAATTTTAAAAAATATTCATATTTTTTTATTATTTCTTTTTATTTTGGAACTTTTTTAGTGCTAAAAGAGTGTTGATAAAGGGTACACTTTATCAAAACTAAAAATATTGCACTGATAAAAGGTAACTTTTATCAACACTAATATAAAGCGCTGATAAAGGGGGCATTTATCAATGATTTTTTTCTAACACTGATAAATACAATTGCTATTAAAGGCCTCTTTTGTGGTAGTAGTTTTTGGATCTGGTTTCAATCCCTTATCATCTAATTTGTAAATCAGTTAGAAAAATTACCAAGTACTAGACACTTGAAGCAATACATAACAAGTTATTCATATACCATATTCCCTTTGACATTGGTATTTAGATGTTGTGGCTTTACATAACCACATACGTTTTGATCTATACTTCCATCTCATTAATCGCATTCAAGATCCCTAAAAAATTCCCCAATTGTATATTCCTACATTTTTTACCTGAGATGTTTGACTTTCTTCTCATTCTGATTCATCCCAAATTTTTGTTCCTTTCTCCTCTACATTACATTTTTTCCATGAGTCCTCTGGAAACTCCAAATTCCATTTAAATATTGAAAAACTATCTATCAATCTCTTTGTAACTAAACAATTCTTTAATTTCCAAATAATTATGTATATGGGGTCTCAATCAACCAAATAACTTATCTTTATTCTAATTATAATATATGAAAATTATTGAAAAATAATTTACAAGGCTTGTAATGTCATCTCATAATTCCATAATGATTCATTTTCCGTTTTTTTAAAAATCTATAAATTTTATCTCAATGATGGCATGAATGGTAATAAGAAAATAATTTTTGAGAAAGTCCTTTTCAATGTCTTCCTAGGTGATAGAATCCACCACATCGCTTTGTATCTTGTTTCTAATTAAAGTAAAAAAATATTTTACATTGTTTTGATAAACTATTATTTGATTACTGGATCAGTGTTTCTGCTAAAAAAAGGTGTACATGGACACTTGAAGGATTAAACTAATAGTTGTTCATTACCTAATTATGAAAGATGGTTCAAATGGTTTCAGTTGTGATCCTGACTTGAGTTATCTAATTCATCATCATCAGGATGTATTCTACTCTAGATCCCCCCTTATTGGGATGGTCAATATCACATTTTTTGTTCAAAACATTTTTTTTTCACAATTCCTATAATATACTACCATTTTTATTATACAAGATAAACTAAGTGATAAATTTTGTACTATTATATATCTTTTAATAATAATTCTAAAATAATTATTAATCCTAAAACTCTCTAATATCATTACTCTTGAATGATTTAAGTTTTCCTCTATTTATAATTATCGCTAGGGGTTTTAACGATGTTTTCAAAACCTAATTTCCACAAATAACATAACAATAAAATGATTTTAATTATGGTGACCCACATTTTTATTTATTAAAACATTCATTAAATAGTACAAAATTTAATAATTATAAGGTTCTTTTAAGGTTTAATGTCTTGAAAATAGGTACATAATAACTAAAATTAATAAAACATTCTTATAAATCACATGAAATACTTATTCATATGTTTTTCACATATATATTTTACTAAATCTCATATCCTGGGATATGCATCAAATAATGGATTAATCATAAATCCAATTCTTGGAATAATCAATTGAAATACTTTTCATTTTTTCATTAATAATTTCAATAATGAATGATTAGGTTGACCTGAGGCATATCATAATAAAAAGAAAAAAAATCATATCATGGAAATGTGGAAACAATATAAAAATTTTACATTCATAATCATATCCCCATGGTTTACCACCAGGATGTCATAAATCAAAATTACCAAGGTTATTCACCATGATATCATAAAATATTTTGTAATGTCTCACCACACCACATTGTCTTGAGAATGAAGAAGGAAGTCACATGGCCTTATGTAAAATCCCTAAGATTCCAAAGGCTTGTAATAAAATGCCAAGGGTTTCATTAAAAGATGGGGGATGGTTTTAGCTTCCAAAATAAAACAACCTAACCAAACATACCATTAATAAATAACCACTATATGAATCATGATAATAATGTGAAATAGCTCAAATTAATACCATTTATATTAAAAATAATCTACAAAGAAGTACCATAGTGGAAGACTACAAAACCCAAAAGTACATAGTTGAAAACATAACCAAAGAAACCCAAAGACTCCATTGAAAAACTCTATTAACCCACTATAGTCCATGATCCAATACCTAAAACATCACACATACCACTATGCTTCACTAGAGAAGTGTGAAACATTAACTATTCCTTTGTCCTGATATACGATATCTACAAAAACACTAATTTTCCAAAGTAGGGGAGAGTAATAAAACATAGTAGAAATTCTTCAAATGACTTCTATACTCACACCACTAGTATAGAAAATGATTTTACATGTATATAAACCAATTTATATAATGAAATTGAAAATTGTTTATAACGAAATATAAAACAAGTATAATGGTAAAAAAATTATCAAATCAACATCATGTTCTAAGGAACGTAACCAAGAATGTCATCCCAAAAATATCATGATTTTAATTAGCATTACCATGTCCATATCGTATAGTCGCACAAACACATAGAGACAATAATGAAGTTACTATTGACAATGGTACACTTACATCCACAATTTGTCCCATTGAGGGTAGTACTTTCATGATCATTATCCACCCCATTCCATACATTCATAACCCTTTAATCTAGCCACATTCTAATAAAACCCAAGCTAAACCAATTCAATAAATTCAATAAAAAACACTTTTAATGAAAACTTATACAACAAATCATCTTTATAAAGCAATCATTTTATTTAAAAATATTCTTGAATAATCCATTCAAATAAAAACAAAATTTTATTGCAATCACTTTTCCATGAACCCAAAAAAATAAACATGTTAAAATCAAAATTTTACAATCATGTTTTCAAATAAACCATTTTTTAAAACACCCTATTTTTCTCCATAACATAAAATATTTACTAATAACGTTCCATAAATCAATTTCCAAAAATTTGTAAAATATAATTGAAAAAAATTAAATTAAACCTACATGTTCTAAACAGAAAAGTTGAGAGTGAAGCCACATACCTCAGGATTTATGGAGAAAATGAAGAATGGTACTAAAACATCTACGAAACCTGGTTGAATCTATAAAACCCATATCTTCTCTATTCTCCTATAATAAACATGCCCAAATTTTCCCATGATAAGAATTAACAATGATATATCTATCCATAGTGGAAATAGTTCTATTAAATTGGGAGAGATAGGGTAATAGATCTATGAAAAACCATAAAAAATCATAAATGATGAATTTCCATGAGAATTGGGCTCCAACGCTTAATGAAATGCCCTCAGATATCTTCCCATTCAATGAGTAAACCATCCACATCCCTTTGGTGGTGAAAATATCAAGTTAGTGAAGGTATGTATCAAACAAAGGTGTTAAAGGCTAATCCTATCCAAGATCCACTTTTTAGGATATTGTTTTTAATAGTTTATGTTTAGTCTCATGGTTAGGAAAACTATTCTCAAACCATGCACCAGCCTCTTATTCAAAGAGGAGCACACATAATTGGACCATAAAAATTGAAAAATCCATGTCCAAATATGAAAATTTATATTGTCCCACATTTGACTATCTCTTATATTCATCCACACAGTTTGGAAAAATAGTGCACCACCCTATATAACTTTCTTTAATCCCTTATCTTATTTGGAAAAGTTTCATATAAGAGTTTTATGATTTCCACTAGCCATGATAAAACATTGCACCTATAGAAAATCCCCAAAACATGCCAAATTGTTTCAAATCATATCAAACTTCACCCAATAACATTATATACATAAAATAATTGATTAATGGGTTACAGAAATGAAAATTATGGTGATAAATTCTCCAAACTATTGTCTTTTTTGTCCATAGAAAGTAGAAAACCATCATTTCTCTAAAAGAGTTATGTCCATTGCACATTAATTTCCTTCTCCAACTCCCATGTCTCTTCCTGAATCTGACCATGTTTGAATGAACCTGCATTAGACCAATGTATTTCCAACACAATTCATTCTCTTCTCTATCCACAACATGCACTGTCATGTGCACTAATTAAGCATTCACCTATTGGTTAACATGATCCCATTGAATCAAAAAGTCGTGATTAAGCTAATACGTTTTCAACATAGATACATGAAACACCTTTTTAACAGTACTAAAACAAGGTTGCAATGTAAACCAATATGGCACCTCACCAACCTGTTCATGTATCTCGATAGGGTCTATGTATCAAAGAGATAAATTTACCTAAGTCTCTAAACAACATTTTCCAAGACTTAGAGAGATTCTTAAAAAACATGACCAATCAACTCAAAGGACAAAGACCATCGACAATGATCCACATATGATTTATAATGACTCTATGATGTCTTTATTAATAATCTAATAAAAAGAATCTTCTTGGTTGAATCTTGGAAATGGCATGTCCCAACAAGTGAAATCTCACATATTTCCACCCAACAAAGTCTAGAATAATTAGGTCACCTATAAAATGATTTAAAATGATCTATATGTATCAAGACGTGACAATTTTTGTTATATGAGAACTATAATCTTGGTACCTGATCCTCCAATGTGAATCCAAAATTTATTATAAATGATGACAACATGCAATCAAAAGTTTTTATCATCCTTTCAGATCACCCATCCATTTTAGGATTATATGATGTACTCATAATCAACTATTTCCCAAGGGATATCAATAAGGGTTTCCAAAAATGAGATATAAACAACAGATCTCTATCTAGATCATTTAAAAAGATATTTCTTTATGTCTTTAATATTTCCTGGATAATGAATTTTTAAATTTCCTCCAACATATGAGATTCAAAAATAAGGATGAAAGGTATGTCTTTGTGTGATAATATAATACAACCAATATGGAAACATTTTTCTAAACTATTCTTGGGAGACATGTTTTAAAATCCACATCTATTTTCCCCCATTTCTAAATAGGAATAACTAAATACTGCAACATACCTGATGGTCATTGATTCTCTAATTTAACCTAATGAAAACTCAGTCATATCACAACAAACTCAAAAAAATTCTTTTTCATGATTACCTAATCATAATATGATTTCAAAAACTTATACATATTTTGTATCCCATGGAGAGAAACCCATTTTGAATGGTGGTAAGCCGGAATAAGTTTTCCTATTATTCCATAGGTACGAGGATTGGATTTCCTAACCACAAAACAAAAATCTAATCTAACATACAGAACCCAATGGTCACCCCAAAATTGAGTTTAAAACTCATAAAAATTCATTATGAATCATTTTATTTATTCTCTTTAACTATCCCCACCAAAATAAAAAAATAAATATTGAATGGAAACCACATATTTAGTATATTGTTTACATTCAATTTACTCTTTAGCTAGGATGAAAAATATATTCCACTCATATGAAACCTTATTTTCCAACTGAGCGTGTAAATTTCTTCTTAACCAGTAATCCACTTTATTTCTTCTAACCAGTGTATAAATCAAGTCAATGTCAAACTTTTGAAGATACTAAATCAATATTATATGTCTCAGGTTCAAATAAATTTGTGTGAAAAAATGTTTCAAGATCATATTGTCTGTAAACATTGTAATTTTCTCCCTAGAGATTTAATGATGCCATGTCTTCAAATCATGGACTACAACAGCTAACACCAAACCATGTGTTTGGCAGTTCTTCTCATGATACTATAACTATCTCTATATATAAGCAATAATGTGATCTCTTTGAATGATAATTCATCCCAACCCTATTACCAAAACATTAAAGTACACCACATACCGTCTCACTGATTCTTGGAAAATCATGATTGGTGATGATGTAAAACATACTTTATGATATTTAAAAGGCTTACATTCATCAACCTATTGGAATTGAACATTATTCTTTTTAAATTATATCATAGAGGAATATATTCTTGTGAAATCATGAAAAAAGGGATAGTAATAACCAAATATACCAAGGAATATCGTTATTTCAAATTCTGTATTTTGTGGTTTATAAGATATAACCACCGCTATCTTATATGGATCTAGAGAAACACAACTTCCAGAGATTACATGGCCAAGGAAATATACCTCTTGTATCAAAAAATTTCTATTGGATTGTTTGGAATACAACTGATGATCTCTTAATATACCCCACATTTCTTCCATGATATTCTCATGATCAACCATTCTTTGGGTACACCAATATGTAATCCAAAAACATGACGATAAAAGAATTCGTATATCCAAAAAATACTAGATTTATAAATTTCAAAAAAGACTATTGATACATTTATTTATCTGAAAGGCATTTCAACATATTCATAATGTTCATATCTACACCCGCTAGTTGTCTTCAGAATATCCTCTTTATGAACCCAAAATTGGTGATATCCTAATCACAAATAAATTTTAGATAAGCATTGAGCTCCACTCAATTGATCAAATACAACATCAATTCATGTAATTTGATACCTCTTTATTATCATAATTTGGTTATGCTTATAATAATCCAGACACAACCAAAGTGTTAGATCTGCATTTTTGAAAAATAAAAAAGGTGATTCCCAGTGATACATGCTTAGATGAATGAACCCTTTTCATTGAATCACTTACAATATTAATTTCATTTCCCTTAATTATGTTTTTCCGTCAGATATGATGGAAGTGAAATAGGACTGGTACCCAGATGGAGATCAATAAAAACATCACGAAATTGATCAAAAAATGCTTGAAACTGATATTATCAATCTCTTCCATCAATTAAAAATTCAACGTTTGCAACTAGTATGAGATCTTTCCAACTGATGGTTCCTAAAATCTCATTACACCTATTATTACATTCTTATCTCCTATAATGAGATGCTCACCATCGTCATTAGTTTTAATGATAAAATATTTTTATAATAGTCGATCTGAGCCTTGAATGTTGTGAACCATTCTATTCCCATGATTATGTCATATAAATATATCTCAAGAATAGAGAAATCCATTGTCATCTCACCTCAAAAAAAAACTCTAGAACATTTTCTACACACCAAGGCTCGACATTCCCTTTGACCAAGAAGGAATCTTCTCAACACGAAAGCATATAATATTTCATCATATCATTTAATATTAGTAAATAAACAACACATGAAGAAACAATGGAATGGGAATCACCCATATCAAAAAAGATGCATAAAATTAGAATTTAAAAGAAACATATAGCTCATTTTCAATGGTCCAAACTAATCATTTGTGATAACATTCCCATATCCATAATATAACTTACTTTATATACTTTTTTTCTTATTTCCCTATTGAGATAGTCCTTTATGAGGAGTCATGGTATTGTTGTAAATCCTTTTATATCTGTATTATGATGATGAAAGGTACACTATCTCCATTTTTCCCATAACAGAAAATGATGCCTATGACACATGATAAGTTTCCCAAAACAACCTACTATTATGAAAAACTACAATAACACAATAGATTCCCCCTAAAATTGAAATTGAGGAATGATCTAGTTTGTGTCATAAACACTTCCTTCATGTGACTAAGATAACCATATTGGAATTCTCATTTCATTCTATTTGTTCTTGTGGGATGATTCACATATCCATATTTCTAATTCCGAGTCATAAATCTACATTAGAAATAGGTTTCCCTCTTCCTCTTATTTTCAAAATTATAGTTCACCCCATTACACGTATGTATCAACATACTTCCTCTACTCGTAGCTCATGATATAACCCCCTATAACAGTATCTCTATTAATAATATCTATATAATATATTTTATAGATAATATAGTCATTTGAATGAGTCTCTAACCTCATCCCAAATTAAATGATGTGTGTCATTAATGATGCATTATTAGAAACATAACTTGAAAAGTGGGGAAAATTAATAAATTAGGACACATAATATATCACTATGGGGCTCTCCTTCTTCATGATAATGTATTTCCTCATTCATTATATTCTGAAATTATGATGATAGATTTCTTTGTTGATTTTTTTTCGAAATCCTATACTTCCATATCTTATTCCAATTTAGCCTGAACTGATAAATCCCTCCATTAATGCGAAATATCATCAAGTATATATGTCCCTAACATGACTTCCATCTATGCCAATGTGATATGGAAATCAAATATTCTATTCATACTGTGTTGACACACATCTTAATTGTTTAGTTCTAAATCACCTCAGAAGATATGCAGCTTCAGCATCTTGAATTGGATGGAATGATTAACATTCCTTGGTTCATCCCATCTATTCCTTTTGCCCATATATTGAAAATCATGGACTATAATCTGGAGTATCTATTGGGTCACCTATGTTTTAGGTGATACCACATTCTCAAAATCTTCCTTAGGTTGGTTTCTACAATGTATATCAAGTTCCTTTTTCTAAAAACACACAAAATGCCATACATATGACTCTCTACCAAAATAAGGATTGAATATTTCACATTATAACACATTATACTATCAATACATTTCTTTCAAAATTATACCCTTCAATGATAATCCATTTTAGAAATTTTTAACATTCTATTGAATATTAAACCATTTTCTAAATACCAGTACTATACTCTTTTCGAAATCATAAATTTGAAAAAAAAATAAACCTTTTTGAAAGGTCAAAAAATTAAACCAAATAATATATCTTTACTCAAAATAAAATATGAACTCCTAGTGGGAAGTCATTATTACAATGCATTTCATGCTCATCTCACTGGTTAAACTAATGACAATGAGATTCCAAATCCAATATGTGTCTCCAAAAAACTTTGGCACCCAACTACCTCGTAACATTAAGATCAGAATAAAAATGATAATTATATAATTTTATGCTCTACATATCAAGCCTAAATAATCCAAATCATTTCTAAAACCCTGACACAAGAAATAGACCAGAATGCATTTCAACTCCATGACTGAGAGAACTAAAGTCCACTTGTTAGTCAAGGACTGAAACTGATGATATTAATTATTCTAAAATGATATTTGGAATGGCCATGATGGATACCTCTTGTAACATCCCACCGCTAACCATTTTCTTGAGAGGTTATAAGGACATTAATTTACATTATGATATATCACCATGATGCCAATGGATAACAATAACTACCAATGTATTTATTAATAGATGGGGGTTGATGTTCTATTGAAAATAAAAAACCTAACCAAAAATTCTATAACTAAATAACCACTACATGATGCATGATAACAATATTAGACAACTCAATGTAATAACATTAATTTAAAAAATATACTTCCACAATGTACCGCAATAGAAGAATAAAAACCATCAAAGTACAGTGTGGAAGAAATAACCAAAAAAACACAAAGTCTGAAAAATAAAACTCAACGCTCGATCCATGCTGCGTGGTCCAATCTATAATACATCCAAATTATCACTATGAACCACAAGAGAGGTGTGATACTTTACCTTTACCCTTGTCATCATAAACAATATCTACAAATCACCAATGATCCAAAGGAGGGATGAGTAATGAAACTCCATAGGAATTCCCCAAACAACATCCCTACTCATGACACTAGGGATGAAAATGCTAGAACATTTATATAATCTATTTATTTAAGTAACTGAAAATTTTTAATATATAAATATAAAATAAAGTTCCATGTTAAAATAACTCTCTCCAATAAAAAACATCTTCATTATAAAGAAACCAAAAAATTAATTCCAACCATTTCATTAATTTAGTTATCATTACCAAATCCATATCAGATAGTTACACACACTCATACACCCATGCTGGGTGTTACAACTGATGGTGGAACATTCACATCTATAACATGTCCCTTTGATGGTGGTACTTTAATGAATATTATCCCTCCTATTCAATACATCATTAACCCATTAATCTATCCACATGTTAGTACAACCCTTACTAAAATAATTTAATCATTTTAATAAAACCACACTTTTATTGAAAACCACGAGAAAACCCCATTTCAATAAAACCCTCATTTTATTGAAAATAATTTTTCAACAATCCATTATAATAAATACCAACTTTTATTGAAAACAATATTCAATGCATCAAAAAAAATAAATATTTTAAATTAATAATTTTAAAATCATGTTATCAAATATTCCATTCTCTAAAACACCAAATTATGCAAAATATCAAAAACCATCGCCAAATAAGTTCTCCAAAAATAAATTGCAAAAAATTTTAAAAATATTTTTCACACAAAAAAATAAATTCAAAATTAATACTTTTTGTTATAAATATAGGAGTTGAGTGTGAGTATACCTAACTCAATATTTATGTTGAAAATGAAGAACGGCAGTAAAACACTAATGAAACCGGGTTGAATCACCCAAAATTGTTCTTATTTCTCTTCCCATGTAACTAGAAATGGAAAATATAATGATGATTTTAATTAAAAACCATAAATCTCTCCACATCGGAACTAGTTCTATGAAACTGATAGAGAGTGATTGATAAGAGAGTAGACCTATGAAAAACCACAAAAAAAACATCAATGATGACTTTCTATGAGAATCAGGGTTCAATTCAAAAATAACACCCATAGATTTTTTCTATTTCGATGGATAAAACATCCATTTCAATTGGGAGAATATAATTTATAGGTATGGTCGGTTTGAAGAAAAAGATTAGGATTAATGACTAAAATTGGTCAAGATCAACAATTTGTGGATCTTTTTTTAAAATTGTGCATGGATAGACTCACAGTTAGGAAAAACATGCACTAAATGTGCACTATCCTCTAACACAAGGAGGACCTCTAAATGTTTTCCCACACATTTATAAAAACCATGTGATATCAATAAAAAATCTCACTATCTCATATTTCTTAGTTTTGGTTTGGAGGCCCCATGGTTTGGACAAACATTGTGCCTTCTCGTGCACCTACCACGTAACTCATTTCTCATTGCACATAATTTCATATACGAGTTTCACAGTTTCCACTAACTGGTGTCAAACCATGCACCTATAAAAAATCCACTAAAACATGCAAAAAGGTTTCTAACCCCTCCCAAATGTCACCCAAAAACATTATATACCAAAAATACATAATAAAGTGTTACTTAATTGAAACTGGTGGTGTTACACATGTTATCCCTAGTGATTAATTATATTACCAATTTATTAGAGAACTATGAGGGTGAATCCTTCATATTAATTAATTTATGTTAGACGAATTTATTATAACGAATCATTTCATCTATAACTCATAGAGAAACAAAATGGGTTTCCTATGAAAACATTGAGTACACAAGTTATTAAATACATGAACATTTGATAATTATTAAAACATAAAAATGGGATTTGTGTTTCATACATATAAAAAAATAAATCCACATGTTTATGTTATTTCATAGTGAATTACCCTGAAAACGGAAGATTATTGGGTAATCAAAATATAATATTATTTCCTGAAAGAGAGAAAATATTAGGAAATAATTTCTGTAGAATAATATTATACAAAATAGATTATAGAAAATAGATAATGAGATATAATAGAGGACCCCCATTAGTAAAGAAACCATTCAGAAAGAAATGTAATATCAGAATTTCATTAAAAAATAATCTCTCCTATTTATTAGACACACATAATAGAGGTACTTGATCTAAAATTTTAGAACTGGAAATTTCAGTTAACTTGATGATTTTTTCTTAAAACAATAGGTTTTCTCCCTGAAATCATGATGACATCTATTAGAGACTATTTTGGATAAAATTACTATAGAATCATGGAAAATTAATTTTTAGTGGATAGTAATGGGGAATGAGATGAATTTATACATGATGGGGTGGGTTTTAAAGGATTAAATATTGGTTATTTTTCTATATAATCTAACCAATATGTAGTGAACTCACTTACAACCAATTTTATAGACCATTAATGAGTTAGAGTGTGTCTATGAAAAATCAAGGCCATCCAAAACCGTACCATAGATTCCATAAATATTAATTAATTCTCATAATCCAAAAATAAAAAAAATTATTTAAATAATCATATTTTGGTTAAGAAAGTGATATATAAATTTATAAATTAAAATTATTATATCAAATTTAAATCTTATAAATTATAAATTAGTTTTTTATTGATTAAATGTTTTTAAAAAATATTTAATCTTTTTTACATTATAGTGATTTTATAAAATCATAGATCTTGATAAGTATAAATTTTCATGTTTTTAACAAAAAATCACAACTGTTAGTAAATTGAAAAAATTAACCAAAATAAAATTATGACAAGTTAAAAAAATGAAGTATATATCATCAAAATAATTAAATAAATTTCATAATATTAACATTGAAATAAAAAACATTATATTAATGAAAAATATTTTTTTCGAAATATAAATATACAAACCATTACAAAATTAATGTCGGGCTTTGATAAAATATATATTCAATTTAATATAATATTCTAATATTATTTAGGAAATAAATATTTTAAAAAATGATTTTAATAGAATATGATTATATTCTATGAAAATAATAAATTTTTGAATATGTAATTAAATATTCTTAATGACCAATAAATAGTATCTGGGAAACCAATAATTATAATGACCATCTATTTTATTTAATAATAGTCACAATAATGACCATCCACATTATTTGAAAATATTAAATCTTGATAGTAATATTTCAATATAAATATAACATCATTATTTCAATTTATCATTCACCTAGACATGAATAAAGGTTCAATATAATTTCAAAAATGAATATTATATTAGTAAATCTCAATATGTCTATTATAGTTCAGTTCATTGGTGCGATAATTATAGTGGATTTTGGTGACCCAAATTTTTATATTTTATTTTATTTTTCTTATACTGGTCTTCCCATTTTAAGATTTATTATTATATTGTTGATTATGATAGACATAATGTATCATTCCAAAATACTATAATAATATCTTGTGGGTTTCTGTTATGTATCTTCTATCCCAATAAATGTCCAATTTGTACTATTTCATAACAACTCATTATTTTCAATGTTCTTATAAAATATAAAAGAATTTTAATTTTCTTCAATTTGTAAAACATAAATAAATTTGTTGAGTGGAAAGTGGTTCATTATTAAAATAAGGTAAATTTTCACATAATTATAACTCGAGTGAAATAAATATTGGAAAAAATCATTAACATTAATTAAGGGAAAACCATATTGAGATCATGTATCACTTTATTAAGGATAAGGTCATTAAATGAATGATGTAATAGTATTTATTTTCTATAATAATACAAATTACAAATATTATGATATATAAACAATTCAAATAATTAATTGTAATGAATCATTTGTGAAGAATCATTTGGATCTCCATGAAAATATATCAGAAATCACATAAATGGTTTGGTGAATGGGCCCCCACTCCCCTATGGGGATTTTAATTCCATGTTTGAATCATAAAATTTCAAAACAAAAACATGTGTTATATTTACCAAGTTGTTTAAGGTGTTCTATGTTATCTATAATATTTAGTTTGTTAGGGATTTTTATTTGACACTAAATTATTAAGGAAGTGTTTTTCGATATTATAGAAAAATAGAGATAAATATTCATCTTTTTTATGTGTGGAAATTCTCATGGATTGTTCAATGGTGTATTTTTTTCATCCAAAAATAATTATTTTTGTAATCCCTTATTGACAAAGGGAAATTATTTCCTTAATAATGTTTAGGGGAGAGTTACAAAATACTTTTTCAAGGTTACATTATTATTATCGGTTTGGAATTCATAAAAAAAAATTAGTGAAACCATTTTTACCAAAGGGATTGATTTCCCATTTTCACAAATTGGTTATTAGCATGTGGAATTTTGGGAGAGAATGATTATTAATGAGTAGTTTCACTATCAACTCTACATTTAACTATTGGATCTCACAATGATCTTAAGTCAGGAAATCATAGTGTAAATTACTAGTGAATCATTTAATGTATTATCTAAATATATTTCTTATAGTAGGGTTACATTAGTTTTGGATGAAGTTATTTTTTTGGGATTGTTAGTAGAATTCATTTTTATCAAATAGAAAGTGGGAGATTATTATAAAAAATCATATACTTTTTACATTGATTTTTTAATAGTAAATATTTGAGATCCCTTAATAAACTCATAACAGAAATATAAAACATAACATTTAATGTTGGGATATTTTTTGGTATCTTTTAATATTTCTACTAAATTTTTTTCATATAGATCTAGTTTATGACTTTTTAAGAGATTAACACAACAATTCGCTTTCCATTAATAATATAAATAGATAAAATTATCATTTATTCCTCATGGAATAAACATTGATTCGAAAAAGTGGTTTCATTAGGATTTTATGTCATTAAATATGTCATTTAAATTAATAGAATCCCTATTGCCCTTGAGACAACCAATTATGGGATAGAATAAGTCATTATCCAAAGGAAAACTGTGAGTAAATATTTTATTAGTTCCTTAATGGGGAAGTCATTGTTATATAGGATGAATATAAAATGTAGTGTTAAGGTTCATAATGTTAATAGTTTTTTATATGGGGTATTTTAAAAAATATTTTGAGAATTTGGGAGTGTTGAAATGGGAATTTAAGAATCAATGGTGGGATACATATAAGAATAATTCAAATTGAAGGATGGAATAGACAATATAATAAAGGATTCCATAGACCATTATTAGATTTATATAGTTTAACATGAAATAAGAAATTAGTAACAATGAATATTATGAAATATTTCATTTTTCTGGATGATGATTTATGGAATATTCAGAATATTATATTTCATAGTGGTTATTAGATATGAAATATTTTGGTGTTATAAATAGTGAGATTTATGAGTATAAGATTATTTTATTGTCATGTTTTATGGAGTAAAAATTGACTAGGATGAAACCACACACATCTAAAAAATTAATTTCTATGGTGAACCATGTAGTATAAAAACAATGAATATTTACTTTACTGTATATTGGGAGATATTTTTTATTCAAATTTAATGAATTTTATTCTATTTTAGAGTATATTTATATCTAAGATTATGAAATTTATATTAAAAAAATTTGAATAAATTAATGGATTTAAATGTATAGATTCATTTGCAGAGTTGTAAATATATATTTATAAAAAAATTTGGGAATTATATTAGATAAATATACAGGATTATATATAATGATAGAGGAATTCTCCAATATTTTTTGAGGGGAACTAATTTTTTCTATAATTCCATCACATTGGAAATTTTGGAGTTCATCATGTTGATGAAGGAGGAGGGGACTATTTTACCTTCCTTAGTGTAGAATAATAATATTATTTCATAGATGGTTAAGGTGTTTAAATGAGAGGAGTAGTTATTTATTTATATGTGATGAGTGAAATTAGTTCTCAATTTTATTAGGGTATGAAACATTGTCAGGTTTGTGAACCCACTACAAATTAGTATAAAAAAAAGAAGTGCACAAAATGTTATTTGTTATATTAACACATCATTGGATGTATTATCCTTATACATACCATCATGTGAGAGGGAATAGATAAATACCTAAATTCTATAATTAATTATTTATCATCTCCATATTTTTTATGATATAGAAAAGATTCATCTAACTAAATGGAGTAATTGATAACTTAAATAGATCATTTTAATTAGATATACCCGGATTCACCCCCAGGGGTCATCATCTTATGGGGATAACATTTTTGATATGTAATAAACTGATATATGGTCTTGTCAATAGTATCCAACTACCAAATTAATAGTCTAGATATCTAGGTTAGTCATCTTCAATCAATTATTGATCTTTGATTATTCGTATTAAAGGATTCTTTTTTCAAGTTAATGTAAAGATGCAATGATGTTACAAATTATATTAATATTTTCGTAATGGTATGTTTTCTTATTTTTTTTCTAGAATCATAATTTAGTCAGGTTTAAAATAATTTGAATGGAAATTCATGAAATTCTACATCTTTAGTGGCCACAATTAATGTTGTAATATATATTTTATGAAAAAAGTTTAATAAACAATAGGAAATAATAAATCTAATTATAAAAGGGTCACTTGAATAGATTAACAATGATTAAATTGAATAAATATTAAAATAATATATACCTAAGAATGATACCCAAAAATGCCCCTGATTTGGAAATAATATGACGTGTTATAATTCCATGGAGATACATAGAGGACATGTGACCCCTACATACTATAACATATATTATTAAGCCTATTCCATCACAACCAAAAGGAGGATTGTATAACAATGATAATGGAAAAATCCTCTTATGATGAATGGGGTACATAGAATGTAATGGGGAACACAATGTCATAATAAGAAAAAAAAATACGATATCAATAGAGCTAATAAATTCTAGATTAGATAACTATTGATGGAAGGAAATAAAAAAATGAATCTTTAAACGTGAAATGAAAATATAAATATGAAATAAACCCTAGGTGACCACAGATACTTCCTCAAGCATATGAAAAACCCCTATTAAAAACTTTAAGAACCAATAATAGATATTATAAAAATGATTATTAGAAAATATATAATCTAATTTTATTTGGCATGATAATAATGTGGTGAAATTTTTAATAATAAATATTTATTTTTTGATTTAAAAGGTACATGTTGGTTTGTCATTTAGAATCTTGATATTAAAAAATTATCATTTAAAATTTAATAACTGATTTCCATAAAATATAGTTTTACCCAAAATCCAAGATATTAAATTATAAATTGTATTTTTTACATTGAAAACCTCAAAAACCATGTTTTTTAATTTAAATAATAAACAAGATAACGATTAAAAATATATTTTTAAAAATAAAGAAATAGGTATTATAGCATGTAAATTGGCAATATATATAAATGTGTGGATAATATATTTTTAAAATATAATTTATTTAATAATATTAATTTAAATATAAATTAAATAATTAAAATGATAAAAACTAATTAATACATCGTATTATATATAAAAATAAACTTATATATTCTTTTTTCAGACATATACTATATTAATATTTTTGGAGAATATTCAGATAAATCAGTTACCAAAATACCAATATTATATAATTTTTATTATATGGTTAAATATTTTATATCAATTTAATTTAAACTCCCTTATAAATATAAGATGGTGAAATTGTAAATAAATACTCAATAAAATGGCATCACACTAACAGTTTTTATTGATAATGCCTCCATCATTTTACCAAATATCTCATCATTATTACAATATCTACATTATCAAAAAAATACATATACTTTATTGAAATTTTTTTGTGAATATTAGAAATAAAATTTTCAAATCAAAGTAATACACAGACATATATAGATATATAATGAAATACCATTTTACTGTAAAATATTTTATTTAACCGTTATGTGGAATTTATTTTATATAAAATGAGAATGAAGTAACGTCTTATATTTATGATGAATATATAATAAATTTTTTATAAATTTAATTCATTACAATAAATAACTACCTATTATAATTAAATTACTATTAAATCTTGTAATTTAATATGCAATAATTTTAACTCCAATGACTATATTATTATTACGAAAACCATATTACATTTATATTATCAAAATCGTGAATGTTTCTCAATAATTTTGAGAAACATGTTAATAAAAAATTATATTTGAATAATGAAATGTGGATTTGGGGTGATAATTATTATTATAATATTATCAGAACTAATTTTGGTTTTAAAAATTTTCCAATAACTTCTTAGTTGATAAAAATGGATTTTCATATATCAAATATATAATTTTTAATGGATGAAAAGTATTTTAAATAGATAAAAAATTCTTCAAAAAGATGATTGATGAAATTTAATTTCAAATGAAAATATACCTAGAGAAAATTTAATAGGCATACAACCCAAATACCTTCCAATATACTCTCTTCATTCTTACCCTAAAATCATTGTTCTCATTAAAAATTTATTTTTGATGTCTTATTAAATTTATCCAATGTGCCATATTTATTATACGAACAATTTTAATTTTAAATGATATTCCATGATAAATTTAGCAGAATTTATAATCCAAATATATATATATATCCTTTTTCTATTACATTTAAATTTTTTTTGTAATATTTTACTGTCAAATAAAAGAAATATTATTTTATTCAAGTGTTAATTCATATAACAAGTTTTATTACATCGATTTTAAGAATATTTTTTCTCATAATATTCATCAAAAAAATTATAATTATTAATGTATCTAACCAATGATATTTATATTTTATTTTCATGAAACTCTTTTTTTAAATTTTTTTTTCAAATTTTATATAAATATTATGGACGAATTATTTATACATTAATGAAATAAAATAATGAACTTATATTTAACATATCATATTCTTTTTATTTATTTATGAAAATATTTAAATAATGAATTTAATTACATCAATAAATGGTCAAATTAAACATGATAATAATATATGGGAAGTGAAGATTTATTTTTGTAAAAACCAAAATCAATAAATTTAATCCCCAAAAAATGCAATATAGCAGTCCTAGATTTCTTCTTAAGGAGGTTGCAATTTGAGTAGCAAAAAACTCACTTTTGTTTTGTTTGTTTTCACACAAAATATAAATTTTGGGATTTGATTAAAGACTCCAAAATAGAATATAAATAAAAACTAAATAGAATTAAAATTATTAAATGAGATAGAAAATTGATAGGAAATTAAATAAGTTTTAATCAATAATCAAAATAGTGGTTACATATAAGATTTAACCTCCCGGACACTCCCCTCTTCATTGTTTTCCATTATCTACCTAATTAATCTCTAAATGACTACCCAAATACCTCTGAATAAAATAATAATTGTTCTTGGATATCATATTAAAACCTCAATATTATTGTTTCCCATCATATATAAGTTATCAAATTACTTGAATACCTCCAAATAATCAAGCCTAATCAAAATCACTATGCTCAACGGTAAGACATCGGTGAAGAAATTTAAATTTGGAAATAGACTATTTTACTTCATAGATTGGGAATAAATCTGAAACATAAAAGTGTAAAATATATTCTAGAAATAAAACAACATTTGTCATCCAAGAAATATATGTTTAAGAGAGATGTGGTAGAGATTACACATGAAGATCAGAACTCAGATGGGAGTGCTCGTCGGTTGTCATTGTCCGCAACCACATGGTGCTTAGCCTCACATCACTTGATCATCGCACATCATGTAAATTCCAAAAATAGTGCACATCATCTTCATCAAGGTGAATTCAAAGACACCCCCTTGAAATGAATGAATAGATGGGTATATAAGGGGAGAATTTCAGGAAATTTTGCTGTCCAGATTTTTTCCGTCCAATGATGGCTTCTGTTTCACACCTACCCCAGCCTAACCTGCCTCTTTCCTCTTCTAAACTGTATTTCTAGAATATATGATATATATTTCCCCCAATTTTTTAGCCCCATTGAAGATTTTATGAAAATGTTATTTATTAATTACTCAAAATTTCTTGCTCTGCCCATGGAGACTATTCATCTTTGACATAAGTGTCTCAGTCACATAATGCCATAATAAACGAATTTTGCCTTGAAACGGATCATGGATGTGTAACATGGAGTATTATTTCACATTAAATTGAAATTAATGTATTTATACCATTTTATATAGATTTATTCTCTCTTGATTGAGGTGGGATACACACAACTGGCCAAAAAAAGATTTCCCAAAGAATGATTTATTTGAGACATTAAATGAAATATTTAGAAGACGGTCTAGCTGAAAAATATGAAGCTCATATTCCAAGGGTCCTTTCAAAATAGGAATCATTCGAATTTGACCAATATTTTAAAATATATAAAAAAAATTAATCTACTGAATAACTATTAAAAATCCTTAATTAGGGAATTTTCAGAATTTAGCTCAAAATACAACTGAATTCCAAATGTGATACAATTTCACATTTAATGACGCATTGGTGAGGATTAAATATTTGAAATGTAGATAATATATATTGAAAATATTAGATCTATCAATTCACCCACACATAGAACTTGGTCTATTGGACAAATGATAATAAAAACCAAATCAATGCATATTCAAAACACAAACCTATACGGTTCGCCCATCAACCCCCTAGAATAAAATAATATAATTCCTCATAAAAATGATTCATGTTTTCAAGTCCGTTCATTCAATCCATTTCCACTTTTATTCTCCTCTCATTCACACTACACACTTACCTCGCAATAATTTTCTCTCAACCTAGAAATATTGATTTTCAACAATTTTTTTCTCATCCATAAATATTCAATAATCATAATAAGCATGATTAATTTCTACATATCCACCCGACTGGATCCAATAAAATGTTATCATCATGTGGTATTTTCAAGGATATTTTGTTTCTAACGGCTGGTGGGTTTCAAATGTCCAAAATTCTGTGGCCGAATAGGGAGAATTTGGCACTTTTTTGAAGAACAAAAATACATGAATCTTATATTCACTCACTTGTGGGGTCCTCCTTACTCTCATACAAGGAAATTCATATTTGAGAATATATGAGAATATATTTTCCCACTAATTCCATCAATATTTTTGCAGAAAAAGTGACATTGCTCTTCTTCTTTTTTTCAAAAGCTTCAGATTGGGAACAACATTCTTCCTTTAAGAGATATTGACAGACATAGCTATATTTGACTTAAGAGGTCTAGATAGGCACAAGCCCCAACAAAACATTTTTCAACAACAAATACATATCTACAGAGTTTTTATATCCACCCAATGAAACATCAAATCATTATCACACCAAAAGTCATCTCCCCCCACACTTATGTTCAACTAGATCATGCATTAGTAATTCCATAGATGGTTGGAAAGGGAAAATAGCTTGTAATATGGCTATATAGAAGGCAGTACATGGATAATAAGGGCTTAATAAGGATATAATGTTCAAGGTGGGACATAATGAAAAGTATGATCATGAAAAATGGAGATTTCTATCACAAACAAATTGCCTCAATTATTTGGATGAAAACATCATTAAATCTCATAGGCTTTGAGAGAAATAGATCATGTTCATGTTCAAACATGCATTTTATGGTTCACTCAAGAATTATGATGATTATGAATAAGATGAGATATTGGTTAAGAATCCTCAAGGGTGAGTTAGTTTCAATATTAGATAGCATTCATGGCATGGAATTCAAGACTCAATGGTTATTTCATCAAATCTCAAAACATTTGAACTGGAAACAATCCCCTTTTCCACATTAATTTATAACCAGATTCAAGGGATCAATTGGTTCACTAATTAATAGGGTTTCCAAAAATTAAAAATATCATCATGTAAGATCCCAAGTTGTTTTTCTAGATTTTAAATAAATCACAGAAAATTGGAAAGAGAAGAGAACACACCAAAAATTGAAAGAGAGAGAAAAAACCAAAATTTGAAATAAAATAACACAAAATCTATATCTACCCAGAATTTTCCTCCCATAATCTTATTTTATGCAATTCCCTCATTGTGTAAAAATGGTTTTGTGAATATGAAATTCATGAAATTAAATACATTACAAAAAAATGAGAAGGAAAAATAGAACCTGGAATCAATTGTATTTAGCTTCGTGAATATGGATCTCCTCCCCTTGAGGATCTAGAAAATTATCTCTATACATATTTAACCTATGACCGTTGACTGTGAATGGTCTCCCTTTTCCTTGTTCATTTATCTTAATTTCACCAATAGTAAAAACATGAGTAACAATGAACGAACCAGACCATTTGGAACAAAATTTACCTGGGAACAACGTCATTCATGAATCAAACAGAAACACATTATCTCATTCCTTAAAATGTTTATTTAGAATCATATCTTCATGAAATTATTTGGTTTTTTACTTATACAAACTAGATCTTTTAGATGAATTCTTTTTTATCTCTTCCAGGTCTTGCAAACGAAATTTTCTTTCTTCCCCTGCAGAAAACAAGTTCATATTATATGTTTTATAACCAAAACTTATTTGTGTTCTAACTTCAGCGAGATGTGAAAATCCTTTCCATATACTAGTCTAAATGGTGACACAAAAATAGGGGTTTTTAATGTTGTTCTATAAGCCCAGAGTGCATCATCAAGTCTCAAAAACTAACCCTTTATATTCGGTTTCAATGTTTTTTTCGAGAATTAGTTTTATTTATTTATTGGAAAACTCAGCCATTCCATTTTCTTGATGTGTATAGGGTGTAGAGACCCTATGATGAACTCCCTACTACATAAATAGTGATTATAAAGTCTTGTTGTAAAATTAAGTACCTTTATCCATAATCATTATCTTTGGAAATACAAACCTTGAAAATAGATTTCTATTCACAAACTAGGACACAATTTTGGCATCATCAGCTATTGTGGGAATAGCTTCTACCCTATTGGAGTCATAATCAACAGCAATAAAGACATAAATATATCCAAAGGAATTGGGAAAAGGTTCCATGAAATCCATACCCCAAACATCAAATACATCCCAAATCAAAGGAGGTTGTTGTGGCATCTCATTCCTTTTGGAAATGCTCCCTTGAAATTGATAATTTCTACATGCCCTGTAGAAATCAAAAGAATCTATAAAAATGGTGGGCCAATACAAACTAAAATCAATATCTTTTCTTGTAGTTCTTTGAGTCCCAATGTTCTCTCCAAACCTCAATAGTTGAAAAAAAATTATGACGGATTGAAAATAAATTTTTTTAATTCATCTCCTAATAATATGATCACTACAAACATTATAACACCCCAAGATTTCATAGTGTGTTATTTCCTCAAAATAATTCAATAACTTGCACTACACGCAACACTGAGTTCAAGCGCACCATGACTTACCAAACAAGCCGTTCAAAAGAGGTTATGAATAGTATTAACTAAATTTAAAACTTTATATAATCCTTATAATTTTAGAATCAATATTATGAGTTTTTTAGACATAATGTAAGAACAAATTCATTTTTTTCAGAAAAAAGAAGTATTTTTTAAAAATGCACTTTTACCAACTTTTAATAGTGAAACACTTTTTTTAATTCCAATATTTTAAACTTTTATATATTAAATTTGACTAAATAAATTTATTCTTTAGAATGGGGACATAAAAAAATTTACAATGTAACACCCCACCTTAACCTTTAAATAATCCACTTTGTAGTCATTAGAAACCGAATATGAATTTATTATAAAATAATATTTCTAGCTTTTCCAAAGGTGCCCCTCACCCCTCTTATAAAAAGGTAACTCCTCCTTATCATTAATTAACACCTTCAAAGCCCTTTGGTTCGTCCAAACACTGCAAAAATACTCTCTCAAATTCCCTCACTACAACCTAGAGTCCTTATTTTGATCAGAAATCCAACCTAATGATCCCTTTTGATCAAATCAAAAGGAAGAACCTGAAGAAGAAGTAATGTTTTCACCACCCTTTTTCAAATTATTTACTTCTTCAACTTCTACATTCACTGTTATTCCCATTCTAAAATAATGAATCCAGTATCTAATATATACTTTAATATTATTATGGAACAACCATATTCAGTATTCTATCCAGACTTTGAATGTCATGTCACCATACGTGCATACGTACGGCGTGCCGTCTCCACGTCGTGGTGTAATTGTTATTCAATAAATTATTATTTGGATGGGTATAATAATGATGTGTAATTCATGTAAATAATAAATATAACATGATAATGATTTTGTATGTATGATATATCATCAAATTAAATATTATTTTAATATCAAAAGAATGATATTATCGCTCGTGTGTACGTACGGACTACCGTCTCCACGAACGCGATGAGATTCATTTTCCATCGTATCCCTTCAAGTCTAATTATAATTTGATGATTCATAATAGTATATAAGGACTTGATATCATTTTGGATATGAATAATATACAACATATCCATGAAAAACACGGCTTACATAACAAAACATATAAAAGAAAATGAGTTAGTTACCACCCAAAACGGCGATAATTCTAAAATATTATTAACAAAGAAATGTTAAAAGATAATATATGATATCATATTAATGTATATGATTCTTTTATAATTTAATAACAATTATTTCACCATTATACAGGAGGTTAACCTACCCTCAACCAAGGAAAAGTATAGGGTAAATGTTTATTTTACAATCTCATTATTATCTGAGGTTGTTTATACGTAATTATCTATTGGGGTCTCTTTATCATCCACATCTGTGTTCCTTAAAAATGTACATAAAAACATTTTTACTATTTACTACACAATGGGTTAATGTCATTTATACCCTTATGTGTTTTGAAAGGAATCTTTCCGTCATTTTCCAAACAAGTTACTTTTTAACCTTTTCGATAAATTTGAGGTAAGAATATCTTTTTAAACTTATACGGTGGGTGAAGTTATTTTCCGCCGTTATAAAATAGTTGAAGCTTCCCTTACAAGATTATAAGAATTTTTTCAATGTAAATGTTTTATTTTATAATTATGTCACTTTTAAATGATTTCAAAATTAATATTTTATGAATTTTTGAAAGGTACTCTTTATCAAGATCATAATTTTAAATGTTTTAAAGATTTATCTTTCTAAATCTTTTTAATTAATATCCATGTTTTCAAAATGATATTAAGGATTTATTTTAAAGGATATTAATGTTTTGAAATGATATTTCTTTTCAAAAGTTTCAAGTAGGTATGGGACACTTTGATTCTAAAATATCTTCTAAATTACTTCCTTTATAAATGTGTGACTTTTCAATGATTTCGAGAAAAGGGATATTTCTCTCAAATAGTCTTGACTTCTTCTATGTCGACGTCCTTTGATGTATTTTAAGCTTATTTGAAGTTGATTTATTATGATACAAAACTTTTGAATTGTATTGAAGGTTATGTGGTATGTTTTACTGTGGATGCGTTATTTTTATACCATTCATGGTTTATGGATAATGTATTGACATTTCATATGCTAGTTTTAATACGAATGTTTATGTTATGTTTAAAACTTTTCATATGGGAATGCATTGGACTTGGTAAGTGATGGGTGGAGCCTTCTATACCTCCTCGATGCATCAGTAGGTCTCATTAGACAAACTAGTGTCTTGCCACAAGGCCTTGACAAAACCTTATTTGTACTCTTGGCACGAGGCCTTGGCTACGTGTTTATGATAGTATGGGATTATGCACTCCATCATTATGAAAGTGGTTATTGATATTGCATGTTATTACTCGATTAGTAGAATATCCATGTGAATAAGTAAATGGCATTATTTCATTTTATTTATACCATATTATGTTGATGTTCATGTTTAAAAGGCTTTTGTTTTAGTTATACATTATCTTAAATGTTTATTATTATTTTTGGAAGTTCCCGCTGTATTGCTTAACGTTACTGAGCATTTGAGCTCACCCCTTTAAATGTTTTATTTTTCCCAGGATTCCAAGAAGTGTATTGTGATTGATATTCAGGGTTAAGCCAAGTGAATAATGGAATTCAAAAATATTATTTATGTTGTTTTCAATGTATTAAAGTGCAATGTAAAATTAATGTATTTAATCTATTTTCCAAGACTGCTAAACTGATCGATCCTGCAGAACATCATTCCTTGTAATCATGACAATGTTATGTAATAATGCACTGAATCTGGATAACTGGGGTCCGGTCGTTATAGTTGGTATCAGATGATGTTTAGAAATAACCTTGGAAACTAGATTTAGATAAACTCTGATTAGAGCACATAGCCCTAAGATAGAATTTGAGGATTAGTATATAAGAACTTCCTAGAATTTTGGTATTGTAGAGATTTTGTGAGTTTTCCGAGTAATACATCCCTATCTGTATACGAGCATGTAGATGTGGCTCTGGCACAGATGTACCTAGGGGTAAAACTCGAAAACACCGCTTTGAGCTAGACTTGAATGAGAACTGGTGCATGACAATGGGCCTTGTTGCACTCTTAGTTACGACACTCACGGGTGATATGCTTAGGATAATTCTCATTTTATTTACAAACCATTATGAAGGGCTAATTAGTATGTACTTAATCAAAGAAAACATTTTTATGATTATGGATTATATACATAAACTTTTCAATTTGTGTTAGGTATTTTACAAGTTCGGAATTATTCATTACAATTCATAAACTGACATAGTTTATCCTATTGTATAGAAATGGCTCCCATTAGAAGGAAAGTGAACTCCAGTAATACATATGATCCAAAGAATAAGAAGGATCATATCTTTCATGGTATTAAGACATCATTTAGAAGGGAAATAGTCTCCCACGTATTATCATCATTTGAAGAAATAGTATCATGTATTGATAAGATAAGTAAAGAGTTCTCTAAGTCCTATGGATTTGAAGGGAAGAAAGAGATGAAAAGGATGAAAGAGAGAAAGATGGATAAAGGGAAGAGGGAAAAGAAGAATTTTCCCATATGTGATAACTGTGGGAAGAAACACCCTGGAACTTGCCTGAAGGGAATGAGAGTTTTTCATAAGTGTGGAGAAAAAGGACACCAAGTACGTGACTCCAAGGGTTCGAAAATGGTTTCAAATGTACAATGCTTCATTTGAAAGGAGTTTGGACACTACGCGAACCTATGTCCCAGTCATCATACTATGCCACAAATGATGCTATTGGATAACAATAAAGTTATGATACTACCACAGATGAAGAGGAATGATTAGAGTTCTTATGTTGATTATGTAATTTGAGTGGTGTATCAGCAATGTACTTGTTATAATAATTATGTAGTATATAAGGATTATACTGCAGTAATTTTTCATTAAGGATTTGAGATTTTATGGTACTAAGAAATGTGACTCTACAGCAAGTTAAACCTTTTGGAAATTATATGGTTTAAGGAAAGATAAACCTTAATATGGTCCTAATATTAAGGTACTTATTTTGGAATAATATATGGTTGATTTGGGTAAATTATACTGGATATTCTTGACTGCCTTGAAACCAATTAAAAATTTGTATATTCCATAATTGTTGGGGTTTACAACATTTTTGGATTGAATGAGTATATCTATTATTTTTTAAGGAATAAGGGATCATGAATGTAATCAATAAGGTTTTATGGTAATTTAGGGTGTTTTAGTGTTTTAAAAGAATACATGATGAAGGTGTTCACATGTTATTACGTGGAAAAAATAATCTTCAATGTGTTTAAATTTATTATAAATTTTGTATGGAAGTATTTTGGATAGTTCTAGTTTGGATTATTTTGGATTTCCATAAAAGGAAAACCCATAGGTTGGGAAGCAACCCGTCGCGTCCGGAAAGGCCAGAGACTTGAACCAACAACCGAAGGGCGACAATAGTGTATCAGCTACCACTGACCCACGTGATGTCCTGGAATGAATAATGTTTTTTATTTAGTGTTTCTTCTAGATGAATTATAAATTCATTTTTTATGTTCTATTATCTTTTGTAGTGAACGTTGAGTTTGTGGTATAACTTATTTAAAGGATGAGACTCTACTTGTCAAGTATATATATTTTTCTTCTTCTCTTATTAAATGAAGAAATTAATTCTTATACATTATTGAAGAGATCTTAAAAAATTAAAAATGTGTTATCCTAATACCATATATTTTGCTGAACTAATGGTATTTTAAATCATCATAGATTGATGAATTTAAGGCCCACAATTTTATACTTGTTTGTGATTGATGACCTCAATCACTACCTATAAATATATATGTTTTTCCTCTAATTATATTTCTCTAATTTCCACCAATGTTCTCCGAATAGAGATCATAATTTGGTGGTGACCCTTTCATTTCTCTTTTCCTCTTATTAAGACTAAATTTTAGTAACCCAATTTCCGATGTGGGTTTTCCCACAAAGATATTTTCTATTTTCAACCCTTTATTTTCAAAAAACAATTTCAAATTGCGAGGAAGCAATTAATTTAAGGAGGGGAGAAAGTAACACCCCATGATTTCATAGTGTGTTATTTCTTCAAAATAATTCAATAATTTGCACTACACACAACACCGAGTTCAAGCGCACCATGACATACCAAACAAGCTGTTCAAAAGAGGTTATGCATAGTATTAACTAAATATTAAACATTATATAATCCTTATAATTTTAGAAACTATATTACCGTTTTCTTAGACATAATGTAAGAACAAATTCATTTTTTTCAGAGAAAAGAAGTATTTTTCAAAAATGCACTTTTACCAACTTTTAATAGTGAAACACTTTTTAAATCCAATATTTTAAACATTTATGTATTAAATATGAATAAATAAATTTATTCTTTAGAATGGGGGTATAAAAAATATTTACAATGTACCACCCCAAGCTTCCACGGTATGCTTCTCTTTGAATAATACAGTATCGTGTGTTGTATGCAACTTCGAGTTAAAACACACACTACAACTAATCAAACTAGCAGTAATGAATAGTAATACCTACTTTTTAAAATATTATAAATTTTATCTCTCAAAATGGAATTCATTTTTGGATTCGGAATATTGAATTTAGCCTAGGCTGAAATTTTGGTACTTTTCGGATAACTTATATATTTTGATGAATAGTGAAAATGAGTAAATTTTAATTAAAAATAACTTTTTTAATAAAAATAATTAGTAGTGATAAATTATGAATTTGAGTTGTTTTAAAGTATATTTAGAATATATTTTTACCATTTAATCCAATTTTGGTCATTGGACTAAATTTCACAATTAAACCGGACATAAAAAAATGTAAATCTTGTGATAGTTATTATCTCTTAAAAACACGCTTTTTTGTTTTAACAACGGGAAATAATTTTAATATAATTTCTGGCACTTCTGTGTTCTGAATTTTGAAAAATGGATTCCATATTTAGAATCAGGATGTTCAAATTGTGTAAATAGGTATCTTTTATTTTAATACATTTTGAATAATTACTTCGGTAAATATTTTATTTACCATGGTTAAAAGGTAAATCCGGTAATTAAGGGCTAAAAAATAATATTATAATAACAAAATTTAACCTAAAACGTGCCTAACCTTATTTTTTGACACATGTCCGACAATGGGCATCTTTGGGTCGATTTTTGGACCCCATGGAGCCACTTTTAAGTGATAGGGACACTTTATTTTAATTAAGTTAAAATGAATACAAAAATGACACAAGCATATATATTTTAGAAAACAATTTTTTCATAGGGTTATATATGTTGGATATTTGACTATAAATATTAATTATAAAGATAAAAGGATTTCCTATATAATGGTATTTTATTTATAATTTTTAGACATTACATAATTTAATTTTTTTTTGATACAATGGTGATGCAGTAATTACAATAATAGTGAAAAATTAGAATAATTGATATTATAAATACCCAAATAAATTTAATTTGAGACTTTTTATAATTACAAATAATTTTATAGGTTAATATAGAATGTTAGTATCGATTTAATTAACTTTTTTCTAAGTAATCATTATGTTATGAATTTTAATAAAATCAATTATTGCATAGTGTCAAAATTGACATAAAAGAGTTTTTAAAACAAATATTATATTATTAATTGATATTAAATTCATAATAATATAATGTTCGGCCAACAGACTTATATCATGATAGGTGTTTCATTAATCGACCACTTGGGGATATCTTGGATTTATATAGTAAGTTTATTAACCATATATAATAAAAATACAAAGATACATTGTAAAAGTTAAACTAAATAACTAAGAGTTAATACTTAAAGATAAGGTTAATATAATGACCCAAACCAGTCTAAATTTTATTGGTTGGGTGGTTTTCGACCCATCCACACCTTAAACATTTAATAATCCACTTTTGAACCATTAATAACCGAATATGAATTTATTATAAAATAATATTTCTAGCTTTTCCAAAGGTGCCCCTCACCCCTCTTATAAAAGGGAACTCCCCCTTCTCATTAATTAACACCTTCAAAGCCTTTTGGTTTGGCCAAAACCTGCACAAATACTCTCTAAACTTCTCTCAATACAACCTAGAGGCCTTGTTTCGATCAGAAATCCATCCTATGGATCCATTTTGATCAAATCAAAAGGATGAACCTGAAGAACATGTAATGTTTTCACCACCCTTTTTCAAATTCATTCCTTCTTCATCTTCTACTATATTTGTTATTACCATTCTAAAATAATGAATCCAGTATCTACTATATACTATAATATTATTATGGTACATCCATATTCATTATTCTATCCATACGTTTAATGTCATGTCACCATACTGTATACGTACGGCTTACCGTCTCCACGTCGTGGTGTAATTGTTATTCAATAAATTATTATTTGGATGGGTATAATAATGATGTGTAATTCATGTAAATAATAAATATAACATGATAATGATTATGTATGTATGATATATCATCCAATTAAATATTATTTTAATATCAAAAGAATGATATTGTATCTCGTGCGTATGTACAGACTACCATCTCCACGAACGCGATGATATTCCTTCTCCATCGTATCCATTCAAGTCTAATTCTAATTTGATGATTCATAATAGTATCTATGGACTTCATATCATTCTGGATTTTAATAATACACAACATATCAATGAAAAACACAACTTACTTAACAAAACATATAAAATAAAACAAGTATGTTAACACCCGAAATGACGATAATTCTAAAATATTATTAACAAAGAAATGTTAAATGATAATATATGATATCATATTAATGTATATTATTCTTGTATAATTTAATAACAATTATTTCACCATTATACAGGAGGTTAACCTACCCTCAACCAAGGAAATGTACAAGGTAAGGGTTAATTTTACAATCTCTTTATTATCTGAGGTTGTTTATACGTAATTATCTACTGAGATCTCTTTATCATCTACATCCTTGTTCCTTAAAGATGTACATAAAAACATTTTTACTATTTAAAAGAAAATGGGTTAAATTCATTTATACCCTTATGTGTTTTGAAATTAATCTTTCCGTCATTTTCCAAACAAGGTACTTTTTAACCTTTTCGATAAATTTAAGGTAAGAATGTATTTTTAACCTTATACGGTGGGTGCGGTTATTTTACACCGTTATAAAATCACTGATGCTTCCCTTACAAGATTATAAGAATATTTTCAAGGTAAATGTTTTATTTTATAATTATGTGACTTTTAAATGATTTGAAAATTAATATTTTAAGAATTTTTGAAAGGTACTCTTTATCAAGATCATAATTTTAAATGTTTTAAAGATTTATCTTTCTAAATATTTTTAATTAATGTCCATGTTTTCAAAATGTTTTTAAGGATTTATTTATATGGACATGAATGTCTTGAAATGATATTTCTATTCAAAAGTTTCAAGGTGGTATGGGACACGTTGATTCGAAAATCTATTTTAAATTACTTCCTTTATAAATGTGTGACGTTTCAATGATTTCGAGATAAGAGATATTTCTCTAAAATAGTTTTTGATTTCATCTATGTCAACGTCCATTGATGTATTTTAAGATTATTTGAAGTTTATTTATTATGATATAAAAATTTTGTATTGTATTGAAGGTTTTTTTATATTTTTTACTGTGGATGTGTTATTTTTATACCATTCATGGTTTATGGATAAAGTATTGTCATTTCGTATACTAGTTTTAATACGAATGTTTATGTTATGTTTAAACCTTTTCATATGGGAGTTCATTGGACTTAGTAAGTGACGGGTGGAGCCCGCTACTGCTCCTCGATGCATCGGTAGGTCTCATGAGACAAACTAGTGTCTTTGCACAAGGCCTTGGCAAAATCTTATTTGTAGTCTTGGCACGAGGCCTTGGATATGTGGTTATGATAGTCTGGTATTATTCATTCCATAATAATGAAGGTGGTTATTGATATTTCATGTGATTATTCGATTAGTAGAATATCCATGTGAATAAGTAAATCGCATTATTTCATTTTATTTCTGCCATATTTTGTTAAAGTTCAAGTTTAAAAGGCTTTTGTTTTAGTTAAAAATTTCCTTAAATGTTTATTCTTATTTTTGGATGTTTCCACTATATTGCTTACCCTTACTGAGCGTTTGAGATCAACCCATTAAATGATTTATTTTTCCCAGGATTCCAGGAAGTGTATTGTGATTGATATGAAGGGTTAAGCCAAGAGAATAATGGCATTCATAAAGATTATTTATGTTGTTTTGAATGTATTAAAGTGAAATGTAACATTCATATATGTAATCTATTTTCCAGGACTACTAAACTGATCGGTCCTTCGGGAATTCATTCCTTGTAATCATGCCAATGTTATGTAATAATGCACTGACTCTGGGTAACTGGGGTCGTGACGTTACAAACATGACACAAGTAAGGATCATACCAAATCTAATTCATTGAATCACTCGAAAGTTTAGCAATTTGATTCTTGGAAATCCAATGGGGAATATCATAAGAAGTTAATTAATTACCCAGGTCAGCAAACCATGGCCATACAGTTGGATAATAGTACAACTCTTCATCTGGATAAGTTTGCTTAATTGGTGGATATATCTGCAGATTCCCATCCAAAAAAGATGGTATCCAACTCAAATGATCAGCTACAAGGCTCTCAATTGCTTTCTTGTCCATTATTTCAACATAAAACTCGTGTAATATCAATATCCATCCCAAAATTCTTTTTTTTGCATAATGTTTCTTCATTAAAAATTTGATTTCAGAATGATCAGTGAAAACAATCACCTTAGATCCCAGTAGATAACATCTAAAATTTTCTAATGAAAATACCACAGCAGACAGTTCCTTTTTATTTGTTTTGTAGTTTGATTGGGCTAGATCTAATGTTCTAGAGGAATAGTCAATCAGATGATATTTCTTTTCCAAACTATGACATAAAACTTCCCCATGAGAAAAGTCATATGCATCGGTCATGATTTCCATGGTAAATTCCCATTTGGGAGGTTAATCAGTTGGAGGTGTTATCAGTTTATGTTTCAGATTTCCAAAGGCTTGTTTACAATTCTCATCAAACACAAATGGGGTGTCATTCTAATGTATTCTAGACAATGGAAGAACAAACTTACTAAAATACATAATGAATCTCTTATAAAAAAAAGCATGACCAGGAAAAGATCTCACCTCTCTGAGTATTTTTGGGTATGGAAATGATGAAATGAATTAATCATTGGAAATATCAACATGATTCCATCTAGAGACATAACATTACCTAGAACAATTCCCATACCCACCAATAAATGAATTTTTTCATAATAACGAACTAGGTTCAAATCAATGAACATTTCAAGAACATGAGTCAGACCTTCCAAACAAAATTCATATGTTGAGCCATAAACAGTGATATAATCCAAAAAAACATCAATGTATGTTTCAAAAATTTATAGAAAATGTCCATATCCTTTGAACTTTTCCAGGAGGATTTCATAAACTGAAGGGCATCCTCTTATAACCAAAGGTTCTAAATGGGCATGTAAAAGAAGATTTCTCTTGATCCTCCTGTGCAATATGAATTTTGAAATAACCAGTGAATCCATCAAGAAAAATATAATGGGTATTATTAGCTATTATTTTAAGTACCTGATCAAGGAATGGAAGTGGGACGTGGTATTTCCTTGTAGAAAAATTGTTCATCCTGTAATCAATGCAGATTCTCCATTTATTTGGATGCCTAACCGGAAAAATCTCACTAAATTAAATCCTTAAGATTGTGAAGCTATTTTTTTGGGAACAACATGGATTGGACTCACACAATGACTACGATAGATGGAAAATCTAAATCGAGCAACCAAATGGGTGGTGACTTCATTCTTAAAAACTTCTAAAAGCATTGGATTCAACTTCTTTTGAAATTCTCTCACAGGTTTATCATTCTCCTCTATGAAAATTTTATTCATGCACATTGTGGGACTGACTCCATTTAAATCAAATAGAATCTTTCCAATAGCTTTATTGTATGTTTTGAGGACTCTTAACAACTCTTTCTATTGGTCCTTTGACAAATATTTGGAAATGATAACAGAGAATGTTTCATTTTAACCTATCAATGCAAATTTGATATTCTCACGTAGTGGTTTAAACTCTAACTAATATGGGTTATTTTCATTGTTGAAGGAAAATTTCTCACATGTGTGATTTTTTAGTGGGGATCTTGATTTTAAAGGACGTTCACCATGATGATCAATTTCAATGTTCTCCAAATTTGTTTCTAGTGGGAAATTGTCAAATTCACTCGGGATACCACAAGATGCATTATGGATTTCATGAAAGAGATATTCATAAATTTTGAGATAAATATAATCTTGTAATGTAGCCTCAATATTCCAAGACTCACCGTAAGCTTCTTTTTCCATCTCTGGTTCATCAGATTCAATAACAAACAAATTTTCATCAATAAAAATAGCAGCTGTTTTCTCATCACAGAAAAAATTAGGGAACATCTCAGTTGAAAACCAATAAATAATTTTCACTTGGGGGGATGAATGATCCTCGACATGGTACTTCATGGACTGAAAAATATTTCAATTGAAAAATTTTCCTCCAAACTCCAGTGAATGTGTTCCATTGTGAACATTGATGATTACTTTTACGGTTTCTAGGAATGGTGTCCCTGTAATGAGAGGTGCATGGGTACTTAACTAGCCATCCTCCATATCTGAGACATAGAAATCCATAGGAAATATCATGTCTCTCACATGAATGTGAACATCTTCTATTACTCTAGCAGGACTGGTAGTACTTTAGTTGGAATGTTGAATGATGATCCTAGAGGGTTTGAATTCTCCAACCTGAAGAGAGAAGTAAACAAAATGTTGCATAACATTAATGGAGGCCCCAAAATCATTCATAATATCCATGAATTCACAATTCCCAATGGTTCATGGAATGGTAAATGTTCTTGGGTCTTTACATTCGACAGGAAAAGCATGCTGAATCATTGTTGAAAAATTCCTCCCTAGGTTGGCCTTTTCACCCTTGAATATCCTCTTGTGGGTACACATTTCTTTCAGAAACATGGCATACCTTGGAATTTGTTTCACAAAATCAACAAAGGGTATGTTGACATGTACTTTCTTAAATGTCTCAAATACTTCATTATCTTACTCTTTTCAAGCACTTGACATCACCGGTGGTTCACTCCTAGGGTAAGGCAGTGGTGGATATGATGTTTCTAGACAATTATGAGATCTTATTTAGAAAACAAAAATATCAGACATCCTCTTTCAATACCTTTTGGTTCATTCAAGATAAATTTATTCTCTTGACATCGTGTTTCCCTTTATTGATCATTCATAATTTCCATAATTTCCATTAGTGGGGGTATTCTCATTAACAGTTTCAATAGTAGGTTTTGGTTTCCCAATTTGAGGGGTATTCAATTTTTTTCAACTACTATGTTCAATTGAAATCACATTTTCCTTCCCTTTGACTCACAAATTCACTTGAGGATGTTAGAAAAAACATCCACTAATTTAATTTTTTAAGGAACTAAGATCAGAGGCAAGTTGACCCATTTGAGTCATCAGGGTATTCAGTATGTTTTTTGTTGATCATGTGTATGTTTCAATGCCTTATGTTGATTCCTCATTTCTTATTCAATAATGATTTCGTAATTTTGATTGAGAGGGACAGGCTGAAAGTTTCTTCCATAATGAGCATTGTCTAGCTCAATGAAATATCATGGTTGTGAATTGCTTGATTGTCCATGGAAGAAGCATTTAGGTTGTTTAGGTAGTAAAAATATTTCATTAGAGTGGTGGTTCTTGCCTTGATTGAAATTTTTATTTCTTTGAAATTTCCTTTGTTGGTTTAATTGAAAGGGTTTTCTAGGAAAAACAGTATTGCAGTTCTTAGAAGGATCATTCAATTGTGAGAATTGGTCACTAAAATGGCCGTTTCAAGAATAAATTCCATAGTGCACTTGGATTTGAAATGTTGCTTCAGGTTGGGGTGGTGTTTGTGGGTTGTTGGATAACATCATTGACCTCACTATGGTGGTAAGATCGGAATGTTGACTCGCAATCATGTTGTTTTCAGGACTAGAAGTGTTGAACTCTTGGGATGATTTCTCATGAAAGAAGGCATGTTGTTCCAAACTGTTGAGAGTTTTGGTCCATGATTTCAATTAATGTCCAAGCATCTATTAGTGTTTTGTCAAATAGATCCTCTCATATAGTATCATCAATCAGGATTCTATCAGTAAGACACAATCCCTCATAAAAAAATTGAATCTAAATATTGTCACTAATTTGATGTTTGGGGAAACTGAAACAATGTCTTTTGAATCATTCCCAGTCTCATGCAATGTTTCACCTGAAGTTTTCTAATTCCAAAAATCTTCTTTCTAATGGAAGAAATTCTAGGACCAGCGAATAAATTTTCAAGGAAAAGTCACTTCATTTCATTAAAACCTCTAATCAAAGTAGAATGTGCATAGAAAAACAATTTCTAGACAAATTCTTCTATCAAAAAAAGGAAATGACCACAATTTAATTTGATTTTCATCAACTCCATGAGGATTCATGTTTACACAAAGACAACTAAATTCTTAAAGGTGTTTATGTGGATCTACACCAGGAAAACCATTAAATTTTGGAAGCTTGTTAATGAAACTAGATTTAATTTCAAACCTAGTAGGTGTATGAGGATATTTAACTGGATTTTCTTGATTTGAATCACAGGATGAAGACACTTATTTAAAGGTTCTATTTTCATCCATTGAAATTTTATTTTCAACTAGGTTCCTTCTAAGTGTATTGTTTGAGGATTTTAAACATGAGAGAGGGGGATTTTTGGTAGCTCTATCCATAGATTAAAATGTTCTATCAATCTCAAAATCCAAAGGGAATAAATTTGGGTTATAATTTCAGGACATTCCAAAAACATTTCCACACAAATGAACTCAAGAAACATCCCTAGAAACAACGCCAGTTGAAGTGAAGATTATTTGTCATTGAATCCTCAATAAAAAAATTATCCCCAAAATAATGCAATATAGCAGTCCCAGGATTGTCTCTTGAGGAGGATGCAATTTGAGTTGCAAAACTATCTCATTTATTTTGATTATTTTATCAGTAAAAAAAAATTTGGGTATTTTATTAATGACTCAAGAACAGAATATAAATAAAAACTAAATAGAAATAATATTTTCAGAAAATCTAGAAAATTTATAGGAAATAAAATAGGTTTGAAACTAGAATCAAAATAGTGGTTACAGACAAGCTTTAACCTCCCAGACAGTCCCCTCTTCCTTGTTTAAAATTATCTCCTGAATAAATCTATCAATTCCTACCAATGATAAACACATTATTTTTCTTATATATCATATTAATACATCAATATGATTTGTTCCCCTCTTATATAAGTGATCCAATTACATAATGACCTCCAAATAAGAAAACCTATTCGAAATCACTATGCTCATCAGCTATACCTTGCCGAAGAAATTCAAATAAGGAAATCAACTATTTTATTTCATAGATTGGGAATAAATAAAAAACAAAAAAGTTGAAAATATATTCATGAAATAAAACAAGGTCAGTCATCCAAGAAATATAAGTTCATGATAGATGCAATAGATATTACACATAATGATCAAAAATCAAAAGGGAGTGTCCATCGGTTATCACCATCTGCAACCACATGGCGCTTAGCCTTGCATCACTAGAGAAGCCCACACCATCTCCATTCTCTCATGAGTGCACACCATCTTCATCAAGGTATCTTAAAATCCAAGCCCCTCTAGAAATTAATGATGATATTGGAATATAAGAGGAGGAGGGCTGGAAATTCCTCTGCCGAGATTCTGTCAATCCACAGTTGGCTTCTATTTCACACCAACCCTAGCCGAATCCACCACTTCCCTCTTCTAAAAAGTTGTTATAAATTATATTATCTATATTTAACCCCATTTTAATCCGAATTGATGTTTTTATGTTAAATTGATGAATTAATTACTCAACAAATATTTCTCTTCCCGAGGAGACTCTTCATCTTCCACATAATTCTCTCACTCAAACAGTGCCATAATGACCGAATTTTACATTGAAACTCATCATGAACATACAGAATTGAGTCCTATTGAACATACACATGGAATTAATGACTTTAGACACTTTTATCTGGTGTTATGTCTCCATGATTGAGGTTGGCTCCACACAGCCAACCATAAAACATTTTCCTAAGGAATGATTTATTTGAGCCGTTAGATTGGTGATTCAGAACATGGTCCTGTTGACAACTGCGAATCTCATATTCCAAGGGTTCCTTCCTAAATAGATTCATTCTAATTGGATAAATATTTAAAAACATATTCTCATAGTATCAAATTAGTGAAAAAACTGTTAAAATTTTAAAATTAGGGAATTTTCACAATTTTCCTCAAATTACAACAAAATTCCAAAAATGATTCAATTTCACATATAATGACATATTGGTGAGGATTAAATAATTGAAATATAGAAAAAATATATTAAAAATATACACTCTATCAATATGTAATTGGATAAAAATGAGACAAAATTATTTACAAAAAATATGGGATGCTACATTATACCTCATAAAATAATTTTCATCCTCACTATTTGTAAACAATAATAATTATTTTTAAAATAATATCTATTAAAATTTTGGCCATGTTAAATTCATATAATGATCATAAATAACTATTTCAACTTAAGTTCAATCACAATAATCATAACACTTATAATCACTTTATAAATTTAGTAATATTGTTTAATATAGGTTCATAATATTACTTGTCATAAATAGATTGAAAATGTTAATCCAATATATTCATACTAGTTAAACTAGAACGAGTGATCCACAACCAAGGGAATAAATCCTCATTCTTTACATACGATGTTATCGAAATTCATATAATCTACTCCAGTACCAGTTTTAATTCCCTTGAATCTAGCTAACAAGAGATAAAGGTATTTTATTAAATTGTTAATAAGTAGATAAATTTTCTTAAAATGAAAAAAATTAGTATCCATAAGAGGATAGGATACCCACATAACCAATATATTATAATTCCTGATACATATATATAAATTAATTTCCCAAATAAATTCATCATGATATTATTAATATCATTCATATTATTCATCTTGATAATAATATAAAACAAAAAACATAGGAAAATGGGTGTCACCCAACACTCAATAATCTATAAAATATAAAAGAAAAAACAAACATCAGAATAAAATCATATTATTCACAACAACATATTATTAAACATAATTAAATGGAAAAGATAATGTGGGTAATACCTTAATAATTTGATACATATCCATTAATAAAATAATGGTGTATAATATAATAAAAGAGATGTATATATATAGATATTTAAAAACATACAAGATATGATTATTTCAATGGAAAAAAATGTGAGAAGATGATCCCACTATACTAAAATAATTATCACATTATACTTACTAGTTTTTTAAGGGGCTATATAATTTCTATCCCCCACAGTCCAAAAAATATCCCAATGCATTCTATAAAAATTATAAAAATGGATAAAAATATATTATAACATTAAAAAATGAACAAGATATATGTGCATTGATTAATTATAAATGTTTAACTTTATAAGGCATACACATATATAATAAAGATATATAATTCCATGTAAAAAAATTTCTCTTATCATTCTAATGTTATATTTACCTCTTTTAAAACCAATTTTTCTAAAAGAACAGTATTTTATATTCACATTATTGGGTTATTTACAAAATTAATCTTCATGTCTTACTGAATACTAATTAGACATTAAAATATTCAATGGGAATGGATTTGGTTGAAATGTAATTATATTGATTAAATGATAATTTAAGAGGGGTTAAAATGAAGAAATACAATAATTTTTATTAGAAAATATACCATTATTTGTCTAATATTTATAAAATATAAATGATTTTAAAAACCCCTTAACAAAAATAAGGAATAATAAATATTACTGTAATATGGTTTTATGAATGAAATATGAATTTTTTAGTCAAATATTATACCACAGAATAAGTGTCCATAGATGATAAAACAAAATAGGTCACAACCTTGAATGAATAGGACATATTATCAATCCTTTAAATGATATAATTGATGAGTGACCCTGAAAGTTGCATAAATTACTGTTTTAGACATACAAACAAACTACTATCCAAATTATAATAGAATTATTATAATGAAAAAATTATTATGAATTTTTTACACAGAAGGTATTTTTTGAAACATTTATTCAATAACAGGAAAATAAAATTCATTTATTAATATAAATAATTCATTATTATAAATTTATCATGTATATATTTTTTATAAAATATCATAAAATATGAAGTAAATAAAATGAGAGAGGGGGGGAAGGAACCATTCCCATTCATGATTCTTTTATATAACTTGAGGAAATACCCTCCTAGAAAATAGATATATATATATAATGATAGGATAACCATTATAGATATTTTTTAAATGAATAGAATGGTGTAGAGGGGATTCTATTAAAAGTAAAACCTGAACAATTAACTTGTAATTGATTATTGGGAGTTCGAAATAATATAATTAAAATATTTGATATAAAATATACTAATGGATTCTCAATCATATTCTTCAATATATAAACCATCATATATAATAAAAATGAATTTCTAGATTGAAATTTAAAACCATCCAAAATAAAATGTAATAAATTTAATATATTATACAAGATATAGAAGAAAATAATTTTTATATTGAATAAATATTATTTATGGTTTTAATAATGACATTATGGTTGTGAGGATGAGAAAATATTTTAAAATAATTTATTTATCAACTTCTAACAATTGTTCTTCAAATTATTGAAAATAAATTATTACATCATTTTTTCATCATAACACACTTATATAGTGTACCATATACACAAACCATGTCACCACATTTATATAAAATTCAAATTTCTCTAAAAACATAAAAAGTTATTTATAATCAAATTTTGATATTTTCCCATATATTTGGACATAAATTTTATTGAAATGTAAATAATTGTTTTTAAAAATAATATATTGGAAAATTAATTATGATTTTTCTTAATTTTTGGAAGTGTTACTTAATAAGACTAAATATCTATTGAAATAGCCATATTAGATTTATAATAACTAGTATAATCAACTTCAATGTCAATTTTATAATAATAAACTTATATATATGAGAAATAATGTATTAAAAAGAAAATAAAAATTGTAAAGAAGAATAATGTTTTAGTGTAAAATATGTAACATAGTAATTAAAAATAAATTTTTATTATTAAAATTTCAAATTGAATAACATACAACGTTAATGATGAATGCAAAAATTATTTAAAAATTGAATTGTTTCTGAAAAATTAAATACCTATTTCAGTTTAATTACTATAAAAAATGAATATTACTTTTTTGATAACTAGATTTCAATTACTATATTACTATTAAAATGACCATAATACTTTTATAATGACTTCCTTATTAAAATAACACTATAAATATTTGAAATTTATTTATAAAATAAAACTATTTTTCTAAAATGAATCCTTTATTCATGGTAAGATATTTTTTCATACTGATAAATTATAATGACCTTATTTTGGTGTTTATACACCTTGTATATTTTAAAAATATCTGGATTTATTTTCATTGTTTTCATAGTGTTTCATGTGTCATGGATCCCCAATTAATGATATATTAAACATATTAAATATATTGACCTTGACATGAATACGTTTAGTAAAAATCATTTTCCTTTTGAATTGATTCTCATTTAGGAAAATAGATACCACCATTAAATCTTTAATGTGGTTTTTAACCAATATATGATGTATGTTTTGTCCATATTGGGATTCAGGTGTAAGAAAATTCACAGGTGGATAGAAAATAAATGATTATTTAACCTAGACCATAGTGTATTTCATCCCCCTTATATCCCTTATGTAGGGTTAGTCTCAAAACCCCAAGAGATTGAGAGATAGGAAGAACATCCATTATAGGGTATTGGATTACAAACAAGGGGGTTCTTTAGATGAAAAATCATATTCCACAAAACATGTAATAAATATTAATTATTTTTTGCATTATTAGTGTTTAGTCCAATAATAATTTATATCTTGTTATTTGAAGATTAATTTATTATTAATTTTTATTTCAATAATAGATTGATAATATACTTTGGATTTCTTTTTCCACCCAATTTATAGCATGTCCCATGTAATTAAACATTTTGAAAGCCAATAATTCGACATTGTGTTGATTCATTATGGGTTCTTAAATATTTTTATTATGTTTGTTTTTTTATTTAAAAACATAAATTTATGACCTCCCATTATTTTTTGTGTCCTTCTCAACGTGATCTCTATGTTGTCATCATTGGCATGAAAGAGGAAAGAAATTCACCATGATGTCTAGTTAATATGACACTCGAAAAAAAGATATTTGTTTGACAGTTTTATGGTTGGAGGATGTGAATCCTTGAAAGGATATTTCTAAAGAACATTTAATTATAGATGGTAGGGGAGTTGAATGTTCCCAATTAAGGGAATGTCATGTGACAGATATGTATTGGTAAATGAGTAGTTGGGAGTTGGGATAACCAATGTTAAAAAAGAAGTATTTTTAGTGATTTTATTGAGATCAATGCCTTTGATGAATCTTAAGGAGTTATTGATAGTTGAATAGGGGGAAATAAAATCCTCTTGAGAATGATATTACTTATTTTCTATATTCCATAAAACATGTTGTGTATTATGGGAAAAAAATGTCATGTTGTTTGGGTCTTTTAGAATCTATATTTCATGGAAATGAAAAATATCCCACATTAGTGGGATGGACCACATACTATGTGACACTTTACATCCACCTAAGCATGTATAAAAAGTACAAGAGTGGCCCCTAAGTCATTATATATGTCATTTTACCCTAGGGAACACATTATATATATAAAATTCCCCATTCCATTAGGATGAGTGACACATGGATTGACATGTGAATATATGATATATTACCTGTATGAACATGATCTTTACTATTTATAGTGTGTAATTCTTCTCAAATATCATCGTTTTGGATCAAAGAAGGACAAAAAAGTTGTAACTCTTGGGAATAATGTTAATAATGATGTAATGGGGTCTTTTGTGAGAAAATATATACGATGAAAGTTGTTGTAAGAATATTGACACATCAAACGTAGTTGGATAAAATTAATACTTGAGTGGGATCATCATTCAATCATTAAGGTTTGAACCCAAAAAATGGAATGTATATATTGGAGAATGGGTCCACCATATCCTTGGTGTAGATAAGGTAGATAGCCCCTCTTACCTACTCGAGGTGTGGGTCATCTATTTTTAGAGTTGGTACCCCATCATTTATGATCTCAATGTGGAATAAGTTAACTATATTGGTACATCACCCTGCCAATTGTGATGTGCAGCCAATTAGGCAAGGGTCCCCCACTAGATATATAGAGGCTACATAGTCAAATTAGCATCGACATAATACTAACACATTTACCAATGGATATACTCATCATCCTAAAATATTTTTTAGGTTCGAAGGACCTCTCTCTATCCCTATCTTACTCACACATAAACACAATATGTCTCTATGACATAGTTTTTTCTACGTGAACATATATTTTCTAGATTTATTACTCTTATCTATTCATATTGGATCAAGAAAGATATTTTAACTATTTTATCTCCCATTGAACGTTGAGGAGTCCTAATATGTGCATATATATATACCCCCATAAATAGGATTTTCAATTATGTATCGTGTGTTATAAAAATAGATGTTAGTTAGAATGTCAACCTGGACACCCTAATGTTAGTGGATATAAATGGATTCAGGTGACATAGAGCTTGGTTGGTGGTCAGGTTCTGTGATCATGATTAAAACACTTCATACTCATCTAATGTTTATTTTAGAATCTATCTATTTATTCTTTGGTATTTATTTTTTCCATTAAAAAAATTGATATATATTCAAAATGTTACTACAGTGGTTCTTAGAGTTTAATAAATTTGTTTTTTTCACAAATTTTACGACAATTTTTTTAGTGTTGTATGGTTTTGGTGTGATTTGGTATTTTTCTATGTATTGGTTTATTATAAAAATGTATTCTTTTTATGTGATATATATATATATGATTATAGCCTCTATCCCTATGTTATTAGACATTATCTTTGGATTTCACCTACAATTTACCACCAGTATAGGTGGTTCATTTGTATTTTGGGTTGTGATATAATGGTATAGATTTGGTTTTTCCTATGGATGTTTTTACTTATTGATTTTTATATGAGGATTTTGATTTGAAACATATGGAAATAGTGTTATGGTTTTATGAGTTCAACTCACAAGATAGGGAACATACTAATTTTGAAGTGGATGATTTATTCATACACTATGAATCAGATAATCTTCTTGTCAAATCAGTATTCTGAGGCACTAAGTATAGGGAAAAAATTCTACATAAATCATATTGGAATGGTTCAATAACTTTTATATCCTTATTCAATCATCTCCCAATATATTTTCATTTAATTAATTTATATATTATTAGTATTTATGATGTCACTATACTGATAGCCAAAAATGATTTAGAGGTAGGGTCTAGATGAAGACCAATTGAGTGTGGAGGAATTATTCTAGGGGACTTATCTTGAGGTTTTTTATCCAGGTGGGTAGGGGATATTTCTTGAATCCTTTGAAAAATTTGAGGATATGCCTCTAGTATAACTGGATGATTGTTATCTCGATGTAAATTCCCCAACTATTCTAGTTGGACTGGATGATGATGTGTACAGGATGATCACATATATATGTATTAGTGGTAATTACCACTCATGATTCATTATGAATATGTCTCATAGGTAGTGGAGGGTTGGATTGGTTCCATGGTACTAGTATTGAAACTTGTGTGGAACCCTATTGATCATATGGTTGAGATCATAACTAGTCCTCTTCATGGTACAATTGTATTTTGGTGAGGTATGGTCTCTAAGACCCATGAAGATATGACAATCTTATAGAAAGTGTTTGAACACATATTAATTGATGAGTAATATCCAATAACCTTGATCAAAATATGGATCTAGGATCTTTTAGAGAAATAATAGAGTGATAAGACGGTCAAAAAATATACATCATGTTTTGTTGTCTGTATATATTATTCTTTCGATTGAGGGAATAGTCAATACGTTCAGGAGAAGAATTTCGATATAGGCTCCCATAAGGAAGTTAGAGGTAGAATGATATCTCTATGAATTCCAGCATATATAATAGATTAATAGAAACACATTATGTTTATGATAGTCCAGGAATATGAGTGTTAGATAATGGACCTGGTATCCGATATCATGGATCAGAGTCATCTTCTACTACTAGTAGGAAAAAACCATAGTTTTATTCGAATAGCTTTCCTTCATGCATGAATTACTACTACTTCTATTATGTATCACGGGGATCCCACTAGTGATGTGTTTATATAATAAATGGATGGTGTATTTATTTTGGTGGGTGGGGTTTCATGGATCATGATTACCTTACCTAGTGCACTTTATAGTCTGGAAAGATAGTGTATTGACCTATAAAGTAGGGGATGCATATATATTATGTTTTTCATAAGGGTTTTTGAATAAAACACCAATCGATGTCGTATAGACTTAGGGGACAGCAGACCCCCTAAGAAAATAATGTTATGCGAACAAAATATTATGACAAACTACCACTACAAAAAATCGTCAAGCCACTCCATTCTCTGATGGTTGGTGGTTGAGGGAATATTTAGTTGAATGCTATGAGGGGATATGATTATTCTATGAAATACATGATTCACGGTATAATTTGATCCCTAATATTACATAGAAATGGTATATATATAGAAATATGTGATCCACTCTTTCATTTTCGTTTCCCTCGATCAAGACCTAGATATTTTAATTGGGAATTTATCCAGATCACTACACCTATAGACAATTTCTGGTAGTGATTCCACTCTGCCTCATATTTTCCTATAGTGGGAACATTAATTCAATGGAGAAAATATCATGTAAGGAAAAATGATAGTTACATTGATGTTGTGTAACACCATTTTTCATGTGTACTAGGTTTCCATGGTATATTATGATATTGAATATCACACAAGAGTGTTATGATCCACTTAGAATATGGGATTAAATTATCTTTCAATGGGGAGAAATACCTATTTTCATAATGATTTTGGATATTGAGAATCATAATACAACCCATATTATAGTGGTTAGTGAGTTTTTCCATTTCTAAATTAGTCTCTTTAGTAACATGGGTTATAATGATACATTGTTTATAAATGGATGTCTTCCTAGATGGTATTTCTAGATTACCACCACATTTTGAGATAAACTTATGTATTGAATTTCACCCTAGTAAAACTTTGATATATTCATTATAATATCTGATATCACATTACATGATACAGAAGGTGAGGGTATAGATAGATAATCTTCTAGAGAAGAGATTTATCATAACATGTGTCCCCCTAGGTGGATTTTTTGTTTTTCAATAAGAGTTTAGATGTGATATTGGTGATATGTGTTGATTATAATAACCAGAATCATTTCCAAATTAGAACATGTACCCACTAAAAATACTGATTTCCACTTTAACCGTATCAAGAGTGATAGATTGTTTAGAATGGATTAACTCAGGTCTATCCACCATTAGATTCATGTTCACAAGGAGGAAAATAGAAAGATATCATTCAACAGTTACTATGAGAACTATGAGTTCTTAGTGATTATATTTAGTGAAATGGTTTCCCCACCTACTTTATTAGGAAATAAAAATTAGATCGTTCATCCTTTCAATGTTTAATTCATGGTTTTTAATATCAATTTATGTCTAATTTACTCTACATATGAAGAGGATTACATACAGAATTTGAGGATGGTCATGGACTATACCTAAGAGCACCAGTTACCTGGTAATATCATTATGTGTTAGTTTTTTATAAAATAGGTTCAAATTCTAGGTAATATCATCTCAAAACAAGGGTCACTTATTAAACTATAAAATTTATACATAGTTAATAAATTGGGACCACCTAAGATTATATTAGATGTTCAGTTTTTCCTTGGTTTCATTAGATACTACTGATGATTTATGATATTTTTTATTTTGGTTTCTTTAACAACGATGACATGGAAAGGGATGTTATAACACTATAATGATTAGTGCTAGAAATTCATTGAGTATAAGGGGTGAATATTTAAAATTTAATGGTTTTTAGGCTACTATATGAGAGTGTAATAATGAGTTTTTTGTAATGCCATAATATATATTATTGATTAGTTTTTATGTAGAGGTTGGAAGTGATTTTTTAAAATTCATTGAAATTAAGACCCTATTTGTTCATATATATAATCCATAACATGGAGTTGAAATTTTTATTCTTCATAGTAAATACGATGAGGAATTATCATATGGGAACATGCTTTGTATTTTATTCAGAACATGAAAGTCATATGTATACATTTCCTAGAGAGAACACAACCTGATATAATGTTATTGGATTGAGGTCTAATAGAACGAGGAAATTGAGATTTTCTATACTCTATGAATTGAATAAATGTTATTATGTTAACTTATTAATAAATATAACACTAACTTGGTGGAGGATTCATTGGAGTATTTAGCCTTGTTATTGATGCCCTTGGTATTTGAGAATAAGGAATCATATATCTAGTCAATGATAATAACTCTTCCACTTCTCCTTTATTTTAGAGAGGCCTGGTTTGTAGATATCTATTTTGAAGTCACAAGTGACTATATGTCATCATTACATGTTCCTAATGAATATTTATAAGGTGGAGATAATTTCATCCTTTTATAAGGACAAATAATTGTTTTGGTCATGTTCCATGGGGAGGTGATGCGGGTGTTTCATAACTCCGTAGTGGGTGGTACATATAGGAGTAGAAAAGATGTACCATGACCTTTGAAGATAGTTTTAGGGGGAAATAATGAGGGAGAGTGTTGTGTAATTTTATACTCAATACCTAACCTATCAATAGTTTATGGTAGATAATTATGTTCCAAAAGGATAGACACAACCTCGTGAGATCCAACTATTTAATTGGGGATAAATATCAGTGAATTGATTATAGAAATTCCATGCATACTGAGATTTCCTAACTATTGAAGGGTGATTATTGATCAACATATATTTTTGGAATGATTCCATACCATTTAGCAGTACATTTAAACGAATAGTTAAATGCAGTTGAATATATGGGAGATTGTTTGTCATCATGGGGTTCCCATAAGGTTATTATTTAAATCTAATTCTCAGTTCTCATCATAATTATATAGAGTCCTAAATGAGTACTTTGATTCCCATTTAAGGATGAACACATCATTCCACATCAAGAATGATGATAAAAAGTGGAAAACCATTAAACAGTTAGATTTTATACTGAGATACATTGTTTTAGAATTTTTTGGACCTAGGATGGTCAATTACTATTGGTGGAATTGACTTACAATAAAAATAATCCCCGCACTATCTATGTAGCACCATTTGAGTCTCCCTAGAAAATAACATTTTGGAAACCCATTTTATAATGACACATAATATTCATAGAGATATACTACATCTAAATATATGATTATACATTATGTAAAATTAAAAACACAAGCCAGAACTATAAATTTTTAGTGTATTTAGAAACATGGAAACATAAAAAACAGGTTCATAAAAATCTATTTCATCTCCCAAAATTTCATAACATGTACTATCCTTATGATATATATCATACATTAAACCTTTCTTCATTGTCTATGGGAAATGAATCATTATAAATGGGTGACCTTAGATGCTCATTAATGGTAAAAAATGGAGATACCAATCATACCATAATCAAAAGAGTATAAGAACATTAACAGAACATTTGAAATTTATACATTTTTTATCATCGATCATAATCTTTAGTCATTTTAGAAATCATTTATTTTCACAAGTCATAAATCATATGATAATAACATTAGCATAAGACATGGAATCTTTGGAATAAACATAATCATCGAAAATAATTTCTGTAGTATTCAAGGATCGTTTTACAAGACTATCATATTGGAATGGGTTTAATCATGAAACTATCTTATTAGACAAGGTTCATTACCAAGACTATCGTAACAGATAATGTCGATTAATAACCCAAGGACACTCCCCATTCCAGTACAATCTATCCCATGAGATATAAATCATTAAAAAATTATTTGGAGGTGTATATTGGTCACATCCCCATAATGATAAAAAATCATATATGTGCATCAATAATATAAAATAATTCATCACATCATAACCCATGAAAATAAATGGGTTTCATAAACAATTAAATATAACATAACCTATGGAAAATAAACTTATTTATTAAATATCATTCCATCATCAACATAAACCCTCAGTATAATGAATAAGAATACTATCCTTGAACTATAATCCCAATAAATCCTAATAACTATAAAATAATGTTATTTGAGATGTAATTTTTTTGATATTTTTTATCTATAACTTAAAATAATTCTTTTGGAAAATATCGTTTCAATATTGAAAATATTTTTTTCAAAATGAAAATAAATAATTGAGGAAAAAATTTTATATGTAAATAACTATATTATATTGTAGAGGAAGATTCAAGGAATTATGAATTCATTATGGTGGGAAAGGTGATAATTCCATTTTAGTTAAAATAATTCTATCAATTTTTTTTCATAAAAGTAAACAAGATCCTCTATTAGAAAAAAAATTCCTTCCAAAATGATTTTTAAAAGGTCAATCATGAGGAAAAAATAACATTACAAATTAATAATAGAAAATTCCAAATATTTTTGTAAATAATTTCAGAAAACATAGAAGAAGATGAAAAATATAGTTTTAAGGAAAACATAGGAAAAATGGAAATAAATTCTTTTAAAATTTGTTATAATTGCGGTTGGAATTTATTGGAATAATTAATTATTTGTATTATATTTAAATGCACATGAGACAAATTGAAATAACATATAATATAAAAAAATCATCCCACCCTTAATCCTAACATGGTAAAATCAATGAAGTAGATGTTTAACCCAATGAATGGAAATTGATGTATGAAATCCCTTTCCGCTTTATAACCTGTCTAACAATTTGCCCCATAAATGTAATAATTATCAAATGGAATTTTTTTTAATATTATGATAATTATATTCAGGACATTATATATTAAATGGAATTATATACACCATACATAAGAAATTCATGATTAATATGACATTTATCTCAAAGAAGTTAAAGTGAGATGAGAAACCCTTATCTCATACTTCCATTTATTGTCACTTACTATATCCTATTATGTAATAGTTTAGTATTTTTAATTAAAAAATCTAAAAACTATATTTTTATTTCTAATACCCTACCTGATACTTTTATAAAATCATATCACTCGTTCAATAATATTGTTTTATTATTTTATTGACAACTCTACCCATTATTAAAAGTCAACTCATGATTTATTACATATTTGTTCACATAATATAACCAAAAAGATTGATTTGTATATTCATTTTTGGAAATTAGGTACAAAACATAACATCCTGAAAATGTTATAAAACAATATTATTGAAAACCTCTTTAACATGATTATAAAATTCCATGGATTTTATAAAAGCACGAAATAACCTGGGGACATTCATAAGAAATTGGTCAGCTATAATGTTCAATAAGGGAATAAACAATGACTCAGAAGATAAATGATATAAAATAAACATATAAATGTGTAATAAGTGATTATGAATCATAAAAATGAACAATGAGACATGATATCAAATGATATTCCTAAAGGAAATACCAAAAATGTGGAAAAAACTGAAAACACAACATCATTAACATAGATCATGGATAAGACACAAAGAAATAATGTAAAAAAAATCCAATAATCGAATCAGGTTCACTCCCAGTCTTAACATGACATTAAATGAGACTAAACATTACCCAATGCATTAGAGCGCTATATAATTACGAGCTCACCCGTCACATTTATTTCATTTGCATGCAAAAGTGTGCCACATAAATCAACAAACATGGATTCATTCATTATAATATTTTATTACACAATTAATGAGTGTGTAATACATAAATCTAATTCATATGTAAATAATTATATGTTTATAAAATTTAATATCCTTGATATGGATTGGGTAACGTATTCAATACACAATTATTTTGGCATAGAAATTTTTTGTGAAATATCTATAGCATATGGATGTAACATAGAAATTAGAAAAAACATGTTGATGAGAGGTAAATTGGTCTCTAGTAATTTTTAAATTGTATGGGTAGTGATATGTACATTTAAATACGTGTACCAACATTATGATTTGGAAATGGAAGGTGTAAGATAATACAGAAACATGGATAAATAAGAAAAGGTGAGTATCCCATACTTGGGTGTGTGACTCCAAATGCTTGGGAGGAGATTCTTGAGAGATTGGGTTCACCCTGGGATGAAAATAGAGAGTATAGGTCAGATTGTGGAAGTTCTATATGGAGTTTTAGTGAAGATAAATGGGATCTTGGGATAGTTTATATTTTGAAAATAAGGGGGTTTCATTATTATTTAGGTTTAAAATTCTACATTAAAAAATAACCCAAACAAAAAACCATCACATATCTTATCCCAAGGTTTCTAACAATTTGAAGTGGATAGAATGTTTTATATTTCAATGTTCAAAACATTATAAAATAATACCCTTTCTTATGGGGAGGCGAGTCATACTCTTAATGAAATTGTTTTAAACCATTAAAATATATTAATTATTTGCAGGATTCCTAATGGATTTATGAAATAAATAAAATATACATAAAATCTAATTATTATAAAGTTAAAAATAAATTTTTTTATTGTATCTGACTTATAGTATTTATTACATCCCTTTTGGGTCATTGTGATATCATAATACAAAATGTATATTTATACGGTATTTAATTTTCACCAAAAAAATTTTAGGTCTCAAAAAATATTTATAAATTAATTATTTCATTATTTTGACATTATGATTACAAAAATTATATTCATTTCAATTAATTTTTTTAATGAATATGTGAATTTTCAATTTTTAAATATTAATTGACACTTATTGAGAAATGATGGGTTTTTCAAAAATAATAGTTTTCGAACCCCTAAAAAATTTCACATCACGAGATTAAAATTTATGATCCTAAGAACTTTTTAATTATAATATTTATTTAAAATATTATATATCTAAAAATAAATTAATTTATCAAAATAAATTCAATCATTTAATTTGATTGTTATCCAAAACCATTATTGTTGAAGCTATTGTATCGAAATACAAATAATTCAAAAAGGTAGAATAATAGGAGGGAAATATTCATTATTATATACAATATAATTTACATACTCATAATGATACATTCTTCATACATATCTTTTTAATACACCATCAATATCTCTAAACATATGGTCCACTATGGCGGGATTTTCATGGGGTTGTTCGGAAAATATTGTTTGGTCCATAATCTCAATGAACATAAACCTCTCTAATAAATGGTTTCAATCATGATTAAGTTGATAGATGTAAAATTGTGGTTGGTTGTGGGAAATCCTAATGATTCTGGCTCCCTCAGAACCTATGATAAATGGGATTTATAGGGTAAAATATTATTAGTTGTGTCCATCACATACTTTTTCTGTGTTAATTAGATTTGTTAAAACCCTATATTTATACTAATCATGTGATCACTTTTCAACATCTATGATATCAATGATAATGATTCCTAATGTTATTTTAAATAACATATAATAAAACCAAATAAGATAATGGGTTTTCTTCAACCATATTACATAATAATACATTTAAATAAATCAACCTGAGGAGTTTTTTATAACAATTCGGTTAGTTACAATCTGCCCCAATTAAGAAATTTCTCCCCCAAATAATTATCTTCCCATAGTAAAACAGATTAGGGTAATTCTATTTCAACACAACTTCTAGTTCCCAAATCGATTCTTTAATCTTCTAATTTATCCACAGCACTTTGGAAAGGTGCATTGTATTATTTTGTAAAACATTGTCTCTATGATCTAATATCTCCATCAGCTGCTCCTCATATGAGATATCATTATCCAATGGTACCACCTCTAGATTTATTATAGTTGATGGGTCTAGTATTTACTTTCTTGTCAGGGATACATTGAAAGAATAATGTCCTTCAAATAGGTTTAATGGGATTTCTAGTCAGTAGTCCACCACTCGGATGCGATTTCAGATATCAAAGTGTCCGATGTATACTAGTCTAAGCTATGCCTTCTTCCAAAATATCATCACATTATTCAATGTATATATTTGGAGGAATACCATATGTCCAACCAATATTTCAAGGTTTCATCATTGATTTTTACCATAGATCATTTATCGAATCTAAAAATCCTTGATGTTATAGAGGATGGTCATTACCTTTTCCACCATTTCTTTAACCATTTCTGGACATAGCAGTTTTCATTCCCAAAATTCATCCTAATTTGATGGTGTTATACACCATTTCCCATAAAGTGCATCTTAAGGAGCCATTTGGTTTCCTGATTAGAAACAATTTTTTAAGAGAACATGAATAGAGTATGATGTTAGTCCCATCCTCCTTTTAATTCCATAGAATAAACTCTCAACATGTTTTCCAATTTAGGGAGGCTTTTCTCATTTTTTACATAATTTTGATTATGATTAGTTGTAATAATGTTTAGCTCAATATTTAGAGCATTTTGGATAATTTTAATGAACATGGAGGTGAATCTTCTATATTGATTGGATATAACATATAGTGGTACACCACACATCCTTACCAATTATCTGATTATATATGTTCTTGTTGATTGAGTGAGTAATTATCTTGAATCACAATAATGTGAGTTTCCTTTCTATGTTCAACAACAACAACCCATATATCATTGTCTCTCCTTAATATATTCGGAATTATGGTGACATATTCTATGGTGATGATTTACCATTTCCATGTTGGTATGGGTAATGGTTGGATAATACCCTTAAACTTACTTAGTTCATCCACAACTTACTAATATACCAAGCACATTGATGTATATTTAGTTATCACCTTCAGCATATAGTCCCACTATTAGTTCTCCTAGAGATCCTGATATATATTTGAGCTTTTTGGGTTAATCAAGATATTTGTACTATGTTTATCATCTAACGGTTCCCTCTTAATCTTGGGATTTAGAGGTACACATAGTCATTGTTCAAATATAACAAATTCATCTTCATTAACATTAAACATTCAAGATTTCTCTTTCCTTATAACACCTAATTTCTTATGAATTCTCACTCAATAATTTTGAGCATATTGTAACCTCTCTATAAGGGACAGTTGAGAAATCCTTTTTGAAAGGATTGACAATCTTCCTTCAATTATGATTCCCATTTATATTCATTCAAAATCTAAAAAGATAAGATCCCTCTCTATTCTAATAAATTATTGAATTGTTGAATACTTTCTATATAGAGAATCCATCACATTATTGGATTTACCAGGATGGTAGTGGATTGAGAAGTCACAGTCCTTTATCATATATAACTTTTTCTTTGGTACTTATTCATCTATTTTCGTCTAAATATATATTTGTCACTTTTTTTATCTGTAAATATTTCCAAAATCTCCCCATTGAGATATTACCTAATATTTTCAAAGTGAATATCACTATATACATCTCCAGATCATGTTTTGGGTAGTTCTAATCATGAAATTGTATCTTCTTAAAAGCATAGGAAATTATTTTTTTCATTCATCAGCAACACACATCCCAATCCCTTCTTCTATATATCAATAAATACAATGAAGAGATATCCACTTGATTGTTGTGTGATCAATGGGGTAGTTATAATCCTTGTTTTTAAATCCAAAAATATCTCTTCACAATCATAATTCCTTTAAATGATAAATCCCTTCCATGTAAGCTTGGTTAGAGGGTTTGAAAATCATGAGAAATTTATCATAAATCATTGAAAATGCCTAGCTAATCCTTGGAAATATGAAAATTTATCACAAATGATGGACATATCACTCCTTTAGTTGTTTCTGTTTTTGATGGATCCATATATATCCCATTTCTTGTGAGGATATATCCCAAGAATGAGACTTCCTTCAATAATAAATCACATGTGTAGTAATTTTCATAAATCATATCATTTTTCATGGTATTTAGAACAGTGCTCTGATTCTTCTCATGTTGCTCTTTTTTTGTGTATATAAGTATAATATCACTAAATATTAATAATTTTTTTGAGGTAATAAATAAAGGATTTATTAATCATGTACTTGAAGATCACTAGAGCATTTTTTAGGCCAAATGGAATTACTATGAACTCATAGTGGCCATACCTTATTTGAAAAGTATCATTGGGGATATCCTCCTTCTTCACCCAAACATGGTAATATCCACAACATATAATCACCTTCGAGAAGTTTTGTTTTCCATGTAGATGATCAAACAAGTAATAAATCCAAGGCAGATGATACTTGTTCTTTATCAAGATTTTATTGAGTTCACGATAATAAATGCAAGGGCACATTGACTAAACCTTCTAGTTGATGAAGAGGATGGGTGAAACCCATGGTTAAGCACATGGGTGTGTGAACACTTTATCTAGATATTCCAATATTTTTTTCATCAGGTCCACAATTTCCATAAAATCAATTCAATGTGGTGTCTTGGATAATGGAAATTCTATATGTATAAGCTCGACTAAAAATTTATCCTCTTGGCTGGGAAGAAGAGTAGGATTTTTTTGGGGAAAAACATCAGTATATTACTTCATAATAGGATATTTTTTCTAGGATGGATACATATTTAGAACCAATATTATGTTCTAGACATTCTTTCTCGTAGTTAAATAATATACATTCTTGAGATGTTGGTGGTAATTAAGATTCATAATACTCTTTGAAAATTTAAATAATTGGGGGTTGATTTATGCTACTAGGGTTGATTTACTTATCAAAAAAAATTAATGGCTCTATATAGGGAAATCCAATCCAAGAAAATAATTTCACCAAATTCCACCAAAGTTAGTATGAAAACATTCACTGGAATGTTCACAAAATAAACTGTAATAGGGGCAGAGTTATATTTTTGGGATGCAATAATTTTTCCATATGTAGTTTTAACCAAAGAACTATATCCATGATTTTTGGTGGTGATTCAATTCTTCTACTAATGATTCTTATTTTGAAGGAATGTACAGAATTAGAATAAAAAGGTACATTTCATATCCATGAATGAATATCTAGAGTATCCATCACTACATTATTTTCTGGATCCAACTCAACAGTTATAATAGAAAAAACTCACCCTTGTTTCCTTGGATGTTGTGGTTTTCATATGAAACCCCTTGTCTTAGTGTATTAAATTGAAAAGTTCCCTTGATCCTTGAAGTTGTAGAAATTAAAAATGTGTTATGGGATGACTTGAGAAGTCCTTTAATCCATCATATTTGCATGTTTCTCCTATTAGAAATCATTAGAAAGGTGTCCTTCCTTTTAACACCTATTGTATTTCCCCATTCTCCTTAAGAAATAATCTGGTTTCTTCATTACACACCATTGAAAAGTGAGAAGTTTAAAATTATTAGCACTGTTATATTTCTCCATCATACTACCTGAATTAAACTCCACTTTCAACTTCTTATCCACATGATACCATCAAGAATTATTTATTTCCATTTTAACGTTGAGAGAAAATTGGAAAATTTTCTCATAAAAATCAAATTATAAAATTAATAAGCATTTTCTTCGACTATGTTTTATCCCATTAATGAAGTGATCAACAGTTTATTCTAGTGTAATGAAAAAGTGGAGGAATATAGTGAAAGACTTTTGATTTTTTACTCATACAATTAGATATATTCATCATATTTTTATTGTGGGAAAGGAAAAATATTTCCATTTTATCTAAGGGAGTATGAGGGAAATATTCATCGATAATTATTTAATAGAATTCTTAAACTCCATTATTTCAATATCATCCATAGGAATTATATTCTTAGACAACGAACAAGACTAATTAGATCCACCATCTTTATGAAAAAACATCTAGGGGAACCATCAATTGTTTAGAACATTGAGGGATTCACAACATCTTCTCAATGGAATAAATTTATTTTTCATCAATTATGGGATCAGATGATACATATAAAGTAGTAGGCCTTTGTTTCATAAAGGACATAATCACAACATTTTCTCTCCTAGGGGAATTTATGTGCATCTCGTGATTTAGTTTTCAACTAAGAAACTGAGTTAGATGTAAAAATATTATGGAAATATAGTCGATTTTGGATCCCATTAGGTTTGGTCATCTTATTGGGGGGAAGATATCACATTTCTCATCACATTTATTTTTTACCTGATACATCCTATATCCATTAAATATCGACAATAATAGGAAAAATAATGGATTATTTTTTTAGAACTATTAAAAACAAAAAATCGGAATTTAAGGAATTAAATGGGAAATATTATAACTAACATTTCTTCATTAACATAATAATCTATAGGCTTCAAGAAATGTTATTGACGATCTATTTCATAACATATATTCTTATGAGAATTTTGTTCCCATAATACTAGTTCGTAATGAGATTATTAATATACCATATAATATCCCTTGGGAATATCAAACTAAGTACATAGTATGGATAATTTTAATGTAATTTGTTACACCGAGTCAGGACCGGAAGACCTCTGTAGAGTTATTACCCCCATGTTAATCTATTCCAGAACAACATGCATTTGGAATATCCATAAAAGGATTTTTTTTTTTTGATAAACCACTTTCTCTATACATAAAAAAATTTAGGGATGCTTTCTTATACATAGTCTTATATCTATGGATTTATATAGAGTTTTATTATCTAAATACAATAAATCAATAATATTTTCACGTGATACCTTATATAACCAAAATTCACTTTGTTACATAATAATTCTTGATTTGTTACATATAAGTTCACATAATACAACCTGAAAGACAAAGAAGTCTAGTTTCTCTAGGAATTAAGTACATATCCTAACATATAGAGTGTTGGATAAAAAATATTATGGGAATCATACTTAATATTCTTCTAAAATTAGATGGATTTTAAAAAAATGTTGGAATCATATACATGAACAATGGGACATGATATAACATGAAAATCATAAAGCCAACATGGGAAATTTTCCAAAAACACAATACATTGCAACATACACATAGTTCAAGACTAAACTACCAAGAAATATTGGTGGAAAAAGTCTCATAATGGAATAAAGATCACTCCCTGTACCAAAATGAAATATCATGAGACAAATTATTATCCAATTCATTTGAGCGCTATATAATTTTTGGCACACCCATCAAATTCATGTTATTCTCATGCTTAAGTGAGCTAGATAGATCATAAAACATTAATTCATTGATCATCATATTTTACTCGATGATTAATTAGTTTGGAATAAAAAATTTCAGTCCCATGTAAAATAATAATAGGTTTAAAATTTATATCACCCTTGATAGGAATTGGGTATGGTACTCTAGAAATAATTATTTTGGCATAAAAAATCATGGTGAAATTTCGGCAGCATAACGACATCACTTAAAAATTCATAAAATTGTATAATGAGATAGAAATGGGTATCTAATAATTTTTAAATAAAATTTCAAGTAATATTGACATTTAAATACATTTCCCAACTATATTAAATTGAAATTTAAGGCATAATATAATAAAGACACTTGAATTAGGTAGAGAATTTGAGGATCATTTACTTGAGCGTGTGTACCCAAATGCTTAGGAGGTTCTTTTAGAGAGATTTGGGAGCCTTTAAAGGGATATATAGAGTGGAGGAAAGATTATGGATATCCTCAAATGAGTATTACTGAAGAGAAATAGGATATTTGGTTGGATTATATAGGAAAATAGGGAGATTTAATTTTTATTTAGGTTTTTCGACTCTACATACAAAATAACCAAAACCACAAACCATACATTGGGTTTTCCCAATATTTATGAATAATGGGAGTAGTAATAATTATTTTATAATGCTAGGGTCCTCAAATTAAAAAATAATAGTCTTTATTATGTGTAGGTGAGTCAAACTCTCAAGGAAATGGTTTTAAAACATTAAAATATAGTAATTGTTTTGTAGGATTTCTAAGGGCATTATAAAATTAGATAAATAAAATTAAAATCAAATTATTCTAAAATCAAAGAATAATTTTGGTTGGGGGATTCATTTATTGTATTTATTACACAACTTTTGGGACATTATTATGTCATAATACACAACGTATATTTATACAATATTTAATTTTTACCTGAAAATTCATCGATCTCAAAAAATTATGAAAAATTAATCATGGGATAATATCAACATTATGTTTCAAAAAATAGTATTAATTTAATATACATATTTTTTTTGTATATGAATTTCTACATTTAAAATATTAATAGAAATTTATTATGAATTGCTGGTTTTATTTGACAATAATAGTATGTGAACACACAGAAAAATTAAATTTCACATCATAAAAATTTTATGATCAAAAACTGTATTTAATAATAATATATGATTAAAAAAATATTAATATAAAAAAAATTAATTCATAAAAATTATTTCCTTAATTGAATTTAAATATTACCTAAAAATTGAGTTTAAGTTTTATTATATTGAAATAAAAATAATTTATAAAGTAACCATAGTATGATGAAAATATATTAATTGTCATATTCAAAATAATGTACATAAAAATATTTATAGGGTCTTCATATATATCCATTTAATATACAATACAATTACTTAAGGGAAAGGTGCGTGATGGTGGGACTTTCGTGAGGTGGTTCAGCGAACATGGTTTTGGTTGTGATCAGGAATATCGTGATCTTATCCCATGAACAGTTTCTATCATGTTTAAGTAATTTGATCTCATCCTAGGCATGGTCAAGGGAATATCCCAGGGATGGTATATCCCTTATAAGCACTGATAAATGGGATGTATTGTTTACAATTCTACTGAATGTTTCCATCACTCTTTTGGGTCAATTCGATTTGTTAAAACTATATATTTATAATAATCAAGTGATCACTGTTCAATAACTATAATATCAAATGAAATGATCATTAAAGGTATTTTAAATAGTATAGAATAAAACCAAAGAAATTCATGTTTTATCTATAACCATACTACATAATAAAACATCTAAATACTTCAAAAATTGTAATTTTTTTACAAAATACTGGATGATTACAATTTTCATTATTTTAGGTGTGTTGGTTTCATAGTTTCATGGTCGGTTTACTTGTGTATAAATATAGATTATATTATGAACATAAATAAAACTTAAGAAGTTAAATGAAAATATATTAATGTAGTCTAATATTTTTAATTGTACCCATATATAATTTTCCCCCTTACATGATGATCATTCATTTGATAAAATGTTAATGGTAAATATTTTGTTTAATTTGGACATTTTTCTAACCATTACAAACAAGTTTCATTTTATTTAGTATTATTGCTATATATTATTTTAAGAAAATTATATATGTTATAATATTCCTTCTACAGTCTAATTTATCTAGTATAATACTTTTATGAAAATTATAGATGGTGGTAGTGGAAAATGGAAAATCATTATCCATGAAGATGATTGACCAACAAAATTTGGACAATAGTTTTGTATTATTGAATTAAAGGAGGTAATAATGGGGATGTATTTTAGATATTTAATTAGAAAAATAGAATTATATAATATACATGTTATTGGAGTTATTTTTTCATGATATATGAATGGGGTTAAGAGAATGATTAAAAAAATATAAATTAAGAGATGTTTTTTTGGGAAAGATACCTCTTGAATGTAACCTCCTTGAATGACGCCTAAAGGAACTTCAAATTGATATTTGTGTGAGACCTGAAGCACATGTATATGGAGTGAGTCGTTTGGAGAGGTTTTGGTAAATATTTTATTATATTCAAGGCTTGAGAGGGTAAATGGGGTGGTGAGGCTTGCTATTTATACTTGAGGAGGGTTGGTTTTAATTGATTTAATTATTATTATTTTATATATAAAGGCAACCACATTTGATAGGTATTAATTCTAAAATTAATTAAGGGTAATTAATGTTTTATTTTTTTATGTATGATAAACACATCATCCACCAATTTAGTTTAGTATTTTCTATGCATTTTATAATTTTACTTTTTAACATTAACCATGCAATTTATTTTACTTATACTATGGTAAATCATTTTTTCCCATGGGAAAATTTCTATTCCGAAAAAAGTAAATTTTGATATAAACTAATTTTGATATAATTATTAATAATTTGGAATCGGTTTTAAAAATTAAATACACCTAATTTTCAAAATTATATTCTAAATTAAACAATCAAAATGCAATGAAAAATAGTTTCAGGGAAAAAATTTGTTCTTAAGATAAAAAATGTTCCAATTCTAGAGATATGAATACAGATTTTAAAATTTTATTTAATTATATTATATTTTATTAAATATTACATATGATTATTTTATATCAATTTAAAATCATAAAATTACTTTAAAATGTAATTAAAATGAGGCTTTCATAAAAATAATTACATTTTACTGTTTATAAAAAAATTGAACTTTTCCAAAAATTCACAAAAACCACTTCCTAATAAAAATTTAACATGATTAATATAAAAACGAGGTTTATTTTCAAAAATAAATTTTATTATTTTTTTGAAAATAAATTATATTTATTTTCTCATATAAATTAATAACAATATATCTTGGAAGAAAACATATATTTGAAGAACCAGATGACTTAACTAATAATTACATCTTTATTCCGTAATAGTAAATTTATACTTTCAAAATGAGTTGTAATAATATATTTTTTATAATGTGGTTAATACTATTAATTATCAATAATTAAACAGTTATTTTAAAAAAGTGTTTTAAAATAATAATATTTTGGAGTTCATTTACGCTCGGTATTCTGTCTAATGTATGATATTAAAGAGAATCTTTTTTTAAAAGATACATTTAATAAAATATTGGGTTGTTACATTAAACCCATTTTAATGTATATTTCTTTGAAATTATTTACTCATGTAAAAAATTATGAGGATTCATATTCTCCGTTACATCCTCATGTTCCCACATAGCATTCTCAAATTGGTGGTTTTCCACCAAACATTAACCAAACTAGTGGTCCAGTTTTGTAGAACTTTATCTCAACGATTTGGAATCTATACCAGTTTTCATTATAATAATTATATTTCTCATGTATTATGACCTCTATATTTATTACATGTGCAGTATTAAGTAATTACATCATTTAGAGTGATACATGGAACACCTCATGAAATTGAGAGATATTTAGGGGTATAAACAATAGATAAAATTTCATCTTGATAGGACCATGAATTTCAAAAAATTGAGTCCTAAAAATTTATAATTGGACATCAAAAATAAAATGTCGATATATTTATATTCCTTCATGGGAAACCAACATTGTAAAAACGATCAACAAAACATCCTCTTAAAAAGATAGAAAATTGAAGGTGAATATCATCACTCAATAACGATTCTAATTTGGTGAATATTAGTAGATATTGAAAATATGGACATGGAATAGAATTATTGATATCAAGTTCTAATGTTTAATTATAAAGAACATTTTTATTAAAGGGTTAATGACCACAAAAACATAGAATGACTAGGTCTAAAATGGTCATTGATATCATAAAAAATGATTATAATAGGATAATATTTTTTCAAAATCATTTGAGAAGATATAATTACATTTTAACCATATCATAATCTTAATATCACTATACAGTTGTTTCATGATCATTTTCCATATAATATATAACTCCATGAAAAGAAATCCTAAATTTTAATGCCTGAAGAACTAGTGGATCATAATATCTACAATGAGATGATATGTAATTGCATCTCTCTATATTTATCATAACAATATGATTAGCATAGGTAATCCAATAAATATAAACAATCATATATTTAATAAATAAATTAATCTATAAAACCTCTTCCATATATTAATGTCAACAAATTCATATGTGGTTACCATTAAGATCCTTCAAAAAAAAATCCAATATTTTAGAATTCATTTTAATAAATATTCAAAATCCACATTTCATTAATCCCCCAAACAACTTTATGTATCTATTAATTTTTAAACCCATGAAATGTGAATATAATTATCATTTATTATCAAAAAACCTTTAAATAACCTGAATTACAGTAAAAACATAGTTAAAACATGCATGATTTTTGAACATAAATATTTCTTCATACCACAAATCCATAAATTCTGGAAACTCAATCCATAGACCATTTTGTCTTTACATTAATAATTAATTCCAAGGTTATATATACTATACAATTTATTTTATTAAAATCAAACATATTATTTTGTAATTATTATCCCTATAAAATGAAAATATTAAATGTTATATTTCCTTTAATTATGTGGTCTATAAAAATATAACTTTCCACCTCAACCACATTTTTTGGTTAGAAGTACCATTCAAAATTTAACATAAAATTCATAGGGAAAACCTATTGCGGAACAATATTTGGATTTTTTTTATTCCATAATAGAATAATGTAAATAAATAACATTATTATTTAATTCCAATACATAAAAAATCCATCATTCAACATCCTAATTAAACAATTAACCATGCTTCATCATTTTATGCTTATAAACTTCTTCAATGTAATTTTTTATTCATAGTCTCTTCATCATCAATAATATAACCATTACTCATAAAAAAATTGCATATTATCTCTACGAGCTATCCCCCAAGGTCATAGATTTTCATAATTCTCAAACATTCCACATTTAAAATATTTAACAGTTGATGATGAAAAGGAATACCATTTTTTTCATCGATTGCATTAACTAAACCATTCACTATTCCTTTAAAAATTTATTTCATTATAACCTTATTTTCAATACCCAAATAATCCTCTACTAACATTGATTCATTCTACTTTATGCCTATTCGTACATACATTATAGGACGAAAATTGAACTTTCATTCCTCTATGGTCACCGTGAATGTCAATCTTTATCTTATTATATGTGTCATGAAACACATCAAAATGATATTTTTTATCATATTTTGAGATTTATAATCAGTAATAATATAAAAAATTCTTCATATGACTCCCATTTAATTTTGTTTCTCATGAGAAATACCATTACAGTATCTATAACATTTACATCTAACAAGAGTCCTCATGGTTCCAACCATTGTCTAAAACCCAATAATCAGAGTGTGAGAAACAATAATCAATGTGGGAAGCCACGTACTCAAAATAAATATACAATAAAATTTATATCTATAAACCATTAGGATTAATTTTATGCTATTTAGGATCGTTACAAAATTTATTTATTTTATGCTATATTCATACATATTCTTTTAGATAGTATATAAGGACTTGTCATCCTAGTTTTCAAAGGTTGACTAAAATTTGATTTTATACAATTATAATGACTGATAATTTTCTATATATATATTACATAAAAATTAGATAAATATTCATTACATAACATTACTAAACCATAAAAGAACAGTATGGGTTAGTGCCTTTTGAATCGTTTAAATAAAAGAAATTGGTTTACAAAAATAGATATCCTCACCATAAATTTCGTCAAGTATAGAACCCTCTTTAGATATATCATTCTTCAACTCTTTCTTTGAAACCTTCAAAAAGGTATTTGTAAGAAAGGGTTGATATCATATGCTCAGTAAGGGAAATAAAATGGAGATAACAATCACAATATAAGAATAATGGAGTAAGAATGTGATCGTAAAATTTGAAAGTTATACCCTCCATAGCAAATAACATAATGTTTAGTCATGATATAAATCATAGAAGTTCATAAGGCGTGAATCATAATAAAAAAACATTAACATAAGAAATGGAATTTTGTAATACTAATAATTAAAGAAAATTGTTTCCTTATTTGAAAATGATATTTTGAAACACTATCTTATTAGAATGGACTAACTCCTCAAAACATTATAGTAGTCATGGTTCACTCACAAGACTATCGCAGTGGAAAAATGAATTTACTTAACTATGTTCACATTTCATTTCATTCACATATATATGATGAGATATAAATAATCACCCATTGAATTTTATGTAGATTAATATCTAAAAGGCATTGTCATGGGCACCCTCAAATGATTATTTATTTTTTGGGTAGTAATGTGCAATAGAGTGGCTGAACAAGGTCGTCTCTCAAAGGAGGAAGTAAATTTAACAAATTATTAAAGGTATTTTAAAAATAACATAAAAGGGAATAATAAAACTAATTGACCGGATGTGGGGATTATTCCACTCATAAAACTAGAATATGTTTTTTGGAATAATATTGTATATTATTTTTGTTTTTATTTTTGAAATGATGTTCGATTAAAAAGTTATAACAAGAATATATTTTTTAGAAAATATTTAAAAGATGTAATTGATCTAAATATACCCATTAATTTACTTATTAATCATTATAATTTAAATTAATATCAAATTAATTATGATCCCTTAATTTTTTGACCCTCGAACCCAATAAGAATTAACTATACCACAAAATATGAAGATAATTAAACCATATGCTATCTTCAAAACATGCAATCACAACACCTTTCGTTGATTGATATTCTAAGGATAGCTTATTGTCTGTGGTAAATTAAGGCACATGTCCATTATGGAAAATGATGATGAGTTGAGCATATGGATTATATTATAACCCTACAAATTTATCCTGTGTGTTCTTGTTATACCTATTAAATTTGCACTCTCACAATTAACACAATACTCAACCTCGCGTGTTTTGTGTTAAGTGATCAACTTTTTGTTTAGTTTATTATAATTTAATAACTCAATAAATGGATCATATTAAGTGAATTATATTATCTCAATGATTAAAAATAACTAAATTAAGATGTCAGAAGATAGATCTATCACTAAGATAAGTACTCTTCCATGGGCGGTGTGGTTATCATGGAGACTTTTTTCCGGAGTAAAGGATTGAAATGATAGTACCCAATCTCGTCACCACTCTTGATTCCAACCCAAATAGAATGAGTAAAGAAAAAAATAGTTCAACTAAACAGAAGAAAATAAAAGAAATAAAATAATAAATAATATTTTTATTACTCAAATGAAAACATTACATCATGAAGAAGAGAAGAAGGCTTTGATGAGGGGATCCTTGCTTCAAGAGCTACCCCTCTTACAATGGTTGGATAATTTGGGTGAAACAAGTTATCCTATGTATTTAACATAAAAATTCATGTCCTAACCCGTAAAAATGAGAAAAATATACATTTAAATATGGGAGGTAAGACTAGGTTTAAATTGGTTTCATGTAATAATGAGAAGATTATGCAAAATATTTTAATCACAACTGAACCACCTTTTTTTCAACCCAAACGCATGAATTAGCTATTCTTCCAGCATGGTAATGTGTGATAAATGTGTTTTTCGATCCCCTCTCAAATTATGGACTGAATACATGAATTTATGTTGAAGATATGTCTCAAACACTAAAGTGATGTCCAATCTCTCGTGTCCAGCCCACCATTGAGTTAATGTCCCATTTACTCCATCCAAAGGAACTATTTATCTCCAATGTCATGAACAAAAGTTGTAAAAAATATGTAGGGAACATTGTTAAAAGATATTTAGTTCAAATAAGTCATTTTAAAATATTTATGTATGAAATACTAAAGTGTATTGTAAAAGGGTAAACCATGAATTTTAATCACATTTTCAAATGAATGATCTAATCCCATAAAATGCATAAATGAACATATTTTGAACAATGTGAGGAAATTATGTCATTTATTATCAATAAAATATTCATCAAAATATTGTTTTATCAATTTTTCCACACAAACCTTTTTTCACTCTTGGGAAAAACCTCATATCAAGTAAATATCAATCTCAAATAAAAAAAAATTAAAACACATATCATTGAGATCCAAAAAACCCACACCATGAAACAAAAAATATTATGTCTCATAAAAACCCATTATTTCCTGTTCTCCATTTATATCATTCAGTAAATTTCAACTTAATTTAACCACCCATGCACAAAACACTTACCTCACTTGAATTTTCTGTTCTCTCACAAATGTCAATTTTCTAGAAATCTCTTTATAATCCAAACTCATAAAAGGGTCACCATAGTCTTGATGTATTACTACATTACCACTCGATGTGAGTGAATGATGTATGTTTATCATGAGGACTTTCTAGGGTTATTCTGTGGATTTTGGTTGGAAGGATTTATATGTGACAAATTCTATGGCTGAATGATAGGGGATTGACTCTTTTTGATGAAAAATTTCATTAATCTAATTTTCACTTAAATATTTTCTCCTCCTAAATCCCCATAGCATCAATTAATCTTCATAATTATGAAAATTAATTTAATGTTTACACCATTCAGCATTTCAGTAGAGAAAATTTCAATCTTCTCAAACATGATTTTCATGAATGTTATAGAAAGTCACAACTTTCTTTCTTTATTAGAAGCTTCATAAAGGCACCACATCACATATCATGAACACTTCAGAAAAGGCACATCTTCTATCATAATTAGTTTTTTAGAAGTAAACACGACTCTTTAATATTTAATTTCCCACTGGAAGTTTGACAGAATGTGGTAGCACAACATAAGAAAACTCCCCCCCACTTATGTTCCACTAGATTAAGTAATTTCACATCAATAGTTGGTTGGATAGGAAAAATAGGTTTGTAATTTGCCTAACCTAACAAGCTGTTCATGGATTATAAGTGATATAAGGATTAAATGTTCATAGCAAGACATTATAAAATGGATTCTTTGAAATAGAGTTTTTAATTCCAAAAAAATGTGTCAACCATTCAAACATAAGTACCACATACCCTAATGTTTTAATAGGAATAAATCAAATTCTGGTTAAATCCAGTAGGTTTTAGTTATTTCATGAAGTGAGGTAAATTTAAATAATATGAATTTAATGATTCATAAGCCTCAACGGAATGTGATTTCAAATATAAATACAGTGAGATGTGTCATGGGATTCAAATTTTAGAGTACATTTCAGGAAATTACTAAAGAGTTGGACTTGAAAAAAAGTCTTTTTCAGAATTCATTAATTCTTAGTTTCATGGGATAAATTTTTTCACATAATGATGTGGATTTTAAAAATGGAGATGAAAATCATTTAATCTAAAATTATTCAAAAGCACACAAAAAAATTAAGAAATAAACACACAAAATTTGAAAACCACACATTTTTTTTTAAATTATTGAAAAACAGGAAAACAATTGAAATTATTAAACCAAATTGTTCCCTCACCCACACATAAAATATGGTACTTTCATTAATCTGAACCCATGAGATGATATAAAAACATGAAATGTGTATTTTTAAATAGGAAAAATAATAAAAAATTGAAAGGGTTAGGAATAGCCAAATATGCTCATGTGATGATGGGGTCATGCAGTGTGATGAAATCCACTACATTAGTAGGATGTACCTCTATGTATTTCTTAAAACATTTCCCATTGACTGTAGAGATCCTTGTTATATCCTCTTGTGTGATATCCACTACACCATAAGGAAAAACATTAGTCACAACATAAGGACCAAACCATTTGGAATACAACATACCAGGCATCATATTTAGTCGTGAACTATAGATAAGGGCTTTCTCTCCAATATGAAACTCCCTTTATGGGATCATTATATCATGAGATGATTTTTATATTTACTTGTAGGTCCTTGAGTTCTCATATGAACACAATAGAATCACCTCAATCTCTTGAATTTTTAACTTACTTTGGATTCCAACTTGGGAAAAAAACAAGTTGCATTTTTTTGTAGCCCAATAATCCTAATGCTCAACTTCCATGGGGATATGAAACACATTCCCAAAAACAATTTGAAATGGGAACAAACTAATGGGTGTCTTTTATGTTGTCTTATAATCCCACAATGCATCATCATAGTGACTTCTCCAATCCTTCTTATTTTTCTACATGGTTTTCTCCAAAATTTGTTTATACTCACAATTTCAATCCTCATCCTAGCCATTTGGGGGGGTATAGTTTTGATGATTTGGGTGTCATCCCATACGTCCGAAGAAGGGAAGCATGATTACGATTATGTATGTGTTTCCCTTGGTCACTAATGATAGCCTTATATACTTCAAACCTGCAAAACATTTGTGATTTGATAAAGTCCACAACAACCTGAGAATCATCAGTCCTAGTGGCCTTATCCCCCACCCATTTGCTAACATAATCAACAGAAAAAAATATTTAGGAAAACAAATGAATAAGAAAAGGACCCATAAAATTAATGCCCCATACATCAAAAATATCACAGAATAATATGGGTTGTTAGAGAATCTTGTGTCTCCAAAAAAATATCACCAGTGTGTTTGAAATGTGAGCACGACCTACAAAACACATGATCATCATGGAATAAACTAGGCCAATACAATCAAAAGACCAAAAATTTCCTAGTTGTCCATTGGTGTCCTATGTGTCCAGCACAAGCACGTCTATGATAGAATTACAGAACAAACATACACTCATGATCAAGAACACACCTCCTGATAACACGATCACTACACATTCACCATAAGTAGGGATCATCCCATAGATAATAACTGGACTCACTCTTTAATTTTTGGAATTGAGGTTTCTAAAAACTTGTTGGAATTTCAAGGGCCACAAGGCAGCTAACTAAATAAACATAACAAGGATGTGTACCTAATAAGGAATAATGTTTATCATCTTGGAATGTATCCCAAAGTGGTACCTAGTCCATGGTGTCATCCTCTAGTGCATGAGTAAGCCTATTCATGTGGTTTTACACTAGGTTTTCTGACCCCTTCATGCATATAATCTCAATATCAAATTCTTTAGGAAGGATCATCCATCAGATAATTCTGGGCATTGCATCAGGCTTATTCAAAAGAAACATCAGTGATTGGTCTGAAAAAACATCTACTTAGAGCCCAATAAATATGAATGGAATTTATCTAAAGAAAAAATGATAGGAAGAAAATTCTTTTTCAGGGTTGTGTAGTTTGATTGGGCTGAATCCAATGTCCTTTATGCTTTGTAATTCATATCTGAACGTCCCTCCACCCTATTTTTTAAGACAGATCTAACTGAAATGTTATATGTATCACACATAAGGTCAAATGTATTGACCCATTGTTGTGGATGTATGATCATTGGAGTGGTCAGACACTTCTTTGGATTATCAAATAATACCTTACATGAATCAAAAAACACAAAATTAGAATCCTTTTGAAGTAATAGAGATAAAGGAAGAGCAATCTTACTAAAATATTTTATGAAGCGTTGATAAAATACAGCATTCCCGAGGAAAGATCTAACAGCACACACACATGAAGGATAGGGTAGGGATGAAATAATATTTACCATATATCTATCAACCTCTATCCCATGTTTTGACACTACATGCAGTAAAAAAATGCCATGCTCTACCATGAAATGACTCATTTCAATGTTCAAGGAAGGATTCTTCTCAATACAATGATTCAAAACCTTTCATAAACTAGAGATACAATCATCAAATGAAGACCCATACACTGTAAAATCATCCATGAATACCTCCAGGCAGGTCTCAATAAAATCAGAAACAATACACACCATGCATCTCTCAAAGGTACCTAGAGCATTGGAAAGTACAAATGGAATCCTCTAGTAAGAAAATGTGATGAAGGGACAGGTGAATGTTGTATTATATTGATCCTTTAGATAAATAGGAACCTAAAAATTCCCTAAAAATACATCCAGGAAACAATAGTGTGGTTTCATAGCTTGTCTCTCAAGAATTTCATCATTAAATGGGAGGGGTAATTGGTCATTGCATGTGGACTGATATAGTTTATTATAATCAATACAAACATGCCAACTATTTTGTACCATCTTTAGAACTAACTCCTCTTTATCATTATTAACAATTGTAACACCACATTTCATTGGAACAACCTGAAAAGGACTCACCCACTAGGAATCTTAAATAGGATTGATTATACCCACCTTGAGCAATTTTTCATCTTTTTTTAACAACCTCCATACATGTTGGATTTAGTATCCTTTGTGGGTACCTAACTGATTTATCCCCATCCTCCAAAAGAATCCTATCCAAGACAATAGAGGTGCTAATACATTATATCTCACCCAAGTTCCAACCAATTTTCCCAAATGTTATCCCTGAAATGGATAAGATTTTTTTCTTCATGTTCAAAAGATAGATTGTTTGAAATTATAAAATGTAATTCCTCACCACTTAACAAGTCTTTGTATTTTAGATATGGTGGTAATGGCTTGATTTCCAATGTTGGGTGTAGTGTATGGATGGAAAAATTGAAGGAACTGAAATATTTGCACATTGAACATAAGTATCATAATGTACATCATCAAAATCAGAGAATAAATTATGAAATCTATCAGAATAATCTACATCCATTTCATAATCAGATTAAACATGACCAAAATAAAAATATGAATCCATTTAAAAATCAAGTCTAAGAGAGTCTTGTGCATTCTAAATAGGTGTGGAAGTACTCTATGAAATCAAAATATAACCAATGCTCATAATATCCATAAGAATAGGACAATCAAATTCCATGGGGTTTTTATTTGGTGGTTCAAAATGGGAGATAACAAATACAGAATGGTCTACTGAGGGGTACTTCAGGGTTTCCATAACATTAAATATCACAAATTCATCTCCAAAATCCATTTAAAGTAAACCCTCATTGACATTTATGATAGTTTTTTCAGTTTTTAGGAAGGGTCTACCTAAGATAATGGGATAATGTGAACTTACCAGATCATCCTCCATGTTAAGAACGTAGAAATCTGCTAGAAATAACATGTATCTTACCAAGATAAGTACATCCTCAAGGACTCCCTCTAGATATGTTGTAGCACTATTTTGCAACTGCACCACTACTCTCGTCAGTTTCAACTCCCCAACCTGTAAAGAAGAAAATACAGAGGGAGGCATCACATTTATGGAAGCTCCTAAATCACAATGAGCATCAGAAAAGTGTAACTACGCGATGGTGCATGGGCTAGTGAATGTTGTGGGATCCTTGCACATTATTGGCATTGCTAGAGTTAGTGTAATGAGTGATGACACATTCCTTCCATGATTGATCCTCCAATTTCCCTTCAGCCCTCTTCGATTGGTACAAATATATTTTAAAAAATTGCATACCATGGGATTTTTTTAATGGCTTCATGTAATGTTATATAGATCTCCACACACATGAATGTATCCAAAAAAAACTTTTGGAAATGCCTCTTCAACCATATTTTTGGTTTGTTCAACTCTATTTTGAAATGGACGCGGTTTCGGAGGAACATCATCAATCTTTTTATTACCTTTATATTTTTTCTTGGGATTCTCATCAACAGGTTTTTAATGGGGCTTCTCATGAGTTCCGGTGAATCCCAGTGGAATGATGGATGTAGATGTAACCGTTGTTTCCTTTCTGCATCCCAATTTGATGGAACTAACATTCAACATAGGATTTGGAGTAGGTTGGGAAGGAATATTTACAGAGTTCTTAAATACCAATTCATGGAGGGTAGTGGAAATATATCTCATTTGTGTCTTCAACTCCATCATCTACAAACCTTGACTCTTTATCTCATTTTGTTGATTAAGAAAAATTTGCTTCAAAAGGTCTTAATTGTTAGAGTCTACCATTGGTGGTGGATTCCCTGGTATTTTTCCTGTGGATTATTGGGCTTCAAATATCCTTTTGGGTAGTTGGAAACCCTGTTGGTATGGTAGAGGCTGCTGGAAGTTTTGTTGAAAAGGGTGCTTTTGTTGTTGGCTGGAGCGATACCTTATATCTGATTGATCCTTCCACCATTGGTTATACGATGGTGCAAAGGAATAAAACTTCTTTTGAGGATATGTCTGTTGTTTTTGATGATATAGTGTCCCTCATAATAATACTACACAACACTCTGTCTCTAGTTGTTGCGAGGAACAGTTAGTTGGGTGACTTGTCTCAGTGAAAATACCTCAAGGCCTTGATGGAGTGGTTTGTGATGTATTTTGAGCCAAAGAAATTAACCTCCCCATATTTTTCAATTCATTCATCTTGGTATAAAACAAATGACTTTCAAGAGAATGACATACCTAATGTACTCCTCAAACACGTGGTGAACCTCAGTCTCCAAACTAATGAGAGTTTTATGCCATCATGTCGATCGATGCATGTGAAAATACTGGTGTCTTGTACACCATTGCTCCTCTAGACACGACATCCACCATTCTTCTCTCCATAGCTATTATTCTTTCATAGAAGTACTGGATGAGGAGTATCATAATGATTCGGTGATGTGGGCAGATTACAGACAACATCTTGAATCACTCCCTGTAATCATACATTGACATCCCATTGGGATTTATTGATCCCCTATATTTCCTCTTGAATGGAAGTGGTCCTTGATGCTAGAAAACATATCTTCAAGAGAAGACATTTTCAAATAATTCCTACATGTTACATCTTCAAGTTGTAAATAATACATCAAATCATTCACAACTTTATCAAGTGAGAATGGGAATCATCTAAGTTTGATTTAGTCTTCTGATACATTTCTTGGTTTTACAGTTGATCAAACAACATTAAATTCATTAGGGTATTTATTGGGATCCTCACTAAAGAGGCCTTGAAATTTTGGATACAGCTGAATTGACCCATATTTTATTTCAATGTTTGATTCGAGATTTGGGTATTGAATGTAATTTGGTTGATAATTAATATCAGGTGAAGGAAATTCATGAATGGTTCTATTAAGTTCATTTTTATTGTCTTCATCCATTGGTTCTTGTTTTATGTTGGACTTAGAAGTGTTTACAATTTCAATGATCTTAGAGTGGATGAATTATCCAACTGTTTGAATATTGAAACATCCCATAGAATGAGAATGTCAGATTCGAGCTCAAAGGCTACGTTCAATATCATGGTCATGATCTAAAATATCCCCAAGATTACATCGTGTAACAAATAAAATAAAAGTGAAATTATTGAAAGTGGACCATAGTAAAATAAAAATGATAAGTCCGAGTTTATGGTCAAAAAAGATTAAAAATAAAGTAAAAGAAGAAGTTAAAATTCCGATTGGGGATAGAAGAAAGACAAAAAATAGGAAGAGAATAAAATGTAAACTAAAATAAATTTATCTAATTAGTATAAATTATTACATGAATCCCCAGAAACATCACCAATTTTAATGGTTCCTTAGTGGGTTCCCTCAAATGATTAATGATTTTTTGGGTACTTAGGTGCAGCAGAGTGGTAGACCAAGGTCATCTCTCAAAGGAGGAAGTAATTTTGACAACATATTAAAGGAATTTTAAAAATAAAATAAAATGGAATAATAAGCCTACATGGAAGGATGTGGGAGGCCTTACTATTAAAAAAACTAGAATAATTTTGTGGTAAGAAGATTGTAAAACATTTTTGTGTTTATTTTTGAAATAAAGATCGATTAAAAAGACACAATAAGAAGATGTTTTTAGAGAATATTTAAAAGACGTAATCAATCACAGTCTACCTAGTCATTTACATATTAATCATTATAATTTAAATTAAAATCCACTTAAATATTATACCAAAATTTTTTTACCCTCGAACCCTACATGAATTAACTTTACCACAAATATGAAAATAATAAATCCCTTGGCTATCTTCAGAACATGCAATCGCAGCTCCTTGCATTGATTGATGTTCTAAGGATATCATATGGTCAGTGGTAAATTAAGGAACATCTTAATTCTAGAAAATGAGTATGAATTGATCTTAGTTATTTTATAAGAACTCTACAAATTTATCCTGTGTCTTCTTGTTTTACAGATTTAGATTGCTCTCTAACAATTTACACAATACTCAACCTCACAGATTTTTGATTTAGTTGTTCAATTTAATTCGTAGTTTATATATATTTAAAAACTCAATTAATTGATCATATTAAATGAATTAAAGTTTCTCAATGATTCAAAATAATTAAATGAAGAGGGTAAAATACTTCTCTATCACTAAGATAACTACTCTTCCATGAGCGGAGTGGTCATCTTGGAAATGTTTTGCATGAGCAAAGGATTGATATTGGAGAACCCAATATCATCTCTAGTCTTTATTCCAACCCAAATAGGATGAGTAAAGAAGAAGATAATTGAACAAAATAAAAGAAATGATAAAAAATAATAGAATAAAAAATAGGTTTTTCACACCAATGAAAACATAAAAAATATGAAGAAGAGAAGAAGGCTTCGATAAATGGATCCTTATATCATGCGCTACCCCTATTACAATGGTTGGAAAATTTGGGTGAAACCAATTCTCCTTTGCCTTAAATCTCTTAATCCACGTCCCTACCATTAAAAATTAGACAAATATATATTTATTGTGTGTAGGGGAGGCTAGGATAAATGTGGTTTCATGTGTGAATGAGAAAAGTTTTCCAAATATTTTAATCCCTTTGGAACTGCCTTCTTTACAACCAAAATGAGGGAATTAGACGAACATACAGTATGATAATATGTGATAAATTGGGTTTTAGATCCCCACTCAAACTCTGGGCTCATTCCCTTCACATATGTAGAATATATGGCCAAACACTAAAGTGATGCCCAATCTCGTTTGTCCATCCTGCCATTGACTAAATGGCCCTTTTTACTCTATCCAAATGCACTCATTAGAAATAGTGTCCTAAAAAAAGTTGTAAAAACTTAATTGATGAACATTGTTACAACATTTTAGGTTCAAATATTTCATATAAAAATATTTATTTGTGAAATACTATAGTTCATTTTAAATTGGTAAAACTAGAACTTTCATAAAATTTTCAAATTAATGTTCTAATCACTAATATTTCATAAATAAACATATTTATCCTAATTTGAGGAAATTATATAAAATATTATCAATAATATATTAAACCAAATAGTGTTTTTTCAATATCCCAAAAATCATATAAAAATAAAACATTCATATGTGTTCTATATGAACATAAATCTTATCATCTTATCAAATCACATTAAAATAAACGGGTTTTATAAACATGTCATAATAGTATAACCTGTGAAACATGTTTCCTAAATATTATTCCTTCATAAAAAAAACTAACCATATAACAGAAAATGAAAAAATTCTTTAGTCATATCCATATAAAATCTTAATTAATAAAAAATAATTACTTGTGCGATTTAAAAATAATAATATTTTATGGATCACTTGAAATAATAATTGAAGAAAATATCCTTTCTATTTTCAAATAATTTTTTAAATTTTTTTAAAATTATGAAAGGAAAAATCATTTAAAATAACCTGGTAATCTTTTAGATTAAGCTTCATGTCATTAAGGCATCATGACAGTGGGAAAATCCTCTCATGCTTTATATGTTAAAAAACATTCCATCTATATTTCTCATAGAAAATCACTAAGGAACCATTATTAGAAAATTATAAAACTAATATTTCAAACTATTATATAAAAATTAAAACATGTGTAAAACATAATCTAATCAATAATAATAAAATAGTAAAAATATTTTCAAAAAAAATTTCAGAAAACACAAATATGGAAGAAAAATGGAGTTTTAAGGGAAACATAAAAAATAAAATAATGTCCCTTATAAATTTTATATAATTAAAATTAAAATTAATAAAAAGAATATAATATGTGCATAAGATATAAATGAAAATAAAAAAGTTTAAATACAACATAATATAATCAAAATTCATCCAAAACATTATCCTAAAATGGTATAATCAATGATGTATATGTTTAACTCAAGGAATGGAAATTCTGTTAAAAAATCCTTTACCACAATGCAATCAGTAAATTCCTATGATCAATTGAAGAAATCAATTTTGATTGAATCATTGAATATTTTTAATATAATGGTATTAATGATATTATATATCCATGATTAGTATATACACCACACACAAGAAATAATTGGTGACTAATTTTATATCTCATAGAATTAAATGTGAAATGAAACATTCTTACTTCACGCTTCCCATTAGTTTTGTTTACATTTAAATAATTTATAAAGGATTAAATAATGTTATAAATTAATTATAGATCTAAATTAATTTTTATAATACCTTACATGATAAATTGAAAACATCTTACCATCCAACCATTAATAACCATTTATTATTTTTATTGTTTTATGTTCATTCAAATCATGATTTCATGTTTTGTTGACATGTGTACAATTATGGATTTTCTTGTCAAATGGAATTAAAACACCATATGAAATTTAAAATTTTATTATTTCAATTATATATGTTTAAATGGTATCATATATATTATTTATTTCTTACATGAGGCTTTTTCATTTGATAAAATGTTATTGATAATTGTTTACTTTAATTTGGTGGATTTTCTGACCATCAAGAAATACATTCATTTAAAAAATTATTACATATATATATTAGTTCAAGAACATGAAATAGGTTATAATATTCTATTAAAATTTTATGTAAATATATTAATACTTTTATGACCATCCTTAGAGGAAGTAATCGAAAAAAATCATTTTCCACAGTGAAGATAAACCTCGAAAATTTGGACAATGGTTTCGTTTCATTGAATAAGTATAGGTAATAAAATGGAAAGTTATAAGATATTACATTAGAAATATAAATCTATATTATATAAATTATTATTATTTTAATTTTATTTATGGATGAAGGAGGTGAAGAGAATGTTGAAAAATAAAAGAAATTATGAGAGGTTGTTTGAGAAAGTTACGAATTGAATACCTCCCCCTTGAAGGACCCCATAAAGAACAAAAAAATAGTATTTTGATCAGAACAATACCACTTGTAAAATGGTAAAGAGTGGATTATATGGTTTGGAGGTGATTTGATGAGATTTGTTGAGTTTTATGAGAAAGGGGGACGTGAAGTGTGGTATCTATACATTAGGAGATGTGGTTCTAGGTTCTTCAGTAATGATTATTTTATATTTAAAACCAAAAAAATTTGGGTTGAATTAATTCTAATTAATTTGGATTCTAATTAACAATTTAAGGGATATTTAATAATAATAAACACATCATCTGACCCATTAATTTTTTTTATTTTTTTTTTGTATTTTTAATATTTTACCATTTCACATTAGATCTACATATGTTTTACCTATATTCTAGTAAATTATTTTTTGACAATGGTAACTTTTATGGATAAAAATATAAATAAACATATAGCCTATTTTTGAGTTTTTGGATCCAAATACTGAATCCATTTTTAAATATTAAAAACAAAATTATCAAAATTAAATTTAAAATTGGACCATCAAAACACAATGGAAAACAATATTTTGGAAAATAATATATTTTATAAGACAAAAAATGTACTTATACCAAAATTTTGTAAAAGATTTTTTAAAGTAATAATTTTTATTATATTTCACTAATATGTACTTGAGATACTTTTTGATAAATTTAATATCATATAATGTATTTTAAATATAATTAAAATGAATGTTTTATAAATATTGTTATTTTAAAATTCACTGAAAAATTAAATAATTTAAAAATGTATCAAAAATTTATCCAATGATAATATTTAGAGGATGAATCAAAAAATAATGTTCAATTTAACAAATAAATTTTCTAGAAGTGTCAATATTTAATTTTTATTTTATATTCTCATAAAATTCATTAAAATTTCTCTTTGAAGAAAACACATATTTGAAGAAGAAATGACTTTAGTAAACATTATATGTTTATTTCCATTGAATACAAATTTACAATAACATTTATTTTGAAAATGATATTTCATAATATGGTAATGTTACTAATTCCATCAAATTTAATTGCTTGGTTATAACAGTCAGGTTTCAATAATAACATATTTGATTTTTTAAGCTTAGTTTTCTGTATAATGTATGTTGTTAAAGAGATTAAATATATTTAAAAAGATACATACTAGAAATTATTGGGGTGTATCAAATTTTTTAGATAGATATTGGAAATTCCATGCATATGTGATTAGATATGGTGTTGGTGAGGACAGATAAGGTTTAGGATGTCCATAAGTGATTGATGACTTCATAGTGTTAATATAATTTTTAAATAGATTGATGTAATTTTCCCATGGAGTTTATGTAGGGACATAATATTTTCCTAATAATCTCTACACTATTAATTTTATAGTTATTTTTTTAGAATAGAATTGATTCCCATGAGTATTCTGGGTCATTCAAAATCTGACATAGCGTTGCATAGGTTACATAGCACTTGTCTGTATCCCCATTACTAGATAGAGATCATGAAATCTTCGATGTTTCAAAGAACAGAAGATACATACATGATCCATCCCATGTAATATATTGGGGTGATATAGACATCGATGATGAAGCAACCATTTCATATTACTCAAAGGAAGTCAAGTATCAGTAGGATATGATCGTCCATCATTAAATCATTCTATTAATGTGAGTTATTCGGTTGTATAGGGAACTATATTAGTTCTCTTCAGAGTTTTAGAGTTATATGCAGGATAAATACAGCATCCTTATCAAGTATCTTCGGATTATCATGAAAAATATATACTGTCAGAAAAAATGTAATGAATGTGTTTGTTTATTTGTAAATTTTGAATAATTAAATATATTTTTATTGGTTTAATTTTATATTTGGGTTATATTTGATGGTTTTTTGAAACCTCAATATTAATATATTATATATATTATATATATTAAACCATATGCACATACTCTCTATAAAAATTTTAGTCCTCTTTAATGAATACTTCGATGAGAAAATTGAGACATACCTTGAATCTGATATGTGGATGTTACCTTATCAATGATTTTACTTTTATCTACATTAGGCCCTAGGTTGATAAATAGTCATGAGAATATATTAGTGGATATAGTTTAATTATTTTTTATACTTTTAATTAATTGAACAATCTTTCCCATAAAATGTTTCATCACTCAAATATCAATTCTATTGTGTAATCTGCATAACCCTTGGAAAATGAGATATATATATATATATATCCAATATATAATAGAATAAAACAGTGAATAAGTAAGGGTCATGGATCGATGATAGTATTTAATGATTCTATTGATCAATTTCAATACTAACTTTTACCTTATTAGGGATCAATCAAACGACATTGTATAAGTCTTAATTTTTGGATTCATTCTCTAATAAATTTTTCTTTAGATAATGATTCAATAATTTTATTTTCTATTTTAATTATAAAATTTTTTTCTCATTACTTGTAAATTTTTATTTTACTAATGATGGATATATTCATTACACTAATTCTTCATATATTCTTGATGGCTATGATTCCATCAGTGGTACAGAACATAATGAAAATATTTGATATCACTTTATTATTTTATGAATTATCCCTTGATTATTAGTGTATTATTTATTATCCTATGATATTTTAGTGATTTGGCTTCTTATCAATTTCTAATTGTGACTAAATCACAGACCTATGTTGTTTTGTGTTCTTGTTGGAAGAGGTCAAGTCATGTAGTTATATTCCTATGGAAGGATGTACTATTGATGGATTAAGATATGAATGTTCCAAATAATGGGAATATAGTTTGATATAGACATGAAACACAATAAAACATATATGATTTGGGGTCACAATGGAATAAAATTATCATTTTATGGTGTTTCTTTCAATATTTGGGTCTTGGATGATGTTTTAAGTGAGATTTATTGTGTAATCGATAGAAAATATATATTTCCCGGTGAAGGAGATCAAACTAGTTAAAAATTTATAACTAAACACCATTTATATTTAGGTAACACATTCCATGAAGTCTCGGTGATGTGGAATCTATAGGTTCGGACTATGATAAATATACAATTTCATCGAGGAAATCCTACACATTGAATGCCACTAGTTAGTCATTTGAGTGCATACATGGAGTACACCATAGAACCCTACATGGTCCTTAAAATATTTTTACCTTGGTTAACACTCCATCAATATGAATTATCATATACCATATAGAACATAAGGACTCAAACAAGGTTTAGATTATATGTACACATAGTGTTCTCCTATTGAACATGTCGTTTTCTTTCACTAGTGTGTTCTACCTATCATATCTCTTTATTTGGGATCATAAATGAAATTTAGAGTAATCCATTTTTAATATAAATAAATATATAAAGTGTTGGATTTTCATTTCATTTCATTAATGATACAATATTATAGGGTTTTGTTGGATCAATCATTACATCATGGTTAGATGTTCTTTAGAAATCAAGAATATTTTTGAGTGGAATCGATGTTGGATCTCCATTTATAGATTGTAATGATAGAGTGTTTGTCCCACTATTATTTAGTATAGGTATGTATGATACCCACATAAACACTCATGGTGTGGATCCTCTATCTTCATATTCTATACCCCTCATTTGTGAGATCAGATGAGGTATGGTTCCTCTACTTAGGATCAACACCCCCTCTACTATGTGGTTCTTTCGAAAATAAATAGTTTACCTATAGTAGATTTAGCAATTCTATATTGGGATGTTGGAATTGGTACATGAATTACTATTAAATTTTTGGGATGACTATTCATCCATATGTAGTTATAAAGATCATGATCCCTCCCTCTATCTATCACTTTTAGTCTGTTTCCTCTATTAGTAAATTTCATTGTTTGTTTTTTTAATCCACTATCAGTAATGTTGGATGAGATGAATCTTTTTATTTTACTAATAACCTTTTATTTTGTTTTTATCTTATTGGTTATATGTATACTATACCATCTATGTTAATTTCCCATAGGTCTCATATAAATAATACAAATAAAAACAAGAAGTTATTTATTGACCATTGCATCTCTAATATTGGTGGAGTTAATTTGGAATAGATGATGTAGAAATTAGGTATTTTTTAGTTTAATTTTTCAGAATATGGACTCCTCATCTTCAAAAAATCATTCAGTGGGATACCGTTAATTTATTTTAGGGATTTTATTTTAAGCATTTATATTTGAAATAAATGTTTACTATATCACTTTGGTTGTTATTAGATGTTATTATATGCATCTATTTTCTATTGGGTTAGTAAAGTATTAACTATCCTACATGGTTGTGGTTTATTTAGATGTGTGTATATATAGGGGATCATTAGAATAAGGCCTCCAATTTTTGTGATAATGGTAATCATTTTTTTTCTCTAGACACCATCCTATAGGATGTAGTCTTGTGTGGTGACCCTCTGTTTACCATCATTCCAGATGGGGCCCTGGTGGGTCACATTATGAATGATATGAATTTTTTGTCATTTTTTAGATAAGTTATTCTTTCTTACTAAAATTTCAGTATTTGTTTTTCAAAAAAATTTATATATTTTAACCAATTAAATTTAATAACAGAAAAAATTTTACACTTTCATATATCATATTTATTATTTTAAATTACTATATACCTAATTGTCATCTAATAGAAATTGAATATATAGCCATTTCAATTAATTATCTTCTATTAATAAATAAAATTAGGAAATTCATATAACATATTTATTTCATGGGTTATTTTTTTTATCATACACTATTACTTTATTTACTTATTATAATATTCACCTTTGATTTGTAACATTCCATAATGACGTAAGAAACTAAATCTTATTTCAAGATGTGATACATTTAAATAAATATTTCATATGTGGATAAATAATTTATTTATTTCTAGATTAATCATTACTGGAACTATGATTATATAATACTATAATCCATGATATATTCCACTCTTATTAACAATTTTACATAATTTATTTTCCCATTTTTTTTGATAAATTATATATTATGTGTACATGTTTTTTATTTTTCCTCCTTCCTTAAAAAAATCTTTTCTATATAATCATATAAATTTTTTTATTTATAAAATTATTATACAATAAGTTCCTTTAGGTAAAAAATAAAATTAATCATCAAAAAACTATATGATAATGGTGGAAAATAAGAAATAAATGTACCTAAAAAATCAAGGGTTTTAAACAAATTATTGATTATATTTCATAAAATATGTTATATTGAATTTTTTATCAAATAGTAATATCAATTATTGATGGAATGAATTTTTCGATATCTAATTTCATAATGTGGTAATACTTTATCTCCATCATTCTTGATGAGAAAGATATTAATTTGTATGGTTTTGTTCGATATAAATTGTATAAAATTCTGAAAATTATTCAAAAAACTAATGCTTAAATGATGGTATATTTATATATAGATTCTTCTCTATATTAGAAAAAATATAAAAAAATATAGGAATTAAATTATTAATTTCTATAGGATCATGTATCAAAAGATTTATGAATTTGATATGAATTTAAAAGAAGAATAGATATAATTTTAGAGATAAATTTTTGAATATATTGATATAATAGATAGTATAAATAATAATTATATATATATATATTCATCATAATTTGGGTTAAAACATTTTAATTGGTTTGGGAGATCCCCTAAAAAACACAACTACCGTGAAGAATATTTTAAGAATTAAATCATATAAATTTGATGATTAAGTCCATACTCTGGGAAAAAAAATATTATGATACCATTATTCTTGAAGGTCAGTATAATGACCCAATTATAATGAAATTTTTAGGGAGGTAATGAACTTAATTTATGAAGTTAATGAATGTTAAAGGAAACTAAATTTAAAAATTTATATTTCATTGCATTAATTATTGAGATATTGAAAACGTTACCTCATATTATAGAAATATCAGGGGAAATTAAATTTGAGATTATTTGGAATCAAGGATTGTTCAAATTATAAAAAATATATAAAATTTAGTAGTGATACACATTTTTTATGATATAAGAAAATGATACTCCAAGAAATGATAAAAATAATTATATATCAATAAACTGATTATACAAATGGTTATGGTAAATTTAAATAAATATATGGATGAGTATTATATAACTTTATTTATATAGTTACTGAGTAGTTTCATGAATTTAGGTATGATAAAAATAATGAAGAAGAATAAGAGAGACAAATTTTGTAAATGTGAAATGATTAAATAAATGATTTTTTTTTGAAAAATTATCTAAATTATATGAATTTTAAATAGCATGAATGAAACATCATTGTGTATTATTTAGAATGGGGATATTTTCTATAATAAGAAAACTTCTATTATTATAAAAATTAATTAAACGTATAGATTACCAAATTGAAAAAAATGATGGTTCGAAAAAAATATTTATTCCAAGGTAATTGAAGTACATATATTTCTAATGATTTTTCCTGAAATGTAATACCATAATATAGAATCAAAATTCGAAAATATGAATTTAAGAAAAGTATTTAGTTAAATTTTATAGAATAATGAAATGTCTATTTAATATTTAATAAACCCTAATACATTAACTGTTTAAGAAAAATGTCCAATTGGATGATTGAATTTATGTGGTTTTGATTGTAAAATTCAAAAATTGATGGCTAGTGGTAGTAATTTTTTTGTCTAGCAGTGACATAAACTAACACTTAATTTTTCAGTGGTGGTTTATAAAAATGACACATATTGGATCATCAATATTCAATTATCATCATTTTATTTTATTTCACGGATATTTTTTAAGATTCGTCTGTGGGAAATTTTACGGCGGTTTATAGTATAATTAAAAGTGGGTTCATAATAGAAATATACATTGGAAATATAAATAAAATTAAATTAACAACAACAACAAAATTAGCGGTGGCTATTTGTAGTAGCATTTAATTTGAACTACTGATAAATACATTAAATAATATATGTTTAGCGATGGTTATAACAAAACTCTAATAAATATGTTTTGATTTTAAAAAAAATATTTAATAAAAAACTATAAATATAAATAAACTGACATGATATAAAATCAATAATGAATATATGATAAACCCATCATTCATACATCATATGTCAGTTGTCATACATACAACCACAATCATCATAAGCTATGTCTCTTTCAACCAATACATATGTTATCAATATATCCATATAGAATTTGTCACGAAACAACCTATTCCCATCAATATCAAAATACCCACTACATTTTTCTACATTAACATCATCTCATCAACTGAAACAGACCATGTCATCTCATTAGCTGTAACAAAAAATGAAACAAAAAAACTAAACATTATAAATTAGAATTATAAAATAAAAGTTGAGAAAATAATAACAGACCATGGAAACTAATAACTATTACAAATACCTTCTGAATAATTTTTTATATCACAATTATCATATATAAGCCTTATTCTAGCATATACCGCCTACAATGAAAACTTGAACATTTAGGAAAATAAATGAAAAAGAGAAAACCCAATGAATATTTTAAGAATACTACATATAAAATTTTTCATTTTGTTAATAAAATAGAAAAAAATTAACATAAAACAAATAATATATAATTCAAAACACTTTGAAAATATAAAAACACATATTTAAGATAAGATCCAACACTTGAAACTGAAAATGTAAAAGTAAATAATAAAAATTATTTTAAAAGAAACATGTAGGGTGAATGAATTTTATTTAATAACAAAATTTTATTGTTTTTTATATAAGTGAATATCTTATATTTAAAAAAATTTATGTGGGGGTTTTCCAATAATTTTACATCAATATAAGGTTGTTTCCTATATTATTGACCATTCCATTCATGTTTTAGTGTTTAGAAAACTAAATACAAGTTTGTGGCCATAATGGAAAAATCGCCATTAAAAACAAAATTATATCATTTTCTACATTTCAATATTAATTATAGGGTAATTTTCCCTTTATTTCAATACTATATGTCATTGTTTGTTTGGTTTTGACCTTTCACGCACATTCACATGTTTTAAAATGCTAAAAATTCCATTATAGCTATAACAGGAAAACCGTCACTCAAAATGACATGTTATTGGTTCCTACATTTCAATATTTAATCTACATTGGTTTACCCTTATCTCATGAAATTATGACATCATTTTTCAACTATTGACCTTTCTATGAATTTTTTAATTAAATAAAACTAAAAAACGTGTTTATTTCCATAAGAGGAAAATCATCACTTGGAATGACCTGCCTTCGGTACATATTTTTCATAATTAAATGTACATTCACTTCCCAAAAGTTTAAGATACTATGACATCAGTTTTCAGGTTTTGATCATTCCATGCATGTTGTTGTGTTTTAAAACACAAAAAATGTGTTTACAGTCATAATGAGAAAACTATCAGATGAAATGATTTATTGTCATTCTTACATTTCAAAATTAAAATTTAAGTTGTTTCCCCCTAATTTTAGTATAATCAAACATTTTTTTCCTAGTTTCTACAATTACATGCTTGTTTTAGTGTTTTAAAACTCATAAAAAACATTTTCGGTCATAACAAGAAAACCATCACTCAGAATGTTATATCACGAGTTCAAACATTTAAAAATAATGTATTTGTTTTTTTAACATGATTTTTGGGAAATATCACATCTTTATCATGGTTTGAACTCTTACACACATGTTTTGGTGTATCAAAACATAAAAAACATGTTTACGACCATGATAGGAAATCCAACACATAGAATGATATTCCATTGGTTCTTACATTTCATAATTAAATCTATAGTCATTTTACCACGATTTAAGGTAAATATATTCTTTTTATTGAATTTTTAACAGTCAATGCATTTTTATATTTTTAAAACACTAAAAAAATTATGTCGAAAATGAATAAACTATCAATAAAAATGATGTTTCTTTCGTTAATAATTATCACAATTAATTCTATAGTCTTTTTCTATTGATTTCTGGAAAACCTGATTTCATTTTCTTTGTTTGGACTATTCCATGAATGTTTTAGTGTTCTAAAACACTAAGAATACATTTTTGTTCATAAATAGAAAATTATCACTCATTATGGTGTGTCATCCGTTCTTATATTTTACAATTAAATCTATAGTAATTTCCACATGATTTTAGGAAAATATATAACTATTTAATTTGTTTTTACCGTTCCACGCACATTTTAGAGATTTAAAAAATAAAAATGTGTTTACATACATAGTGGGAAAACATTTATTCATAATTATGTGAAATTAGTTCCTAAATTTAGAAATAAAGTATATTGTTTTTGTCCTTTAATTTCACAAAAATATGATTTATTCGACCAAGTTTGGAGCCCCTTAACACTTATCTTTTAAGGCATTGGTAAATTTCATATGTGTTTACTGAGTAATTCTGATCACATCCTACGCCATATTTTTGTGTTCTCTATGTGTACATGTCAAAAACATCTAATAATTTTTTGCTATTGACTTTTAGACAATCCATTTTTTCCCTAGATTTTACTATTTCACATTTTTTTTAGTGTTTTGAAACACAGAAAACAAATTTACTTCCATAATTAAAAAACAGATATTCAGACTAATGTGTCATCAGTTTCTATATTTTAAAATTAAATTTATAGACATTTTGTGGTCATTATAGGAAAATTATACATTGGTTTTTTAGTTTGGAACATTCCATGCCTGTATTTGTGTTTTAAAATAATAAATTTTCCTTTAAAGTGATAATGGGAAAACCATCATTCAAAATGACATGATGACAGTTACTATATTTCACAATTCAATCTTCAATTTATCCCCTGATTTCATGGTAATGTAACATCATTTTCCATGTTTTGACCCCCCGACTCTTTTTAAAAGTTTTAATACATATTATAAGTGTTCACCGAGTCAAAATGATTAAACAAGTTCAAATTGTTTTTAATCTTATTGATAGTGATATATAATTTATTTTTGATGATTTGGAATTAACCACATATAAATAAATCAAAATATTTGATTTTGATAACTCTGCATTCATGTTTTCTATAATAAAGGTTCATTTTATTTTATAATGATGTATTTATTCTTTGTAAAGTGTGTGGGCATGAAATGAAGTCAGGGGTATCAAAATGAAAAAACATCTAGAAACAAGAAAATAACAAATTAAGGAATATTAAAAGTTTTACTCATGTATTTTAAATTAGTTATAGAGGAATATAAAATTAATATTACCTTTAATTGAGTATCAAATACTTCATTTTTTCAAGCTGTATGAATATGCTTCCAATATATATAACTATTATGAAATATTACTATCTTGGAAGCATGATTCCCATGAATATGCCCTTATAGTCAAGTAGTGTCACTAATAGGCACTTCGAACTCATCAAATGGAATGATAGTCTTGAATTCATTCTAGTACCATGAATATTATATGTTCATATTTGTATCCCTTATTCGATTATACTTATCTGTTAGACAAAATCATTAAACAATTAATAAAATTTATATTTTTTTTAAAAAAAATGGTGTACATGGAAATAATGGTGACCCACCAATATTTCCTAGTTGGAGGGGTTAAAAACATCTCTATTAGTAGAGTTGAATTAGTTAGTGGGATTCCAATGAAATATTGGGAAACAACTGGCCCTCTAGCAGTATCTATTATAACAAAATTACTGAGGTCCATAAAAGATTATGAAAGTGGTGGTGTTCTTAGAGATTATGATCAGCTAGTATCCTTTTATATTTTAATTCATAGAATTACATCAATTCGAATGGTTATAGTATTTTAAATATATAAATAATTCATAACTAAAATCAATTTATAAAAAAAATAAAAATAAAACTACAACAACGTATATTTGTATGAAACACTTATCAATGAAATCATGAAATATAATTTCATTGCAAATTTATGCATTCAATTATCATCATCATCATTTTATTCATTATTATCAACCTCTATTGTGGTGAGTCCATCATTTTCACCCTTTCATTCAAGTTCTACAATTTCAATAATGTCATGAAATAAATGATCAACATTTTTTGGTTCATGAGGTTCCCAATCAAAATCACCAATTGAATTTCATCGCTCATATCTTATATGTCTTTGAAATTTATGTGTACAACAACAGTCCAATATTTTTGTATTTAGTCATCTGCATAATAATCCTTATTCCCATGAGAATCAATGATAAATAGATCCTGACTTGCATGATCAGTGGTATCTATCATGTGAGAGAAGTTGGCATAAGTAAAATGTAATGAATCTTTAATTATACCTCTATCAATGTTGAACAACATGCATTTTTATAAGAGAACTGAAAAATGGCCATGATAGTTTACCACAATTATTTTAATAATCTTTCCATAGTTCCCACCACTGAAAATGTAAATACCACACAATTCTGTGTTTTTAAGTATTATTCAAAATAAATTGTTTTAAACCTACAGCCAGGAATACTTTAGGCATTAAATCACTCATCCTACTTTAGAGGACCTCAGACCAGAAACTTCAAGTCAATTGATATTTTATCTTGACTGACAACATTCATTATCTAGATAAAAATATATAAAATTTTAATTTTTACATAGAAATAATATCTACACATCCATAATATGAATATCAGTATATACTTACATAATAGGAAAACCATTCAACAATCTCTTTATTAAGAGCGTTTGTTAATTCCAGCTCATTTTTAGCTCGACCCCTTAGACGTATATTTTTTGATAATCAAAATTATTCCATAAATGGATCTAAAAAATAAAATTGAGTAGAAAATATCTATGTTCGTGTAGAAACTCCAATTCAATTAGATTAAAATTTGACCCCTTTCCAATCGGTCATCTTGTAATTAGAAAGGTGAATGAATTATTTTTAGAACTATAAATATTGGAGATGTCATCAGCATAACCAACATTATTTAATATTGTCTTAATCCCATCAAATGACTAGAAATGAAGGTCAATAACTCTTCGACTATGTAACCATCATAAATAGAGCCTTCTAGTTGAGTTGTATTATTCACATAGTATTTCAAATCACCTATGTTCCTAATGAAATAATTATAAAATATAAAAACATTATTAAACAAATTGATAAAATTTAATTCATGAGTGAATATAAAAAATATTAACATACCTCTAAGTTGGATACATCCATCGATAGTGTATCTATCCACCAAGATCTGCTTCTTTAACAAAATTAAGAGTCAAATGAATCATGACCATGAAAAATGATGTGGAATCTAACATCTCTTAATGACATAGTGTAAAAAATTATTTCTAGAATATTATCAATCTTAGTTTTATTAGATATTTTTTTTAAAAGGGATCTATGGAATTGGTATGAAACTCAACCCGAACCAAATTTAATTTTTTAGGTAAAGTAATATGAAAATCCAATGGCAATAACTGCTCCATACAAATATGTGTGTTTTGACTTTTCCAACCATTTAACATTAAAATTTTCAAGTCAACTCACCTAGATATGTTACTGGAATATCCATATAGAACTTATAAATTCTTTATTGTTTGAAGGAGTACATCATTCTCATGATTTTTCATTGTATAAATTTCTAAAGGATACTTTCCATTCTCATTTTCCCACATACCATGCCTTATATTCATTGAATCTGAATACTTAAAAGAATGAATGGGGTCTTTTGTTTTACCCTTCTTATTATGTACTATAAAACATATATTATCACATACATTCTTCGCAATATGCATTACATAAATATTAATACGAATCAAATTAAACTCCAAATAAAGTTTTTTGAAAAATATATTCTTTTTATTCCATTTTTTATACCAGATTCTTCAGATATTTAAATTTAACATCCCTCCTTATAATCATTATCATGATAAGGTGGAATTATTCTACAAGGACTTATGTTACATCCCAGACATGATAAAGGTCATTAATAAATTTTGAAGTGCTTCAATACATACCGTGGACGATTTACCCTTTAATAAGATAACAACTAACCAAATAATCCATATTCAAACAAAACACTATATGATTCATTATAAAAATTAATGAAATATCAAAATTTCATTTATCAACATCATAGTAAATTCAAGTACCTCATTGGAAGACTATAATATCAATGTAAATAAAATAAGACCAACAAATAAATGTCCAAGACATCCACAAGACTCCATGCTCCATGCTCTAAATTCACAAAAAAAATCCATGTATCATTAAGTATTTCTAATGATGTGTGATACATTACCATTTCCCACATCGTAGTAGATGACATCTGAAAAAGCACCAAAGTTCCAAAGTATAATGGAGCACTAAAACTCAGTTTTTTTCCCCCAATGACTTCCCAACTCATGAGATTAGGATAATTGGTTTTTAACTTTCATATGAAATAGTTAATACAAAACAATTTCTATTAAATTTTATAACAAAATATAAAAAATTTCCATATCAACTATTTTTTTTTAAAAATCCTTTTTTAAATGGAATAAACCAAACAATTATTTAAACACATTTTACTATTTCCATTCTTCAAAGCCATTCCATTCACCATAGCCAACCACATATGCATTACAATGACAGTTCCGTACCCAGGAGTAGTCTCTCATCCGTGTATAAATTATTCATAAGGTAATTATATCCCATGTTCCATTCATGCTTTGGAGCTGAGCACAAGAACATGTTCTGACCAAGACTCATAAATAAAATATGAACAAACACACCATGTATTCCTGAAGAAAAGGTCAATCCAAAAATTCCCAACCATTTCAATAAAATAACTTATTTGTTTTTAAAAAAACCATTTCAAAAATCCAAAGAATAAATATTTTAAAACTAGTATATTTAAATCTGGAACACAAATCACTTTTCAAAATAAATTATACAATTCTAAAATTTCACAAAAAACCATAAATCCTAACTAAATAGAATTAATATCACGATTTGAACCACAATATCTCATTCATTTTCAATAAATTAAATCAACTTGAAGTTAATCCAATAATTTCTAGCAATTGGAGTTGAGAGTGAATCCACCTACCTCGATAGTTTAGGAGAAAATGACAAACATCTAGAATAACATCACAAGAATGGGTTGAATCTCCACGGACCCAACATAGATCTCCTCCCCTATAATAAACAAGACCAAAACTAAACATGTTTGGTTTTCAAAACCCTATATCATCCATAGAGGGATTAGATCATTGAAGCTGAGATATGGAGATACGTAGTTCTAATATAAACTTCATTAATGAAAAAGAATGATCACATTCTGTGAGGTATCATCTTTTAGACAACAAGGGAGGCCTTCAGATCATATATTGATTGACAAGAGAACCTTCCACCACCTTTGTGAAAAAATAATGAGTTAGGACTTAATATGATGAAAAACATGTGGGATAGAGTGAAAATTTATTGTGATCATCTTTTTAGGAATTGGTTTCTTGGCACACATGGTTTCATCACACAGTTAGGGAAAATGTGTGCTAACCATTCATCAGACACTACTATAAGGAATAACCGTACACATTCATCTCACATGCTCCACAGACTATGTTCCAAGCATGCTGATGACACTGCCTCCAAAAGAAAAAATCCAACTTCCTATAACCATGGTTTTTCCTAAGTGGATGCATGGTTTGGTAAATCCATTTCCACTAGTACACCCTACCCTTTTCCCTTGTTTAATTGTTCACAGTATCTTGTATGGGTTTCATAGTTTCCAAAAAACGTTCACCAACTGTGAAACTATAAAAAAATCCACCAGAATATCTCAAAATTTTATCCAATCTCTCCAAAAAATAAAAAATATACATTATATGCTTAAAAATAATATTTATAGGGTTAAATATATGAAAGTGGGGGTGCTACATTCTCCCCACAATTGGCCTCTCAATATTTAGAATCTAGAAAACTGAAATTACTCAGAATGATTTTTGACCATTTCTCTTTCATTTCCTTCTCTCTTTCCAAGGACTCTTCATGTACATGACTATATTTCCACAATACCCACACTAGAACGATGTTTCTTCCAGGAAATACTTCCTCTTGCGTATGCACAATATGCATCAAGATATATACAAATGAAGCATATAGTTATTGGTCAACAAGATACCATCTGATTACATGGTCATTGTTAGTTTTATACTTTTCCAACAGATATATGAGAAATAGATTTTGTAACACATAGAACCTTGGTGGAAATTCCAACTGATATGCCCGTTATCCAACCCATTATATTGGGTCGAAAGGTTCAATGTATCAAAAAAATAACTTTCCCTACATCCCAAAATGATCATATCCAAACCATTGATAAATCCTCAAAAACACATGATCACTCACCATGAATGATAACGACCATCTACAATGATTCATATATGATTTATAATGACTAATAAAACTCTCCATCAATTTTCTGATCAACTGAATCTTCTCTGTTGTTTCTTAGACATGTTTTGGCCTGACTAGTAAATTATCAACTAGTTCTTCCAAAAAATGAATATATTGACAAGGATTGCAATAAAAATATTCAAATAGATCCATAAGATTCAAGGCCTAATAGATATTGTTATTCAAGAACTCTTTTAATGTTATATTCTCTTCCCATGGTCCACAAAAATCCATTACAATATACTAAAACATGCCTTCCAATGTTTTTATCACCTTTTTATATTTGATTTCTGTATGTTGATGATACACCATACACATTGTCAAATGATCCAAAATGAATTTTTTAATTTATATCTATAAAAGGGATACAAACCTCAGATCTATGAGTGGATCGATAAAATTTGGTATGCCATGCCTATTTGACACTTATCGGAAATAGATTTTGGAGAAATCCGCCACTATATGACATTCATGAATACGAATGAAATTTGATAACATAGTATGCCAATCCACTATCACCCAAATTGCTTTGTGTTTTTGATAAATTCATGGTATACCTGTAACAAAATCCATATCTGTCTACTCCCTTTTCCTTACCCAAATAGGTAATTACTGTGTCATACTTCTAGGTCGCTGATGTTCTTCCTAAACTTGCTGAGATGTTATGCATCTTGAAACAAACATATGAACCATTATTTTCATGATAACCCACCAAAATTAATATTTCAATTCAATATAAATATTCTATATTCTAAGTTTAACATCCCATATTTAATGGTTGTAAGTATGAGGAATATGTTCTGAACAAGCTATCAAAATGAAAATCCATTTTTTAAACCACAACATTGAATTCACATCCATCCAATAGCCCTTAATGTTCTCCCTTCAATCCGGTTATGAACACATTTCAACATATTACACATAATATGTCTTTTCATATTTTACCATATTTACCAATTTAGAAACCAATCCAACTAAAAAGAATACCACAACATCACCTCAGTCATTACATTACACATTCATGTTGGATATGACCAACATTAGCTACCACTCATCTGAATCTTCTTATTCCAACTGATCATATAGATTTCTGCTTAATGCATAGGCCACTGAATTTCATTTATTGAAAGTATTCAATAAATAAAATTCTATTATTTGGAGATACTCCATAAATTTTTTTTTCAATGTATTTAAATATCATTGTGAGAAGTTATTTTTCATTCACTTATGATCCATGAACACATTATATTTATCACAAATGATATATTTATACCAGTTTTTTAAATCATGGATGAATACAGTTAACTCTAAATTATGTGTTGGGTAGTTCTTCTTATGAACCATCAATTTTTTTGATCCCTAAGGAACAACATGATCTCCCTGCATGCTAATACATACCAATCCTAATCTTGAAGCATCATAATAAACCACTTACCCTGGTCATGAATCTAGAAAAATCATGATGGTGTTGATGTAAGGTGAACTTTCTATTCTATGGAAGATTTCATGCATTTCTCAGTATAATGTAATGGATAATTACTCTTTTTGAATGGTTTCATAGTTGAACCTAGTCTTGAGAATTCATGAACAATTAATTCATAATAAATAGTTAGACCATGAAAACTATCTATCTCAAAGAAATTATATGGTGTTCTTCAAGTGATAACAACTTCAATCATCTATGGATATTTTGAACTCAACTTTTAAAAATCAAATTTCTACAAAAAGAAAACATCTTTTATCTAGAAAAAAACATTTTTATAATTTTTAATACAGATGATGTTGTATCAATATTTCCAACACTATCTCCATGGGTTTCTCATGCTCAGCACTTGTCCATCAATTAACTGATATGTCATACACAAACACACAAAATATGAATCCAGATATAGCTGAAATATAAAATTCAAAAATTCAATAAATACAGCTAGTTCATTTGTAATATTTAAAGGCATTACCACATATTCATAGTTCCCATATCTACTTCTGAAGGATGTCTTCGCAATATCCACCTTTTAAACTCACAATTGATGATATCCTGGAGGAATGTAAATCATAGAGATCCACTGAGATCCCGTAAACTAATCGTATAGATCATCAATTTACGGAATTGGAATCTTTTTTATCTTATGTTGGTTAATCTTATAATATTCCACACATAGAATTATTGTTCCATCTACTTTCTTCCTGAACAAGACCAATCCTGCCCCCAGAGACATGCTCGGCCAAATAAAACTTATGATATATAGATCATCCAACTAAAATTTCAAATATATCAATTTAGTTTGTTCATTTATATATGATAGATGTGATATAAGATTGTTCCTCATGAGGAGATAATTCTTAGAATCCACTTCTCCTACAAGTGGAAACCCTATAAAATGTATAAGAAATAGATCCATAAATTGATCCATGACTACTGGAAAACTATTACTTTAGATCTCATACTTAAATGATAAATTTAATTCTACCAACTAGAAAGATATATTTCCAAATTCTAGTTCTATCAAGCTTGATTTACTTGGATTTTAATTCCTTTCTCCCCTAATGATTTGATTCATTCCTTAATCAATTGTGAATCTAATTGTGGTTTTATAAGCATCAATGCGAGCCTTGAACATTATAAACCAATCCATACCCTTGATTACATCATATACATCCATATTTAGTATAGACAAATACAAATCATCCTAGATCCATTAATGGTAATTAAATTTTATCTACACAGAATGGCTCAAAATTCTATTTGACCAAGGGGAGTTTCAAGTTTTATCACATACGAAATCATATCAATTTTTAAACAAAACAATTAAATAACACGAGAAGCAATAATGGAATATGTTGCACCAATATAAAACATCCCTTTAATAAGGTTAGAATTAAAAATAATTGTACCTCTTACCATAAATTGTCGTTCCAGATCATCAACAATCACCTTCACTACTCCATATAATTTCAATATCACATTACATTGTTATTTTTCCCTATTGAGAATAACCTTAATTAGGAGTCATTATATTACTAGAATAACCATGGATAGATCTTTTCCCCTGATGAAATTGATTCTTCTTTCTTTTCCCCATCGATGCTTATGATGCCTGTGAAACCTCAAATGTATCTCGAGCACCAGTCCTTATACCACTATGATAATAGTGCTGAAGATTCTCTATCATGATGCATTTATGGAATTCTCTTGGGGGTGTCTTACACTCTCAATTCATGTGTTTTATAGAACCACATTTGAAGAATCCATCTTTTTTCATGGGACTTGGAGGAAGATTCATTGTTCCCCACCTTTGATTCTTATTCAAACATCCACATTGGAAATAATAGTACCTCTTCCGCTTTCTCCTAGAATTATAGTTCCCACCGATTCCCATGGGTATCAATATACATCTTCCTTTCATAGTTACAGAGATTTCTCACTCAACCACTATAGATCTATTTATTATCTTCTTATAATTTGTGATATATAGTACAACTATCATTGAGAGAATATCCTCCCATATTATTGATACAAAGATGCATCCCTTTAAGGATTATCGAGCCAAATAATTCAGTTAAAAGTGTACTAAATTTTTGATTACAACCACATTATTTGTGATAATGATATTTTCTTGCATCAGGAAATAAAAACTCATTGTTCTTTTGATTTTGAACGTGTGGAGATTGAAATTTTTGTTGAAAAATTCCTAAAAATCATCCTTACCAAGGCCTTGATTGACAATATCCTTTACTGAAATATCCCACAACTGTGGTTTTGGATCATAGAATATATACTTCTCTATCTTCCATTTCAGCTCTGTTGGTGTGCCAAGGATATTGAAGAGACAATTCATCCTATTCAGCCACACCTCTTCCTTTTCTAGTTCAACATCACCTCAGAATATGGGTGGCTTCTACCTCTTGAACTAGATTGAATGATCCACATGTCTTGGTTCATCACTTTGGCTCCCTATAACTACAACCTGATATATGTTGATGATACTCTAAACCAGTTTTTTGTTCACCTATGTCTCTGATGAAACAATATTCAACACAACCTCTTACAGTTGTTTTCTATGACACATACTAGGACCCATTTTCTATATGAACAACATATGACATAAGTATCACTCACTAAAAACTGAGGGAATAGCATTTCAAATTCTATCACATCAACTATCAAAACATTTCTTTCCAAAATAACCCTTTTCCACATTTAACCATTTTTAAAAAAATTCAACTTTCATTTGAAAATCATACTATTTTCAAAATTCTAAAACCATGTTCTTTTTCACAATATTTAATCTGAAAACACTTTAACAATATTCATAAATAAACACCATTTCCTGAAATCATAAATTATTACTCAAAATAATTTATTTACTCCTTATGGGAAGTCCATCCTATAATGCATTTCATGATCGTCGCATTGGATTAACCCATGATAATGAGGTTTCAACCCTATATGTGTCACCAAAAAACTTATTTAAATAACTCCATTATAACTTTATGTTTAGTGTAATAAGGTTAGATACATCTTTTTATGCTCTACATTTCATGTCCCAACAATCCTACTCTTTTAAATGATCCCAAATAATGGAATAGACATGAATGAATTCAACTCCAATACTACCAACCAGGACCATGTGAAAGACCACTTATTCTAGAAGGGAAGGCCAAATTTGATTCACCTTCTCTAAAAACATACTTTCAATTGAACAAAACTGATATCATTTGTTACATCCCCCATTCTCCACATTGTTCTAAGAAGTTTTAACGATGATACTTCACCTTAAGTGATCCCCAATGTTCCAAAGGATGAAAATAAATGATGAAGGGATTAAATAAATGTGGGTGATGATTTGATATATAATAATAAAACAACTGAACAAAAAAACCAACATATTATTCATGATAACAATGAAATACAAATCAAATTTTCATTTATTGACATCATTATTATTTCTGGTACCATAATGGAAGACCTACATATCAAAGTAAACATCAAAAGACAAACTAATAAAACTCCAAGAAAGCCATATGACTCCACACATCACAAGACGCATGCTATAACATCACTAAATAACCCAAGTATCTCAAATTAGTGATAAAGACATGTGATACATTACCTTTTCCAAAGGCTGAGTAGATGACTTATGAAAAAGCACTGAATTTCCATTGTAGGGGTGAGTACTAAATCTCAGTAGGAATTCACCAATGACTTCCCTATTCCTGCCACTAGTATATAAATGTTATATACATTAATATAAAAAAATTTATATAAAAAAATTTATAATATATTATATAACGATATATAAAAAGTGACATATCGACCAGTTATTCGGACAAAATACATTTTTTCAAATAAATCAACCAAATAATGCTTTAAATCCATTTAAAATAGATCAGTTTTGGATAACCATTCCATTACACATATCCAAACTATTCATGCATCATTATAATAGTACCATAATAATTATAGTTCTCTCATTGATCTACCATGTTTCCAAAAGGTAATTACATACCAGGTGCCATTACACTTTTGGAACCTTGAACAAGGTCAAATTTAAACCAAACATTGTAAATGTAATATGAATGCACACACAATGTTTTCCCAAATACCATGCCAATACAAACACGAAAAAACCATTTAAATAAAAAAAATTATAGAAATACATTTTCAAACATGGTATTTCCTAAATCCATCAAATCCATATTTTGAAAACAATATTTTAAAATAAATTACCCAAATCACTTTGCACAAAAAAACACCACATTTCTTTAATTTAACCAAACACCAGAAATTACCACTATTGAGGATTTATAAAATGCATTTCACCACAATTTCACAACAATGATAAATAAATTAATTGTCCTTGATGTTATTACTATAAATTCAAGTGAGTTTTGTCAATACAGAAGCCACCTACCACAATATGTTTGGGTGAAAACAATAAAAGGTGAAAAAATGATACTAAACCATGTTGAATCTCTACTATACCACCTTAGATCTACTCCCATGTCATCAAAAGGACCAAAAAAACATTTTTTTCATCCAAAAACATAGATCTACCCATATTGGGCACATGTCTATTAAAATGAGAGGCGAAGCATAGTTGATCACAGAGAAAATCCAGAACAACGAAGAATGATCACATACCACGAGGAATCCACTTATAATCACAAAGAGAAGCCTTAATATTACCATTAGATTGATCTGATAACCTTCCTTGACATTTGGGAAAGAAAAATACTGTGTTAGGGCCAAATTAGAAGAATCATGAGTGGGTTATAGAGAAAAATTACTGAGACCCACTTTTTATGGAAGCGATGTCTTCTTGTGCGTAGTTTAGTCACATGGTTTGGAAAATTGTGTCCTAACTATGTGCTAGCCACTACCTTAAAGAAAACCAACCCAAGGTCATCATTCATAGTCTAAAAACATTGCACCAACTGTGCTAAATACTTTTCATCAATAATACCAAATCTGGCTTTAAATGTGCATTGATTCTCTTAATTGGACACACAGTTTGAGATAATCATTCACTACCAATTTACCTTCCCTTTTCCCCTTATCTCACTATGAACGGTTTCCTTAATTTTTTGCACAATTTCCACAAACCATACTCACCCATTCACCTATATAAAATACCTATAAACTCTAAACCAATTCTCCAAACTCTACCAAATATCACCCTTATACATTATATACATAACAAAGCACAATTAAATTGTTTAATTGTTGAAACTGAGGGTGCTACGTGTACCTTTTACCATTTTCCCCTTCATTAAACTGATGATAATTTCCAAATTATTCATTAACATCCATTAATTGTCCAAATTTTTATGAACCAGATAACACCTTCAGTGAATTTATCATTTCAAAATCTCCATTGAATCATTCATTATTAAACCTATGTTTATGAGAAGCATCATGAAATCAATGATGGCACATAAAACACCATTTTCTATTAAGATGAAATAATTGAGGGTAAAAATAAAAATTAAAAATAGGACAAGAAAACCCAGTATGAGTGCTCCACCCAGATAAATTTCTTAGTAAATGAAATTCAAAAAAATTCCACATTAACGCAACATGCATTTTGAAAAGTTTTCTCATTGAATAATCTTAAGTTTCAACACCATCATCCCATAATTATAGAAATTTTTTGACAAGAGGTTAAAAGTATACGTTAATGTCATTTCCATTAATTTTATTTCCATGAATAATTATCAAAATATTGAAAGAAAAATTCTTCACACACATCTATGGAATTAAATTATATGGGATAAAAACTAGCCAAATTTATAGTGAGTACCATATGAAGCCAATCCCAAATGTATATTACTATGATCTAAAGAAAAATCTACATATAGTGAATCAAAGATCTTCCATGATGTTGAATTTTTTGGATGTCTCATCAAGACATCATTACTATCCTGATAATTCCACTTCTTGTCATCTATAATAATAGACTACATGAATAATATTTACAATCATGGTTTCAGTGTAATGTAACGTAATACCTTTTCAGGATTTTCATATTATGTCTCTTCTTGGGGTTGTATTTATTTAAAGTATCACTATTTTTCATTGACATCCATCTTCTGGTATTAAATCATTTATATTTTTGTTAATAAATATCTTCTCCCTAGTAAATCATTCAATCATTGAGCAATACATGTATCCTTACATAATCAAGTCCAAATATTTTAATTACTCTCTTCATCTCATAGAATGAAACATGGATCATAGATTTACTAAATTCATTATTAATGAACTCTAAAATCATGGATATTTCCTTGTTAGTAATTACACTGAGACACATTATATGATATATATTATGTAGAAAATAAAACATCTAAAACATAGAACTCACATTTTATAGTTCTCGTTATCCATATTTAACTAATTCAAAAATATAATTTCTTAGTCATTGAATTTTAGTGCAAGATTAACCTGCTCAATTTCAACATATGGGTCTATAGATCTCTTTAAATATTGGACATTGTATGTTTCAAAACCAAATTCTTAATTTTACAAATTTTGAACTAAATTATCCTCTTTTGGATCCCATTGTCTATCATTCACAGTATTGTCATTGTTTATACTTTTAATACAATTTAATTCACTATGAAATATCCAATATACATATAGAGAAGGAAAATATTTCAATATCAAATGATCATATACTTAATTTCAATTCTACCATAGATTTAATTTTCAATCTGGAAATTAACCTTTTATTCTACCATAAACTAATCGTTTTTCATTTCATAATCCCAATCACGTCACATAGCAAGGTTTATTTTGAGGTAAATTAATCCAACTTTTATCCATAATTATATAATTTTATTCTCTATATAAATTGAAATATAAATATATTAATTTTAATCAAATATGTATAATAAAAATTAAAAGAAGAATCATTAAAGGATCAAATATGTCTCAAGATAATGGTATTTGAAGTTAGATACATGCTTGAATCAACTAATATTTAATGATGGAAGTGTGAAAATCAACTTATACATTACATATGATAAATAAGAATCAATTTTTGCTATTTTATATGTATATGATATTATTTTTATTGTATAAAATTATATTAGTGTATTGTACATTAGTATTGTAAGTAAGGATGGTTTATTACACTGAAAAATTAGCTACATTGATCAATGTTCGAACCATTTCACATGGTTTAACTCAGACCAAGAGATACCCATTAAAAATATCAATGAAAATTATAATTTATTAGGATATCACAAACTATTTAATGGTTAAAATGAATAAACTTATATGTTTTAGGTTATTATATGTGGATAAAATTCATTATAAAATTTATGTCCATTTTTTATGTGTAACTAAATTTCCAGAAAAACTAGATGGGTTTTGGAACCATTAACTAAGCATGTAATACACCTTAGAAGTGACTGATTTTAAAATTAAAAGAATATACAATCCAGGAAATTTCTCTAATATGATATGTAATGAATCGTGATGCTTAGTCATGTTTTTGAAACTATTACAAGGTATCTGGTGATCATAGTTAAAAAGTATAATTGATAGATTAACACATGTCTTTTGTCACCACATTTATATTTTACATTATTACAATTTAGGATTGGTGTTTTCAATATTTAATTCCTTATTATACAGTTTTGATCCATGAATATTATACTCATGATAAATTTATAATATCAACGAATAAGATTTCAACTGTAATCCCAATATTAAGAATTTATTAAGGATGAATAATGATGGAAGACTAAATTAATGGAGTTAATTAATAACATGCAGTAGAATAAGTATTGAAAAGAAGAAAAACTACGGTAAAGAACACACAATGTGTAAAATTTACATTAATGTAATGGGTTATATCCACGTTTCATTATGCCACCAATTATTGTGAGAAGAATCATAATAAATCTATATATTCCAATGATGTATATTATAACAAATAAAATAAATTTTAGGGATGGAGGTCACAACATATTAGACATTGAGAAAACTCTATCAAAATTTCTTTGATAATTGAAATACTCAATAATCATAATGTCACTATATTCAAGGTAACCCAACATTGGCTCTTAAAAATCCATGCACAAACTTAGATGCCACAAGATTCCATTAAAAATAATTTAACCAAAACAACAGTTAAAGTCATGAAAAAACATAATGAAATAAATTCTAATATTTTATGAAATGTTAGTTGTGCATGGCAGTTGAAAATTTAATTATAAAAACATATTTTCTTATAAGAAACTTCACATTCAAAGGATAATAAGAGAAACATGTTTTCTATTTATAATACATTTATAAAACATATTATTACATCACATGGAATATAAAACCTAGTGTAGAGAGGTAAGAAAATAGTGTTTATTAATTTAATGAACAAGAAAATCGAAAATATTTTTTATTATATAAAACTTTTCTAAATAAAAAATTATATTTTTTATTTAAAATAAAAATGAATGAATATTTATATACATATACATATACAATTAATGTATATATAATATTATATAAATATAAAAACTGATTTTGTGTTGAAAAATATTTAAATGTTTATCTAAATATTCCAAAATATTTATTTAAATAATAATATATAATATAAGTAAATAAATATAAATATGTATAATTATACTTATAGACACACATATATATATATACATGTATATATTTTTAAACACAGACATACAAAAAACCTATTTCAAAAATGTATTTAAATATAATATATATATATTTATATATAAATGTAAAAAAATATATTTAAATACTTATATATATCATAAAATTCAAAAAAAAATAAAATTTAGGCGAGTGGAAGAGGTATTGGTGCATGAGGAGGATATCCAAGGATCCAAACCTAGAAATGAAAAGGGCATGCGAGGGAGAGTGGAGAAGGTCATAGGACTCTTAATGGGGGGCTTACTACAACTATTATTGGGGTAGGTTGGGGGGTCTTTGCACTTTTTTAAGGGGGATGAAATTACATTGAGAGAGTGGTGGGACTACTCTCTGATTTGTAGATTTTCATTAAAAACTGATTGAATTTAGTCATTTCTTTTAATTAAGCACTGATAAAATATGACATTTATCATCATTTTTAGCAATTAAATGGGTTATATATCATCCCTTTTTTAGCACTGGTAAATGTGACCCATTTTAAATAGAACATAATTTATCAGTGATTTTTTAGAATTGACAAAGGATTTCTTATGTGGTGATAAAACCATATTTTATAGTATTCTGATTATTCGTAATGTCTCAATATTTGTAGAGAAATTGTTTTAAAAAAATATCGTGGAGGTTAATGGGATGATATAATAAGAAATAATGGAGATGGATATGATATTTATAATAAAATGTAATGAATGTGGTTTGATAAATGAATCTTCTTTAGAAAATGATAGTAATTCGAATAGGTGTCTATGAAATAATCCAAAAATATTTTGAAGGATAAAAAAATATTTTTGGGGAAATATAGACTCCTCATAATTTGAAAATATTAACCAATAATTATTTAATATTATTACATGATTTAATTTTATTTTAATATTTTTATTTCTAGTAGTGTTAACGTTTTTCAAATTGAAATGGGAAACCCCAATTTTTTTTCAAAATATTATAAATACTTTTATAAGTATAATTTATTTTGAAAATCAATGAAATTGATATAAATGGAAATTATTCATGGATATATAATATTCATAGACAAAATCATAATTCTAATGGTTCTAAATAGTCTATTGGTTGATTTGAATTTTGACATGACTTGGACAATGGGGTCCCCTCCTAGGCCAACAGTGAGCATGGTCTCCCACCCCATGCCCACCTCCAACAGGCCAGGGTCTGGTGACTAGCACTAAAAAGTGACAAATAACATATGGAGAACACATATACTGAAACCTATGATTTCATATATCTCTATCCAACCAAAAAAACCGATAAAATGTAGCATATGCCTATCTAAAATATAATATATTCCTACATATATTTGTTGTACAATATGAGGCTTCTAATGTAGATTCTCGTATAATAAATTTAAATATAAGTCTCAATACATTAAAAACATCCTAGCTCAAGATACTAATAATATGGGAATCACATTGCTGTGACAACTCTTTCTGAGAACACTAATATACATATTCCCTTTAACAGTGTGAAAATTTGATTTTAAAATTATGAAAAAAGAAAGGTTAATTGTAGTACTGATAAAGACCTAGCAGGATAAAATGTGCAGAAAATCTAAAAGAAAACCTAGAAACAACCTAGAATATTAACAAATTCTATATTTACTTATTGTGAAACCATGAATACAAAAAATTTCTCTGATGTTAAATAAGAAAACACTAATATATAAATTTCAAACAATTATTTATGTAATTTAATTTACAATTATCTAACCAAAATTTATAAACATGAATGTTACATCTTTTGGCCCTCATGATCCCTCTCCAAAATGTCCACACATGGTATTAGTTTCCAAACAAATCATCTCAACCCAAGAAAAATAATCCGACAATATATGAAAACAAATTTTTGTTAGTAATACTATAAATAAATAAATTAAATGTTAATATGAATGAGTACGTCAATAAAATGTCAATATATAATAAAAAAGACATGTTTTGAGTTATGCCAGTCACACTATGAATCAAATTGAGTTTCGGTTCATTTTTACATATCAAAAATGAATCATGAATCATTTTCATAAATTATCAAAATAATATCAATTTTTTTTCACTGTTTTCAGTATGCCAGTTGTTCATTTTACTAAAATTAATGTAAATATTAAATAAAAAGACACGCATGGAGTTATATCGGTCACACTGTGCATTGGATTGAGGTGTAGTCGATTCCATAACAAAAAAAATGACTCATGGAACCTTTTCCAAATGCATCACAAAAAATTAAATGCATGAGTTCATTATTTAGTATGTCAATTGTGTTTTTTTACAAAAATGTTATTTCAAACTAGAAACACCCATTTTGAGTTATTTCAGTCGTATCATGTGTTTGTTTGATGTGACACTTCATCATACACATCAAAAATAATATATGACTAATTTTACTAAATTATAAATAAATTAGAGGCTGTTTCCTTGGTTTTTAGTGAGTGACACGTTTGATCAAATATTTCAATTTTAAACAGATAATTTTCAAGTTGAGTTATACCAGTCAAAGTTTGTGTTGAATTGAGGTCATGTTGATTCTTACACATAAAAAATGACACATTGATCATTTTTATTATGTATAAAAATAATCTAAATGAATTTTTTCAGTTTCAAGTTTGTCACGTGTTCTTTTTACATAAATTAATGTCAATATTAATAAAAGTAAATGCATGGAGTCACACTGGTCACACCATGCTTCGTATTAAGGTGTGGATGACTCCTACACAACCAAAATGACTGATGGATCATTTTAAAAAACTATAATATTAATAATTTTTTTTATAGGTTTTTTGTATTCCAGATATGTATTTTTACTATAATGTCATATCAAACATGAAACATGCATTTTGAGCCATATAGATTGAATCATGCATCAGTCTGATTTGAGACATATTCATACATGTCAAAATTGAGTTATTAATCATTTTCCAATATTATCAAGTCAATTGGATAATGTTTTCATTGTTTTTAGTGAGTGAAATTTTTTGAACTAAAATGTCGATTTTAAACTGATAACGGACACTTTTAGTCATACCAGAGACATCATATGATTGATTGAGATGTGGTTGATTCTTACATATCAGAAATGAATCGTAGATTGTTTTCCTAATGTATCAAAATAATATGAATGTGTTTTCTCAGTTTTCAGTATGTCCCTTGTTATTTTTAATAAAATTAATGTAATTTGTTTTAAAAAGAAAATATTGGTGTCATACCAGTCACACCATGTGTCATATTAAGGTTTAGTTGACTCATACACATCATAAATGGAGCATGCATAATTTAAACTAATGTATAAATTCTATATGAATTTTTTTTCTAGTTTTTTATACCAATTATTTTTTTACTAAAAATATTATTTTATACTGGAAACATGAATTTTGAGTTATATTGGTCGCATCATGCGATACTCCTTTATACACATTTATGAATTATTTTATTAAATTATCAATAAAGTCAGAGTGTATTGAATTTATTTTTATTGAGTGACATGTTTTATACTAAAATTTTAATTTTAAACTGACAATGAACACTTTTAGTCATACCGATCAGACTGTGCATTGGATTGAGGTGGGTTTGATTCTTACACATCTAAAATGAATCATCGAGAATTTTCATAATGTATCAATACAAACTGATTTTTTTTATATTTGTCAAGGTAACAATTGTTCTTTTTTACATTAATTAATTTCCTTTTTAATTAAAAAAATACACACTTGGAATTATAAATGTCAGAGTGTGTGTTATAATGAGTTGCAGATGACTCATAAACATCACAAATGACTCATAGATCATTTGATAAATTATCAAAACAATATGAATGTTTTTTCTTAGTTTAGAAATGTCACATATTTGTTTTACTAAGAATAATGTCAATTTAAAATAAAAATTGACAGTTTGAGTTATACCAGACACACCATGCATCATAATGAGGTGAGAAACATTCCTAAATGATAGAAATAACAAATAGATTGTTGTCCTAAATGGTCAAAAATAATCGAATTTTTTTTCTCATTTATCAGTATGTCAATTATCATTTTGACTAAAATTCATGACAATTTAAAAAAATAATCAGTAACATTATGTTAATGTAGTAGAGAACATATAATATTATTGAGAAAAAACATATTATATTAAAAAAATTACCTTCTCATTGAATTTTGAGTTGTATCCTTGATACCCTATCTCGCACCAGAATGATCGTCTTCTCACAAATGACCACGAATCGAATAGTGGAATCCACCTATATATGTAATCAATTATTGTGTGAGTAATACAAAAAAGAAATAAATTAATATTAAATATTAAATAATTAACTAGTTTTATAGAAGTCACATCTATATGCAATTTTCTTACATTATTCCACTAGGTATGTTGCAAATTCATTTCTAAGAAAATGTATATCGTCTTGTGAATATGAGTCTTTTTTATAGTAATTGTAGTACATGAAAATTATAAATACACAAAGAACTTTTAAATATTTTAAATGAATTATTAAATATCGTCGAAAATACCACTTGGAGGATACTAGTTTGTTGATAGAATATAATCTCTCTCATAAATTTTCAATCATAATAACTACAATATTTTCCATTTATTTTTGTGGACACTAAATTCATGTGTGGTTGGTTGGTTGGATATCTAGGCATTGAATCCAAGAAATAAATCATTGGAGTATCCAATTTTACTGAAATGAGCATCCAATGATGCCTAAAAACACAATAAAGACTAAGAAATGGAAAAATGAAAAAATATTTTATTTGATTAAATTGTAGAGTTTTACCCCTACATCATTGGTATTAATATTGTTCTGTCATCTTAACGGTTTCTTTCAAATGATTTGACCAAGCCTACCATTGTTTCATCCTTTTTGTAGGAATCTATTTTTGGTTTTGTTGTAGAGGAGATGTGAGGACTAATGAGTCAAAAAAATTTCAATGTGGACATAACTTCTATTTTATTGATATATACATCTACCAAAAATATGAAATCTATTTAGTTATAATTAACATATTATATTATTTTTTAGAAAATAAAATCATGAAAACATTCCCAATGTATACATTTATAAGTCAGGTTCCAAGCTAATAATTGTCAAGAAAATCACATACATTACCAACACTAAGGAATTCTTGAACATCCTCTCTATATATACTATCTTCATAATCAACTATGTGATATTAACCATTTTGTAACATCGTATCCACATGAACCTTTAGTGGTAGTAAATGAAAATATAGAACAGGTGGGGTAAAAGTTATTTTGATAGATCCTTTTGATCGGTTGGTTGATCCTTTATATGGTTTCGATCCATTGTTTCATTTCACCCCTTCCCTTTTCCTATCTATAATAAAATTAATTGGTTTAATCATTTTAACATTAATTTTTAAAAGGTTTTACTTGAAAATTTAATTTTAATTGAATACATACTTGTTGAAATGTTTTCTGATAAGGCCTGGCAGCAGTGGGATGAATGTTCCAATATCTTGTTCGACCATATAAATATATTAATCGTCAATTGAAATAAGTATATTGGAGCTCCGCTCATGGGATTTTCTAATTGACTCTTTCACATTAACTATTGGTAGGAATTTTTCTAGCATATCCCTTTCTATATTGAACACCATAACCCTCACTACAATGAAATGGGTGTGTGTTGAAAGATATAAATCACAGTCATTATATATATATATACTATCAATATAGGAAAGGTATTAGTGTCCCTCAGATTTACATTTAAAAAAAAATTAGAACATTGATTACTCCTGCAAACACTATTATTTGAGTGGAATGACTCACATCAAAGCTAGAAATAGTGAGGCATGATCATCAGACAATTGATGTTCTTGAGTTTTTTATTCTCCTAGATTCCAAAAAAATATATATCAACCCTCTCTATCATTGTAATTGTTCTTAATGGGTAGTTATTCTTTCTCTCATCGATTTCATTTCTTCACATTGATCCTCATCTTGTTTTTTTCTCAATATATGTTTTCGGTGTCACCGAAAATCCCTAACCTCTGACACCACCATATATCTCAGACCAGTTTAAGGCCTTCGATAGTATGTAGTCATCTGGTATATCTATTCCTGATTCCTGTGACAATGTCAGATATAAAATATGGGAAATTAATAAACCACTATTATGTAATAACAATTTAAATAATTTTATTATGTCATAAATACACATGTATGTAGACACCATGAAAATATGTTCCATGCACTTCTTTGCAATTAAAGATGTATTTCCATGTGTTGTGACTAAAAATGTCTTCCACCAGGCTCGAACAATTTGTGTTGTGACTATACATTTTTCCTGGGGGTTAGTGATGGTAGTGAAGGCAGCGACCCCAAGAGTCGGGACTGTAGCCTGGTACTAAGCCCATGCAGGGGTGCGGGGGCGCAAGTACCACGGTATAGAGGAATTATTTGGATAAATCCCTAAAGAGACACCAAAGGTACCTGCACACAAATACTTGTGTGCCACCATGTTCGATCTGATTGAAGAAATTATTTTTGGAAAAGTCATTAAATTTGCGCCTTAGTCTATCCACAACACCATCGATGAACATCTACCTTGCATGCCACAATTTGGCATGAAATTCACTTGTGAGACCAAACTCCTTTCACCCAAGGTCCTATTTTTACCAATAAATAGACCCATGGGGCCCTCATTTCCATAGAAAAATTTTCATGAAGCCCAATTGGTACTCTAGTCTCCATGGTACTTCACCCCAGTCTTTCGAAACATTCAATGTAGTTCTTCAACACCTTGAGAAGATGATTTCAGGGAGGATTATTGGACATAAGTCCTTTTAGTGTTTCAATACCATAACACTTGCATAACTAAAATTCCTAACCTCCATAATTCAAAAATACTTCTGTGCCTCCCATTCACATCAAAAGAAATTGAGCGCACCACTTCTTAGAACGCCTATGAATACTCTTAAAGCCTTAATCAAGGTCTCACCCAAGTATTACCATACAAGTTTTTTATCTCTTAATTGAACAGCAGGTCACCCAAGTGTTCATTCATGGCTATACTTTTGCACCCTTCTCTCAACTTGGGTGCCCCTCTTTGATTCTCTTATTCTCTTCACTCTCTTCAGTCTACAAGCCGTCATGACTTCCTCAGACATTCATGGAAAGACTTATTCTTCATTTTCTCTCTTTCAAGAAAGGGATTTTGTTGATACCTCCACCAAAACCTCCATACTTATCGAATTTTTGGGAAAGGCACTTCAGTGTGCATCCTATTTGGGTTTGTATTTCTACAGCCATAAGTTTCCCACATTTGTTTCACATTAGGTTTAGTATTCATGGAGTGTATGTGGGTTTTTATATCCACAATCACATGGAACATTCTCGTAGAAATAGTGTTGGGATGTTCTTAGTTTGGAAAAGGGTTGGGTCCTAGCCTCTACTATCTCAAAGAGGCCACCCACAACCATAGGTCTCTGTAAGGGAAGGTATAGTTCCTAGCTGCTATTCCATTTAATGAATAAATGAGAAGGCTTCCTTCCTTTACCAGGATCCATATTAGGGAAACTAGCTTTGAGTAAGACCCTATATTTTCTTGTAGTAGGTGGCATCATTGCTCTTTCCCTCTTCTCCAGTGGCAGAGACCAAAGGGGTATAGGTATAGGGACTTTTGTTTCCATTTCCCTCTCACTCTGCACTTTATCACCATAGGAATTCATCCTAGCATATGCCTGTCACCTTCATCACTTAATCATTACATTGGGTCCTTGTCCAGTGTAAATTTTACAGAGGGAAGGCTCAACACCTGGCCCTCTTCCATCAGCGGTGGAGGAAAAGTCTGATGTTTCATTGTTGAATCTTTCCCAACCTCTTATTTCTCACACTGACCATGGCTCATGTGGTCTTAGAGATACATGATGGTTACAACATGTAAAAAAACACTCACTGGAATGAACTAGGAGAACATTGATTCCCATCATAATCGGGATATGTAGGAAGCCTTCTCAGGGCCCGAGCTCATTGGACATCCTCCTTAGGAATCCAACACTAATTCTCTTAATCTGGGCATCCTCCTCATGAATAAACCTCATATTAAACCCCATATACATAAAGGAATCCTTTTCAGGAAGTAAGACCAAAATCATCTATATCAAAGGACCATACTTTCCAATGAGACTTATTGATCTACGTGGGATTTGATTCTCATCCATATGGGATACGTAGGAAGCCACATTTAGGTTTAAACCCAACACCTCAAATCCACCATGTTCTCCTTGGGACATATTCCCAATAGGGTATGATTTTAGTTGGAAACACATATCCTTTCATTGTTCCTTGGGCTACTTCAGCATAAGTCCCACACCAAGTTTCAACTAAGCTCCTTCTGCATGGAGGTCATTATCACATTACCGTAAAATATATGATGTGTCCCATTCAGTGCCACCGAACAATGAGGGTTCTGATTCCTTTCAAAAGGATACGTATGTGGCCTATCTTATAGGCTCAATCCCAAAATCCAAACCAAACCTTCGTCTCCCTGGTTGACAATAAAATTACAAAGTGTTCCACTAAGTGGCTTAAAACCCATTATTATCACAAATGATGAGTAAAAGTATCTATAAATAGTATATTAGTGGCTTCCATTGTTGGAAAACCTCAAATACAAATGACTATTTCAATTAATGAAGAACCTTGAATGCATACTAATGATTCTAAATTATACCCAAGTTAATACATGATTACAAATTCCAAAGGATACTTATGACATTCTTGGAAAATTAATAACGATTCATGATAATATCTTAAATTTACAAAGACAATCATGGAGTGGAAAATAATTCCCCCCAAAAGGGGGTGGTGAGTCCGAACTCCCAAACTCGTGACTAATGCACATTTTTAAGTATCATAAAGTTAAAACTTAAAGAAATCATGCTTTTAAAAAGAATGTCCTCTTTAGATAACGAACTGTTTTATATTTCCTGTTCCACGAATAAATCCAATGGAAACTGCCTGGAAACAGTTATTCATAAAACTAGAACACACGTTCAAGGATCTACGAAACAATGTTGTATTGACCCGATCCCAGCTGCCCGGAGCCAGTGCGTTATTTTATTACGTTGGAAAACTAACATGTAATAAGTATACGCAATTATAGAGTACTTTATTATTATTGTAATCAAGATACATAAATAATTTCTACATTATAACTTGAAATTAATATCAACATAGAAACTCCTTAGACAACTTCCATAACACCGTGGTTATTCCAGCATGTCATTCATAATAAAAAAATTTATGTACATAGAAGATGAAACATAATAAAGGGGTGTGATCAAATTCTTAGTAATATTAGGCAATACATTTTAAGATAACATAAACAATAGACATGATGAATAAGTAAAAACACGTTCATTTAGAAATAAACTTGAACATAATGTGGCAGAAATATGAGCTGAGTAAATATTACATTAATATATCATAATAATGGGTATTATAATAGTTTAATAAACACCTAAACCATAAATAATATTTTCATAATGAGGGAATTCGTAATGTGGGACAACATAACCATACTGTCAAGACCTCATGCCAATACAATAAATAATATTTTTGTCAAGGCATTTTTCCAAGACCTTAGTCTGTATCATGAGACCTACCGATGCACCGAGTGGAAATAAAATCCCCCACCCAACACATTCTATGTAAAACTCAATCCTTGTATTAATGGGGATAAATATAAAAAACATATACCTTTATATTGATTCTAATATTTGAAATGTAAAAAACATTCCCTGAACATTAATCATAAACACTAACCATTCAGAGTAAATTGGTGAATTGTTTTAAGATAGTACATCCAGAGCCAAAAAAATAATAAACCATCAAATTAAATATGGTATATTATAACATGAAATATTAATCCCAATAACACAATTAAATCAACAATAGTTATGAAATAGATGAAGATGCTCTTATAAAATCATCGAGTGATTCTTGAGATAACAACCCTTTTACTTTGAAATGAAGTGTTCTTTAGGAAAATTATTTGTATAAACCCTAAAGTGAAGTAAGGGAGTATTTTCATAATAAATTGATTTATTTTATAATGATAACATTTTACAAAAAACTGATTATATGTTGGCCTTGAAAATGTGTATGAATTAGAGAAATTTCCATTGATCAGGCTTATATTTTGTAAACAATTTTGAATTATCCTTTTAAAAAATGTATCTTTCAATAAATTAAGGATGTATTATTGTTGGTGTACATATATATAATAATAAACCATAATTTATGAGAATTAAATAATAATACATATGAATTTCATTGATGTAATTTGAAAATAAAAGTAACCTGAATAGAAATGGGAGTTTGGGTGGAAAACTCATACCTTAAATCTGTACATGTTCGTCCCTTGAACATAAGATCTTGTAATATAAAATTATACTAATTAATAAATTATTTACGAACCTATTATAAGTGTATTTATTTTATCATAATTCCTCTTAGTTCATTCAATCCCTTATTGATATGTTATTATATTGATATCCATCATTCCACAGTGTTCATTTTCATTATTTTCCTAATCGGTTCACTTGTTTTTTTTGTAATGGAGATCATGTGGAATGGTTGTAAATATCCTGAATTTAAATTTCATATTATTTATGAACATCCAGAATTGTTAATGGTCATTTCTATCAATTTTTTACATGTAAGTTAGATGAATCAATAGATGAAATACTAATGACATTCACTTAGATTATTTTAGCAGTATTTTGATTATTAGGAAATTGTTTGTTCATAAGATTTAATTATATATATGTATACTGGTTATTGAATATTAATTATGTAATTATACATATATTTTAGTTTGAATAAACCATAGAAATGGTTTCATGACGAGTAATGAAGGTTAAATTGAAGAATGAAACTTCATTGTCCATGAAGGTTACAAATTGTAACCACATGGATGTTGATTTCGTTTATAAAATAAAAGAGATAGAGAGACTAAGGATATTAATTATGGATCTTCTATTCACATGATATAATTCCAGTATATATTTTTTACTGGATTTATCAGGTTCATTGGGACAGAGTAGGTGGGGAGAGGATAAGAAAATAAGATACATTGAAATGAAACTAAATAAAAAAGGGTGTCTTACCTCTTGAAATAACCTTCTTGTGAAGATCCTTAAGGGAAGGGATATTATTCTTTCAGAAATACAAAGGGAATCCATGATTTTGGGAGTAAATAGGGATAGGTATTTTGGGAGAAATTTGGGGAGATTCAAGGCATAGAAGAGAGAAGTGAAGAGAAAGTGATGGGGGGTTATATTGGAGGAGAGAAGGGTTTTCATGATTTTTTAATCATTAGTTTATTAACATTACTCCCGGAAAGAAATAGTGATGATTCCATGAAAAATCATATTAATATATTCAAGTTATTTCTAACAAAGTGGTCTAACATCACTTAGGATGTCATAAATAGTATATTTAACTGATAATTTGTATATACGGTATTTTACTGTATTTCACTATTCATTAAAAAATAGACTATTCCAAAAAAATACCAAAAATTCCCCCTAACCATTATTCGATGGGTAGATTCCAAAAATGAAGTCGTTTTTTCAAAAATAATTTTTATATACGATTAGTTTAATATTTAATTAAAATCATAGTTTATTCTAAAAACAATAGCTTCAAAACATTTTTTTACTTATTCCAAAACATAGGTATTTCATACATCCACTTGAATATTATTTATATACTATCATAGTTAATGATACTATTCATTAGGGTATATCACTATTCAAAAGTGAATGTTACTATTCACCAAAAATTATGTTCTTCTTATCGTACTCGAAATAACATACTCATCAAAACTGGGTATGTTATATTTTATAAATTCACATCACCAATGTAACAAACATATGTTTAAGGGTCAAATAGAACTTTTTAGTTAATTATTATATGAATTATTTTGATTTTGACATAATTAAAAGAAAGGAATTTATATAGAAGAAATATTGGGTCGTTACATTCTCCCCTCCTTATGAATATTTCGTCTACAAAATTCACAAAATGTTACCTAAAAAGATTCGGTTATGTCTTCAACATCATCCCCTTAGGCTCCCATGTTTTTTCCTCCATCATATGGTTCCTCCAAAGAATATTTACCAGATGAGTCATCTGACATCTCAACAAATTCCCTCTGGTATAAAAAATCATGATAGGGTGTTCACAATAAGATAGATCAGGCTCATGTTCTATCTATTAAAAGGTGAGTACGTGGTTTGGGTATAACATGTATTTCATTAACATTGATATGTGCAACACATTGTGATATTTGGAGGGACTTGGAAGAATTTCCAAATTCTATGTTATGCCCCCAAATTGATCCAAAATTTTAAAAGCTCTGATGAACCTGGTGCTTAATTTTTCCTTCATAACAAATCATATAATACCCTTCTATAGAGATACCTTTAAGAAAACATGATCTCCTTTTAGAAATTTGAAATCCTTCATTCGGTAATAATAAAATAACTTTGGACTACTTTGAGATATTTTGATATGGGTTTGGATAATCATCACGTTTTCTATTGTTTCCTAAACATGTTTTGGGCCTATGAGCTTTCTTTCACCAACATCATCCCAGAATGCTGGTGTATGACATATCTTTCTATACAACACATTATATAGTTCCATATAAATACTTGAATGGAATCTATTGATATAGGAAAATTCTATGAGAGGTAAATAATAATCCCACATTTATTGAATTTCATGTGAGCAAGAACTCAACATGTCTTCCAATGTTTGAATAGTCTGTTCTAGTTGTCCATTAGTTTGTGAGTGGTAGTCTGTGGCCAAATGAAGATCAGTATCTAGGTCCATCATAAGACTCTTCATTAATTTTTATGTAAAATTGGGATCATGATAAGAAATAATTGATAAGGGTACACCATGATGTTTTTAACCTCATTAATAGAGAGTCTTGTTATATTTTCAAGTGGTAAATCATATGTTTTAGCCAGAAAATGTGCTGATTTTGTAACACGATGAACAATGACCCATATTTCATCCTCCTAACATGCAGTCTTTGGTAGACCCATGAAAATGTCCATCGTAATATCATTCCATTTCTGCATAGGTATTATAAGGGGTTAAATAACTCCTCTAGGGTGTTGTCTTTCATCCACCACCTATTGAAAAACCAAACATCTCGACACGTAATCAACAATATCCCTCTTCATGTTTTCGAACCAAAATTGTTCCTTTAGTTCTCTATATATCATTTTTCTAGAAGGGTGTATAGTTAATCTTGAGTTATGAGCATCATCCAATAGTTTCTTCTTTAGGTCAGGAATATTTGGAACACAAAACCTCTTTCTTAATTACTAAATTCCACCTTCATATACGAATTCAGTCAACTTCCCATCATTTAACAATTTAGTTTTATTTGGAAACTCTTTATAATCTATGTGAGAAATTTTTATAATCTCTATTAAGGGGGTTTGGAAATGATTTGAAAAAGTATTTATGTGTGACCTTTCTTGATAATTCCAATATCTATCCTTACTAGATCTATAAACATAGTATCCCTTCAAACTCTCTTATTGTTAAGAATTTTGGGGTCCTTTATACTAAATGTGTATTCCTCCCTATTTTTCTTCCCCTGGTGGAAGTGTATTGTGAAATCATAATCCTTGAGTTTCTCAATCCTTCTCCTTTGTCTTTTGTTGAGTTTTTTCTATGAGAACATATATTTCAATCTACTATGATCTATATATATCTCACATTTTTCTACATAGAGGTAATGTATCCAAAAAATTAGGGAAAGACTACCGCTTCTAACTTGTGATCATGAGTAGGATAGTTTTTTTCATTAATTTTTAGATTCCTAGATGCATAGGCAATAACTCGATCATTCTGCATAAGTACACATCCAAGCACATTCTTTGATGTGTCACTAAATATCAAAAATCCATCATTCCCTGTTGGTAGAGTCATGATTGGAGCATTGACTAATCTTCTCTTCAATTATTTAAAACAGTCTTCCCATTCCTTTTTCCATACTAATTTAATCACTTTTGGTGTAAGATTGGTCATTGGGATGGCTAAACGGGTGAAGTTCTGAACAAAACACCAATAACATCCTGCTAAACCAATAAAACTATATACCATAGTTATGTTCATTGGACTTGGTATTTCTTGCACAACCATTATATTTAGAGGATCTGTATATATTACATCTTTAGAGATATTGTTGCTTTGAAAGGAAACTGATTGGGGAAAAATCACACTTTCTAAACTTCCCATATAATTTATTTCTTCTATGTGTCTTCACAATAGTGCATAAGTGATTTTCATGATCTTCATTGCGTTTAGAGTATACCAGGATATCATCAATAAACACCAATACAAGGTCATCAAAATATTCCTTGAAAAATCTATTCAATAGAACCATGAAAACAGATGGTGGATTAGTTAGTCCAAAATTCATTACTATAAACTTGTAATGCTTGTACCGGGTTTGAAATGATATTTTTGGAATGTCTTCTTTCCTCATAAGTAAATGATGTTCTCCATATCGAAGATCAATCTTAAATATTTTTTTTGGATCCATGATGTTGATAAAAAATATCATCAATTAGTGGAAGAGGATACTTATTATTTATTGTAATGGCATTGATTTCCCTGTAATCGATGCATGACCTCATAGATCCATCTTTATTCTTGAAAAAAAGGATGGGGGATCCCCATGGGGAAGCACTCTATCGAATAAATAATTTTTTACCAAATTCCTCTTATTGTTTTTTCCGTTCCACTAAATCTGTAGTGTCCATTTTATAAGGGGTCATTGATATAGTCCTTGAACTAGGTATTAAGTCAATGGAAAACTCAATTTCCCACCCTGGGGGATGTCTTGGTAAATCCTCTAGAAAGACTTAAATATATTATTGAAAAATAGGTACATCCTCTATCGGTACATTCTTCCCCTTTCCCATATTTATTACATTCCCTTCCTAGAAAATAATGGAATTCAAAAGAGGCACTATTGGTATATCTAAATGAGAATCAAATGGAAATATTTCATCTTTAAAAATAAGAGATTCTATACCATTTTAAAAAATTATAACATCCTTCTTCTTGAAATAGATCTTTACATCAAAATTTGATATCCAATTCATACTGAGAATTATATCATATTAAACCATTGGTATAACAATAATTTTAGAAACTAAACATATTTATTTTTCATAAGGGGGACTAATCGACACAACTTTGTTTCAATGATACGTCCACTATTAGATTGGACTGATAACTCAGTTATTTAATCATATTGGGCATGACTAATTTTCTTGGAAAACTGGGAAGATATAAATGAATGTGAAGATATATAATTAAATAAAGTATTGATTACATTTGATTAAATGATCAATGTTCCTTCAACCAATTTGTTTGGAACTTCAACCTCTACGGTTGTGACCACCTAAGCATGGTAAATCAACCTAGTCCTTCTTTGGGGAATGTTTCCTAGAATCATAGTAAATTCATGTGATTAATGTCCCATATCCCAGAAATTGTATCGTTGAACATTGGTAGTGTCCATATTCCCGTTACATTCCCAGGATAGGTGGAATTTTTCAGTGCACTTGTAACAGACTCCAATTCCCTTCTAGAAAGTGCCATGGGGTTTCTTCCCACAATTACTGCAAGATGGAAATTCATCTATTCCCTTCTTCCCCATTTGCTTATTTCCTTTTCCAGAGTTATTAAAAGTCATCAACTTCTCTTTTTTTCCTTTAAAATCATTGGACATAGAAAATTATTTTTCTATCTTGATAGCACATGAGACTATATCTTCATATAAAGATAATCTTTTGGAGACCAGAGCCCTTCAGAGGAACGAATTTAAACCAACAAATAATTGATCCATTTTTCTCTATGGATTACATATGTAGTATGCAACATGCCTTGATAACCATGTAATGTATGATTCATACTTAGAGACATTCTCATCCACATTAAGCCATAGATTCTAGAATTTCCTCTCTATATCAACTCACAATTCATGAAAGGAGTATTTTTCAAGGAATATTTATTTAAAATCCCTCTTTTCCATTTCTTCTGCTTCTTCCTCCTCCTTTGGGTTTTGGATTAATAATCACCGCTGATCCTAATTTACAGATAGAAGATAGACGAACATGGAAACCTTCCCTCTTTCTTTATATCCCAACATAAGAAATATCATCTTTATGGGACACATCCACTACTCTGCTATAAATGGAATTGTATTCCAATTGAATAAACGTGGTTTTTTTCACAAAAAGAGTTCTAACATAGATCCTCAACATGGTGGATTCGGATGCTTTCTATGGGTAAGGTTATTATTCATAACCTAAGTATGTTGTCCCAGTATTGATATGAGTTTCTCAGAACTAGTGACTACACCAGATCCAACATCATTATCAGGAATCGCATAGAAATTCATACATTGGACACACACATTCATGTTGTTTACATTCCTTCCACTAGGATCCATTTCTAAATAATGACATATAGTATATTTGGTTATTAATCGTAATGTATAATCTTATCTTAGATAAATACTTAGAATAAATTGAAATCCTATGCATGGCTAACCCCATAATCACAATATTCGATTCTTTGAGAAAAAATTTACATTTTAATCCTTCATAAATGAAAGTAAATAAAATATGAATTATCCTAAGAATATCCCCCAAGAGTGTCACTACCAAGAGTGAATCAATTCCCATGGTCTTGTACCAGGATATCCCAGGTCAAGCCTGAAACTCTTTGTCAGAGCTTTCACTCCTAGGTACATCTGTGCTAGAGCCACCGCTACCTGTTGGTATCCAGGAAGGGATGTATTTTCATGAAAGATCTAGATTATCCATTACTTACAAAAACACAAGTATTTTATTGTATTCTTTACCTCAAATACTATCTTAAAGTTTTGTTCCCTAATCAACTATATCTAAATATAGTTTCCAGGTTTTCAATTAAATGTCATTTTATACGAAATATAAGGACCCGACACCATTTTCCCAAATCCAGTTCCTTATTTGATTAAATTTGCATAAAAACATGTAATAATCCTAAAGTACATGGTATTGTAGTATTATTGGAAACAAGATACATACATAATTTCAACATTACAACATGAAATGAAAAACAACGTAGAAACTCCTAATAAATCTCCCATAACTCCTACATTGTTTCTGCATGTCATTCCTAATAAAATTATTCATTTAATGAGAAGATAAAACCTAATAAAGGGGTGATATGAAATTCTCATTAATATTAATCAATATAGTAGAAAATAACAGAAACATTATACACGGTGAATAATTAAAAATACATGTCTTTAAAAATAAATTAGCACATAATATGGTAGAAATGTGAGATGAGTAAATATTTCCATAATATAACATAATCCTGGGTATTCTTCTAGTCAAAAACCCAGATGAACCATCGATAATATTTTCATAATGAGTTAATACATAATGTAGGAAAAAATAAGCTTACCATCAAGGCCTCGTGCAAAGACCATAAATAATCATATTGTGAAGGCCTTGTGCCAAGACCATAGTTTGACTCATGAGACCTACCGATGCACTGATGGGCTATAGAGTCCCCCACCCAACACATTATATGTCCAATTAAATACCCATATTAAAGGGGAAAAATATAAACAACATACACATTCATATTGGAACTAATATTTGAATGGTAAATAACTTTCCATGAACATTAAGCATAAACACCAACCATTATAAGAAAATTGGTGAATGGTTTTAAGATAGTACATCGAAATCCAAAATAATAAAAACCCATTAAATTAAATATTATAGATGATTATATGAAATATTAATCCTAATAACACATAATAATCAACAAGAGTTTTGAAATATATTTAGATACTCTTATAAAATCTTCGAGTAATTCTTGAGATAAAAAACCTTTTACTTTTAAAAGAATACATATTTAGGAAAAATATTAGTATAAAACTAGAAGTGAATTGATAGAGTATTTTTATAATAAATTACTGATATTATAATGATAATTATTTCCAAAAACAGATTACAGGGTTACCTTGAAAATGGGTTCAAATTTGAGAAATTCCCTAGAATCCGGCTTGTATCGTGGAAACAATTTTAAAATTACTTTTTAAAACATGTAAATATCCATAAAATAAGGAAGGATTCCAGTTTATGTGTATATATAAAATACCAAAACTGAATGTATGATGAGAAAATTAAAATAAAAAAGAATTTCCTTGAGGTAATTAGGCAAAACATTAACCCGAATGATAATAGTAGTTCGCGTGGAAAAACCTTAAATCCAAACATGTTACTCTCTTGAAAATAAGCTCCGAGAATATTAAATTTATCTTATTAATAACTTATTTTAGAACGTATTTTACATGAATTTAGATTATCATAATTCTTTTTAGTTCATTTATGCCCTTATTGATATGTTATCATATTGATTTCTGTCATTCGAGAGTGTTTGTTTTCTATATTTTCATAATCAGTTCACGTGTTTTTATGTAGCAGAGTTCAGGTGGAATGATAGTAAATATATAGAAATGAAATATAATAATACTTAAGAACATAAAATATTTTTTATGTTAAATCATTTCATTTTGATACCTGTAATTAGGATGAATCGTTAGATGAAATATTTATGTCATTCAATTTGAATATTTTAGTGGTATTTTGATTATTAAGAACTAGTTTAGTCATAAGAATTATTAATATATATGTATACTGGTTTATGAATAATAATTAGGTTATAATAAATATATTATAGTATGTTTTAACCATAAAATTGGTTTTATTACCATTAATTATGGATAAATTGAAGAATGAAACATTGTTGTCCACGAAGGTTATAAATTCGAACCTCATGGACGTTGACTTTGTTTATAAATTAAAAGAGAGAGAGTAATTATATTGGGGATGGTTCTTCAATTCACATGATATAATTATGTTATATAGATGATACTGGATTTATCATGGTCATTTGGACAAAGTATGTTGGGAGAGGATAACAAAAGATGATACTTTGAAATGAAACTAAATAAAAAAAGGGTTATTCAGCTCTAGAAATAACCTTTTTGAGAACCTTCTTTTTGGGAATGGATTTTTTTCTTTTGGAAAGACCTATAGATTCTCTCTTGTGGGTAGTTAGTATAGAATGGTATTTGTGCATAAATTTGAGGAGATTCAAGGCTTATAAGAGTGAATATAATACGAAGTGACATGTGGTTTTTATAATGGAGTAGAGGAGGGTTATCATATTTTTTAATCATTAGTTTATTAATTTCCCTCATGAAATGAGATAGTAAGGGTTTCATGACCAATAATAGTCGTAAATTCATGCGAGTTCGAATCTAGTGGTCTTACATCACTTATGATGTCATAAATATTGTATTTAACTGATAATTTGTATATACGATATTTTACAGTATTTCAATATTCATAAAATTTTTGAGTATTTCCGAAAAAATCTAAATATTCGCCCTTACCATTTTTCTACATGTAGAATCAAAAAATAAAATCCATTTTTTAAAAATAATTTTCTAATTATTATTAATTTAATATTTAATTATAATCACAATTTCTTCTAAAAACAACACCTTTAAAACTGTTATTTACTTATCCCAAAACATTTTTATATCGTACTTCCATGTGAATATTACTTATATACTATCATAAGTAAGGATACAATTCATATTATTTTATAAATATTCATAAGGGTATTTTACTATTCAAAAAGGTATGTTACTATTCACTAAAAATAATGTTTTTCTTATTGGACTCCAAAAAACTTAATGATCGTAACCATGTCTGTCAGATTTTTGAAAATCACATCACAGAAGTGACAACCATTTGTCTAAGGGTCACAAAGAACATCGTATTTAATTATGTTGTGATTTCATATTGTTATAACATAATAATAAAAAAAATATTTTTCATTGATAAAATATTGGGTCGTTACACATGTTTCCCACACTTTTTGTGTGTTTTCATCTATTAGTATCCCATCATTATTTACATGTTCCTCCTTCCATATTATGTGGTGTGGGTTGGAAGTGGATTAGGATTTGGAGTCCCAATAAACATATAAATAGAGGAACATAATTATTATTATTTTCAGGTCTCATAAAACTATTACGGTGGATTTAAAATATGTACTAATTTTTTTCAAGTGATGTGATCCCAATTATGGAAATATGGAAGAGGTATGTAGGTTTTTCTTGTCATTACTTATTGCTTGAACTCTATTGTGTTTTCATAAATAAAAAAATAAATCAATTTGATGAATCCTTGTATCATCAGACAATGTATTAGTACACACAATGCACCAAAAAGGAGACATCCACATGAAAGCCTGTAAACAAATGCCATGCTTCATGGGTTATCCGGTGTGCGTAGATAAGTGGTGGGTGAAGGTTTATTTTCTATACAACATATTTTATACAATCTCCCATTATAATTTTGTGTAATTATCTTTGAATCCTTCTAGAAATAATTTATACATATTTTTTATGGGAGTCATCTACTATAAATGCACTTTTAAGGGTTGATCAAGAGTAATTAAATGTTTCATTGTTTTTTGTTTTATTAAAATAAGAGACATGATATCCTAATATTACCACAATTTCTTCCAACATTAGTATCTTAATACCATCTACAACATGGTACAATGAATATATGTAGTACCCTAGGTTTTTGGTATGTAACACTTAATTGATGTTTAACATAGTTATAAATTTTAAGGGTGGTGGATGGAGAGTTAGGAAACTTTTAGTAGTCATGAGGAAAAAAGAATTTTTCATGGCCGGCCCACAAATTTTCTAACCATGTAGCCCAACTATGCGTTTTTCTCTCTCTTGGGGTATTGGATCCCACACAGTTGGAACACGATTTTGGAGACTATGATATGAAGTCATGCGAGGGTCTTCCCATGCAGTAGAAAACACACAGTTAGTGCTTGGTTTGTATAATCGTGCGAACTAACCATGTGGATGTTTATGTGAGAAAATAAAAAAGTGGATATCACACATTTTTGAATCTAAGTGGGTATTTTTTGCTCATATGTAGCCATTACACAGAATTTTGTTTCTCCAATGGCCAAATAAAGTTCTCTCATCGATACGGAAGTGATTTGAAGGCTTTCCTAGGTGAATTGAAGTTGGATTCTTGAGGTACATGATCATTCTTCATCTTCCATGATTGTTTTCTTAGGTCTACATATATATGAATATCCTCTTCTCTGAATTTCATAGTTATACACCCATTATCAGTAGATATTCTTGTGTGGGTTCCAAATATGATAGGATTGTTCTTTATCTTTATAGGAGAAGAGGGCTAAGGCATGTTCTTGAAGAATCGACTTGGTTTCCTTGTGTGTTCATCGTTGGTTGTGGTTTTTGTAAAATCCTTTCTATTAGGAGGCTTCCTTCTCAAATACAATTTGTTGAACTGATTGGAATGATTTGAAATTGAATGTGTGGTGTTAAATTTATTTTTATTTTATTTTTCAACACTTTTTGGAATCATTAAAGAGCGATGGATGAAAACTCTGGAAAAATTGGGGATTTTAAATGAGTCTATGGTTCTTGTATTTAAATTATGTGTTTTAAAAAAACTGAAATTTTTCTAGATTTATAGCACATAAATGGTATTATATCTTCTCAATTAAAGAGGATGTTTTATTGAAATGAATTTTTTTTTAAATTGGTTTCTCTTAGGTTTTTAATAAATTTTCATTTTTATTGAAGTGGTTTGTTTTGGAAATGAAAATATTTGGTATTAATGGTGTGGTGTGAGTTCATGCTTAACATGACCTTAGTAAGGGATGAGTAACATTGGGGTACAAGGGATGTGACCCTGGATCGGGGGGGGGGGGGGGGGTTGTGTCATTAGGGCAGAAGGTAATTGAACGAGAGAGCACTCATGAGTATGGGATGGTCAAATGAAGTATGCATGTGTGGCTGTGTTGTGAACTATTGAATGGGTTTTCCAAATGATAAGAAGAATTGGTTTTAATCTTTGATTTTTTATTTTTCTATAAATTGGGTTTATTTTGTTTTATTTTCACACGGTTTCAAATGGTTTTTGGCACTTGTTTATATTTGGTTATAATCTATTTTTATAAAGTGTTTTAAATAATATATTTTTTATAAAGGTGGATAACTTTTCTATCTTAATGGTGTGAGTAGGGAAGTCATTGGAGAACAAATAATGAGTTTTATACGCCCCCTTCTTTGGCACTATGGTGCTTTTTAGATGTTATCTTCCATGACTGGGCAAAAGGTAACATGTTACATATTTTTAGCACTACCTCATGATTTTTGGGCTATTCAGAGATTCTGGAGCTTGGAGCTGTGGGGCATGGATTCTTGTGGTCTTTTGAGAGTCTTGAGTTGTTTATCCTTTGTGTACTTTGATATTTGGTTATTTTTCCATATTTCACACTTTGATGTGGGTTTGAGTTACTTGAAGTTTCGATTTGTCTTTATTTTGTTCATGAATCATCTAGTGAAGGGTTTTTTGGTTTTTTGGTTATGTATTATAGGGTAAATCATCAACCACTTATATTTGAATCCCTTAAGCATTTATTTCCAGCATTTGACATCTTGGGGATGTCACTTAAGGCCACATAATGACTCATTGTGCTCTCAAGCTAATGATAATTGGTGGGTCATTACAAATGGTATCAATTTGGTCCTTCCTTTGTGGTAAAAATGTTATCAGATTGTTCGGTCCTTTCTTAACAAGAATTCATCAATGTTCTTAGTATTGGAGTTGAAATTCTTTCTTATCTATTCCACTGGATATAATCTTATAAAGGATTTGTATTTTTTGAATTGTAAATGTATAGAGTAAAAGGATATATATAACTTCTTTATGTTGAACATAAATTTTCTAGGGAGTTGGGTACATACGTGTTTTGGAGACACTTATAGAATGAGGAAAATATCATTGTCATCGGTTTATCCAATGAGATGATCATGAAATGAAATTTATAAGAATGAATACCCACTAGGATTGTGTATTTAACTTGGAGTAATGATTTATGATTTTTTAAAAGGTGTAAATTTTTAAAAAAGGAATGATTTGATTTCAAGTAATAGATTTTGAAACAGTGAGATTAGGTGTATTTTGAAAATGGATTGGTTTTTAAAAGCACGAATGAATGTTTCAAAAATGGTTGAAATAAAAAAGGTGTGATATGGATACCAATATTGTGATAATTATATGATAGAATTTTAAATGATAAGACATTAATTTCAAGAAAGTGATATTGAAAGTGTTAGTATTTGGTTTAGAAAATGGAACCTGGTAGGAATCATCGAAACTAATCTCAAGAAGCTGTAGAGAATGTGGTTTCACCTAAGCCATGGGTGAACCAAGATCTACTTGAATGTATTGTCCAAGATTTTCAAGCGATGGAAAATTTGAACTAGAGGATTGAGCTAGGCATGTAGATCATACCTTCTAGTTCATGAAATAGAATCCACCAAACATTCGGGGTTATGCTGAACCTAAAAACGAGGAGGTGTGGTCGAGTAGGATGAATTGTATATTTAACATCATCAGCACACCAATATAGAGATTGTTCAAGATGGTGACATATATTCTTGGGGTTCTTTCCTATCAGTGGTGGGATTTAGTAGTGTAGGATAAATTGCATAAAGGCCTTACATAGGAGGACTTTGGGGAATTGTTCAACAAAAAATTCTATCTTCACACGTTCCAGAAAATGATGGATTTCTTTGGACAGAAGTAAGAGAGTATCTTCCTCACTTATTATGTGGCTAGATACAGGAATTTAGTAGTGTTTTTACTTGATGTTGCAAAAAGTCTTTCTTTGAAGGAACATATCTTGGAATCAGGGATACGGTACAAGATTCAATCGAAGATTACAATGCTCTGTTTTACAGATTATATAGAGATGATGAACAGTGTGAATGTGGATGAATGTGATATATCAGGTTCGATTGGAGGATGTATGATGATACCCAATGGTAATGGTGGGAACTCAATCGTTGGGAACAAGCGGAAAAGGGCCACCTTTTTCCAAGATGGAAGTGGGAATTAAATTGTTGGATTAGTGAACCTTTATCTATGACCACAGAGAAAAGAAGGTTTTTTTCTTTGTGGTTTTCTTGACCACATAAAGTCAGATAGTATGTCACAACCTTGATCATTTCATAATTACAACAAAATGGGAAATATTTAGCAATAATTTCATATTTCTCCATAGTCAAGTGCCTATGGCACATCTCATGCATCACAAGCATCGTATGATTCAATAAGGTGAGGAAAACAGAATCAGTCTCATCAGTAGAACAAAGCTATCCATGATGATTCTCGAAATACCATGACTTCTCAAAAAGGGAAATATAAGATATGCAATGAGGAGAACATTGCAGTGATGATGAAATTAATGGGAGGTGGTAGATGATGGTCGATAATCAAGCTGGACCATCTATGGTGAGATGTACAATTATTTTGAATTTGACCCTTGCGCAACTGCTCTTCGATACTAGTTTGTCACATTCTTTCATTTATTCACATGGTGTTGATGTTCTATGTTTAATGGTGGAAATGATCCCTTCTGTTTTAAAACTTCAAACTACTCTTGGTGATAGAGAATGGAAAACCGTTTCCTGTAGATCATGTGCTATAATAGTTGATGGAGGTGAGATGAAATGGGACTTCTTTATTTTGGGCATGGATGTCTATGATGTATTATTGGGTATGGATTAGTTGACAACAAATAATTCTCACATCAACTATTATATGAGAACTGTTAGTTTCACGATTAAGGAAGGCATTGAGCATCACGTTAGAGGATAGAGAATGGTAAAAAATGTGAAAAGAGCTTGTTTGTACCAATGGTGGGAACTATCTATTACCAGTTGGTGGTGTTGACATTGTAATCAATGGTATAGATTGAGGAAAATATGTTTCTTGAACTTGTGGATCAATTTCCAGATGTATTTCCTGATAAAAACTTAGGATTACCTTATATGTGGGAAGTGGAGTTCATGATTGATTTCCTTTTAGGGACAAGCCCTATTTCACTTAAATGTTATAGGATGGTAACAATAATGTTAAGTGAATTTAATGTGTCGTTAGAGGAACTTGAAATCAAGGGTTTTATTCAACCAATCACATCATCGTGGGCAGAAACTGTTTTTCTTGTGATGAAAGCAGATAGAACACTTCTATTGTATGTTTAATATCGTAAGATTAACCATGTTATGATAAAGAACATATTTCCACTTCCAAAAATTGAATATTTTTTCAATCAATTAATGGGATCTCAATAGTTCTCTATAATTTAATTGTGATCTAGATATCACTGATTTCATTTTCGAAAGGTGGATATTCCAAATACATCAATTAGAAGTAGATATGGAATCTATGAATATATAGTCATGCCTTTAGGTATAAATAATACACTAGCGGTCTTCATGGAATTTATGAATCATAAATTTCACCAATATATAGATTCTTTTGTGGTAGTGTTTGTGGACAACATCCTAGTTTATTCAATCATATTGTATGACAATGGGAAACACCTTGAAAAAAATATTACAAATCCTGAGAGATCATCATTTGTATGCCATATTATCTAGGTGTTGTTTTTGAAAATATGAATTATGTTTTCATGGCCATTTGATTTCTTAAAAAAAATGTTTTTTAATTTGTAAAATATAGAATTTTTTATCTCATGGAAACTACTGAAGAATATCCTCGAGATACGACGTTTTCTTGGTCTAGCAGGTTACTACTAACACTTTGTGCGTGATTTCTCACGAATAGATTTACCAATGACAATACTGACAATGAAGAATTATCCATTACAATAGACAGATGAATTACATAAGTCCTTGTAGGCTGTAAAAGTTTTCCTTACATAGGCACCAATTTTGTTTTTTATATAATTATGAAATGGGTATGTCATGTATTGTGATGCTTTGGGATCAGGGTAGGGTTGGGTTCTCATTCAAGGAGACCATGTGGTTGGTTATGCTTCACAGTAGTAGAGGTCACATTAGAAGAATTCCCCAACACATGATTTGGACTTCGCTATAGTGGTCAATGCTTTGAAGACTTTGGGACATTAGCTCTTCGGTGAGAAATTCACGGAGTTCATGGATCACAAAATTTGGAAACACATCTTCTCATAGTGAGATTTGAATCTGAGGCAAAGGAGATGGATGTAATATCTCCAGTTGATTGAATTTGACTTGATGTATACAACTGGAAAAGGGATCTATGTGGTAGATGAATTGAGTATAAATTCATATACTAAGTTGGTGAATGAAGCATCAGATAAATGTATTTTTATGTCAGCCCTAGCCAACATGTGTGTGGAATGTGAAGACCAAGTTGATGTTTTAGATTTCTTTTCAGTAACTCTTATTCTCGATATGGTAAATGTGGTCAATGAAGAACAATCATTTGTTTCAGAATGTCAGGTTATGATTTCAAAAAACAATGGCGGGGAGATCATTGAGGGTTGGAAACTTAATGGGAAATCAGTTTTGTTCTTTAGAGATCAGATGTTTGTACCTATGGACTGTCAAGAACAACTCCTTCATGCTAACAAACTTTCGAGATGGGCATTACATCTAGGTGCACAAAATATGTATAAGGCGTTTAAGGCACAACTTCGATGGAGAAACATGATGAGAAACGTATCCGAGTTCGTCTAGATATGTATACATTTTCCACAAGTGAATGAAGAGCATCAGAGACCTACATGAATATTGTAGTCTCTACCTATACATGTGTAAAAATGGGAGCGTATAGTTATTTATTTTTTTACAGGTCATCCATGAATGGTCCAAAAACACGTTGCCATATGGGTGATAGTGGATCAGCTTACCAAGTCGGATCATTTTATCCCTATTCGTGAAACTCATACGGTGGAGGAACTCTTCAATATCTATATCCAATAGTTATTAATGAGTCACGTTGTTCCAGTGTTAATAGTCTAAGATAGAGATATATGGTTCACATCTCATTTCTAGAAATCCTTATAGAAATCCCTTGGGTCTCAGTTTACTATGAGCATGTCATTTCATCCCTAGATAGATGACCTGTCTGAGAGGACAATACAGACGTTGGAAGACATGTTGTGGGCTTGGGTAATGTATTTTAATGTCTCATGGGAGGATCATATACCCTTGTTGGAGTTCTCATAAAATAACAGTTATCAGGCCTCGATTTACATGGCTCCGTTTGAGCCACAATATGGGCGTCCTTGTAGTCCTCAACTGTGCTAGGTGGAAATAGGTGAAACATCTCTATATGGGATGAGCCTTGTCCAACAAACATTGGAGAAGATCTAATTGATCAGAAAGAGGAAGGATATGGCTCTAATTTATCATAAATCTTATGAAGGTCACCATTGAAGGTCGTTGAACTTTTCCTGGAGTGATCATATTTTTCTATGGAAATCTCCAAGGCATGGACATCGTCATTTTGGGAAATAGTGAAAGTTATCCCCTAGATACATTTTCTCATTAGAGATACTATAAAAATAGGAGAGGCTTCATATCAGTTTGAATTACCACCAAGGTTCAATTCGGTTCATAATGTATTCCATGTATCTCAGTTGAAAAAGTATCAACCTAATGTTGACCATGTGATCAGATGGGATCACATCAACCTAGAGATACATATCTCAGTGAGGGTTTTGGATAAGCAGTAGAAATTATTTCATGGAAAAACAATTTATCTAGTGCAGGTTTTATGGAAGATTGATTAGATTCTGAAAGACACTCAAGAACACGAGAGGGAGATGAAAGATCAATAAACGGAACTATTTTAGATCGGTGAGGGTTTCCTACATTCTAAGGATGGAAAGAAGAATGGTGGGGAGAATGAAGTACCCCTAATTTCTGGTATGTAACCACTACCTAATTCATTTCATGGTTATAATGGTTAAGGGTGATGAATGAGAGAGTTGGGAGAACTTTAGAAGTTGTCTTGAGGCAAAAAGGATGTCTCACATGCGGTGCATGGTTTGTCTAACTGTGTGGCCAAACCATGAATTTTTTCACATGAGGTTGTGGATCCTTCATGATTGGAGCCCGGTTAGATATACCATGCATGGAATCCTTGAGAGGGTCTTCCTATGCGGTATATAATGCATGGTTAGTGCACGGTTTGTCTAGCCCTGTGAACTAACCATGCAGATGTTTATGTTTGATCCCAAAAAAGTGGACCTCTTAGGTTTATTTCATCCATGTGGAATTTTTCTTTCCTAAGATGGAATAACATTGAATTTTTATTCTCTTATAGCCAATTATGGTTACCCCATTGATCTGAGGTGATTTGAAGGCTTTCCTTGGTGAATCGAAGCAAGATTATGGAGGTACATGGCCATTCTTTTTCATTCATGATCGATTTCTTAGATCTATATAGATATACTTATCCTCTTCTCTTGGTTTCTTATAACTCCACATGTTATGGGTGGATCTAGTTGTTTGGATGCCAAATATTAGTGCATTTGTTCTTTATCATTCTAGGATAAGATATCTAAGGCGCGTTCTGGAATAATCGACATGTTTCCCTTGTGTGTTCTTCGTTCATTGTGGGTTTCATTAAAACAATTAAGGTAGGAGGATTCCTTCTCGACATTGATTTGTAGATATTATTGGAATGATTTTAAATTGAATGTGTGGTGTTGAATTTATTGTGATTACATTTTTGAACATTTTTTGGAATCCTGATAGATTGATGGTTGTGAAATATAGACAAATTGGGGATTTTAAATGATTTCTTGGTTCCTGGTTTTATTACATGGGTATTAATAAAAATTGGATTTATGAGATATAAATGGGAATGGATGTTTTCAATAAAATGGGATGTTTTTCTAAAATGAAATGTTTTCTTTAATTTTGTTGTGTGTTGGTTTTTAATAAAATTTCAGTTTTATTAAATTAGTTTGTTTTGGAAATGGGAATATTTGACATAAATGGTGTAGCATGAGTTCATTATTAACAAACCCCTAGTAAGGGATGAATACCATTGGGGTACAAGGGACATGACCCTAGATCGGTGGCATGTTTCATTGAGACACAAGGTAATTGGACGAGAGACCACTCATGTGTATGAAACTCTCAAATAAAGCATGCATGCATGGGAGTGTTGTGAAAAATTGAATGGGTATGCCAATTTATAAGAAGAATTGTTTTTAACCATTGATTTGTTAATTTTCAGGAAAAATAACTTGCTGGAAATTGGTTTTATTAATTTATTTAACTTGGGTGCAAACTATTTTTGGAAGTAGTTTATATTTCGTTATAAAATATTTTGGTAATTTTTTTTATATAACATATTTTATATAAATGTTTCTAAAAATTCTATCCAATTTTCGTTAGTAGGGAAGTCATTGTGGAAAACCTACTATGTCTTGTACTCAATGCTGCTTTGGCACATTGAAGCTTTTGCATATGTTATCTTCTAATAGAAGAGGAAAGGTAACGTTTCCCCCATTTTTAGCACTACCTCTTGATGTTCGGGCTTTTCAGATAATGTGGATCTTGGATATTTGGAGCATAGATTCTTGTGGTATTTTGAGTGTCTTGATTTGTTTATCCACTTTTTACACTGATACGTGGTTATTCATCCATTGTTTCACACTTTGATGTGGGTTTCAGATACATGAAGTTGTGGGTTATCTTTTTATTCTTACATCATCTAGTGAATGGATTATTGGTTCATTTGTTATTTATAGAAGGTTAAATCATCCCCCACATGTATTTGAGACCCTTTGACATTTATTTCCAGCCTTTGGCGTCTTGGGGATGTCACTTAGGCCGAGTAATGACTCGATGTGATCTCAAGACAATAAGAATTGGTGGGTCATTACAATATATGTAAATTTACATTAACTATTGAGTGTTGATTCCAATGTAACTACTAAACATGACATTTCAGGGGTAACATGTTGGCCCCACACATTCCATCAAGCCTCATATTTTATGCCTTTGATTTTCACCTTAATGATTTTTTCTTACGCTATCAAACTATGGTGATAATGTTTTTTCTATGTTATCAATCCTATAACACCTATAAATTCCTCATATTCACCATCAAAAATATGTTCCTCTATTTGGTAGAATTATAATTTTTATATATTACTTTTACCTTTTCATTTTCAGTAACAACAGGTTAAAAGACCCATTGTTCCTCATGATTGGGAGCATGAGCACATGCTAAATGTTGTTGTTCCTCTAAACTACAAGCAGTCGTATGTTCAAAGAACTATTGTTCCTTGGTATTGGGATCACTATAACATGTTGAAGTCAGTATCTACAGAAGTGGTTTAAAATTTAATTTAGAGTACATCAATGCAACATTGAAGTGATAATAACATGATGTAACATGATGAATATTACAAAAAAAAATATAACCTGATTATATAAAAATATTTGTTTAAGGATGAAAGGATTTGAACCCTTTATCTAATACCAAAATCCCTTCATTTTGGTCTCCTATTAAATACAAAACGTATTCTACATTGGGACCAATACAATTATATGGCAATGTTCCAATGAAAGGGTAATCTTCAGTTTAATTTTCATTAGACACTTCTGTGGTTGTGGTCGATAATAGAACTATTGAACACATTTGGATTGTGGGATCGGAATCATAAAATACTTGTAATTCATGTGATTGCATTTTAAATAGTTCTTTATTGTACCCTTCATTTCTAAAATAAAAATTCATGAATATCAATTCATATATTTTAACATCACTCATATTATCAACCCACTTGCATTGAAAAATCCGCACATAGAATGTTTTAAAATATAATTCCCATATTTTTTTGATGATTACAAAGTATGAAATATTCACATAAATTATATTTATGTCCTTAGTATCGGAAAAATGCATCATTTCAGCTACATGTGTAGCTCCAGTATTTTTCATAGTACTATCATCATCATGTTCATTTTTATAGAATGTATAATCATTAATTACCTAACAATTATAAGATAATTCATCCACACATAGTCTAATGACTATCCATCGATGTCATTTTGAAATTTAATCCATATTTTAATTTCAATCCATAAAAATATTATCCTAAAACCATCTTATATGATATCATATATTTTAAATTGAAATTCATATTTCATCCCCTAATGGACACAATGGCCTAAGAATTTATTTTTGGGTTTCAACAGATGTGGAAACCTCTAAAAATTTATGAAAAATTTAAAGGTGTTCTAACTCCGAATTTATAATATTGATTTTGAAAATATATCAACCAGAAATTTAAACCTCATGAGCCATATAATGTGAAGAGATTTTAGTAGACCAATTCTTTCCATATCGGAAAGGTATTCAATATAGAATTCAACAACATCCTAAAAAAATATTACATTGTCTTAAAACCCTCTGGCCAAATTTGATATTTGACATACCTGTTCTAAATCCTCATAAACCATTAATTGGGTTACATCTAACTATAATGTATATGACCACATAGTGAAATCTCTCTCACCAAGTGAAGCATCAAATTAAGAATCATATCAAAGAATGTTGGCGGGAAGAACATTTCCAATTCACATAATATGATGAAAATTTATCCTCCCATAGTCAGCAATTTTTCATTATCTAAATTTTTTTTACATATAGATTTGAAGAAGAAACATATGTTGGTTAATTTATGATATATTTATTTTGGAAAAATTCATCGTAAAGCTGTATGAAGTAGGTCTTGCATCGAAACACTGTATTTATGTGATTTCAGGCCCATTAACATTAAATCAATCATTGTAATAATGCTATTGATTGTTGATGAAGTCCCATATGAAACCTTTACATCATTCCAGAAGCTAAAAATTTTATATCTCTCATGTTTGGAAAGAGTGTATGTAGATGGGGGATGAAAAAGTTCATTTTTTTACACCTTATTGGTTCCAAATAATCTCATATTCACATGTTAACCATGTCCAAACTAGAATTAATTCCATTCATTATTTTTATAGGAGAATATAAAAATGTTCCGATGACACAATCAAATACATTTTTTAAAATTGATAAAATAATTAAAATTTTTGATGTACAAAAAATTCCAGTATGGTAATTCAAAACACAGATCTCTTTTTACAATCAGTTTTCATATGGTTTTTCAAAAATGGTGTACCAAAAGAAAATTAAGCATTTGTTTATTTATCAAATAGGTGATCACCTATTAGTAGATATTGTTATGTTCATTTTTCTAAACATATATGGAATTATATCGTCCATGATCAGTACTTATTCTTTTAGTGTATAAATCTTTGATGTTCTAGAATCAAGGTTTTGGATTAATGTTTTAACCAGATTGATTGTGTACCTTGATCATTAATGGTTCATCCCTTAATTACATAAAATATATCTTGACAGTTTTCCATATGTAGGAATTTCTTTATCATCCCAAACAAAATGGTTCTCATTAAGAAATATTCATTTCTTTCTGCATTATACTATGTAACACCTCAATCCCCCAATAATTGTAAATCTCAGAACATTGTAGCCAAATAAAATTCAATATCATTAACCTATTGATTTGGAAAAGATATAATCATATATAACACGGTTTATATTCATTTCATTCATAACCATTATGATAATTTATAATATAGAAACATAACTGGTCATCTACTATGAGTGTTGTTTTGAAAACCAAATGTAATAAATCAATCTGTAGGTAACACAAGGTGAAGGTTTCGCTACTATTTTTCAAATTTAGGACACTAGTGATCAATTCCCATCCACTATGAAGAGTCTACTTGGTGATGTACTTTCTGATCATTAATTATTATATATGTGTTCCATGTAAATTTCCCTACTGTCTCCCCATTTCCATATGGGCTCCAAAACCATGGAATGATTGGAATGTACAATAAAAATATCATAGAACTGCATTCATCTTTCATGTATCGAGAATCATCACATGTTGGGCATTTGATAAGTGATTTTTGGTCCTTATGAAATTGTATTCAGTCATTTTGGGTAGGCATATATTCTTTCCGAGATCATACTCATTGATTGTAACATTTGTTTTTAAAAATATTATTGTCATAAGAGCTCATTATCTTCTAGTATCATGTTATTATGGAGAGATAGTAGTTCTGTAAAATGATCATCACTCTATCAATTACATTGTTTAAAATTATACCACTTCAACTAGGTTGAGAATGTGTTATATTTAGTGGAAACCACATAAAATGGCATAATTACACAAATTTTTATCTTCTCATTTTTTTTGGAAATCATGATGTTCATCTTCCATTTTCCTTTCAATTCCCTTAATATGATCATAATCATAATTCAAATATATAAGAATATCCTCAATACAGGCGTCATAATTTTCCACACTTGTAATAATATTAGATGATCTATAAAACCTAGCTCCATCCTAGCCACTATTTACATTAACTTATTCACCGTGTTTATTCCACCATTTATAAAATTGATCAATTACATGAATGGTCATGTGTTCTTACAAATCCTCTTGACTAATAAGTCCTGGAATAGAATAAAAAAATAGATAATGGATTTATGGAGGTTCATATTCATGATCATTTCCATATATAATGCACTCATTCTCTCCATCTCCATAATATTCTATCAAACAATTGGCATCCATCCTGTCTTTATTCATATCCATCCTATTTGATTCAGTAATAATAATCATTTTAAAAACCAATAAAAAATGGGACTTTAAAATAAGGGGAACTCAACATTTGAATGATAGATATTATTGAATTTTATTTCCTGAGACTCAGCCCCATAGATGTTAACAACAAACCATAATGAAGATATAATTATAGGGGAATTCCCTAATTTAAACCATGCAGGTGGTGTTGGATTAAAATTTGGTTTTTGTGTTTTAATAGGTTTACATAGTAATTTACCTTTTTTGATGTAATGTCATAATGGATATATTATGGGTTTGATAAAGATAGTGACTTCCCTTTTCAGGTTATTATTATCAATCTACATGTCCACCCTATATAATGTGATGATTTTCCTAATTATTTAAAAAGAAAATATAAAATATTATATAAAACCAACCGTTTTAATTTCCGTTGAAAACTATTTATAAAATCACACATGAAATCACATTAAAACAATAACTTACTCAAATTCAACTTCAAAATAACACAACATTTTTAAAATAAACCATTCAATTCCATGACCTCTTTCACAGAACTAGAATTTATTTTTTAGGATTTCATAGAAACATTATGACCCTATAGTCATGATCATTTAAAATGATCTACATCCTTCCATATTTTACAAATTTTCGTTTAAAACAACACACACTGCTAGTTAAAATTAAACAAGTGTAAAATAAGATTCTAAAACATTAAAATACCTATATTAAAGTCAACAGTGTGAGTTATAAACACATTGAATGCAACATATGTCTATTCCAAGTGTTTAAATCCTTCAAAATCTATTTAAAACCAAAAAGGGTATGTTTAATAAATATAATTATCTATGAATCATTTCAAAATTGATGAATCATTTTAAAAGAATCACTTACGAATTTTCGCAATGTCATAAATCCCAAGATAGGCACTTTTTAATATATATATGAAAAAAATGACCAACATTTTATAAAATATAGATCTATAAAAGGTATACAATTGATCCAAAATGTAAAGGTAAACCAAAAATAAATTTATTTTCAAGAGTGGAAATTTATAGTAAATGTATTAAAATAATACAAAATGAATATTTTCACTTTGTTACCTATGGTGACCTCTACATCCCTTTATCCTTATATAATTAACAAGTTACTATAGAATTCCACTATATAATTGTGTACCTTTCCTTTTATCTTTATAAAAGGCCACTAATTATATACACACACCAATGTGTATATGTATGGTTTGAGAAAATAGGTTAGTAGCATACTGTCAAAGATTTTATACCATTCATTTTTTTGAAAAATCAAAATATTCTATTTTAAGGAAAAATAATGAAAACAATTTTTTTACATAGGAATTAGTAGAAAAACTAAAATGGCATAAAGAAATATAAATTACCATGATATAAACATAAGATTAAATAATAATAAAAATATCAAACATCATCCATTAATGGGTTCCTACCAGATGCTTGAGGAGGTAATCTATCTTGAACTGCTAAGGCAATAATCACACTAGAATATTTTTTTAATAAAAATTCAACACATCCCCATTCATGGCCTCAATGTGAAGGAAATTCTTGTAGGGGGTGTGACACATAAGATACGAGTACTATAAATTTGTGATCATGATATTATAACTCATGTCTCTAGAATTCCAACATCTCTACCCAAATATTCTAATGATTTTTTCCAAAAATCCCAACACTAATAATCGATGAAACAAACTTATAAAACATAAAAGTTAACATGGTAAAAGATCTATGGATTCATTAACTTACACATCAAAACCCATAATTAATCATGATAAAATCTCAATTACATATTAGAAAACCATACATAGAAAACACCTTGATTCATCCCAAATCAATCTTAAAAATGTTAATCAAAACCCAAACATAAATTCCTATTCCACTATAAGTTCGAACTCGAATGTGTTTTATCATATTTATACATTGAAAAAATTATATTTTTTCTAATATACTCACCATAAACACTTTATTATTAAAACAATAATGATACATTTCACCTAAAACATTTCCTATAATGATTCTAATATATCAATCTTCCTCATCCAAACATTTTACGAAATTTAAATCAATCCAAATTAAAGAATTTTAATTGAACTGAATTCATGGAAAATAATATATAGAAAATTATCAAAATATTCATAGAGTATTCTGAAAAATATATTAAAACACTTTACCTATAAAAAAACCTTGGTCTCTTAATTTTTAATCAAAGCATTCACAAAATTCATACATTAAAAATATTTTGACCAAAAAAACCATATAATTAATTTTTCACTATCTATGAATTAGAAATTATATAAGAATATACCTTATACTTGGATTTCTGGTGGCATCAATGCGGTCCATCGGTGGCATAGTCAGTAGAGGTGGTGGCAGCGAAAGCCATAGAGGGGTTCACGGTGGAGGTGGGGTTCATCGCACGGTGGAGGTGGGTTTTGATTAGGATGTGGGTTCATGGTGGGGGAGGGGTTCACAACATATGTGGGGTTAAACATATGATGTAGGTGGGGTTCATGGTCGAAGAGGGGTTTTCGGTGGAAGAAGGATTTGTGGCAGAGGTGGGTTCACGGTGGAAGAGTGGTTCAATGTAGAGGAGGGTTCAGTGCGCGAAGGATGTGGGGTTTAGGATAGAGGTGGGTTCCACTATAGTGGAGGGATTTATGATGGAAGATGAGGGATTTATAGTGGAAGAGGGGTAAGAGAAGAGGAGGGTTTGGAGGTTGATGAGGGTTCGGAAGCGGTAGAGGTCTGCTTCCACGAGAGCATGAGTTGTGTGAGAGAGAAGCCAACTGTTATGACTCATTTATGAAATCGTTTAAAGATTTTATCAGCACTAGTAAAAATCATTGAAAATGGAATGTTTTATCAGTGCTAGAATATAATGTGCTGATAAAACATTCCTTTATCAGCACTAACAATGAATTGATAAATCTATATTGTTACTAATTTATTTATATTATTATATATATTTATTAAATTATATATATATATATAAATATTTATTTTATTATAATTATAAATATATATGTTTATATATATAATAAATATATTTATATATATATATTAGGTTTTGGTTGGTACAATTACATAAAACACACACACACCAAACACAAAGGCCTAGCAAGGTTGGTCGTTTCTCACCAATGGATTGCCCACCCATCATGCCTTATTTATTTAGTACATGCCCTAAAGGCTTAGTGGGCACGAAGCGCATTACATAGCCCGAAGGCCTAGAGCAGCGTTAGGCCCACATCATATTGCTCATGTCACAAAGATTTTTTCATCCCATCGTCACCACTTAGCATCATAATACATGCATTACTGCATGCATGTGTCATGTCCACATCCCTGCCCACCTACAGAAATTGGATCACACATAGATTTAAACTCGAGTCTGATACTGGATTCTGGGGAGACTTTAACACTCAAGTAAGCCCCCAACTACAGTAAATATATTTATATAATTATATGTATTGATAAAATTATGAATATTATAAATAAATATTTGTTTATTGATAATTATTAAATTATAATAACTTTTTTTATATTTATAATCTTATAAATATATGTAACTAATATATTAATTATATATATTTATAAGATTATAAAAATAATAAATATATATTTATTTAAATATAAAATTTAAGAAATTATAAAAAATAAATATTTAATTATAGTTAAAATTATATATATATATATATTTAAATAACTATAAAAATTGTATGAACTATATTTATCATTATAGTAATTTCATAAATACATATAATAAATATATTTATTATAATTATAATTATAATAATTTATATTTGTTTATTATTGTTATTGTATATTTACAAGTATATTTATTTAATTGAATATTTATTAAAATTTTAATTTTAACAAATTGATTTATAATAATTTAATATTAATATTAAATATATATATATATACAATTTTAAATAAAAATAAATATTTATTTGTTTAAAAAAATTATAATAAATATATACTTATTTAGAGTTATAATTATAAATATATTTATTTATTTATTTAAATAATTATAATATTACGAAAAATATATTTATTATATTTATAATGATTTTTTAATTTATTTCTTTGAAATCCCAAAACCCATAAACTTTTATTGACTTTTTTGGATAATCACCTTTTTAAGGGCTGAGGGGGAACCCGTACGTAACCCGTAGGCCTAGAGCTACAAGGCCCATACATGTTCTAACGGCCCATGGGCCCCATTCCAGGTACATGATCTCTGATGGCTCAAGACCTGACTACACTTCGGAACTGCCCCTCCCCAGAATCTACATTAGTATATATTTATAAATATATTAATTTTATTACATATAAATGTTTCTATATACTTATAAATATATTTATTTAATTATATATATTTATAACATTATAATAATATTAAATATTTCGTTTATAATTTTATAACTATTTAAATTAATTTAAATATATTGATAATTAAAACTATAAATAAATATATTCTTATTTGTAATTAAAAAAGAATAAGAAATATATATTTATTCACACTTTTAAATATTAATATATTTATTTATTAAAATATTTATACAATTATAACAAATATATTTATCGTATTTATAATCTTATAAATATATATAATGAATATATCTATTATAATTTTATTATTAATTAATTATATATATAGTTATTTAGAATTATAATTATAATTATTTTTATTTATTTATAATTATTTGAATTTATTTATAAAAATTTCTATATATTTATAAATATATATATTTAATTATATATATCATGTTCTTCGGGGGTACAAATTCATTAAACACACAAACTCCACAAACATATGTTATAAAGGAAGGTCAAATCCATGCCAAGGGATGTCCCACCAATCAGTCCTTATTTAATTATATCTATTTATAACTTTATATGTATAATAAATATATTTATTATAATTTTTTAATTATTTATATATATATTTATAATAATAATTTTAAATAAATATATTTATAAATATTTTTATATAATTATAAATATATTAATATTTATTATAGGTACAATAGAGTATAATTTCAATGAAACCGCGAAATGTAACACACACATCCCGATAGGGCAGGTCATAGCCCCTCAAGGGATAACCCATCGGTTTTTTTGGCATGAAGGCCCTGTGGACATGGAGTCCATTTCAAATATTGTCACCTAGCTGTCCAACACCTACATCTATTTTTTTTGTTTCACAACTATGTGGGTCCACATCCATAAGATTCATCCTCTACCATTGGGGATATCATATTCCCACATGGGGAGTCGTTCACTCTGCTGACAGCTTCTTGTCGTGAACGCACCACACCCATGAGCCCTAACAGTTGTCTAAGCTGATGCCCTTCATGCCACCACTAAGAGAACCACACCTTGGATATCGCAAATCCAATCAAAAATTGATGTTGCATGGATTTCATCGATGGTTTGTGATATAGGGTTATAGGGTTCAATTACAACTAGGATACAACCCCAACTGTAAAATAAATATAAATATAATATATGTATCTATTATAATTTTATATATATTTAAATATATATATAGTTATAATTACAATTTTAAATAAATATATTTGAAAATTAATTATATATAATTATTAATTATTATTTATAAATATATAAAATATATTTATTTATTAAATAAATTTATTTTAATTTTATGAGTATTTATGAGAATATATTAATTCGTATAACAAGAATGAATCATATATCAAGTAAATTATATAAATAACTAAAAATTTGTCATCACATGTGGACTAAATGAATAATAATAATATGGTTTTATTATATAACTGAAAATTAAATCAGGATGAATACTAAACATATTAATGTTAATAATACTCATGTGTCATCATATTTACTGAACAAGTTCATTCGAAACATATATTTATTAATATATATATATATATATATAATTTTATAAGTACATATTTAAAATATTACACATATATATATTTTAATTATTAAAAAAATATTTTAATTGTGAACATGAATTTTTTTATTTTATGAGTATAAATAAATATTATTTTTGAATATAAATATATTAAATTTATATAACTTAAAAATACTTTTTTAGAAACTTTTATCGGTGCTAATAATTATGCTGAAAAATATACATTTTGTGAGCTATAAAAAATCACAGATAAATGAGAGATTTATCAACACTTTTAGATAGCACTGATAAAAGTCCCCATTTTTCATAACATTTTTCTTAGTGCGGATAAATGTCTACACTGCCCTTGGGCCAATCTGTGGTAGTGGAAACCCCACATATAAATCCTACATGCTCCACTAATCAATGGAACAACTATCTCCACTAACCCTAAAAGTCATGTGCCCAACAATATCATCATTATCTTGTGCTTCATATTTAAAGACATTACAATTGTCACAACCACAGATCAGTTCAAGGGTAGTACCGAACATTATCAATGCTAATAAAACCACACTGACCAAAGGGGGATTTTTTTATCAAGTGCTTGTAAAAAACACGGATAAATCCACCCTTTATCTATTCTAAAAGTAGAGCTAATAAAGGTGTACCCTTTATTTACTATTTTTTAGCACTGGTAATGGTTTTTAATAAAAAATTATTAATTTATAAAAAACTATTGTATTAATATTCAAATATAATGTTTATTTATATACATTTAATAAAAAATGAACTTTCATAAATAATATATAATTTTTAATAATTCAAACATATATTTAATCTTTTAGAAATGTATTTATATGTTTAAAATTAACAAATATTATATTTAAATAGTTATAAAATTTTAATATATTAAATTAAATAATAAATATATTTATTATGTTTATAATTATATATAAATAATTTATATATATATATTCAAAATTATAAATATATATAAATAACTATTTGTTCCAATGAATATGGTCTATAAATATTTTCACGCATGAGTATAATTAACATGCATATGTTATGAATTAATCAAGAAACTTCGTATATATATTACACCCTTAATATTATTCATGTTATCCATATATCTGATCACTCAATTTTGATGATCTATACATTAATTTGTATATGATTCATTCATGTTATGTCCATCAATCTATTATGTTCTCCTAGATACTTATAATGTTTTAATAAATATCTTTAAATAAAAAATATATTTATTACATTTATAATTATAAAATATTAATTATATAAAAATAATTTTTTAATATATTTATTTATAATAATTATAATTATATATATATATATAATTATATAATTAAAATAGATACATCTATTATAATTATATTTATATTTATTTAAAATTTTATAATAATATTTATAAAAATTGTTATTTATACTTATAAATATAAAAAAATGTATATATGTAAATAATTATAAAATTATAATAAATATATTTGTTGTACATATAAAATTATAAATATATATTATTAAATATTTTTGTTTCTAAATATAGTCAAATATTTTTAAACAAATACAAATATGTATACTGATAATTCTAAATAAATAGACATATTCAAATTTTCACAGCTAGTATCAGTGGGGCCCGTTCTATTACTCCACAAGCTTGCCTCCACTAGGCATAGGGCTGGTATATAGCACCGAGTAGTTATATCACTAACATTGGAGGCATTTCCAATGTTCATGTACTCATGCAGACATATCCTATCCCACAAATGACCAAATGAAAATACCCACTAAGGAACAAAATTAATGCATACAACTAAACACAACCAACATAGTACAATGGAAAGTAATGTGAGGAAAGTAAATAGGTCCAGAATACAAGACCACCCCAAATAACAAGTCTTTAAACTACTAATCACAACCTGTAAGCAAGAAATAGGTATTGGGAATGTACCTCAAAGTCGTAGGAGATCCACGACCAATAAGGAGGATCACAAAGCTCAGACATGTCCTAGTCCACCATGGACCATGTAAAATGGATGATTGTCTACACAAGACACAAAAGGTATATGAAAATACTGTACAAGTGTGGTTATAAAAATACTCAGTAGAGGACCCCGAAAACCACAATGCAATACACAAATTAATGGTTCAGTCATCTCTACAAAGCATATTTCTACAGACCATATAATAAGAGAAACATATTCAGATATAATTGAAAACCATTCTCGTAGACTAGTGGTAAGTCTCAACGACTGCATAAATTTTGTGAGGTATTCATTTAAAAGATTCCTTGAAGTACTCATCTAGGAGAACTCACTCCATGAGTATGATAGCTTTAATGTTGTTCGTCTAAGAATTATGTTCATCGGGTAGTGTCACGAGAGATATAGACTCATTGATAGGTCTGATGATGGAATAGATACAAAAATTTAAAGGGACATCACCCATCTGTTTATAATGATCAAGATACAAAGATGAGGATCACTGTCAGGGACATGCCATATACAATAACACATCTAGATTCACTTACTAATTAGAGGATCAGTGTCATGTATAAATGTTCACATCAATACCTTATTCTATATAAGGCCATGAATGGGTATAAGATCTTTCTATAGACCTCTCGGAGAGATTATTACTCTATACAGAGTGTCATGATGAAGAGATCAAACAATTATTGATTGAAATAATTCCTGACCTTTGGGGGAATAAGAAAAGTGGGAACTAACAAAAACAAAACTTTTTTAAAGAAAGGTCAGGATGGGGATCAAGCTATATTGAAGAGTATAAAAGGCATGTAGCAAGGTCACAAAACATTTCCCAAAAAATCATGTATTTCTCGTGTACAACATCCCAAGTCAGAATTCAGGTTGTGTAAAAAGCTCATACATGGCGTGTAGTGACGGTCACTTCCCATGCCTGATTATCTAGGGTCTGATCTGTGTATGATGGCCATGTTCCCATACATAGCTTTGACCTGTGTACACCAACCCGTGTGCCGGTACATGGGTTAACCCATGTAATTGTCCTTTTATTGCCATGTGGTTCAGTAAATTCTATGTTCTCCACCCCATGTCTGTGTATTATCACAGACACATGTTGAGTCTTGTGTAAGGACCCACAATCCGTGTGATAGTTGTCACACGCCGTGTCAACAATTCCTTGATGGAAAAACCCTAGATATTTTAGAGCAGTTCCCACACGCCATGTCCTCTGGGAAACATGTCAGGTTCTTTGTCTTCTCCAATGTGGTCACCCTAGTATCCATTGAGCCAGCCCCACACGGTGTGTTCTTCACCTTTTTCCAGAAACCATAGTTTATCAATGGGCACTTCTGGTGAAGCACTTATTCCCAACCAGGCCATCCAATCACCATGAAACTCAAGATTCGAGGTCTCCCTGCCATGGAAATGCTGATTTTGTATGTTTTAGGTGTCTAATTGGCTCAAAAAATGTGTTTCGATCATCTTTGTGAAGAATGGTCGAAAACAATTTCTTCTGATCTATGACGATTCATCATCCTCCATCCTCGTTGAACCTCCTCTAGGTCATCATGATGTTAGAGCTTCAATTTGGGATCATGGAGTTGTGAAACAGACATGCAAAGATCTATTTTTCCTATCCCTATGAAGAACGAAAATTACATCGGGTCAAAAAAAGGGTAGAGGGAATATGTATAATGAATAGAGGAACAAATTTCTGTCCTCGTTCGTCATGGAATTGATCCACTCCCTTTAGAAGGATTAAATAGAGATAATAAAAATAAATCAAAACAAAATTATACAATTCACCAAAAAACCCAATAAAAGCCCCTCACGCAAGAATCGATGATGTAAGGGTAAACATGTTAATGGGGTGATCCACATTCGTCATTTGAATACAGGAATAAGGAAGGATGAATTGAAGTAACAATCCCTAATTCATATATGGATCGATCGCTAATGAGGAGGTATTACTCGTTTGTCGTCGACATGATCCTCTAACTCTGTTGGCACTATAATTGATGATTGGTCGATTCATCTTTGTTTGTTATCGAGAGGTTTCTTTATGGGGTCTCGTCTCTACGCCTCTTGATAATTTCAGGGTTATGTAGCTAAACTTTCATATTTTGTTTAACAACTTATATAAATTCTCCTATTGTTGTGTGGTCACAAAGTAAATAAAATAAATACTTTAATTTATTTTATTTCCATAAATGTTTAAATACTAACTTCTGCATATGACCCACGCCGATCAATGTTAGGACCCACCTAAGGTAATTTCACTACTCTAAACGCAATAGTGCCCTCAGATTTCTGATCTCGGATCCTGTTAAAATGTTATTTCACTTTTTCATGAAAACCACTCACGTATTATTTAAAAGTATAATTTATTTGAAACATATATTTTGGGAACTTCGCGCCTCAAAATATCACTCCATCACAAATAAAATTCTTGATATAATTCCACATAATATTTAAAATATATTACATTGGAAATATAATACAATACATTCTCCCCACATTTGGGCTTTATGTTACCAAAAAGAGAAAACAAAAGGCAACTCAAACATATGTGGGTCTTCTGCATGAACCAGATCCTCCCTCCCCCAAATGCTCTCCTTATGGTTCTCATGTTTCCACCAGACACAGACTACTGGAATCACTCACCCATGATGGTTCCTCTCTTGTCGATCCTTGATCTCCACTAGGTACTCTATAATGGTCACTCCATCCTTGATTTCCTGCTTTCCCTAAATGATTACATGTGATGGGTCATGCACGTACCTACTCAGTTGTGCCATGTGGAAGATATCATATACCAAGGGAAACTGTGGTGGTGGAGTTAGGTAGTATGCCACCTCACCAATTCTGTGCTTTAACTGAAATGGTATGATGAACCTCGGAGACAACATTCTACCCTATCCTAACCTCTGCAACCCTCATCAAGTTGAGACATAAAGGAAGACATGGTCTCCCTCTTAGAACTCCAATGGTGTTTGTCATCTATTCTCATAAGAATTATTCTAGATTTTTGTAGTCTTCATCCACTCCTAGATGATCTCCATCTTCAAGGGGGTATCTCTGCCCAACTCTAGATCCATGAATGCTGACTCTCTATGGTCTATCCAGCAATGCATTGCCTAGATGGTTGGCCCATATAAAGCCTCAAATGGCACAATTTTGAGGGTGGAGTGGTATCTGTTGTTGTACGCAAAATCCACTAGTGGTAGGTGGTCCTCCAAAAATGCGGCCAAAGTCCAAGATTTGGGCCAGATTTATATACTCTAGATTCAGAATGATTTTCTCCATCTGACCATCTTTAAAGGGATTGAATGTTTTTCACAAGTGTAGTTGAGTCCCAAAAACCTCCTACAATAAATTCCACAACCTGGATGTTAAATGAGAATCATGTTATGAGAATATCATTGAAGGGACTCCATGAAGATGAACTATCCCTTGAAAATAACGGCATCCCATGGTCTCTACTGAACTCCGCTCCCTGATAGATATGAAGTTGGCCATCATGGTGAGTCAGTCAATGAACACCATGATAGAATCATATCCCCTAGAAATTTGTGGCAATACCATCAATAATTCCATTATTATTCCATACCTCTTACACTCTGGCACTTCTTGGTGGTGTGATACCCCACTAGCAGCTGGAGCTCATCCATCACCCACTAGCACATAAAAAACCAAGAAATGAATACTCCTTGTAAGAACCAGAACCTTCTTTTCATGTGTGTTTTTATTTTTCCAGGATTTTGTGAGAAAAGAGGAGTTTTTGGAAAAAAAATTATGTACATTCTGTGTAATTTATGAGTTAACGTCGTGTACTCGGTTACCACGGGTAGCTGTGTGCTGGTCTTGTAGCGGCCTTGCGCACGACCATGTGTGATGACCTGGAGGCCGCCTAATGCGGATTATGCAAACAGAAAGTACAAGCCATGTACTCCAAAAGTGCACGCTGTGTGTTTTGTTTTTTTCATTAGACACACTGGGGTAACATCTAATCACCAGAACCAACTTCTTTTAGGTCTTGTTTGTCTGAGAGCACCGGGCATCCTCAGATCTTCGACGAGCCACCGAGCCTCCGTCTAGACTCTGAATTGAACACTGTTTGTTGCGTTGGAATCACATCTGTGAGTTATTTTTTTTTATTGAACCTCGTTTCATGATTTCTCTTTTTTTCCATTTTATCTTGTTTTGAACATTTTAGACGTTTTCTTTGATCTACGACCTTATTAGGAGATTCAAGATTCGAGGTTCACATATAATGATCTCCTAACCCTATGGTAGGTGTTTTTTGCCTTTCTATAGAACGAAATTGATTTATATGTGAAATTTTTACCAATACCCATGAACTGGGTATTGCTCGTTTAGAATTTTATCCCTATTCTTTGTCTTATAAACATGTATGCTTGAGTAGAGGATATTTGAGTGTGAATAGGGCGAATTGTTGTGCTTTGGATGTATTTCCCATTCAAGTCTTGCGTATTTTTTCCTTTTGGTACTGTTGCCTGTTATGATGATTTTTATTTTTCCCATGCCTAGTATTATAGGATGGTGTGACTGATACTCTGTTATGTTGATGAGCTGTAGAATGATAGCCATGTAGTTCATGAGGTTTACCTTGGCCATTACACGATTCTACACTTGCTTGACTTACACAGGGCCGTGAGTACCTGGGGTATATAATATAGGGAGAATTGACATTGAGGGCTTGTCCTGAGTGTTTTTATAATTATATGATGTGATACCACATGGTGAATTGATGTTGACTACTTCCCTAGAGTGTCTATAGTTCTCAACATGGGCCACAAGGGGGAATTGACGTTGAGTGCTTCCTCAGAGTTCCTTTAGGATGATACGAAACTATATGGGGAATTGATTGTGATTGCTTCCCCAGAGAGTCTATACTTTAGCTGAACCAGAGGGGTGAGACTGTTTTTGCATCCCAGAGTGTTTCTTGTAATTGTTTGGATGAACCATAGCTGTAAGGCTGTGAGTACTACCCAGAGGGTTACCTGTTGTTTTAGGTACTTGCTTAGCTTCGTCTTGATATCAAAAATCTGGATTGTATTTTCTCGTGAGTGCTTCATTTTTACTTCTTTCTGTACTTTTACTTTGCCATATACTCACTGACTGTTGGGCACAAATATTCGGGTGGTTACCTACAAGGATTTATTATAATACATTATTTGAATCATGATTTTGGGCCCAAACACCATCTATTACTGCAGGTATAGAAAAGGGAAATCGCCCTTCGACTTTAGGTACTTGATTACATTGGACCTGGAGAGAATGGGACCACGCCGAGGGATCTGATTCTGAGGAGTTTCTTATATGTTTTCAATTTTTAGTTTAGTTTAGTGATGTATTCAGCATTTTGACTTGTTCGTATTCTTTCCTAGAATAATATGTATAAGGCATCATTTATATATATTTATTCTCCAGTTGTTTATTTATCAATATTCCACTAATTACAATTGATGGATATTTACTGCTTCCACAATTTTCTTTTGTTTACTTTTGATGTGTACTCTACCAATGAGGGAATAGTTTCCCCAATATCACTCCCATGGCCCTAGCTGCTAGTTTGCAGCCTCTGGTATTTGTGAAATGCACTTGAAGCCATGTGACCAACTGGTTACAGGGCGCCTCTAGGTGGCTTCCAAAACCGGGACTTTACAAATTGGTATCAGAGGAATTCATTCCTCTTGATTTACTGTTTGGAGCCCTTATCCAGGGATAGTTAGGAATAACTACTTGGTAATAAGTTGTGCCTGGGAGTAGCTAACCCGTGTATAGGGAAAATCCAATCTACCTCATCTATTACAATTTCTTCTAGTTTTGTAAGATTACAGTTGATCTTATTTTCACTGATGGGTGACTCACATGTTTTGTGTTATTACTATTAACATTATTGAGGTTCTATTTCTGTCTCATCACAATGAGATTAGGGCATGCCATATGATGAATCATATAGGAACTTGTTAGAAATCACATGCTATACATTCTTGTGATGCCATCTAGGATTCATTAGCGACTGTATATAGTTATGATAGATGTTTTGTAGAATATGCATGCTATTTTGATATATTCCTTGATAAAAATAAATGTTGTTTGATAGGGTATTGTGTGTAAGGTATTGTTTGGATGAAATTAAATTTTTGGTTCAAGAAGTGTTATGGGCCCTCATGGACCGGAATTTGTAGGATCATTGCACTATTTTCTTGTTTATAACTTGTATAGGATGCTAAACATTGATTCGAGAGGAGTATTGACACTCACATATTGGAATTTGTCACTTTCAATGCATGTTTCAGTGTTTTATGGGTTCCACAGTAGGTTTTGAGGATTACTGTCCAAAAAACTCAAAATAAACGTCGTGTATTGTAAGTACATGCCATGTGTTCTTCTATTCAAGAAGAAACAGTTTTTCATAAGTACAAACCAAGTAATTTATGTACATGCCTTGTAGTCTCTGACCGTGTCGTAGGTCGAGTGGGCATAATGGGTTGGGAGCAGTTACATCCCAAATTTCTAGTCTTTATCTGGATGACCAGGGGACTTCACAGTTAAACCTTCCTCTAGGGGTGTATCGTTTCAGAGATTTCCTTCCAGAGTCCTTTACAGGTTTGCCTCAGAAGCGTTAGGTAGACTTTTCTATTGATCTTGTGTCAGGGGAGTTACCGGGGTACATTCCTCCTTATAGGACTACTACACCTGAGTTGCAGGAGCTGAAGAAAGAGTCGGAGGAGTTGCAGGACAAGGGTTTCATCCGACCCAGAACTTCCCCTTGGGGTTCGCCTGTCCTGTTTGCGGAGAATGCAGAAGGAACCCACAGGCATTGGTGGACTATCAGAAGTTGAACCAATTAACGGTTAAGAACAGATATCCCTTGCCTAGGATAGATGATCTATTTGATATGCCTCAAGGAACCTGGGTGTTCTTGAAGATTGACTTTAGGTCCATTTATCATCAATTGCATGTTAGATCATCTGATATACCTCTCACAGCCTTATGAAGAAGGTATGGTCAATACGAGTATATGGTTATGTCGTTCGGTCTCATGAACATGCCTCCAGTTTTCATGGCACTGATGGACCGAGTGTTCCATCCATACTCTAATTACTTCGTGGTTGTTTTCGTGGATGATATCTTGGTGTAATCTCACACTCAAAACGACCATGCTACACATATTGAAATTGTTTTGAGTACACTAAGGGAGCATTAGTTATATGATATGGTATCAAAATGCCACTTTTAGATGGACCAAATTCACTTCTTGGGTCATGTTATCTTAGTGAGATGTGTATCAGTAGAACCAGTGAAAGTGAGAGCTATAGTTTCCTGGAAGCATCCAAAGAATTTCTTTGAGGTACGGTGTTTTCTAGGGCTGGCTGGATACTATAGACATTTCATACAGGACTTTTCACACTTAGTAGCACCACTGACGTGCCTAACTATAATGGGTACAATGTTCCTATGGTCAGATTCTTGTGAGTCATCATTTCAGTAGATGAAAGGGAGGTTGAAATCAGCAATGATACTAGTCTTTCCAGAGCTGAGAAAGAGATATACCATGTGTTTTGATGCTTTAGGTATCGGGATATTAGCTGCGCTTATTCCGGGTGATGAAGTTGTTGCGTACAGATCTCGGCAGTTGAGGCCACATGAGAAGAATTACCTGACGCACGATCTGGAGTTAAAAGATGTTTTTTACACCCTATTATACTGGAGAAATTACCTTCTGGGAGAGAACTTTGTGTTATTCACCAACCACAATAGTCTCAATTACATCTTCTCTCTACGTGATCTGAATTTGAGATACCACAAGTGTGTTGAGTACCTACTGTCTTTTGATTTTTAGCTTGCCTATACGCTTGGGAAGGGAAATGCAGTGGATGATGTATTAAGTAGGAGGACTCAGATAAAGTTACTTCGGGAGGCTAGTAGTGAGTGGCAGCTTATGACTATGTTCTCTGAGATTCATTTGGAGGTGCACTATAGATAGGGGAAGACTTTTCTATCTTCTGTAGCTCTTACCTCTACCATTCATGATCGAGTACAAATGAGACAACTATTAGATTCTGAAGTCCTAGTCTTATGGGAAAGCATTTCAGGAGGGGACCCAATTCTTGAGTGGACCATAGGCGAGGATGAGATCTTTCTTTTCCAGGGACGCATATAGGTGTTAGTGGATATACGTGAGGAGATGATTCGGGATTTCCATTCCTCAGTTTGGGTAGTTCATCCTAGTGTCACCAAGATGTATCATTATCTACATTGTCTATATTGGTGGCCATGTATGAAGAGGGATGTTTTTTGGTTCTTCATGTGGTGTTCCACTTGTCAGTAGGTGAAGTCATAACATCAGTGACTAGCAGAGATTGTAAATAAGTTACCCATTCTCGAGAGGAAGTGGAACGACGTCTTGATGGATTTCATGATAGGGTTACTGAGGTTTCCTCGAGGGAATAACGTATTTAGGGTTGTCATTGAAAGGCTCACGAAGGTTTCTCACTTCTTACTGATCAAGGAGACCTTTAGTGTTGTTGATCGTTGGAGGTTGTACATCTGAGATATTGTACATCTGCATAAAGATCCACACTCCATTGTTTCAGAGAGGAATTCCTGTTTTACTTATTGGTTATGGCAGGGGATTCAGAAGGCTTTGGGTACACATGTACTATTATGTACAACTTACCATCCCTAGACAGATTTCAAATCCAAGCGTATGATTCTAGTTCTTGAGGATATGCTCCGAGCCTGCATTTTTGATATTGGAGGTTCTTGGGAGAAGCATATACCTCTTGTGGAATTTTCCAACAATAATAGTTTTCAAGAAACTATTAGGCTTTGTATGGTAATCCATATCGATCAAATTTATGTTGGATGGAGGCAGGAGAGGCATCTTTGCTAAGACCTCATCTTGTTCCGGAGACCACAGAGTAGATAGAGTTGATTTAGAAGAGGATTTCTACTATGTAGATTTGACAGAAGTCTTATGCGGATTAGCAGAGGTTGGGACACCAGGGGATTAAGAGATAGGGTAAGCATTCACTGAGGTACGTCGGGCCATTTGAGGTGTTGGATAGAGTGGGGACGACTGCCTATCGGTTGCAGTTAGCTCATAGGTACTGGGGTATGCACAACGTCTTCCATGTTTCTTAACTTTGAAGTTACTTTTCAGACTCGTCTCATGTCTTTAAACTCTAGGAGGATGAGATCGAAGTGGATGTGTCATTTGAGGAGCATCTTATTAGGATTTAGAATCACAGTACAAAGGTTCTCCATAACTGATTTGTTCCCTCGGTACGAGTGATGTTGCTGCATGGGTGGGTACAAGATGAGACTTTGGAGAGGGAGGCTGATGTATGAGCACAGCGGCTGGAACAGTTCGAGGTTTCTTCTTCTACGCCGCGCTAGGGAAATTCAGGGAAAAATTTCCATAAGGGGGGATGTTTGAAAGAACCTATACCTTCTTTTTAGTGGTGTTTTTCTTTTTCCGGGAGTTATTGAGAAAATAGGTGTTTCTGGAAATTTTTGAAGTACACGCCGTGTACTTTATTAGTACATGTCATGTACTCGTTTTTCGTGGGTAGCCGTTTGCAGGCCTTGTAGTGGCCTTGCACACTACAATGTGTGATGACCTGGAGGCCGTCTAATGCGGAGTACCTAAACAGCAAGTATAGGGTGTGTACTCTAGAGGTACATGCAGTGTATTTTGTTTTTCCCTTAAATGCACTGATGTCGTGTATAATCTCCTGAATGATCATCTTTTAGGTTATGTGCATTCGAGAGCACTGAGTAGCCACAGTTCTTTGACGAGACACCAAGGCTCCGTTCATCCTCCGAATCGAACACCATTGGTTGCATTGGAATCGAATTGGAGAGGTTTGGTTTCTACTGGAACCTTGTTTCGTTAATTCTTATCTTTTACATGTTATCATGGGATAAAGGTTTTAGATGTTTTCTTAGATCTATGATGTTCTAATGTGATTCAAGAATCGAGGTTCACATATAGGGATATCCTAACCCTGAGGTAGGGGGTTTGTGCCATTCTGTAGGAAGTATTTGAGTTATATGTGAAAATTATCCAATACCCATGAATGGGGTATCATGCCTTTACCATTTTAGACCTATTGTTTTTCTAATATGCTTGTATTATTGACAAGAGGATATTTGATTGTGAATAGGGTGAATTTTTTTTCTTTAGATGCATTGCCCAGGAATGTCTTTCATGTTTTGACCTTTGGGTCTTCTTGCCTCTCAGGCTACTATTTATTTTTCCCATTCCTAGTATTGTAGGATGGTGTGACTATTGTTCTGTTATGATGATGAGAAATATAATTCTATCCATGTTGTTCATGTGGTTTAATTTGGCCATTATGTGCTGCTACACTTGCTTGAATTACACAGGTCCGCGAGAACTAGGTGTATAGACTATAGGGATAATTGATGTTGAGGGCCTCTCCGGAGTGTTTTTATAATTATAAAATGCAAGACCATGGGGGAATTGGCATTGAGTGCTTCCACTGAGTGTTTGTAGTTCATCGACGCATGCCAAAGGGTGAATTGACATTGTGTGCTTCCCCAGAGAACCTTTAGTTCAATATGAGACTATAGGCGGAATTGAAGGTGAGTGATTCCCCATAGAGCCTATACTTTATATGAACCAGAGGGGTTAGACTGTTTGTGCATCCTAGAAGGTTTCATGTACTTTTTGGGTTGAACCATAGGGTTTAGGCTGTGAGTACTACCTAGTGGGTTACCTGTTGTGTTAGCTACTTCCTTAGATGCTTCTTGATATTGAAATAGTGGATTTTATTTTCAGTTGAGTGCTTCCTATTTACTACTTTTTTTACATTTACACTGCCATATACTCACTGACTATTGGGAACATATCTTCGAGTAGTTTTCTACTGGGATTTAGTGTCATACCTGGTTTGGGTCATGCTTTTGGGCCCAAACAGATTATATTGGTGCAGGTATAGATAAAGGAAAGCACCCTTCGACTTCAGGTACTTGATTGAATTGGAGTTGGAGAGCATGAGACCAAGTTGAGGCTTGCGATACTGAAGATTTTCTTATCTGTTTTCCTTTTTTTACTTTGGTTTCGTACTGTATTCAGCATTGTGATTGTTTAGATGTATTCCTAGACCTATATGTATCATGAATCATTTATATATATTTATGCTCTGGTTGTTTCTTTATCAGTCTTCTGTTGTTTACTATTGTTGGATATTTACTGTTCCTACTACTGTCTATTGTTTACTTCCACTATGTACCCTGCCATTGAGGTCAGAGTTTCCCTACTATCACACCCTAGGCCATCGTTGCTAGTCGGCAGCCTCTGGCATTTGGAGAAATGCGCTTGAGTCCATGTGACCAACCGGGTATGGGGTGCCTCTAGGTGGCTTCCGGAACCGAGACTTTACACTCCTACTACCTTTTTCATACATGTCCACCACAACTAACACCATAGGTCCTGGTATATGTTTTCCACTTCGAGGTGCACCACTAAAGGGGTATATGAAACTTCCTTAAAACACCCTCCCACAATGAAACTTACACAATGGTTCATTCACTGAAAAGGATGATGTGCACCCCACCGAGTGAATTTTCATCATCAGCTTGTCCTGTGGGTAACTGAGCATGTAAAGACTCACAGTAGAAATCCCTTAGTTGTGCCTCCATGAATCTCTATATGATTGGAGGGGTAACAACAACTTAATGGATATATTTTGCATCCCCTCTAACTATGAAGGATAACTGTAGTGAGGCCAACTGGTATGACGCCTCGCTCGGCAGCTAGATAATTGATCTCTGACTAAGAGAATCAGCTACTATGTTCCCCTTCCCAAGAGTATAGATTAACTCAATGTCATAATCCTATAGGAACCCTAGCCATATCCTCTTCCTTAAATTACTGTCCTTTTTGAGAAGATATATTTGAGGCTCTTGTGATATGAGTAGCTAGTAAACTATTCTCCCATCAGGTTGTATCACCACATCTACAACGTGATGACTACCGCGGCTAGAACAAGTTCATGGTTCACATAGTTCATCTCATGCAGCCTTAGCTTGTGAAAACCATAAGAAATCACCCCAATCTCAACATCATGACATATCCATTTCTATTGCCTGATGCGTTGCAGAAAACATCATACTCAACACCATCATCTGGAAATATCATGATCAGTGTGCTTGTCAAAATCTCCCTCAACATCTAGAGAGCCTGCTAGAACTTCTCCCTACATATGGTAGTCTGCCCCTTCGATGTCAAGTCTATCATCAGTACTGATATCTAGGAGAAATCAGTGATAAATATCGTGTTGTATCCTACTAACCCATGAAATCTCTTCTCCCCTTTCACACATCGGGGTGGCTCTGAGGCTAACACCTCAAAATCCTTCTCTAGGCCCACTTATACTCCATCCGCTGAGGTAACATATCCTAGAATGTGGACCTCCTATATCCAAAACTGGAAATTCGAGAGATCCCATACTGCTGGTTCTCTCAGAGTATGTCTCAGACCATCCATATGTGTCTCACATGCTACTCCTATGATTCTTAGTACACAAGGATTTCATTGATGAATACCACTATGAAGAAGTTTATGTATGGCTGGTTGATCCAGTTCATAAGTCTCATTAACACTATAAGGTAATTCATCATGCTGAAATTCATCAAACAGTACTCGTAGTGACTATAAAGGAATCTAAAAGTTGTCTTCGATATATCATTATCTCATACTCAAAACTAGTGGTAACTCGATCGGTGTTCAACCTTAAAGAACCATCACAACCTTCTCAGATGATTGAAGCGGTTGTTGAACCTCAATAATGGATTCTATTTCATCCCCATTACCTAATTTAGGCACGAATAATCCACACACCACCTCAATCCCACGTTATTTTTCTATGAAAACAAAATTAGGGCCACCCATGGTGAATCACTGGGTCTTAAAAATCCCATCCTCTACAAATCCTCCAAATGAACCCTCAGCTCATGAAGCTATGAACTATCTGATGTGTCGATGATGATATCAATGTCTTCCTAAAGTGTAAGTTGATGTAGAAGTAAATTTTAAATTGGGGAGGTAGTCCTAGAACATATTCAGAAAAGACGTCCTTGTACTCTGCTAAAACTACTAAGGACTTCAAGATTAGAAGATATGCTTCCCTAAGGGTATGGAAAGCCATCTCATGAGTGATTGGATTCACCCTACTATGAATGAGCCCATTATATGCTGCTTAGGTTTCAATTTGACCAAAAAAGGAAAACCCCCATTACATCACTGCAGACCCAATACAATCTTCACCTAAAGCAGCCAATATGGGCATGGACCATAGATAACCATCCCTTATAGAGAATGGGGTCGTAAGGCCTTGACGCTACCACCTAGAGGTTCCAATCGACACTATCACCTATAAGGTCAAGAAAAAACAATCTGTAATGATGCATGATCATCATGTCAACTGTTTTAAGTATCTTCGATTGTATGTTTTGAGTCAACGACTCCAACAAAATCACAAGGTTTCGTACAAAATATGTGGTGAAGAAAGAATGACTGGGACTTGTGTCTTTAAGTATGAATGAAAAGGTAGAAAATACAAATATCAAACCTCAGATCATCCCTGGAGTCCCTAGGATGTACGCCTCAATAGCATGTAGCTTCCCCCAACTATGTTCCCTAGCTCCCTGAGCGTAGTGCGGACCTCCAAGGGTAGTGGTGAAAGTAGGTCAGATTGAGCCACCTCCTACAGAACTCCATTCTCCTCTACCACATACTCCACTTGGTGGATTTGTCAGCTCCACTCTCTGCCTATTCCTCAATGGTCCATCAACTGCTTCCCTGTCAGTATTTTGATAGTTTAGAAAATATCTAGTGAGATGTCCCCTGATAATTCAAGAGTATCATCACCTCTACCAATGATGACTAGATTTAGAATGATATCCATGCACTATATAACACCTATTTTGGGTCCTCATGTGACATATCCTATATCCCTATCCATGTTTCTGTCATCATATCCCTGCTTCCAAGTTCGTTACACATGTCTACCTACAGCTGATTTCCTCTGCTTGACTCTTTTCAGACAAGAATCTCCCAATAATAAAAGCTCTCTCGATCAGTCATGCATATGTCGAAATTAATGAGGCATGAAACTATCTTGGATGTACCATTATATACCCACCTCAAAGGTCTGAGATCAGATTCACAAATCACTGACCAAATCCACCGGGTACTCGGAATTGTTGGTGAACCATTATGAATACTCAACCACCATTAAACTACCCTTTTGGAGAAGAAGAAGCTCCTAGATAATCATTACTCTCAGCATATCAATAGATAACTCCTCCCTAAATAGTGGCTCGAAATAATTCCTTAAACAGTATCTTCTTCATCATTATCCATGGTCAATCTCCACCACAATCACACAAAACCATAGTGATGGATCTCTTCAAAGATAACAATCTGATCTACTAGTGTGCTCAATAGACAAGAATTATCTGGTCACCGCCTCAAGCCAGTCCTCAGCCACCTGAGGGTTAGGATATCCTCGGAACCTGAGAGGTCTCTATCTCTGAAACTCATGGAGCACGCTCATATTGCACTCCCCATCTGCTGGTACTAAAGGTACCATGTGATGCTCCACTACTGCGGGTATATTTGGTGCACCACCTAGAGGTAACACCTAGATAACTAGTCACTAAATGAATGTCTCGTCACTGAGGGGATAATCCTCTCGATCAAGCTATTGAATCCTAGAAGGTATGTCTAATGAATTCATCCTATAAGAAAACAACATGTACCAAAATCAATGAGTATATCTAGATATGTGACATTAAAGGACATGGAAAAAACAAATCATTCATGTATGGTGCATTTACCACTCTTTTATTTCCTAAAACTAGTGTTTTATTATTCTATGTCGAAATGATCCTTATCAGGGTCTTGATGTATGGAAACGTTAACCACCTACAACAACACTATATTCCCTGGCCAAAAATCCAAACTCAAAATACTTAACTCTATTTCCCCAAATCAATATCATAGTCTCTCGGTCCAATGGTCAAACTAACCACCCTTTGATACAATAGATTCATGACCTATCCTAGTGGGTCCCATGACATGACTCTTCAATACCACCACAAATACTCCATGGGATTTAAAATAGCACTGATTTGGCATATCTCTGACTTGGTAGGCATTGCCTATGTACATGTACACACACACACACGTCTCCAATCACAAAAATTCTGTAACAAAAAAGAAACTAAGGAGCAGAATGCATGCATACTACTAATCTCAACCAATAGAGTACAATGGAATGTAAAGTGTGAAAACTACACTAGGACATAATACCGGACAATACAAAATAAAGAGTATGAAAACTACAATGTCTAACAAGTAAAAAATTAAATAGGTATTTTTTCTACTTCTCATAGCCATAGGAACACCACAACCTTTAAGGAATATCACAAAGCTTGGTTCTGTACTAGTCTAAACATGACATCATAAAAAGGCTCCTCATCTTCACAAGACACAACACATCTGGGAAAATCTTATTAATGGGTGAGTGTAACAATACACAGTATAGGGCCACAAAAACAACAAATAAATAAACTATGTAATGAAATAGTCATATCTACATAGTATATGTGTGAAAAACATATATCAAGAGAAACATATCCAGATATACTGAATACCCAGACCCATAGTCTTTACATAAGACACAATAACCACATACCCATACTAGGGATTCTATTAAAATATTCCACAAAGCACTCATTCTAGAGAACTCAATCCATGAGTCTCATAGATCTGATGACGTTCATTAAAGAAATATGTTCGGAAGGAAGTGTCCTGAGAGAGTTAGACGCCCTAATAGATCTAAAGAGATAATAGATACACTCGTTCTGGGATAACTCACTCTTGAGTAGGGAAATATAATGATACACATATAAGGATCACCACGATGCCCATAGTGTATACCATGACTCATCTAGATTCAATTGAAAAGTAGAAGATCAGCCTCTTATAGAATTGATCATTTCAACACGTGACACAACCAATGTCCAATAATGGGTTTATGATATTTTATCAGGATTCTACGTGGGATTCTGACTCTATCCAAAAAGTCCTGCTGAAGGGATCAAACTATTATGGATGGAAATGATACCTGAACTTCAAGGGGATGAGGAATGGGGGAACAATCCTAAACAAAACTTGTCCAATGAATGGTGAACTTGGAGATCAATCCATTATGAATAGAGTACACAATGTGTATCAAGGACAAACACCATGTACCTTGACTTCGTGTACTGTCTATGTTCAATATACCAAATTAAAAGACATGCAATGTAAAAAGTGCATACACAGCGTCTAGTGATAGTCACACAACGTGTTCGATTATCTGGGGTCTTCTCCGTGTATATTGACCATGTGATCGTACATGGATTAGATCCATGTCCTCCAACTCGAGTACCAGTACATAGGGTAACCCATGTATGTGGCCTGGTCTGACCGTTTTGTGGAGTACATGTCATGTACTCTACCCTATGTCTGTGTATCATCTAATATACACAATGAGTCCCATGTAAGGAACCACATGTCTTGTGGTAGTTGTTATAGACCATTTCATTGCTTCCTACATCATGAAACCCTATCCAGCATAAAGCTGGCCCCAGATGTAATTTCCTCAATGAAACATGCCGTGTTCTTCTTCTTAAATAACACAGAAACCTTTTCCACCACTTAGTGATCACCACATGATGTATTCTTCGGAGAACACTCCGTGTTCCTCATGATTTTCCAAAAACCGAATTCTTCATATAGCATTTCAGTTGAAGCTCTAATTCGCAATTCCACCATCTGATCTCTATGAAACTCATGATTTGAGGTTTCCCTGCTATGGAAATGTCGATTCATTAAGTCGCAGGGGTCTAATCAACCCCAAATACGCATTTGGATCATCTGTTCGAAGAATGGTCAATGAATGATTTATTCTAAACTATGTTGATTCATCACCCCCATCATCTTCTCCCCCATGATAGGTTATCACAATGCATAATCTTAAATTTGTAATTGATACGTTGCGGATCAAATAATAAATGATCTATAGTTCATAACCCCAAAACGAATGTGAAGAACTTGGGGTCAAAAGGGGAGAAGAAATCCAAATAATGAATTGAGGAATGAACCTCCTCCATTGTTTGGCACAACATTGATCTTATCATATATTAAGGATTTAATGGAGAAAATAAAAATAAATCTAATCATACATGTATAATTTCCCAAAATTTACATGATAGAAGGCCTTCATGCCAGAATGAACGATCCTCGGGTCAACCTGTTCGTGGGTTGATCAATGTTGTTCATCTAGATCCATGAATTAAGAAGGAAGAATTAAAATAACATCCCCTAATTTGCGTTATTATTGATCAATGACAAATATGGATAATCCTGTCATCATCAAAAATATCCTCTATCTCCATTGGGGCCATGATTCATGAACAGACGATTCAGCACTATTATTTTTCAAGAGGTTGCCCCAATGGGTATCCTCTGCACACCTGTAGAGAATTTCAAGGTTATGAATCTTACCCTAGTTATTCTATTAATAATCTTGTATAAAATCTATCATCACTGCCTTAATTCCATATAAATAAAATAAATATTTTAATTTATTTTATTTCCTCAAATGTCCATAAACTATCATCTGCTGCCGACATGCACCGATCTATGTTAGGTCCCACCTATGGTGAATTCCCTACTCTAATGCAATGGTTCCCTCATATTTCTGATCTAGGTACCAATTTAAATGTTATTCCTCTTTTTTAGGAAACCCACTTGAACATGCTATTTTAATGTTTAATCTATTCTAAAATTTATTATGGGAACTTTATGCCTCGTAATCTCACACCATCACAATGATATGTCTCGAAATAATTTCATTAAATATTTAAAAAATAATTTATAAAATATATGATACATTACATAAATAAATATAAAAGTATAATATATATAGTAATTATATATATTTATGAAATTATAAATATAAGAAATATATTTGATTTAATTTTATAATTTTTTAAATAAATTAATAAATATATATTTAAAATTATAACTATAAATAAACATATATTAATTATAATTATTTAATTACAAATAAATACATATTTATTAATATAACTAATTATAAATAAATATATATTTATTTAGATAATTATATAAAATTATAAAAAATATATTTACAATAAATTTTTCAAGAGTTTAGAAAACCTGCTCCTACCAAACTATTCAAAAAAATAAAAGGCAATACATAAATAAGATAGAGGCCAGGTCAATAAAAGTTCATGACCTCCTCCAAATATGGAAACTAAAAATGAGGTGTGAAATAATCATACCTATAATCATGATATGAGATATCATCAGAAGATTCCCATTTGAATGTAAATCTTATGACTAATGAGTATAGAGAACTTTTCCCTGAGTTTAACCTGCTCCGAAGTGATCTCCTTAGAAGAGGACCTGTTAGGTTTACCACGTCCATGCCAATCATCACCATGTCCTCGACCACATTTTTTTATTATATCCCCATTTCCATGTCTTGGATTTCTGTGATGCCCCATCATAATATCCCCCTTGAAGTGAGAGACGTTATCCATTAGAGGGTTCTCCTTTGGAGGAGAATATTTCCTGACTGATGATGGAGAGACATCCGTTTCCATCTTGCTCTTTCCCTTTAATGATAAGGAGCTCTCCAGTTCCGCATCCACTTCATTCTGCTCTTCAGACCTACGACTAGAAATCACTACAAGTTCCTTCTCATCATGAAATGAGCTCCAAACCCCATAATCCTATGATTAATGAGGAGAATCCGGGCTGACACCATGATCTTTACTACTTTTAGAGGTGCTAATGAAAACTCTTGTGGAATTCCCTTGATCCTCCTTGTCACCTTTATCATTTTCCTATTAAACTAGGGAGTTCCATTCAATACCGGTTATGATATTTTTCCATACAGGGAGATCAGAAGGCCTTTCAGTGGAATACCCCATAAATGAATTTGAAACCACTTTTCCCAAATTATATTCTTTATTATTGGAAGAATTCCAAACTCTCCACTTCTTCATTGGTAAATTATATGCTACTTTAGGTTTGGAAGAACCATCTTTTTTTGTTTAGATCCCGAGAACGTGTTTTTATCCAAAAACATGATGTACCACCACTTTGATAAAATCAAAAAAACAGGGAACAAATTCATATTAAAACCCAACATCATTCTTTAATCCATTATCTAACATTGAATTTTTAATTTTTCTTGGATGTCGGTGATCAATATCAACCAAAACCCATGTGTAAAAACCAAATTTACACAAAAATGTTCTATCACAAGGATTCAAAGGTGCCCATATAAAAAATAATCATCATTGAAGACTATTAGATTCCAATGAAACCTACTAAGAAAATGAATTCAATCCCAGATCTCTGCATTAGTGTGCATCTGATTAATAGGATTTATGTCAATCTCCGCTGTAGAATGCTGAATGGAACATGGGTTGAGATTATAAAAACCAAATTTTCCATGAATCTCAATGATGCAGATCAGATTGGAAAACGAAACAAAAATATCACATTCCAATTAAAATTATTTTCTAGTAATTGAAAATATAGATTCAATCATGCTTCTCCATTTAGCTATAAACATTAATTGTCTTTCCCCATTGGAAATGATCAATCGACCAATGCAGGAAAATTGACACATGTCAAGCCATTCCTGCAGAACCGTTCAATTAAGAGAGACAAAAAATTATCATTATATATTCTAGAAATTATATGATAATTTGAAACAATGTATCAGGAATCTCCAACCCTCTTGGATAAAATATCCACAAAAGAGACTCACTTTCTACAGACAGTCTCATTAATATAACCTAAAGGCACCCGATCAAAAAATGCAAAAACAAAAAAAGGAATAGAGGCATTGTCAACACAATGGACATCCCCAACATGAATTGAGATAGAAGACTAATCTACAGTCTTAGGGATAAAGGTATCCCTATCATCAGAGAATATCGAAACATCCACTAGATCTGATGCATGAGAGTTTAGAGCATCATAACAAGCCAGATCAGGTCACTCCCCAACATGATCTGCAAAGGACTCCATGAGCTACAAAACAACCACATAATAACCCACATTCAGAGAAACAATATCCAGATCTATAGAGGAGACCCCAATATATGGAACACTGAGCTATAGAAAAAGGTGAAGATCTAAAAAACAACCTCCATTTGTGAACTTAGGGTTTATTGAAGCATCCTGATAAACAGAGGAGACACCAATCTACGGAACCATGATTTTCAGACATAGGTGAACATCCAAACAATGACCCCCACAATAATGAATAGGGTCCTGATATACAAACATAGGGTTTATAGAAGAAACATAACCAACCCAATCACCAGAATAAACATCCAAATTTGAGATTGAGGGATCCACTAATGAATAATTAAATGGGGTTATCATCAAAAGCCATTTAATAGCATAGAAGCACTTATCTCAAACATGAATTCCATAAAATCATCCATGTTAGCTAAAAAATATATTTATTATACATATAATGTTATAAATAGTTTGATAGGTCTATATAATAGTGAATCTCCATGACCGTAGAAATTTATTTTAGAATGAAATCATTAAGAAAATAATGATTTTCCAGGGTAAATGTGGTAGACTCCACAAAAACAATATTCATAAAAAATTGTGTCATACCTTATTTCTACCACCCAACCCATGATATCCTCCTTGGCCTCCTAGGGACCTTCCCCTTCTCCATTACATTGAATTCTTCCACACACCATCATGATCATCAGTTCCCACCAACTCCTCAGCAGTTCGATTTTCCAGCGAAGTCATACCATCTACAACCAATTTATAACCTTCGTGAAAATGACTAGCATCGAGAGTTCCCCCATTGGGGAGGTTCCCCAAAATATGTTACTTTATTCTATCCCATTTTATCAAATTAGAAAAATTAGTCATAGGATCTAGTGAGATTTTATTACCTTTGAACTCTTTGCTCTCTCTGAAGGGATCATCAAAATCTTGAGATTTAATTGACTCTAACAAATTAAAAATTGTATGCCTCAAATCATCATTTTTTGTTGAAACAATATGCATATTATCATATAATGAGGATTCCAAATCACATGTAGGACTATCAGCAGGTTACATGCCTTGTTCCTAAGAATTGTCCAACCTAGGATTTATAGAGGCACTTTGCACTGCCCCCACGTTCACAAATGATTCCATAGGTGTAGTCATATTTTCATCACATGGAGAAGCAGTAGGAATGCCACATGCTCAAGAGGCATCCGACACAACAACAGTTACAGAGGCAACCTGCACACAATTCTCTGAGTCAATAATCTCACATTTCTCATTGATGTGTACCTTTCACCTAGAAAAAATCACATTCAAATATAGGGAACCGCTATCTAGTTTTCTTTTAGATAATAATTTCTCCTGTAGTGAAACCACTAGATCCACTTAAGTGTAACTGTCATCACTACAAGAACACTCATGAACCCATATAGAGGACTTCCCATTAGGTAACATGTAAAATGTAATCCATGTGGAAAGTGTGAAATCACCCTGAGGCAACACACTACCACTTTTTTCACCATCATGATGATTGAATGTCAATTTCATACAAAACCTAAAATTAGAAACTAAAAATGGGCCCTCATTCATTAGACTAGGAAAATTATTATGTAATTGATCCCCCTTGACAGGTGAAGGTGGTACAAAATCCTTCACACTATCAGGGGTACCCTTCCTCCAAAACATAGGCATTGATGGAGCAGCATCACTTAGTAATTTGAATTTATATTTTTCAACAATATTTCCATATTGATTACTATTATTGAATCACAATATTAAATTAAAATTATCTTCAATGTAGTTTCCCAGACCTCACCATTAAATTACATTGTGAAAATCCATGGTTTGAGGTGTTCTGGGAGGTTAATGGGGCTTATTATAATGCTTTGGGAATAATGTTTCCATGACCAACGAGTCATCCAATGGTACATTATGAATAATTTTTCTAAGACTGGTGAGTCATCCAACAATAGGTTGTGAATAGTGTTTCAAGACAGGTGAGTCACGACCAGCGAGTCATCCAACTTTAGGTTGTGAACAGTGTTTCCAGGACCGACGAGTCATCCAATAGTTGGTTTTAAATAGTGTTTCCAGGATCAGTGAGTCAACTATTGATATGTTTTGAACATCATTTCCAAGATCAAGGTTTTAGGACAAGTGAGTCCTCCAATAGAAGTTTGTGAATACTATTTCATGGACCGTTGAGTTGGGACAAATGAGTCGTCCAATGGTAGGTTATGAACAATGTTTCCTACTTCCTACAAATTCACCCTTAAATGTTATTTTTGACATAAAAGGAATTCAAAACCGCGTATTAATATATTTATGGATGATCCAATTCCCTTAACTCATATCAAAATTTTTCCAAAGGGTTGGAATTCCCCATTCTATCAAAACACATATTCATGACCATATCCATCTTTAATGAAATATATAAATTGCATCTAAACTACATCTCCATTTAGTTTTTAAAAAGGATGAGATACCTTCTTCCTTTTTTCTTTATTCAATTATTACTATGAAACAACTTGACTCAAATCTTGGAGTCATGTGATCGAACTGGAATACATGGATCATGTTTCCCTTGTAATTTTTCTTTCTATATGAGAAACCCCTGTTTTTAGTGAAACTGGGAATTGTTAGTTTACTCATCTTCATCACTTCCCCTATGATGGATCATGATCTCCATGTTTCTAATGGGGTTTATCTTAATTTTTGTTGGTGTAGTGGTCTTGTGGTTCCCCAAATGGATGGAGTGGTTTTGAGAAAGTTCAATCGAATCCGTTGTGTTGATCTACTCTCAAGAGAAGAAAGTTATTGAATTTTTGAGGTAGGGGAATCATTTCTTCTCTATTTAATTATGTTAAAGGGTAGATCTAGCATTATTTAGCCCATTAGATCACAATGAAATTGACCTGAGAAGTATTTGAACAAAATTAAAGAATTGGTATCGATCTCATAATGATATTTTCACTTAATAACATGATAATTGTTTCCCTCTTTATTAGATAGATAGTGTGATATTTATACCTTTGTTTCATTAGTAGTTGTTCTTGATAAAAATTGTTAAAGAACATAAAGCTAGAATTAATTTATAATTAACTTCCCTAGGATTAAATATGCATGTTAATGAATCCAGTCCCTATTATAATTTGATGATATTCAAATTGAGGTAGTATGCATGTTTAATTGAATTTTTAATGAACCTGAAGCATGATTGATGCTTTATTATAAAATAATTAATGGAATGATAAATTCTTTTGCGATATTTGTGATAGATTGTGCCTTAGGTTTCCTATTGTGGGAACCTATAGATAATGATTCTGTTAATTCAATATTGTTTAAAGAACAAGTTGTGTGATAAAAGATAATTCTTTTAAATTCTTCGGTTTTTTACTTTCTTATAAAGGCCAACCGCCTTGTGCTTTGAATCAGTGAGAGCTCATTTTTTTGAAGGCTAGATGTCTTCTTTTAGGTCAAAGATCATAATTGGTATGTTTTTTTTTCAAGATCATGGGAAGTGATGTGATCCAAATATGGTAAATCATGGATGGTTGTTGTGGTATGTGGGGATAGAAGGAATGTTGGTTGTGATATAAAATGATTCAAAGAGTGGATAGATTCATCAGTTTATGTATGTGGGTGTGAGGGAGAACATTGAAGATGATTGAATGTTTTGACATAGGTCTTACCAATTGATATGGATGTAGCTATTATTGAATATATTATATTTTTATCTACATTACATTCACCACTACTTCACAAAGTTGGTTTTTCTTACTCTCCTTCCAATGGAAGGGAAGACACACATGGTATTCCATGTGCTTTTCGTTTTTAGCTTCTTGATGATGGAAAGGTCTATGCTCCTACTATAGGTGGAAAAGACTTGATAGATAACTTATCTACTCACCGTGTGGAGGACCTTTTGTTTGGTATCTTAGTATGATTTCCTACTATACACAAAAATATGAATATATTGAAACTTAAATAAATGAATAAATTTTTAACCTATGGCTTGTGAGATTTATATGATGCAATGCTAAGGTTATATTTTTAAGAAACTATTGACTCAGTTTATTTATGCCTAGAGAGCATGGAACATTGTTGTGATACAAATGAAATCTAATGTTGAAATGGTTATCATTAATTATTAATTAAGGAATTAGTTGTCATAAAATGAAATTGATAAAAATGGATAATACAAACTAACGAATCTCTTTAAATTGTTGAGTGATTATATGATATCAAGTATTAGCAGTGGAAGCCAGGAGTCTAAGAGACGTTAGCTATTGTTTATCCTAAGACTAATATATGGCCAAATTCTGGTTTTCAGCTACATTATATCTTGTACTTTATGTGTTTATATATAGAACTCCACTCTATGGGTAACAAAAATTAACACCTCGGGGATTCTGAGCCATTGGGGTGTTCTCCCAAAAATCTCAAACAGAGGATTGAGGATGACTATCCCTTTCAGCCCCACTCTCTTCTCTTTCTAGCTACTTGTCCTAGTATGAAAATCAGTTAGTTTTCCTCATATATGTGTGAATATGGATATAGTGGATTGTGTTTATTTTAAAAACATATATTCTAGATATAATTTCCTATAGAGTACTATGTGTATCATATGTATAGGCTTTGATGGATTGTGGATCATTACTCAATGTATGGGCTGTAATGACTTGAGGTATAATACACGATGTTTGATAAAAGTTATGTGGGTTGTGGTGGTTATTATAAACTACATGGTTAATTTTAGTTATATGGATGTGGTAGTGAGTTTCACGAGGTGCATGTTGTGGTGCATTTCCCAGATTTATTTGGGCTTGTCTTTTTAGAGAGAGATGCTCAAGACATGAAATGCTGCGGAAAAGAGGAAAACCAGTGGGAAAGTGGTAGAGGGGTACCTTTGATATTTTTGATTATATTATATACCTTTGTATTTGATACATGGTGAGAGTAACCTTGGTTAGTCTATTAATTTAGTATACATATTTATCTGAGGATATAGATTCACCAATATTCTCTATAATTTTGCATTCGTTCTTTACTTTGGAATGATAGGATTCTGGGATGATCCTACTAAGTGTATTGTGATACTCAACATTTTTATATAAAATATTTATTATTATGTTTAGAGAAGGCCAGATATAAATCTGGTTACTACTAGATCATATTTTTACAGGATCTATTCGAGCATCAAGGTTTCTTCTATTCTACTTTCATTTGGTACTTTAAATTTTCCATTGTAGTTGTAGTAGTTCACTAATGACATTACACATGTGTACTTGGGTTTTCATTTATAATATACTATTAACAGGATTTGTTTGGTGCCTATATTATCTCTTTATTTCTCATGTGTTATCTTAGAGGGTAGTGCCTCCAATCTATGTGTTTACAATACCCTCCATGTTGTTCCCAACTTGGGGCCTTTAAGATGTGAGGCACGGGTTTCAATATCACTTTTCCCTCATTTTCAGAATAGTATGGGTACACATTGAGGGGTGGGGTCTTGATAGAGTGGTATTAGAGGTCTGGTTGAGGTATAAGATGGATGTTTTAGTATGGAATATGTGATGGTTCATGTGTTGGTAGGAATATGGTGTTAGCTATGATTGGCAAGCATTTTAAACATGGGAGAACAGATAAGAAGTGGGTAATTAAGCCCCCATTGATTTTAGGCATGGACCTTCAAGTAAAGAGTTGCTACTTAATGAGGTTATACTTGTTGCAAGTTATAATCCTAGAAAATAATCATGCATCATTCTTCTTTGTGCATGTGTTTGAATGCGTAGAACTTGGGATTGGTTAACCTAAAATCAATAAAATAAAACATATAATTAATATTATTGTCATATATATTCCATGCTTAGGAGATCTAAATATTTTTCCATTTTCAGGTATGGCAATAGGTCGGTGTTCTAATCAGCTTCGTGTATTAGATGACCAGGGGTTTCTCCATAATATCACTTCAAAGTATAGGTTGATGATGATTCCACTAGGAGAAGGACACTCTACAATTTTCTACTCCAGAGTCAATAGACGTAAGAGGTCTCTTTTTAGATGTAGTTATAGAATACTAGTAAAAAGAGGGTGAGATAGCTTCCATTTCGATATGTGCTCAGAATGAGAACAATTATCAATGGTTGTGATGATGCTACATGGGGAAACAAGGTTGTGGTGTCTCATGTTTCATGTGGATCATGAAGAGTTGGAAGTCTCATGGGAGACGTTTCGAGAATACTTTAGGGAATTGTTTATTCCTTCTTCCATGAAGGAGTCCAGTCGCCATGAACTACTTACCCTTCGACATGGAAGATCCAGTGTGTGAGTATTCAAATTCTATTTCATGAATCTTTAGTGATATGCTTCGAACCTGTTTCAAGATAAGGAGGATATGGATAGACATTTTGAGGAGTTTTTTGCATCCAGATATCCCGTTCAATGTCACCATGTTTATGATGATGACATATATCTGTGTGCTAGTGAGGGTGGAGGTCATCGAGAGGACATTATCCGTAACCAGATCATTGTGAGAGGGGTAACATTATGATTCCTCACAAATCTGAGTTGTGTTCTGGGGTTCTAGATTATCAGGGAATGAGAGTTTCTGTTCAATTGGTGGTAGGACCCACCCCTAAATGTCTCATTTTTATATGGGATGAAGCTATTAGGTATATACTAAGGGATAAATTTCTTTTTATTATTGTGGAGGTCGAGGTCATAATCTGTATGAGTGACATTCCTTTTTTACCAGTCCGCGTGTGCTAGGAGTTCCACTCTAGGTACCATTGTTAAGGATGTCCCAGTGAAGGTAGTAGTAGTAGGTTGCATGAGTTTTGGATCAGAAAATAACAGATGGGGTAGGAAAATGCATTCCCTAGGATACTCCCCATCTTCATAGAGAGGATAATGACCATGGAGATAGTCATTAGCATGGTCTAAGAGGATATGGAGTCTGTCTTGTTCAACTTCATGCATTAGAGTTTCAAGTTATAGGCGAGCCATAAGTTGTTAAATTTACCCTTTACTTGTTTTCTACATTTGTTCATTCCATTAATGATTCAGTAGTCACAAAATCTTTCATATAACTTACATATTTTCATGTCTAGGGACATGTGGTAGAATGGATTCTAGTGCCCTTTTCATTGACTACACTATTTGGAGGTCTAGATGAATTACTGGAAGGATGTAGAGACTGTGAGGTAGTATTGGGGCCGCCCCACTCTTATGTAGATTTAATATTGTTTATTAACACAACCATATGTCATAATCATCAAAATGGATTGGTTATATTCAGTACAGGCTATGATGGATTTATTTTGATGTTAGTTGGTGTTCTTCATGGATGATGGTGAGTATGTATGGTTTGTTTTTGTGTGAAACCCTTGGATGGGTTGGAGGTGTGTTCCCTCCTTGTCATTCATGATCATTAAACTGATGATGAGTTTTTAGAGATTTAGAATCCAATATTTCATAGGGTTATGGAAGAGTACCCTGATTCCATTCAATAAGAGGATGAAGCATTACCCCCTCGATGGGAGATTGAGTTCGGGACTGTGGTACATCCAGGTGTGTTGACTATATCTATGTCTCAATATAGAATGGATTCTTATGAGATGAAAGCACTGTGTATACATCTCAATGGTATGTTGTGGTGTTGTTTCAATATTCTAAGTGTGTCACCTTGGGGTGCACTAGTTTCTTTAATAATGTAGGATGATGGTAGTTTGCAGCTGTGTGTCGGTTATCGTCGATTGAACTGAGTGATAGTGAAAAATTCATATCCTCTTCTATAGATTGATTTCTTATTCGATCAGATTTATGGTGAAATTTCGTTCTCAAAGATCGATTTTCTGTAAGGATATCATCAAATGTTTGTGAAGTATGAGGATATCCCGAAGAATTCTTTGCATTGTCTTTATGGACAGTACGAGTTTGCTGTGATGTTGTTCAATGTGATGAATGCTCCAGCTATTTTTATGGGTTTGATGAACACTGTGTTTTGTGAATTTCTGGATAAGTTCATGGGGGTTTTCAATAATTACAGCATTGTGTAGTCTCCATCTGAGGAGGAGCTTGAAGGCCATCATTGGACTTTTTTGGGTGTTCTTATCCATGAGAAGTGGTTTGGTAAGTTGTTTGTGTGTTATTTTTTTTCTAAAGAAGTATTTCTCTTGGGGAATTCTCTATCCCTATAGGGGGTATTTGTGGATTCATTAATGATAAAAGTAGTTGTGTCTTGGGAATCCCCCAAGATAGTGTTATAGGTGTGAAGTTTCAGATGACATGTAGGATTTTATTGGAGGTTCATTGTCATTTTCTCCTAATATGTGACTCCTATGATAGTGTGGACTAGAAAGGATCATGTGTTAGTGTTTACTACCAAGTTTCATGTTTCTTTCGAGTTTTTGAATGAGATTTTGGTCAGTGATCTTCTTCGTTGTCTGCCATTAGAAGGGGTTTCGTTTGTGGTTTTTTGGGATGATTCATGTCTGGTTTAGGATGTGTATTGATTTAGAATAGATTAGTCATTTTTTTATGGAACTCAAGAAAAACATCCACAAAAAATTAAATATTCCTCCCATGATCTCGATTTGGAGGTAGTGGTGTTTTCCCTGATTTTATGGAGACAATCCCTTATTGCCGATAATTTTTTGGTCATCACTAATCATAATATCATGATGTATGCTTTCTCCTAGTGTGACATGAAATTACAACAATGTCGATGGAGGGAGTTCATACAAGATTATGACTTCAAACATTCGTATACACCTATAAGGGGAATATTTTTGCTGATAAACTGATCAAGAAGTCATGTAGTGATGATGTGTGTGAATTAGGTGACTCGTGGAGAGTGACAGAATAACATTCATCAATAAATATGGATTTGGGATATGTTAGGGCTAGATGATGTCTTTTTCAGATGATTGAGCATTCATCTCTAGTGCAGAAGGTAGTAGAGTCCCTGTTGGGTGATCATGAGGTGGAGGTATGGAGAGATTGAGTTGTTTTTGGGGGTTCCCCTAATGGTTGGAAAATGTATTAACAACAATAGGTGATGTTTTAAGGGTGCATTTTTATTCCTTTATTATTGCATGAGATCATTCTTAAAGAGTCCCAATGTTCACCCTTAGCTATACATAATGGTGTGAATAATAAGTACTGAGCTTTGAGAGGTTATTTTTGGAGGTCTGGGATGATCCATCATGTTGTATAGTTTGTGTCTTCATGATCCCTCTACAATAAGGTGGAGGCGATCACCACATTTTCAGTGGTTTTCTCTTGCCATTAGATGTTCCTTAGTGGAAGCATGGGGATATCATGATGGGATTTTATATGAGTTTACATTGAGCTTAGAAAGGCTATGAAATTATATCGGTGTTAGTGGATCATTGGATGAAATCATCCCACTTCATAGAATCATGTATTTGAGATTAGTGGAGGTTTTGTTGAGGCAAAATTTTAGGATGTGGTGAGACTCAATTGAGTCCTGAGGATGATCATTTTCGATCGAGATCCTTGTCTTACATCTAGGGTGTGGAGAGGTCTCCAACATCATTATGGTTCCTAGTTATGACTTATCACAATTATTTATCCCCAAATGGATGGTCATATAGAACAAACCCTCCATAATCATAATGGAATGTTGCTCTCTTGTGTCCTATATTTTTGGGGGTCATGGATGTGGCACATTCCCTTGTTTGAGTTCACATACAAAAATATTTACCACTCCACCATTGGTATGGTGACATTTGAAGACTTGTATGATAAACCATAAAATTCTCCATTATTCTGGACTAGGTTAATAGAGTTATCAATTCTCATCTAGAACTGATAATGAATATGATAGAGATGGTTCAGGAGATTTGGGATATTATGAAGGTTGCATAAGATCGTAAGATTTAATATGTCGATCTTAGGAGGAGACCTATGTATTTTGGCATTGGGGATCACTTTTTTTCAGATGGAGACTCCCCATCATGGGTAGTGATGGTTTTTACATGTGATTAATCTTTCTACCCCTTTTGTTTAGCCTTTTGAGGTTTTGGATCATGTCGGGGCCATGGCATATCGAGTATCACTTCACCAACAGATGATCCAAATACATTATTTTTTTCACAAGTCATATCTCCATCAATCCATTCATGATGATTCTCATGTAATCAATTGTTGAGAGATTGGTGTGGATGATGATGTGACCTTCGAGGAGAGGCCTGTAGAGATCCTGGACCGCCCGTAGAATGTTTTTCACTGGCACGATATCCCCTTTGTTCGTGTCATTACGGTAGCATGATTAAGTAGAGTAGAGTACCTAGGAATGTGAGACACAGATTCATTCTTAGTACCCTGAGCTATTTAATTTATAAATCTTATTTTGTAATGTCATTCGTTTTTTGTTTGTAGACCCTATCAATTTTTGAGATGAATTTATCCAATTTATTGTTGTGGATAACACCCTTTTGAGAGGTATCTCATCTAGGAGAGGGTTTATGAGATGTTTTGGTTGTTTCATGGATTTTCATTGTTACATAATAAATTATTTGAGATCCCATGGTGGTAAGATCTTTGAGATTTTTCTCACAATGTGGTTGTATGCACACCTTTTTCTATTTCCTCCCTCAGTTGGTTTGGGAATCGTGAGGGTGGGAATATATTGATATGAATCTGATGTAATTGCTAGAACCTCTCTGGTCCCTTAAATTTTGAACATACAGTGTTTGAGTTGTTTTGGGAGCTCATAGTGGCATATTCTATCACTTTGTGAAATAATTCTCTCGGACCGGTGATTTAGGACCAATGACTCAACTAACAATAGGTTGTAAATAGTTCTTCCAGGACTAGTGAGTTAGGACCGGTGAGTCATATAATGATAGGTTGTGAATTGTGTTTCCAGGACTAGTGAGTCATCCAATTGTAGGTTTTGTACAATTTTTAAAGTACTGGTCAGTTTTCTAATGGTATGATATGAATAATTTTTCCTAGACTGATGAGTCAGAATATGAGAGTCATCCAACGGTAGGTTGTGAACAGTATTTCCAAGACCGATGAGTCAGGACCAGTGAGTTTTCCAATGGTTGATTGGGAACTTTGTTTCTAGGACCGGTTATCCATAAATAGTGTGTCATCCAATGGTAGCTTGTGACCAGTGTTTCCATGATGGATGAGTCAGGACTGGTGAGTCGTCCAATGGTATGTTTTTAATTGTGTTTCCATGGCCACAAAGTTAGGACCGCGGAATTGTTCAATGATTGGTTGTGAATTGTTTTTCTAAGGTCCAATTTTTTCACCCATCTGATGTAACATTGGATGTAAAATTCATTCAAAGACTTTTTAATCGATTTATGTCCTATTCAAATCCCATAACTACTATCTAAATTTTTCTGAAGGGTCTGAGTTCCTTACTTGGTCAAAACATGTAATATTTACCAAATCATCCTTTAATGGAGAATTTAAACATTATCTAACCTAGTGCTTCATTTCTATTTTCAAAAGTATGACATACCTTCCACCCATGTTATTTTTTCCATCTTCCCTCAGTACAAGACTATCGACACCGTGGAGTCATGTGATCGAACTAAAATCCTTGGATCGTGTACCCCTTGTAATTTTTCTTATTGCATGCTTTCCCATTTTTTGGTGTAGATAGGATGTGCCATTTGTCTCATATTCCAAGGTAGGATATACCAATTTTCTTGTGGATTTCATTATTGGTTTCCCCTGGTTCCTATATTCCATTTGATGGAACATGATCTCAACGGTTCTAATGGACACTCACTCGGTTTTTGTTGGTGTGAATGTGCGACAACATCCTTTTGTAGATGTAGATGTTGTAGGAAAGGAGATCATGATTTGTTGCATTGATCCATTATCGAGCTAACATATTGGGAAACTTTTAAGGAAGTATATTTTTTTTCTTCTCTATTTACATAGATGCAATAGTAGGGATATCATGATTTATCACATTTGATCTCAATGAAATATAATTAATAACTAGTTGAACTAGATTAAATAATTGGTATCAATGGAATATAAATGTTTTTTTCTTTATACTATGATAACAGATTGACTCTTGATTTTCTAGATAGTGTGATATCATTTCCATGGTTCTTTTATCATTTTTTTCATGATGAAAATTTGTGGTATAATGTAATGTCGAATTAAATTGTTTTTTAATTGGCTTAAGATAAAAGAAGCATGTTAATGAATCCATTTATTGTGGTTATTTGATGATAATAAAAATGATGAAGTATGCATGTTTAATTAAATAGGCTAACAAACATGAAGCATTATTTCTACTTGTTGATTAGATAATTAATTTCATGTTAAATTTTTCTCTGATAGCTGTGATAGCTTGTATCATTGGTTTCCTGTAGTAGGAACCAATTGATAATGAATCAGTTTATTCAAGATGGAATAAAGAACTAGTTGTGTGATAAAATATTATGCCTTTGTATGGACTATGTTTCTTGGTTTCTCATAAAGGCCAAATTCCTTTTGTTTGGGATCCATAAGAGCTTATTTTGGGTGAAATCTAAATGCCAAGTTTTCAGGCAAAGAGATAGATTACTATGTTTGTTTCCTACTAATTGTGACGTGATGTGTGCCTCGGATGGCAGAGCCTAGATGGATATTGTGGTATGTGGGGTTGGTATTCCTAGTAGTTATGATAGAAGTTGACACCTAGAGTGGAGAGATGCATCCTTTTATGCATGAGGGTGTTGGGGAGGACACCTGAGATGATGAAACCCATTGAATCATGTCTTAACCATTAATATGCATGTGCCTTCTATTATTTCTGTTGTTTTTTATCAGCTTTAATTTCCCCATTACATGAGTAAATTGGTATTTCTTACTCCATTTCCATTGGGGGAAAAGACACATATGGTATTCCACATGGTTTTTTGTGTTTAGATTCACCTGAATGGATGGGTCTACGCTACCGATATATGTGGAAAACACTTGAAAAGTATCTCATCTACTCACCTTGTTGAGGCCCTTGAGTTCCGTAGCATAATATTTTATGCTATAATACATGGAAATATGGACTGTCTTGGCATTGTTATATAAATGAATAAATTTTTAACCCTTGGGGATTTTTTTCACAAGATGCATATTTAGGTGCTTCACATTGGTGTATTCGGGCTAGCATTTTGGATAGAGATGCTCAGGATGTGAGATGTTGGTGAAAAGTGACATACCATTGGGGAAGTGGTAGTGGGGTAACCATGATATTATTTATTATAATATATATATTTTATTCTATAATTGGGGAGACTATCCATGGTGTGACTAATAACTTAATATACATGTTTATGTGATGAGTTAAATTCACATGATGTTCAATATTCGTTAGCATTATTTCATTACATTTGTAGGAGTGGATATGGGGATGATCCAAATGAGAATACAGTTATACTCACCGAACTTGTATGAACTATTTTTCAGTTCACTTGGATCTGGATGGAGATCAAGTTGATTACTACATGCTTGGGGGTTTATAAGAGCTATTCAGGCATCGTGGTCACTTCCATTTAATTTGTTTTGGAACATGTCGTTTTTCATTTCATTTTTAGTATTTCATTAATGAAATTGTATATGTGTACATAGTTTTTAGTTTAAAATGTATTTTGAATAACATTTCGATGTTGCATATCTTATATCTCTATTTCACAAGTGTTCACTTAGTGGATAATGTCTCCCATCAGTGTGTTTTCAATACCCTCTACGATAGTCTCCAAATTGGGGACTACTGGAGGTGGGACTTGGGTGTTAATATCTCTCTTCTCCCATTATAGGCCCATGATGGGTACACTTTTATGGGAGTGGGTCATGACATTTATCTTGCCCAATAGATGGAAAATTTATATAAAAGATAAAAACATGTTCATACCAAACCTATCTTACCTCTTTATCAGTCTTGATGGGGGGTCCCAATGTCCTAAACAACATACCATTGAATGCCTGGATGCCAAAATACCCAAGCTCACTCCCTTTACATGAATCCAAGATTGAGAAATAGTGTTTTTGGCTAGATAAAGGATCAAACCATGGATCTTAGTTCTAAAATCTCTAGATACAAGGATTTATGTTGAAAATACATGACTCCAGGTAATCAATTTCAAATCATTTGATGGTAAATTAATGTGGTATAAATTCATAACAAGTGAAACTATCATCCTTTCACGGAATCCCCAGATCTCTTGGAGGTATTTCCTATGATCATTAAGATTCCCTGAAGTGTTTATATGTGAACCATGCTGGGTAATAATTGTATATTCATAGGCTTTGATTTGTTCATGAATGATTTGAGGGCTCACTTTGATAACCACAAGCACTGAATTCCTTGAAATTCAATTATGAGAAGCAGATTCGTCACTTTGGTTCTAGGGAATTATCTATTAATACCCTATACCTCCAATGCATCCACCTAATAATTATCTCCCTACTCAGATCACAAGGGTACTCAATTCTACTTCAAGCCATATCTACCATCTACCCTCCTCATGGGGCCATTCAAAGCATCTGAAGGGTTGAAACAATCGAGCGTGGACTGATTCATCATAAATCGATGACCTAATCACCATTTCTTTCGAGATTGAAACTTTCAAACCACCCAACCCCTCCTAATGTTATAAATATTAATAATTAAATAGTTAAATTTATAAATATATAAAAATATTTACAAATATAATTATGAAAAATATAGACATAATTAAATAAATATGGAATTATTATAAATATCTTAATTATATATATTAATAAAATTATAGGTAAAATAAATATATTTCTTATAATTTTATAATTAATTAAATTAATATATATAGATATATTTAAAATTATTACTATATATAAATATATATTTATATTAATTTTATATTTATAAATATATTTATTTATCTATACGTATAATTATAAATAAATATTTATATATTTATACATATAACTATAAATAAAGAATATAGATTAAAATAATTATAAAATTATGAAAAATATATTAGTTATACTAACAATTATATATATATATATAAATAATTATAAAATTATAACAAATAAATTTATTATACTTATAATGATAAAAACATATATATTTGACTAAATATATTTTAAAATGTATACAAATATTTATAAACAAATAAAAATACATATTATTATAATTATAAATAAATATAAATATTTATAAATTATTATAAAATTTATTAAATATATTTATTATATTTATTTATAAAATTATAAGTATAATAGATACAATTATAATAATTTAATAATAAATATATATTTATTATATATATAATTTTATAAATAAATAAAATATTATAAATAATTTATTAAAAATATATCTTTAGTAGTGATAAAAAAGTGATAATAAATGCATGTTTTATCAATGATTTCTGATTTAACATTAATAAAATGTACAATTTTATTTGTTTTTAGTAGCACTAAAAAGAATCATTACCTGTATTTATAAATAAACCCTAACTATCATCTTCTTGTCTAACTCATCTCATGCTCTCAAAGAAACTGACCCTTGTCATCGTTGACCCCTCATGCGCCACTAACCCCTTCTCCGTTGCTGCGAATCCCTCTTCCTCTACCACCATGATCCCTACCTCCGCATCTGTACCCCACCTATCCCACCGAACACCACCGCTAATGTAAACCCTTACTTATCTGTAAACCCCTCATCTATCACAAACAAACCTCCACTTCCATCTCTCCATACCTAATTTCCATCTCTCTATACCTTTGAATTGTCTCTCCCCACCTCACTGCCATCTATCCCTACCTCATCGTCATCTCTTCCTTCCTCGCTGCCTTGTCTCCCTACCTCAACAACCTCCTAGTTTTCCACCAGTACTCCTTGAAAGTAATTCTCCATTGATGATGAATAATCATTATGTATCATGTATGGATTTTCCATTTACTATGTTCCAACATATGATTAGTAGGGTCATATTTTCGTTGGTATTTCATGACTATGATATGTTCATATATTTCATTTTCTTTTGAGATTTAGCATTGAACATTTTCAAGATTTTGTTCCACGGATTCCTCAATTTTTGAATAATGCATGTGATCATAGAATTTTCTTTTAAATATGAATAATGTTGTTATTTTATTGAAAAATGGTGTTATATTGGGATTACATTATGTGGAATCATCACGTATGAAAATATTTTAGTTTGATGGGTTGCACCATACTTCTGGTTTATGCATTCGACTTATTATATTTCAGTGCAATAAAGGTATCATTCCTTGAGGACATTCATTAATAACCCTTCATGAGACTCCAAATGGGTATATATCCAATATATAGGAGGACCTATTCTACTACCTAGACTCAATAAAATGTTATGCAATGATGGTTATTGGGTTTCTCTATCATGAAATGAAATATTTGTTCATATAAAGTGTTAAATATCTAATTCATAGAAATTATGAATGTTGAATACTTTTGATAAGATCGAACCAGGTCTACTATGATGGTCTTGAACACAAGGAAGAGTGTTGGATTTATTATTATGGGAAAAGAGATTTTTAGTCTAGCATGTATTGTGATAAGTAGATAACCACATCTTAATGGAAGGATAATTAGTACCTGGTAATTCACTTCTACAAAAATAAGTTGTCAGATAGGTAATAGTTCCTAAAAATATATAGGAATGATATGGTGTTGTTCTCAGTAGTGAGGGGCATTATGAGAAGAATTATTGGAGTGTCTAGATAGTGACTGATGGATAAAATATGGGAGGGTTAGTGGATGGGACGAATAGACCTGTCTTGGTGGACCATGTCTTTATGTTTTATTAAAAACACATAAAAATAGGTTTACAACAATGAATATATAATTTGGTTCACACATTCAATTAAAATTTTTGGAGGGATATATTTGATAGTGACTACACAATGCTAATGTTACAGGTGCATGATCTGGAAAGTGATTGGTGTGGCACTTCATGGGTACATTGTATCTACTTCTGGACGTAGAAAAATCCAAAAAGTGATTCTTGTTCAACTGTTTCCATTAGTAAATATTTAGGATTGTGAATTTGGAAAGAGTATATTTTAGGAAGGGGTCTACTCATTTAGGAAGCATTTTCCCAGGAGCACATGTGGGAGAATAAAACACTATAGTGAAAGGAACTATCAAAGATAGTTCCATTAATAAAGTAGTTGGGAAGATGGGTGTGATATACTATTGTCCTATGTAATTCCTGCAGAGGTTGTCTTGGTTTTGTAGTGGCTCTATGCGTGGGTTCTAGTCTTCAACTTAAAATATATAGATGAAATGGAGGTACCAATTGTGTTTAGTATGTTTGAATTTAGAATCATGGGAATTACATGATGTAGCCAAGGAAAAGATGATTTATAGTAGGCTAAAGAGAGCTAGAAGGGTGGAAGTTATATAAGGATTCTAGATTGGATTAGTTTGAAAACTGGAACTACAAGGGACAAACACGAAAAGGATATGGGGTGGTCGATTCTACCAATAATTGGATGTAGCTTGATATTTAAATATTTCATGATATGGTTTATAAGAAGTAGTGAAGAGCAATGAGATATCTGAATAATTGTGAGAAGTTATATGTTATTAATGTCGATTAAAATGAAATTTTATCAAATATTAGGACATGACCAAATGAGATATACGTGAAATTTTCTCTCTACACATCAATTTTATGATCAACAATTCAGTTATCAATTACATACTTAAAATTTAATTATGGAAATTCCATTAAGGTTGGATATTAAGGAGCACTTACCCAACCCTTTTTAAAGTATTTATCATTTAGTTTTTTATCTAAATTATACCAATATTCCTTCCCCCATAACTGATATAACCATCCATTGGATTTTAATAATAAGAAAGATATTCTAGGGTTCTATTTTAAATTCTAACCATAGAAAAGATTAAATTCATCTATAGGACACAAGGTAAGGATATTATTTACCCTTAAAAATACTATTTATAAATTTTAATATATATCTTTTAATTTATCACATTGCAGTATCCAAAGTCTTTCATTATCTACGGTTTATTTGGATCAAATTTATTATTAATGATATTGGTTTATGTGATTGTGTTCTGGGATTGAAAATGAATTTTAAATGATCTTTATTATGAAAAATGTAAAGTTATAAATATTTTTTTTAAATGATATTTTTGTGGAGTGGACTTAATTTGATAATTGTTTTCCACATACCATTTTTATTTTTAGTGGATTTGAAATGTAAATTTTTATTATGGTGAATTATTGAATAATGGTATTTTTTCTGAAATTTTAATACATTGAATAATTTTATCATGATTTTAGGTTTTGGTAAAAAGTGATTAATTATTTGTTTATTAATCATCCTGTATATTAATAAAAAATATTTTTATGTAATATTTCTTGAACATTTACATTAAAATTTTATATTACCATTAATCCATTCCATTTATCAACCTCTCTATAAATGGATTATGTGTCATTTATGGATATTATTTTGTATGATTTTATGTTTCATTCTCAGTCCTTACTGCATCATATTATTTTTAATATATTTCTTTAATACCATGTTCCATTTATTTTTCTTTCACCACCATATTCTCATTATATTTCATTTATTTTTGGTTTCAGTGTTTTTCCATGTTATACTTATTCCTATATGAGTTTTTATTATGGATAAATGTTGTCTTCTAAGTGGTTTTATCCCTTATTATGAAATAATATTCGATAATATGTTTATGAAAAAAATACATAAACGTATTTTTAATAGAATTATTTTATTTTTAAAATTAGTGGTAATCACTAACTTGATGTTTTAAAAATTATTCTGGTTTTAATTAAATTTCAAAACAACAGTTTGTGTGGTTTAAAACTGTTAAAAATGATGTAAAATGTTATTTTATTTTTTTAGGTTCATATTTGTTATGGATTTTTTTATATCTTTTGGATTTTATGAGAGGGATATATATTTGGATGATGACCCTATTTGAATATATTTTTCTGTATTTTATTTTTGTCAAATTTTAATACTACCATATAAAATATGATGTATATGAATAATGAATGGATGAATACCAATTTTATGAAAAAATAGTATGAAGATGGAGTGAAAGGGTACATCAAGTTTTCAAAAGATCATGAATATGACCCTTCTAAAAAGTGTTTTCCATGTTTAAAATATTATCATTCAAGACCAATTAGTCCATATGAGTTGGAATAAAACTATATATATCACAGAATATATTGAAGATACAAATATGGGAATAAACATGACGGACAAGTGAATGTAGCTAACAGTTAGGATAACATTTATTTTCAGGATCATCTGATATGATTAAAAGCGTTGAAAATGAAAAATACTATGTCATTTTTGTGATTATATATGTGAATGATGTTGAAGATCATATTCTGGAAATAACAAGGACAAATTAATATGAACATAATGGTTGCCCAAAATTTTTGGAGAAGCTTAAGAGTTGTTAAAAGATGACATTGTATGCTTGTTTCACTAAATATATAGCAATTTCATCTAGATAGTAGCTATATAATTCAAATGAAGGCAATATATGGAGTGATTCAGGTTTATGGAACTACTTCATTTCATGAATGACTTTCTCATAGAGGATAATAAGCTCTCGAACAAAACATATGATGCCAAACAAATGCTACGCTCTATGTTTATAATCTATGAAAGAATTCACAACTACAAAAATGATTTTATACTATTATAAAAGGACCTTAAATAAATAAAAAATTTCCCAATGTGTGGAACTTATAGACATAATAAAGGTTAGTTTGGTCCTATGAAATTTTTATGGTGTTTAATAATCAATCCAATGTTTAGGCTTCTATATGGAAGTGAGAAGACTGCAGAGAAATTGATGTGGCACATAGATAAAAGAAATAATTATGGGAATCTATATTACCCGAATAACTATCCTCAGTGGACAAGAATATATCATGAGTATCATGAATTTGGAAACAATCCATGAAACCATTGTATCACATTATCTATTTTTGGAGTGAATCATTTTGCATTTCAAAGTATCATTCATAGTATATTATATGTTATGTTCGTAAATTATAACTTCTCAACATGGTTATGCATGAAATGAAAATACATAATGTTATCTATGCTTATATCATGAAAAAAACAACGTAATGATATTAATGTTTAGTTGGCTCCATTGATTGAATATTTTAAATTATTGTAGGAAATAGGTGTTACGTTGTATGATGCATACAAAAATGAATATTTTTCATTGAGAGCCAGTTTGAATGGGATGATAAATGAATTTCTTATTTATGAATTTTTTTAAGGATATAACATTAAAAAAAATCATGGGTTTCGTTTTTGGGAATAAGGTACAAATACAGTTGGTTTGTTTCATTCATCGAAAACAGTGTCTCTATGATATCACAGATTTCTCCCCGATGACATATGAACTGATCTTGGAACACATCATTCTATGGATGTTCAAAAGAATATACCACATAGTATCCACAAATAGGCAATAAACTATTTGGGAAAGTAAAATATGTGTGCCATTATTTTGGTAAACAAATTATAAAAAACCATATAAAAACAAATTCAAAAAATAAAACCATTTTTTAATTACCATATTGGAATTTTATGTAAATAATACATTTTCTAGATGTTAGGCATGTTGAAAAAATGTAAGTGATAGGGTCATCAGCACATTTCTAAATTTTCCCAGGAAAATTGGATTTAATTAAGGATAGGTTTGACATGATTGGCATGGGGATACGAGAAGAGTCTATGCCAGTGAAGGGTGAAAAATGAAATTTTTGGCTTCCCACAACTTACACTCTTTCCAAGAAGGAAAGATATAGGTTTTGAAACATCTTGAATGATGTAATGGTTCTCAAGGGGTATTAACTGAATATCACAAAGATTGAGTCAATGAAATATTTAATGTTAAAGGGTATAAAATCACATGAATTCAATGATTTAATTCGAGTTATAATTATATATATTAAAATTTTATTTTTCCCAGGAATATCTGTTATACATTAACCAATTATTTTTATTCATAGCTATATATAGAAAATTAATAGTCCCAAAATAATTTCCCACTATAAAAGATAAATTTTCATTATATAATGTGAAATTTAAATATTCACGCTTCCAACATTATTTGATATGATGGTTCATTTGATGTTTAACTTGGTGGGATTGATTCGACTTTGTGATCATGTACACTAGAGACTGATGTACGCTATATAAAGGTATATGAATATTTTGTAATATAATTTCAAATATCAAAATTGTCTAGAGGGTTTTATTATGAGGAGATATCTTGTTGAAGAAGAGATTGAAATATGTTCTAAATACCAGTCTAGTGTGGAAAGAATTGGTCTTTCAAAATCTCGTCACACTAGGCAGCTTGTGGGTGAAGGAATTTTTGTAAGATATGTTGTCACAATCAATATTTCAGATAAGTAATAAGATAAACATTATGTTTTTCATAATAGTTTGGAGGGATCCCCATATGTTGAAGCCTAAAATGAAATTAGTAAGCATTTTAATCAAACATGGTCTAAAATATGGATATAAAATACACATAATCAATAGTATATAGGATGTTTTCAGGACCATATTTTTAAGGAGTCAGATGAGAATCCAAATTCAATTTCAGAATGACATCGATGGCTAGTGAGAAGACCATGTGTGTATGTATTATCATACAATAGTTATGTAATGAGTGGTTATACATTCAATAACAATGCACATGATGTAGATAGTTCCATGGAAAATAGTGGAGTTACATGTGTTGGTAAAGTGATTAATGCCTCTGGTATTAATGATATAAATTCTATTTATTCAAAATTTTCATACATTGGCTTCATCAAAAAAATATGGGAGTTGGATTATACAACATTCAATGTGCCAATTTATCAATATAATTGGATTGATAAAAGAGTTATGTTAAAATAGATGAATTGGGATTCATGAAATTTGGTTTCCAAGAGGAATTTTATAATAATTAACCATTTATAATGTAATCACTGATAGTACAAGTATTTCATGTTCCAGATCCAGAAATCCAAAAGTGGTAATTTTTTCTGTTATCAACCTAAACCACTATGTGGTCAAGTGAAAGTTCAAAGGATGTTTACGCTTTCATTCTGACATCACAGTCATTTTATATTGGCCCCATTGTAGATTTATTTTTTATGTAATTGGACAACAAAATGAAGGTGTTTGGATAGTCTATTGAGGGCTCAAATCCCTTCAGCCATTATATCAATGGAGTTCAATAATCAGGTAATTTTTTTGTAATATACATTGTGTTACCTCAGGTTATTTTCTATTCTCGACAATATTTATGTACTATATATTAAATGTTATATTACTTATGAAAAAAATGAATTCTACACATAATGGTTCCCCCAATACCATGGAACAATAGGTCATTAAACCTAAAATTGGTCATAGTGTAGAGGATCGTTGTCCTTCAGCATGGAATGAGAAGAAATTTTTTTAATATATCATGTTATCATAGTATTATTATCAGTTCTATAATACATTAACATAATCTAAGTGATTATTTTTAATTAAAATTTTCACCCTTTTATCTATAATTTTTATGTTAATTTCCAAATTAATTTTATCAAACACTGATATAGTTTTTTTCATAGATCTATATAATTTCCATTGCATCTCTTTGTCGAAATTTTGTCATTATATATATTCTATGTTATCTGGTGGAGATACCTTTCTCATTGAAATCTGAAATATTGGTGGAATATCATGTGCACATTGAGTTGAATTCTAAAGACATAATGAGAACACGAGCTTACTCCCCTATCATAGGTTTCAATAATGGGAATGATTTTTTCACTTTGAACATCAATTCAATATGTACTATTGTAAGTTTAATAAATAAAGGCAATGTAAATAATAATAACACTGGTATAAAAGGTTATACAAGACATTGGGAAGAGTGGAATTTAGGTGCACCATAATATGACAAATGGTTTGATAGGAATGAATCCAAATTCATATTTCTATTTATAATTGACTTAAATTTTAGTAAAAAATCATAAAACATACTCAAAATCGAGTAAATCTATTCATGTGTTTTTGATACATTATGACAATGGTATATAAGTCATTTTTGACATGTATCAATTATCATAAACTCAATTTTATACATGTTGTGCATGATATGACTCACAGTGTCTCTTTTTATTTAAATTTCACATTAATTTTAGTAATGAGAACACCTAAAAAACAAAAAACCATGAAGATGCAATCATATTATTTTGATACTTTAGTAAATTAATATATTACTAATTTATGATGTGTTATAATCAAACGCCACTCAATATGATGCATGGTGTGATCTGTATAACTCAATGTGACTGATTTTATTTAAAATTGACATTTATTTTAGTTGGAAGACCAACTGACATACTGATAACCCAGAAAAGAAATTACCATTTTTTTTAAAATATGAAAATTATACATGAATCATTTTTGACATATAGAAATAAACCAAACCTCAATTTGATGCACAATTTGACAGGTATGATGAAAAGTTATTTATATTATTTTAAATGTAAAAATTTAGGTCAAAGTATTTCACTCACTAAAACCAATCCAACATAGTCTGATTTTATTGACAAATTAGTAAACTGATTCCTAAGTCCTTTTTGAATTACATGAAAAATATGACGTAAAATCGATGCACTTTGTGAACGGTATAAATCAAAATGTTTGTATCCAGTTTAAAATTAGATTTTAGTGAATAAACACAACCGGAAAACTACAAATAGGGAAAACACATTCAGTTGTTTTTATACTTTTCTAAAATGATCCATGAGTCATTTTTGACATATAGGAGTCAACCATACCTCAATAATATGCACAATGTGACCAGTATTACTGTATGTGTGTCTTTTTATTTTAAATTGACATACATTTTACTAAAAAGAACAAGTGTCATAATGGAAACCAATAAAATGCATTTGAATTGTTTTTATAACTTTGGAGAATGATTTATGAGTCATTGCATTTGAAAATGAAGCAACCACACCTTAATCTGATGCACAGTGTGACCGATATGAGTAAAAGTGTTTGTTTGCAGTTAAAAATTGATATTTTAGTTCAAAACATATCACTCAATGAAAATCATAGAAACACACATCAAATAACTTGATAATTTAGTACATCATTTCATAAGTACTTTGTGACATGTATAAAGAATTCTCACACCAAATTGGGGCATGATGTGACAATTATTACTCAAAATTTGTGTTTCGACTTGGAAATTACATTTTAGTAAAAAAATCACAGTTGGAATTCAAAAAACAGGGTAAATGCATTTGAATTGTTTTGATAATTCTGGATAACAATCCATGAGTCATTTTTGATGTGTTTGAGTCAATCACGCCTCAATATGATGCAATATGTGACCGTTAGGACTCCATGTGGGTCATTTTATATAAAATAGTCATTATTTATATTAATAAGAAGAAGAGATACATTGATAACAATTCAAACACACTCATAATGTTTTTATACTTTTTTAATACTATCCATGAGTCATTTTTGATGTGTAGGAAATAACCCCACCTCAACCTGATGCATGGTGTTGCTCGTATGACTAAAAGTGTATGTTATCTATTAAAAATATATATTTTAGTTCCAAATGTGTCACTCACTAAAACTCAAGAAAGCACACTCTTATTGTCTTGATAATTTCATATATTGATTCTTAAGTCCATTTCTTATGTCCACCAAGAAGTCTCACATCAAACTAATTCCAATATGACCAGTATGACTAAAAATTCATGATTCCATTTTGAAATGAAATTTTAGTAAAAAAAACTAGAAAATAGAAAAACAACCAAATCAATTCAGATTGTTTTTCATAATTTATTATAATTATCCATGAGTCATTTGTGATATGGTAGAGTGAACCTCACCAGAATAAAATATACAGTGTAACAGGAATGACTCCAAGTGTGTATTTTTATATAAAATTGACATTAATTAAAGTAAAAATAACATTTTATGTACAAAAAACCATGAAAACACATTTATAATGTTTTGATACATTATAAAAATTATCAGTGAGACAATTTTTTTTGGAATTAACCACACCTCAATCTGATGCACTTTGTGACAAGTATGACAAAAAGTGTCAATTATCATTTTAAAATTGACATTTTAGTTCAAGACATCACTCTCTAAAACCCATAAAATTATTCTATGATTGTCTTCATAATTTCAGACATCGATAAATAAGTCCTTTTGATGTGTATAAAGCATCCTCATGTTGATCCATTGAATGATGTGATCAGTATGACTCAAAATGTGTCTTTTATGTTTGAATGATCATTTTTGTAAAAAAACACAATTGACATACTAAAAACCAACCCAACACAATGATTTTGTTCTGATACAATAGGAAAACAATCCATGAGTCATTTTCGAGCTTTAGGAATCAATCCCACCCCAATCCAACGCATGTTGTGGTCGATATAACTCCAAATGTGTCGTTTTATTAAATATTGACATTTTATGAATGTATTATTTCAAATTAATGTTTAATTGATTTCTTTATAGATTAATTGACATAATAGTTGTCTTTTTTTTTATAGGTGGAATATTTTTCTTGGGTTCATATGATTTATTTGGAAACATATTCCATGGGAGGACATTTTTGGGAGGGGATCATAGGTATCAAAAGATGAAACATTAATGTTTATCAATGTTTGTAGGATATTGTAAATGTAATTATATAAAACTATGTTCGAAAAGTATATAGTAGTGTTTTTTATATATACCATTGGTAGACATTTGTATTTATCCATGGTTTCATATTAAATTTATACAGAATTGTTTGATATTCTAGGTTTTTTCTGGGTCTCATATTATATTAACAAGACAATTCAACTAGATATGCCTTTGTCATCACAATTTAGAGGGCTAGTAAGGGGACCCGTTTATCAGCACTACTTAAATCATAGATAAAGGTGACCCTCCTTTTTCAGCGTTGTGATTAATAGTGATTTGTTAGCGCTGTTAAAATCCATTTTACGTTATGTTTAAGGGAATATGTGTAGTAGTGTGAGGGAATGTATGTAATGCATGGGTTACTATAACAGAATTATTGTAGGACACCCAAAATAAAAAAAAATGGGATTATAGTTCCACATCAATCAACGGGGCCTAACATTATAAATAATACACTCAATAAAGGGGGAACACTAGCCAAGAAATACATCTAAGACATTACTTCCCATTAATACTCTAATTGGATCTCATGAAATTTTACTTTGGGAAGACATTTAATTTCACCTTATTCCATAGAAAAATTCATATGTGATCAAATACCATTACTTGTGGGAAATATATGTCTTCCCATAAAGTCAATTGGAAAATACCTCTATGTCTATCTGAAGAATATTCACATTTTACACCAATGGCAAACAGTTCTCTATTCGAAGAAATTAGTGATCAAACCGCATGAGTCCTTATGAGGGTAATATAATTTAAACTAACCATTTGAAATGATAGGATCTAACTAGAGGGTACATTTCAATATAGGATCATCATCTGCATCCCACTCGATAAGAATGAGTGTGAGAGCTTGATTTCCATATAGGAAAAAAATTCACTTGTGTATCATCGTCCTTATAATTCCTCATTCCCAAAGGATATATTTTAATTTTCAATATAGGATCATCATCCGCATCCCACTCCATAAGAATGAGTGTCAGAGCTTGATTTCCATATTGGAAAATAATTAAAACTCACTTGTGTATCATCATCTTTAGAATTCCTTATTCCCAAAGGATCTATTTTAATCCCCCTCTCTTGAAGCCCATATGTGATATCTTGACCTATGTGGGGAACATGTACCCTTAATGATGATATGATGTCAATGGGACTACCATCCACATTGAAGGGTGAACCATACTCTATTACATCCCACAAGAGGGAAGACACTTCCCATCATCTACGTTATGTCTATAGGAAATCTCATGACTTAAGAAACTCGTTGGGAAATTATAAATCAACCACATTGTGTATTACCTCATACATATCCTAGATTCAATGTAATGGAATAAAAAAAGTCGGGCCAGAAAATCTTATGTTCCTAGTCTCCTATTCATTAAACCAAAAAAACACCATGAATGCCATGACAGTCATACCACTAATTAAATACCACAACCTGGGGTCTCATTCCTCAAAATGGTTATGTTGTCTAACTAAGGGGTTGTCAAAAACCATAAAAAATGAAAATTCCAATTAATTTATTATTAAAATTATCACTATATGGCATGTTTTAATGGTGGGAAACATATTGCTTGCCCATGCAGGTTCACTAATAGTGGGAGTAAGGAAACCCATTTCGATAACTACTTCATCCCAATAGATCCTGGATCAAATATCTAATGAAAGGGGCCATAAGTAATATTTTATATCCCCAAGTATCGACCCACTATCTCCACATCTTGAAATGAATGATGGATAAACAAGATACCAACTACTTTTCAATTCAACCGGCCACTATCACTACATGAAAAAAAAGAATATGACCAATATCTAATCCTCTATATAAAATCACATGCACCAACTATAACTTAGGGATGCAAATGAATTAGGGAATATCATCATGTTTTTTACTAATCAAGAAGTCCATTTAAGAAAACCTATTGTATAGTGGAATATTCGAGACTAACCCAATACCCATTATCCATTATAGCGAGTAAAATTTAAAAAATATATATCTCACAATGTTAATGGGATCAAATGGAAAAATGGGATTCAATGTCAGGATCTATATATTGGATAAGGAACAAGTTTTTCCTCTGGATGACACCAACTATCCATAGTTGCTATGGAGCCATGGAGATGTTCAAATAATGGCTTCATGATGACTTGGGTAGTGAAGTATTGGGTGCACCTACTGCAACCTAACTATGGAGTTTTCATTTATGTTTGGTTTGGATCATTTTTGTAATTGATCATGTGATTCTATAAATAGGTGCATTGTGTGAGTTTTATTTCATTCCAGGAGAAGAAATAATAACCTGTTTCATTCATCTATTTTTTGTGCAATTTATTATAGGGATTAACAACTGTGTTTTTTCTATAAGATCATCTTTCAAGGGTATCAATGGTAGATTATGTAACAACCCGAAACCTCTAGGATAGAGCCAGTGCATTAGTTGCGATATTGGCATGGTTAGAAGGAATGAAAATCCCAATAGAATGATTAGTTTAGTAGTCTTGAAGAATCTAGATACATAGATGTTACTCAAATTACATTGGAAAAGTTTACAAAATACAATACATAACAAAAAACTCAAAACTGCATCCACTGGAACTCAAAAGAAGACCTTATCTTCATCACCTCTCGAAGGTAGACAATGAATGGGGTGAGCTCAAATGCATAGTAAGGTTCAAAAATAGAGGAAGAATGAGTAAAATAATATGTGATTCACAAACAATATTATATAATCAAAATGGCATAGTGAATAAATGAATAACTAATTCCATTTAAAAACTAAAAATGAAACTGCATCTATAGATTTTGTCATAGTGAAAATATCATGGATAATAATAACAACTGATAATGAATAAATAGAATTATTACTAATTTGATGTCACGTATCTGGCACATGAAACCATAATACCATAAAAATGGTTTAGTTCTTTGGGTAGAAACCCGTCTGATTTTTTGGAAACGTACTCAAAGGGTTTGTCGCCATACTATTTTTTCTCATGAGACCTACTGATGCATCGATAAGCTATAGTGGGCCCCACTCGCCACTGCATGTCCAAATCATTCTATATACATTGATTCAATACATGAGCAATATTCCCTTTCAATATATGGATAGAGTAGTGTATACAGATTAATCAATAATTCCATAATTAAAATAACTTTTCAAATAAACACCGTATGTAAAATGGTATACAATTTAGACAACAAACATATCCATGAAATCAGATTATGTATGTTTAATATAAATATATTTTCAAATTAAAAGTGATCTCAATTGGGTTGTAGGTACACCACATTAGTATTATTAGGTCCACAATACAAATATATCCACAATGAAAAGGTAGTTCTTACAATGTCCCTTACCACAATGTAATCAGTCGAATCATATAACCATAACTTAATGAACATAAAATGAATCATTTAATTACATGAATATAAAAAGAATCATTTTATTATATATCAAATGTATGTGCACAAATAACACATACAATAAATAAGTGGTGTACAATGAAAATCTCACAGAAATTAAAATGAGATGAGAAACCCTTTTACCTTATACTCGAGTGTGTTCATCATTTGTATTAATGACCTGAATAATAAAATTTATCTTCATTAATTAACATGTCCATAACTTCATATACATGTAATTGAATTATTATAACCTTTTTAGGTTCATTCATGGCCCTTTCTGTGGGTTCAATTGGTTCAATTTTTTATGTTTTGGAAGCATTTTCTCCCATGATTTTCATGGTTCATTACTTGTTTCCATGAACGGGAGTTCATTTGAAACATTGTTAAACATCCAGAATTGTTAATACATATTATTAACAATATAATGGATATATTAATGATCATATAATGATTTTGGGTTATATATCATGATGATGATTCACTAGTTAAAACATTAATGATGTTTATTTAGATCGTTTTAGTGGTTCTTTGATAATAACAACCTCATTTTGTTTTATAAATTAGAACCAAGAGTACAATAGAATTATAGAACATATGTGAGTCATAAAACATATATTATAACCTAGTTCCACCATATAAATGGTTTCATGAATAGACTTGAAAGAATTAATGGAAATTGAGATTGCATCATCCACAATGTTGGTAATTCGATACATCACAGAAAATGATTTCAATTCCTTAAACTAGAGGGGAAAAAGAAGAATATTGAAGATGAATTTCTCATGAACATGAGAACATCCAGAATTTACAATATTCTGGATATTTCATTCCTCCTGGGTATGAAGAGATGAAGAAATAATAAATAAATAACTCAAAATAAAAGAATAATTTTGAAATCGTTTACAAAACATTGGTAGCCTAATGGCTATGCAATATGGTTTTAGAATATTTTTTAAAAAAAGGGGACAAGGGTAACTTATCCAAAAATGAATCATAATATATATTAGATCAAGAATAAGAATAAAAATATGAACCTGGTATGGAAACGTTAAAAAAACACCACATAAATGAGAACTTGAATGAAAAAAGATAGAAATTGAGAATTTCCTTAAGTTGTAGTATAACCCTTATAAAATGAAGGTTGGGATTTTGGGGGATTGAGGAAACCTTGGGATGACTAATATGGATGTAAGGAGGCCAGAACCGTGTTGAGTTGGAATTGGGAATTAATTCAATGAAGGGAAGAGTTTGTATTTATAGGAAAAGTGAGAAATTATTTTAATAATTTCCAAGGGACACCTCATGGGTGGTTTTCGCAAAACCATGGGCCTGACCATGGTATTTGCCCATGGTATAAGCCACTTGGTACACCTCACATCTTATTTAACTATACACAAGTCTACCAGATTTATGACATCATTATTATATCATTAATGATGTCATTGACACTCTGAAACTAAAATCTGTATTTTTTACTATTCACTGAAAAATAAACTCTTTCAGAACAATTCCCAAAATTCAACCTAACCATTTATCGACATGTAGATTTAAAAAGTGAACTCCATTTTTTCAAAAAAAATTCTAAATATTATTAATTTAATTTTTAAATAAGGCCATTGTTAATTCGAAAAATAACAATTGTAAAGTGAAAGTAGTTTTATTTCTCATTGAAAAACTAATTAAGATATAATTATGTTATTTCATTTTGAAAATAAAATAATAATGTTATTTAATATTAATAAGGGTATGTTACTATTCATATTACTATTAATATTGGTATATTAGTATTCACCAAAAATCAAGTTTGTTCTATCAGACTCCAAATGACTTAATGAACACAACTCTAGATGACCAATTTTTGAAATTAAAAACATAGTAGTTATAAATTTATGTTCAATGGCTAGGTTTTAACTATCTCCTAAATAAACTACTTTTGTTTCAAAGGAACACATTGATAAATAGAATATAACGTAGTGATGAATAGAGAAACATAACATAAAATCTTTGGGGTACTACATTATTCCCTCCTTCGGAAAATTTCAACATCAAAATTTAAAAAATATTACATAAAAATATTCGGGTATGTCTTTAACATAAGCTCCTCAGGCTCCCATGTTTCTTCCTCTATCGTATGGTTTGTCCATAGAACCTTTACTAGAAGAGTCATCTGATTTTTCAATACTTGTTCTCTAGTGTCAGGAATCTTGATAGGCTCTTCACAATAAGATATATCTGCCTTGTGTTCCACTTATTCATAAGTGAGTACATGTGTTGGGTCTGGCATGTATATTCTTAACATTGACACATAGAACAAATTGTGAACCTTGATGAGACTTGGTGGCATTGCCAAAAAGTAAGCTACGTCTCCAATTCGGTCTAGAATATCAAATTGTCTGATGTACCTAGGGCTTAACTTTCCCTTCTTACCAAAAATATAATACCCTTTCATGGAGATACCTTTAAGAAAATGTGATCACATTCTTGAAACTCATAATCATTCCTTCAGTTATCTGCATATCTCCTTTTCCTACATTGATCTACTTTGTTATGGTTCTGGATATTCGTCACCTTCTCCGTTGTTTCTTCAACAAGTTATGGGCCCACGATCTTTCTTTCACCAACATCATCCCAGCAAGTTGTTGTACAACATCTCCTCCAATAAAATGATTTATTGGGTGCCATCTGAATACTTGAATGAAAGCTATTGTTGTATGGAAATTCCATGTGAAGTAAATATTGATCCCGCATGCCTTGAAAATCAAGTTAACAAGACCTCAACATGTCTTCCAATGTTTGAATAGTCTGTTTTGATTGTCCATCAGTTTGTGGGTGGTAGGCAGTGCTCAAATGAAGATCAGTATCAAGAGCCTTCTGAAGACTATTCCAGAATCATGATTTAAAATGTGGATCATGATCAGAAACAATCTATAGGGGTACTCCATGATGTCTCACAACTTCATTAATATATAGTCTTTCTAGACGTTCATGTGGTAGATCTTCTCTTATAACCATATAATGTGCTGACTTGGTTAGACGATCAATAATGACCCATATTGCATCGTTCCTTATAGGAGTCTTTGGTAGTCCCACGACAATGTCCATCATGATATTATCCAATTTCTCCTCAGGTATGTGAAGAGGTTCTAATACTCCTCCTGTATGTTGCCTTCCAGATTTCACTTGTTGAAAAACCATACATCTTGACACAATATCAGCTATCTCCCTATTCATGTTGTCCCACTAAAAATGTTCCTTCAAATAGCTATACATCATAGTGCTAACAGGGTGTATAGTGAAATTGGAACTATGATCATCGTCCAACAATTTCCTTTTTAGATCAGGTATATTAGGAACACAAAGTCTCTTCCCAAATCTCGAAATTCCATCTTCATATATGAAGTCACTCAATCTCCCATCATTCACAGTTGTAATATTCTTTTGAAACTCAACATCATCAGCATGAGAACATTTTATCCTTTCTAGTAAATATGTCTTGGAAACAATTTGAAAAAGCATTGATGTTTCAAATTCCACGGTTATTCCCATATCCATATTTACTAGATCTATGAAAATAGAATCCCTTTCAACTCTCATCAGGTTTAATAATCCAAGATCCTTTCTGCTGAAAGTTTCTTCTACCTTATTTTCGTTCCCAGGGTGGTAGTGTATCGTGTAATCATAATCCTTGAGTAGTTCAAGCCATCTCCTGTTCCTCAGGTTGAGTTCTTTTTGTGAGAAAATATACTTCAAACTCCTATGATCAGTATAAATCTCACATTTTTTACCATATAGATAATGTCTCCATATCTTCAATGAAAAGATTATAGCAGCTAACTCAAGATCATGAGTAGGATAGTTTTTCTCATGAATTTTTAGATATCGTGATGCATAAGCAATAACCATATCATTTTGCATAAGGACACAACTAGGTCCTTTCATTGAAGCATCAGTATAAATAACAACCCCATCATTCCATAATAGTAAATTCAATATAGGATCATTTAATAAAATTCTCTTCAGTTCATCGAAACATTCTTCACAATCTTTTGTCCAAACAAATTTAACCCTTTTTCGTGTGATCTTCATTCGCGGGTCAGCCAGTCAGGAAAAATTCTGCCCGAGACACCAATAATAACTAGCTGAGCCAATAAAACTATATACCTTAGTTATGTTTGTTAGCATGGGACAATCTTTGATTTCCTTTTTCATTGCAGGATAAAATAGAATTCCATCCTTTGAGACAATATGGCCATGAAAAGAAACTGACTGAAGCCAGAATTTGCACTTGCTAAACTTCCCATAGAATTGATTTCTTCTAAGAGTTCCCAGAATTACTCGCAAGTGACTCTCATGGTCTTCATAGATTTTTGAGTATATGAGGATATCATCGATTAAAATCACAACAATGTTATCAAGATATTCATTGAGAACTCTATTCATTAAATCCATGAAAACAGATGGTGCATTCGTTAGTCCAAAAGGCATCACTGTAAACTCGTAATGACCATACCTGGTTCGAAATGTTGTCTTCGGAATATCGACCTTCCTCACAATCAATTGATGATATCCAGATCGAAGGTCAATCATTGAAAAGTATTTAGCTCCATGAATTTGGTAAAATAAATCATAAATCTGGAGTATAGGATACTAATTATTTATTGAAATAGCATTGATTTCTCTGTAATCAATGCATAGCCTCATGTATCCATATGTCTTCATTAAAAACAAGACTGGGGATCCCCATGGTGAAACACTAGGTCTAATAAATCCTTTGTCACTCAACTCTTCTAGTTGTTTCTTCTGCTCCACTATCTCCACAGTGGCTATTCTATATGGGGTCTTTGATATAGGTCTTGCACCCGGAATTATGTTAGTGGAAAACTCAATTTCCCGATATGGAGGATATCTAGGAAAATCCTCTGGAAATACATCAATATACTATTTCACTATGTGCACATATTCAATTTGAATATTTCTTTCCTCTCCCATAGATATTGTATTATCTTCCTCCCCATGTATTTCATTCAATAGATCTACTGGGGGTGGTTCTAGATAAGAATCAGTTGGCGAAGTTTCTACACTAAAGACAAGGGATTCTACACCATTTCGAAAAATTGTAACTTCATTTTTCTTGCAATAAATCCTCGCATCATAATTTGATATCCAATCTGTACCAAAGAAATTATATCAAATTCAGTCATTGGAATGATGAAATGGCTAGCAACTAAAACACGTTTTGGTATTTGGAGGGGGACTAGCAGACATTCCTTTGTTGTAATGATACATCACATGGGAGTTTTGACAGACAAATCCATTCTTAAATAATGTTTTACATATCTAATTTTCTTGCAAAACTGAGAGGATTTAAATTATTTTGATGATCCAGAATCAAATAATGTTTTGTCTATGTTTGAGGAAACAATTAAAGTCCCTGCCAACACATCACTAGGAACATCATCCTCCATGGTTGTAATCGCATAGGCTCTCCCTTGATCTCTTGGATTTTTCTGTGGAATGTTTCCGTGGCACCTGGGATAGTCATTTTCATAGTTTTCCATCTCTTTGCAGTTGTAGCATTGAACAACATTGAATCATTTCTTCCCTTTGCATTCATCAGATTGATGACCCTTTTCTCCACAGTTATAGCAGACTCCCTTGCCTTTCATGAATTTCTATGGATGATTATTTCCACATTTATCACATAATGGGAAACTATTAATTCCCTTGCTCTTCGTTGGTGATTCTCCTTTTCCATTGTTATCAGAATACTGCTACTTATCCTGATTTTCTTTGAAAAAAATTGATCTAGAAAATTCCTTCCCTATTTTTATGGCACTTGATACAATTTCATCATATGATGAAAATGATTGAGAAGCTAGTGGCCTTTGAGACTTGGCTTAAGATCTTCAACGAAATGATCAATATTTTCTGCCGAGTCATGTATGTAATCCACATCATACCTTGCTAGCCTTGTGAAGGGTAGCCTCATACTCCGCAACACTGTCGTGTTCCCTTTGTTTCAAGACATGGAATTTACTCTTCATTTCAGTTCATTGCTCACGATGGAAATATTTTTCGAAGAATATTTCCTTAAAAGTCCTCCATTCCATATCCTCTCTCTCTTATTCCTCTGTGGTATTTTGAATTAGATACCACCATTGATCAGCATCACCATTGAGACAATATACCGCAGTACTACCTATTCATTATCCTTACATCTTAATGCCATGAATATCTTTTGAAGGGAATTGATCCATTTCTCAGCAACCACTAGATTAATAGTCCCAATGAATGATGGGGGCTTCTGCCCCATGAAAGGATCTAACACAAGTGTTGAATGGTTATTTTTTACAACTTGATTATGTTGTCCCAGTATGGTCATGATCCGATATTCTCCAACACTGACTGTGTTGACTTTCTCAGTAGGGAGATTCCTACCTTGCCCATGAGTATTGATTTTCCTTCTTCCATTAGATGCCATTTCTAAATAATGGGATACACAATATTAGTTTATGAATCCCAAATAGAAAATCACTCACCATAGATGGAAATTCTATGCATAGATAATATTATAAACATGGTTCCTCTAAGGAAAAAATTTCATTAACTCTATCATAATGGCTTGTAAATAAAACTTGAATTATCCTAAGCATTTATCCCCGAAGTGTTGTAAAAAAGAGTACAACAAGGCCTCTTTTCAAGAACCAGTTCCCCTTCAAGTCTAGCTCAAAGCGGTGTTTTCGGGTTTTACCCCTTGATACATCTGTGCCATAACCGCCTCCACCTTCTCGTATCCAGAGAGAGACATATTTTTAAAATATCCACATAATATATTACTTACCAAAATACAAGGACGTTATTGTATGTTAGTCCTCAGATACTACCTTAGGGATTTGTTCCCTACTATAAATTTGCTAGTCTAGTTTCCATGTGTTCTACTATACTCCCTCTGATACCAACTATAACACCCCGACCGCTCTAGTCTGGAGCTGGTGAATTACTTGTGATATTGTCATGGTTAGAAGGAATAAAATTCCTGAAGGAATGATTAGTTTATTAGTCTTGAAGAAACTAGATACATATATGTTACTCAAATTACATTGGAAATGTTTACAAAATACATTACATAACAAGAAACTCAAAACTGCATCCACATGAACTCAAAAGAATACCTTCTCTTCCTCACCTGTTGAAGGTATAAAATAAAAGGGTGAGCTAAAACGCTCATTAAGGGACACAAATAGAGGAAGAATGAGTACAATAATAAGTGATTCACAAATAATCTAACATAATCAAAATTGCATTGTGAATAAATGAATAACTATTGCAATTATGAAACTAAAAATGAAACTGAATCCATACATTTTATCATAGTGAATATCTCATGGATAATAATAATAAATGATAATGAAAAAAGATAATTCCTATTAATTGGACTTCACGTATCTGGCAGATGAAACCATAATACCATAAAAATAGTTTAGTTCTTTGGGTAGAAACCCGTCTGATTTTATGGAAACAAACTTGAAGGGTTTCTCGCCAAACTATTTTGTCTCAATAGACCTACTGATGCATCGAGGGGATATAGTGGGACTCACCCACCACTATATGTCCATATAATTCATTATACATTGATTCAACAGAAGAGAAATATTCCCTTTCAATATCCAGATAGAGTAGAGAATACAGATTCATCATTATTTCCACAATTAAAATTATTTTTCAAATAAACACCATATGTAAAATGTTATACAGTTTAGACAAAAACATATCTTTAAGGCTCTGACCCCTACTACCCAGAGTTGGTGCATTACTTCGTAAAATAGGCATGATAACAAAAGATAGAGTCTCGAAAGACCTATTAGTTTAGTAGCCTTGGAAACACTAGATACATTCATAAGTCTTACATTACATCATAAAGTAAAACAAAACTAGAACATCTTCTCTTCATATCTACTTATTTTATCCCTTCATGTCATTCATAATATACTTCTTCACATCCTGGAAAAATTAAAACATTGAAAGGGGTGAGATCGGATGCTCAGTAAGGAAAACAATATTGCAGAAGCTTTCATAAACAAACCTTAACATTTAAGGCAATTTACAACTAAAACAAAAGCCTTTTAAACATGAACGTCAACATAATATGGAAAAAGTAAAAGGAGATAATGCAAATTACTTATTCACATGGATATTCTACTGGTCAAATAATCACTTGCAATATCAATAACCACTTTCATAATGATGGAATGCATAATTCCAGACTATCATAACCATGTAGCCAGGGCCTCGTGCCAAGACTACAAATAAGATTTCGTCAAGGCCTCGTGCCAAGACACTAGTTTGTCTCATGAGACCTGCCGATGCAATTTTTTTTGAATATAATTACGTTTAAAATTCCTCTAATATACTCCAGTGTTTTTCTGAAAACATTATGCAATCTTCTGAAAACAGAATAACTAATTCTGAGACTCCTCGACTAATTACTGGCGATGATGTGTCCACGCCCAATCCCTTCCTGTCTACCACACTCGAGAGTCGGGTTTTCTGAAAACATTTTTAAGCATGCGTTAAATACGTATACATTTTCACTGGATTTTCATATATTGGAGAGAAATATCTCTTTTTTGAAATAATTTAAAAATCACATAATTATAAAAGAAAACCTTTTGAATAAACATAAAAGTCAAAGGGTTTTATACACCGTATAAAAGAAATTTGTGTATAAAACAAAATATGCCTCAATGAATGGAGATTGAGACGAAGTCCCTTACAAAGATAATTTTTTAAATAAAATAAATCTATTATGTGTATTCAATATAAGTACCCATAAATAAAGTTCAAATACAAGATAGGACATAATAATATCATGACAGAATTTGAAAGTATGATATTAACCCAAAGAATAGAAATTGGGTTAAGAAGTTCCCTTACCTCGTGTCCGAATTCACTCGAGCATTATTTGATCTCCTGAATAATAAACTAGAGTTAATTTATAATTTCTTAATAACCTTTTTCAAGTTTATTATTCATTTTATATCACTTATTACCATGTTATTAACATTATGTAATTATTTATGTTAATAACGGTCGTTTTGACGATCTTAGGTACTTGAGTCAAAAATAAACTTCTTATAATTACACATTGTTCATGTGGTAATATATCCATTATGTCCATAATTATATACATGATTTATATATCATATACATCATATATATCCAGTACATACATTCATTTATAATATTACATAACATTTAAAGGTAAGAAATGAAATGCACCGTTCATGGAGACCGTAAGCCGTGCGTACGCATGAACGCTACTTTCAATTCTATTTCATATTTAATGGAATGAATTTATAATTATATAAAGGTATAATATAATTCCAGTATAATATAATGTATAATACCATTTAATCCATCCTTTATACATCCCACATATGGCATTAACTATTCAAATCACTTTGAGGGGGTGGTAGTCCGCACTTCCTAAAATGAAATTATCGCATTTACCCATAATGGAAATCATAAAGTATGCCAGAAATTAAAAATACAGAAGAATAAGGAAAACATAAACATAATATATATAACATATATGAAAATAGTGTCATCAAAATGGCCACCATTAGAGGTGTTAAAAGAGTATTGAACAATCATCGTTTCGTGAGGCAGAAATTCTCCATCCACAGAAACAATATGTTCTTTAACCATTAGATGTATGTGTGTGTAATTGTAGCTCGAATCATTATTATAAAAACATCCTAGTATATTGAGGATACTGGTGTTGTTACAAAATAAATTAATAAAAAGTGTTTTGGGGGTTGGAGAAGCAAAATAAAACTAAACAACATTAGAGAAGATATTACCCTAAAACCGGGTAACTCTTTTTGATTTGAGCCAAAGGCTTCCTTGGCAAGAATTCCACCCAAATTGAGGCTTCTAGGAGTAAGGTAGGGATGTTTGGAGAGTATTTGGGCAGAGGTTGGCCGAGCCAAAATGCATTGAATGTGTGAGTAAGGTGGTAGTGGTGGGGGCCTTTTATAAGTGGAGGGGAGGGGCACTCTTGGAATGTAATAACCTTTTACCTTATTATACAATGATTTTCGGATTCTAAAGGCCCCACACATCTATAATTATAGGCTATGGTGATAAGGGTTCGAAATATACCCATCCAATAGGCTTTGGACAAGTTTATGCCTTGGAGTTTACATTATCTTTTCATTTTATTTAAATCGTTAATTAATGAGGTAATCGCTGCATCATCATGGTGTCATAAATAATTTAATTTATTTAATGTCTAAAAATTATAAAAAAATATAATGATGTATGAAATCTATTTATCTTTCTAATGAATATTTATAGTCAAAAATATGACTTGTATAACCACATTTAAAAATTGTTTTAATAAAACAACTCTTGTTTGTGACCTTTTTATTTTAACATTAAATAAAATGTTATTTATGTCCTTTTCCTACCAATGTGGCTCCATGGGGTCCCCAAGTTGACCCATGGATTGTCTTGGTCGGCCATGAAACATCCAATAGTGGTTGGACAAGTGTAATTGTCATTCCATATTTTTATAATATCATTTTTACCTTAAATTTCACTAATTACCTCTAATCGCGATTAATTAATCTTATAAGTTACAATTCACCAAAAAAATTATTTTAATCCCATTGAACCACATTTTACCTGCTAATGACAACCATTTATGTCAGATTTTTTAATATCAAATCACAGAAGTGGTAATGTTTCATTTAAAAGAAAAATCAGTTTTTTAACTACCACTTAGTGGTTTCACTATTCATCAAAAAATTGATGTTTTTCAGAACAATGCCAAAATTTCATCCTAAGCTATAATTGATATTCCGAATCCAAAAAATATGTCTATTTTACAAAATTCCAGACATATAAGTCACATTAATTAATTTTATAATTAATTCCCGCTGTCACAATAAATAGCATGTTTTTAAGAAACAACATATATCAAAAGATTGACAGTGGTTTATGTCCAATTTCAAAGTGAAATTAATTATAATGAACACCATTTGATAAAATGGTAAAAATATATTATAATTATTGTTTAAAACCTCTCAATAGTATAATTTATCACTATAAATTATTTTGATTAAAAATGTTGTTTTTAAGAATTTTTCACTATTCATAGAAAATTGGAAGTTCTCAGAAAATTACAAAAAAATCATCTTAGGATAATTTCGATATTCCGAATACAAAAATGAAGTCCATTTTGAAATATAGAATTTATATAATTTTAAAAAGTGGGTATTACTATTCATAACGGCTACTTTGATTGGTTGTGGTGTGTGTTAGAACTCGAAGTTGCGTACAATGAAAGCTATTGCATTATTGAATGAGAAGCGTATCATAGAAGCTCGGGGTGTTAGATTCTCCCCTCCTTCAATAAATTGCGTCCTCGCAATTTGAAATTTTTCTTTGAAAATAAAAGGTTGAAAATAGAAAATACGTTTGTAGAAAACCCACATCGGAAATAAGGTTAACAAAAATATAACATTAAAAGAAAGAAAGATAAGAACAAAGGTCACCCGAGATAGCCCATAATAGGATTCTATGAAAATATGGATATGGAAGAAAAACAAACCATCAAGGTCTGATGGAGAGTTGTAGAGAACTGGATTAGGAGAAAGTTAACCACAAGAAAATCACAAACTTTTGATTGGCTAAATGGTCATTGAATCCCCAATTGGAAAAGTTAACCGGCAACGTTTTTTTAAGTTAACTTTTATAAAGTTGGGGAATTTATTTAGGAGATTTACTAAGAACGTAAGGGAATATACATACTTGTTATGTATACTTTCATTCTTTAATAAATTTTTACCACAAACCCATCTTTCACTCTAAAAGGTAATAGAACTCAAAAATATTCTATTTATCCTAATTGTATATGGTTCCAAATATTAACACATAAAATTTAGATTAGTAAAACTATTTTTTAATAACCAGGGACTTCCTGTAGACTAGTGGTAGGTAATAAAGGCATGTCACACTATGGATGTGGGTTCGATTCCTGCAGCTTTGTCCGACGCGATGGGTTATCCCCCGGCATGTAGGTTGTCCTTTTCCTAAAAATATAGTATTATAATATTCCAAAAGTAATCTTCAGAAATGTTTTAACCTTAAATAATACTATCCAAGGTTCAAATTAATCCATTCCAACCTTTATAGTTATCCAAAATACCTCTGTCCAGACATTCTCTAAAAGGTCTCTATATTCCAAAATCAATTGTATCTTCAGATTCCTCAAACAAGGTAATGTTTCTTTTATTTTCACATACAAAAATATGATTACCTTCATCATATTAAAAACTTAATGAAATCAACAAGCACTACAGTACAATCCTTATATATATATATCACATTATTCTAATAACCAGAATATAATCCATGAGTCCAAAAGAACCAATACATTAATTATTCCGCTTCAACTGTAGTAACAACATAAGATTTTCCTTGATGCCTTGGCCTTTTTTGAGGTAAGTTTCTATGACGCTTAAGACATTCATTTTCATAATGCCCCATTTCTATACAATTGTAGCATTCAACATTGATAGCCTCTTTCATTCCCTTGCAATCACGCGCCTTGTGACCTTTTTCTCCACATTTATATCAAACTCCTATTCCTTTTAGGAAAGTACCAGGGTGATTCTTCCCACAATTATCACATAATAGAAAATCCTTATTTCCCTTTTTTCCTTTATCTGTCTCTTGCTCCACAGTTCTCTTCTTCTCTTGCATTACTTTATTGTCATAAGATTTAGAGAATTCCTTTTCTGTCTTGATAGCACATGAGACAGTATCTTCATACGATGATAAGGATTGTGATACTAAATCTCGACGAAGAAATGGTTTTAACCTATCAATGAAACGATCAATCTTACTTCTTGGGTTACGTATATAATCTGCAGCATGCCTCGCTAACCTTTTAAAGTTATCCGCATACTTTGCGACATTCTCATCCTCCTTCTGCCTCAGACTCAGAAATTTCCATTCCATATCTTCTCGATGGTCATGCGGAAAGTATTTTTCTAAGAAAAGTTCCTTAAACTCCCTCCACTCCATACTTGATACTTCTTCATCTTCCTTTGTGTTTTGAATCAGCGACCACCATTGATCGGCATCTCCAGTGAGGTGGTAGACTACCATGACAACCTTCTCCCTTTCGCTACTCCCCAAGGCATGGAATATTTTTTCTAAGGAGTTTATCCATTGCTCAGCTACTAATGGATTTGTACCCCCATTAAATGTTGGCGGTTGTTGCCTCATGCAGCGGTCAAACATTGATCCTCCACATTGTGGATCAGGGTGCTCCATACGAGTAAGGTTATTATTCATAACCTGAGTGAGTTGTCCTAGTATGGTAATAAGTTGAGCAGCACCAGTTGTATCTCCAGATCCACAATAATTATCTTGAGTAGGAGGGAAATCCCTACACGGAGTGCGTGCATTGATAGGGTTTCCATTTCTTCCACTAGGCGCCATTTCTAAACAATGGCATAAACTAGATTAGTTTATGAAACAAAATACATAATTCCATACTTGTAAAACACTTAACACTAATTGAACTACTTATGGATATAATCCATAATCATAAAAAAAGTTTTCTTTGAGGAAGTATATACTCATAACCCTTCATAGTGGTTTTTAAAGATAATGAGAATTATCAGAAGCATATCCCCCGGGAGTGTCGTAACCAAGAGTGCAACAATGCCCATTGTCGTGCACCAGTTCCCGTTCGAGTCTAGCTCAAAGCGGTGTTTTCGGGTTTTACCCCTAGGTACTTCTGTGCCAGAGCCGCCTCTACCTGCTCATATCCAGACAGGGATTTATTGGTCAGAAAACTCACAAAATCACTATAATACCAAAATTCTAGGAAGTTCTTCGTTACTAATCCTTAAAGTCTATCTTTGGGCTATGTTCTCTAATCAGAGTTTATCTAAATCTAGCTTCCAATGTTAGTACTAAACTTCCTCTGATACCATCTGTAACGCCCCGACCCCAGCTACCCAGAGTCGGTGCATTACTTTGTAACATAGGCATGATCACAAAAGATCAAGTCTCGAATGACCGATTTGTTTAGTAGCCTTGGAAACACTAGATATATTCATAAGTCTTACATTACATCATAAAGTAAAACAAAACTACAAAATCTTCTCTACATATCCCCTTATTTTATCCCTGCAGGTCATTCATAATATACTTCTTCACATCCTGGAAAAATTAATACATTGAAAGGGGTGAGCTGAGATGCTCAGTAAGGAAAACAATATTGCCGAAGGTTTCATAAACAAACATTAACATTGAAGGCAATGTACAACTAAAAAAAGCTTTTAAACATGAACTTATACATAATATGGCAAAAGTAAAATGAGACAATGCCATTTACTTATTCACAAGGATATTCTACTGGTGGACTAATCAAGTGCAATATCAATAACCACTATCATAATGATGGAATGAATAATGCCAGACTATCATAACCACGTAGCTAAGGCCTCCTTCCAAGACTACAAATAATATTTTGTCAAGGCCTCGTTCCAAGACACTAGTTTGTCTCATGAGACCGTCCGATGTAATTTTTTTAGAATATAATTACGTTTAAAATTGCTCAAATATACTATAGTGTTTTTCTGAAAACATTAAGCAAGATTTTGAAAACAAAATAACTAATTCTGAGACTGCTCGACTAATTACAGGCCATGATGGGTCCACGCCCAATCCCTTCCTGTCTACCACACTCGAGAGTCGGGTTTTCTGAAAACATTTTTAAGCTTGCATTAAATACGTATACATTTTCACTGGATTTTCATATATTGGAGAGAAATATCTCTTTTTTGAAATCATTTAAAAATAACATAATTATAAAAGAAAACCTTTTGAATAAACTTAAAAGTCAAAGGGTTTTATACAACGTGTAAAAGAAATTTGTGTATAAAACAAAATATGCCTCAATGAATAGAGATTGAGACGAAGTCCTTTACAAAGATAATTATTTAAATAAAATAGATATATTATGTGTATTCAATTTAAGTTCCCATAAATAAAGTACAAATAAAAGATAGGACATAATAATATCATGACATAATTTGAAAGTATGAGATTAACCCAAAGTATATAAATTGGGTAAAGAAGTTCCCTTACCACCTGTCCGAATTCACTCGACCATTCTTTGATCTCCTGAATAATAAACTAGAGTTAATTTATAATTTCATAGGAACCTTTTTAATGTTTATTATTCATTTTATATCACTTATTACCATGTTATAAACATTATGTAATTATTTATGTTAATAACGGTCATTTTGACGATCTTAGGTACTTGAGACAAAAATAAACTTCTTATAATTACACATTGTTCATGTGGTAATATATCCATTATGTCCATAATTATATTTATGATTTAAATATCATATACATCATATATATCCAGTATATACATTAATTTATAATATTACATAACATTTAAAGGTAAGAAATGAAATGCACCGTTCATGGAGACGGTAAGCCGTACGTACGCATGAACGCTACTTTCATTTCTATTTCGTATTTAATGGAATGAAGTTATCATTATAGAAAGTTATAATATAATTCTAGTATAATATAATGTTTAATACCATTTACTCCATCCTTTATACATCCCACATATGGCATTAACGATTCAAATCACTTTGTGGGGGCGGTAGTCCGCACTTCCTAAAATGAAATTATCGCGTTTACCCATAATGGAAATCATAAAGTATGCCACAAATAAAAAATACATAAGCATAAGAAAAACATAAACATAATATATATATCATATATGAAAATAGTGTCATCAAAATGGCCACCATTAGAGGTGTTAAAATAATATTGAACAATCATCGTTTCGTGAGGCCGAAATTCGACATCCACAGAAACAGTATGTTCTTTAACCATTATATGTAAGTGTGTGTAAGTTTATCTCGAATAATTATTATAATAACATCCTAGTATATTGAGGATAATTTTTTTGTTACAAAAGAAATGAATAAAAAGAGTTTTGGGGGTTGGAGAAGAAAAATAAAACAAAACAACATTAGAGAAGACATTACTTTAAAATCGGGTAACTCTTTTTGATTTGAGACAAAGGCTTCCTTGGGAAGAATTACGCCCAAATTGAGGCTTCTAGGAGTAAGCTAGGGAATTTGGGAGAGTATTTGGGAAGAGTTTGGCTGAGCCAAAAGGCTTTAAAAGTGTGATTAAGGTGGTAGTGGTGGGGGCCTTTTATAAGTGGAGAGGAGGGGAACTGTTGGAAAATAATAAAATGTTACTTTATTATACAATGATTTTCGGATTCTAAAGGTCCCACACTTCTATAATTAGAGTATATGGTGATAAGGGTTCGAAATATACCCATCCAATAGGCTTTGGACAAGTGTAAGCCTTGGATTTTACATTATCATTTCATTTTATTTAAATCGTTAATTAATGAGGTAATCGATGCATCATCATGGTGTCATAAATAATTTAATTTATATAATGTCTAAAAATTATAAAAAAACTATCATGATTTAGGAAATCCTTTTATCATTCTAATGAATATTTATAGTCAAAAATATGACTTGTATAACCCCATTTAAAAATTGTTTTTGTAAAAAAAACTCTTGTTTGTGACCTTTTTATTTTAACATTATATAAAAAGTTATTTATGTATTTTTCCTCCCAATGTGGCTCCATGGGGTCGCCAAGTTGACCCATGGATTGTCTTGGTCGGCCATGACATATCCAATAGTGGTTGTAAAAGTTTAACGGTCATTCCATATTTTTATAATATCATTTTTACCTTAAATTTCATTAATTACCTCTAATCACGATTAATTATTCTTAAAAGTCACTATTCAACAAAATATTATTTTAATACCATTGAACCACATTTTACTTCCTAAGGAAAACCATGTATGTCAGATTTTTGAAAATCAAATCACAGAAGTGGTAATGTTTCATTTAAACGAAAAATCAGTTTTTTAACTACCACTTAGTGGTTTCACTATATATCAAAAATTGAATTTTTTCAGAACAATGTCAAAATTTCACGCTAAGCTATAATTGATATTCCGAATTCAAGAAAGATTTCTATTTTACAAAATTCCAAACATATAAGTCGCATTAATTAATTTTATAATTAATTCCCGCTGTCACAACAAATAGCATGTATTTAAGAAACAATATATATAAAAAGATTGACAATTGTTTATGTCCAATTTCAAAGTGAAATTAATTCTAATGAACACCATTGGATAAAATGGTAAAAATATATTCTAATTATAGTTTTAACCCACTCAATAGTATAATTTATCACTATAAATTATTTTGATTAAAAAAGTTGTTTTTAAGTATTTTTCACTATTCATAGAAAATTGGAAGTTCTCAGAAAATTACTAAAAATTCAACATAGGATAATTCCGATTTTCTGAATACAAAAATGAAGTCCATTTTGAAATATAAAATTTATATAATTTTAAAAAGTGGGTATTACTATTCATAACAGCTACTTTTATTGGTTGTGGTGTGTGTTAGAACTCGAAGTTGTGTACAATGCAAGCTATTGCATTATTGAATGAGAAGTGTATCATAGAAGCTCGGGGTGTTACAATAACAATGAAATGAGATTATGGATATTTAATATAAATATAATTTCAAATCAAAATTGATCTCAAATGGTCTGTAGGTACACCACATTAGGATTATTAGGTGCACAATACAAAGATAGCCACAACGAAAAGGTAGTTGTGACAAAGTCCCTTACAACAATGTAATCCGTCGAATCATTTCACCAGAACATAATGAACATTAAATGAATCATTGAATAACATGAATATAAAGAGAATCATGTTATTAAATATAAAATATAAGTACACATATACCACATACAATAAATTAGTGGAGAACAATGAAAATATCACAGAAATGAAAGTGAGATGTGAAACACCTTACCTTATGCTCGAGTGTGTTATTCATTTGTTTTAGTGACCTGAATAATAAAATTTAGCTTCATTAATTAATATGTCCAGAAACACCAATACATTTAATTGACTTAGTATAACCTTATTAGGTTCATTAATGGATCTTTATATGGGTTCAGTTGGTTCAATATTCATGTTTTGGATTCATTTTCTCCATTGATTTTCATGGTTCGTTAATTGTTTCCATGAATGGGAGTTCATTTGAAACATGGTTAAACATCTATAATTGTTAGTACATATTATTAACGATGTTTTGGATATATAAAAGTTCTTATAATGATTTTAGGTTATATACTATGATGATGATTCATCAGTTAAAACATAAATGATGTTCGTTTAGATTGTTTTAGAGGTTCTTTGATAAAAACAACCTCATTTAGTTTTATAAATAAGAACCATGATTACCAAATAATTACATAACCATGTGTGAGTAATAAAAAATATATTATAACCTGGTTCATCCATATAAATTATTTCATGACCAAACTTGAAATAATTAATGGAAATTGAGATTACATCATTCACGATGTCGCCAATTTGATACATCACAGACAATGTTTTTAATTCCTTGAACAAGTGGGGGAAAATAAGAAGATTGATGATGAATTTATCATGAGCATGAGAACATATATAATATACAAGATTCTGTAGATTTCATACCTCTTGGGTATGAAGAAATGAAGAATGAATTAATAAAGAACTCAAAATAAAAGAATAATTTTGAAATCTCTTACAAATATTCGGCAGCCTAACCGCTACGCAACATGGTTTTAGAAAATTTTAAAAAAAGGGGACAAGGGTAACCTATGCAGAAATGAATCATAATATATATTAGATCAAGAGTAAGAATAAAAATAAGAACATTATATGGAAACTTGAATGATATACCACATAAAAGAGAACTTGATTGGAAAAAGAATGAAATTGAGAATTTCCATACCTCGTAGAATAACCCATAGAACATGAAGGTTGGGACCTTGGGGGATTGATAAAACCTTGGGAGGAATAATATGGAGGTAAGGAGGCCATAAATTCGTTGATTTAGATTTGGTAATGAATTCAATAAAGGGAAGAGTTGGTATTTATAGGAAAAGTGAGGGATTATTTTAATAATTTCTAAGGGAAACCTCATGGATGTTTTTTGCAAAAACATGGGCTTGCCCATGGTATTTTCCCATTTTATATTCCAATTGGGACACCTCATAACTTATTTAACTATAAACAAGTCTAATAGATTTATGAAATCCTTATTATATCATTAATGATCTCATTAACACACCAAAACTAAAAACTGTATTTTATTACTATTCACTAAAAAATAAACTATTTCAGAATAATTCCCAAAATTCACCCTAAACATTTATCGACATGTAGATTTCAACAGTGAAATTTATTTTTCAAAAATATTTTTCTAAATATTATTAATTTAATTTTTAAATAATATCATAGTTAATTCAAAAAATAACAATCTTAAAGTGAAAGTAGTTTTATTTCACACTGAAAAACTAATTAAGATATCATTATCTTATTTCATTAGGATAATAAAATAAAATAATTTTTTACTATTCATAAGGGTATGTTACTATTCATATTACTATTCATATGGGTATGTTACTATTCACCATAAATCATGTTTGTTCTATCAGACTCCAAATGACTAACTGAACACAACTCTAGATGACCATTTTTCAAAATTCAAAACATAGAAGTGATAAATATATGTTTAAGGGATAGGTTTTAATTATCTCCTAAATAACCTAGTGTTGTTTCAAAGGAACATAGTGATGAATAGAACGCAACTCAGTGATGAATAGAGAAGCATAACATAAAATGTTTTGGGTAATATAGATTAGCATCTGCGTCTGCTTCCACTACCCATAGCCACTTGCTATATATCAGAGTGTGGTTTGCATCAACAATCACATCTGCTTCCCCATAAAAACCTTTAGTGGTATCAAAACATCGAAGGTGATATTTATTTAGATTTATTTATAATATGTTGCAGTAGGCCGAAGGTTGAAAAAATATGAATAGTTATGTTACATCATTCCACTAATTTTTCCTCCATCACGTTTTGAGAAAAAAACAAGAGGTTCTGTAACATTATAAATTTTTAAAAGTGACTTATTTTTTTCATTTTTCAAAAAGTAAATTCCACATTTATTTGTGTTCCCCCACATTTTACCATTTTATGGGTATTTATTCCCCTCAATCATATATAATCTCCTCTAACAATTTTTCTTCAACGCCTCCCATTATTCCTCCCATCCAAAAAACACTTCACTATGGATTATTATTACACAAATTTATTTTTTTTCTCCTAATATCAAGAAAATCAATTTTGTTGTAATTTTTAAAAAATATCATACTTCAATTAAGAAAAAAAGATATTATTTTTAAAATTTTCAATCCAAACCATCTGAACAAAAATTCTTCCATCTGTTATTATCTCATTCGAAAAAAGTGTTTCCCTATGGAGGATTCATTTTCACAAGTTTTGATCCCGAAGCTGATGAAAAAAATTAGAACAATTGGGGTGTCAAAATTTGTGTTCCCCTTAGTTTCCAATATTTCATAGACAACGTCAGGGATGAATTCAACAAATCAGAATCCAATATAGATAAGGATTCCCTAGCAGATGACTAAAATGAAACTCTTCAAGAAGAACAAAAGCAATATTGCAAGGAGAAATACTACATTTTTCAAGGTCTTAATGATGTTACTTTTGAAATAGTCACTTCAACAAAATCATTCAAGTAGATATGTGATAGTCATTTCAAAGAATTACAAGGTGATGAAAAAGTGAATTGGATTCTGATTTAATATCTATGAGGTGATTTTGAATCCCAATTTATGAAATCCTATGATACTTTTTCTGATTATCGTGCTCATGTAATGGTTGTGATGAACCAAATATGAAGAAATAGAGAACATGTTGCATACATTTAGGAATGTGATAAAATAATGTGATCCCATGATCCAAAAATTGATTACATAATCCTTTCCCTAGAAGAAAAAAATTATCTAGACTGATCTCTATCAATGAACTCATGGGATCAATACATGACAAAAAATTAATTATGACCCTCTAGAGTGAAACCAATGGAGTTTAGCATGCCTTAAAATCAATGTTGTATCTCAGTAACACAAAAAAGATGAATGTTGACATCTTGATAAACCTGAGGAATATAATTACATGGTAAAATATTTGATCCAATATTAGGAGGATGATAAGGATATTGTGGAAGATGCCCAAAGGGAGGAGGCTATGAATATCAAACCTATACTCTAGGAGAACGTGGATGGGGAAGAAGGGGAGGATTCAATAATCACCCACCATAAAAAAACAAATATTCCATGAAATACATGTCAAAATATAGACATTATGGTAATGAATGTAGATATAAGAAACCCATCGATAGTGACATCGAGGTTGAATATATATTTTATGTATAAGATACTTTTTCAAGTCCCATGTGTGGATGGAACAAACAATGAATCAAATTGAAGATATGTTGTATCCTAGCACAAGATCTAGAAACCACATGACAAGGCACAAAAACTATTTTACAAACCAGGATGAGTGGGTTCGATGAGAAAATTAATTTGGTGATCTATCAATAATATTTGTCTATGGAAGATGTGATATTCTGGTCATGTAAAAACATGTCCATAATTCTTTCATCTTCGATGAATTCTCCGTACCCTACATGAACACTAACATCTTGAGTGTTGGGAAGTTGGTGGAAATATTATTTCACATATTCCTACTAAATAAAAAAATATTGATAGTCAATGACCTAGTACAGTTGATCACAAAAGTACAAATGGAGAAGAACTTCAAGTTTCCACTAATGATCCAATCCGACATAACATGGTGTGTGACGATGGTATGTGAGGATAAAAACAATCTTTGGAATCCCATATCCATGAATTTACACATTGAATTTTTAAGAATATTAGGAATCAAGAAGATGGTGAATGGGATTACTATCATTCTATACCTAAATGAAATTTTTGAAAGTTGTCTTCTAATAAAACAACATTGAATTAACATTGCAAATGATGGAAAAAGAGAAAGTTGATACACCACTCAAGCTAGTTAAAAAAAATGTGTTCCAACCACTGAATCCAAAATCAGATGAAATATGGAGGTATTTTTTTACATTTTTGGAAATTATAGTAGGAAAACATGGATGTAGTTTCTCAAGGTAAACTCAAAAGTGTTCAGTGTATTCAATTAATTCCAAGAATTGGAGGAAAATCAAAGAAACTTTCACAAATAATCATTGAGATCGGATCGATGTGGGTAGTACACCTTTGATGTTTTTGAAGAGTACCTTAAGTTGTATAGAATTATGAACCAGCTGACGTTTTCATACACACCCTAACTCAATGGTGTTGAAGAAAGATGAATCAAACTATTCTAAACATGTACGAATGTATGTCGAATGAAAATGGAGTGCCCATTACATTCTTGGCTGAAGGGGGATTATGTGTAGTCTATCTACTCAACAGATCCCAACCAAAAATCATGAAGCAAAGTCACCATCATCCCTAAACACCCAAACAAAACCACATTACATAAACACCCCCACAATCCTGAAAAAATCCATTAATACCATTAGTGGACTCATTCCATTCCAAGTGTACGTTGACCGACTGGGGGTGCTTAATGACCTAAAAAAATTATCTTAAAAATTAACCATTATCAAAATAATTAATCTAGTAAAATTAATTAAATTTTAAAACTTAAACCTCTATAACACCAATACTCTACTCTAGGGGGTATGCAAAACCCATCAATATAATGTTATATCACCAAAGTCTTCAAAAAAATTGGTCCGCTGGAAGGGGAAAAGTGATAAATTTTCAAACAAAAAACTAAACAAACTAAGAAAATAACCTTGTGTTAACGAGGGATAGAAAAAATACAAACTATTTATAATATATAATGTACATGGAAGATATATAAAAAGCGTGTACCACTAGCTTCCCATCTTCTAATCCAAACAACATGAACCAATTATTCCTTAAGTGTGAATTAGAAAAATAGAATTCATTTGTGTTATGTATCATCTTCATGTCCCTTTAGTATACCATACTATATAGAGTTCACTATAGAGACAAACATTAACTCACAATTTATTTTAGAAGAGTTAATTTTAAAAAACATCTACTTCACCATATAAGTAACATCACATGGCCAAATTGGTTTCTAAATTTTGATATATGAGAAAAAATAATTTTTATATGTCATTTATTCATGAAAATGGACCCTGAGGGAAATAAATAAGGGAAACGTAGTAGGCATCACCACATTACTAGGACATGGGTAGTGATCTGTTCTAGAAATGTGAGGAATGAACCATGTTTCCCTCATGTTTATCCACAATAAGAACATTCATTATCGAATGTGGATCCAATTAATGTATTTTACACACTATATAAGGTTAGGAGACATTGACCTTTGTCGATGCATGTCAAACATCCTACCATGAGCATGGGTCAATGCACAGGGGTCATATGCTGGGTTGTTCATCCAAAACTACACATGAAGTAGTGGGGGGGGGGGGGGTAATTCTATCATATGTGATTAAATAGCCTATGAGAAACCCAAGGATTCCACAAATTTCATTTCTCAGGCCACAATTGGATTTCCTCCATCTGCATATTTTCGTGTCATATTAATCACTTGGAATGACACTATCACTCATTGACACAAATGACTCCTTTATACAACCACCTCTCCAGAGTTATTAGAAATTTAGAATCCACTAATAACATAATAAAAATAATATGTGCCTTTGTGGTGTTGTACTATCTCACCTTAATCCTCCACCTCTATCATGTGCCCCCCCAAAAATCTCCACTTATTCCATAATGACCACCGCAACACTATCATCTCATTTCTATATTGATATCTCTTAAAGGAAAAATACAAATTAAATAATATTTAATTATTAGAATTAACATAGAGCCAATACAAAATACAGTTCATAACCATGGAAAATCATTGATGTTTAAAGGATAAATTATCATTCTACTATCACTGCATTTGGTTTGGTTCTAGTATGCCTCAATGGATGAGCTCCAACCACCCTCATCCTATAGTCAATTCTAGAAACCAAGGGGGGTGGTATCCTCTTATGAATTCACAATGTGGACAAATAAGTGGAGGGTGAGATCCAAAATAATATAAAAAACTATAGTTGGTCTGAACCGAAACTCAAATTCAATCACATATACTACTACTTCATGTGATAAGAAATGCCTGAATCACAACTAAAATATATAGTTTTCCATAGGAGTATCCATTTCAAGGTGAAATAATATTCCCTAATAAAACATTTGAAAAATAAAAAAAGTAATATTTTTTTTTACTTAATATATTTTTTTTGAGGCCCTATAGTGACAAATTGTCCATGATAGTTGATCTCAGGGAGTAAACACTACAACCTAAAATCAATAAAATCAATAGATAATTTATCATATGTCAATTTAAATAGAAATAATGAAACTTTTACACTTTTTTAATGTCTTGGTGATCCATTAAAACGAAAAGAACCTTGTATTTTGTGTGTAAAATACAATGTATCTATAAAAGTGGCCTTATAAATTGTATCATTTGATTGCAAGTCCTATAGTTGACACTAAATGTGAAGACAATCTTTTTAAAGTATAATAGACTACATTTTATATCAATAATAAACCCAGTTCATTATTTAATGATAAAAATTCATTTATTTAGTAGTTAATTCTATTATCATGCCATGGGTTTTCAACATGAAATATCCCTTGCTAAAATACTCCACTAAAATTTAGGTATTCTTACACCCAATTATACATCATTTAAAGGCATTTCACGGAGTTATCATGGGTAATACTACTATTAGGACCATTGTGTTATATGACTAAGATTGAGTCGGAGTAAAAGAATGTATGTCTAATGAAAAATTATTTTAACCATTTATTTATTTAATAGCAATATATTTTATTTGGATCATAAAATCATTATTTGTACAGTGAAAAATTATCCTTCTCTTTTTATTATCTAATTAGTTAAATTACCAAATAGAGAAAATGATTATTTCAAATCATTAAATCTAGGATATAGTAAATTTACATGTACTACCAAAATATATTTCATGTCCAATACCCTTGACTAAGATTCTATGTCAACATAAATTTTTAATTCACATATTAGGGTGATATTCTATAAATTCTACTCCTTACCAAAGAGCATTATTCACCTATTTTTTTAATGATAACTAAATCATGATTCTAGTCATATTAATAAGTTTTGTGTTTCCTAAAAGAATTTTATAATATAATATAGGTGGTGAAAATTTCTATTAATGGGACACCTCCAACCATATCACACCTCTAATGATGACTCACCTTCAACTATATGACACTACCGTCACTTATGAGTCGCTGTTGACCCAACACATTTCTAACATAGAAAATTGGAAATGTAATGAAACTAATCACCATATGGATGCCATATCATCATAAACAAATTTTTACAGAGTATGAGACACCCCCCAACCTGAACTACCATAAGTGGAATCAATATAAGAAGGGTGACCCCGTCATATGAGTAATCTTCAGTATAGAAATCTGGCTAAATTAAAAATTTCACAATTTCAACTTGACATACCACCAAAATGAGACATCATCATCCCAAGACACTACTAGAAAAAGACACATACTGTAACACCCCAAGCTTCTACGGTACGTTTCCCTTCGAATAATGCGATAGCGTGTGTTGTACGCAACCTCGAGTTCTAACACACACCACAACTAATTAAACTAGCCGTTGTAAATAGTGATACCTACTTTTTGAAATCATATATATTTTATATTTCAAAATGGACTTCATTTTTGGATTCGGAATATCGAAATTATCCTAGGGTGAAATTTTGGTACTTTTCGGATAACTTTTATATTTTGATGAATAGTGAAAATTACTAAATTTTAATTAAAAAAACTTTTTTAATCAAAATAAGTAATAGTGATAAATTATGAATTTGAGTGGTTTTAAAGTATATTTAGAATATATTTTTACCATTTAATATAATATTGGTCATTGGACATAATTTTACAATTAAACCGAATATAAACAAGTGTCAATCTTTTGGTAGTTATTATCTCTTAAAAACACGCTTTTTGTTTTGACAGCGGGAATTAATTTTAAATTAATTTCTGCCACTTCTGTGTTTTGAATTTAGAAAAATGGATTCCATATTTGGAATCAGGATGTTCAAATTGTGTAAATAGGTAACTTTTATTTTTAGACATTTTGAATAATTACTGCGGTAAATATTTTATTTACCATGGTTAAGGGTAAATCCGGTAAATAAGGGTTAAAAAAAATATTATAATAATACTAAATTACCCTAAAACGTGTCTTAACCCTATTGGTTGATACATAGTCGACCATGGGCATCTTTGGGTCTATTTTGGGACCCCATGGATCCACTTGTAAGTGATAATGGCACTTTATTTTAATTAAGTTAAAATGAATACAAAAATGACACAAGCATATATCTTTTAGAACAAAAATTTTTAAATAGGGTTATATATGTTGGATTTTAGATTATAAATATTCATTAGAAAGCTAAAAAGATTTCCTACATAATGATATTTTATTTATAATTTTTAGACATTAAATAATTTATGTTATTTATGACACAATGAAGATGCAGTAATTACTATAATAGTGAAAAATTAAAATAATTGATATTATAAATACCCAAATAAATATAATATGAAACTTTTAATGAATTAAACTAATTTTCTAGGATAATATGATATATTAGGATTGATTTAATGGACTTTGTTCGAAGTAATAAATCTGTTATGAGTTTCACAAAAATCAACTATTGAATAGTGTCAAAATTGACATAAAAGAGTTCTTAAAACAAATATTATATTATTAATTGATATTAAATTCCTAAAAATCTAAGGATCGGCCAAGAGACTTATATTATGATAGGTTAATCATTAATGGACCACTTGGGGGGCTCTTGGATGTATATAGTAAGTTTATTAACCATATTATATAAAAATACAAAGAGACATTGTAAAAGTGAAACTAATTAACTTAGAGTTAATACTTAAAGATAAGGTTAATATAAGTACCCAAACCTGTCTAAATTCTATTGGTTGAGTGGCTTTCGACCTATCCCCACCTTAACCTTTGAATAATAAGCTTTGGAGCCATTAGAAACCGAATATGAATTTATTATAAATTAATATTTCTAGCTTTTCCAAAGGTTCCCCTCACCCCTCTTATAAAAGGGCACTCCTCCTTCTTATTTCTTCACACCTTCAAAGCCTTTTGGTTCGGCCAAACTCTGCCCAAATAATCTCCCAAAATCCCTCACTACATCCTAGAGGCCTTAGTTTGATCAGAAAGCCAACCTAAGGAGCCCTTTTGATCAAATCAAAAGGAAGAACCCGAAGAAGAGGTAATGATTTCACCACCCTTTTCTAAGTTCATTTCTTCTTCCACTTCTTGTTCCTTTGTTCTTACCATTCTAAAATAATAACTCCAGTATCTCACATATACTGTGATGTTATTATAAGTATGGTACAACCATATTCAGTATTCTATCCACCCTTTGAATAACATGTCACCATACGTGCGTACGTACGGCTTACCGTCTCCACGTCGTGGTGTAATTGTTATTCAATATAATATTATTTGGATGGGTATAATAATGATGTGTAACTCATGTAAATAATAAATATAACATGTTAATGATTCTGTATATATGATATACCATCCATTTATATATTATTTTAATATCAAAAGAATGATATTGTCGCTCGTGCGTACGTACGGACTACCGTCTCCACGAACGCGATGAGATTCATTCTCCATCGTATCCATTCAAGTATAATTATCATTTTATGATTTAAAAATGATGTTTAAGGACTTGATATCATTCTGGATATGAATAAGATACAACAAACATGGCTTATATAACAAAACATATAAAAGAAAATGAGTAAGTTAACACCCGAAACGATGATAATTCTAAGATATTATTAATAAATCAATGTTAAAAGATCATATATGATATCATATTAATATATATGATTCTTGTATAATTTAATAACAATTATTTCACCATTATACAGGAGGTTAACCTACCCCAACCAAGGAAAAGTACAAGGTAAGGGTTTATTTCACAATCTCTTCATTATCTGAGGTTGTTTATACGTAATAATCTACTGGGATATCTTTATCATCCACATCCATGTTTCTTAAATATGTATTTCAAAACATTTTTACTATTTACAAGAATATGGGTTAAAGTCATTTATACCCTTGTTTGACTTTTTATAAGAGGTTTATAAAGGAATCATTCCGTCTTTTTCAAAACAAGGTCCTTTTTAACCTTTTCGACAGAATTGAGGTAAGAATGTTTTTTTAACTTATACGGCGGGTGCGGTTATTTTACGCCGTTATAAAATCTTCAAAGCTTTCCTTACAAGATTATAAGAATATTTTCAAAGAAAATGTTTTATTTTATATGGATCTTAAATTATTTCAAAATAAAAGGAGATATTTCTTTAAAAAGAATTTTGATTTCATCTATGTCAACATCCTTTGATGGATTTTAAGATTATTTGAAGTTGATTTATTATGATACAAAACTTCTATATTGTATTGAAGGTTTTGTGATATGTTTGACTGTGGATGTGCTATTTTTATACCATTCATAGTTTATTGTGAAAGTATTGACATTTCGTATGCTAGTTTTAATACGAATGTTTATGTTATGTTTAAACCTTTTCATATGGGAATGCATTGGACTTAATAAGTGACGGGTGGAGCCCGCTATAGCTCCTCGATGCATCGGTAGGTCTCATGAGACAAACTAGTGTCTTGGCACAAGGCCTTGACAAAATCTTATTTGTAGTCTTGGCATGAGGCCTTGGCTATGTGGTTATGATAGTCTGGCATTATGCATTCCAACATTATGAAAGTGGTTATTGATTTTTGCATGTGATTATTCGATTAGTAGAATATCCATGTGAATAAGTAAATGGCATTATTTCATTTTATTTATGCCATACTATGTTAAATGTTCAAGTTTAAAAGGCTTTTGTTTTAGTTATACATTGCCTTAAATGTTTATTTTTATCTATGAAAGTTTCCTCTATATTGTTATCCTTACTGGGAATTTGAGCTCACCCCTTTTCTATGTTTTATTTTTCCCAGGTAGTGAAGAAGTAAATTATGAATGACTTGCAGGGATATTATGAGGGGTTAATAGTGTGGATATGAAGACTTTGTTGTTGTAGTAGTTTTTCACTTTGAAATGTAATGTAAAACATTATGATTATATCTAGTGTTTCCAAGGCTACTAAACCAATCGGTCTTTCGGGATTTGATCTTTCTTTTGATCATGCCAATGTTATGTAATTAATGCACCGACTCTGGGCAGCTGGGGTCGGGGCGTTACAGTTGGTATCAAAGGAAGTTTAGTACAAACCTTGGAAGCTAGATTTAGATAAACTCTGATTAGAGCACGTAGACTTAAGATGAACTTTGAGGATTAGTATAGAAGAACTTCCTAGAATTTTGGTATTGTAGAGATTTTGTGAGTTTTCCGAGCAATACATCACTTTCTGGATACGAGCAGGTAGAGGTGGCTCTGGCACAGATGTACCTAGGGGTAAAACCCGAAAACACCGCTTTCAGCTAGACTCGAACGGGAACTGGTGCACGACAACGGGCCTTGCTGCACTCTTGGTTACGACACTCCCGGGGGATATGCTTAGGATAACTCTCATTATCTTTACAAATCATTATGAAGGGTTTATGAGTATATACTTCCTCAAAGAAAACATTTTTATGATTATGGATTATATCCATAAATAGTTCAATTTATGTTAAGTGTTTTATAAGTATGGGATTATGTATTTTGATTCATAAACTGATCTAGTTTATGCCATTGTTTAGAAATGGCGCCTAGTGGAAGAAATGGAAACCGTATCAATGCACGCACTCCATGTAGGGATTGCCCTCCTGCTCAAGATAATTATAGTGGGGCTGGTGATGCAACTGGTGCTGATCAGCTAATCACCATACTGGGACAACTTACTCAGGTTATGAATAATAACCTTACCCGTATGGAGCACCCTGATCCGCAGCGTGGAGGATCAATGTTAGATCGATTCATGAGGCAACAACCACCAACGTTCAATGGGAATACAAATCCCTTAGTAGCTGAACAATGGATATTTTCCCTAGAGAAAATATTTCAGGCTTTGGGGAGCAGTGAAAGGGAAAAAGTTATCATGACAGTTTACCGCCTCACTGGAGATGCTGATCAATGGTGGTCATTGATTCAAAATACGAAGGAAGATGATGAAGTATCAAATATGGAATGGAGGGAATTCAAAGATCTGTTTTTAGAAAAATACTTCCCTCGCGACCATCGAGCGGATATGGAAAGACAATTTCTGAGTCTGAGACAAAAGGAGGATGTGAATGTCACAAAGTATGAGGATAACTTTACAAGGTTAGCGAGGTATGCTGGAGATTATATTCGCAACCCAAGAAGTAAGATTGATCGTTTCTTTGATGGGTTAAAACCATTTCTCCGTCGAGCATTAGTCTCACAATCCTTTTCATCGTACGAAGACATTGTCTCATGTGCTATAAAGACCGAAAAGGAATTCTCTAAGTCTTATGAATTTAAAGCAAAGCAAGAGAAGAAGAGACCTGCTGATCAATCTGGTAATGGAAATAAGGGGAAGAAGGGAAAAGTTGAATATCCATCTTGTGGTAAATGCGGGAAGAAACATCCTGGTACTTGCTTGAAGGGAATGGGAGTCTGTTACAAGTGTGGTGAAAAAGGCCACCAAGCTCATGATTGCAAGGGGATGAAGGAAGCTACCAACGTTCAGTGCTACAATTGCAGGGAGATGGGGCATTATGCAAATGCATGTCCTAAGCGTCAGGAGAACTTACCTCAGAAAAGGCCAAGGGATCAAGGCCAGGCTTATGCTATCACTACTGCTGAGGTAGAAACTCCGAAAGACGTCGTGGCAGGTAATTTAATGGTATCCTCAAGTTTAGCAAATGCATTAATTGATTCTGGATCATCGCATTGTTTCATATCTTCCCAGTTTTCTAAGAAAATTAGATATTTCCAATTTGATTTAATAAGGGAGTTGTCAGTTAAAACTCCTAAGGGAAGTATCGTTGCAACAATGTTTTGTGAATCAGTCCCCATTAGAGCACATAAATTTTCTTTATCTGCTGATCTCATCGTCATACCTATGATTGAGTTTGATATAATCCTCGGTATGGACTGGCTTTCGGACTATGATGCGAAGATTTATTGTAAGAAGAAAGAGGTTACGATTCTTGATGATAATGATAAGGAACACCTTATTTTTAGAGCAGAATCATCACCACCTAATTCTTATTTAGATCCACCCCCTGTAGCTCAACTTAATTCAATTATCGGGGAGGAAGAGAATGAAATAACTGTCGGTGAGGAAAGGAATGTTCAAATAGAGGATGTACCTATTGTGAAAGAGTTTGTAGATGTATTTCCGGAAGAATTACCTGGACATCCTCCAGAACGAGAAGTAGAGTTTTCCATTGATTTAATTCCTGGATCAAGGCCTATATCGAAAACCCCTTATAGAATGGCCACTGTAGAGCTAGTCGAACTAAAGAAACAACTAGAGGAATTGAGTAATAAGGGATTTATTCGCCCTAGTGTTTCTCCATGGGGAGCCCCTGTTCTTTTTGTTAAAAAGAAAGACGGATCTATGAGGTTATGTATCGACTACAGGGAGATCAATGCTATAACGATAAAGAACAAGTATCCCCTACCTCGTATTGATGATTTATTTGACCAACTGCATGGAGCTCAATACTTTTCAAAGATTGACCTTCGATCTGGATACCATCAGTTGTGTGTGAAGAAGGAAGACATTCCGAAGATAGCATTTCGAACCAGGTACGGGCATTACGAGTTTACTGTAATGCCGTTTGGATTGACTAATGCACCCTCTGTATTCATGGATCTGATGAATAGAGTTTTCAAGGAGTATCTCGATGAATTTGTGGTGGTATTTATTGATGATATCTTGGTATACTCCAAAACCTACAAAGATCATGAAAATCACTTGCGCATTATCTTGAAGACTCTGAGGAGGCATGAATTATATGGAAAGTTTAGCAAGTGTGAATTCTGGCTTCAGGAGATTTCTTTTCTTGGCCATATTGTCTCTAAAGATGGAATCTCTGTTGATCCTTCTAAGACCAAGGCAATCCAAGAATGGCCAGCACCTACGAGTATAACTGAGGTACGTAGTTTTATTGGTTTGGCAGGTTATTATCGACGTTTCGTCCAGAATTTTGCCCGATTGGCTAACCCATTAACGAAGCTCACACGTAAAGGGGTTAAATTTGTTTGGACAAAAGAGTGTGAAGAATGTTTCGAAGAACTGAAGAGAAGATTAGCCAATGCTCCTATATTGACTCTACCATCGGGGAATGATGGGTTCGTTATTTATAGTGATGCATCAAAGAAAGGACTTGGCTGTGTCCTTATGCAGAATGATAGAGTTATTGCCTATGCATCACGACAGTTAAAAATTCATGAACAAAACTATCCTACTCATGATCTCGAGTTAGCAGCAGTGATCTTTGCTTTGAAAATATGGAGGCACTACCTCTATGGTGAAAAATGTGAGATTTATACTGATCACAAGAGTTTGAAGTATATTTTCTCACAAAAAGAACTCAACATGAGGCAAAGGAGATGGCTTGAATTACTCAAGGATTATGATTGTACGATACACTACCACCCAGGGAAGGCAAACAAGGTGGCAGATGCTTTGAGTAGAAAAGACCATGGAGTTTTGAACAATATGAGAATTGAAAGGGATCCAATTTTCATGGAGCTAGTGAAGATGGACATGGGAATAACCAGGGAAGGTGAAACATCAATGCTTTTTCAAATGGTTGCCAAACCATCTTTACTAGAAAGGATTAAGAGTTCTCAGACTGATGATGAAGAATTCCAAAAGAAGATTAAAGCTGTGAATGATGGGAGATTGAGAGACTTTGCGTATGAAGGTGGAATTTTGAAATTCGGGAAGAGACTTTGTGTTCCCAATATACCTGATCTAAAAAGGGAATTGCTGGATGATGCTCATAGTTCCAATTTCTCTATACACCCTGGGAGCACCAAAATGTATAGAGATTTGAAGGAACATTTTTGGTGGGATAACATGAAGAGGGAGATTTCTGATTTTGTGTCAAGATGTATGGTTTGTCCACAAGTGAAAGCTGGAAGGCAACAGCCTGGAGGAGTCATGCAACCTCTTCCCATACCGGAGTGGAAATGGGACAATATTACGATGGACTTTGTCATGGGGCTACCAAAGACTCCTAGAAGGAACGATGCAATATGGGTTATTGTTGATCGTCTTACCAAGTCAGCACATTTTCTTGCTATAAGAGAAGATCTACCCCTGGAACGTCTAGCAAGACTATACATTAATGAAGTTGTGAGACTTCATGGAGTACCCCTATCGATTGTTTCTGATCGTGATCCCCATTTTACTTCATGATTTTGGAAAAGTTTTCAGAAATCCCTGGATACTGAACTTCATTTGAGCATTGCTTACCACCCTCAGACAGACGGACAATCAGAACGGACTATTCAGACCTTAGAAGACATGTTGAGATCTTGCTCACTTGATTTTCAGGGTATGTGGGATCAATATTTTCCACTAGTAGAATTTTCCTATAACAATAGCTTCCATTCGAGTATTCAGATGGCACCATATGAAGCGTTATACGGAAAGAGATGTCGTACACCAACCTGTTGGGATGACGTTAGTGAAAGAAAACTTGTAGGCCCAGAACTGGTGGAGGAAACGGTGGAAAAGGTGAAGGTAATCCAAAATCACATTAAAGCATCTCAAAGTAGGCAGAAGAGCTATGCCGATAATCGAAGGAAGGATTTGGAATTTCAAGTCGGTGATCATGTTTTCCTGAAGGTATCTCCGTGGAAGGGAGTCATACGTTTTGGTAAGAAAGGTAAATTGAGTCTCAGGTACATCGGACCTTTCGAAATTCTAGAACGAATTGGGGCTGTAGCTTACCGATTGGCAATGCCGCCAAGTCTCTCCAAAGTTCACGATGTGTTCCACGTATCTCTATTGAGGAAATACATGCCTGATCCGACGCATGTACTCACCTATGAGGAATTAGAACTGGAACCCGATATGTCTTATTGCGAAGAGCCCGTCAGGATTCTTGATACAAGAGAACAAGTACTGAGAAACCGGACGACGCGTCTGGTAAAAGTTTTGTGGAGAAATCATAAGATGGAAGAGGCAACATGGGAACCCGAGGAACTTATGATGAAGAACCACCCGAGTCTTTTTATGCAGTAATACACTAGAAATTGCGAGGACGCAATTATTTGAAAGAGGGGAGAATGTAACACCCCAAGCTTCTACGGTACGTTTCCCTTCGAATAATGCGATAGCGTGTGTTGTACGCAACCTCGAGTTCTAACACACACCACAACTAATTAAACTAGCCGTTGTAAATAGTGATACCTACTTTTTGAAATCATCTATATTTTATATTTCAAAATGGACTTCATTTTTGGATTTGGAATATCGAAATTATCCTAGGGTGAAATTTTGGTACTTTTCGGATAACTTTTATATTTTGATGAATAGTGAAAATTACTAAATTTTAATTAAAAACAACTTTTTTAATCAAAATAAGTAATAGTGATAAATTATGAATTTGAGTGGTTTTAAAGTATATTTAGAATATATTTTTACCATTTAATATAATGTTGGTCATTGGACATAATTTTACAACTAAACCGAACATAAACAAGTGTCAATCTTTTGGTAGTTATTATCTCTTAAAAACACGCTTTTTGTTTTGACAGCGGGAATTAATTTTAAATTAATTTCTGCCACTTATGTGTTTTGAATTTAGAAAAATGGATTCCATATTTGGAATCAGGATGTTCAAATTCTGTAAATAGGTAACTTTTATTTTTAGACATTTTGAATAATTACTGCGGTAAATATTTTATTTACCATGGTTAAGGGTAAATCCGGTAAATAAGGGTTAAAAAAAATATTATAATAATACTAAATTACCCTAAAACGTGTCTTAACCCTATTGGTTGATACATAGTCGACCATGGGCATCTTTGGGTCTATTTTGGGACCCCATGGATCCACTTGTAAGTGATAATGACACTTTATTTTAATTAAGTTAAAATGAATACAAAAATGACACAAGCATATATCTTTTAGAACAACAATTTTTACATAGGGTTATATATGTTGGATTTTAGATTATAAATATTCATTAGAAATCTAAAAAGATTTCCTACATAATGATATTTTATTTATAATTTTTAGACATTAAATAATTTATGTTATTTATGACACAATGATGATGCAGTAATTACTATAATAGTGAAAAATTAAAATAATTGATATTATAAATACCCAAATAAATATAATATGAAACTTTTAATGAATTAAACTAATTTTCTAGGCTAATATGATATATTAGGATTGATTTAATGGACTTTTTTCGAAGTAATCAATCTGTTATGAGTTTCACAAAAATCAACTATTGAATAGTGTCAAAATTGACATAAAAGAGTTCTTAAAACAAATATTATATTATTAATTGATATTAAATTCCTAAAAATCTAAGGTTCGTCCAAGAGACTTATATTATGATAGGTTAATCATTAATGGACCACTTGAGGGTCTCTTGGATGTATATAGTATGTTTATTAACCATATTATATAAAAATACAAAGAGACATTGTAAAAGTGAAACTAATTAACTTAGAGTTAATACTTAAAGATAAGGTTAATATAAGTACCCAAACCTATATAAATTCTATTGGTTGAGTGTTTTTCGACCTATCCCCACCTTAAACTTTGAATAATAAGCTTTGGAGCCATTAGAAACCGAATATGAATTTATTATAAATTAATATTTCTAGCTTTTCCAAAGGTGCCCCTCACCCCTCTTATAAAAGGGCACTCCTCCTTCTCATTTCTTCACACCTTCAAAGCCTTTTGGTTCGGCCAAACTCTGCCCAAATAATCTCCCAACATCCCTCACTACAACCTAGAGGCCTTAGTTTGATCAGAAAGCCAACCTAAGGATCCCTTTTGATCAAATCAAAAGGAAGAACCCGAAGAAGAGGTAATGATTTCACCACCCTTTTCTAAGCTCATTTCTTCTTCCACTTCTTCTTCCTTTGTTCTTACCATTCTAAAATAATAACTCCAGTATCTCACATATACTGTGATGTTATTTTAAGTATGGTACAACCATATTCAGTATTCTATCCACCCTTTTAATAACATGTCACCATACGTGCGTACGTACGGCTTACCGTCTCCACGTCGTGGTGTAATTGTTATTCAATATAATATTATTTGTATGGGTATAATAATGATGTGTAACTCATGTAAATAATAAATATAACATGTTAATGATTCTGTATATATGATATACCATCCATTTATATATTATTTTAATATCAAAAGAATGATATTGTCGCTCGTGCGTACGTACGGACTACCGTCTCCACGAACGCGATGAGATTCATTCTCCATCGTATCCATTCAAGTATAATTATCATTTTATGATTTAAAAATGATGTTTAAGGACTTGTTATCATTCTGGATATGAATAAGATACAAAAAACATGGCTTATGTAACAAAACATATAAAAGAAAATGAGTAAGTTAACACCCGAAACGATGATAATTCTAAGATATTATTAATAAATCAATGTTAAAAGATAATATATGATATCATATTAATATATATGATTATTGTATAATTTAATAACAATTATTTCACCATTATACAGGAGGTTAACCTACCCCAACCAATGAAAAGTACAAGGTAAGGGTTTATTTCACAATCTCTTCATTATCTGAGGTTGTTTATACGTAATAATCTACTGGGATATCTTTATCATCCACATCCATGTTTCTTAAAAATGTATTTCAAAACATTTTTACTATTTACAAGAATATGGGTTAAAGTCATTTATACCCTTGTTTGACTTTTTATAATAGGTTTATAAAGGAATCTTTCCGTCGTTTTCAAAACAAGGTCCTTTTTAACCTTTTCGACAGAATTGAGGTAAGAATGTTTTTTTTAACTTATACGGCGGGTGCGGTTATTTTACGCCGTTATAAAATCTTCAAAGCTTTCCTTACAAGATTATAAGAATATTTTCAAAGAAAATGTTTTATTTTATATGGATCTTAAATGATTTCAAAATAAAAGGAGATATTTCTTTAAAAAGAATTTTGATTTCATCTATGTCAACATCCTTTGATGGATTTTAAGATTATTTGAAGTTGATTTATTATGATACAAAACTTCTATATTGTATTGAAGGTTTTGTGATATGTTTGACTGTGGATGTGCTATTTTTATACCATTCATAGTTTATTGTGAAAGTATTGACATTTCGTATGCTAGTTTTAATACGAATGTTTATGTTATGTTTAAACCTTTTCATATGGGAATGCATTGGACTTAATAAGTGACGGGTGGAGCCCGCTATAGCTCCTCGATGCATCGGTAGGTCTCATGAGACAAACTAGTGTCTTGGCACAAGGCCTTGACAAAATCTTATTTGTAGTCTTGGCACGAGGCCTTGGCTATGTGGTTATGATAGTCTGGCATTATGCATTCCAACATTATGAAAGTGGTTATTGATTTTTGCATGTGATTATTCGATTAGTAGAATATCCATGTGAATAAGTAAATGGCATTATTTCATTTTATTTATGCCATACTATGTTAAATGTTCAAGTTTAAAAGGCTTTTGTTTTAGTTATACATTGCCTTAAATGTTTATTTTTATCTATGAAAGTTTCCTCTATATTGTTATCCTTACTGGGCATTTGAGCTCACCCCTTTTCTATGTTTTATTTTTCCAAGGTAGTGAAGAAGTAAATTATGAATGACTTGCAGGGATATTATGAGGGGTTAATAGTGTGGATATGAAGACTTTGTTGTTGTAGTAGTTTTTCACTTTGAAATGTAATGTAAAACTTTATGATTATATCTAGTGTTTCCAAGGCTACTAAACCAATCGGTCTTTCGGGATCTGATCTTTCTTGTGATCATGCCAATGTTATGTAATTAATGCATCGACTCTGGGCAGCTGGGGTCGGGGCGTTACACATACACACTATGAGTAACTTTTCCTGACTCACTATCACAACCCCCTTATTGTTTTGAATTAATAATAAAATGTCTATAATATGAAATTTATTACAATACATATTTTAATAATAGCCTCTCTAGAGATTGATAGAATACATTAAATGACATGTCATCCACTAGTATGAGGATGAAAAATATATAGATTATCCCCTAGATAATCATGATTCTACAGATAAAATATAAGAATACTACCTTGTGGAATGTATGTGAAAAATTGTGGAGTGTGATGAGAAGGATAAGAAGAATTATATGACAAGAGATTCACATAAATAGCTGCACCAGATTTCAAGAACATACCTACTAAATCCGATTCTACATGACTAAGGAAGGGAAATATAAATACCTATCAAGTTCCCTCCTTTAGTTGAGAATATATGTGTTCATAAAACTCTATTTTACTGATGTTTCAAGAGACCAACTTCAGCTTCATTTTTAAAATTTTCTTAAGGATTCAATATCTATATTTCATAAGAAACAATAATTACTATCACTTCACACTTTAAGGTTGGTCCATTTGTTTTACATTAGAAGAATTCTGTGTTAATTAATTTATTTCACACACAAAATCACATGCTATAAACTAAAAGATACAACGATATATTTGCAAATCCATTTTTATCATTTATACTTCCACGTATAACATTGGTTTAGGTCCTATCAAACATGAAATATTTATAATCTAATAGATAATATTGGAAGATGTCTTTTAGTACCTGGACAGTTGTATACTACTGTAAAAATTGATCCCGGTTGAGAATAAATGTATATATTTATATAAAATAGTTTGTGGAAGTAGATCACCAAGTGGGAAGGACTACGTCCCACCTTGAGACTAATCCTCTTGTATTCAAAATTCAACTACATGTATTATTTTGTTTTATTTTGAATTTATGATTTGAAACTAAATATGTTTTAAATTTTAATGAAAATTTATATTGTAATAGTTAATCTTAAATATTGTTTTTAATTTATTTTTATTATTTAAATTAATTTCATATGATTAAGTAAAACAATAAATTCTTCAATAGAGACCTAATAAATATTGTAATAAATATTTGCAGGCATTAAAAATTATAATGATATATTTTTTTGGCTAACTGGGCCATTTTTAAATTAATTGGGGTAATCAATTTTAATCCATTTTGAACATAAATAATTATGGGGTACTCAATTCACCCCTCTATTGAAATACTCACTCTAACCAAAATTTGGTATCAATGGTTAAATCATTGGTATCAATTATTTTACAAAACATTTTCAAAATTGATTTTTTGAGCATTAATTATTTTAAATTTTTTTATTTATAAATTTAGTTCCTACAATGGATTCTATAATAGAAGTTTCGTCTACCAATAGACCTATCTTTTTCTACAGAAAATATTTAATCAATAGAAAATTAAAATGAAAATTCACATTCAGTGTATTTGTTTTGAAATTTTTACAACTATAGAAGAGAAATATGAAATCCTTTATACTTCTATTAAGGATTGGGATAATGATAAAAAGAGTTTTTACAATAACAAATTAAATATAAGGAATTCCCTTTATTTTCCTTTTGGAGATATAGAATTCAATAGACTATATACCTGCAAAAATATATATGAAAACTGGGATTATGAATCTATTTCAATTGAGGGAACCACTAATTTTATGGAAGTTAGGATTAAAAAATATACTATTAAGTATGATATCTTTTATATGAATCATCATTAAACAATATCATTCTAGTAGCTCAGGATCAATGATATTTTAAACACAATAAGAACACTTGGGAATCATGTTTCAAAAAATGACCAGATCAAGTGATTGTTTTGATGTTTACCTAAAATATGGAGAAGAAAATATGTGTCAATTATAGATTCATGTGTTAACAAAAAGCAACTAGTCAAATATTTTATTAGTATGAGAATGATGTATTATGAATATTCATAGTTCAATTAAGAAGATGATTAAGAGATAAAGAGAAAATATATAGCTGTTAGTATTATATCATCTAAACAAAAGGAAAATGAGATAGTTTAATATAAAAGTTCATGTAATAGTGAGTTACCACCAAATAGTCATGAGGATATGTCTCACCTATCTGAATGGCTTAAGAAATTTTATAGGAATAAATATTTTCCAGAAATCCCAATTATAAAGGAAAATATTATTATATGGGAACCTTAAATAACGACTAAAAGAAAGATGCCAATTATGTTTTCTTCTATGATTGTAGGATTAATGGTAATGTAATGGATGACTGTCCAAATAACGTGTACAAAAACAGATATGATAAAAAATATTGAATGTACATGAAATAAATAAAAGCCACATGGAGTGCGTCTTAGGATATCTCTAGCAATTTTGACTATTACCCTGAAGAAAAATCTGACCGAGCTAATATGTACTTTATGGCATAAATCACTGAGGTGCCTATGGTATCATATGTACATATTTATGATAATACTGAGAATGAAAATTTTAATGATTATATGACTATGGAATAAATTTTTTGAATACTATATAATAATGTAATACATTTGTAATGATATTAAGGATATATATAAATTAAATTCTAGACAACATGATCAATCTGAAAAATATTAAATCTAATATCTCTGTAGAAATGAAAAAGAATGCTCAAATGTTGAAATCAAATACTAAAACTAATTATTTGAATGGGAAATTAAAGAAAGACATTAAAAAAATCCCAAATGGAAGATAAAATATCACACATATTTTAGGAAAATAAGTTTCATCTAAATATGTTACCAGTATTGGATACTAACTTGGAAAGATGAGAGTTAAAAAATTACTTTTCTCCAATTTCCATATCAAAAGATATTATTCAATTTAGTAATTTAATGGACATAATAATTTTTTTATTTCAAACACTCACCAATATATTTATTAGAACCCCATCTAGAAATTTTTTGTTCCAAAATATTTAATTACTAAAATCTATAGAACCAAGAAAATATGGGTACCAAGTCATTTCTTTGTTTAATATTTTTAGGAAATTATTTTGAAGACCTCTTTTAAGAGACTTTGGTAATCGAATAGTGGTTATTCAAGATATGAGATATGATATTTTTTATGCTTCAACAAAATTATTAAGGTTGTTGGTTTCCATCTAATCATTGGTGATAATGTTAAATGGAATATCATCGACAATGGCCAAAGTAGTAACAATAATATTTTTTTAACATCTAAAGTATTATTAGTTGATGGTTTGAAATATAACCTCATTATCAACCCACATTTATGTGATGATGGGTTTCATGTCATATTTGAATATAATTCATTAAATGTATTTTATTCTCATAATGGTTTTAATTTTTACAACCTTATGAAATAATAATATTTATGGTTTTGACATGAATTATTTAATTTCACAAAAATTTTCATGCTTGATTGTCTTTCACATAGAATATTGGCATTAGAATAAGGGTCTAGGATACTGCAATATTCACTCACTTAAGAATATAACTAGGAAAGGTTTAGTCAGGGATCTATATAATCATTCATTCACAAATGATAATGTCTATAGACCATATGAATAAGGTGTGAAATAAAAAGTTTCTTTAAAATTATACAATGTAGTGTCATCATATAGACCTCTTGTGTTGGCTCATATGCATTTATTTGGACAATCTATTTTCCTAGTTTATAGGGGATTTAGTTTGTATATATATATTAGAAGATGACTTTTATTGGTATACTTGGGTATTATTTTTATCACATAATATTGAATCCAATTCTTATTTCACAAATTATAATAGATTCATATGGAAATTATGTGGAATAAGAACTAAAACCTTAAGAAGTGGCCATTGTTGTGAGTTTGAAAATCCATATGTTGAATCTTTTTTATCATGTAATGGCTATATCCATAACTTATCTTCTCCAAGGACCCCATAGTAGAAAAGAGTTTTAGAAAAAAGAAATATAACTCTTTAAAAGATATTCAGACCCATGTTAAATGAGTTTGACTTAACTGTTTATTTTTGGGTAGAGGCTATGAATGCGACGTGGTAAAGAAAATATAGTATTTTAATTTGACATACAATGATGGAGACCCCTAATAAACATTCAAATAATATAATACCAAAGGTATATTACCACCTTTTATTTTGTTATAATGTTTTTATTCTTAAAACTATGGATAATTTAGAAAAAAATCAATCCAAAAATGATGATGGCATTTTCCCAAGTTATTCAATTTCTATTAACACATATATAGTTTTTCATAGAAGAACCAAGACAATGGATGGATATATTAATGTCACATTTGAGTAAATATTTCAACATGAGCCTAAGGCCTCTCAATAAAACCTTGACGGTGATTTATCATATTAGAAATAAAATTTAAAACCGAGTGATTATACTACTAAAAAATTAGAATAAACCACTAGTTCTGAAAAATTTCAAGAATATACTAAACACGAATTACTAAAAGAAACTGATGTGAGTAGCCCAAATTTCCCTAAAGATGTCAGAACCTTTATGTACCATCCATTAGATTATTTTTTCATAGATCCATATATAGGTTTATATAAATGGTATTCTCTTAGAAATTAGTTTGAACATCATGAACTTTTGTCTGAGTTGGAAAATAAAAACATTAACGAAGCCATTAACGCTGAATTATTTTCAATGAATATTTAAGAAGAATATAATCTGTTTGAAAGAATCAATGTATGGGAACTTGTAGATAGACCCAAGGAAATATTAATTATGAGAAAAAAATGGGTTTTATGAACAATGTAGATGATTGAAGTACAATAGTTTGAAACAAGGTAAGACTTGTTGCACATGGTTATTGTCAAGAAGAAGGAATAGACTATAAGGAAACCTTTGTAGTAGTTGCTAGAAATGAATACATTAAAATAAAAAATGCATGTTCCATTGATTAATATATTAAATTTTATCAACTAAATGTTAATAGTGCATTATTGAATGGTTTTACAGTTGTGGACTTTTTTATGAACAACCCAATGTTTTTCAAAATCAACATTTTCCAAAAAATTTTTCATGTTTTATAGAGCATTATATTGTTATAAATAGGCACATAGAGCCAATTATGATAGAGATAGTAATATTATTATTTAATATGGGTTTTGAAAACGTATATTTGATCTTAAACTTTTTGAATAGTTAGTATAAAAAGTTGTTTTAGTAATAAAAATTAATGTAGATGATGTAATTTTTGGATCGTCATGAAATTAAATTTGTACTAATTTTTATAAAATGGTAAAAAATGAATATGAAATGTTTATTTTGGGTGAACATACGTACTATAATAGAATTAAAATATTTAAAAAAAGAATCTATTTTTTAAAATCAATGTAAATATAAAAAATATATTTAATACGTTTTAACTGGTATAGCACTAAAAGTAGAAATATTCCTATGATTAAAACCATTATAGTGGGTCATGATAAAATTAGGAAACTAGTGGATCAATCTAGTTACAATGTAATTATTTTAAGTCTTCTCTACTTGATTGATATCTGACCTTATATTTATTCAGTTTATATATTTCCATTCATTTTTAAGAAAATAAAATTGAGTCACACATAAATACTATAAAAAACTCAAATTACCTAAAGTTCACAACCAATTTAGGATTAGTTAACCTTAGTGGACATAAATTTTATCTAGTTAGTTATTATGTTGTAGATTTTTGTGGATGTAGGAAAGATAGAAAAATCACTTATGGAACATGGCACTTTTTGGGCATGTCTCTTTTTTCATGGTGTAGTAAGAAACAAAATTCTTTTTCATTTTCTATAGCCGACATTGAATACATAATAGCGAGTAGTTTTTGTCTATAAATTTTATAGATGAAAAACAATTTACTAAAATATGGATATCAATTCAGAAACATCACCATAAATTGTGACAATTCCTTTTCAATTAACATTTCCAATAATAAGGTTTCACATTATTGAACAATACATATTTATGTAAGACAAAACTTTTTGAGAGATCATCTTCAAAAATGTAATACCAATCTTGGATACATTAGTATAGAACATCAGTTGGGTGATTTATTAACAATGATTTTTTATTATGAAAAAACAAATAATATCATATATTAATTAGGAATGGTAAAATTTGATTAATTTTTTTTTGGGTGATGAAATGTTTGTTGAAACACCATTGGGTGTTACAACATTGGGTAAAACAACATTTTAATTTAATAAATATTGTGATTATATCACTACAATGAAATTTCACACTATCAGGTTTTCACACAATTGGTAATCATGTATTAGAAAAAAAAATTCTTCTAAATTGTTGAATAATTTTCTTTTTGTTCTTATGGACTATTGTATTCTTGTAACCTGATGTGAATATTTTTACATTTTTTAAATATGTTTTTCTGTTATTATTTTGATTTTGGTTTTTCAAATACATAAATTTTAAATTATATAGATTCATGTTTATTTACAATACACTTTATTTCTTATGTTGTTCTATTCTCTCTCAGACCCAGTGTGACCCTTCAACTCTCAACCTTCAAACCTACAACCTTTATCTAAACCTTTTCCTAATATTTCCAGACCAATCTGCATAGCATGAGTGTAGCATCCTTCTTAGTCTCCACTATATATGTTGTGACCAAGTATGAAACAAAAGAATGAGAAGAGTGTCCCTAATACTATAGAACCATCTTATATAGAGATTTTATGAAGAGTTTTTCTAGATGAAAAATAATTTTATGTATAGTGGTTAGTCTCAAGTAAGTCTATGGTGCTTAATTTACTCTAGAACAAATGTTGGTTTTATTGGTTCACCTCAAACAAGTGACGGTTATATCCAAATCTGTTTTATTCAGCTTGTAGAGTTTTATTTTAACCATGATGGTGCTAAATGGATAAGTAGTCATGTGAAAAGACACATAATTGGATTTTCATTGATGAAAGTGATGTAATTTTTAAAGGTACCCTATGTAAGAGATTATGATGATTATCAAGGAACTATACCTAAAGATAATAATGTTTTTGGGTATGAATATTCATTAACTATACTAAAATGTGTTGGAATTACAAGAAGACTCGTAACCTCTCAGTTGGATGGGGAATGCAAACAACTCTTCATGTTTATAAAACACATGTTATCCACTAGAAAAGGATATATTTCTACATTAATGTATTAAGATGTATTCGTACAATATCTTTGGAAAAGAGGACATAAGTTTAATTTTTATAGATACCAAATGGTTCACCATCCTGAAATGATCAAGCCTACATATTGATCATATTCCCTAATATATGTAAATTTTATTTCATGATATTTAATAGAAAAAGAGTTAGTTTACATTAGTGAAGATTCATTCATAGAGTACAGTGGATATTTTATTTGTAAAGAAATTTTTTCAAGAATGAGAATCCGTTTGATCCCATAGAAGAAGTATTGGGTAGCTGATTATGATAAAATATATTTGAAATTTAATCCTATGGATTATCTATACTTGACAAGGGATCTTATTGGCCCATGTAAAGAACCCGATAGGGTTGTTGGGTTTTTAGATGGGGATAAAGAAGAGGCTGATGGATAAAAAGAAGAATAGGAGAAAGAACATTCAGTTAATGTGGTAAGTGAACCCAATTTGTCTCCAAAATCACCACCTATTACATATAAGGCATGTATCCCACCAAAAGACTTCCCAAAAGATAAATTTTATTGAATAGTTATGATGTAGAAAGTAAATATTCTAAAGATAAACAATTTAAATGAAGAAAAGAGTCTATTATTGATGAGGAATAAGAAGAATAATATGATGATGATATTGGCAATGGTAGATGAAATATAAATGTTGGAAATGGAAATAATGGTGCTTTTGAAGATGATGATAACTATGATTCTAAATTTGAGGGGTTTTTTTGGGAAAATTAATATAGATGTGGAAATACCATCTGATCTATTAATTATCTTTTTGTATCAACATATATATCTGAAATTCCAATAGAGGTGGGTTTTAAGGAAATAGATGGATTTATTAAGGGGGATAAATCTCAAAGTGTTGAGTTTTTTCTGATGATTAGAGTAATTCTAATTCTAAAATGTCAATTAATATGTAAGTTATTTTTTCTATAGAGAAGTATTCAACTAAAAAAGTAATAATGATCTTGTTTATATTGAGAAATTTGATAATGATATATAATAATATGATATTGATTCTTCTGATGAGCCTTCTGTTGATAGGAATCTGTAAATTGAAATAGAAGTTGTTGTGAAGAATGTTGATGTTCATAGAGAAAAATAACGTATTGTTGATGAGTCTGTTAATGATGCACTGAGTGAAGATTTATAAAATGTTGATATCACTAAAATTGTACCTTCTAGAGTAATACTTTTTGTTTTTGAAACCATTATTGAGAAGACATCAGAGATATGGATTAAAATGATGTTAGAAGAATAGGGAATTTTATCAGATTAAGTTTCAACTCCACCAAATGATGGTGGACATGGTCTCTAAGATGAGAGATTTCATGAGGGATCAATGATTCATTAAATTGACGATGTTTTTCTATTTGAAAAATTGACTTCTGTGTGGGATAATTCACCAGATACTCCAGTACCTACTATCCTAGTTGATTTAGTAACATTAAGTGACTTGGATGCTTTTAGAGAAGATCTGTTGTGATTTATATACATGTTTTTAAAGAATCTAGTAGAACTCATTATATAGAAAAGTGAGAAATAATTCCCTGTAACTATTTCAATTGGTGACCCACAATATTCAACTGAATATGATGCATCACATTCAATATATTTAGTTTGAGAATAAGAGGACATATAATGATATGGAATCGATAACATCTATGCATGAATATATAAATTCTACTATTATATATTTTTTGTTTGAAATCCTTTAATATATTTAGGATGTATCTTCATATACATCTACCTTTACTGTACATAGAATTGATACTGATATGATCTGAACCATCATTAAAGAATAAGTTGATATTGTGACTAGTGGGCCTTCTAGTGGGGAACCTATCATGACTTTAGAAATTTTGAGGAATTTTGATAAAAGTAATGAAAATGATCACATGAAGATGTGGAGTTATTCCATGGATATGAATTGAGATAGAGAGACATTTACAAATTACATAAAATAATATCTCCCAATAATTTATACAAAAAATTCCCTGGATTCCAATTTTTTTATCTATGAATTTAAGGATTTTGCCGATTAACAATGCCTTTAAAGAGAAATTAAGATATTTTATGGAAATGACTCTAATGATGAATCAATTTAAAGAAGAAAAATAATATTTATTAAGTGACATAGATATAGTTTTTTAGATAATAATGGATTTCATAAACATTATAATAAAATTTATTAATGTAAATGGTACATCTATTGTGTCTCAAGAAGAAATTCCTACTACCCAAAAAGAATATTTTAGATGAGGAGTTATTTGGGATCCAAATACACCTCAACCTTGAAATTCCAACCCTGACATTTTTCTCCTATATAATCTATGAGGGAAATCTTTCTGATTATTAATGGAGACACATGACCACTTCATGATGATGTTTAAATCCCAACTTGTGTTCTAACGACCATTATTGGATCTCTTTCAGAACCTAAAGCACATACAATCTCAGGTTTTGAGGAATCCATGGAAAATGAAAAGGCTAATATAGACCCTTCTTCCCAACCTTGGTTATGTTATCAGTTTATACATTTAGTTTTTATGGTAATATTATTTTAATAAAATTATAATATAAACCATTGGCTACCAATTAATTCTCTTTCCTAATACATTATTCTTTTGTTCTTTGTATTTACTTTTTTCATTGCCTTTAATATTTTTATTTTAATTATGTTTTACATTTTTGATAATTCCAAAAGGTAGATAAGTATATAAGAATGGAAGTTATTTCCAATTTTTTTTACATAATAAAATGATAATTTTTTTATAATATATCTTCTATTTCATTGTTTCTGCATAGATATATATTATCATTGTTATACTTTCTCTATGATATCATATTTTGATCTTACTTTTGATGAAAATAATTGTTTACCTTTAGATGTCATGATTTATGATAATAAAAAATGTGGAGATGGTTAAACTCTTTATTTTAATGATCATTAAATTTTGTTTTTATTTATATTAATATGTTTCATGTCTTTTAATGAACATTTAATTTGAGAAAGGTGATGAAAATTTCTTAGTATGTGATACCTAAAAAAATATCACACCACCAATATAAGATCCCGTACATTGTGTAGTAATGTAATTATTTAATTTTTTTGATTAAATATCTTAATGTTGGTTAAATAATTTTTTATAGCTATATAAGGTGGTTTGAGGGTGTTTTGGGGGATAGAAAAATGGTTGGATGGGAAATCAGAACATTTTGCACATGTAACGTGGTTGGTGCATGGTTTGTGAAAACCATGCAAAGGGGAAGGGGAAAACGTGAGAACATGGATATATACATTCAACATGGTTGGTGCATGATTTGGATAACTGTAAGGGCCTTCCCAAGTATCCATGTGGCATATCTTCTTTCAGAAAAATTCTGGAATACAGTTTGGAAAATCATGAGGCCAAAACCTGTTCCCCATGAAAATGTGTGAATTTAAGAAACCCACCCATTAGTATTTTATATGTTTCACCTAATTTCAATCGTATTTATTGTTTTATTAACCCAAGTGATGACCCCATATGACCCAATATTCCATGGGATCATCCTCTTTCAAATCTAGTCCATTTTATGCAACATTGGGTGCAGATCAAAGCTTCAGGTATGTCAAACACTCTCATTTCTTCCTTTTCTTGATTTGGGACTATAGAATTTGATATCTTTTTATGAAGCCCTAAATCCCATTTTTTATTTTGTATTCTAGGTTAAGGATACCTGTGTCAGTTTTATATGATTCTAAGGATTATGTTAAGAGTCCCTTCATGAAAAGAATCTAGGTTGGTGGTCTACTAGTTATATCCCATAGTTTTGTTATAGATTTGTGACTGTGTGGTTGTTATATTGTGTCCCACTTGATATGAATTTCTTTACATGATTAATAATTTATAATTTGGTTGGATATGTGATAAATTAAATACCTCAGGATTCGAATGAGATGCATTTAGGTTAGTTAGCATGATTTAGGGCCACCCATGGTGTACACCGACATTCTCGAGAGTTCAAAATGGTAATGTTAATCATATTGTTTCTTATGTGAATATAAATAGCATGACAAATGTTTCATATTGATTAGTTGGCTTCTAAGGGTTTATAATGGTAGTGGATTCCAGTCAAACACATTGGCATAATAGATAATCTAGACAAATTTGAAAAATGTCAAATGGAATGACTTAATGAATTAAATTAAGTATTTCATTTCCTTGAAATTTTTGAATAGGAAAACGCTTTTAAATAGATAAATTATTTTAAATTGGTTAATGTAAAGGAATGTTGGATTATGATAAATTAGGAAAGGTTAAAAAAAAGATATGAGTTAATTGCATTATTCCATTTTAACGAGAATTATATGCATAGGTTAAGGCTTGATGGAGAATTATATGTTAATATAATTATGAATTTAATATTTTATATGTGTCATTATTATTAGATTTTGATATTGTATAGGTCGGGAAGTAATGAATTATAATGAGAAAATATACCGGTTGTCTGTGATAAAGGATTGATGTTCCTCCCATGGGTCAGGTTGGACTAATGCTTTAAATCAACCCCTAGAAAGCACGTGTTAGGGTGCCAGGAAAGTTATCTAATTCATAATGGTTGAAATGGATGAAACTGATTGGACTAATACTCCAATGATCATGTGAGGAAAGTGATTTTATAATGGTTTTACCTATTGAGATATGGAACGTGACTTGTTTCTTATCTTGGTAATTTATTGACTTTCACTCTGTGTAAAAAATGTAATTACTTAACCCATAAAACAAATGATGAAATAAGGCAATGTAAATATTGTTACCATAGGGATCTAGTGTTTTATTATTTCACCTTATCATATATCTAGTACTTCCATTCACTAACTATTTAGACCAGATATTTTTTATATAACATTGGTGGTGTCCTACTCAGTTTTACATGCACCCTTCTCAGGAAGCCATTGATATCCCAAGAAAATTTAATAGTTACAGGCCAAGACAAGGGAAAATACCCTATGTTATGGATTTGAGATTGGAATGGTATGTTAATTGATTGGTATTGAAACATCTATTTAAGCCACCTTTTAGTTATTAATCTATTTTTATTTTTTTGGGTTTCCATTCATAATTGGAACTGTTGGCATGACATGTCATATTTACTTGTTTAGTTTTGGTCGGTAAAATATTTGGGATTGGGTTAGTAATGCATGATGAGGGTTTATTGGTCAATATTTTCATTGTTTTAAATATTATCTATAATGGATTACTCTAAAAAAAGATGGTATAGTATCCCTATGTGATTTATTAGACACTCGTTTCTAGTCGGTAACCTATATTGTATGGGATAGTACGCTTGAGGTCATGTGGTAATTTGGATCAGAGCACCATATAGTGGATTATGGGTCAGGTATGTTACAAAGTGGTATCATATCAGTTCTTTTATAACTTATTACTATTTGGGATGGTGGAAAGGAGATTTGTATCTTTTATGCCTTGGAAATGAGCTCATGCTAGGGAGTAGGTTACCCTTGTATGAGGGAAAAGACAAGATTCTAGGGTGGGAAATTGTTGTTTTTGAAATTTTTTTTATATTTGAATGATATGTCACCATTGGGTGATGTAGTTGTTTTGTCGTGTGAATTTTTTAGGATATTTTATTGATGGATTGAACAATATTATGTTGTGTAATCATGCACCAATTTAGTCACCTAGTATAGTGGCGACAAGAATCATGGTAGAGACACACATGATGGGTGTGTGGGGCACAAATAGTATAATTCATTATACATCCTTGAAATGATAAAGATAATGGTTTCAAATAAACAATGGTCTAGTTATTAAATAAAAATTATATTAATGAATTTCCCATATTGAAAGGGTGTAATAGAGTTAAAGAGATTGTTGTTACAAGTTGTGAAAAGTGGAGTGTTCCAAAGACGAAAAGATTTATTTAGTATAAAGTGGAAATTATTTTTAAAAATATTTCTAATGAATAACCAGTGGCCACATATATTGGTCTACCCTGGGGTTTTCATGACTCGATGTGGGGATGGTCGAGGGTAGAGTTCTAGAAGTGATGTGGTCTGATGGGATTGTGCATGAGAAATGAGATAATTATGGTTAGTGAGGGTCATTATTTTCTAAAAATTAAGTAAAATTATATTATATGTTATAATACTCATGTTTTTCATTATATAGAAATTCCCCCATGGAGATGTGTGTTGATTGTGAGACATGTGAATATCGCAGAAAAATATCCCCTTGATATGGGGAAAGTGGCCCTGATGGACCAAGTAAATTGATGAGAGGAGAAGTTATGGGAGAACTATTCCCATTTTATGTATATGATGGTATGAGAATCAGGGCGGGTTGAAATGAGTATATTTGAGCCACAATATAATTTAATTATTACTTTCCTAAAAATTATAAATATGTTTCCATAATTTAGATAATTTTTTTTAATCAAATTTCGATTTAGATATGACCCTATCAGTTAAAAACATAATATTAAAAATATTTTACATTTTAAAAACAAAATTATAACAAAATTTAATTTTCATTAAATATAATATTCTAACTATATTATAGTCATCCAAGATGTTTAATGTGGTACGAAAATAGACCAAAAGATGCTTTTGGTTGAAACACTCTTACCTAATGAAATTTAATGAATGTTTTTTGGTAATTATAGTATTCATTTTAACTTTATTCATGTGTTGTACACATAACATTATTAATAAAAAATTTAAAAAAATTACTATTCATTATACAAAAAAATAAAAGAAACCTATTTTAATATTTAGTACTTAATAATTAATCTTATTTAATACATTTTTACAAATTCAAATCCTATAGGACGTAGTAATTTATTTGAAATTAATCCCTTTGTTGGAATGAAAAATGGGTTTTCAAAATTAATAGAATGTAAACTATTGAAGTGTTTTTATATAAAAATTCTTGGTAAATTTAATGTAAATTACCAAAATTATACTAAATGATAAAAATATAAACTATTTATACTTTAAAATCATTCAAATTTATAATTTAACACAATACATTATATCGATGAAAAATGTAGTTTTGAATTACTTTTTAGTATTTTTTTAATATTCATCAAAACATGGAAATTATCAGAAAAATGCCAAAAATTAAAATGAAGTGAATTTTAATATTATGATTTCATATAAAAAGTTTATTTTGGGATATTGAATAAGTTAATGTGTCAAATATTGGATTTAAATTGGGTTTCCCATTAAAAGGTGAAAAAACTACAATATTTGAAAATACATCTTTTATCCAAAAAAAATTATTTTTCTTATGTCATGTCTATAGAATAAATAATATTAATGATAAAATTATATCTAAAATAAAAAATTAAAAATATAGTTCTTACTAATCATAACTGCTATTTTAATAGCTCGGTTATATATTATATTAAATAATAATATTTTATTAATATATTGTTGTTCAGTAAAACAAGGTATTATGTATAACACAAGAGAACACATTATTGTGTATAGTTTAATCATAACATGGTGTTGAGTAAAAATCAATCAAGCAAAAAAATTAATATATTCTAAAATGACAATATTATAATTTCCGTAGGTGTTACAAGAACACTATCTATGATTAACTATAAATGAAAAGTAATTTTTTCAGATTAAGATAAATAAAATTAATGAAAACTAAACTTGAAATAACACAATAGAATTTAAAGAAGAGGTTTAGTCTCATGTTGGGAATTAATCCTCTCTTCTTGGAAATCACCTACTACCAAAATTTTTATAAAAATAAACATTCATCTGCACCCTAGATGGGGGTAAACAATGGTATAAAATTCATTCCAGTTCAACAAGACCTATTCCCTAGTATTAATTGGTGTATAAAAATAAACATTCCAAATAGGGACCTCTTCCACTATTATCCATGGGAATGTAAGGTGTAAGCGAATTATTCTGAGGATATCTATGTATGTTCAAATTTTTCACAAGAGTTAGTGAGTGCTCATAGAAGATAGACACACATAGCATGAAATGTAAAAATAGTAAACATGTAGTTTAAATTAGAGAGAAGAGAGTTAGAATACATTGTGTGATTGGTGGTGCAGCTTGAGACTCTAGAATGTTATATTGAAGTGTATATTGAGTCGACCTTCAGAAACAGATAACAAACTATAGAATTGTGAGATGATATACATTTTATTTCATGTGATGTATTGAATTTCTCAAAATTTAATGTTTATCTCTTAGTTTTTTTTATAAAAATGTCATCTTCTTTTCTTTTCAGAAGTATCTACCTCTATCCACGACAATATGTTCTTTTGTTTTTATCAGGAACACAACTTCATGACTTCAACATCTTCCTTATTTTATTAGGTATTTGATTTATACAATACATTTCATATAGAGCATGATATAGATCATATCTTGGAACCTCGTACATTATATTGTAGTATGCCAACGAATTTACTGTTCTTTGGTCTTACAGTGTGTATTAAAAATAACATGGTCTGAAAATGTCTCTAAGTGGGGGATATGAATGGTTTCTTAGACATAGTTGTAAATTTTCTCTTTTTAGTGGTGACTTATGAATGACGAGTCAGGTAGTGACATATCGCTAGAGCAATAGGATGACTTGACAGTGACATGTATCTAATGGCATGTCGACATATAGGTGAATCATGGCAATGCTAACTCATAATTATTGAAAATTATTTATTTAGCTTTACATTATCCTGATGCGATGGTGATTAATTTGTGAAAACTTTGAGAGGTTGTTGGTTTTGGTTTGAATAATGGTCTCTCATCCTATTTCATATTTCAGCATATGTGCTGAAAGTGAGACACATGAAAGTGACACATCTTAACAGTGATTCTACCATAACGGTAACTCATACAAAGCATATTTTCTACCATCAGTGAGATATCCAACAGTGAGAATTAAAATGAGAGGAGGGAAAAAATCTCCCCCTTTTGATGATAAATAAACATGTCATTATACATAGAACAACATGTCATTGATAATGGTCAAATTAAAAAAATTAAATTGTTCTTCTTAACAAGTAATACAAATAATTAGATATTAAATTGTAATATAATCATAATCAAGTAAAATTAAATTTATCAGTCTCATGATAAATTAAATATTCATTAAATTCCATACTCATTCTCCTTATTTTGGGATTATAAAAAATATAACAAATAATAAGTCAAAAATAATAGATAATTGATTGAAAAAGATATTATATTTATTGGAAAAAAATATTATACGTTGTATGATAAAAATATAATATATCCCTATCAAATAAAAATTCAATCAAGATTTATCCACGGATGGATCTAGGGAATTTTTTCCATTTTAAGAAGAAGCTGGTGGAGAAAAAAATGTACATAATTGGATGAGGTATATAATTGATAAATTTTAATCATGGAGCTAGATGATGTGATTTGAACTATAAAAGGAACTATGGAGGTATGATATTGAGTATAAGTAAGAGGGGATGCAAGTTCACTATAGATAACATGCCACAAATGATGAAGTTCCTCAGCTGGAGACATTGGAAAGGGTTGAAGGGTTGGAAGAAGAGGAAAAAATGGTCTTCAGGGAAAGTATCCCGGAGCTTAGGATCAATAAACCGGTAGATGGAACTTGAGGTCATATTCTTAGGGAACGGTCTAATTGGGAATGCTTCGAGAGATATAATGTAATTATTGTAATCTTGCAGATAGGGTTTAAGAGGTAAATAAAATCTAAAATGATCGTCCCACAATTCTCCATTGACATTGTAATTTCATCCTTGTTTACGAGGGAATTTTTTTTGGGAAAAAGTAAGATCCTTTTATCTTTCTAAAATGTTCCTTGAATGATTGGGTTACATGGGGAATCATTAATTACTATGTGAGATATTTAAAATTACAATTGATTTGATGCTTCATTTAAATCCTAGAGAATTAATAATACGCCTTTTATATGATGCTCTCCAGATCATATATGGAATCATTCATGGAATTCCTTACCATTTCATGCACATGATCACAATTCTGTTGGATTTTACAGAATACTGACTAATTAAAACCTCCTATATAAGAATGAAGCTCTTCCCATTCCACTAATCTTAGAATATCATGGTTAATAGTCAGAGAAAGAGGAGTAGCTGAAGTTGATGCACTTTTTAGTTCATATTTTATTACTGATGAGGAAGAATACATGTAAGGTACTAGAGGCCGAGGTGTATAATCCTGAGAAGACTCAAAAAAGGATTCTTTAAGACTATTTTGAAAATTTTCCTAATAGACCATATATTCAATTACATTCCTTTAAATATAGGAATCAGAGAAGGCAGTTCATTAGTCTACCTCTTATTCTCTATTTTTATTTCCTAATGTTCAGAAACCATTTTCTTTTGAAGATGTGAGATAAATATCTCAGAAATAAAAGATGTATCCCTTTAACTAATAAGTTATATTATTTCTAGTTATGTTTGATGGATTTTTTTGACCACTGATCACATTTATACTTTAAATGTTTGAAATCATTCTAACTTACACTATTAGAAGGAAAACATGCTACTGAAGAAGTAAGATCCAATGCTGGATCTATTCCCACTTGAGCACTCTAATCAATATCCAATTCTTCAACCAAGGATCCCTTTGTATTAAATTATTCAACATCTGGGTTTGGATAGTCTAATATCATCGTGTAATATTCATGATATCTTTCCCATTCATCCACTAATGAAAAATAAAAGGGATTAATGTTGTCCACTTTAATTCTACGATACTAATTGTCCCCATTAATAGGTGATTTCCTTTGAACTCTTAAGTGTTCATTGACATGAACATCTAAAACACCATCGTTAACTAAAACTATGTCTGGCGCCGTTTGAGATTCCAAGAATGTTTTATTTTCCACGGAACTGGTTATTGTTATAATTCCATGTGCTACATCATGACCTTGATCACTATCATGAAGATCTAGGTAACCATCTATTTCACCATTTTATTCTTATTCCCCTTCTTAATCTAAATCACTTTCCCATTCTTCACCATTATCTTCTTCCTCCTCATCTTCATCTTTCTCTTCATCTTCCTGGATTCCACATCGACTAGCAAATAAAAAATATCCCAATTGTTATTTTTCTTCATCATCAACACCTAGTATATTTTCCCATGTAGGAATATCTTTTTGAGGGCTAGGTGCTCAATTTGTAAATCCATCAGGACATTGTGAAAATTTAGGATCACTTCTATCATCAATAGAGTATTATTTTTCTACATCATCATTATCTTAATTTTCATCTTCTCCTAAATATTTAATGACATAATTTGGTCCTAAACTCAAATCTAATATATCCTATGGACTTGTGGGTTGTTGAACTAGATTTATTCTTTACTTTTTTTCTCATTCTCTTCAACCCACTATTTTATTTATGTAATTCATTTTATCTTCATTAATTTTTATATAATCCTGGTAATCAAAATGCTATCTGAATCTTCAATTTTTTTTCAAACCTTCATTCACCATTACATTAAAATTCAACATGGAATAAAAAGATACTGAAAATAAAATTGAGTTTGACATTGATTTTGGATTTATCATATCACACATATGACTCATTTGGTAGGTTTATAGATTGATCTTGTATTCTTATTTCATAAGATAATGTGAATAAACATACTGATACATTAAAGCGTAAATGTAACCATTCTTTAGACATATTTTATACTGAATACATTAAAACAGAAATCTGTATTTCACATCAACTTGAGTGGCAATGGGTCTTTTGTTAATTTCATATTCAATTAGCTCAACTACGTTTTCTTAATATCAAAATAAGTCACTTGTAGGTGGATCACTACTTTAGTGATCTTCATAAATACATTCATGAGGTATGTTCGAACACTCATCCCATTGGCCAGATGAAAAGGAAATCCATATCCACTTATTCTTGATGTTATCCAATATTGATAAGTTCCATCAAGAATGAACTCCACATACTGATAAAAATCATTAATTAGCCTTTGCTATAGAGGCTTTTTCTTGATGGAGAACCATTTCGACCAACATTATTCTTTAAAAACATTCATCATAAGGGTCTTACATAATAAAATCCATTTCGCATGCGTTTCATTTTCTCTAATGACTAATCGGTTTGTGAGTTCGTGGTTAACAGGTTTGGATTTATGATAACTCTATTCACATTTTGGATTCATAAAATGATAAGAATTTTCGAGAGACATCTTAGAGAAATGATTTAATCAAGACATTTTGAAATATTAAAAGGGATTGGTTCAAAGGAAGAAGGCAGAAGAGGATTAGGAGATAAGGTTTTGGTTTTGAGAGACGAGTGCAAGAGTGAGTAAGTGAGAAGTGATTTGGATTGATTCAATTTTTTTCCGGTTAGGGATTTCAAAATCATAAATCCAAAAATGTGGGAAAAAAATTAAAAAAAAATAAAACAATTATTTATTTTGTCTGAGTATGAAAAAATGAAAAACTTAATGACATAATGGTGAGTCTTAATAGTATATTATAAAAGTTGTGTCCCAATAATTATTTATCATCGGTGAGTCCCAACTTTGAGTCCCAATGGTGAGTCATCAATAGTGAGTCCCAAGGGTGAGTCATTAATGTTGTTTCCCAATGTTAATTAACTAAAAATTGATCATCACTAACTCATGTATGATGTAACTCATTTTTTCATGATTTAATGACTTAGAAATAATATCGGCTAGTTGATGTTTAATGCCAGGGAATTCAAGAGTAATATCACCATTTCCCAAAGGATCACTAAAAACATGATGTATTACATCAATATTATTTGTTCTTGAATGAGAAATATGGTTCTTAGAAATTTTAATATCACCCTTTTTGAAACATTTTATTGCGACTTTCCTAAATTTATATCCACATTCTATAAATGTGTGTTTCATCATCAAAATTTGAGCACAATCACTTACAACAGCTATGTATTTATAAGTAGATAATGCAATAGAATTTTTATTCTTACTACACCATGAAAATAGATACCCGTCGAAAAAAGTGACATGTTCTAGAGGTGATTTTTATATCTTACATCAAACCACCAAAATCAGAATCTAAATAACTAACTATGTAAAATGATTATCCTCCAGGGTAGAATAGTCCTATGTTTGTAGTATATTTATGGAATTTGAAAATTCATTTGATAACAAGAAGGTGTGACTCTTTAGTATTTTTTTGAAATTGGGAACACTTACATACAGTAAAAATAATATCATGTAATCTAGATGATATGTAGAGAAAACATCAAATCATGCCTCTATAATTGGCCTAATTCACTTATTTTCCATCTTCATCAAGATCAAATTTACAGCTGGTACTCATAGGAGTATAAAAACATTTATTTCTATCGAATCCAAAACATTTTGAATAATATTTAGTATATTTACTATGGTTTAAAAAAACCTTCCTTATTTAGAAATTTTTTAAATACAATAATGAATTTGGGTGAACGAGTTAAAATCAATTCATACGCATTTTGCATCATTTTTGAAAAGTGAATACATAAAAAACATTTTTATGTTTCAAATATAATAACATCAACATATATTTGAACAACTAAAATAGAAATATTTATTCTTTTAAATAAATTATAGAATCACCTATAACATTAGAAAAACCATCAGAAAAAAGAAAAGTGTTGAGCCTATCATACAAGGCTTTGGGAGATATTTTACACCATATAATGGTTTTTTATCATGAAAAAATTAATTGAGAAATTAGGATTTTTAAAACAACGGGGTTGTTCAATAAAAAAATAATCAACTATATACTTATTTGAGAATTAAATTTTGACATCTGTTTGATAATGCTTGAAATTTAGATATGTTTCATAAGCTTGCAGTATTTTATTGGATTAAAGCCATGCAATTGGTGCGGAGGTTTCTTTATAGTCTATTCCATTTTCTTGATTATAACCTTATTTTACTTTTTATCCTTCTTTCATACAATAAATAAAACTTCACCCACTTTTTTTCCTAACTCCAATTCCGTGCTGATGGTAATGGTTTTTTTTAGTCTATCAACAAGTTCACATACTTTTTTTCAAATATATTTAATTCTTCATGCATAGTCATCGTCATGAACCGTCCCTTGGGGTCCATGTCGTGACTACCCCAAGCTCTATTTCCATAGGCTAGGGGTTGGCAACTAGCACCAAAGACGTAAATCCCTAAGTTGTGAAGTAATTGTCTTTATAACTGTAAACACACACACTAGAGCACACAACTAGATACAAAACACTAGCTAAAACGGTATACAAAGGAGATCTGAAAAGTAAAAGGGGCCAGAAATACAAGTTCAATTGTAAAGTACAAATACAACAAAAAGGGGGAAAACCGATGAAAGGTGAAGAGCAGCTCATGGATCATCCACCACGGATCCTACCTGAAAGGTAGGTATAGATAGCCTCCACAACACTCCACTTCTATCTATCTCCTTTGTGTACCGACTCATCATACGGTCAAGCTCTAGGTACCGTCCAATCCTGATACTCTGATTCTCAGTCAGTGTTTTCCGTCTTCTGCATCCAACACAACGAGGTTCAGGTATAGCCCATGTGGGGGTGAGTATAACGATACTCAGTAGGGACCCCGAGACCCTCAAGGTATCACAAAATCAAACTAGGATAAACCAAAAAGTTAGAAATCAGTAGATAACCTCACTTTGGTATATTCCCATACATAAACCTAAGTTACCAAGTAACCCATCTCAATCCTCAGGTAAACAAAAAAGTTACTGAATCTGCTCAACAATGATTTTATTCTAGGGATAATATCAATATGAACCCTCAACTACTGAACAAAACCTCCTCTATTGAGTATAGTGGGCCTTCTGCGTCACATAGAGGCACTGACCACTATCTTTGACTGCTAAGGTACTCCTCCTGTCGAGTACCATGGATCTCCCATGCTCACACAGAGGCGCTCCCCACCGTGGGTCTGGTGTGCTCACATAATGGTGCTCCCCCTCGTAGCCTACTGAAGTTCTCCACGTGTTGTGTGCCGTGGGTCTACCGCGTTCACGTCGAGGTGCTCCCCAAAGTGGGTCTGCCGCGACCTCAAGGCACTTCCCACTAGGCTACTCGAATTAATCAGAGTCAAATCGGTCAGCAGTCATCAAGTCTCATCCAGATACTAGGTTCTTGCACAAATTCCTGCTCATCTCTTGAAGATCCACTCCAAAAGCTAATGGTCGATACTCCAACAATCCCAAAGTCTATCATAAAAGTATCTCAAAGATCCACTACGTTAGAATGGTCTCAATGCAATAGACAGCGCGTAAATCAGACGCCTGGTCTATAAGTTATTAGCCTTTTAGTCCCGGGGGCCCGGTTCGATTCGTGTACGATCCAACCTGACCGTAACTCAACTAAACCCCAAAGTCCAGTGGGGTATACTCAAAGGTACCATCACGCTCCATGAATGACAGTTCCGCTAACGGTTCTTCAAATGGATGTCTGATGCCAAAGATATGGACAAAGAATGTAAAGGGGGTTGGTATGGGTCTCGGGTGTTTTCTGACCCAATCAGACTGACTCTACCCAAAACAGTCTGGGCCTACCCGATCTGGGTCGACCCGCTCAGCCTTCTAGGATCGGCCCACTCGACTCGGCCCGGCCCAACAGACTGCGGGGGCGGTTCTTCCAGGTGGTCGCCGCGTAGGCGACCTGGCCCAGAGGCCAGGGTCAGTTCGTCAAGCGCCGTGAGGGCCGCGGCTCGGGCGACTCAGCCCGGAGGTCAGATCTGGTTCATCCAACGATACAGCGAAGGATTCCGCGGGTTGGATCGGGAGGCCAGCGCGGCTCGGTTGCTTCGGCTGGGAGCCGGGGTGGTGCCCGAGGAGGCTGGCGGGGTAGGCTGGAGGCCGCATGCCGGCCGGTGGGGCACACTAGGGGCGGCAGGCAGGCGGGCGGGCCACGTTGGGGGATGCGGGTAGGCAGGCGGGGCACGCTGGGGGTTTCGGGCAGGCCTATGGGGCGCGCTGGCGACCGCATGCATGCCGTACAGGGTACGCGGGAGGCCGCAGGCAGGGCGGCGGGGCGCACTGGAGGTTGCGGGTAGGCCGAGCAGGGCCTACGAGAGGCACTGGGCAGGAGGCTGGGCGGGCAGGTTCGGCACGGCTCAGGCCGGCGCGGGCCGTCATTGTTTCTCCAGGAGCACCGGTGCTTCGTGGGGGCGGTGCAGTTCATAGAGGCCGCGGGTAGCACGACCTTTGTTATTACACCCTTTGGAGCCTCATTGCCGCTTCGTCACTCGAAGTTCAATAAAAATAAGATCGACGGAGGGGTCGGCCATGTTGGTTTGGCCCACAGCCTCCGTGTTTAGGGTGGTATCAATTGGTTCGTAAGTATGAGGCACAACAACCCTCATTCTCCATTTTGAGAGAAGGGAAGAACATAGGTAAAGATCATATATAGTTAAAAGTAAAACCATACCTTTGATTCGTCATTCTTCGTTCATTGGTGGAGTTGCGGAAGTTGGTCGTCGAAGACATCTCACGATGGTTGAACTTCAAGGAAGAATTCACAGAAGGATCGACTTCCTTTGTTCTTCTTTCTTCATTGGAAGTGAAGGTTCTTCGTTGGATAACTCATTTTCTCCAAATATCTCCTAAAAATTGATTAGATGTGCCAACCCAATACTAATAAGAGATTGTGAAATCTTATTATTTCTTTGGCACGACATCCAAACGAAAGAAGAATTAATATAAATGAATCCACCTAATTAATGTGGATGATTAGGCATAAAAAATTATGTGTTGGCCCAATTAATAAAAGGGGAGGCGGTGGCACCAAAAATGATATAAGAGGTCAAGGAACTCCCCCTCATTAATGATGGGAGTTGAGAGATTTTCCACTCCTCCCATTAATTGGGGGGTTTTAGTCTTGTGTGGTCCCCATGTCGTAACCTCTCGCGGGGGGTTTTGATCTGGTGGACCCCACCACTATAATCTCTAATGGGAGGATAAAATGTGGTGGTCCCACCTCCAACTCCCATGAGGAGGTTTTAACCACCAACACTCACATGGCGGATCAATAAAAAAAGTGTATATCACTTTATTTTATTATTTTATTTTATGAAAAAACAAAATCTAACTTCTATCTTCAACTCACTACCGTCGAAGTGAAAGTCTTCTTAAGGCAATGTCGGTGCCGCGAGTTCAACGGTGCCCTCATATTTTAGTTTCGATCACCTATTCAAAATTAATAAAAACATGCCCGTATGTTTACTAAATGTACTTGAAGAAAACTTCAGAAACATATTCCGGGCACACCAGGCCTCAAAATCATGCGAAATAAATTTATATAGACTTGTACATTTCCCATGTATTAAAAAAAATTCCACGGGATTTCCGAGCTTATACATTATCCCCACCTCAGGGATTTACGTCCCCGTAAGCTACAACTAGAACTAAGGGAACAAGTGGGTGTACTGAGAACGCATCTGAGCCTCTAACTCTCATGTGCTCTCATAGAGGTTCCCACGCTGTCAAAGAACGCACACCAGAGGTATCGACTGTCTACGTAGGTCCCGCTTCGGTCGATCACCAGTCTCCACTATAACCACCATGAATGTCTCCCCATCGTAGACGTCCAGTCTCCATGGTCGATGATGTGAGAAGGGTCGCGCATGTATCTCCTCAGCTGGGATTCATGGAAGACTTTGTGCACCCGGTGCAACTAAGATGGAATAGATAAGAAGTAAGACACCTCGACTACTCTACTAAGGACCTGGAAAGGTCCGATGAATCTTGGAGATAACATTACACCTCGTCCAAATCTCCTTAAACCTTATCAGGGTGAGACACATAGAAAGACATGGTCAGCATCCTCAAACACCAGAGGTCTCGGTCTCTGGTCAGCATACGACTTATTCCCGGTCTATGCAGTCTTCATCCGCCCCTGAATGATCTTTACCTTCTCTGTGGTAGCTCGTACCATCTCTGGTCCCACTAGTGTTGACTCCCCTGGGTCTGTCCAGCATAGTGGCGATTTGTATGGTTGACCATACAAGGCCTCAAAAGGTTCCAACTCGATGGTGGAGTGATAGTTGTAGTTGTTTGTAAACTCCACCGAAGGTAAGTGATCCTCCCATATGCGACCGAAGTCGAGGACGCATGCAGGGAGCATGTACTCAAGAGTCTGAACGGTCCTCTCAGTCTGGACATCTATCCGAGGAAGGAAGGTGGTGCTCAGATAAATCTGCATCTTGAAAGCCACCTGAAACCCCATCCATAGACGGGAAGAAAACTGTGTGTCATGATCAGAGACAATAAAATAAGGTACTCAATATAGCCACACAATATCCTACACAAAGAGGAGTCCCAGTATCTCTACTATTCCCTTCTCTCGGATCGGTGGGGTGTGGGCCGACTTGTTGAGTAGGTCAACGATCACCCAAATCGAGTTGTGTCCACTGGATGTACATGGAAGAATTGTCATGATGTTCATGGATATCCCATCGCACTTCTACTATGGGACCTCTAAAGGATGAACCAAGGCTACTGGTACCTGGTGCTCCACCTTCACTTGCTGACAAGTGAGGCACCGAGAGACAAACTCTGCTACTGCCTTCTTCATACCTGGACACCAGTGCTATCATCAAAGGATCGGGTACTTCTCCGCCACTCTTAGATGTACTGCTAGAGGTGAAGTTTATAACTCCTTAAAAACATCCTCTTAATGTGCTACTGGTACCAAGGTACATTCTATGAAGAGGATGACGTGCTCCCCACCTTCAGAAAATCCATCAGGTGCCTGCCCTGTGGATATCTGAGCACGTCATGTCTCACAGTATGCGTCCCCATGTTGTGTCTCTCTAACTCAATGATGATGTGGGGGAGTGACTGTAATAGATTGTAGAAAGGATGCTCCATCTATATCCACAAAGGATATATGTAAGGAATAATGTTTCTCGGTATCCTTACCTTGTAGTTGTATACCAGATATCTTGCTGAGTGAATTTGTTACAATGTACTTCTTTATAAGAGTATAGACTATCTCGATGTCATAATCCTAGAGGAACTCAACCCATCGTCCCTGTCTCAGGTTCATGTACTTCTGAGAGATGATATACCTGAGACTCTTCTGATCAGAGTACATGGTAAAATGTTCACCCATCCGATATTGTTGCCACATCTTCAAGGCAAAGAATATTGCTGCTAACACATAGTCAAGGGTAGTGTAGTTCTGCACATGTTGTCTCAGCTGCCGAGAACCATACGTGATCACTGCTCGCTCCTGCATCAGGACACACCCGACTCCGGTCCCCGATGCATCGTAGTATACTACGTACCCTATGCCTTCCTATGTAAGCCTCAAGATGGTGGGCAGTAGTCATCCTCTGCCTCTGATCCTGAATGATATTATGGAATCTCTCTGACCAAACGAAGGGTTTCCTCGTCTTCGTCTAGGATGATAGTGGTGCTACAACTCTAGAGAAGTCTGGTATGAACCTCATGTAGTAAATAGACAAAAACGTAGGAAACTTCGTACCTCCGTCACACTCCTGGGTGGCTCCCACGCAAGTACCACCTCAATCTTCACTGAATCCACTACAACTCCAGCCTCCGAGATGACATCACCCAGAAAGTGAACCTCTTGGATCCAGAACTGGCACTTTGAGAGCATACCATAATGCTAGTTATATCGGAGTGTGTCCAGTACTACCCGAAAATGGTATGCATTTTCCTCCTTATTATTCGAGTATCTCATAATTTCGCTGATGAAGACTATGACAAAGAGATCAAGATATGGCTGGAAGATCATGTTCATGAGTCCCATGAACACTTCTGGAGCGTTGGTTACGCCAAAAGGCATAAAAAGAATTCGTAATGGTCGTACCGACACCTAAAGGCCGTCTTCTACACATCCTCATCTCGAACTCCGAGCTGGTGACACCATGATCTGAGTTCTATCTTCAAGAACCATTGTGCTCCATTTATCTGATCAAAGAACTCACCAATACTTGGGAGTGGGTACTTGTTCTTCATGGTTACCTGGTTTAGGAAACGATAGTTGGAACAAATACTCACGCCCCCATCTGCCTTCTTGGCGAATTGAATCGGGACTGGCCAGGGAGAAAAAGTAGGCCGGATGAATCCCTTCACCTATAAGTCATCTAGTTGTACCCACAGCTCACGAAGCTTAGTGGGAGCCATCTGATATGCTGGTGTAGATATAAGTGTCGTCCTTGGGTACAGGTCAATGTAGAAGTCCTCCTATCTACGAGGAGGTAGTCCTAGATCATAGTCAGGTAAAACATCCAGGTACTGGTCCACCACTACATGATTGCTCGGACTCTCCACATCAACTAGTCTAAGGGTAAGGCAGGCCAACTAATGAGTGATCGGATGCACCCACTTCCGAGTAAGTCTGTCCACTGTTACAATGGATCCCTTCTCACCGGTGAAGGTGAACCTAGTCCAATCCATGCGGAAACACGACACTTTGTTCCTAATACAGTCTATTTGAGCATGGAATTTAGATAACTAGTCCATACCCAAGATGACGTCATAATGCCTCGATGTTGCTACAAAGAGATCCTAGGCGAAGCTCTCGCCTCCAAGAGTATGCTCACACTGTTGACACTAGTGTGTGATCGTTGAGTCTGCTCCCATAAAAGTCTCTAGCCGTAATGATCGAGCCAATGGATCTATTGGAATCTCATATCTCCGAACGAGTGTAGTGGAATTGAAAGGGTGACTGACGCCTGTGTCTATAAGAACTACAACTAAGGTGGAGTAGACATAGATCGTACCTCAAATCATCTCCAGAGATCCTTGGTCATATCCCTCAGATTCCTAAAGTTGTGCTCTCTTCTTTCCACCTGCTCCCTGAGGTCGGGGTGGACCTCTTGTTGGTGGTGATGGTGACAACTCGAAGCGTCACCCATCTCCAGCTTCTCGACTAGCTTCTCTACCACATCTGCCTGCTCCATGCGGACTGCCTCGATCGAAACTCTATCTATGCATGGGTGGTCCTTTGACTGTCTGCTAATATTCTGAATGGCAAGTCAGACAGTCACGAGCCATGTGACCATTCCCTCCATATGAGTAACACTTTCCACTCCTGGAATGTGTGTCTCTACGTCGGGTGCGCCATACAACTGATCCAAAGTCATGTGGACATCCACCTGTGGGTCTGGTCCGCTTAGACATCTACGTCATTTGTTTACTGACAGCTGTAGAAGACTCCACAAGATGTAAACTAGTGGATATTCTCACTGTTATAGACTACTCAGCATGGAAACTCAACTCCCAAAGGGCTCTCTCCAACACCCCTACATGTGTCGGGATACTGGGGGAGATCATCCAAGACCTGATCTCTCACCTGAGCACCAGATCAAAGCTCTGGGCCATAAAGAATGGTTCTCGCGCTATATTTGTTGAGTAGTGATAAAGGGCATTGAATCTCAATGAGTACTGAGCTACCTCCTTGCAAACCGTCTGTAGATACAGTAGCTCCTGTATCTGCACCGCATGAAGGGTGGTTGGGACAAACTTCGTCTGAAATTGGCACTTGAAGTCTGTCTAAAGTAGCATCATTTCGTCATGCACATGGAGCATCAGGCTCCACCAACAGAATGCTGCTCCCAGAAAGAGAATCATGGCAGGGATCACCATAAGGTCTGCTAGTATCCCTACCAGTCTCAAGACTCTCACCACAGCCTCCAGCCAATCCTCAGCCGCCTGTGGGACCGTCTCTCCCCTGAACCTAGGTGGCCTCTGGCACTGGAACTCATGCAACGTGCTCAAGTGGTGTGCATCTTCTACTGCTGGGCCTGGTGGCATCAGTGGCCCAATGGGTAGTGGTACCGCTATTTCCTCTGCTGGTAAAGGGACCTGCACTGAGGCTGCGTCGCTTGGTAGGCAATTTGTGCGTACGACTCTAAGGGATCTACATTTTCACACAAAGGGAAGCATCCTAAAAGAAATAGATGTGGCACTATCAAAGATTATACCCACTAAGCTGACCTGGTTGAGCTCACTTAAATAAAAACTTTTGAAAACACCCATGAAATCAGTGTTTTCGTGCACATATTCCGAAATTAGTAGTCAGGGTCCTGGTGTATGGATATGTCGGCCACCGCACCAACACTAGACTCCCTGAACCAAATACCACACTCGGAACCCTTAAAACTATTGTTTCATAGAATAGAAAGATCAAAGTCCTATGTTCTGTTATAGAACCAACCCCTCTAATACAAATTTTTCTCGACCCTTCCCCTCGGGCCCATGCCGTGACTACCCCAAACTTACCTTCCATAGGCCAGGGGCTGGTTGCTAGAACCAAAGGCATAAATCCCTAAGCTAGAAAGGAATTGACTTTATAAATTTAAACACACACAATAGAGCACACAACTAGATACAAAACAATAGGTAAAAACTGTATACAAAGGAGTGCTGAAAATTAAAAAGGGAAAAAATACAAGCCCAACTGTAATGTAAAAATACAACAAAAAGGGAAAAAACAACTGAAAGGTAAAGTGAAACATCTAGACCATCCACCACAGATCCTACCTGATGGGTAGGTGTAGATAAGCTCCACAAAACTCCATGTTTTTCTGTCTTCTCAGTGTACCGACTCATCATAAGGTCCTCCTATGGGTACCGTCCAATCCTACTACACTGATACTCAGCCAGTTTTGTCCATCATCTGCAACCAACACAACGAGGTTCAGGCATATCCCGGGAAGGGGTGAGAATAAATATAATCAGTTGGGACCCCAAGAACCTCATGGTATCACAAAATTAAACATGGATAAACCACAAATTATGAAATCAAAAGATAACCTCTCTTAGGTATATGCCCATACTGATACCTAAGTTACCATGTAATCCATCTCAATAATGAGGTAAACAAAACAGTTACTGACTCAGCTCAACCATGATTTTATTCTAGGGATAATATCAATCATAACCCTTGGCTCTTGGATAACTCCCCCTCTATCGATTATAGTGGGCCTTCCGCGTCACACAGAGGCGCTTCCCACTATATTGGACTGCTAAGGTACTCTTGTCGAGTACCATGGATCTCCACACACATAGAGAGGTGCTCCCCACCATGGTTCTGCTGCGCTGACACAGAGGCACTCCCCCTCATATCCTGTTGAGGTACTCCATGTGTCGATTACCGTGGGTCTTCCGCACTCACCTAGATGCGCTCCCCACCGTGGGTATACCGCGACACCAAGGCACTCCCCATGGGTCTAGTCGAATCACTCTGAGTAGAATCAGTCAATAATCATTAAGTCTCATCCTGCGACAAGGTTCCAGCGCAAATTTCTAGTCGTATTTGGAAGATCTGCTCCACAATATATTGGTCGATACTCTAACTATAACTAAGTCTTTTGTAGAAGTATCTCAAAGGTCTTCCACATCATAGAGGTCTCAACACAACAAATGACACATCAATCAGATGCCTGATCTGGATGTTATTAGCATTTTAGTACCGGGAGCCCGGTTGGATTCGTGTATGATCCAACCTGACCATAACACAACTAAACCCAGAACTCTAATGGGGTATACTCAAAGGGACTGTCGCATTCCAAGAAATCCAGTGCCGCTGACGGTTCTTCATGTAGACATTTGGTTCCAAATATATGGCCAAAGATCGTAAAGGGGGTTGGTAGTGGGCCCAGGTCTGGTCCGACCCGGTCATACCGACTCGGCCCAAACCAGTCTGGGCCGACCTGAAATGGGTCGACCTAGTCAGGCCGCTAGGTTCGGTCGGGTCCAATGGGCATGGCCCAGCGGACTGCGGGGGCGGTTCGGCCCATGAGTCTCTGCATAGGCGGCACGACCCGGAGGCCAGGGCTGGTTCGGCCAGCGCCGCGAGGGGCGCGGCTCGGGCGACTGGGCCCAGAAGGCCGATCCAGTTCAGCCAGGGATGTCGTGAAGGACGTCACAGGGCAGCTCGGGAGGCCGGTGCGGCGTGACTCATTCGACCAAGAGTCGGGGTGCGGCTCGGGTAGGCTGGCGGGGCACGCTGGAGGCCCCGGGTTGGCCGACCGAGTGTGCTGGGGGCCGCGGGAAGGCCAGTGGGGTGTGTTGGGGGCTGTAGGAAGGCCTGTGGGGAGGGATGGTGGTTGTGGGCACGCCAGGAAGGGCTTGCGGGTGGCTGTAGGAAGGCCGGAGGGGCGTGCCAAAGGCCGCAGGTAGGCTGTCAGGGTGCACGGGTAGGTAGCCAGTCCAGCTGGTTCGTTGCAGCACGAGCCAACGTGGGCTAAATGTGTTTGACCGGGAGCACCGATGGGCCACGGGGGAGGCACGGTTCACGGAGGCAGCGGGAAGTACATTCACTTTCGTTGCTGCCTTCATCGCCTCGTTGCTACATCGTCGTCGAAAGGTCAACAAAAACAAGATTAGCGGAGGTGTCAGGCCATGTTGGTTTGGCCCGCACCCTCCATGTTTAGGGTGGTATCAATTGGTTCATGAGTATGAATCAAAACAACTATCGTTCTTCATTTTTTGAGAAAGGAAGATCATAGGTAACGATCATACTAAGTTAAAAGTAAACCTCTACCTTTAATTTGGCATTCTTCTTTTGTTGACGGAGTCGCGAAAGTTGGTCGTCGAAGACATCTCACGACGGTTGAAGCATCGAGGAAGAAGTTGAAGAATGGTCAGCTTTATTCATTTTTGTTCTTCATTGGAAGTGGAGGTTCATCATTCGAGAACTCCTTTTCTCCCAAGATCTCCTCCAAAAACAAATAGATGTTCCAACCCAATAATAATAAGAGATTGTGATATCTTAATATTTCATTGGCACAACATTCAAAAGAAAGATGAATTAAAATAAATGGCTCCAACAAATTAATGTAAAGGATTAGGCATAATTAATTATGAGACCTCCCAATTATTTAAAGGGGATATGGTGGCAACATAAATGATATAGGAGTTCATGGAACTCCCCCTCATTAGTGAGGGGAGTTGACAAATTTTCCATTCCTCCCATTAATTGGGGGGGTTTTAGTCTCAAGTGGTCCCCACATCATAACCTCTCGCGGGATGTTATGTTCAGGTGGAACCCACAACCATAACCTTTCATTGGAGGTTAAGGTGTGGTGGTCCCACCTCCAACTCCCATGAAGAGGTTTTAACCACCAACACTCACATGGAGGCTCAATAAAAAAAGTATAGTTCACTTTAGTTTATTATTTTATTTTATGAAAACCTAAAAAATAACTTCTATCCTCGACTCACTGTCGTCAAAGGGAAATTTTTCTTAACTGAATACAGGAGGTGTGAGTTCAACAGATCCATCAGATTTTAGTTCCGAGAATCAATTCAAAAGTTATAAAAACCCGCTTGTACGATTACTTAATGTACCCAAACAAAACATCAGAAATTGATTCAGGGCACACTGGGCTTCAGAATCATGCTTCGTAAATTTTCTCGGACTCATAAAATTCCCATGTATTTTAAAAAAATTCAATGGTATTTTCTGGTCTTTACATTCATCACCCATAATTCATCATTGATTACATATTTGATGTTCTTTGGTTAAATCTCTGTCAAAAAGTCACGATGTTCAACATGGTTTCATAGAGAAACTCTAGTATGTGTTCCCTTGTGCTTGTTTCTATCTATAGCATTACAAAGATAATTTTTATGATTTATAATTGGTTTAGAAAAATAAGGGTCTTGTCACTACATGTTCTTCTATAGGTTTACCTTCCACTTGGTTAGAATCGTAAAATTTCCAAGAACTAGAGGATTTTTGTGCATGTTTAACAACATAACTAGAAGATTTAGTATTTAATTCTAGATTCAATATATTATCGTAAAAAATTTCTAACGATTTATTAGATTCATGCGGATCTTTTTAATAAAATTGGCCATGCATATAATCTTCCACTCATTTGGTTCCCTTATTAAAGAGCCTATAGGCATTACTAGAGATCAAATAAACTATGATAAATCTATCATCACACTTGGAGGAAAATTTGACAAGATTATCTCTTGTATTAAGAATAAATACTTTGGACACAAAATCTTTGAAGTAATTAAACATAGGTTTCCAATTATTATACAACTCCTAGGGAGTTTTCTTTAGAATAGCCCTCATTAAGACTCAATTGATTATATAGTAAGTTGTATTCAAAGCATATTCCCATAAATAAACAGGTGGATAATTTTCAGTAATCATAGATTGGGATCTCTCTTGTGAGTTTCCATTTCTCCTTCCAACAATCCTATTATGTTGGGGTGTCCTTGGAGAAGAGAAGGATATGAATATATATATTTTGTGTGAAAAAATATTCAGATTCATGATTTTCAATCTCACGTCCATGGTCACTTTTTAATGTTTTTATTCTATGTACAATTATGTTTTATACTAATCTAGAATACTAGGTAAAATAAGAAAAAGGCTCACCTTTGTGAGATAAAATTAATGTCCAAGTATATCTTAAATAGTTATCTAATAGAAAATAGTCATATTTGTTTCCATCTAAACATGAAACTCATGATTGTCCAAGAAAATGCATCTGAACCAACTGAATAGGTTGATAAGTTGAAACTTATTTACATGGTTTAACAGATACTTTATGCTATTTTTATTTTTGACAAGGATAGCCAACATTTTCATTTAGAAACTCTAGTTTTGGTAAATTCATGTACAATCCTTTTCTAGTAATATTTCTATGATATTGATTATTAAAATTGTAACACCTAGAGATTTTAGGAAAAATATTCTTTTAAATTTCATTGATGTCTTGTGTTGTACGTTACACCAAAATTAGCATGTGCTATACGCAACTCTGTATTAGCTTATATTATATGCAAACACTATTCTTTTCTTTCATTACACGCAATCGCGACCTTCCTCGATAGCGTGTGTAGTACACAATACCGGGTTTCACTAAATAACGATATATTGTTATAATATTATTATGTACTAGACGTTATGAATATTTTTAACTAAATTTTTAATTTTATAACATTATTATTCATCTTACACATTTTATAAAACATGGTATGAGAACAAAATAATTGTTTTGGGTAAAATAAGTATTTTTCAAAAAATACAGTTTTTCCTCCTTTTGATGGCGCACCCACATTGAATCTAGTTTTCACAGGTTTATAAGTTCAATTTGAAAAAATGAAATTATTCTTTTGAATCATGATATAAAAATTATTTCTGATAAACTTTTCATATTATCTGATAACTTTCCCATTTTAATGAATAGTAAAGACATGCATTTTTTAAATTAAAAACAACTTTTTTCATCGCAATAATTTATATGGGTTATTTATAATATTGAATGGTTTTAAAGAATAAATATAATATATTTTTACCATTTAAAATAATTTATGTCATTACCATTAATTTTACATTGAATTCATAGGTAAAAACATTTCAATCATTGGCAATGTTTTAATTTTTAAAACTCGTTTTCTTAATGGGATTAATTTTAAATTTATTACTGCAGCTTATGTGTTTTGAATTATGAAAAATGGATTCCATATATGAATTTAGTGGGTCAAAAATATGTGTATTTGTGACTTTTATTTTTTTTTCATAATATGAATAGTAACTATGGTAATTTTTATTTACATTACTTAAAGGTAAATCAAGAAATTACGTTTACAAATAAGACTATAAAATTACTCTAACACCTGCCAAAATTATATTGGATGACTAAAAGTCAACCCATATCACATAAGGGTCTGAATAGATTAATTTTATGGACTTTTGACCATGAAAATAATTTAATTATTATTAAAACCAATGAAAGTGACAACATGCCACTCTCTTAAATATTATAAGTATAATAATTTTAATTTATTTATAAACTTCATGAAACATCGAAAATTAATACTCTAAATAAATCTAATACAATTATCTACATCATGTGAAATTATTTAGAGTTTTTAGGGATGAAATAATTATCATTAAAGGTGACACAATAGTGATGTTGAAATTATTTTATTGATTGGAATATCAAATAAATTGTTTTAAAAATATTAAAATAAATATTATATGAACTATTTAATTTGGTCCACTAATTTTATACACAAATATGACCTGTTATTAATCTATTAAATCTTTTATTTCGAACATATATTCTGTGTGGATTTTATTTAAATTCAAATAAATGAATAGTGTCAAAATTGACACAATTGTTATTTTATAAAAATAACATAATATAAAATTGTTTAAAAATCACAAAAATATTTAAAAATTATAAATTAAAATTTATATGATATAAAATTTTATAATTTATCCAATTATGGACAATTAACTACACATAAGTAAATATTTATAACATTTTAAAATTTATTATTTTATTTACACAAATAAAATTAAATAGATTAAATAAGGATAAATGTAGTTGATAATGTTTAAAATAAATTCCAAACATGTCTAAATTTTATTGGGTGATGAAATTAAAACACTATTTCATATAAGATTAATATTTTAGTCATTTTTTATGTTTTTATTTGGGGTTTTAATTTATTATAAATTAATATTTTTGATGTTTCCAAAGGTGACCCTCTCATCCCTTCTTAAAGGGCACCTCCTCCCTCTCCTCCTCACACCAAATTGAGCCTTCATGGTTGGCCAAAACCTGACTTTTTATCATCACCACTTCCCTAGAATCATTTTTGAGGTTCTGGTCTTCTCAAAAGACCAACTCCAGTTCCTTAAGAGGACGCTTAATGAAGCTGAGTTGAAGAAGAGGTAATCTCTTCTTCCGATTCATTCATGTTTCTTTCATCTTCTACTTATACTTCTTCAGTTGTTTAATTATAAAGAAATAAAATCAGTATCACTAATATACTGATATGTTATTATAAATATTAAACTACCCTATTTCATCTTCTATCCATCCTACGGAAAACGAAATAACCGCGTATGCGTACGTACGGAATACCATCTCCACGCCATGGTGTAATCTGTTTTCCACCACCACCTTACATGGATGAGTATAATGGTGTAAATAATAACTATATATGGTTATTATTACATCATACGGATTTTGATATATTATATCATTCACTCAAATTCTATTAAATAATTATGGGAACGATATCATCGCTCGTGCGTACGTACAGACTACCGTCTCCACAAATGCGATGAGATTCATTTTCCATGATTAACCATTCAAGTATGATTATAAAGTATATATAATAATTAATCATGAGAGATATTACATAATAATTATAATTGATTTATAGATAGAAATGTTTCATTTGCTTAATTATTATTTAATCCAATAAAGAAACGAAAATACCGTTCAGGCGTACGTGCGGCCTACCGTCTCCATGAACGGTGTATTTCATTCCATTTATTGATCTATCATATATATTTATATGAAGAATATATATTATATATAAATCATGTTTTACATTATGGAATTAAGTAAATAAGGATATAAGTAATAATATCAAGAACAACAAGTCGAAACACGTACGATAAATGAAACGATTTTACCCAAAATGATGCTTTAAAATGGAATTTACAAAAGAATGGGTAATATAAAGTCATAAGTGAGCCATATATGATATAATAACAATGAATATAATTATGTGATAAGTCAATGAAGTTATTTAAATCATTATAAATGAGGTTCAGATACATACAAAGCATATCAGATATAAGGTAACGGATAACATTTTCAATTTCTTTTTTATCCGAGATTATTCATTCGTAATTATTTGCTGGGGTTATATTTATCATCCATGTCCCTATTTTCTAAAAATGGTTTCATGTATTTTTAAAGTCTTTTTTACCCATTTTTAATTTTAATACATGGTGTGTACGTAATCATTTTCTTTCACTATAAGAGGTACTTTTTTACTTTTCCGGCAAAAGTACGAGAAGAATGTTTTTTAACTTATACGACATGAACGGATTTTTGTGGTTTTTATAAAACCTTATTTTGATGAAACTTACTCAACAATATTTCATGAATATTTTCAACAAAATCCTTTTAATTTAATATTTCATGACATTTTGTGAAAAGAAAATGATTTTGAAGAAGAAAGGATATTTTTCTTAAGAAGTATTTTCATCTGTTTTATCAAAACCATTTTTATCTAAGATGACATTATTTCAAATGTGTAAGTTTCAAGTATAAGTTCTATATGATTGAAATGTTTTGTGTTTTAATATGATGAAATTATATCTATTTGTTTTATATGGATTATGTTATGATGGGATGATGTTTATGAAACCCATTTTACTCTTTGGGTTATGATGAATGATTTATGTTTATTTTGTGCCACAAGTAAGAATGATTTCATTATGAGATGGGTGTGACATATATCACACTCCAATTCATTGGGTAAATATTTATATCTCATGACATAGACATGTCTGGAAGGGCAAGTTAATCTGGTTCAGTGATACAGGACTGGAACGAGGAGTGAACTCGATTCAGTAAGGGACTTTTTCCACTAAGATGGTCATGGAATCAATGCATTGGCTACTATGGAAATCATAACATGTTCCTAATGGTTTCCACAATTACATGTTTTATTCCCATTATATTTTATCGTGATTAATGTTTCATTATGATCTATGCCTTACATACTGCCATGTTTTATGTCATTTCCCATGATTTTAATGTTTAAACATTATGTTCATGTTTTTCAAGTTCAACTGTATATGATTTGTTCTATTTCCTCCATGCTTACCCTTAATGATCATTTGAGCCCTCCCTTTATCTATTTTATTTTTCCCAGGATTTAAAGAATGTTTTTAGGTAAGAAAAAAAGGGTAAGACCTTTATCGTAGATGTTGAAGATCTTTAACCACAATTAGAATATTATATTCCGAGTTTTCAAAGGCACTAAACTATTACGGTCCTTGTGTGTCTGTTTTTGTTTTATATTAAGTATTCTGCGAAAGTAATGTAATGTCCATGTATGTCAAGATATGGGTCTCTAACGTTGGTATCAGAGGAAAGGATTAGTTATCCTTTGGAAACTAGGAAGCGAAAACTCTAGTGAAATCCCTAGAGATATTTATAAGGTATGTCTAGGGATGTCCCTAAGGTTACGTATACGTATAGGGTAGAGTCCTAGAATTATGTTGACGATCATGAATAACATATGGTGAACCTAAGGTGTCATGGATTAAGGAATTTTTGATAAGTTAGACATCCCATAAGATACTTTTTATGATTATGTGGTTCCTTGTTATTTTAATTATTTCTTACACTATGGTTTCTGGTCTTAGTCAATGGAGGGAATGAGAAGGAATTCAGTTAACATTGATTCCAATGGAAAAATTGGTGACTCTGATCAACAAAATTATGTAACTCCTGGAGATAAAGATATTGTTATTATGCCGAATTAGTCATCTCGATAAATGATTAACAAGGTGAACTTTAGTTGTATTCCTAAGGCATAAAATAAGAGGAAGAGGGAATATTATGCATGTTCACATGGTGAGGAGCATAGAGAAAGGAAGATTGAGATTTATAAAGGGAAGAAGAACCTTGAAGAATACCTCAAATGGGGGGAAGATGTTATCTATGTGCAGAAAAGGTTCATAGAGTGACAGACTGTTATGGAGTCCAATGTCTTATCTGTGGAGAATATGGGCATTACCCAACTTAATGCCCTGACCTAAGAAGTTACTTCTAAATCGAAGAAGGACCTATTCCATGTCAATAATTGAAGAGTATGGATTTGAGGGCTTATGTATTGGAATTCAATAATAATGTTGTTGAGGTACTTTTATAGTATATTGAAAGATATGTGTATTGGTCAATTGTGGTTTTATATAAGAATATTGTACAGGTAACCATGAAAAGTGATTGAAATATTTTTGGAAAGCGGATGATATGGGAATAATGAAGGGATAAGGAGAAAATAAAATGTTTGATAGTATTCATGAGCTCATGACTGATATACGGACTAAGTGATATCATGGTTTAAGCATATAGAATTATTGGGAATTTGGTATGTGGAAAGAGTTATCTATTGACAACACTCATGTTTTCACTAAGGTTATATGGTAATTTGTATTTTAAAAGAATACATGATTAAGGTATTCACATGTTTGGAATGTGACCAAAAGGATATATCATATGTTTTATGGGGGATAAATGATGGAATTCACATGATTGTTATGTGAAATTTCAAGTAATCATTTTCTTTATACTAGGAAATTGGAAATATGTATTTTGGATAAGCCTAATAATTGGAATGGATTATGTTGGACATCAGATAGTATTGTTTAAGGACAAAATATTTTTTTCGATATTATTTCTGGATTGTTATAATAGTGTAGTTTTAGAAAAAGTGACAACCTGCAAGACGAGAGACAACCCGTTGCATCGGACAAGGTTGTGGGAATTTAACCCACAACCGAAGTGCGGCAAGCCTTTATTTCCTACCACTGGTGGACAGGAAGTCCTTGGTTAGTAGAAAATATTTTTATTTTATTATTTAAGATGATAGATGATTTATAAATCCATTTTGGAACCTTATATGATTAATCTCACCATAGATGGACTTATGTATATAACATTTGATAACCTTATGTTTGAGATAGATGGAATTACCTATCATTCTATCAAATGATCTACTAAAACATTGTGAAAGACAAATTCATATTCATTTCATTAAGAGATGATGTGTAAATTATTTGAGGCATGAGAAACAGTGAAATTGTACCAAAATCAAGTATGTAATTCTTTTAATTCAAAAACTCTTCAACATTTGGGAAATGATCCTGAAAACCAAAAATGTTGTCCTACTTCTCTCATATCTGATGAATGAGATGGTACCTTAGATCATAAAAAAATTATGGCTTTCTGATTGTTGGATTTTTCATAGCCATGATCTCTACCACTCCCCAATAGAACTTGATGGTTATATTTTTCTTCCATATCCATATTTTCACATATGTTCTCCAATGTCGAAACCCAATGATTAGTTTAATTAGGTAACCATTATGTTTCATGATTTAGTTTTTAAAGATCTGTTATGGTATTCCTTTTTAAGATTTGGGTTTCTATTAAAGAAACTTTCAAGTAGTAAACCATTTATAACCCCGACGAATTTCGAGGGTGAATTTCATTTTAAGGTGTGTAGAATGTAGCACCCTAAGATTTTATGAAAAATATTCTTTTAAATTTCATTGATGTCTTCTGTTGTAAGTTACACCAAAATTATCTTCTTCTATATGCAACACTATATTAGCTTATATTATATGAAAACACTATTCTTGGCTTGAGTTACACGCAATCTCGACCTTCCTTGATAACGTGTGTAGTACGCAATACCGGGTTACACTAACAACGATATATTGTTATAATATTTTTATAGACTAGCTGTTATGAATAGTACTGAATAAATTTTTAATTTTATAACTTTATTATATATTTTAGAAATTTTCTAAAACATGGTATGAGAACAAAATAATTTTTTTGGGTAAAATGTGTATTTTTAAAAAAAATGCATTTTTGCCACCTTTTGATGGCGCACCCACATTAAATTTAGTTATGACTGGTTTATAAGTTCAATTTGAAAAAATAAAATTCTTCTTTGGAATCAGGATATAAAAATTTACTTTTGGATAAAATTTTCATATTATTCGGATAACTTTCATATTTTAATGAATAATAAAAACACTATATATTTTTATTAAAAACAAATTTTTTCATCGTAATAATTTATATGATTTAATTATAATATTTAATGGCTTTAAAGTATAAATATAATATATTTCTACCATTTAATATAATTTATTTCATTACCATAAATTTTACATTGAATTCATTGGTAAAAACATTTCAATCTTTGGCAATGTTTTTACTTTTAAAACATATTTTCTTAACAACGAGATTATTTTTAAATTTATTATTGCAGCTTCAATGTATTGAATTTTCAATAAAGGATTCCAAATTTAAATTAAGTTGATCTAAATTATTTTAATTTGTTACTTTAATTTATTTGATATTGTGTATAGTATGTACGGCAATTTTTTTGCTGCAGTTAAATGTAAATCGGGTAACTAAGGGTAAAAATAAGATAATAAAATTATCCTAAAGCATTAAAAAATACTATTGGATGACTAAAAGTTGATAAATATCACCTTAGGGTATAAATATATTAATTTTATGTACTTTTGACCATGAAAATCATTTAATTATTATTAAAACCAAAGAAAGTGACAACATGTCACTCTCTTAAATCTTATAAGTATAAAAATTTAATTTAGTGATAAACATCATGAAACATCGAACATGAATAGAATACAGAACGATAATAAAATTATCTAAATCATGTGAATTTATTTAGAATTTTTAGGGATTAAATAATTATCATTAAAGGTGACACAATAGTGATGTTGAAATTATTTTATTGATTGTAATATCAAATAAATGGTTTTGAAAAAAATAAAATATATATTATATGAACTATTTAATGTGGTGAACTAATTTTATAGATAAATATTACATGTTATGAATCTATTAATTCTTTTATTTTGAACATATCTTCAATGTGGATTTTATTTAAATTCAAATAATTGAATAGTGTCAAAATTAACAATATTGTTAATTTATAAACATAACATAATATAAAATTTTTTAAAAATCACAAAAAAATTTAAACATTATAAATTAGAATTTATATGCTCTAAAATGTCATACATTATCCAATTATGGACAATTCACAACACATAAGTTATTATTTATAACAATTTAAAAATAAGAATCTTATTACCACAAATAAAATTAAATAGATTAAATAAGGATAAATCAAGTTGATAAAGTTTTAAATAAATTCAAAACATGACTAAATTTTATTTTTTTTATGAAATTACAACCCTATATCATATAATATTCGGATTTTATTCATTTTGGAAGTTTTTATGTTGGGTTTTAATTTATTATGAATTAATAATTTTGAGTATTCCAAAGGTGCCCCTCTCCTCCCTTATAAAAGTGAACCTCCTCCCTCTCCTACTAAAACCACATTGAGCCTTCAATCTCAGAAAAAACCTGACCATTTATCTTCTCCATATCCCTAGAAACATTATAGGGGTTGTGGTCTTCTCAAAATACCAAATCTAGTTCTTTAAAAGGATGCTTAAAGGAGGTGCGTCGAAGAAGAGGAAATCTCTTCTTCCGATTCATTCACGATTCTATCTTTATCTAATTATTATTATTTTGTTGTTTAATTATAATGTAATAACATAATTATCACTAATATACTAATATATTATTATAAATATGAAACGACCCTATTTCATCTTCTATCCATCCTACGTAAAATGAAATCACAGTGCGTGTGTATGTACGGAATACCGTCTCCACGCCGTGGTGTAATATGTTTTCCACCACCACCTTACATGGATGGTTATAATGGGGTAAATAATAACTATATATGGTTATTATTACATCATATGGATTCTGAGATATTATATCATCCACTCTAATTCTATTAAATAATTATGGGAACGATATCATCGCTCGTGCGTACGTACGGACTATCGTCTCCACGAACGTGGTGAGATTCATTTTCCAGGATTAACCATTAAAGTATGATTATAAAGTCTATATAATAAATAATAATGAAATATATTACATAATAATGATTCTGGATTTATGTACAGATATGTTTCATTTACTTAATTCTATTTAATTCAATAAGGAAACGAAATTAGTGTTCATGCGTATGTACGACGTACCATCTCCATGAACGATGTATTTAATTCCATTTATGAATGTATCATATAGATTTTTATACTGAATATATATTATATATAGATAATGTTTTACATTATTTAATTAAGTAATTCATGACATAAGTAATAATATAAATAACAAAAATTCAAAACAATACGATAAATGAAGCGATTTTACCCAATACGCTGCTTTAAATTGGAATTTACAAAAGAACGGGTAATATAAAGTCAAAAGTGACCATATATGATATCATAACAATGAATATGATACTTTAACAAGTTAATGACATTATTTAAATCATTATACAGGAGGTTCAGATAAGTAAGAAACATATCAGACATAAGGTAAGGGTTGACTTTTCCAATCTCGTTTTTATCGGAGATTGTTTATTCGTAAGTATTTAATGGGGTTATATTTATCATCCATGTCCATGTTTTATAAAAATGGTTTCATGTGTGTTCACAATAATTTTACCCATTTTTGACTTTAAATACATTTTGAGTAAGGAATCTTTCTTTTTTCACCATACGAGGTACTTTTTGACTTTTCCGGTAAAAGTATGAGAAAAATGTTTTTTTAACTTACATGGCCTGAACGGATTTTTATGATTTCTATAATGCCATATTTTCATGAAGATTACTCTACAATATTTCATTACTATTTTCAACAAAATCCTTTTCTATGAAAATTTCTTGACATTTTGTGAAAGGAAATTGATTTTGAAATCCTCAAGAATTCATTTCAAGTGTTTTATCAAAACAATTTTCCATATAAGATGATATTATTTCTTATGTTTATGTTTCAAGTTTATGTTCTCAATGATTTAAATGGTTTCAATTTTCTAATGATGAAAAGATATCTATTTGTTTTATATGGATTATGATATGATGTGATGATGTTTATGAAACCCATTTTACTCTTTGGCTTATGATGAATGATTTATGTTTATTTTGTGGAACAAGTAGGACTGATTTCATTTTGAGATGGGTGGGACCTATATATCCCTCCAATTCATTGGGTAAATATTTGTATCTCATGAGATAGACATGGATGGAATGAAAAGTTAATCTGGTTCAGTGATACAGGACTGGAACGAGTAGTGAACTCGATTCAGTAAGGGACTTTGTCCACTAAGATGATATTGGAAGTAATGCCATAGCTACTATGGATACCATAACATGTTCTTAATGGTTTCCACAATTACATGTTTTATTCCCATGATATTTTTTCGTGATTAATGTTTATTATGATCTATGGCTTACATAATTCCATGTTTTATGTTTTTGTTCAAGATTTTAATGTTTAATCATTATGTTCACCTCTTTTATGTTCAAATGTGTATGATTTGTTCTATTTTCTCCATGCTTAACCTTACTGATCATTTAAGATCACTCTTTATATGTTTTCTTTATCACAGGATTTAATGAATGTTTCTAGGAAAGAAAAAAAAGGGTAAGATCATTATGGGATATGTTGATGTTCTTTCACCATTATTAGAAGATTATATTTCGATTTTCCAAAGACACTATACTATTACGGTCTTTATGTGTCAGTTTTTGTTATGTATTAAGTATTTCATAAAAGTAATGTACTGTCCATGTACGTAATGATATGGGTCTCTAAAACAATGTCCTAGTATCCTATTATTGAGATAATATTCAATATTATTGGAACATAAGAATGAAAAATTTGTGAGAATAATGAATCTGAACTAACAGTATAAATATTTTAATTTCAAAATGCAGTAAATACAAAATAATTACAAGAATTGATAACATTAGACTCATTATTTTACAATATAAAATGAAAAAAATCATCACATAACTATTAAATGATAAGAATATTTTAATTTAGACCATTAACAAAATGTAATTTAGAAATTAAATTTGAATTGTTGTTACCAATTTGTCCAAGTATAATAATTTCAATTTTTCATTATTCCTAAAGGTGACATGTCCAAAATTATTCATTATGTTGTTCTTGAAGCCAGAGTAGTCCCCTAACATATTTCAGGATCAACAACTGTCCAATTAATAGAGGATCTTAAAGGAACTCTTCAAAAATATTTCCATCAAAAATAGTTTAAAGATGAATAGACATTGGTAACTAAATTTTGTTGGGACTAGTATTTTTAGTAATTAAGGATTTTAGAATCCAAATATACATCATCGGTATCCTATAAGAAGTTTTTAAATTTTTAGAAAATTAAACTCTATTGTGTATAAATGAATTAAAAGTAGAAAATGTTTTCCTCCACTAGAACTTCCATAATATTTTTCATATCTAGTCAAAAAAGTGAATTTTCATGAGTTGGGTATAAAATTATTTTTATCTGAATTTATTTTCCCAGGTTGATAACAAATCCCAATTGTATATTTTGAAGAAACCATTTTTTAATGGAATTTGATTTAAGGTGTTTTTATGAATTGAATTTTTTTCTAGATCCCTATTTCATTTCTCATTAGAAATTTAAGTTCTATATTCTCCATGAGAAGGTGATAATTCTTATCTTTTTATATTGTGAGCTCATATTTAATATAAGTAGAAAGATCATATTTTTTCTATAGAGATTTATATTTATTATTTTTCTCATTGAAAGTATCCTGAAGAATTTTTTATTATTCAAACAGTTCCACATTTGTTATATTTTAAGAAGTGTTAGATTCAAATTAATCTCTATAATAATAATAATTTTTTGTAGGAGATACTAAGGTTACCACATATGTTTTTTTTTCAATGAAGGCATAATGGATTTTCTACCCTTTCATCATGATATGATTCAGATTCATTGGAGTTATCCTCAAAAATCACTCTTGGTATCCTTTAATGACTTATTGTATTTTATAATTTTTTCCTCATGTTTATTCTTGTACATTAGTTTTGGATAGTCAACTTTACAAGCCTTTTTATTTTTCATTCATAGAACATTATCTCATTCATATTCTTAATTCAATTCCAAACCTTGTTTAGTTACCTTTGTTATCATATTTCCTTCATTATCATGGATTTTTAAGGAAATTTTCTTTACTTTAGAAATTCTTAAATCTCAAAGATTGATGAGCCATTTCCTTATCACTATCAGTTTATGAATCTTTATTTCTATAACTCATAGAATAAACATAAATTTTCCATTTTTATTTTCATGAATTGGTTTTTAAATACACAGACATTCTTCTAGGCTCACTATATTCTTCTTGATTAACCATAAAATCTTCTTCACATTTCATCAGTTTTACAATTAATTATTTAACAAGAAATATAACTTCATCATATTATCCTCTTATGGATTCTGAGTTTCCACTCCATATTTCTAGAAAACATATGAGTCGCCACGTTATTTGATCCCTAGATTCAACTGGTTTTCCCAGATAAATAATTGTATTTAGAATCACATTGAACTAGAGGTATATGTCAGAAATATGTTCATTAGGATTTATTTTTACATTATCGTATTTAATAGTAAATGTGTTAATCCCCATTTCCTTATCATTAGTGGTTTCTTCTTGTGAAACTACAAAAGCATCCAAAATCTAAATGGTTTTTTCACATATATAAATTATATTGAATTATTCATCACCTACATCACAATATAAGGAATTCATATATTTTTTATTGTTATTATAGGATTAATTTTTTGGGTAATCCAAAGTATGTATAGTTTTATTGGCGATCATATATTAATCTGAAATTGAAGACCTGATTTTAAAAACAATGATTTCCAAATACATTTTCATTTTTATTTTCCACTAAGAATAATTGATACCCTTGAAATAGAGAGATCTATTGGTAGTAACACCTTCCTATCTATTAGAAATGTTTTTTAATACAAACATGTTTTAAATAACACTAAACATTCAACAGAGTGTGTTTTTGAGATCATTAAGACATAACTAAAATCACATTTTGAAATTTATTAAAACATTAAAAACATTAAAATAGAAAAAGTATTCTCTATTGATACCAAATTTTCATTGGAGTAGGACACTCGTGCAGGGGGTGAATTGTGTTACTATGAAAATTTCTATCTATATGAGTTATTTAAATACCCCCAATTTCAAATAGATATAGCCCAGTTAACCAAAGGATTAGTATATAGAATATTTGGATATTCAATGGATTTGTCAAAGAGTGATCAGTTAAAATAATTTTAATTATTACCTTAAATTTTGAAATATATCTACTAATAAAATTTAATATGAATAATATCTATGTTTTAATATAAATGAAATGTGATTTTTCTAATTTAAATAACAAAAAAACAGTGAAAACTAAACTTGAATGAACATTGTGGAATTTAAACAAGATGTTCAGTCTCAAATTGAGACATAATCCTCTCCAAAAGTAAATCAACTACTACCAAGTATTTTATATAAATAAAAATTGATCCACATGATGTATTAGGGTCATGAACTGTATATATAGAAATACATTTCAATAAAAACTCTTCTCTATTTTTCATGGTAGTATAAAAACAAACTGGTCACAAATAGACATCTTCCTCTATTTTTCGTGGGAATGTAATGTGTAAAATATTTATTGTGATGATATCTGTGTATAATCCTAATTTTCATAGTATTTTGTGTGTGTTAAAAGAAGAATTAAACATGTTTCATATAATGTAAAAAATCACCCATGTAATGTAAATTAGAGATAAGATAGTTAGAAAGTTGTATATGATATGAGATGTGGTTTGAGTCTATTAGAAGTTATCATGAAGTTCATCTTGAGTAGACTTTCCAAAAAAGATATAAAAATAGATCATCATGATATCTACTGTCTTATATATCCTGTGAATTTTTTTTCTTTATTTATTCTTCTCCTCTAGTAATTTTTTTCTAGAAAAATATTCTTTGCCTGAGTTCTCACCATTTTCTCCTTATATCAAAAACAATTATTTCTAGTGTATTCATCAGTCACATTACATAAGGCCTTAAAAATCATACTTTTTGATCAGGTATTTGATTTATACACTGCATCTATCATATAGAATGATATTGATCATATCTTGGTACCTCATAACTCGTATAGTTTTCTGCCGATGATTTTAATTTTTTTTAGTCTAACTGTGTCTCTAAATAGTGACTTGGTCTTTGGATGTCCCTGAATAGTGACCTAAAATTATGTTTTGGATTTTACTTATAACTTTCTCTTTAGAGCAGTGACATAGGAATAAGGCTTCAGGATTCAGTATGTTGATCTTGTAGTAGTTATACTTAACAGTGACTTGTATCTAATAGTAGGTCTATTTTTCACTGACTCATGCCAACAATAACTCATACATTGTATTTATTTTGGACTGACCCTGATGGTATCTTGATGTGATAGTGAATTATACAATGAAAAAAATGTGAGAGGATATTCACAGTGTGTTGAAACATAATTTCTCATCCTTTTTTATAATTATCATTTGGTCTAATGGTGAGACATTTGAAAGCGAGACATCATAATAGTGAGTCTACCTTAATGGTAACTAATAAATAACCGATTATTATCAATAAGTTTGATTTCTAACAGTGATTCCACTTTAACATTGACTCATCATTGTTCATATTTTTCCAACCAGTCTTATGATGTAAAATAATAACATAATATATTAATATTATATGTAAAAATTAGTAATCATAAGTAAACATGATTTAATTTAATGATGCATGATTTTTGAGAATTAAAACTAGACGAGGCCAAGAGCTCTCAAAAATAGATAAAATTAAATCTGATTATTTTTAAAATTTAGGAAAATGATCCATAATTCATTTGACAAATTTTGGAATCAACCATAATAGGATCCTAAACATGGTGTGACCGATATGACTCCAAGTGAATCTTTTTTTAAATAAAACATTTTTTAATAAAAAAGAAAACTAACATTCTCCAAAAATATAAAATGCATTTATAATGTTTTAATACATTTTTTGATTGATCAAGAAGTAATTTTTGATGTTAAGAATCAAACAATCATCAATATTATGCACAGTGTCCTTGATATGACTCAATGTGTCCATAATTATTTTAATATTGACAATTTAGTACAAAAAATATCAGTCCCAAGAAAATGAGAAAACTTGATTGTATTTTATTTATAATTTTGAAAATTTATTCATAATTCATTTGAGACATTTAAGAATCAGTCTCACATCAAACTAATATATGATGTGATCATGATGATTTAAAGTGCATATTTCTCGTTTATAATGGTATTTTCGTAAAAAAGATAATTGACATACTGAAAACCATATAAATTCATTGATATTGTTTTGATACTATTTGAAAAATATCCATAATAAATTTTTGATGTGTAATAATTCTTCACACCTTAATCTGATAAATGTGTGACCGTTTTGTCTCAATGTGCATCTTACTCTTTATAATTTGAAACATTTAAAAAAAGGATGACTCAACTACTCAAAAATGAAAAAATAAATTCCTATTCATTTGGTACTTTAGTAAAACGATCCATATATCATTTATGGAGAGTAAGAATCCTCAAAAACTAAATCCAATACATGATGAGTTTATTAGGAATTAATGTTTCTTTGGTAATTTTAAAATCATCATTTTAATTCAAATGCTATAACCCACTAAAACTGTGAAAACATTCATAGATTTAATTTATAATTAAAAAATATTAATAATCCATTTGTGAAATTTAGGAATTGGTATCACATCAAACTGACACACGATATGACTAGGATGATTCAATGTGTTTTTATATAGTTTAAAATGAAATTCAAGTAAAAAAGTCATTCAATGTACTCAAAACTGAGTAAACACATTCAGATTGTATTGATATTTTATGAATATGATCCATAATTCATTTGAGATATATAAGAATTGGGCTTAAATAAATCTGACACACTATATGACCCATATGACACCTAGTTCATTTTTTCAATATATTATTGTCATTTTATATTAAAATGCACATCACATCACAAAATATGAGGAAACATTCCATATTTTTATATTCATTTAAATTTTTCATTCATATAATATTTTTTAGATTTTGCGGTATTTTTGTTATTGTGGTGTGCTGTAATAACACACTACACAAATGTGGTAGTGTGTTGTAACATTTAATGAATTATACCCCTTTATCATCACTTTTAAAAGAATTTATAATGTATCATTTTATCAGAATTTTTATAAGCATTGATAATGGTCACCATTATCAGTTCTTTAGAATACACTGATAAATGGAATGGAATTTTAATCTCACTACAGTGGTCAATGATTCTCTAAAACTAATAAAGTCAAATTGTATGCTATTAAAGGCATGTTATATAATAGTGTGTGTTAAGTAATATCATTACCAAATCCCTCTTACTTTGGATAGGACCTATAAAAAACCAAACCACATCACACCAAGCCTTGACCTATACTATAATACTTATGTTAATGTCCCATAACAAAATTCTAGACTTTTACACTCTATATCAAGATAGTCCCTTCATGTTACCACTAACTTAGGGAGAGGCCATGCATCTAGTACTATACCACGTTGCAAAAACCACTCGCCACTCTTAGGGTCAGTCGTAAAATTACATCCAGACCAATTCTCACTCACATAGGCTATTACATGGTAATACTTTCTCACTCAGTAAATTACATGAACATAGTCTCTTCTCAGATCATATAGATCACACATCTAATATAATGGGTTTTTAAACAAATATAACCAAAACCAATCCAATATCATTAATGTAAGATCTTCCATCACCATATCACATAGTTTAAACCCCTAAATCTTCCATCTCCATCAAATATACATAGCGTTAGGCACATTCGTGCAGAAAAAACATGTCATCAGGACTCACCTCACAAGATCACCATTAATTAACATTCAAGGACCTTCCTCTTGCCTACCTTCTCATACCATCAATACACAATATACCAAACTGTCCCTATAAGTAAATATTCGCTAGATCATCCCAATAGAAAAAGAATAATTTGTAAGCCACATAATTATTCCCGTATGGGTTATGAGTTCATCATTTGTGTTCTCTAGACCCAGCACTGTCTCTGATCATCGCCACCAACCTACACTACTAACCCTATAGTGACACGATATCTCATATTCCCAATATGACCCTGGTCTCATGAGTCATACCTATAACCCCTTTCAATTACAACATCATTTAACTCATTTGGTTCCGAATTCATATCTCTTATAAAATATCCCTCAAACTTATCACCTTGAAAAAACACTCACGGTCACACCACATCTAGTCTTAGAGGAATTATCCCACTTATAATGAATACCGGTAATTTCCCCCCAGAATTGGGTATGTTTTTCTAACATTGTGAGAGCATTAATATCATCTCACCCATCATCTATATTTTTAAACCTCTTATTCATGTGATGTCATTCATATGTGGTCCAACCTACGAAACCAACAACCCATTAAAAATAAGGACCTATCATGAAGACATTGTATACCCCAAAAAATCATCACCCCTTGGTGATTTAGTCGATGACAAACACCATTTTCTCACTATTCACATGATCATAATCTATAATGCAATGTGTCCAGATGAAACATGATTCTTTCACATAGGGAACTTTCAGTCCCTATAAATTTATTAATTCCTATTCTAAAAAGCACGTGAAATCATGAATTATCATAAATATGTCTTTGTATAATGTGTAACACAAACATAATCCATGGATTTACCCTCATTCCATGCTACACTTATTCTTGTTAAAACACAAAGAATGAATAATTATAGACATGATTCTCTATATAAACCCAATACAGAAGAAGTTATTCATAAATAAATTACAATTAATTAAAAAATTAATCTAAATATATATAATAACGTGATAGATTTCTTACATAAATTATCATTACATAATTTTAGAAGAATACATAATACATAACACAACTATAAGCACTCAATAAATATAGTGGTATTGTGTTTTGGAAGACTAGATACATAAAAATATTATCTTGTAAAGGATATTAGTCATCTATCATAAATTTATTATAAAATTTTAATATATGTTGACATTCCCTACATAAAATATATATTCATATCCTAGGAAAATCGGAATCAAAATAAATGGAGAGCATAAATGATCATTAATTGTAAATAGAGGATATATCAATCACTAATCATAAGTCAGAATAAGGGTTTCATAACTTCATCATACCCTAATAAAGTCATACCCAATTAGTCAATGACCTGTAATCAATAATATCTTCAAAACAAATTTCATAATAAATTAAAAATACAACAGAGTATCAAATAATTAATAATTAATCATGTCCAGTGATATCATATTATAAGATTATGATTAATGTTTTTTTCATAATAATAATCTTAGAATATCATTTCCATAATATATCCAGGCCATAAAGTATATCAATGTAAATTTGGTCAACTTCTTTTTTAATCATTTTCATGTTAAGGGTCACTCCCAGCACTATCATAGAACATAGAGTCCCCTACTAAACTAGGTTCAGTCCGGAATCCAATCCATATTATCTCATTATATATCATTCTATAAAAAATTCATTATAGGGATATAATATTTTGACCAACCCATCAAATAATGAAAACCATTCATTCTTGTGATTAAAGACCATTAAAATTCATCAGTTCATCATGTTATCAACTATAGAGAAAAAATTGGTTTCATAATCATTCATTCATTTAATCATAAAATTATCCATGGAGAAGGAAGAGTTTCCTAAATATTTAATAATAATATAAATATCTAATGGGAATGAAATGGGATTCATGTAATAATCATAAGAACATCACAATCAAAAGGCATCAAGAAATGTGGATGGAATCATAAGATCGTATCCCAATTGAAACATAAAATTCATTAAATTATGTTGACATTGATGAAAAATACCATTATTAGATCATTCAAACCATTATGTGAATGCATGTGAAAAATATATTCTTAATTTTAGAAATATTTAACTAAAAAATAATATTTCATTTATAGAAATATATTTTCTTTGAATATAATAGTTAAAATTTAAATATCAATAGTCAAATAAAATAATGTTCATGATGGGGGGAAACTCTGTTCATAATATATATGTTAATATAGAACATTATTATCATACATTTGTAAAAAATAAACACTGAATTTGTAACTTCCTGGTTCCTGGTGCCACTCAACGGGTGCCCTGAATCCGGTTCGCCACGTAACCTCAAGCGCATTTCCCTAAACACCAGAGGCTGCCGACTAGCAGCGAGGGCCCATGTCGGATAGTGGGGAAAATATGCCCTCATTTGTCAAAGTGTACACAACGGAATGAAATAAAACATACAACAAACAACAAAAGCTGTAAACCATACACAGATGAAATAAACAATAGTAGTGGACATAACCAACAGTATATAGATGATGATGCTACATGTCTCAAGTTCTATGAAAACAGCAACAACATGTAATACATCAATACGATACATCCAAAAGCAGAGTACATCAAAACAACGCAAAACAACTGGCGACGACATCGTGAGACTAGGCTTGATCCCATGCCCTCATACTGCTCTGCAGAAATCATGTACCTCTATAGGGACTCTTGCCCTTATCTACACCTGTAGTAACGTAATCTACTTGGGCCGAAAAGCATGACCCAAACAGGGTGTGATAAATATACCTCAGTAGGCACCCACAAATGGTATGTGCCCAACTGTGTGTAAGCATGCAACAATAGTGTGTAGTAGTAAAATGCAATAAAGTAAGCAGTACTCAAAAGTAACTATTTACCAGTTATACTTCCATTTTATTATTCATTTAATCCATTAAATATTAGAAATCACCACAGTGCATTTCTAAGTAAACATTCCACGACCTCAGACAATTAAACCCCTACCATCAGGTAAGGATTGTCCAACACAAGAATCCCCCCTCAGGCATAACCAAATTTTCCCTCAGGCATAGGTAGTGTCGCCCTCAGGCACAGAGTCTATTTCCCTCAGGCAGGGAAGACGTTTCCCTTAGGCCGAAGTGACTACTGCCCTTAGGATAAACAGTGCAGTGCCCACATGCTAATCACAACAACTCCCTCAAGCTACACAGGTAAACGGGAAATGCCCAACATGTGAACAAGCAGTAAACAAGAAATTCCTCTCAATGAAATTCTACAATTACTACTTTAAAGGCATACCCTCAGGTATCATAGCCAAACGGCTAAATAGTGGAACACAACCCCGGGGTGGTTCCGGATCCATGCAACGATCCCAACAAGCATTTTAATATCATAATTAAATACCTAATCAATTCTAGGTGTTTAATATCGCAACGGCCTTTGCCACACGACACCCCAACTAGGGTTTGTGGCACCAAAATGCACAAAACACACAGTTGTCTGAGTACACGACATGTACTTCTTTCATTTAACTGTTCATTTGGCGGCACCGCCACACTGTTCATCCATCGATAAGAGTACATGACATGTACTCCCAAGTACACGGCGTGTACTGTCCCCCAGCTAGCAGCTACTCCACCGCCTTACTATTTTGGCCTACTGACTAACTACATGGCGTATACGTACCACTACACAGTGTGTAGTTGGTTCCTACACTCCTCGTCGCTGACAAGGCTACACGCCCTGTGTACTCATCCCCACACGGCCAGAAGTACATGACGTGTGGAAAAAGTACATGGCATGTAGTTCCAAAATTTAGAAGCTTTCCCCATTTTCCATATTTTCTCAAAAACACTTAAGGAAAAGGAAAAAGAAGAAGCCTGTACTTCAAAACTATGAACCGGGTTCTAACAAACTTCCCCCCTTATAGCAATTCCTCCCCGAATTTCCCTTCCAATAATGGAAAATATATAACCGTGAACAACTACGAACACTGAGAATGTACATCGGTCTCCCGCTCCCAGGTTTCGTCCTACACTCAGCCATGCTTCCATAGCACTCGTACGAGAGGAACTGACCATCCTCAGAGAACCTTTGTGCTCATGTCAACGATATGAATCAGATGCTCCTCAAAGTACTCATCTGCCTCTAGCTCAACCTCCTCGGGATGAAAGGCGTGAGACAGGTCTGAATTATAGCGACACAACTGACATACGTGGAAGACATCATGCATGGCTCGATACCACTGTGGTAACCGCAATCGATAAGCAACCAGCCTGACCCTTTCCAGAATCTCAAATGGCCCCACATACCGCGGTGAATGTTTACCCTGTCTCCTGATCCGCTTGTTTCCCAGCCTCGGTGAAACATGCAAGAAAACCAGATCCCCGACCACGAACTCAACAGGTCATCTGCGGCAACCAACTTATGAATTCTGATGAGACTGCGCGGTAGCCATCCACTTCTGAATCAACTGGACATGCTCAGACGCCTCCTATACGAGTTGTGGCTCCAGTAAAGCTGCCAAACTTGCCTCTAACCAGCACAAAGGTGATCAGAATGGCCTACCATATAAAGCCTCATCTGGTCCCATCTCAATAGTTTCCTGGAAGCTATTGTTATATGTAAACTCTACTAAGGGTATATGCTTCTCCTAAGAGCCCCCAAAGTCTAGGACGCATGCGTGCAACATTTCCTCTAGAACCTGTATCATATGATATGACTGGACATCTATTTGAGGGTGGTATGTTGTTCTCAGAAGCACCTGTGTACCCATTTCCCTCTGAAAACTCTTCCAGAAACGAGATGTAAAGCGGGCGTCCTTATCTGAAATGATAGAATGAGGGACCCCATGAAGACGTATGATCTCTCGGATATATAGCCTTCTAATCTCGTCAACACCGAAGGTCTCCTTGATTGGCAAGAAGTGAGCTACCTTCGTCAGTCTATCCACAACAACCCACACGGTGTCATTGCCACGAGGTGACCTCAGTAACCCCATCACGAAATCCATCGTGACATCATCCCATTTCCACTCTGGAATGGGTAACTGCTGTAACATACCGGCTGGCCTCTGGTGCTCTGCCATTACCTGTTGAAAAGTGGAAAAAATCGTAACAAAACCATCTATCTCCATCATCATACCCGGCCACCTGTACTTACGTCTCATGTCATGGTAAATCTTGGTAAACCAGGGATGAACTTCCCAAGATGAAGCATGAAACTCCAGCATCATCTCCTTGCGTATATCCCATGGAACCCATACACGTCCATGGAAACGTAAAACCACATCATCGCCTATCGTCCAACTAGGAGGAGGGTCCTCACTTTCCACTGACTCTCGTAGAACTAGGCCTTATGAAACCGATAGCTACCTCATCCTCACTCTGTCTAGGAGGGTAGAATTCACAGGTAAATATGAATGATTAGTCTACCCCTGACTGTCATGAACCTCCAGATGCATCTCAGAGAAACAGACCATTAGATCCCACTCACCACTGGATTCCTGCACTGCCTGTATCTGAGTCTTTATTCTCAGTTCATCATCTACAACATTAACTTTACCAGGTGTATAGGAATGATCAAAATCGAAGGACTGGAGGTACTCAACCCACCTTCGTTGCCTCAGATTTAGGTCATGCTGTGTAAATATGTACTTGAGGCTTTTGTGGTCAGTGAAAACCACAAAATGCTACCCAAATAGATAATGTCTCCAATAGCACAACGCATGAACAACTACTGCCAACCCGAGATCATGCGTCGGGTAATTACCCTCATGTGGCCTCAACTGCCGAGACCCGTACGCCACAACTCGGTCGCCCTACATCAACACTGCTCCTAGCCAAAGACCTGATGCATCACAGTAAACTGTATAGCTCATCCCCTGCTCTAGGAGTATCAGGATCGGTGTTGAAGTCAACCATCCCGTCAGGTCCTGAAAAGCTGTCTCGCAAGTTTCCGACCAAATGAACTTCACTCCCTTCTTAGTCAGACCTGTCAACGGTGCTTCTAAGCGGGATAATTCTTGTATGAAACACCTATAGTAACAAACCAGCCCTAAGAAACTCTGTATCTCAAACACATTATTTGGTTGCTCCCAGGAAACTACTACTCTCACCTTCTATGGGTCTACTAAAACTCCTTCCTTAGAGATGATATGACCCAGGATGTGAATCAGGTCCATCCAAAAGTGGCACTTTGAGAGCCTTGCATATAGATGATGATCTCTTTGTGTACTCAGTACGATCTCAAGATGGGTGGAATGGTCGTGTATAGTTCGAGAGTACACCAATATGTCATCCATTAATACTACCACAAAAGAATCAAGATATGGATGAAACAAACGATTCATCAGAGCTATGAAAACCACTGGAGCATTTGTGAGTTCGAACGGCATAACAGTATACTCGTATAGACCATACCTTCTCCTAAAAGCTGTGATAGATAAATCATATGGACTCATGCGCAACTGATTATATTTTTATCTCAGGACAATCTTCGAGAACACTCATGCTCCACGAATATGATCAAAAAGATCCCCAATCCTTGGTAATGGATACCAGTTCTTAACCGTCAACTGGTTAATCTTCTGATAATCCAAGCAATGTCTAAGAGTACCGTCTGCTTTCTTCGAAAAAAGGACTGGAGAACCCCATGGATAAGTACTGGGTCGGATAAAGCACTTTGCCTGCAACCCCTCCAACTGCCTCTTTAGCTCCTGAAACTTAGCTGTAGCCTTCTTATATAGAGGAATGGACACCGGTGCTACTCCTGGCACACGATCAATTGAGAAATACACCTCTCTCTCCGGAGGTAGACCCGAAAATTCGTCTGGGAAAACATCCCTGAAATGATCAACAACTGGAGGGAAATATATCTGACAGCCCCCTGGTCATCCAGATATATACTCGCAATCTGGGCTGTGACTCCACCTTGCCCATGATGCTCTGGTCCAACTTGACTCTCCTGAACATCCCATTCTCCCTTGTATAGAAACTCTCTCCCTTCTCGTGACGTGAAACACACCCTACGACAATAGCAGTCTACAAAGGCTCGAAAGCGAACCAACCAGTCCATCACGAGAATGACGTCATAACTCGTCATCTCTACGATATAGAGGTCCCAAAGGAAGTGACATCCACCAAACTCAGGGGGCACTCCTTGGACTGACACACACCATTCGTTCTAGTTCCCAACAGAGTGTCTAGAGTAATGATACCAGAAGATGAAGAAACACATGGCCCACGGCTCTCCACAACGGGTACAGATACGAAACTATGTGGAGCACCCATATCAAAAAGCACTGTAGACAAGACAGAAGCTACCAGAATAGTACCTATGACTGTAGAAGGTCCAGAATCCTGCTCCTGCTGGGTCTGTTGCACTGCATATGCATGCCCAGTGCCACGACCCTACGACACATCCTGGATACCCTGAGTTGTCCCGCCTCGCTACCTCTAAGATCCTGGTGTCTGGCTACCATGGCCACGACCACCATCTCTGCTTGCACACCCTGACATGTTCCCATTCCCTTACTGGTAAGAAGCCAATGGTCCTACTCCCGCACACAGAGTATACACAGAACCCCTCTCACTAGCCACTAGTGGAAACTCCCTACAAAATCGCTTCAGATGACCCATCTTGCCACAAGCTCAGCACTCCACTCGGTCTCGTGGACACTGAGGCCTCTTGTGACCCTCTTTGCCACACTGGTATCAGCTGACCATACCACCTGAAGAAGCTGCCTAGCTGGTAATGTGTCCCTAAGAGAAGTCTATCTGTCTCTTCCTCTTTCCAGCAGAAATAGTACTAGTAACAGGTGCTGAACCACCCTGGACCACACCACCAGATTCATGCTGGTTCCTCTCCGTAATCAGCGCCTGGTTCACGATGGCGTGTTCAGTAGGCAACCTGAAGACATTCACTATTTCTCAGATGTCATACCAAAGACCATCCTCAAAACGTCTAGCTTTCAGCGTCTCATCACCCACCAACACGGGTGAAAAACACTTAACCTCTATAAAATGAGCAGAATAGTCCATCACTGACATAGCTCCCTACTACAGATTCATGAAATCTTGAGCTCTATTTGCCCTCAGTGTCTCAGGAATAAAAATTCATAAAAGACTGTCTGAAGGTCTTCCCACGCAATGTCCATGTGATTCCATAACTGGGTGGTAACATCCCACAACCTCCTGGCAGAATCACGCAGCATGTACGTCGCGAGCTCGACCCTCCGCCCTGGAGGCATCTCAAGATACTCGAAAATAGTCAGCATCGACCCCAGCCAAGACTCTACAGCCTGTGGTCCGCAATCCCCTAAGAATGTAGGTGGATGCTGCAGATGGAAGATACGTATAAGATCGTCCATAGATGTGGCATCCTACGGTGCTCCCTGAAAGGTATCCATGAACTGCATAAAGCCTTCACGGAACTACGCCTCCGCGCCTGTGTCTGGTATAACAGCTGGCACCACATCTGGCTCTGGTAGAGGATCAACTAGTAGCCCATGGGATACCATCTCTGGAGTATAATCGTCGCCGCTCTCCTGGAGATCAACTCACAGTCGTCTAGGCGGCATGACACTACAGGGTCAAAATCACACCTCAGATTCAAAGTTATTAAGGCTGAAATGAAGAAACCACAAAGGAAACAAGAGGAAGAAGGCATCTTGAAATTTTCAAAACAAGACTACACGGCGTGTACACTGACTACACGGTGTGTACATGACTTCCCTTCCCCTTCCCTGGTCCTTCTTCATTGATAACCCACATGGCTCCCATTAAACAAAACTACACGGTGTGTACATAATCTACATGGTGTGTATGGTGTTATTTTCCAACTACCCGTGTTATCTGTGACACGGCCGACTACTCGGCTTGACACTACATAGCGTGTTACACCCGCACACGGCGTGTAAACCACCCCGCTTCCCTAGCCACATGTCTAAGTCCACACGATCATTCCTCTGACAAGACTACACAGCCTTCCCCCAAAGGTACCTGACGTGTTCAAGGAATGGGGACATCGACCCGTGTTGTTAGTTACACGACCGAGTCCCCAGGTCACACTACACGGCGTGTTCATTATTGACACGGCGTGTTCTGTGTAGGAGTTCACCAACCCGTGTTGTTAGTTACACGTTCGGACTCTGAGTCAATACTATATGGAATGTATATCTGGTACACGACGTGTTTTACCCAAGAACTTCCCTACCCCATGTCGCCGCCCACACGGTTTTGACACGGGAAGAGACTACATGGCATGTACTCAGTGTACACGGCATGTACTTAAATTTCATTTTTCTTCCTAAACAGAAGGCTATGCACGACATGTGTAAAAATACTACACGGCGTGTATACTGGGTTTCCAGATAGTATGCCTCATGAAACTTCCCTGGAACACAAAAAACACCGAAAAAAACACCCAAGTGTCAAATTCCGACCCGTGAGGGCCCATACTCCCCACGAATCAAAATTTGACATCTTATCTTTGTTATAACCAATAAAAATTCAATGATCCACCAAATTACGGTCAATGGGGGCCCATACTCCCCAAAAAACAGATCTTGGCATCCATTCTATGAACAACTGACACAAAAATTACCCTATCAAATAGCAGGTATTTATCAAGAAGCTGTCACAACAGCATGTTTTACTAGCACACCAACTATCAAAACAACATGCAATTTCTAATGCACATACATGGCATGGAAAATATCAATGGAATGTGATATCTAGCATGTTCCTATCTGATGCATGAGATGACATACCCTCATCTCATTAGGTTGCAACTAAATAGAGCCCACAAATTAATTATAATAGCACAATCTCAATCGTGTCACCCAACGGTGAAAACATATCAACTGTAAAGTTTGCAAAATCTGTAAAACTGAAAAAATACGAGGTAGACTGGATTTTCCTTGTACATTGGTTTGCTATGCCCAGGTACAACTTATTACCAGCTACCGTTCGTCCTATCCCTGACTACGGCTCCAAATAGTAAGTCAATGAAAAAAAACACCTCTGATACCACTTTGTAATGTCCCAGTTCTAGGTGCCACTCAACAGGTGCCCCGTACCCGGTTTTCCACATGACCTCAAGCGCATTTACCCAAACGCCAGAGGCTGCCGACTAGCAGTGAGGGCCCAGGTCTGAGAGTGGGGAAACTATGTCCTCCTTTGTCAAAGTGTAGCACAACGGAATGAAATAAAACATAAAACAAACAGTGGAAGTAGTAAACCATACACAACTAAAATAAACAACAACAATGGACATAACCAACAGTATATAGATGATGATTCTACATGTCTCATGTTCTATGAAAATAGACAGAACATGTTATACATTAATACAATAAAACCAAAATCAGAGTACAAAAAAATAACCCAAAACAGTCGGCAGCGGCTTCGCGATCCTAGGATCGGTCCCATGCCCTCCTACTCCTCAGCAGCAATCATGTACCTGTATAGGGACTCTTTCCCCTATCTACACCTACAGCAACATAATCTGTTTGGGCCGAAAAGTGTGACCCAAACAGGGTGTGAGAAATATATCTCAGTAGCCACCCACCAAAGGCCCGTGCCTAACTGTGTGTAAGAATGCAATGATAGTGTGCAGTAGTAAAATTTGATAAAGTAAGCAGTACTCAAAAGTAACTAATTACCACTTTTATTGCCATTTTATTATTCATTTAATCCAATAAATATTAGAAATCACCATAGTGAATTTTTAAGTAAACAGTCCACGTCCTCAGACAAGTAAACCCCTACCCTCAGGTAAGGAGTGTACAACACAAGAATCCTCCCTCAGGCATAGCAGAATTTTCCCTCATGCATAGGTAGTGTCGCCCCCAGTCACAGAGTCTATTTCCCTTAGGCACAAAAGAAGTTACCCTCAGGCCGAACTAACTACTACGCTCAGGCTAAACAGTGCAGTTCCCACAGGCTAATCACAACAACTCCCTCAGGCTACATTGGTAACCGCGCAATTCCCAACATGTAAACATGCAGTATACATGAAATTCTTCTCAAGGAAATTCTACAATTACTACTTTAAAGGCATACCCTCGGGTATCCTTGCCAAACGACTAAACACTGGAACACACCCCGAGGTGGTTCCAGATCCTTGCAACAATCCCAACCACATTTTAATATCATAATTAAATACCTAATCAATTCTAAGTGTTTAATATCGAAACGGCCTTAACCACACGACACCCTAACCGGGTTTCCTGGCACAAAAACCCACAAAACACACAACATTTGGAAAACTAAACACCAAGTCACCTACCTTACACCAACAAAAATTATACCCCAATGCCGACTCTAGAAACGCCCATGAACGGCGCTGATCTGAAAAAGAACAAAACCCATTCAAATGTAAATAACACATGTTAGGAGAAGAATTAGTAAGAACCAACCAAGGAGGTGGATGCCCTTACCCGTGCGGTTCGAACGGGATCGTCCGAGGCAGAAACCGATTCCAGACGAACACTCGGTGGATCTTTAAAGGTCCGACCTCCTCCTTTGGCATGAAATCAGCTCAAGTGTCTCCTCTTCCAAATGAGGAGGCTACTGCCTGTTTTAAGCCAAAAAAAAAAAGTACACGGTGTGTACTTCTGAGTACATGGCATGTAATTCTTTCATTTAATTGTTCATTTGGCGCCACCACCACACTGTTTATCCGTCGACATGAGTACACGACATGTACTCCCAAGTACATGGCGTGTACTATCGCCCAGCTAGCAGCTACTCCACTGCCTTACTGTTTTGGCCTTCCGACTGACTACACAGCATGTAAGTACCACTACACGGCGTGTAGTTGGTTTCTACACCCCTCGTCACCGACAAGGCTACACGCCCCGTGTACTCATCCCCACACGGCCATAAGTACATGACATGTGGAAAAAGTACACGGCGTGTATTTCCAAAATTTAGGACTTTTCCCCATTTTCCATATTTTTTCAAAAACACTTAAGAAAAAGGAAAAAGAAGAAGCATGTACCTCAAAACTATGAACCAGTTTATTATAGAATTATTCATAAAATGTATCTATAAGAAATATTATTATAACCCTATATAAATAAATTGTTATGAAATAAAAATGAAAATATTAAAAAATTTCAAATGTAATTAAATAAACCCATAAAACAATTTTTATGATCGTGGTTCTGGATGAAAATGTGTTCATACGAAAGGGGAAATATGTTTTTCATTCTATAAAAATATCTTGATAATTTTATGTTCCAAATAGAGGAAAATGCTACTCAAAAAAAGTAGTTCAATAAATAACCTTAAGATATAAAATAAATTTGGTTTAAAGGGTAATATATATATAACTTCCCTCCATTATAAATTTATAAAATACAATCCCAAAAAAAACGAGAATGTAACATTAATCTCCTACCACTTTTGTATCATTTGAATCATAACCCTCATGAAAGGAATAACATAAAATGAATCATTAATTAAAATGAACATAATGATATTCATGATAAAAAATATCAAAGGTCAGTGTATAAACCTCATAAAATAAGATTGGTGAATAACATTAAATGTGTCCCAAGTATGCTATTTGAGATGATAGACCCTTACCACATGAAAATTTTAGAAAAAAATGGCTTGACAAATTAAAATGATTTAAAAATTTAAATACCATAAATTAAGAAGGATAAATTATATAACATAAAATGGTGTATTATTTAAAACTCATTAAAAAATAAAAAGGATCAAAACATTGATCATGTCTCAACAAACCAATATTGAAATAAATAACTCATACATAAAGTCTTGTCCTATGTCATCTGAATTCAATCCCCCCAAAAAATAAAAATATATTTATAATAAATATTCTATCGAACCATAGTAATATTTATCATTCCATATATTATTTACTTATAATATCGTATCACATCATTGTTAATTATTATTTATTAAAATCATTTTTCCCGGAGACAATGTTTTTATTTTTTCTGTATGTTTTGATTTGGAAGATCTTGCCCACGTACCATGATTAAGGTTTCATAATATTAAGTAATTTATTCATGTCATATATCTAATATGTATTTATTATATACCATATTATACATATTCATTCAATGTTTTCATGAAAAAATAATCACATCACTTCATAAAGACAATAATTTGTATATACATAAGAGTGAAGTTTCCACTTTTTGATCGATGCCAAAAATGAAAGGTAAATAGTAATTCACTTTTTAAGAATAATTATTATATAATAAATATCATATATATTCATTAAATATATCCTTATTATAATCCATTTAATGATAAAATGGAAAATAAATCACACCACTTCATGGAGAAGGTAGACCAATCATATTCATGAGCAGCGTTATCGTTTCTAATAGATGATCATTTAAGATGGTAAATTTGATATTATAATTAAAAAATCATAATTATTTAGTAAATTTCACATATAAATAATAAATCCATCAATAAAAAACTGTGTTTTATGGTGATGGAAAAAATTACATCACTTTGCATTATGGTAGGCCATATGTTCATCAGAATAGAGATTTTATATCTCATTTGACGGAGAAGGAAATGAATTATGGAATCACCATTAAAGTAATGTCATCATATTAACTGGGGATACCATTTAGTGTAGACGGAAATGAAAAACGGTTTCACTAATTATGTAATAACATCATAGTACATGGGAGATACGTTAGTGACTATATCATCATGTTTGTAATTGAATTAAAGGATCTATTAGAGGTCGGAGAGAGTGATTTGAAAGTGATTATACCATCATGTTATGAAAACATCAATTACATTACAAATTAATCCATAAAATGATGGTATGTTGATCAATCCCTGAATTATTGTTCATGGGGAGGGATATTATAAATGGATTAGGGATATTATTTCATAATGTAGATGGATCCTAATGTGTGAGGAAATGAGGAGTCAATATATCAAATTATATTGGTGGGAGAGGACACATATGTAATTTTTCAGAATATTAATATTTTTTAATTTATTAATAAATAAGTGTTCTTCTAAATGGTCTTGAATTCAAATAAAAGTAATATAAGATTAAAATATCATAATCAAATATAATTTATACACATTTCTGTGTCGTTTTACACCTTATCGTTTTGTTTTATCCCTTCGTTAATAAATTAAATATGGATGAAATTCCAAAACATTTTCCTTTACACCAATCCTCTTGAATGATTTTATATATATAATAATTATTTATAAAATTATTATTTGACAAAAAATATCATTAAAGTCAATTTTGCGACTATTATTTTAAATTTACATCAAATTCATCAAGATAGAAATTAAATTAAAGAATAAAAACATCTAAAATAATTTATAATCTATAATTATGTGTTAAATTCAGGAAATTTTATAATTCATTAAAATAAATAGTAATTTTATTATTTTATAAAATCATTTACCGTGATTATTTATAGATTGGGTAAGCATTTAATTAATGTTGTATAAGCATTTCATGTAATTATAACATAAAAAATTAAAAAAAATATATATCATAAAAATTTATTTATATTTCAAAAAAAATTATAATCGACCATACATTATTTTTTCCCTATTAATATATATTATAGATATTAAATGAAATAAAGTGACAATGTGTTAATATCATAACATAAAAGAATATAAATATCATTATCAAAGGACAATGGAACCTAAATTCTAGATGTTATAAAGTATTATGTATAAAGAGTATTTATTCTATTTTAAAAAAATAAAATTTATGGTTTTGGTTGATTTTGGGAACTCATCTCATAGTTTTAACCCTATTTTACCATTTTAACCATAAAAAGGTGACAATTGTTACAATAATTACTGTTAATGTGGACCAAAATTATAAAGGGACTCATTTACAAAACCTAAACCTCATAATTCCAAATATTGAAACCATTTTTCAATATTCAAATTTCAAATATGGAAAATGTAAATTTGAATAAAAAAAGTATAATAGAACAAAATTAGTTTTTAGATTTTTTAAATCACGCCATTTTATTTATACCAAAATCCACAGTAATGCTGATTATTAAGTAATTTATTATATTATATAGATTTAAATTTGGAATATTTGACTTTATAATCATAATATAATGACAATGTGACTTTTACAATACTTGAATTAATGAAATTAAAGGAATATTTTACCATAATAGTTAATTTTTTCTATTTATATAAAAATATTTATTTTTAGAAAAATAAAATAAATTAAAGGAAATATAATATTGAAATTATAATATCAAAATTGATGATATTTTAATCCAATAAAAATTCTAGATATCTTCAAAATTAATTTCAATGATCAAGTAAAAAATATCATAAAACATTTTTTTGGAGAAAACCTTTTCAATCATAAAATGACTTTAGTATATATAGAGTATATATTTAAGTTATATTAATCAATAAATGTTATATGAAAAACATGTATATATATATTTAATGATATTTTAATCGTTCTATTACCTTTAAATTTAGATGCCATGTTATAATATATCATGGTTCATTTTAAATTTATTGTTGCATGTCAAGAAATCTACGACACACGTATAATTTCTTCCAAGAAAATTTTATTAAAATATTTTTGGGTATTAAATATTACCCCATTAATAAATCCCCACCCAATTTTAATTATCAACTACATGAATTATTATATCATGAAATATCAATTAATTGTGACATAGATTCTATAACCATAATTAATTCCAATATCATTACAAGGAAATATAGTATTTTAAAATTAAGTAGTTTTAAATCTATGTATGAATGATTATAATAATGACGAGTTTCCATAAACCCACATTAATTTTTAAAAAATATATTCCACAAAATACTCAATAGATTTATATTCATATTACTTAAGTTGAGGAAGTCATTTACCATCAAGGAAGAAAAAATGAGATAAAATAATGAATTTAATTCATTCCATTTCATTTTATGAATTCATCCTTTGGATATTATTCAATTAATTTGAACTTCAATCTCATCTCATACTCAATGAAATGATTATTCAAGATTAATGTTTCATTTTTAGGAGATAAAATTAACCTTTACTGGATCATATTTTCAATAAAACAATAAAAATTCAGTCCATTTATAAGTACACATTTACGAAAATGATTAGCACAAGTTTTCTAATTTGTTCAATTTTTTATAAAAATAAATATCCTCCAAAATATTACCCAAAGTTCAACTGAGTCCATTGTATAAATTTTTAGCCTTAAGAATCCACCAAAATATACTTCACCAAATTCATAACCAAAAATTTAAAAATATATTATCACATATTTTTTCAAGATAATCCTTAATATATTTCATTATAAAACATAATGTATCATAATTTTACATATCAAAAAAATTAATTTTATGATAATATATTCATGTAAAATATCCAACCCCATTACAAAATCTAATGTTAATAAACATTAAAACCCATAAAATTGTATATCATTATATAAATTAACTTAATATTCATTACGGAAATATTTTTTTACCATAGTCATATAATTTTTAGAATATTTTTTACATCATCATAAATAATGTTAATCAATTACTCATGAAATAAATTTTAAATCCCATGGTTTTCTATAGAATAAAAATTTGTTCCCAAAATGTTACCACTCTTTTTTCTATATTTTGTAAAATTTCATCCATATCAAATATCATATTAACCGTAATGGTTATAAGTAACTATAAAATTGTGTGCCTAAAATATAAAATCATTACTCCTTAATTTAATTTTACAAAAATATATAATTAATAATTGTTTTGGTTTCCCATAACTATTACCCAAAATATCATTATTCACCTTTAACTCCCATCAAATGAAACCTCAAAAGGAGTTACTATTACTTTAAACATGTAACAATTTTTATTCTATCGACCCATGACAAATTTGATTTATTCCATGCCACTATGGAATATAATAGGACACAATAGGTTCTATCATCTAATTTATCATAATGGTTTATAATGAAAATTTGAATTAAACCTTTCGTATCCCCTGTGAGTGTCTAGGTATGTATATAGTCTAAGACCCAATCAACATGAAATGTTTATGATAGAGTAAATTCCCAATATTATATTTTTCAGATTTATTAACTCTAGGAACATATGTGATAGTGTCTCATCCACATTCTAGTATACAATCATTGATATATTTACTAGTAAAACAACTCTATATCTTTTACCACTATATAATATATTCTCTTACAATTATTCTTATCTTAATTATTATCGCGAATTATTTTTAATCAGAATCTCTAAATGTTACTAAAACATAACTTGGAACCAACTAAAGATACCCACGAATAAAATACATTAATATTTCATCATGTTATATTATTATTTAGTACATAACACAATTATATATCCTGAAAAATCAAAATGGTTGAGTTTCATGGGAGAATATATATATATATATATATATATATAAACTAATTAATTCATAAATGAATTTCAACATATCTGAGAAGGTTCTTATGTCACAATAATTTCCCTATACCAAGAATAATTAGAACCAATCATCACAACATTGTTAAAATGGAAACATAATAAATAGTGAGCTCATATGTGTATGATGGGTAAATAGAGGAGCTATAAATCAATGCTTATAATTTAGCATAATGGTATGAGAACAATATAATTACATAATTATATATTAACCAATATATCAATGATCAATAATAAAGAATAATTTTATAAGGTTTTTCCATAACAAATGGCTTAATACATTAGTGTTTGAAATCATCAATGATAAATCATGTTACCTGAGAACAAATAATAAGCATTAGAATAATTTTTTCCCAAAACATATGAATTGATAATAATTTCATTATCTAAGGATCAGTTCTGAGAATATTTTAGGTCAATGGGTTTAATCCCTATTACATCATTTCTATAGTCAAAGATCGCACTTAATACTATCATAGTAGAGAGAGTCAATTACATAACTGGGTTGAATCCCTATTCATGTCCTTATTATATAATGATATAACATTATTTAAAAAATTCATTTGAGGAATATATAATTTTGTTCCCACACATCACATATTTGAAACCATTCATTTATATTTCATAATATAATAAAAAAAATTCAGTTAATTATATCATAACTTTTTCAATAGAAATGGTGTTCACAAACATTTCTACATTTCATCATATCATAAATAGTGTAAAATTATCATTCTTTATAAATATTCCATCATTAATTCATTAACTACATGGGAAGGAGTGGGGATTTTATTGTCATCTTATAATCAACATCATTATTTGTAATCCAAAAAATGAAGAGCTCATGGTGTGATCATATAACTAGTGAAACACAATAACCATTAATGGATGTTTACGTAGAAGAAAATATTCATAAAACAAAATTAAAACCATTATTTTA